>RJLU01000009.1:0-1200000 GCA_005356885.1 Cercospora cf. flagellaris | reverse complement strand
CTTTCACATGCGTCAATGGGTGTGACTCGGCCAGCAATTTGCGGTACAGAGATTCAAATCCGTTACTGCTGCCTCTGTGCTTGCACCTCGTCCATAACATGAGTACCAATGAAGCACCGGTCAATTCTACTGTTGGCAAATTCATCATCTCTTCAAGATATGTATCTCCATATCAGGAGTACATCGTTCTCCTAAAGTCCTCGTGGTGCTGGGCCCGCCACGTGCCGCACATTGCCTGAGGTTGCATACTTCGGCTCAAACTCTTGTGCCATCCCCTCCTGATCCAAGATAAATTCTATTCTGCTTGTCGCTTCGACTGAAACTCCGCCCATACTTCCATGATTGTGCAAGGTAGGTGGCATGCGAAATGGTTGTCTGTCGATATTGTATCGTGGCCGAGCTGTACCCCTGGTCGAGAACTCCTGAAATATTTTCGCAAACTTGTCGCTGGTAGCCATGGGCTGATTGAGCAAACTCCAGAGTTCGACGCGGGACCTGAAATCGGTGGGCACAAAGTGAGGACGTGTGCTGATTCCGGTTGGAAAGCCATCCAAGTCCTGAGTATGCGATTGTACACTCCAACTGCGGGACCGGGCTTGTGAGTGAATGGGCGAGCATGTTCGGGAAGTTCTCGGGAATTTGTTCTTGTGTCGGGATATTGCCAGCTTTGGTGTGACTCCAGATATCGACCATCCGAACCGAGAGCTCCTATCATCACCTCCTTTCCTCATTCCTCGAACACTCCTACGTGGAGTAGTGATCAATGTCGAAATCGTGATTTCTCTCAACTCCTCAGATTCGTTTTCAAGTCGCAACTGTAAGCCCCTGTCGTACTTTATGTCCATCGTGTTGCACAGAAGTCCGTCGATGCCACATTCTATGAATGAAGCTCTTCATTTCTTGTACTGAGGTCTTGCGGGAGAGTCCCTTGTGAGGTGTCGTGCTTGGCTCACTTTCATCTTTCGCGAAACTTGTATGCGGACACCGGTGTAATGAAAGGTCGGGCTCTTCGTCCCAGATGCCTCGTTCATGGAGGATGGCTGTGATCTTTGTATCCGATTGTTTGCCCATGATGTATGTTTTTTTCTGCTTGAAATTGAATTCTGCAAGAATGTCAGCAATGGAAGCAGGAATACTCGTGGTTTTTATGCCATCTGATGTTGCTTATCCCTGTCACAAGGGGAACGCGGAGGTTGTCTCACTTGTGGGGTGACGCTCGGAGCTTGTTGGCGCTAGGCGAAGGCAGGGATCGCTATGTCACGGCTTGCGCCATTTCAGCCATTTCACTTCTTCAATTTCTTGTTGGTCTCTATACCGCTCACGAGACGCTGCATATTCCACGAATTGTAAGCATGGCTCTCTCATCACACGCTCCATCTCTCGTCACATCTCCAACCGCGAACTCGTCCACGCATCGCGAGGAACCCTAAAGTTCGCCGGAAGCACTCGCTTCTGGGATCAGGCTCTGCTGTCGCAGACCGGGCTCACACATGCATAAACGGCCGTGAAGAGCACCGTCGTCAGCAACATGGCAGCACCACATTGGACAAAACGGGCATTCTCTCGGACTGTTGGGTGCTAGCAGTGGTCGCGTGAATGCATGTCGAGATGGTGCCTTATTCCCCAGACTATCAAATGCCGAACACAGCCGCTATTGGTCATGTCGCAGGCGCACGCAGCTTCAAACGGAAAGCGAGGAGCATCGGCGTCTGTTGAAAGTTGTGATATGACTGCGCTTGAGCCAATACCGGGTCGCCTTTGAACGCTGGCTCTCGCATTGCGTCGAGTACAAGGTCTTGCTTGAAAAAGGGCTCCAAAAGCGCCCAAAATGGTCGGTGAAACACCCACTGCAGGTATGTGAGCGTCGTGCCGGCTGAAAGAGATGCGAATCACTCACCAGTGGTTCTGGTTGCCCTCGTACGGCTTCGCTCTTCGAAGGCGGTATGTTGAGATACCGTGGCACTTTAATATATGTGCTGAGCTGCTGCTTACCGGTCTTGGGATCTTCGAAAATCTCCATCCCGCGATGGCCTGCGGGTTTTGAGAAAGCTGGATGTAGATCGACTATCACTACCCGGCCAGTTGGTTTCAGCATCAAAGGTAAGGCTTTTGCTAGAGGTTGTAGATCTGGCAATGACTTGAGAGTTGTGCTAATGGTAATCACATCAAATCGGCTGCGGTGGTTCATCAGCTTAGACTACCGATTTCGCAATTCGATTCGACGCACTCCTTATCGGCCATGTACTTGGCCATACCATCATAATCCATCAGGTCAATGAATTCGTAGGTGATGCTCCCATCGAGCTGCTCACTCTTACTCCGGGCTCTGCCTTTCTCCAGCATGGCCTCTGAAAAGTCCAGTCCGGTGACGCGGGCGCCCTGCCTGGCAAATTTACGAGCAATGATGCCGCTGCCAGCTCCGAGATCTAATACTGTTTGGCCAGCATCCCACTGGGCCAGTTCTTCGACTACGGGTAAGAGGCACTGCGTGAACATATCATTGCCATCGTCAGCCTTGCCGTTCACTTCGGGCGACTGGTTGACCTCCCAGTCGCCGGCGATTGCGTTCCAGGCGTGGAGATTATCATGCGTATATTGGGCGAATTCGTTAGTTGCTGGATCTTTGACCAGTCCTCCGGCGTCAATGACATTTCCAGGAGCATGATTCGCCATTGTTGGGCCGGGGTGATCAGCCAGGTCGGAGTGGGCAGAATCTCGTCGTGGAAGGAGCTGCATTTGGCGTCAGCGGCTCCAATTTCAACCCCGCGTGTCGCAAATTGCTCAAAGGCTGTTTGGTCTTGTTTGCGGCAACTTACGACTTGTTTCCTCTTTGTTTATCAGGACTCGAGCACTTATCATCGTGATGAGTTGCGAGCCCTACTGCCAGGCTGTGTAAGTGAGTCTCAGACGCCTCGAGGCCTGCTTGCCGCGCTCAGCCCCAGCGACGGCGCTAATGCAGTCGTCACAGCCCGCGTGGGGCCCTCAATTGAACAGCAGGAACTTATTGGCCTGAGGCATCCGCGAGCCTGCAGCTTCAGCTTCAGGCGCTGCAGCTGCATCCACTACTGGCAAGCGTACGGGCGGCTTGCGAGGCCGCACGATGCGTGCACGGCCATCAGGCTGAGTAGTCACTCTTAAGGCGGGCCACCTCCAGGTTAGTTCATGGTATCCTATGCTAGACCTTCCATAGTGTCCGTCGCTCCGTACACTCCTACCGCGGGACGACATTGGCACAACAGCCATGTTCAGGAATCTGTTTCGTACGCGATCGAATGCTAAGGAGCAAGAGCTGGAGCAGCCTAGTTTACCGGACGATGACCTGACAGGCAGCGAGCCAGAAAACGAGCCCCTGGACCCATCGTTGTTTCCATCTGAGATAGAAGCTCACATCAAGACACTTCCGAAGGACAGGCATGCCGCGTTGCGGCGAAAGATCAGATCGTACAGAGATGCCGTTCAGCCGCACACAGACGAGGGTGGAGACGCCCATTATATTGGTGATGCTTACGCAGAAGTGGACACTGAATGCGCTCGGGAGTGGTGCGAGGATCAAAAGTATGCTTCCATTGATCAACCTTCGAAGAACCCTGCTGACGAATGGCGCCAGGAAAGGGCCCTATCTGCAATACGTTGAGGCCATTTCCGCGAGATTGAAGCACCTGGAATACTTGGCATTATGGATGCTCGTGGGTTGTGCTCCACCAAAATGGCGGTTTATCAAGAACGAAAAGGCCAGCCGCGAGCAGCGTATCAAGCGAACCAATGTCTGTGTCATTGACTACAAGGGCTCGGCCAAACCGGTGCACAAGGTGTACACCGACACGCCAAAGCTCAAGAAGTTTCTCAACTTGCAGCCCCCCGCCAATGGCGAGCCGGACGTCCGACTGGTCATTGCAGAAGATCTGTCGCGTGACCTGGTCGACATGCTGGGTGAGCACTACGACATCGACCCGCTGTTCTTCCTGTCACATATCGGCGACTACCTGTTCCACAATACGAGAGATCGATGGTGCGAGCTACCAGACCTGGATGTAGATACCAGGAACAGATCTCACTCCACCATCACGTATTTGCGGGCTCGATACTTCAAGTCGGAAGAAGACTTCGACAAGGCAGAAAAGCAAAGCGGTGGTTTCAATGTCTTACGCAGGCTTGATGGCGATCGTAGCCGCAAAAGCGGACAACACAGCCTCCTTGACAAGCCTGGTGCTAGTGTGACTCTGACGAGAGCAAAAGCTTCGCTTTGGATCAAGCCACGGGCTGCAGGCGAGCCTGTCGTCGCGGTACTCCTGGTTGATCCTACTGTCGAACCAGGACATCCGATATGGGGCGGCTACAGGCCATTTGAGACCACTCCCACAATGAAACAATGGAATGAGAAGGCACAAGTCGAGCCAGATGCTCCGCCACGCACATCCCTGTTCGAGGACGTGGTCTATTGGAGCTGCAAACTCACACCAGAAGACCTGAAACTCGTCAAGGAAGATCCCAGGTACATCGCCTTGCCCATGTATAAGCTCGTCATCGCCGACTGGCTCGTCGTGCTCAAATACATGACCACAATGTTCGGCCTCATCGAATGGAGCTTCTCCAAGCCCCACTGGGGTGAGTCACCTGGCGACATCGAGGAACTGCTCAAGAAACTCGCACCCTGGCGCCGCAATGTTCCTTACTACCAAGGAATGGTCGACGACAGCATCGCACGCCTGTTCCCCGCCATTGCCGTGGCTTACCCTACCGCGCCCGCCAACCTCGTGGTCCCCGCCCCAGATGTCTCCAAAGGAATCTACTGCCTCTGGTCTGACTTCAAAAACATCAAACACCAACTTGATGAACACAAACGCCGCATCCAATCGATTCAAACCATGGCCACTAATGCCATCAACACCGAAGAAGCCCGCCGAGCTGTGAAACAAAATCGCAATCTGGCTCGCCTGTCCTTCCTCGCCACATTCTTCATTCCGCTGAATTTCACTTCTTCCTTCCTCAGCATGTCACCCGACTTCCCTACCGCGAGCAACTATACTACAATCTGGCTATTCTTTGCACTCGGCATTCCAATCACCATTCTCGCTTTCATCATTGTTGACTTTACTAAACCTGGCAAGAAAGGAATTACGCGAAAGGCCTGGCACAGGATTCATCCGGAGAAACCCAAAGCCGCCGAGGCTATGGGAGCACAGGCTTCTCAGCCTGGGGACAGGCCGAAGACGAGGAGCACTATGGCTTGGCTAACTAACAGAGCCGAAACATCTCGCCGGCCGTGATCTGAGCCAACTCCCCCTTTGTTTCTGTTCTTTCTATTTTGCGCGGCATCGAAGCGACCTTGACGACATATGATTCTGATGAGATATGATGGAAACTTATAGACGACGCATTTTGTGACGGATTTATGATGGCGAGAATTTTTGTGAGATTGTATGTACACGACAGAGACTGCACAACATAGGCGTATAGAAGAGAAAATGGTATAGAGGTCCTTGGCGATAGCGACATCTTCCGGTCACTGCAGGCCGTCCAGTGAATCGTTCTGTTGTCGATCGAGAGGCGGAGGCATCGAATCGTACAAGCTACGCCGGCATGCCCTAGCGCCAAATCCTTCGTTGGACCATGCGAGCAGGACCGCTCGTGTTCGGGCCCGTATTGTGCCTCCATTGAGAAACTCGCCCTCGTGCCTGAAGCTAGTTGTAAGACATTGACCGGTCTGGCGGGGCCTGAGAATTGTAGATTGTCTCGTATAAAGCACTGCCTCGTGGAACACTAGTCGCGGGAGGCTCAATGGGGTCGCGATTGGGGCCGGTCAGCGGCTCAGCTTACAACCCGTGGTCGCACTAATCCCTTCCCTTTGGCCTGTTGCACAGCCCACGATACTTGCAATCGCATTCCAGCATGGGCTGTCTCAGACCGCTCTGGCGAAATGGGCGATGTGGCGTGGCATTGCCAATTCGGCCCCTCTAAGAAATCCTACTATCCCTGCGAGCTTGAACGCCCGATCATGTCCCACTACTCGGCATCGATCAGCCATTTCCACCGGTCCAGAACCAGCACATCTTGTGACAATGCAGTGCTAAGATCACCATCTCAACCAGAACTGAACGATGGCGCTTGACAGCGAATCGCGAAAGGGCGGCATCATGCACTGCTCGAGTGCTCTCAGCAGCGGGTCCGGTGCCCCTGCGAGCGCAGCAGGCTGAGTCTGCACCCTGAGCATGCGCGAATTCTGAGGGGAATGACGGAGATGCCGTTTGTGAGGCCGTGGCGGCGCTCTCGGTAACGATGGAGGACGTAGGGCATGGGGCTGTTGTCGTTGGCCCGCCGGCGAAGTGGAAAGTATCCTCATGGGTCGTCATAACGCTGCCGAGGAGCTCTTTTCCTGCCCACTCCCTTCTTGTTGGACTGCCCACTGTGCTCTGCCTCTCCTAACATGCGTAGTTTGAACATCTTCAAGCGCACAGCTGTGGGGGTTCTGCCCAAACGCTCCGCGATGTTGCGTGTGCTCGTCCCTTGCTCATACAGTCGTTTCAGTTGTGCCGTATCTTCATCTGTCCATTGATTCGTTTTGGAAGGACAGGGCGATGTCTCTGACATTTGGTGCCAGAACGCGTGCTTGTGGCAGATCGTTTGCCAGCGGAGGTACAAGGAATTGCGTGATCTGTGTGGAAGTCTGGCGCGAATCGCATCCCAGCCCTGACCATTTTGCAACAGGCCCACAATCATTGCATCCTCTTCTGCCGTATATCGGCTGAGACCTGTACCACGTTTGTTGGGAGCCAAAAGATAGTTCACCCTGGCAATGGTCATGCCTAGTTTCGCTGCGATGTTTCTCCTGCTGTAATTCTGATCCCGCAACTTCTCCACCTGCACCCTCTCTTCCTCCGCGACCGAAGTCGGTGGCTTGCGTTGCTGGAGGAGTTCTTGTGCCCTTTCTGCCAGGCTTTTATCGACTCCATTGCCCGTGCTGATCAACCAGAAACGCCTGCGGACTGAGGTGGTTGCCCTCCTCAGCTCTCGTCCGATCTCCCTCGAAATCAGTCCTGATGCTCGGAGCTCCAGTAG
Organism: Cercospora cf. flagellaris; assembly: GCA_005356885.1. Lineage (NCBI taxonomy): Eukaryota > Fungi > Ascomycota > Dothideomycetes > Mycosphaerellales > Mycosphaerellaceae > Cercospora > Cercospora cf. flagellaris. The sequence goes on along the minus strand of RJLU01000009.1, from coordinate 1,192,944 downwards.
CTTGCGCTCCTCCTCTGCTGTCCAGACTTTGTAATTTCGCAGGTCGTCGACCGCCCCTCCTTCGTTGCGGAGGTCATCGCTGGTGGTCGCATTCCAACGCCGGGCGACGACTGTGCGGAGATCGGTGGAGATGATCTGGCATGATACGCGGATGCCTCTGCGCAAGAGTAGCATGCTTTCGACGGGACATGTCGTGGAGAAATGTGGTGCAAGGGAGACGCGTCTGTTGACACGTGAGCGCGCGATCGGATCGAGCTCGTGGCTGCCACACCCTCGCCCAGTGACGTCACGTCCGCGTAACGTTTCGCCAGACGCTCTTCCTCAAAGGAAGGAGCGCATATTGTGTGGCAGATCAAGATTCATTAATGACATGGATTCTGCTCCATAATAATTGACCCACCTCCACCTCTCCTACTTCATATATCACCATCCTACCGCCTTCACCATGGCGAGCGAACCGGGACTGACCGATTTCCTCCCCATCCCGCACAATACGGATCCCGACAAGGAGGAAGTGGCGCGATCATTAGCAGACAAACCAACAGCTAGTCACGCTCTGGCCATGGCAGCCCACGACGAGCCGCACGACGAGAAGGGCGCCGCCCAGATCTCGCACGACGACGAGGTCAAAGATCTTGGCTGGCAAGACCATGTCGATAAGATCCCCAATCCCCTCGTGGGCGGTATGCTCAACGAAGAGTTATGGGTCCTTGTCAGACGGTTCAACAAGCAAATGTACCATGTGAAGGAATATCCTTACGCCGTGCCAGGCAATCTGGATCTTAACATCGCCGATGAAGAAGAATTCTCGCCCGACAAATTACGAGCCAACATCGAACGATTGTACATGACCGTGGGAATTGGCCTTATGAACTTCGGAAAGCACGTTGCACGTATTCGTTCCTGGCGAGAAACACGGAGAACTACCTACTTTGCTGCAGCCTACTTCATCGCTTGGGCTTTCGATCTGCTCATACCTCTAATCCTAGGATTTATCGTGGTTTTGATCGCATATCAACCAAGTCGCTCCATCGTCTTCCCACCAGCTCCCTTGGCGATAGTCGACGCATCTACTGGGGGCGTTCAGAAGCCAAAAGCAGGGGTCCTTGGATCGACGGACTCCGCGACTGGAGCACCCGAGAAACACAAGGGCGAAGCTGTGGAGGCCGAAGCTAGTAGCTTTGTCAACGGCATCGCCTCCGTTGCGCTCTCAAGTGTTGCTGGCAAGCATCCGCAGAATGATCCGCCCTCAGTCTCGGAAGGTATTGACAAGACTAACGATAGCATACCTGATCCAACTGCAATGGCCGTCAGTGCCAGCAACGCTCGTGATCAAACAAGCGGCAAAGGCGATGTCACTGCCAAGAACAAGGCAAAGGTGCCGGTCGAAACGGCAATCTGGAACAAGATGCGCCCCGTCATGCACGGTATCGCTGATATCTCTGACACCTGGGAGCGCTTCGGAAATGCCTTGGATCCCACTAAGCCCTTCCCCCAAGAGATGTACCGCCTTCGAATTGCTGCGCTTGTCATTCCGCTCTTTGCCGCTTCATTCTTCATTTCTGCGTACATGGTCGTGAAAGGCTTGACCTTTGGCGTTGGCTTTGGATTCTTCGGAGACCCAGTGATTCAGAGAGGGTTGGAGTGGCTTAACAGTCACTTCCCTAAGTGGCAGAAGCTGCTCGAGTTACGCAACACTCTTCTGAAGGGTGTTCCTACCAATGCTCAATTGACGATCACTCTGCTACGCGTTGGTGAAGCGAACAAAGCACCTTTGCCACCTCCACCGCACTCTGGCGAAATACCTCCCGACGAGCCTGTAGATCTGACCGAAGACGACCTTCGTGCGGCTGGTGCAGACTGGCCCCTCAATGCTACGGACGAAGAGATTGCTGCTGCTGTTGCGCACGATCCAAACACAGCACACGAGACCACCGGAGGCGACGTCGATACCGCGAAGGAGAAGAAGCATGGCAAAAAGGGATCGAAAGTTCTCAACTTCTTCAAGACTAGCATCAAAGGCGGCGTTGACACTGCTCTTGGCGTCGACCATATCAAAGCCATAGCGGGCAGCGAGCCATCTAAACAGAGACTTGGCGTTATACCGGGCAAGAACGAATCCCACGTCTCCGGACCTATCGAATTCAAATGCAGATATCATGGCAAGCGTGGCCATGCATATATCGCGACGAAAGCGACAATTCCCTGCGTCGGTTTCAGTTTGGACAAGTCTATCACGGGAGCTGATGGAGCACTGATCGAAGATCTACATCCAGTCTGGACAGTAGCGATCGCGGATATCAAGGATCTGAAGAAAATCGGTGGGCTGGGATGGAAGTCCAAATTGGTTGTTGGCTGGGCGTTGAATTCGGAGGTTGCCGACGGCTTAGAGATTGTGGACAAGTTGGGTAACAGTTGGATCATTACAGCCATGTTGTTGAGAGACGAGCTCTTCAATCGTCTGATCAGTATGGGTGGACAGAAATGGGAGGCTTGGTGATCAATCCGGGCTCGGCATGCATATCGACAGAAAAGGCGTTTGATTTTGGACACAGAGTACTGGAGCCGCAGCTGGCTTGGGCATACACAGTGGATGATGCGATACAACGATACCCATGAGGGATGAGCATATGGTTTTGGTATATATTAATTTGCTTCTCTGATGCTTCTCACGATGTGAAATTTTCGTTTACGCTACCCAAGTTGATATCACAGAGTAAATTCTTCAAAAAGCCCATTGGAGACTACTGCAACTTTTCCATGTCGAGGGAACAGCACATCACCGGCAGGCGTGACAGAGGCCATTCCCAGCAATTCTGCATTTTGCCAATCCCTCGGGAGGAAAAAGTGCTTGCGGATTACCACGTTGGGTCCTTGCGTTTCCGACAAGGTGAGGTCGACAGAGGAGACCCAGAAGTCCCTGTCCACGAACACGAACGTGCTGCGTATGGGCTGCTCTGTGAAGGAGTCCCGGCGCGGTGAGGAAGTGATCGTTCCCGTATCGACGAAGCCCAATGGCATGCAGAGCACTTCAATAAGCCTAGATGGAACTGATCGGACAGGTATTGATGGTGGGAGTGCTTCGATTTCGAGGTGTTTCATCTCTATCAACAAGCACGCCGTGCGAGATTTTGAGTGCATCGTCGCATCATAGATATCGATTATAGCCAAGGTCTTGTCAGGCGAGATATACACCTTGTGGACTGTCTGATTGATGTCGCTTGGACTGAAGGGATATGCTTGAGAAGGCCGGTCTGCACTGAACAGCTGCGCTATATTGAATTGATCTCCATCGGCGCGGAATGCCTTATATGGCAAGCAAGTCGACTCCAAGGGGCTCTCCAGAGACATCACGGTGACTTGCTCAGCGCCGAATCCTAACGCAAGGGGTTTGTTACTTTGATGCATAATCCATTTGCTCGGATGGGCAGTCGGCACAATAATTGGTGCAATGTCTTTAAAGACAAGGTGAACTTTCGTCGCAGAAGGCGTCACCACCAATAATGCATCGCCATCGGTAGCCAGCAGGATCTGTAGAACCTCTTCCGACTCTGAAAAAGTCCTGACTGTTTCGATGTTTTTCGTCTGGTATAATCCGTCGTGCAGGTTGTCGATCTTCCGGATTGTGATGTCGTGTCCCAGGTCGACACTTGCCAACAAGCAAGCCCGGTCGCACCATGATAGGTGCTCAATGCTCATGAAGCCACCTGGTACTTCCGCAACGACTTTTCCGTCGAAGTTCGCAATTGTGATTTTACCACCGTCGTCTCCAGAAGCATATAGACTCACGTCTCTAAATGTCAACAGAGCTGTTATTGGGTCAAACTCATCTTGCTCTCTATGCGATTCTGCAACCGCGGATTGTTCGTCCTTTTCACGGCCAAGGTAGGCATCACTTGCCAGTTCATCGCTCTCCAACGCGCGGAGAAGACTGCTTGGCTCCCAGATGTTGCAATATTGTTCCCGAATATCGTACACTCTAGCTTCATTTATGTCGAGATCTCGAATTAAAGATGGGTACTGTATGTGCGCAATTGGTACGAAATGCTCGAAATTCCAGATTCGTATGGTGCCATCTTTTCCTCCAGTGACGAAATACCTGCCATCAGCTGAGCACTTTATCTCGTTGCCTCGAAACTTGTGGACAACGAGGTCACGGTGCTGTGGATGCCATTTGAAAACTCCGCCGTCAAAGTACGTGCCAAGAAGGTGACCCGTCAAAGGATTCCAAGCAAACGCGCCAGCATGCGAAGCTCTAGGATGCTGATGTTGAGAATCAGCATTTCTGGAACTGCTACCCCCGTGCCGATCCAGGTACGCCACGAAGCACAGCTCATGCCCTCCGAGAAACCATACAGCTGGATTCGCGCCGCGGTACGAGATCGCAATGTACAGCCCATCTGGACTGAACTGAGCATTGTGAGGTGCATTGACTTGGTATGGCTGCGTCGAATTCACGTCTAGGCTTCCTCCGAAACATTTCCACTGAAAGCGCATAGCTGCCAGAGAGCATATGCGCAGAACTCGATCGTCGGAGAATGTCAGAAGCATCTCTCCTAGCTGCTTGCTCTGTTGGAAGCAGATCGTCAAAGCTCTCGCGTATTTTGGATTCTCCATGCTACAGATGAGTTCTCCACTCTCAATGTTCCAGATCGTGGTCTTTCTGAGTCCGTAGGTTGCAATTCTTGAGCTAGAGCTATCAGCAGAAAATGTCAAAACTCTGTCCCCATGCGAGAGTCGCTGAGTAAGCTCGCAAGTATTTGCATTGTAGATATGCACTGTGCCATTTCCTTTCGTCAAGATCGCAAAGTAATGACCGAGACTGAGGATTGAAGTTGGTGTAGAGTCGCTTACGACCGCGAACTTGGCAAAGCAATCATCCCATAATGGGTTGAGGTCACCACGAATCTTGAGTCGCGGCTGCTCTACCGGCAACGAATTCTGGCAAGCTGTGCCGAACTGTTGATAGAGTATAGACTCCTTCGGACAGAAGGCAGGCATCAGATTATACACAGACATCGGTGACCGGATGATCTGCGACCCGAATGTGCCTACAACATGAACCAGGTCTTGGGCCCATTGCAGCAGGAAGTTTTGATCGTGTCGAATGAGCCACGACGAGTCAACTTCTGGAGACGCTTCATTTAGAGCCACCAGAAACTCTTCCAGCGCTGTGCTTGCTTGGATAATTGCACGCAATTGTCCAGCCTCTGCTAGTAATTTTATCCAGTCCAAAGCTGCCCGACTACGTAACAGTGCCATCACAGAATCGAGCGAGCTGTAGTCATCGAACCCTAAGCTCAGCTTAAGATGGAACGGCCAGGAGGATGCAGCATATGCATCGAATGCTAGGGCGCGGTTTCCCCGTGCACTATCATCCTTCCGGCCAGGAGTCAGCCGTCTTATGCACCTAGTGAACATGGTGTGATGAGATTTCTGTACATCGACATGAAAATTAAGAGCTGGGTTTGACATCAGGACTTCCCTGGCCGAGGCATGCGCCATCGTCACACACCCATTCTTGTCGATGTTCACGAAATCGCCGCAACACTCCCGTATGGTTCGGCCAATGTCCGTGATCTCAGGATAATTGTCGTCAAGTGCAGTCCTGAGTTCATCGAGATGTAGTGGTCGGCGGGCGCATGATGCCCAAATGATTATGATACGACCCAGCTCCCGTGCCTCGGGGCGGTAACGAAATGTTTCTGCCAGGTGTTCGTCCATACGTTCATATAGTGGCGCAAGACCTTCAGGTACCCGCTGCAATACCTCTTCCGCTTCAAAGTCGGTGCGACACTCAACAAGCTCTTGAACAACAAGGTGTGCCCATAAGAAGGTCCCGTCGGCTTTTTCTAAGACTTCGTTCACTATCCGTTCTTTGAAGCCACTGTCACCCGGCATGAACTCCAGCTGATCTCGAACATACATCTCTATATCCTCAGTGTTATTCTCAAGGGAAAGTGACAGCACGTCCATGTATGCTTTCAATCGCTCGATCGAGGTCTCAATCTCGAGCGTGCGGCGGCTGATCATGAGCAGGCGTATAGGGATGTTGGCGTTCGCAAGTTCTACCAGTAGTCGCTGTAGAAGCTCCTCAGTTTGTCGGAACTCATCTAGACCGTCGACTACAACGTAGAATGGCTCCATTATATTGCATCGCAGCAATGAAGACATAAAGAGCTTCTTCCATAACAACTTGTACCCAGCTTTGCTGACCTCGAATGATTCTCGAGCAAGCGAAGCAAGTTCAGCCTGATACTCTGGTATAAAGCGAGATAGCTGCCATGCAATAGAAGCCAAGAAATGGCTCAAATTGTTCTTCTCTTGATGATTGGATCGGAAGTAGTAATAGGCGCAACTTTTCGAATTTTCCAAGAGGCTCTCAATTATGTACGTTACGGTGAAAGACTTGCCGCTGCCAGGGCCGGCAAAACACCACAAGAGCTGGGGCTGAGAGGCAGTGTCGTTGAGGAAACATTTCATGTTCGCCTGATCGAGAACCCATTGACATGATCCTACAGTCCGCTCAACAGAAAGTTCCAGTAATGTGTCTTGAGGTGCATCGTATCCGTGAAAAAGTCTTCCGACGTCTTCAGCCTGACTGACAAGGCCTTCATGGGAGAGAGATCGTGTTCTCTCCCTGGGCTTGGCGGCATCGTGCACGAAGACCGGCTCCGTGAACGGCCTGTCATTTGGCTTGTACGGTGCAATGAGCTCAGCGGCCTTTCTGTAGCCTTCCTCTGCATGATAGCATCTCTTTATGGGTGTTTTTGCAAACAAGCTCGGCTGCGGAGAATGTCCATTACGAGTGTCGGCGGCACCTGCACGACTGTCATGTTCGTGATATGTGGACGTTGGGCAGAGCGTTCGTTCTTCGAGGTTCGGGTCGGCCGACCAAGCTCCTGGCTGTCCATCGAACGAATAGCATTGTAGAATCTCAGGCTCAAGACGAAGTGAGCGAGATGGACGGCTTTCTGGCTGAGGGAATTGTTTCCTCGTGTCAGCGTGATCGCGTGGTTTTCGTCGCGGTTCGCGGTCCGAGGCCGGCCCGACGCCGAACTCAAGTGTCGACATGGAGTTTCAGTCGTACAATGGCTTCACAGTCTTTTACCACAACGTACAACAATCATCGCAATAAGAAGGCTATCCCATAAGACCGCCTCATACTTCCTGCTCCTTGTGAGGCGTCAAATATGGACCTACGGCGCTTGCTAGTACGCTGAGCTGCAGCCAATGCACAAGTTGGGCGCTTCGCATTAAGCGAGTATCGGATCCGTCGATGCCTGGCGATATGGGTGTCAGTTGAAGCTTCGCGATGCGGCAAGCTTGAGGCGCAAGGCGTCTGAGAAGCGTCAGAGTAGCGCTACGAGTGGACCTCAATATTGGCATTCAAAATCTGCTGGCAACTGGCCTAGGTAGGCCTCACGTTTGTCCCGCCGAGCATCCGACTGTGCCACTCCTCGATAGCGGATGGCCATTGGATCTTGCAGCCGCCCATGTACGCCGCCCATGCACAGCTCAGAGTCGATGCTGTGTGCACCACAATGATGAACGAACAGGCATCTGCACCCAATCCCAAAATGTAAGATTGATGACAAGCAGACTCTGCATCATGACTTCTCTTCCAGTGTGTTCTTTGCCTCCAGTCTGAAAAACATCGACCTTTGAAATGGACACGCACCAAGCCTATAGAACTCTCGATCCACTGAAGAAAGAGATCCGACTTCTGCGAATTGAAGCGACTTCGAAGCCAGCTGCTGTGCAAGAACTTGACAATGTTATAACATGCTCGCTGGAAACGGTAGCTCTTCGCGATGCCAACCCGTTCTATGCTCTCTCCTACACATGGGGAGAGCCTGAGACTACTGCGCGCATCGTTTTAAATGGACAGGTGGTGATCATTAGAATCAACCTCTGGACTTTCCTATCGACACTTCGGACACGCTTCTGTGCACAACCCTCGGATACAATCAGAGTATGGGCCGACTATGTCTGTATCAAACAGGGAGACGAAGAAGAGAAGAAGTCTCAGATTAGCATCATGGGCGACATATACAAAGCAGCGGACGCCGTCTATGCATGGCTTGGCGATCTTGGTTGCTATGAACACAGCGACGTGGATTGTGATCAAACTGCAAGCCAGACTCAGGAACCGAATCACAGATGGTGCGAAATGGCTTCCGCGGACGGGTACGAACTCCAGAAAATGGCGTCTAGCAAGTACTGGACGCGACTCTGGATTAAACAAGAAGTCATATTGGCAAAAGACATTTGGTTTTTCTACGGCAACTGCGTAGCACATTGGAAAGAATTGCGACTCGCCAAAATTTCAAGGCGAGATGGACTTCGACAGCCACGCGGGCTCTCAACAAATGCTGATAGCGAACGACCCAGATCCGAGCTCATGACATCTCTGCTGAACTCGCGGGCTTTAAAAAGTCGGCACGATGGGCTTCCGGAGCTTGTCAGAAGATTCAGAGATGCTGAATGCTATGACCCAAGAGATCGGATATATGCCTTGCTATCTCTCGTAGATCCGTCGATCCGGCATCACATCGCTGCTGACTATACAAAAACATTCCTCCAGGTACTCCTCGATAATTATCCTTACTGGTCGGGTCAGCCCGTGACGTGGCTACATCTAACGGACCCGGCACGCAAAACACCGATCTTTCAATACCAGTCCTTCATGGCCCAGATGTTAATGATACTGGGCCCGAACAAACTGCATTTGATATCCGGCGAGAAGGAGTTGGCTGGCGACACTACCGTTCAAGCCATCTTCACCACCTCAGGCTTGTTAGAAGTTTCCCGCGTCAAGGTTGTCGCCTCGATCAGACATAGTACTCCTACACCTGGATTTGAAGCTCAGCAATCAGCATGGCAGGAATCCGCTTTCGTCCTGGAAGTCGTTGTTGCAACTCCGCTACCAGATGAACCTGATCATCGACGAGCGTATTTGGTGTACGCGAATGCGAAACTTGCAGAAGGTGACCTGGTGGGCAGGATTGGAAATCAGATGTTCTTTCTCCGTCATCAAGGCAATAAAGCTGGCACTTTAGGAGACCAGGAGCTTATGCTCCAAGCCGTGGGGACTGAAGCTCTGCCTTTGAAGTCTAGCAACCATCGCAACGTCCAATCGAGTACCGCGTTATTCCATCACCATTGTCGTTGGTATAGATCTCGGCCCGCGATGGCACTCTTCCAGCTGGTCGACACTAGCTGCCACGAGGAACGACAACGTCAGACACCTTTTGCAGTCAGAGGTGGCGTCTCGATCTTGTATAACGCTTCCGCTCTGGTCACTCTTTTAGTTGACTCGAATATGTTCAAAATCGACGGGCCGCAGCAAGACCGGGAAGAGGAGGATGATCTGCCTCAGACGTGGGCTCCATGGATGACTGAAGAAGACAGTCGTGGCTTTGGTTCGTGCCGTACGTGCAAGGCGACTGGACGGCCTTCGAGTGTTGAATACATGAAAGATGAGTGCACCTGCAAGCGGAGTGCGCAACAGTCGCGATCTGAGCTTTAGACCTTGCAAGTATTCCGACAAACGTGCCTTCACCTTGAATTCGCTGCACTGTATGCACATTCGAGGTGCGTTCTTGAGGGCTTTCCTGAACTAAACTTGGTGTCAAGCCACAATTGTATCTCCCTACGCAAAGGTGATAGTCATTGACTCGGCGTACGCGTGAGGTCAATGTTTTCGAATCCTTGACGCATTGTTCGGGCCTGGGGTGGTAAGCCAGTAGAGGGGTGTGAGGCATCAAGATTTGTATGAAAACATTGATCTCGAGCTATACAACTTCGAGATAGCTTGGAGGACTTGTACCAAAGTCATACTATACCGACTGGCGGATCTACTTGCCGAGTTCGGCCATGCATAAGCGGTGGTGCATGACGAGCAAAGTCCTCTGCGCCTGACTCCACGTCGATTGTGACTGCCCGCGAAATAGTCGGACTGCGGTTGTCAGGCGTCCGAAAAGTCACATGAGCACTTTCAACCACTCCTTGTGACTGGTCTGGTCCAATTGCAGTACATTGTACCACATCGCAGATCGGCCGGCCATCTGACCCATTTGCGCTCCAGCCTCCTTCGTCTTTGTCTTCTTGCTTCTGAGGCCAGAGAATGTCTTTGTTAATGACAGCTCTGATCATCATGACGAATACCACGATCCATGCAATGATGACTAGAATTGCCATTGCGCAGCCTAGGATCCGAATTGGTCGATTGTCGAGTGCCAGTGCGATGTAGAAAGTCGCCGTTGTGAGCGCGGTTTGCGGGAAGACATAAGAATAAAATGTCATCGCGAAGGTCATTCGACCGCGTTGGATGCAGTTCCAATGTGCTCCAACGGAAACGATGAAGAACCAGAATGCTAGGCCCCAGAGCCAGAGACCAAACCAGACTGAGGCGATTTTGCTGACTTGGCCTGCGAGCTCGCCATTGCCGGGTAGCAGGAAATCTTGATCGACCACGCGGGGTAGAATATCGCCCATACCGACGACGCCACTGATTGTGAAGCCGCTGGGTCCTACACTGACGAACATGCCAGGTCGAAGATTCTCTGCAGGCAGCTTTTGCGTCATGAGTCGATAGATGAAGGCAGCGTAAATCATGAGACTTAGGAGGAAACCAATGCCTTGAAACACGAAGCCACCGACGATGACATTCACTGCCCATTCTGGTCGGGACATTTCAGACAAATGCTCAGCAAGCCCTGCGGCGTGAGGCCCGATGACCAGCAATGGGTAGCAGGGGAAGATCCAGACAGGCGTCATTTGTGCGACTGTGAATGTCTGAGTAGACCATCTGTATCACATAATTAGTGCGACCATCAAAATCGGAGGTGAACGAGAAGCAAATTTTCGCTTTAAAACACATACAGGATCAAATAAATCCCACAGCTTCCGCAAACGGCCAATCCACAATAGATCCAGAAGAAAACATACATGGTCGACAGCAGCCAGAGTCCGGAGACTTTCTCTTGCGTCAGACCATATTGCGAAACATTCATCAGGATTGTGCCTATACTGATGATGCTCGCCGGTATGAATAAACTTTCGGTCGGATGCAATATGGAATGCTTGAATGTGTCTCGATGGTAATAGAATCTCAGCGAGATCATGGTCACATTGAACAAGAACAGCACAATGTTCAATATGAAGAATATGCATCCGATGGCATAGAGGCCAGGGAATCGGTAAGGCACTCGATAGAGGACGTTGGCGATACCGCCTGTGGCCATCTGAGGTACTTACTTAGCATGTTGACACTTGAGGTTGGAGCGGCATGCTTGGAAAGAGCGAGTTGTAATTTCTTACTGTCATCGTGAACCACCCCCATGTGAAATGTCTGATCCTCTGCTTGAAGTGCAGGTCGTGCACATGTTCAATGACCTCGGACCGAAGCCGACTGACACTGTGGTTACTCCAGTGGCGAAAATGGTGTGGTCTTCGCGGCGTGCCTGGTGGCCGAAGGTGATCATCTTGTGTGTGTCGCCGTCCTGCAAACGGATCCAAATGGTTGGGAGGTGCCAATCCTGTCGTGGGCGTCGTGGTCGCAGATAGTTTTGTTCTTCCTCTCTCGGGTGAAGTGTCGGGTGACTTTGACTTCTCCGTCACGGCGTTGTCGTCAGAGCTGGTGGAGAAATGCATGGTTGTTACTTCTGCCAAGCAAGAGTTTTCTTCCTGCGTCGAAGCGGCCAATTTCCAGCTCGCGTCGATCTAAGCCGGCGGCCGGCCGACATTGAAGCTCACACGACAGAGAAAACTAAAGATGAAGTGAGGCAGGCGGAAAGAGAAGTCGAAGTCGGGCTAGCCTTGGCGGAGTAGACTAAGACATTCTTCGTCGGATCAATTGTGCCGGATAAGGTTCAAGACTTCTGGAGCTGTTGGCAGCTGGAAAACCTGTAGTCAGACGTACGTGGCTACGGATTTGCCAGCGTATCGGTAGACTAAAGCTCAATAGGATATCGCAACATTGATGCCAACGCCCTCTTTTACGCCTTCCTCTTCGCCCACTGTTTCGGTCGAGTAGAAAATTCGATGTGAAACAGACCAACATCGGCTGAGAAGCACAAGCTCACTTTGTCCCGCCATCGAACAGGCAAGCAGTTGACGAAGTACCTTCCATCCTGGCGAAACCCGTCCGATTGGGGACAGTATGAGCAGTACACATACAAACCAACGATCATGTCCGAGACGCCATCAATTTTCATCCCCATTGGCTACCCATACCTTGTACCACGCTGTCCGCACGCGGCGTGTCCCTCCCCTTCTGCACCTCGCGAAGCATATTCCAGACATCAAGTTTTCTCGCCCACATCTGGTCCTCTGCCACGAGGACAGTACCATTCGGGGAGATTTGTCTGACTTCAAATTCAGCCGCTGTGCCCCAGATAACGCCACCATTCCTTTCTCCTTTCAGGAATTTGGAGAAGGCCCGAGTGAAGATCAAGACATCCTGTTTGTCTTTCTTGCTGAAGCCGACTCTCCAGCCGGAATAGAACCAGATCGGAATGTCCATGACGTGGGAGATGCCCAGTCCGGGACTGATCCATTCATCCAAAGCCTTTGGTCGCCATGCGATGTGGTACCGCATGACATCCTGCGTCGACATGCCTCCATAGAACAAGCACTGCGCAAAACCTCGAACAGGCGCGTGACACTGTACATCCGCCATGATGTCGCAGTACACCGAATTCCAATCTGTAATGTCCCTCGCATACTTCTTGATCAGCTCGTCACAAATGTCGCGTGGGTAATGGGTTTTGAGTTTTGACATGAGCGCTTCCCGAGACGAAATCCCTCTCGAGGGTCTGCTTGTAGCAATTCCGGCTCTTCCAGCATGCTCGTAGTATGAACGCTCACTGCAAGTGTCGCCAATGACCACTTGAGCATTTCGCTGCTTCAGCCTCCTGCCAAGCTCGCCGTTCCAGATTGACTGCATGAGCCATGCGGGGACGAAGCCGTCTTTGCCGTCTGTCACTGGTAGGAAATCTAGCTCGAGTGTGCGTACGACTGTGAGTAGCCTCTCGGCTGACACTTCACGAAGTATTCGCACCTTCTCCTTGCTGGGTAAATTTGTATCAATCATGAGCTGGTGACAAATCTCATCGAATTGTCGCGTAGGTCTGTAGGAGTTCGCAGGATCGGGCTGGATACTGATGGCGCTACTGTATAGGAATGCGCGCTTGATGATGCGGTTCTCGGGAGATTGAAAGGCATCGTAATGCAATTGTAGGGCTGTGATCAAGCCTGAGCCTCCGGCAGTGATATTGTTGGGGTTGCCCCCAAACAAGTGGATGTGATCATATGTCCACTGCAGAGCTGTCCGGAGGTCCCACAGTCCATAATTACCAGCTGATTCACTGACACGCGTTCGCAGGTCCATTCCGTCTTTCATGAGGTCTTCGCTGGAGAGGTATCCGAGTACGCCAACGCGTGAGTTGGCTGATACCAGGACTCTGGGATCTTCTCGATGTTCTCGGAATATGTCGATCGGATCGAAATAGTTTTGTTGCATGCCGTCGCCGCACTGTGTCCCGGAGACGGCTAGAGAGAAATGCGTTAGCAGATATTTTGCAGCAGCTGAGGCTATCTTACGAAAGTTGAACTGCACTGGCCAGCCTTCAGATGGCATCGGCACTCCTGCAGGCACCCATATATTCAGGTATAGACAGTCCTCATGCATGAGATTCTCGACCACTTCTTCCCATTCCGATGTGTCTACTGCGGCATATTCGCCCTGCAATTGAGGGCAGATATTCCCGAACGTACGATAGTCCCTAGCTTGACTGTTTGCATCCGAGAAGACCCAGTCCGGAGGTAAAGGCTCTGGTTTTCGCCATCGTCGCTCTCCCGTCGGCGGAAGCGCATATCGTATTCGTGCGTAGAGTCGGTATATTGGCAAGTAAGTCTTCGTATCACAGACTTCTGTACCGATCAGAGCGCCTCTGCTTGTCTCAAGAATGGTATCTTTCTTCGTAGACTTCGTTGCGCCTATCTTTTTCTTCTTGTTCGAGCCAATATGTGTGAACGACTTCACAGTGCGCAGCATGATGGTTGCTGTGATGCGCGGAGCTGTATGTTAGTGGCAGTACGCATATTTTGTGGCTATAAAATCGACATGGGATGTGTTACTGTTCCAACAGTGCGACGCAGGATACATCACTGTTGGCTTCGAATTTGTAGCCTGGGCGCGTTTCGCGATCGCAAGTTCAGGGTATTGTGCGTGAACATGGTGATGCTTGAAACTTTATCGTTGCGAGACCTAAAAATTGGACCCGATTACATCCATGATCCCTAAGCAGGTTCGTGCGAGCGCCAACATTAGATCCGGGACAACACTTCTTTGCTTCCTGTGGTCGAGTCCCATCGCTCTTGGAGCCGACATGTGGTCCGGTCACGAACAACAAGGTGTTCTTTGAGAGGGATGGGTTGCATTGCGCCTCCCAAGCGCCGAGCAGCCAGCGTGTCCTAGGAGCAAGGAACCCGACCAGCTTGAAGTGCCTGCTTTGTTGTTCCGGAGTTGCTGTTGGCCGAACAAAAGCGAACAGATCTGCTCTCCCAGAATGGCCGAATTGATACATCGCATGTTGAAGCTATGCTCTCCTCGCAGCTGAATGGGACAGGTACCGAACACCAATCGCGCCTCAAAGATCAATAATGACTTTATCGACAACGGAAGAGTAGTAAGGATACCGTTCAATCGCTTTGACGATTAGTGCCGCCGACGGACTGCTAATGTAGCAAGGAGAACGTGGCAATGTGTGGTTCGTGGACTGCTGTAGCCACTCAGAATGCTGTGCGATTCTATCGAATCCAACCATTCGCCCGTCACGCGTGACATGTTCTGTCCGATGAGCCAGTCAATCGAATTGAATCCCAGACCAGTCTAAACGCCAGAATACAGCTTTCCTGATAAGACGCAAGTCCAGCATGCTGGCGAGCTCGGCGGCCTTGCCAAATTTTGTGAATGAAACAGCGTAGTATCGGCAAGGCTGTGAGGAAAACCAGCACATCTTCCCAAGCAGAGGCCAATTCGAGAGCGGACGTCTTGCGTGGTGGCACCCACTATAAGAAAGTTTCAGGTCAACCAGGGATGAGCTCGATCGGCTCCGCGCCGCGACGCTGCCACTGCCGCACCGCCGCACTGTCATCACTGTCATCACTGTCACCTCACGTCGCACTGTGAGCTCGGAAAGATCACCGTCGATCGTTATTGGCCAACATCACTTCACCTCGCTTGCCTTCATCCGGTTATCAGAATGCTGGTGTCGACAGACGTTTCGTCTACCAGAATGCAGGCCAGAAAGGCTCTTGTACTGCTCTCCTGGCGTCCAGCAGTTCCGATCTCGCTCGACAACTCTCCACCGGGCCACCGAGCACGTTCAGCGGTCACGTCCAGCATTGTGGGAGGCTCTGATGGGACAAGAGATGGATGTCATGTGCACTGAACGAGGTCGACATGCAGCAAGTGGACGCTGGTGATGCAGAAGAAAGAGCAGGAGCTCTGTCCCATTGCTTGGCAGCTCTTCCTCGGACACGCGCAGGCGCACCACGCGCAGCATCGGCGACAACAAGATCTTGCTGCAACGCGGAACAAGATGTGTCAATCCGACAGCTGGTCGGTCTGAACTGTGTCCTCGACTTGTCTTTCACGAGCGTGAATGCCGGAATTCTACGGCAGTAACGAAGGCCAAGGTATGACTTCGACGGCAGGCGCGCACCCGACCAGGACACCGTTGTCGATCAGTTCTCCGTGCAGGCTAAGATCTTGTCGAGATAGCTGAACGCTGCTATTCGGAACCCATGGTATGGTGACAGACAGCGCTACACGCCCGGCTAGACTGAGTTGACGCGGTCATCGTGACTTGACTGCGCTCGACTGTAAATGCACCACGTCTCTAACGATACTTCATCTGCGGCCGCAAGCGCTCATTCTGCCGAGATGTGTTCTTGAACTGACATGTGAACCAGGAGTGGCCTGAGAGGATACCTGGCTCGAATGCAAAGACTCCATTCTGTCACAGTCGCAGATGTAGGTTTCACGAAACGCGAAACGTGACGTGCCGGGGAATTTTGCCTATTGTAGCTCATCAGACAAGCCTCTCACCTCTCAGCTCGAATTTGAGCTTCTCAGATGTCGCCGCGCCGGATGCCCGTGTGGGTCGAGAGCCAGGCCAGGATATACCTACTCCCTTGAGCCGCCCAGAGGACTAGTCGGCGGCTTTTGGTGATTGCATATGGGCATCCGGCACCGTCGCTCGCTTCCGACAGAACGCCACAATCCGGGGCGAAAGCACAGCAGAGTTTCCACGCTGGCAGTGCTCCGTGTGCCCGTGTGCCAGCTCACCACCCTCACCTCCGCTTTATGGTTGCACTGCCGTTTGCTGCGTTGCCAAAACAACCTGGCTGGATTAAGCAATGCAGCCGCGTGGCTGCTGATCATAGCCGGTCGTCGGCATGCCAATGTGAGCAACAGAGCCGTCAAGCACCTCCGCGATTTGTTCCGCTTTCTGTGCTCTGGGACCGAACCTTTTGCCAAGAAGTGCACACTGCGTGGTCAGTGATGACTCTGGCACATATCCAATTCGTCGCCCCAGTACAAGCTTCTGGCTAAGGGCAATGGCGCAGCTTTCGAGCATGGATGTCGAACCTGCGGTGGAAGGACATCGGTGGACTAAGTACCAGCGTGTAGAGCTTCACCCGCGCGTTTGCGCTTATCCTTCCATCACTCGCATCGCATTCGTTTTTCCTGGCCTCAACGTTGCCCACTCCCACCTACGAATAAATTTGGCCGTGTTGCAGAAGAGCTTAACAAGGACACACATCCCGCTGGAGCGCGTCACGATATTGGGAAGGAAGCACAGCCGGCTGATTTTGACATCGGTTTTCACTCGACCGAAGCCGGCCTCAACTTCGCTCACAATTTCGGCGCCGTAATCATGTGCGACCGTGGGCCTCAGCAGCCTTCCTCCACCGAACGATGCGGCTTCGACAGCAAGAACGAAGCTGAGCAGCTCGAAACAGAGGCAAATCCCACTAAGAAGTGTCTCGTGCTGGCCGAAATGTCGAAAACAGAACGTAAAAGCTTGTTGGGAAGCATTTGTTCTATCGACGATGACGAAGAAGATATTCGCTTAAGTTGCGACGATCGTACCGATAGTGGCATAGATGTCTCGTTCTCAGAGAAGCCACTTTCGCGGCATTGCGAGAAGCACGGTTGCGTCACTTTGCTGCAACTCTCAACCAAGGGCTGTTACCGTATGGAGAACATCGACATTGCAACTCCGGTCGCCAAGCACTTACCTCCGCATCAACTGGTGGAGGATTGGGTTTCTGCTTTGCTGCTGCCCTTCGAGAAGTTGGCCCTCTCCTGGCAAGTTCCCCAAGGCCAAAGACCGAATGCTACGACGGCGGCTTGCACAAAATCGCCCTGGGGCCCCGCCAGACAGATTCCTTGGCATTATCAGGATCGTTTCACTGTCAACGTGGGCAGCAGCGATAGCTCCGCAGGCGCAGGTGGTTCGCTTGAGTATCAAGCCATTCAGGATCACGGATTGTTTCGTGCTCCGCCGGATAACGACGCCTTCGGAGAGCACGAGATCGATGTTGATCCAAATCAACCTGCTTCGAACGAGGATTTCGCCGGTGGCTATCCTTGTATTTTCCACAACGTTGGCTCTGTTGATCCAACCCCTAGATGTGCCTGGCGTCGTCAGTACACTTCGCAGTTGAGGTCAGTATCGGATTCCATGTTCAGTTTAGGACGGCGAAGCTGACTTCTGCATAGAGGACACCATTTCCATAACAACCACCCCGATGGACCCTTCGGTTGCTGCTCGAGATGCTTTGAAACGGGCCGCTTGATCCGGACACACAGCGGCACCGTAGAGGAATGGCGCCGCTTCACTAACAGAGCTGAGGTTGTTGAGCACGAGAAGAAGTGCACCAGGGATGTATGCATTGAAGAGACGTGTCGCAACTACGACCAGGTTCCACCTGCTCATTCTCCGTGTTCACACGGCGCGAAAAATACTCAACCGCAAATCTGGAGGATGTGGTATCGTCGAGCCCATCATTTGAGCCGCAACGAAGCCGTGCCTGCGTTAGAGGAGTTGGTGCCAGCGGTGCCTACCTCCCGACAATTGCGCCCACCTTCTGCCGCAGGTCTCGCAAGAACACAGTCCTCGCCTGATCATGCCGGGCGAGAAGCTGCAGCGAGCACGACACCAGTACGGTTGCCGAATGCGAATCAACCCACGCACGTCGCCAGCGGCTCATCGTCGCACACTCCCACGCATAGTATATCGGCACCACCTCCACTATTGGCCGTGAGCTCAACTCTTAAGGCTTTGGTGCGGCTGGCAAGAGGCCTGTTGCAACAGTTGCAAGCAAACCCTCGCGAGCCAGGGGCATTTCTCATTCAGACGTATGAGAATATACTCAGGTCTTCGCAACGTCTGCTGAACAACACAAACTTGGACGCAGCACTCGCCGAGCCCTTAGGCCGTCTGCGCAGCCTAGTCGAAGAATTCTGGCGGCTCTCGACAATGCCTTTGGAGCGTACACCTGAGGCATGGTTAGATTTGTTGCTCCCTGTTCACATGACTCTGGGAATTACCTTACCACCAGAACCGCCAGCATCCTGGTATCAACATCATCAAGTGGAGCCGCAGTCGTCGACCTCGTCGTCGTTGAACGACATGGGAACAGGTTTTGGCTCATACATGGATGTCGGTACACAACAACAGCAATCGTACATACACAGCTACGACGAACAACGGCTTGCAGCTTCCGACATGACGATGATGGGAGAGCATGCAGGTAATCTTCCTGATGCAGCAACCACTTTCTTGGGCCCACCAAATGGCGCACAAGCAGGCATTGCTTCCACTTCTCAGACGGGAGGTCTATCGGACCTGGCGAATGACAATGAATTGCGACATTACAACATGAATGCATCCTCCCAGCCCTGGAGCCCCGTCCAACTGCGGTATCCTCGCGCCGGTCCCTCGACTGCGACACACAACCTGCCTCACGATGCGTACAACCCACCACTTACGGCACAAGACGACTTTGCTTTCTCCAATGCGCACGCGTACCTTCAGCCCAATGAGGCCTACTTGTCCGCGCCAACGGAATGGGAGAATGTGAGCCAGCCAGACTCTGGAGTGTATTCTGCCACGCAGTCATTCTCGCTGGTCTCGGAAGAAAGGGAGAGTGGGAAGGGTAAAGGCCCTGCAGATGATAGTGCAGGAGCTTCGGCTCCTGTGTGGCATTGAGGAGAGTTGGGATGTGGTAGAGACTTCGGTGCTCAGAATGATTGACGAATGTGACGGCGATCGTGACGAAGGATGATTTATGAACATCGATTAGCGATTCATTGTTTGCGGCCATATTGTTGGGGTCTGAAATCTTTATCAAACGTACAATTGTCACAACGCATCATGGTCAGTGAGCTGGGTGAGAAAACCAGCACAAATGAGAACGAGACATAGTTTCCTCTCTCTCATTGCACCAATGCATCAAGGCAAGACGATTACTCTTGTCTACCTGCCTATCCTTCCTCGTCCTCTTCTTCGTCACTCCCTTCCCCTTGTCCATCTTCATCATCCTCCATCTCATCCTCACTTCCACCAGGCCCGAGATACTGATCGTCAGCATCATCATCCCACTCGTCGTCTTCCATCTCATCATCCTCATCACTCTCCTCCACCTCCTCTCCATTTGCTTTCCTCGCGGCCTTGTCAGCCTTCTTCTTCTCCACGTTCGCCTTCTGCTCCGCTTTTCTTCTCTCCTTCTCTTCTCTTCTCACCTGATGTTTCTTCTCCATCTCTTTAATTTCCGCTTCCGATTTGTGAATGTACTCATGCCACATGACTTTTCCTCCGCAGAGCCCTTCTTCAACCTTCGTCAGACGGAGCTTCATGCGAGGTCCCAGCTCGTAGAGTTTGATGCCCTTCTTTTCAACGCTCTCTTTCAGTTGCGAAGCTGCTGACCCTGCCTGTTGTGTCCCATTTGCGCCCGTCGCTCTCTTTGCATGTTTGGAGAGTTTGCGCTGCTTAGTTGTGGTGATCTCAACTTCTGCGTCTGTTTCTGCCTCGCTTTCGCTGCCGCTTGTGAAGCCATCTGCTGCATTCGGGTCGAGGAGGTAGTCTGCTACGTCGTTGAGTTTGCCCAGGTTCGGCAGTGCTCGTTTGCGTTTCTGGCCATGTGAAAGTTTCTCGGCGGCGTCTAATCGGCGGAGAGGTTTTGGCACGGATTTCGCAGTCCGAGTCTCGATCGCGTAGTGTCGGACATTGAGAACGTATGGAGGTGAATCGTCGTCGGCAGAGGAACTTTTGGGTACGCGGTCGAGTAGGAGAACGCGCTTGATGCCGTTCAAAGGTGTCCGAGTAGGGTTGACAGGAGGAAAGAGTCCTTGGAACATCTGTTGTACTAGGTCCTCCAACTGCTTCGTCTTTGCTTTCTCCTTCTCATTCACGCCTTGAAGGTCCTTGGTGATGAAATTATTCATGACAAGCAGAGGTGCTGTCAAGTACTCTTGACCTCCACTCCTTGGTCTCTTCATGCTTTGGTAGATGTCCTTACACAAGCTGTACTTCTCCACGCGGAAGTGTAATGTCGGTCCTCGAGGAGTATACGCCAGTCGCAGATTTGTGTTCCCGCTGTCGCTTTTGCTGAAGAGCATGAGATTTGTGACACCCAGCGGCCCGGCCATAGCGGTATAATCGCGCAGCTTATTCGATCTCCGCTCTTTCAACCTCGACGCCGTATCTGGTCCCATCATATTTCGCACGTCTTTCACCAACTGGCCGACGCTGTGCCCGACCTCGCTCGCGCCGACTCGGATCACCATTGATTTGGGCGTTCGACTGGTGGGCTTCGCAACGCCCTGTGGCCCCTTCGCCCCAGGAAGGCCGCCCTTCGCCGCTCCCACATGGGTGTATTTCTTCGTTCTTCGTTTGGCCATGGTGTGAGAGGATAATTTTTGTCGAGAACGAAGAGCATTTGTCGCATCTTGAATTTCTCAATAAGGTTGACGCTAGTGAAGCTTGGATCACACGATAGTCGGACTTAGAACTTGTCTCCGACAAAAAGTTCTCGACGACGTCCACCACCCGCACTACCAACCGCAACGCCGCAACCATGGCCGAGAAACGGATCAAGAGGAGAAAGCTCAGTCATGAGGGCGATGTGAAGCCGCAAAAGCCGAAACAGGATATTGCGAGCTCACCTGAGCCGGAATCGCAGGAGGAGGCGAACGGCGAGGACGAGAATGTCTCCAAGAAATTCTCTGAACTCGGTATACGTGAGGAGCTCTGCGACGCTTGTGAGTCGCTAGGGTTCAAGGAAGCGACTGCGATCCAGAGAGAGGCTATACCGATAGCACTGGAAGGGAAAGATGTGATCGGACTTGCGGAGACAGGATCGGGAAAGACAGCAGCCTTTGCGCTGCCCATACTGCAGGCACTGCTCGAAAAGCAGGATCACTATTTCGGACTTGTTCTTGCCCCGACTCGCGAACTCGCATACCAGATATCGCAACAATTCGAGGCGTTGGGCAGTCTGATCAACGTAAAATGCGCGGTAATAGTGGGAGGCATGGACATGGTGCCACAGCAGATCGCATTAGCAAAGAAGCCTCACATCATTGTCGCGACCCCAGGAAGATTGATGGATCATCTGGAGAATACCAAAGGCTTTTCGTTGAAGAAGCTGAAGTACCTGGTCATGGACGAGGCTGATCGATTGTTGGATCTGGACTTTGGACCTATACTGGATAAGATTTTGCAGGTGCTGCCGCGAGAACGACGAACGATGCTGTTTTCCGCGACAATGTCAACCAAATTGGACAACCTCACGCGGGCAGCACTTCAGTCGCCAGTCCGAGTATCGATATCGAGCTCCTCGTACCAGACGGTCAAGAACCTGAAACAGAACTACATTTTCATTCCACACAAGTTCAAGGACATCTACTTGGTGTACTTGCTCCACAACTTCGCAGGCCAGACCTGTATCATTTTCACGCGAACGATCAACGAGACACAACGCATCGCTTTCCTGCTTCGAGCACTCGGGCGGAGCGCCATACCTCTACACGGACAGATGAATCAGTCAGCTCGTCTGGGAGCGCTGAACAAATTCCGCGGCGGATCGCGAGACATTCTGGTCGCCACAGATGTCGCAGCTCGTGGTCTGGATATTCCCTCTGTGGATCTCGTCGTCAACTATGATCTCCCTCCGGACAGCAAAACTTACGTGCATCGTGTCGGTCGTACAGCTCGAGCAGGCAAAGCCGGTGTCGCAATTTCTATCGTTACGCAGTATGATGTAGAAGTGTATCAACGGATCGAAAAGGCTCTTGCTAAGAAGCTGGAGGAATACCCGACCGAGAAGGATGAAGTCATGATCTTCGCGCCGAGAGTGACGGAGGCTCAGAGGGTCGCGATAACGGAGATGAAGAATGAGCACGAGAAACGGGGTAACAAGAAAGGGCAAGGCATTGCGGGCAGAGGGAAAGGCGGAAAGAGAGATCGAGACAATATGGATGCTGATGAGGGGTGAGTTGTTCACACGAGCATTGATGAGAATCCATATATCAAGAAAGCAGCCGTGTCTTTCTGAAACTCCGTTCATGCGCAATGCCATTCAAAATCTCTAGCACGGAACGCAGAAGGCAAACAGTGAGTTCCCTACCTCTGTCGCTTTTCTACAACGAATACTTGAACAACGGGCTCTTATTACCCATAAGCTCCAACTCTTCCTCTCCGTACTTCGCAATCGCCTCCTGCTCCGTGATATGCTCATTTCGCTTGTTATGGCTCCAATACAAGAACTCCAGCAGCAATGCTGCCAGAATACCAGCACTCGCAAATCCTAGCGAGCTTCCAAACCCTGTCGGGTACTCTGGCTTCTCTCGTTCCAAGAAAATGAATGAGCCCGCAAAACCTCCGGAGTTACCGATCATGATCATAAACGCAATTCCAGCAGCACGTTTCTCCGCGCCAGCAAGATTATTGATCGTCCAGGAATTATTGCCAGGGATGATAGGATAGAGACCGATGCAAGCGAGACAGACCATGACATAGCAGAGTGGAATGTTGTCTTGGATCTCCGCTGCGTAGGCGAAGAGCACAGAGAAAGCAATGACGAGGAGACTCTGGTGGCCCACAACGAATGGCATTCGCCAGGCGAGTCTGTCGGCCACGAGAGCAGAGGTGACGGCTGCAATGGCACCGCAGATATACGGTGGTGCCGTGAGAAGTTGGGCGGTAGTGCTTGTGAAGCCCATCGACTGGACGATGGAGGGCATGGTAAATTTCAGGCCGTAGTTGGGCACCGTATTGGACCAGAACACGATACCTTGTAGGTAGAGTTGCCAGTCTGTGACGACTTGCTTGATGATGCGCCAATTGATTTTGTTCTTGCGGCTTGGGTCGGTGGATTTTTGAGATGTTTTGACTCCGCGATAGGCGATGTGGCTGAGTTCGAGGAATTTGGTTTCGTCGGGGTTGAGCCACTTCGATTTCGTGGGTGAGTCGGGGAGGAGGAAAAAGCACGAGATGCCTAGGACAACGGAGAGTAGCCCTTCGAGGATGAAGATCCATCGCCAACCGTTGTATCCGCCACTGTGTTCGAGGTCAGTGTGTACTCGACACCGATAATGGCATGATGTATGGCCTCGAAGCCATGCATGCAATGGCCAAGAATGGGGTAAGAGAGAACTTACAGTCCTCGCATTTGTGCGATTCCTGCTGCAAGGAGGCCACTGAATGCGCCAGAGGCAGCGCTAGACATGTAGAACATAGCCATGCGTGTTTGTGTCTTGTGTGGTGGATACCATTCACTGACCAGCCACATCGCTCCTGGGAAGAAGCCGGCCTCAAAAACTCCGATCAGGAATCGTGTCACCAAGAGTCCCGCGAATGATGCTGTTACTCCCGATAGAGTCATGATCTTGAATCATCAGTCAAATGGTAACCTGCAAAGATCTCCGACGACACTTACAGCACCCCAGCATGTAACGAGAATGCCAATGTAAACACTAGGCTTCTTGAACTTGGACAGAATCATGTTGCTGGGTACTTCGCACAGCACGTATGGGATGAAGAAGATTACAAGTGCAATATTGTAGTCGTTGCCGGACATGCCCAAGTCGTCTTCCAGGCCTCTGTTCGTCAAGTCAGTTTCGTCTCATGTACCGCAATGCTTTATCCTTCTTACTCGATTTTGGCATTGCCGATGTTTGCTATTGAAGATTAGCTCTGGTCACTTTGGCGTTTCCGACTGCGACTCACCCCTGTCAAGATGTGCTATAAGGTAGAGTGCTGCCAGCATCGGCACTAATCTCCTATCCACCTTGTGGTATATGCGGTTGGCTTCCTTGGGATCAATATTGCTGAGCCATAGTCGTTCCTCCTCGGTCAAGCCCTTGGTCTTTGGTGGTGGGCCATTCTCCAAATGTGTGACAGCGTCAATTTCTTTCTCTTTCACTTCGACGTCGGAGTCGCTTCTACTTGGACTGTGCGCCATGTTGTTGTCAAGATCGGGACGAATCAAATTAGCAGGATAGTCATCGACACGGAAGTAGGTAGGAGAGGCTAAAGAACGATGCGGCTCCGCGTATATTTGAGAGCCATCTCAGCCGCCACTGATGCATTGCTTTTACCCTAGGTACTCCTCACACGACGTTCATGCTCCAGCACGCGACTTGCCGTTTGTCCACACATAGATTGCAAGGTTAGCTGGAGATCGCTACCGAAGACCCAGCGCGCAGACTCGCGAGAACATCGAGACGAGCAGCATCCAAGCGAACGGGAATGCCGCATTGGCTGACGAAGGATAGTCATGAATGATGTTGCATACTCCAGACACGCTGTCGGTATTGGAGGCTCAAAATTGTGGCGTCTAATTGTGACGTCCACATGCTCGGCACGTGTCTTGGGTGCGGAGAGGTGGTCTTGGAAGTTCTTGGGACTCACGATCACACGTTGCTGGTGCATGTTGTGGACCCTGGCCAACCCCAGAATGCGGAACAAGCTCGAGGTGAAGACTTGCAGAAGGCTGCTTTTTCGGACTCAAGGTGGTGTGCTGAGCCTTGGGTCGACCATTCTGAAGGTATGATTCTGGGATGGACGTCGGGGACAGTCGTCAGCCAGGGATATTGTTACAGTATAGGAGAGCTTGTGTCAATTGTCGGCCATTCTAGAGTTGCTCATTAGGTGAGATACTTGGCTTTGGATTGCGTGGAAACAGCATTTCTTTTGGGCATGTCTCTGGCGTTTCGATCAGGTCCAGCAGGAAAGGGTCCAGCCAAGCTCACATCGCGATGTCAAGCGCATCTAGTCTCGAGCAGAATCAGCAGTAGTGACAAATGCACAACGCAGTACCAGAGTGAGTGACTGCAAGCTCACGAGATCAGTTTCGTGGTGAAAGGACAGCATTCGGTGGAGGAACAGGACTCCTCCAGGCTGGTGGTCGATCTCCTCTGGCCAGCATCCACAGTAGGCAATTCCTCGCCATTCTTGGTGTGTATATAGCTTCCATGGGACAACAGGGTATGCAACTCTCCGTACCCGGTCTGGAATGACACGGTGATGTATCGCAGAGTCGTTTGAGGAGTGACGGAAGCAAGTCCGCAAGTCACGGGAAGTCGCAACCCGCCAAGAAACTCAACTGGCGCGTCCGCTGTTACGCCTGGACCTTGCCCAACGATCACTCTTCTGTTACAGTTTCTACTCGACCACCAACAGTTACATTTCTCCACAGCTATGCCTCCAGGCTCACTGCAGATGGAGCGACAGGCTGGTAGTGCTCAATGGATGTGCTTGGAGGCACTTTCCGAGCACATAGCAGGTTTCTGCCAAACTCTATCAGAATGACGTGTATCCGAGTCGAGTCCACAGTAAATATGTCGCTGTAGACTAACGATCAGGTAAGAATGCTGTCTGCTAACTACACCAGCAATTATGGCAGATCAGAAGCAAGACCCGAAGCCACGGGATCGGGGTCAAGATGGCCCTTCCGAGGCAGAAATTCGCCAGGAGTCTGCGAAAGCTGCTGAAAAGGCACTTGAGGCACAGGAAAAGGCAGAGGAGCTCAAGCAAGCGGCCCATGGAGCTGCAGATGCCGATGAACGCCAGAAGCTGATGGAGGAAGCCATCGATAAGCAGATCGAGGCCGAGTCCTTCGGGAAGACTGCAAAGTACATGCGAGGAGGCGCATTCCAAGGCATGTGCGTCGGCGCTGGCTTAGGCACAGCTCCGGGTCTCACATTAGGAGCATTGACTGGCACATTAGTCGGCGGTCTTACATCAACGATTCTCGGAGGTCTGGGTGCTGGACTGGGCAGCATCGTCGGCTGGGCTCATGGGCCCTTTTGGAACATGGGCCAGGTCATAGGCAAAGGTGTGAGGAAGGTCACTGGTGATCTACCCAGCTGGGAGGCCACGGATGAGCAGAAGAAGAAACTGGAGGAGATGATTTCACAAGCAAACCAAGAAGAGATGCCAGGCGCAAAGGAGCTGCGAGGTATGGCGAACGATGGCTGGGACGGTGCCAAGCATCAAGGAAAGGCCTGGTACAAGACGGGAGCTTCTTATATGCCCGGAAGCAGGCCATATGCTACAGGAAAGGCATCTGACGGAGCGTGGCAGTCCAAGATACAGGCCAAGCAAGACGACGACCCAGTGCGAGCAAGTCCGGACACTGTCAAATCTGTAAAACAGGCCAGTAGACGCTCGCAGGCCCAGTCAGATCAGCGTGCTACAGATCCGACTTCTGCACAGCACAGTATGAAGAGAGCTTCAGGACCGACACCAACTACAGAAGCACGAAAGCAGCCAAGAAAACTGGAACGAAGATCTAGCCGACCTGGTGAGGACGCAGATGTTGCTCAAAAGAGGCGCCGCAAACCTCGCAAGCTGGAGGTCCGCTCGTAACAAGGTGTCCTTGACGTGCAGATGGTACAGTACCTCCGCAATATGTGTAAGAGTTTCATCTCAACTGGTCGCAACGCGGAGGCGTCTTGGCGTCCGTCATCCCGCCGCAGCTCCAGATGCTGTTTCCAGACACCGCATTTGACAACCTCAGAGGACCTTCTGACTCAACCCTCAATCTGGAAGGCACTGTGATACTAGCCGCGCGCGCGGGCCGGCTGTTCGGGCCCGTTGACAATTATAACAGTATTCTGGCATGCGCTTCCAATGCCTGGTCAAACTCCTCCTCGTCCACCACATTTCTCGTGTGAAAACAATCGTGTAGTTCACCACAATGCCTGCGCGAAGATCCAAGGACCAAAAGGCTGCCGAGCTTGCAGCTGGAGGGGTCTCTACATTGACGGTAACGGCGCAGCAGAGTCGCTTCCACACAGAGATGGATGAGGACAACAACCGCAAGGAGGTCTGTCGGCTACCGTACACATGAGGTGGTCATTCCGTTGACGGGTATCGAAGATCGTAGTGAAGGACCTAAGCATGTCGCTTGGGAATCGTGAGCTGTTGTCTCACGCCGACTTACAATTGCAGCGAGGTCGACATTACATCCTTCATGGCAGGAACGGGATTGGGAAGTCAACGCTACTCAAAGCCATCGCGGACGATCAAATTCCAAACATACCGAGAAGTGTCAAAGTGCTTCTCCTCGGACAAACCCAGTCAAATGTCGAGGACGAGTTGGAGAAGCTAGACCTCTCCAACACAAGCGTCCTAGACTACGTCGTCCGCAGTGACCAACAGCGTGAAACATACATGCACGAAGCCAAAGTGCTATCAGCAGCATTGGAATCAACTGCGGACCCCAACGCAGCTGTCAAAGCCTATCGTCAGATACAGCATGAAAGACTGGAGCGCAGAGTGCACGTCATTCGACAGCTTGCATTACGCAGAAGTGGTCCAAAAGGCAGAAGAACGCGTGACGAGCAGATCAAGCTCGAAGAGGAGCTAGAGAAGTCGGAAGCCAGGCTGAACGATGAAGTAACTGTGGACGAGCTCAGCGAGAAAAGCCACAAGGCGGCGGAAACGCTCACAGATGTGCAGACTGCGCTCGAACTTATGGATGCTGATGGAGCAGAAGCCAAAGCACGTTCAGTGCTTCTCGGTCTAGGATTCAGTGCAGAGAGCATCGACCAGCCGCGATCCAACCTGTCTGGAGGCTGGCAGACACGATGCAGTCTCGCCTGTGCTCTTTGCCAGTCAGTAGATCTGCTGCTGCTAGACGAGCCTACCAATTTTCTGGACCTTCCCTCGATCATCTGGCTCGAAAGGTACCTCGCCGAGATAGCCGATGATACGACAGTGATGGTCGTCACTCACGACCGAGCTTTCGGTGATGAAGTTGCTGAAGAACTTCTTGTACTCCGACATCAGCAATTGGAACGCTTCAAAGGGAACCTCTCTAACTACGAGATGCAACGTCTGAAGACATACAAGTATATGACGCGGATGAAGGCGGCGCAGGACAAGCAGAAGAAGCATATAGAGGGTACCATCCAGAACAACATCCAAGCTGCCAAGCGGGCCGGAGACGACAAGAAGCTCAAACAAGCTGCTTCTCGCAAAAAGAAGTTAGACGAGAGAATGGGTCTTGAAGTCTCAGCAAAAGGTACTCGTTTCAAGATCAACAGAGACCTGGGTGGTTACTATTTGACGAATCGAGCTGGAATTGAGATCCCTACATTCGATCCCCCAGCCGAGCTGAAAATACCATCGCAGCCCGCCGACCTACGCCATCCAGGCAGTCTCGTCAGTCTCGAAAAGGTCAACTTCTCCTACACTGTGGCAAAGAAGAAAGTCCCAATCCTGACCGATATCGATCTCACAATACATCTTGGCGATAGAATCGGCATCGCAGGCCTCAACGGCAGCGGCAAATCGACGCTCGTCTCTCTCATCATGGGCCATACCTCCGCCGAACCTTCCAAACCCATGTTACCAAGCTCGGGCACAATCACCAAACACACTCGCGCCCAATTCGGCCTCTATTCCCAACAAGCCGCCGAAGAGCTCGAAGCCATATCTGCTGCCAACCCGCAAGCTACGGCTCTTTCTCATCTCATGGAACACATCGGCCCCTCATTCTCGGAGCAAGAAGCCCGCGGCATACTCTCCGGCGTCGGACTCTCAGGTAAAGTCGCTTCTGACGTCCCCATCTCGCTCCTCTCAGGCGGTCAACGAGTTCGACTTGCTCTCGCAAAGCTCTTACACCACCCTCCGCATCTCCTCATTTTGGACGAAGTCACGACACATCTGGACACGGATACAATCCAGGCACTGATTGGAGCGTTGAAGAATTACGAGGGAGCGATATTGGTCGTGACGCACGATCGGTTCTTCATGAAGACAGTGGTGGAGAATTGCTCGATTCGATCTCTTGCCGGGCCAACTAGGCCAGAGGATGAGGAGTCCGAAGAGAGCGAGGATAGCGAGGAGGACGAGGAAGATCAGGTGAAGCGAACAAGAGTGGTCTTTAGGCTTTCGAAGGGGAAGCTGAGGAAGCTAGAACGTGGAATGGAGCAATACGAAGAGATAGCGGCCCGGAGTGCGACAAAGCTGGCAAAGACGTGAGCACGGCTGGGGCGCCGTGTTCTACTGCTCACGATAAAGCATAGTTCAGTCTCATGACTACGACAGGCCGCCTCCCATTCCTCCCATTTCGACGAAAAGCCTCTCAACCTTTCTTCTTTATCCCAATTCTCACATATCCCATCTCTCCTCTCGGCTTCCCACCAGACGCCTCAATCTCCCAGTCCTCAGCTTTCTCCGTCACTTTCAACTGATTGTCTTCGGTCCACGAAGTGAAATACTCGATCCTCGCGATCTTTTGCTCTCTGGAAAAGACCTCCACCCTTCCCTCCACCCCTTCGAAAAAAGTATTTCCGAACACTGTGTGGCCATACGCTATCGACTCCCGCGGTCCAACGATCCGTCGAGCCAGGTCGTAGGATTGAATTGCCTTTCGACATGCGACGTCATCTGCTTCGAAGAGGTAGCCTGACCAGCGACCATCTTCGGGAAATTGGAGTTGGAAGAAGGCTTCAGGGGACTGGCTTTCGTTTTCGAAGAGGAAGTGGACGAATGAGGATCCGGCCATTTTTTGTGTATCGTAATGAATGAAAGGTGTTGGTTGGTCTTTCTTCCTTTCTTTCAGCACTCCTGGCGGTGGGGTTGGACTCTGGAAGTGTGTCAGACGTAGCTCTATGCCAAGATGAATGCTTCTTCCTAGTCTCTGCGAGCAATACTTATACTATTGGCCCCTCGAGATATCAGAGCTGCACCGTTTACCACGTGGTCTCCACGTGGCTTTGGCCACCATATTGGCTTCTTGCGGAGTCATCGAATGTGGCTGTGGTCTCGACTCGGCCGTAGCTGTGAAACGCGATGGAGCTCTTCGACTTGGCAAGAATTGTGGCTTGATAGCCTGATACACACGGCTTCCCCTCTTTCGGCTTGTGTACTTTTGATGCACGCCGGAAGCCTTGTGAGTATTTCAAGCGACGCTCGGAAAGTTGTAGTTGCACCCCGACAACTGATTCCTTTGATGTGACAACCAGGGAAGTTAGCGCAGCTTCGCAAATCAGGAAGAATGTAGTCAATACTGCCATGGCCGGGTTGCATGAAATATTTCATTCCAATCGTAACATCATATATCTTAGGTATCGCCTCTCAAGCAGTTCATCTTCACTCGCTGCTGCTTTCCCAGGTCAGCAAACTCCTCTCACTCCACCAATAATGCACATCTGAATCTCACACCTTTCACATCTACACTTCCTCCGCGTCAACTCCTCTTTCCACTTCTCAACTCCTGAGCGCCCTCAACCTCTCCCCCAACTTATCCTCTCTCTCCTCCTCATGCTGCGCCGGAGCCTGTATCCCCTTCGCAGGCGTAGCCCCAGCCATCTCCTGACTTAACTCCACACCCGCCTCATCGGCAACCTGATTCATCAGACGATCCACATCCTCCTGCGGAGTCCCCGTCGCAGTCGCCGAACTCGTCGCGTTCTCGTAGTATCCCGTCGCAACATCGAGGTCCTCGAATTGAGTTTCGAATTTGTCCATTACGGCGGAGATCTGTTACCACACCCATGCAATTAGCACCAGAAACTTGCCTCCTGCAAATATGTGTGGGATTCGAGGACGCACCTTCTCCAAATCCATACTCTTCATCGCCTGATCCATCCCCTTGACCACATTCGCCATACTCCCCGTGACTTGGCGCATCGTAACGGCGGTCTGTACCCTCGAACTCACGGCATCGATTCGGCTTGCCAGAGTTAGGAGTTGTAGGTTCTCATTCTTCTTTCGGATCGCATTTCCAGCGTAGATTTTCGCTATGTCGTTGTGGCCTTGCGAGATAGCCTAAATCGTGCATATCCGACTGGTTAGCAGGCGGTTCATGCGGCGGGGAGGTAGGGGGTCTAGTCGTATACCTTTTTCAGCTTCGCTTTCTCGGTCTGCTCATCTTTGCTGGCTTTGGCTGCCTGGCGGTTGAGTTGCTTCGCGGTGAACTGTGCAAGTTAGTATCGGCGCGGGGTCGCGAGGGAAAGGCGGCGTGCCGTCGCGGCAAGGGAGTCGGCGGTAGAAGACGGACCTTCAGATTGAAAAGGGCTTTCTCGAGTCCGGACATGGCGTCGGTGTGCAAGTGGCTGTGCTGATAGGTGGGAGACTCAGTAATAAGTGAGTAGCTGCGGCAGAGAGTTGAAGTGGGCTGGAACGCGCTCGTGCATGACGTCGGCTTCACATGCCGACACTCGCCGTCGCAAGCCACGTGCTGAAGAAAGTCACTTCCTAGACAAACATTTTGAATGCGTCTTTCATGTCTATCGTATGCTACAGAGAAAAAGCTCATGGAAAACGCCATCTAACACGGAGTGGCCAGAGCACTTCGGCCAAACTTTTGATGCTGGTACAAGAAAGGCTGTCATAGCCGCCTGCTTTCTCGTCGCACTCGCCTCGCTATGCCACGGCTATATGGATGCCACAGTGCGCGTCTAAAATCATACTCGTACTCATCTTCCTCCATGCAAGTCCTCTAGACTCCAGAATAAGGTCGTGTGTTACCAAAACCGTCATCATCTTCGTCAACTCGTCCAGTATTAGGGTTGAGCTGTCCTTGTCCAGGCTGCTGTTGCCTGTAAGGATTGCTCGTGCTGCGCTGTGGGAGCTGGCTCATTTCTACCGGAGAGCCGAAACCAGTTGGCAGGTTGCTCTGCGAAGGCTGGTACTGCGGTGGCTGAGCAGCGACGTTGGGTCTGTACTGCGCAGGGTAGCCTGTGGTGGACTGCCCGACTTGTGGTTCTTGAATGGAGGGCACACTAGGTCCGCCGCCTCTGACGCTTGGCTTCCTCCTACCACGTGTGTTCGCACGCTCAAGGAGACCACGCACATCGTTCAGATCTTGCTGATCGTAGCTTGGTCGCTCTCCGAGCGTACTGGTGCTGTCATCGCGGCCCGTAGCCCACGCAGTGTCTCGAGCATCGTCTCTCGCCGGGTCACGAGCGTTCAGTCCACCAATGGCCGGGTCCTGGAAGCTAACGCCAGGAGCACTTCTTGCTGCGCTCTCGCTCACTGCTGCTCCGGATGCCTTGGCCTCTTCGATCTTCTTCGTGGGCACCAGGCGTGCTTTCTCCCTCTCATCAGCCGTGTGCTGTGCGTTCTCCTTGGCTTCCGAATCGGAGATCGTGACAGCATAGTTCGGGTTGGCCGCGCTGCCAGCTGCATCGACCCCTCCACCCGGTCCATAGATTGGCACAACTCGAAGTGCAGCAACCAGAGCGCACATAAACTTGCTGCGTCTCGCCGCGCGAAGCGTCTCGTTCGACCAATTGCTCTTATGTCGGATCTCAACCTTGAGCTGTAGCTTGGACATATCTGATGTCCCAAGCACTTCAACCTCCACATCGGGCTGGAAGTCGCGGTTGTTTTCCTTGTCCGTGACAAATTTGTGAAGCTCATTCTTGAGAATCTGGATATCGTCGAAGCTCGTCTCGAACGCAATGTCCAGGGTAATATGTTCGGTCTGTGCGGTACTGCGGCTAACGTTGTCCAGTGACAAGCTGTTCAGAACCACATTTGGGTATTGGCAAAGCTGGCCAGTCTTGGTTCCGTATGCTCGCTTGAAGACAGTGTAGAGCAAGCTGATGTGCTCAACGACGAAAGCCTCGTCCTTTATATCAATGCGATCACCGACATCAAAGGGATGCTTGACGAAGAGGAAAATGCAAGATCCGAGGATCTCCTGTGCGGTGACGGAAAAGACGAAAGACAACGATAGAAGCGCTGTACCGGTAGTGGCCAGGGTGGTGACGAAGTTGGTGTTGAGGAACGCAATGAAAATGAAGACGACCGCGACCAGCACGACCGTACATAGCATACGATCAAGGACACTGATAGCTTGCGCAACGTCAGCCATGGAGTTGGCAATCGCCTTACGCTCGCGGCCCCATTCGACGACAGTTTGGATCATCTCATCGAGCGAGATGTCTCCGTTTCCATCACGATCCAGATTGTAGTATGCCTCTTCGGCTTCGTGTCGACGATCTGGCCCAAGCACTTCGATGATGTCTTCCTCAGAGAGTGACTCGCTGCCTTCGACGACCAGACTCATCCAGATGCGGCGCGCCAAAGCCTCAGATGTGCGCTTCTTCTCAAGTGCTTCCACAACGATTGAGTGAGAGCTGTTCGGGTTGAAAACTTCTTTGCCAGTGATCTCAGATGCGACATTGCCGAACGCAGAAGTGACCTTGTCGCCGACGCGTCCAACAGTCTGCAGCATCTTCATAGGAGTGGCAGACCCAGAACGGCGGTGATTGTGTGCCTTCTTCTTTCCTCCGAATACAGCCAAATTGATCTGATCCGCGATAGCATAGTCTTCCTCTGCGAACTCCCGGCAGTATTGCGGGAAGATGGCCTTCGAGGCATCGTAAAGCAGTCCAAGAATGTAGATTCGTCGCTTAGAGTCCTTGATCCTTCCATTGAACTGCTTCGCGTGGTAATTGATGCTGATGAGCTGGATGATCGTCTTCTCACCCAAGAACACCAACGTACACACTACACTCGCGGCCAAAACCTTTTGCACAATATCGACCCATGTGCCAGCACCGGTGTTGAGAGCGAATCGAGCCTGGCTGTTGTACGGGTTCCTCGTCATCAATGGCTTGAACGTCGCCAAACTCGTAACAGCCCATCCGACCAGCGAAAGTGGGATCTCGAGCTTGCGAATGACGCTCGCGTATTTTCTGACGCCCGAGCTCACCACTCCGACCAACATCTGAAACACAAACGGCAAGAAGTGGGCGAACAGCTTGCTGACCCACAAGCTCAACCAGACCACTTCGACCCATGTGAAGAACCAGACCATACGCACGCCAGCAATCTTGGGCGAGCGCTCATCGCTGTAGAAGCTGCCCACGATGATTGGGATAGCAATCAGAAGACCCAGAGGCAGCACGTAGACGAAGTATCGCGTCACGAT
Source organism: Cercospora cf. flagellaris (assembly GCA_005356885.1). Classification (NCBI taxonomy): domain Eukaryota; kingdom Fungi; phylum Ascomycota; class Dothideomycetes; order Mycosphaerellales; family Mycosphaerellaceae; genus Cercospora; species Cercospora cf. flagellaris. The sequence goes on along the minus strand of RJLU01000009.1, from coordinate 1,158,462 downwards.
GGAGAAGTTCAAAATCTTGTTGTAGATCTTGCCCATCGTCGTCAATGTGTCGGCTTCTTCTTCATAGCCCTTCCGCGCATCATTCTGCGTCTTCTTCCTTCGACCTCGGAAGAAGCCTCCTGTGCTCTGCTTCTCGTTGATCGTGTTTGTGGTTTGCAGATTCTCGGCCGTGGCACTCGCATTGCGAAGGCCGCCGCCACTGCTCGCATGGGTCTGCACTTGCTCGAGAGGAATGTCGATGGTCGCGTCATTGCCGCCGTACGCCATGTTGTTGCTGTAACCCATATTGTCGCCGTGGGTTGCAGGAATGGGCTGGAAGCCTTCGCGAGAAAAGCGTTTGGTTTGCGAAGGGCGGGCGTGAAGGTGGGATGACATGCTCAAGGATGAGCTGCCGCCTCAGGTGAAACTGCCTGGAAGTGGAAATGAAGGTTCGCGCGAGCGAGTGAATGCGCGTATGGTATGCAGCAGATCCGCGGCCGTCGGTGAATCTTTGAGCTGGTCTAGAAACAGCTTGTAAAGCTAGCCAGCTGCAGTCGTTCACCGGGATTGATAGTGCGCCTGGCACCCCGGGGATTGGAGAATAGTGGCTTGTAGTGAGATGATGTGATTCGGGGGAGCGAGCGAGAGACTGAGACTGAAACGCGCGGGTGCAGTCCGCCGCAGGCGAAAGCAGTTTTGTATAGATGACGTCCTGAGGGTTTAGTCAATGGCGGGAGCTGGAATCCCTGTAGCGAGTGAGCGGGTGTTGGGGGAGGGAGACGATAGGAAAGGAGGATGCGCAAGGAGAAAGAAGAGCTTTCCGGTGGTCAGGAATGCGTCGTGGACATGTCGTCGAGGCAGCCCGAGTTTCATCGATGGCGTACGGTGCGCCATAGAAGGGCCATCATGCCCGTTGGCTGCGCGTTCCTGCACCGCGGCCACTACGGATGTGGCGTTCTCGGTTCTGCAGGAGAAAACTTCCATCAGCTCCAAGGCTCATGCCGGCTCGACTCTCACGATCAGGGCATTGAAGCTGCAAGACGACGTGGCAGACATCTAGAACTGTGCACCAGGTCAAAATCTTCACTATCACGCAGGAAGCACTGTTCAACTTACCCTCTCCACTTCATTACATCCCGTTTCCAGCAAATCGGTCAGAGAAATGCTTCTTTCAAGTCCTCGGCTGCTCTTGCCGTGGCTCGCCAAGCACTTTTCTCGCTTGCCCCAGTCGGGAAGTCCGATCCTGATCGAGGACCCTGACTTCTGTCAAAATAGCACGGCGATACGCGCTATTGCGTCTCTTCCTCAACATTCAACATCAACATCATTGTGCTCACGCGGCTGTAACGTCGACGGCGATCATCTGAATATAGTATATTCTCCTAGCCACTTGCTGGTGGCAGTGCAGTAGCATCGGGACCACCAAGACACTTCAACGGAAAGCAACAGGAACACGAGATGGCAGTTGTGCATTTGTTCATTGATCAGCGTCAGTGCGATTATAGACAAAACTATCGCTTCATTTCATGCTGCGACCTGATGCACTACTGCACAACTGCACAGTCGGTCCAAGTCTCGTGTTATGATGGCGATGCTGAGACACCTCAGACACTATCACGCTTGCCGGGGCACTGCTGCGAACAGCTGTATTACCTCATACTTCTCTTGAACGTCCTCACAAGAACGAACACCATCCTGTGAAGAAGTCAGTCCAGGGTTCAAAACACGAACAGAAGCAATTGCACATGAGACTCGCCGATATACATGCTCGCCAATCGGAAATGGCTCGTAGCTTGGCGGATCAGAGCATCGACATAACCCTCCACACTCAGCGGCACGGTCTCCCCGATAAGAAGACCCTTCAGCTTCGTAGAAACACTCTCCAGAATCTCCGCCGGAGTTTCCGGCACTCCAGGCGTAGTTCTCTTTTTCTTGCCCACGAAGTCTGCAGTAGGATCATACAAGAAAGTCTCTAGAACAGTCATCAGCGTATCTCGTTCCTGGCGTAGCAGTCCCAGCGTCAATTCAGAAGACTTGCGGAAAGGCCCCTCGTAGCCATAAGGACCCATGGCATCGACCATGTTGTGTGTCAGGCGGAAGGGCACGAGTTCCGGCTTCTCGAACGTCAAGCCTTTGTCGAACAGGCAGTTGAAGTCCACATGGAAGACGCCTCCAGTGCCTTCCATGAGCAGAATGTTCTCGCCGTGACGATCTCCAAGTCCAAGGATGTGCCCGACTATGGACATGACTGCTGCTGAGCGAGCGTAGCGTAACCGAGCATTGAACCAGATCTCTGGCTCGGAATATGTCTCAGTAAACCATTCGTGAAGGACTGGCTCGAACTGTGTGAGGACCTTATCCGCAAAGATGTGAGCATCCTCCTCCGAAGCAGACGCCAGACCAAGATCCTTCTTGATTTGATTGTAATTCGGTCGAATGCCTTTGCGCTGATATGTGTTGAGAAGGATATCGCGCATCGGCTTGATGCCTTCTACCCACTCGATGGATCCAGACTCTTCACTGAGGGGAGTGACAGCATACGTCTTGATGTACAGACGACGTTTACTGCTTTCCGTATTGCGCTTCAGTGCGCGGTTGATAATGCCGTTGAACTCCATGAGTCGTTGATCCTTGCGCAGATCATCTTTCGGCTTACACAGCAGTCCATACAGCTTGCCATCGGATCCACGAACAGTGATCTTTCGAGGACGTTGCAGCGAACTAAGAACAAACACCTCGTCATGGAATGCCTGGATCGTGATCTTGTCCTGCGTGAAGGCTTTGTGGCGTCGAATCGACTCGCTATTAGCAGCAGGAGGTGCAGAAGCAGTCAGTGTCGATTCGACAGGCACGACCAAATCGCTTGGGGCTAGATTGAGCTTGAACGCAAGATCGTTGGACAGACTGACGTGCACAACGCGATCTTTGACTGGCCGCTCGCAAGCGAGAAGCAGTCCATCGCAGAGCCGCTGGCTGTGCACGATGAGCGACTTCAGGTCGATGTTCGATGAGTCGCCCTTGGGCTGATTCTTTGGGTCCCTCAGTCGATTGAGCACTTCCTTTCCCCGTTCTACCCGCAGTTTGTCTGTCGCTTTCGGCACAGCAAGCAGACTCCATAACGTCTGGCTTGGGTGCGTGGATGCGATACGGACCAGGATGTTGCACAATTGCCTCCAGACTTCTGGGTGAGGATGTGTGATACGAGATATCAGCTGTGGAAGCGCGTGATAGAAGACGTATGGCGGAACACGCTCGAAGTACTTCTGCAGCTGTCTGTTGCAAGCCTGCAGCGATTTCTTGCGCTTCTCAAAAGTCACTTCGTCCTCTCCGCGCGTTCTCGTCAGACAGTCCATACCGAGTTGCAGCCACAAGGTGATGACGCGAGGAATGGTCTCATGCCAGTATTTGTTGCCAAATGGAACTGATCGCAATGAGTTGTCGATGACCAGCTTGGTAAGTTCGCCGGTGAGGTAAGACTGAGTTTGCTTTTCTTTGAGCAGGGCCTTCTGCGCGTCCAAGAGCTTGGTGTAATGCTTGCCCAGGTAGTAATGACCTTTCTCCCATCGCTGATGACGGCGTGCTGCCATTTGGTAACGATCAGTCATGTCCTTGGTCTGACTCTGCCCAGATGCGTCCAGCCACTTGGCCAGTAGAAGAAGTGCTTTGCCCAGCAGTGGATTCTGTTTCCATCCATTGATCTCACTCAGCGTACTAGAAGCAGCACTGACATTTGGCATGCTGGAGTTCGGGTCGTCGGCCTCCAGTATTCCAGACTCGATCGCGGCTTCCAAGGCTTGAATGGCTTGTCTTTGATGGCCCTCAGTCCATAGCAGCCTTGCCTCTTCAACTTTCGAGCCGCGCTCTTCGGACTCGTACGCTTTGAGCACAGCATTGTATGCACTGGGGATGTTTTTCGTCTGACGGGCTAATCGAGCTGTGGTGAGCCAAGATGCGCCTGTGTGCGTCGGCTTGAAAGCATTCGGCTGTATTCGCATCACAGCCCGGCGTATTCCAAGTATGAACTGCTTGTCCTGTACATATGCCCCAACAGCGTTCAGGCGCTTCTCGAACGCCCTCTGCAGACGAGACGCATCGGTTGGCTGAACAGTCGACAAAGCTTCGACTTCGTAAAGGACATGCAATTTCATGAGCTCCGCATGGCAAGTCTGCAGCGAGTCCGTGCTAGCCATCGACAAGCCTTCCGTAATCAACTTGCGCATGCTGCTAATCTGCGCAGGGAGCGAGCCTTCGCCACCTGCACAGAGTAGCAGCTTTCCGACACCGATGTTAAACTCGGTCTCCAGCTCTTCTGGGCGCATGAGCAGCCTTCGCCTGAGACCATCAAAGTCATTGATCATCCAACAAGCTTCGGCTGCGAGCGGAAGATGGGCCTTGATGGCTGCCGCTACGTTGTCGCCTCTGTTGTCATCAGGATGAAGAAAACTATTTGCATAGCGTAAGAGTGTCGCATATTGCCCAGTCTCCTTCTGACATTGAAGTATTTCGTGCTGAATGTCGGTATTGGTCGGCTGCTCCGTGAGCTGAAGTTCGTACCACGCCTGTGCAGCAGTCCATCGCCCTGCTTTTGCGTGATTGATAGTCTGTTGTTGCTCGGACACCAAAGGCAAGTGCGCTGCAATGCCTTCTAGTCCATCGGGCTCTTCGATCTGTGTGTAGATCTCCTGCAACCTCTCGTACATCGACGATTCATGCTCGCTCGTCAGCTTCCCGGATGGAATGAGATCTCGTTCTTGCCGGATATATTGTTCCCAGTGGAACAATGCCCGCGCGTAAGACCTGCAATCAATGGCCTGGTTCGCGATGATCTCGGCCGGAATTGATGCTAGAAAGTTCTCGACTGTTTCGATCTGGCCAATATCACGAGCTTCGTCGAACTCGTTGGGTGAGATACCAGTCTTGTATGCAGCGGCTCGGGTGTCGCTGAGCTCTTTACGCTTCTCGCGCAGCCAAGTCGACATATAGTCAAGGACAGCAAAAACGCTCTCGCTGCAGAGCCTGATGATTTCTTGCTGGGTTGCTGTTTCCGGGCTTGATTGCAGCACTGCCATGAATTCTTCGACAAGATCCTGCACCTCGGCGGCGGTGCCACCGATGACCACATTGAGAACGGCATAGGGGAAGAGAAAACGAGCAATGGCCAGATCTTGGCCACGAATGATTCGAGCCAGCAAAGTGAAGATTGCTTGAGCATTCTCTCCTTTGCCTCGAAACATAAGATCGTAGGTGATGGACCTGAGCCAGGAACTGTGGGAAGCGTCAGGAGAGAAGCCCGGGTACGTCCTCTCCGGCGGAAGTACAGCACTGTTGCTCGTCACGACATATCTGGAAGTGAGCAGCGGTGTCAGAGCTGTGCGAATGTGCTCAGGCATCTGGTACCATTTCGCTGCCGCTTCTGGCGCCTGAGACGCGCGAGGTCGTAATGCTGCAACTTGACTGAAATTACAGAATCCGAGCAGCTCTTGCATGGTGTATGCCAGAAAACCCTGTGATTTGGCATTGGTGACGGACTTGAAGGCCTTGACTAGGACATCTTGAAGAAGTGCAATGACCCAATCGATGACCTCGCCTGCCCTGTCGAAGTTGGAGAGCACCATTATGTGACCCTTTCTTCGCGTTGCTTCGACGCGGTTAGGATCCAGGCATCCGATGATACCAAGAGCCTTGCCACATAGCTCTGCAGCTTCTGCGTTGGTGCTAGAGTACTTGACAGTCACGTCAAGCAAAGCACATAGCAGTTCGGATAGTGCAGGCGACGGATGCTCGCTGGCCGCGGTATCGTGGATGAAATCCTGAACAGAATTCAGATATGGTACGAGCTCCTTAATCGATTGGAGAACGACTGTGTCACCATCGTCGCGCAGCCTATTCGTGAATGCCTTGCAGTAAGATTCGACACTCTCTTGCGATCGAAGTCTCTCGAACTCGGATGCGAATTTTGAAAGCAAAGGGATACCTTCAAGTGAGGGAAGTGTCATGATGTTCTCCTGCAATAGCACGTTGTGAGTTTTCACGAGTTGGCTCAGCATCTCGTGTGTCTTCTGCTGCAGGTCTAATGACAGAGCTGTCCAGTGGCGAGTGATGAGCACGAATGTCTCGTCCACGATGAGCGCAACATCGTCTGCCTCGAGAAGTGGTATCAGCGAGAGCCAGGCGTCGAAGGCAACCTCGCAAAGTTCCGGCTGTTCGAGTCCGGATTGTAAGCATCCTCGGATCTGCGGCAGTGCAAACGATAGCTTGCCTTTGGCAATGACGAACATGTCTGCCATGCCTCTCAGACAGCGAATTTTCTCCAAGGTCGACTCTGCTCCGGGACCAGTCTCCAGCATAGTGGAGAACAGAGTCAAGATACCAAGCACTTTGTCATCCAGAAACTGGCTTACTGCTTTCGAGGACTTCGAATGGGCCTTTCGCTGTCCGGGTGCCCTCTCAGCGATGTTCGCAAACGTCTGAAAGGCCTGGTATGCGCGCGATTTTCTGTCAGGAGCTTGTTCACCGCTCAGCTTGAGCATTTCACAAGCGATCAGGACCGGGTCCACCTTGACCAAGCTTGACATATCCGTCTTTCGTAAATCTGGCGCAACTTCCGTCAGGCACGAGAAGGCAAGTTCTTCCGCTTCGTGCGAAGATTGAGATAGTAGCAGCGCCAAGATCGCAGCCAGATTTGTTCGTGGTTGCATGCAGACATCTTCAACAGTGGTCCCATTGCCACGTGCATTTGCGATGCGCTGGAGAAGGTCCTTCTTCTTCGTCAATACTAGGAAAGGAAGTGTCTCGCGCTGTGTCAGGACAAGGAAGTTGTTAATGTCCATGCTCAACAAGTCGCAAAGTTGTTGTGCCTTCTGTGGCCGGCTGTGAAGCTCCTGCACAACAGCGACCGCAATTGAACGCCAAAAGGGCTGGAACAACTCTTTCGGCGACATTTTCTTGAAAGCAGCGATGGCTTCCAGCTCAGCGAATGCCATGGCGCAGACGAACGCATTGCCGTGACCAAGATAATCGACCAGCTGCAGTAAGGCCAGATTGAGCTCTCTTTCACCGCATGACATAGCAACTTGCCCCCAAGCTGTGACCAGTGTCTCTTGCTCATTTGGCACATCACGAGTCGAGGCGCCACGAAGGTGTTCTAACACAGTCTGCCTGTTCTGAACTCTGATGCTCTCTGGGAGATCAGGTCGGAGGAAGACCGCTATTGTCTGTGCGGCAGCCGTTCGCAATTCCCGGATCGAGCTGCGTAGTGAATTGAGAATGTGCCGTGCGAAGTGGCTTGATATGTCCACGTATACTGGATCACTCGTTCGTTGCAGACATGCTCGCACCGCCAGCAGAGCTAGTACTCGGACCTGCCTATCGTCGCGAGGCTCGCCTGCTTGCAAAAGTCGCGCGATCGTTTGCAGTGCCGTGTCAAGATCATAATCCGTGAGTTCAGACAAATTTTGCCATGCACAGCATTGATCTTCGGGCCGCAATGTGGCATAGACAGATACTGCCACATCAGGCAACGCAGCCAAGTCTTCAGTATCGACCCCCGCAAGCAGTTGCGAAGTCTTGCGAACGACCCTGGCCCGTCTCACTTCAGGCACTTCCGCAGACAGCTTCCGACGTTTGCGAAGCCGCGAATGCCTAGCGTGACACGGCTTCGCCACGCTGAGATGTCGAAAACTGACCTGCAATTCACTGTCGGTCATCGCATCGTCTGCTCGGAGTGTCTCAAGCAAAGTCGTGACGTTCTCGGTCGCACTTTCGTTCAGTCCCAGTCGAGTAACCCAAGTGGCGATGGCGATTTTGAGATCCTCATGGAGAGCTTGCCATGTCTCATCTGTGGTGGCCTTGGACAGCACATGTACGATCGCGTCTCTTGCGGTGTCAAGCCGTGCATTGAGAAGAGTGATCAGAGCTGGAGCCAGCAGCTTCTGGACAGCAGTGGAAGGCATTGCTTTTGGAATATCGCCTATGAGCGCCGCCACGAGAAGCCAGTCGTAGGGTAGCTGCAGCAACTGTTCAACCGCATAATCCCAGCGTGAACTCTTTGCCAACTGTGGTCGAAGGGACAATGCCAATCGTTGTAGTCGGAGACACGCATCTTGCTTCCAGAAGGCATCGAGGGCCGGTATACGTGAGAGCTCTAATGCGACGAGGAAAGCTCGGCTTGTTTCTCCAACAGTGGTGGTTGTGCCTTGCGGCAGAGCAATACTGCCTTCTGACTGAGGCCAAAACTTGACCACGCCTCGAGCAGGAGGTAGACTAAGGTTCAGCGTAGTGACTTTTGACGAAGATGTTTCGAGGACAGAAAGAGCGTCTAGAAGATGATAAGCCAAGATCCACTTACCTGTAGTTGGAATCACGTACCGTCCACGCAGTATTGTATCACCTCTGACAAAGTGCGAGCCTGTCGCCAAAGTTCCGGCGACTTCTCGAGAGCTTTCATTGACGATACGAGCAAGCCATTGACAGCTATTTGCTCGCACTTTTGTCGACCGCATATTGCAATCAGCGTGGCGAGAATGCTCAAAATGAGCTGGGGACCATCGGGAGTAAGGCGGTGTAGCAGAACCTCAGGCTGGCGTCTGATCGTGGACTCGATGACCGCAATACTGTCCATACCTTGCGGTACGAGTACATCCCAGTCTGCGAAGGGGTTCTCGAGTGTCAGTGGTACGAGGCCAGCCTGTACCACGACATTGATGAGCTGTGCATTAACATCAACGTCTGTCTCAGGCGCGGCAGCATTGCTGTGCAATATCTCGTGGAGAAGGTCTCGAAAGCTGGCGGTCTCGTTCTGCGCTTGATTTGTTGCCTTTCGAGTCTGGTTCTGTACGATCTGGGCAGCCAGCGTGGAAGCTGGGGGAGCATCACCATTGAGATGAATTCCGTTAGTAGCTGCATGCTGTCGACGAGCCATCTTGAGGCTCTCCAGAACCTCGTCAGCTCATTTTCTTTTGGCCGGGGTCGTCTGAAGTCTCCGCTTCTCGATGAAGCCTAATAGCCTTGAGCGGAAGTACAAACAAATGCGAAAGCCAGTCCTCGACCATAAAAGATATCGGCGCAGTGTTGATTATCTTCAATCACAGATTCGATTGCAATAACCGGCGCTCGTTGGCAGAAAGACTGTGATCCGCGGAATGATGAACGCCTCCCACTGTTGTTGCCTCCGACGCGTACACGAGAAGAAGTCGCGGTCGCGACCCACTTTAACTTCGCCAAGACTTCGACCAGCCCTACTGCACGAGCACTCCGCCGCACCTCACACCTCACAGCACCACAGCATCGCTCGTCCGTCCGACTCGCCCTCCATCACATTCAAAATGGCCGTCTTCCCCTCCCGCAAATTCCGCTCAACAAATGACTCCTCCCTCGCAGCGCGCTACCGCCTCCTCCTCGCCAAACACCCATTCGCCCTCTTCGGCCTACCGTTCATAGCCACAATGCTCCTCGGTTCATTCTTTCTCACGCCCGCGACAGCCCTGCGCTACGAACGACACGATCGGAAAGTGCGGCAAATGACCAAAGACGAAGAGCTGGGGATTGGGCAAAATAAGCGGAAGATAGATTTGAGAGAGGAGTATTATGTGAGTACACCTGCAATCGTACCTGTGCGCTATGGTGGATCGCAAGATGTGCTATTACTGTCAGTGATAAAATGGTTGGAGCTGACTGGTCCGATTCTGCGCAGAAACTTGCAGCGAAAGATTTGGATGATTGGGAGCAGAAACGGGTCAAGAGGTTGCCCGGTGAGCATGACGGAGTGTTTTGAGTGGATTGCAACGTTGCAGGCATGACAACAATGATGGATTAGCGAAGGAGTTTGGGCGCATTCACGAAACAATAGAGCATATTTGCACTGTTTGAGGGATTGTTGATGAACTATACAATCGTCACTTTTCTCATTCAAGGTCATAACATGGGAGAGGAAATAACATCTAAAGCTCAAGAGGCACTGGGCCTGGGTCACTCGCTCGCTGGAGGATGCCACTCAACAACGCCAAAACTCTCACGCTCAGAAGCCGTCCGCAATCAGAGAACTTATTTGGCCGCGCCATTTTCCTGGCCCTGTGCGGCAGGACTGCCAGGCATCGTGGAGCGCTTTGCTTTGGGACGTCCAGAAAGTGTGTCCACCACGCCAGTCAAGCCCATCCAGAACTCGTCCTTTGGTCGCCGATCCTTCCAGTCAGTCTCCTCGCGCTCGATCTTCTCCATGGCGCTGAACTTGACTCGTGCACCTCGGATTCCAATGACCGTCGCGGACATTGGGTCATCTGCAATTTCTTGCTTCGACTTGCCAGCGAAAGATTCGAGGTATTGCAAGGACTTGACACCGAAACGCACAGCACGCACACGATCCATTGGCGACGGAATATCACCTTGCTGGAAGTGACCTGGTACAGCGTATCTTGAGTCGAACCTTCCATTGGACTCTTCCTTAATAGCGTCGGCAATGAACTGTGTCGTGTAGACCTTGCTGGCCTTCTCATTTCGAAGGATGATCTTGCCAGATCTGGTGTGGCCTGCGTCTTTGGCGAACTGGTCCTTGAGGAACTTGATATCTTCGACAAGCATGTTGAGGTGAATGCCTTCTTCTGGCGTATAGACGGCGACCGCACCGATCGAAAGGCCTGCGAGTGTGGCAATGTATCCGGAAGCACCACCTTGGGTCTCGACCACAAAGACTCGGCGACGAGATGCAGATGCAGACTGCTTGATGGCGTCGCAATAGCTAATCAGGGCGTTCAAGCAAGTATCGGAGCCGATCGAGAATTCAGTGCCGGGAACGTTGTTGGATACAGTGGCGGGCAGAATTGTCATCGGGATCTTGAAAGCGTCGTACTCTGCACGAGCCTTGCGGAGCTCCGAGACGGCCGTGAAGGCCTCGAAGCCACCGACGACGAATAGAGCATCAATCTTGTACTTCTCGAAGCAGAAAGCCGCCGTCTTGAAATCCTCAGAAGGCAGACTGCGGTTCGTGCCAATCTCGGAGCCACCCTTCGAGCCCCAGTTCTCAGCTTCCAGCCAGCTGACTTCACGCACCGAGCCAAGTGGCTTGTCATCGTGATGGCGGCAAAGACCAGGAAAGCCGTTGTGCAGAGCCACGGGTGTGTGACCTTTGGTCAGGCAGTATGCCACAGCAGCGCGAGTCGCGGCGTTCATACCACCGGCGGGCGCGCCCACATGTATTATACCAACCCTCATACGCTTCTCCTCTGGGAGCAACATATCTGTCTTGTCTGTTGCTGTCGTGATATTGAACGCTTGCTGGAATTCCGCAAATTCTGCATCTCGTCCTTTCATCGCGGCATCGAAGTCCTTCTTTGCGATGTCCTCGGCGACCTTCTTGGTCAGTCGAATGGCTTCCATCAGGTCCTTCCGTACGATCTTGTTCTCCACAATACAGATAACAGGCGACGGCGTTTCTGGAGTAGCTTCGAGTACAGCCTTGACAGCCTCAACACCTTGCAGGGTTGCAAGCATGCGGTCGTATGCGCAAGGAGGACCACCACGTTGAACGTGACCCAGAGTAGTCACTCTGGTATCAAGACCGACGCTGTTGGAGAGCAGATCCTTGACCATGACAGGTGTAATGTGGTTCAGATTCCTATCGTGAGCACCCTCCGCAACAATCACAATAGTCTTTCTCTTGCCCATTTGGCGATGCTTCTTTACGATTGAGCACATCTCCGCTTCCCAATTCTCTGAAGGTGGGTTCTCTGGACAGAAGACGAAGTCGGCTCCGCAAGCCACTCCTGCCATGAGGGCTAACCATCCGCAGTGTCGACCCATGACTTCAATGACGAAGGCACGCTGGTGCGAGAGCGCAGTAGCATCGATGTAGTCGATCGATTGGCAAATTCGTTCGAGTGAGCTGTAGCAGCCGATTGTTGCGTCTGTGCTGCTCAAATCGTTGTCGATCGAGCCCACCAGTCCAACGATGTTGAGGTGTCTGTACGGTTTCACGTCGTCTTCCTTGCGCTTGCCGGTGGACACAAGCTCGTCCATGAGACTCGGCCATTCTGCTCGGAATTTGTCTGCTCCTGTCAACGATCCGTCACCACCGCAAATGACCAGAGCATCAATGCCCTTCTCGATCATGTTGTTCGCAGCAGTGAGCCGCCCTGCACGCTCCATGAACGCTTTGCATCGTGCTGTGCCAATGAGTGTGCCGCCTTCTGAGATCCATCCTCGTACATCTTCCCACTTCATTTCCCGGATCATGTCCCCGCCGTCGACCAGACCTTGGTAGCCTTCGTAGACAGCGTATGCGGTGCAGCCAGCGGCCAGCGACTGACGTACAACAGCTCGCACAGCTGCACTCATGCCCGGAGAGTCACCTCCCGAGGTCATGACAGCTATGCGCTTCTTCCCCCATGGCATTGAAGGCGGGCTCAACGTGATTTGAGCCATGCTGGGTAGGAGATGCTTGGAAAAGTGGTGGTTTGGTTGAGCTCGTTGCTCAGAAGCGTAAAGCGGGGTGGTGTGTGTTCGTGTCGCGGGCAAGAGGTGAATGAATGTGTCGCAAGAGGTCAAGGCAAGTGAGGATGGTTGCTCAGACAGCACCTTTGCAGTGTCTCGTTTTCTTTCAGCAACGTGCCTGGCTGCCCCACGCTGAAGTCAGAGTGGGCTATCGGTCCTTCCGATAAGCGGTTACACTTCGGGGTTAGTAGTGTGATTTCAGAGTGAGGTGTCGCTGATCTGGATCGCAACGTGCGGACTTGCTCGCCCACGCTGTTCACAAGCAAGAAGCGCGCGGGAGGTGAGCTTTAAGTGAATAATCGCGATGCCCCAGTCGCCAGCTCACAGGCACACTTCACCGACCCGCGTTCCGGCCTAGCATCGCCATGCATACCGATAGCAGGGGTCGAAGCTTCCCAGAAACTTATCCGATGACGCACTAGTGCCGAGAAAGGACATGCAGAGTGAAGGCCTCCAACTTCTTTCACTTGCACAACAACCATGAGTACGATATGGTCCTGCTACGGGGCTACACTGCTGACGCGACGTGAACGAGGGTTCGCTGGATCCCTCTCGCTGTGCTCTTCCCGACCCTCCGCGGCACACGCCTCCTCCGTGGCATCCGGTGGCACACAGCGTTGCCGGCTCCCTCGTCCGACGTCTCCGTGCCCAGCGCATAACTATTGGCATGGCGGCGACGGACACGAACCTGGCCTCTCACTCATCAACGATCAGTCTGCATCTTGCGCTTCTCACGAAAGACGATCCGGTCGAGCCTACTGACGAGCATGACATTCTCACATCCCAGCCAAAGAAAACAGAAAGGCATGAGCCTCCCGCCAGCCAGAGAGAAGAGGAAAGCTGCAAATCTAGAAAACGCCAGCGTTGTTCATCATCTGGTCGGCCGAGGTATATTAAGCATTATGTTAGGACATGAGCCCTGCGCATCTACAGATTTCAGATGCTGACCATCCTCTACCATTACGCCGCGTTCTCGCCCATGACCCGCAGCATCATTCATATCGCGACTTCAGACATAGGTCGCGCACGACAAGCCAGCACCTAGGTCCATGACATCTCTGATTGTTGCATTCGGCACAATCTCCGCTACCCACAGCACATGGTCCAGCGTCGTTTCTGGTCCATTATCACCACTTGTCGAGGTCCATTCCGGTCCTGGCGGCGCCCAGTTATTTGCCCCGTTGAAATCGGCGCTGGGCGTGTTTGGTCGTCCCATCTCTGCCAGTCGGCCAGGCAGGCCTGCAGACTGCCATAGCGACCACATCCGATCGATATTGGCATGGTGCAAGAAGAATATTGGATCTCCAGGTGCCGTCAGCGCATTTGCCATGACTTCCCCAACGCCCTCGTGCCCAGCTATATGCACCCAGTTTTCATAACAAACACTCGCTCCGGCCCAATCCGGATATCTGAAGCAGTTGTCGACTTCGCTTTGAGCAGCACGCGAGAACATGTCCGGGTTCAAGCGTCGACGCAGGCACACTGGCTGTTGAGCGACTCCATCGCTGTCGAATACTAGTGTGAGGTTCGCAAAAGGACCTGTCGTCACGCAATTATCTCCCGGGCTGCCGTCGCCACCAAAGCCAGACTGAGGATCAAAGACTGCGGCGCCGAATAGGTTCCCGACATCCAGGGCTTCCTCCCAGTACCTTAAACAAATCAGTCGACATCTTACAATGCTGTTCTCATTGTACCACTTACGGTGTTCCGAGTTGATAATTGCAGTGCTCCGATAACATCTGCTCGTGTGCTCTCAGGTAGTATCGATGCCACGGCAAAAAGGCTCCAACACCATGGATCCAATTCTTGCTGCGAATGTGTGCCCACTGCAATTCTTCCCACACACTCCTGGCTCCTGGAATGCCATAAGCTGGTGGCGTTCGTTGCAAGCACAACTCAGCATCCAAGTATGCTCTTTTTTCGTCGTTGCTTAATCTTGTCCTGTCGAGATCTGTTAACCTTGGCATAATCGTACAGCTTGCACATCTGAGAATGCTTACCATGACCTTCGCTGTCTCGGCGCCTGACAACCACCAGCCTGTCGCTTCTCATTCGCAGGCAAAGCATATCCGCAAACCAGATTCACCGAAAGCAAAAGATACAACAATCCCAATACGCGCTGCATCGCGTCCAAAAGCTCTTCCGCAAGCTGCCGAAAGAAAACGAGTGAGTGGTCAAGGAATGCGAAAACAGCTTTTGCAGCCAAAGGTAAACAGAAAAGCAAGAGCTGCAAGATCCGAGTATATCCAGCAAACACAGAAATTCAAAGCTCCTCCAACCAGCTCCCGTTCGTTGCCTCGAGCACAAAAGCTGAAGCGGTACGACTTAGTTCCTGCACGCTAATCCCGCATGACGCACAAAGAACCAATTCCGTGGCGAGTGTCTCGTGCAACGACCAGAGAGGAAATCAGCAAAGTCGTCGATTTGTTTGGTTGAGAGCTTTTTCGGGGCGGAGCGGAGGTATGCGGAATTCCTGGATCTGGATATGTAGAAACGAGTGTCGGGGCCTGCGTAAGCCAGAGAATGGTTGCAAGAGCTCAACAAGCTCAGCACATGTGAAAGAAGCAGAGCGCGCGAGCAGCTTCGCGTCTTAGGAGATCTGGTTGTCTTAGGTCTGCATTTGCTGGCGGTTGGTGAAGATGATGCACTGCAGATCGGGGCTGAGACAAGAAACGGCCGCTTGCGTACTGCGATCTTGATCTTCCTCGTGTTGTAGGGTTAGGATGTGCAGTAACGTTAGGTCTTTTGGTGATGTATTCGTTGGTTTGAAAGTATGAGCCGTTGAAGCGACCGACGTTGCGATATTTTGTGGTAGAAGATTCGCGTGTGAGCCGCAAGTCGTTGGAGCTTATGCAAACCGTTTTGCTGATCTTGTGAGGTGAGTGGCTGCGAGTTGTAGAGATGTTTGGTCCAAGTCGTTCGTGCTCCAATCTGCCAAGGGACGCTACCGTTGTTCGTCTAAAGGGCAGTTGCACTTCACCCGACTCAAGGCTCGATCACTCCTAACCTTTCATCGTTCTTGCCAATGTCATGAGATGTCATGCATCGAAGTGCTCACTTGCAAAGATAGAAATATGTGAAGGGCATCGCATGTAATCATGAAGAAAGTATTGATACAATGGCTACATCTGACTGGACCAGATTTCCCAAATACTGTCGTCAATCATAGCAGACTGTTCCTGCTCAGGGTAAAAATAAAATCGTGAAACTAATATTACAAGTTGAGGTCATTACAATTTTCCGTTCTTCATAGAGAGCCTCCTCAATCACTGTTCGACGAGCCATCAGAAGTCTGGCGGTGCTGGCGTCGTGGTCGATACTTGTGCGGGCTTCGCACCGCGTCCCGCACCTCTAGTCAATCTTCATCCGGGTAGGCGAGCTGAGAAACAGTGCGCGAAGGGGGTTGAGGACGGCGGAGCTTCTCCTCTGCCTCGTCGGGCTTTGTCTCGCCGACCACGGCGACCTGAGGAGATTCAGTTGCGAAGAGGTCTTTCAATCCCGCGGACATGGGAGACGTGGCAGCCTCTTCGTCTGGTGGAGTTGAGGGCAACTCGCTTGAATCGAAATCATTGCTGTTGGTGCGGGCGGACGCGTCGGTATCCATGCTCCCAACGGAAGGCATCGAGGTATCAGAGAGAATAGACGCGCGCTTAGATTCCTGAGAGTCGGACTGCGACACGTCAGGTGAACTTCCGGCAGACGACAGAACTTCAACATTTGCGACTTTTGGTGTCGGTGGCTTGGTGTCCTGCTTCTTCTCGGCGGTCACAGCGCTGATGCTTGGCAGATTGAGTTGAGATGCAGAGGGCAGAGGGGAGTCGCTTTGTGGACTTAGAGCACCAGAGGATGCTGACTGGCGGCGCGTCGACTCGCTTGCAACAACAGGCGAAGCCTTTGGCTGGCCGACCAAACTGCCAAGGGTCTTTTCGTCGACCTGCTTAACATCGGTCTTCTCCTCATTCTTCTCCGCCTCCTCATCAGAAGAGTACTTGAATGGATCGTACTCGGCATTTTGGCTGATGTTCTTGGCCAGTTGCTCGGGCGGCACTGAGACAGGCGCACTGACGAAGCCGGCAGTGTCCTGATCCTCGATCTGCTCTCCCGCTGGAACCAAGGAAAGTAGAGCTTCGGCAATAGGATCGGAAGATTTAGACGATGAATCCTTCTCCATCTTTCCTTCAGACTGCTCACTCGCGGCTGCTGACATTCTTGAATTCTCCACCATAGGGCTTGTGGCCATTTCGACCATGGCCGGCTTCTCCTCAACCTCTTCCTCATTGTCGGTCTGTGCTTGCGACATGAGAGCGTCAGCGACCGGATCAGCAGTCGGCGCCTCTGACTGAGATTGTAAAGTCTCAAAAGATGGGCCATCAGTGATAGAAGTGCGCTTCTTATCCTCGACGGTTGGCCCATCAGACTGGGTGAAGGAGTCCACGTAGGGATCGGCAGTGACTGTTTCGTCAGCTGGTGACTCTGCCTGCTCCTGTGCCTTGGCTGGCGAGGACAAGGAGACGGCAGGCGACTCGTCTTTGGAATCGGGGCTGAGCAAGGCAGACGAAGGTGGTTGCGGACGAGGCATTACTGTCGGGTTGTACCAGGATTCGGTATTGGCTTCTGGGTCGGGCACTGCATCTTGGTTGGCCTTGTCCTCGAAGGACGGGGCGCGGGAGCTATCACGAGACATTGGCGCGCGGCTAGCAGATTGTCTGGACTCGGCTCGCATCCACAGAGATCTGACAATGGCTTGGTTCTCGCCCGGAGTTGACTCTGTAGGCACGAGACGTGAGCTGCGAGGTCGTGATCCATCCCTCTCGAAACTGCGACGTGGGATTTCTGGGCTTGAAATTGCGACTGCAGAGCTTGGATCCGAGGAGCCACGCTGGGAGAAGATCGCAGAGCTGTGGTCTGCGGACTCACGGCGAGAAAAGCTGACTCTTGAGGTTGGGTCAGACGATCCGCGAATAGAAACGCTGACTCCAGAGTCACGCTCCATCTCCTGGTTGGGTCCAGCGGAGAGCATGGGGCTGTCTGAGGTCATGTCTGAGAGAGTTGGCAGATCA
Source organism: Cercospora cf. flagellaris (assembly GCA_005356885.1). Lineage (NCBI taxonomy): Eukaryota > Fungi > Ascomycota > Dothideomycetes > Mycosphaerellales > Mycosphaerellaceae > Cercospora > Cercospora cf. flagellaris. The sequence goes on along the minus strand of RJLU01000009.1, from coordinate 1,140,940 downwards.
AGCTGAGATACTGGCCGGCTAGGCAAGAAGTCAGAGCCTGGAGTACGATTCTCAGCTGGGCCACCATTGTCAAAGGAATCAGTTCTCGAGAGCCTGACACCAGCCGGGGACATAGGCGGAGACATCGATGGGCTTCTAAGTGGAGCCTCATCACCGCCCGGGGTCGTAGGCGTGCTATCGTTATTGTCATCCAAACCAGGACTCACCACCGGCAGCGGTGGAGACAACGTTCCTTCGTCCCACACTCTGTCGGCGGATGGACCATTATATTGAGGGCTCATCGACTGCCATTGGCGTTCCTGAATGCGAGCAGATGCGCTGTGTGACAGAGATACCGCTGCAGAACGAGAGATCGAGCGCGAAATTGACCGTGAGACAGAAACCGAGTTGGGGTCCATGTGTGCCAGCTGTGCTGTCCATGGATCCGGCGACTGGCCAGTACTAGGAAGATCTTGAGCGCCGACATCTGGACTGGCTTGCTCTAGCGCCTCGCGCAGACGAGCAGAAGAAGGTTCTGGAGGACTTGGGGCATTAAGAGCTGCAATTTGTGCATCGTAAGGTCTCGGAGGGTCAGTGTCGGGCATATCAGTTCCATCATCTGCCATGATGGTTGGTGCACGTTTGTTGAGCTCCTGGCGCAAAAGCTCAGGGTGGATTGGGTCCGGGTTGGCCACATCAGGACTGCGCATACCTGTAGCATTTCCGGCAGGTGATTGCAGTCGGGAGTCATCGTAGTTGAAGGACATGCGGGCCGAACGATTGGCTTGACGAGCAACTGCGGAAGGAACAGGCAGGGCTGGGGATGCGTCGTTCTCAAAGACATCTGTGGCTGCGGCTTGACCCATACGATTCAATTCGCGACGAGTTGGCGATGGAGAGCGGGTGTGCTCTCTACGCCCCTTGTCGGCAGCTCTGGCAGCAGCGCGCACCATCTCATCGCCATCAGGAGACGCTGATCGTGATCGCGAGCGCGATGGGGAGCGAGAGGGTGTTCGGCTGTCGAAGATCTCTGGATCCGCGGCGCCGAGGAGTTGAGCCAGAAGCGGCGACGGAATATGAGGAACCTCATATCCTGGTCGGCGTGGCCATTCTTCCTCTTCGTCGTCATCATCGATACCACGGACTGGAGAGTAGTCCCGATCGTTAGTGTCGAACTCATCTGGGAACATGGGGACCCCATCGGGGAAGAAATCGTTGCTGTTCGCGCGCTCGTTGAATCGCTCACGCTCGCCGTAGTGCTGCTGCCAGCGTTCCTCGAAGTCCATGTCATTCATCTCCTCAGACTCCATCCGTGGTCCATGGTATTGCGGGCTCATGATTGCGCCGTAAGTCATGGGAGGACCAGGTAGTCCACGTCCACGATCCTCAGGAATGATTGCAGAGTGTATGACAGAAGGCATGTTGTAAGGAGATTGAGCACCATCGTCGCCCTCGTCGACTCTTTCCAGATCGGGGGTGCGATTGTTATCTGGTGTCCAAGTGCCCTCGATGTCTGAAGCACCCTTAGGCAGTGCAACCTGGGAGGGGTTTCTGCGAGGTGGCTGCGGGATTTCCCTACGTCCTGCGGCATTGGCGAAAGGCAGCTGAGTGTGCGCAGGTGTGTTCTCATCGGATGATGCTTGGGATTGTCGGGACAGGCGGCGCATGGGCTGGATTGGTGACAAAGCTGGACGACGGGTGAGGTCGCCACTAAGCCGTTTCCCTTGGTTATATTGAGGCGAAGGAGCTTCGTCATCACCCCAATCAGACATTGGTGAAGTGCCGCGGTCCGCAGAAGTTGAGCGCTGCTGTTCAATGTCTCGCACTGGTAGTGGGCCGTCATCGTCCTTGGAGCCAACAGTGGTAGCAGAGGCAGAGCGCGAGGCAAGTCCAGGCAGAGGAGATCTTGGGCTGTCAGTGTGCATTGGTGATGTGCCGCGGTCAGCGGAGAGCGAGCGAGGAGCCACGATGTCTGGCGATGGAGCACCAGGAGACTCGGCGGGTGATGAGTCCGACTTCCAATCTGACATGGGAGATGTACCACGGTCGGCGGAGTTCGATCGCTGCTGCTCAATGTCACGAGTTGGCAGGGCACTGGCTGTAGCGACATCTGGCTCGCTGTCCTCGTCCTTGAAATCTGACATCGGGGAGGTGCCGGCGTCTGCCGAGTGTGTACCAGGGTTGTCGATATCTCGCAGCGACGCAATGCCGATTCCTAAAATCTCGTCTTCGCTTCCATTCGACATCGGAGAAGTGCCAGCGTCCGCAGATTCGTAGCGAGGCGATGTGATGTCTCTGGGGCTGAACATCGGCGCAGCACTGCGAGGTGGAGAGGGACTGCGGACGGGAGACTTCATAGAGCCACGACGGCTTTCGTGATAGTCATCGGGCACGATACCCGACATCATTGCAGTTGGTGATGGAGCTCGTGGAACGTATTGGTCAGACCCTGCTTTTGACAGTGGAGGACGGATGTCGTCAGTGAAGTCCTGTGGCGGTGATTGGATGCCTGCCATCTTCGCAGTAGGCGAAGGAGAGCGGCTCTCCGAAGGTCGTTGCGAGGCCATGGGAACTGCTTGCGAAGATGCTGTGCGGGGTGACTGAGCTGCATCGATGTCGACTGCTGGTAGAGGCATGGTCATTGCCGGTGCCCGACTATTCAAGTACGGGGACCCAGCTTGTACGCCCATATCTGCAGATGGTTCTGGATACTCCTCATTTCTGTTGGCGAGCTCCGTGTCGATAGCCATATTTGGCGATTGAGATCTGAATCGTGAGCCAGGCCTGGAGTTGTCGAAGATGTAAGTGCTTGCTGGCAGCATGTCTCCAGACATAGGGCGATCGTTACCAAGCGGCAAGAAATCCAGGGGCGGAGACCTTGACATCATCCTTGACTCCGTATTACAGGAATCATGAGGTATGTCAAGTTGGGATGCCGTGCGCGAGAGGTGCCAATCCTCCGCACCACGTGGCACGGAAGGTGTGCGCGGATTGTCGGTCTCCTCCTCTGGGTCAGTTTCAGTGCCCATATCGCGGGTAGGTAGTGGTGGCGAGTGCAATGCTTCGGAGGACTGTGATCGAGGGGCATCGAACTTTTGGGACTGTGGTCGTGGTGGCGATCGACCACGCGGCAAGAAAGTGACTTCATTGCTTGGAGGATTGCTTGAGCTGGGGTCTGATGTTGCCGGAAGAGGGGGAGACATTCCAGGTTGCCTCGACACTGATCTGGTGTGAGCAGTGACAGGCTCGTTGGCATATTGATCTGGTGGTCCTTGAGGCGGAGACATAGCCCTCGCTGGCGAATTGCCATCAAATTCATACGGATCAACCATCGGTGATCCTACCTGGAGCGAGGAGTCACGGTAACCATTATGCTGCGCTGGTGGCGGTGAGCGGGACTGCGAGTAGTTACGATCTACTGCAACCTGTGGTAAGTTGGACTGCAAAACAGGTGGGGATTGTGCCCTTGGCGGCGACGGTGCGCTCATAAATGGCTCGGGCGACATTGATGGCTCTTGAGATGGGCCGCGACAATTCATATGCGAAGGAGACCTGGAGTTCGATGATGCGAAATGCGAATCTCCAGCCATAGAAGCACGAGGAGGCGGTGACAGAGAAGCCTCATCAACCTGGGTCGACTTCGATGGAGACCGAAGTTGGCGACCTCCAGGTGTCATAGCCCTTGGAGTGTAGACCACTTCCTGTCGCTTGACTGGAGGTCCAGCTGATTGAGGTGGCTCATCGAGTGAAGTATCATCGGTCTGTGTCGTGATAGATTGTGTAGACTGCGAAGTCGGCGGCGAAGGCGTCTTTGCAGCGACGTCGATCGCTTCCAGAGTACCGCTGGCCAAAGAGATGGATCGTGTCGCCGACTGTCTTGTTGGGACCGCAAACTGCGAATTGCGCTTCGAATTCGAGCCTGCAGCTCCAACAAAGCTGCCATTGAGAGACTGGTAGCCAAGCTGAGACACAGGGGGCGACTGCGAGCGGGAAGCCGGCGGCGAGTACGATTTTGGTAGGGCAACGCCTTGACCTTGCGGGTCAGAGTCACGAAGCGATTCGGACAATGATTGATCGCCGTCGCTGAGATGAGCGTTCACGGGAGCCTTTGAAAGCGGCTGGATTTCATCGCTGTTCTCTGCTTCTGCGAGCGCACCGAGGCCGGCGGGTCTCGCCTTGCCATTGGTGTGCATTGGAAAGCGGCCATGGGGAATGTCGGTGATCGTGACTTCGTGGTACACATCGTGCTCGTCGCGATAAGCCAGACGCGCCTCAGCAGGCTTGGTGGGCGGCTCGTGGATGATTTCCACTTTGCTATTGCCCGGCTGTGGTCGAAACACAAGTGCAGTAGATTCAGCGGTTTCCTTCTCTGGAAACAAAGCTGCCGTTTTCTTGCTACTCCCGGGCCTGCGCCTCTCCATGTCCGAGGTGCTGCCGGATCCGATAGACTTCATGTCCAAATCGCCAATCTTGCTGGTGCCAGATTGTCCATCAAATTGCCCTTTTCGAAGCACGCTCTCCATGTCTGCGGGTTCATCTTGCTGTGTCATCTCGGTCGCAATTATTCCAGGCGTGTCGACATCTGAGTCATCCTCACGTCGTCGTCCGAAAATGCGCTGCGTTGCGACAGAGCCGTTCGCGTAGCCGCCATTCGCATCGCCGAGTCTGCCGCTGAACCAGCGCTGCATCAGACCAGCGATGGGTGGTGCACAGATGCAGATGACCGACAAATTGGCCTCGATGATGGCCCACAAACCAGTGTATTGGTACTCCCAGGTAAGATTCATCGCACCGAACAAGCGCACGACGTATTGCAGGCGTATGATCGCGGCGATTGTGACCACAAATCCGATGGCAAAGAGAGTGGCAACGCCAACCTTCTTGTGCAGCGCAATATTGAGCCTCAGAACACTGAAGATCGGTAAGAGGAATACAATCACGTCGTAGACGATGTTCAGGCCCCCAAAGATGTAGAGAAGTGGTGCGACCTCGATGCAAGACCCAGTGCCTCCGGTGACGCGGTTCCAGACATAGCTCATAGGCGAGCATTGGAAGATGATTGCAAAGTCGAATGCAAGTGCGGTCATTGTGAAAATGCCAATGCTGATCCAACAGGACAGTCTGAAAGCTTTCGTGATCGAGTCTGCGGTCCAGATCCGCAGGTACAGTAAGACAGCGGCGATTTTGGTAGTCATGACGACGGTGATGTACATGATCTCTCCGATGTAAAGCCATCGCAGAACTTCTTCAATGCTGTCAACCGTGTTCGTGTAGAGATCCGTAGCGAGTCCCAGCTTCGTCTCTTGGTTTAAGCTGACGTCCAGTACAACGACGAGCGCGAGTGAACCCAAGACAACCCAGTCATCCCAGCTGATTCCGCTCCCGTTGAGGCCCCGCCATCTTGACAACAGCCTCAGCGCCACGAAAATAACTGCCACGGAGAAGAAGGCCCAGGTAACACCATACAAGGTATTTGCGTTGTTGCGGACCGGTCGATTGCAGGTTGTGGCTTGGTATTGTAGGCCATCTGGAGTTGTGTTAGGACCACACAAGAAAAGGACAACGCGTTACGTACCAAGTTGGTCCTGCATTGAGGAAGAACATTGTGATGCCAGGCACGACTCATATGCAGTTCTTACGGTTGCAGTACAGAAGCAAACATCGTCGGCTTGACAGTTGTTCGGAAGTCGCGCAATACATGTTTGTGCACATGCCGGAAGTGTGCTCTGTTCTGCTTGCCGTGTGGAGATAGTTGTAGCATATGAGTCTGAGCCTACGGTCAAAGCCAGTAAAGGCAAGACCAGTATGCCCGGCACCCACAACATCGCGTTTGGTGACGGCCGAGGAGTCGAAGGCCGGATGCGGTTGACGAGAACATCAGAAGCGAGTGCTAGGCCGGAGGCGCGCTATATTTGTTGCTGCACAAAGCCCATCGAGATGGCGCACGTCTTGCGACTCATGGTCTACAAGCACCGCACCCTTTGGCACGAGGCTGGAGACAAGCGCGGACATGCCCAAGGCGTTCTCCACCGAAGCCTACGGCCACTAGGCCAAGTCATCGGTGACTGTGTGCGGCTGTCCGATCTGGTCATGGTGCTGTGCTGAGCTGAGATCGCCTGCACCAGCCTGCAGCCTCAATGTGGTTGGACTCGCTGATCTCCTTGTGGCTCTGACTCGTGGGAGCTGTGCCACTGCATCACTCTGCATTGGCAAGCACAATGTGAGAAGCAACACGATTCAGCGGCAGCGTCGACGCGTTGCGACCATTGGACTTCTCATCATGTTGACAAAGCTCTGCCGTTTTCCAAGCTGCGATGATGTCCTCCTGCTTGAGTCGCTCGTTCGTCCTATCGTAATGCATCGAGCAAAGGACGTCATTGCTCACGATTGAGTGCGACTGCTATGCCAGATCATCACTTTCCATCACAACGATGCGCCTCAACTCCAATTCGATCTTGCAATGTAGGCTTGCACAATGCTCAATGTTATGCTCCATGTCCAGACGAGGTGAGGTCGGAGGAATTGTCCAACATCGGGTCGCGGACAAGGACTTCCCTCCAGCGATTCCGCAAGACAGCAGAACCAACCGCGCTGTGGGGTATCCGTCTCGTTCCTGAACGATCGTCTGAACTTTGACTGCTGCTCGTGCGGGCCGGCAAGGCGTTCCGACAGCCACAAGTCCAACCACAGAGCCGCGTGCATGGACGCCCAACAGAGACGCGTCGATGGCATCGCGAATCTCGATCGCAAGGGACCTCTGCTTTGTATACACAGAAGTTATTCCCTCACCAATGGAGGACTGTGTTGCTCGCCTGCGTCTGTCAATCGATCGTGTATCTTGTCTTGAAGCACGCGCTCTGCTTCTAATAAATCTGAGATCTAGCACATGGTCTGCATCCTCGTAAAGTCTGCGTCTCATGAGATTGAAGACACAGCATATTGTGTCGAAGTGCTTGCCGTCAAATATCGCAAATGAAAGTCGAATCCGAACTGTACGATTCGGATTTGTGCTTGACACGGTAGCAATTTCGAAATGCGCTCAAAGCGCCGAAGGACCAGCCTCTCGCACATGGATGTTGGTGATGAGTTCGTCCAAGCGCTGTTTGAAGCCGCGCGAGCAATAGCAGAGCTGACATATAGTTCGCTCTCACAGTTGTGCAGTTGGCACACGGAACACCCAGGCTTGTTGACACATTGTCAGATCGGGGACCCCATCGTTTGTGGAATGTTCCGAGATAAACGAGCTGAAGCTGATGAACAGCCAAGTCACCCTTGACATGGTTGAGAGTACCTTACCTTCGTACCGCTGCCCGACGTCTCTGAATCTGGCATCCAGCTGTCTGAGAGCAACAGCTTGCGGCGCGATGGATGTGCCCAGGTTTTCTGCTTTGTTCGCAGCAGATCATCTGGGCAATGTGTGATACCTCGAAGCTCCTCGGTCGTGCATCAAGCTGGCTGCTTCCAGACAACTCCCAAGTCGCTTCTACCCAGTAAAGGCGGTGTTCACGCATCTCAGTACAGAAGACGGCGCAGCGATGGCTGTGCGACAGCGACAGCTGCACATGACTGAGTTTTGGACCTGTTGTGTCGAATTTTCATCACATGACTGGTAGCATTGCCTTTGGCCGTGTGGTCCTCACGTCAGAGTGGTTAGCATGGGCACTTTTAGAGCGATAATCACGCTTTTGGGTACTCTTCAGAATGAGAAATGTTGTGCCAAGTTGAAGCATTCCAGTCGAAGGCAAGCAAGGTTCGGCGCTCGGCAGCAGCCCTAGCAGACTGACTAAGCCGTAACGGAGTACGTAACAGGCAGGTATCAATGAACACTTTCCCAACGACATTGCAAACTCTGTGTCTAGGACGGAGATGCTATGGTACTGAGATTGTTCAGTAATGCTTCATATGGCTTTGATGCCGTAGCTAGGGTCATTCTAGGCTAGGAGATTCATGAACTATGCCCCAGATTTCAATTCGTTGCCTCATATTCCAACGTAGCAGTCATCAATACCACATCTCACTTCCTCTCCACATCCTCAAGCTTGATATCCGTAGTGGGCTTCTCAACACTGTCTCCTCGCTCGGCATCAACATCTTTCTCAACATTCGCAACCGTCTGGCCACCAATAACAGCATTCTCGAACTTGCTTCCGCGCTTCTCAGGACCAATGGCGGCAGTGAAAGCGATTCCGAGAGCGATAATTGCAGTTGCAACGCCCATAGTTGGTCCATAGGATGGTACGCGCTCTCCACGAGCCGAAATGAGGTTAGACTCGGCGATGGCGTTCACGATTTGTGCCGACGGCGAAGAGATCATGTTTCCGAGTTGGTACTTTTGCGATTGTCAGCAATGCTCATGAAGTGCACGAATGATGCTGTTCCTTGACTTACAGTGATACCTGGGAAGGATGAACGGAAGGCAGGAGGCGAGAGCTCGTTCAAGTGAATAGGAATCACACCCCAGGCTCCTTGGACGAAGAACTGAATCATGAAGCCAGACGCCGACAGACCTCCAAGAGAAGTTGGCAAGATCCACGCGGGGATTATGCAGGCGCTGATCAGTGCTGAGACAACCATAGCACGACGACGACCGGCCCATTGGCTGAGATATCCAATGACAGTGCCACCGACACAAGCACCAGTCTTCATCAGGATACTGGCAATCGAGGCATCGTGGTTGTCCATGCCTTTTTGAGTTCGCATGAAAGTGGTGTATGAGTCTTGACTGTTGTGGCAGAAACCCGTTAGCCAATGCTCGCATGGAAACCATGCGCAAAACGACAGAAACTTACGAAGTGTGAGAGTAGAAGTTGAACCAGGTCATGAGAATGATGCAGTAAATGCACATCTTCCACTCCTTGGCCAACATGGTCTTCGTCTCGGCCCAGAAGACACCAGCAGAAGCACCCTTGTGGCCCGCAGCCTTGCGCTCGCGGAACTGCTTGCTCTCAGGAAAAGCGACGCGGATAAGGCCAACACCGATACTGAGTCCTGCTGCGATCCAAAAGACGGTCTTCCAGGATTCAACCGAGCCGCCAACGCCAAGATTGGCACAAGCAGCACAGACATAACCGAACGAGTAACCTTGCTGCAGGATACCGGACATGAGACCACGGGCTTGCACAGGGCAGTTCTCAAGAGCCTAAGAAAAGTATGTCAGAGAAGTGAGAACCAATACCATCTTTCGAAGGATGATTACCATTGCGACGGCGTTTCCATATACGCCACCCATGAAGAGACCGAACAACGATCGCACAGCAAGGAACTGTCCAAACGTAGTGCTGTAAATCGTTGCGATCTGCAGGATACCAAGGATGATCATGTTGGCCACCATGGGCCACTTGCGACCGAATTGATCCTGTCAGGCGTCCTATCAGTGATTGTCCTCCCAGCTTATGTCTTCCGCGTGCACCTACACCAAGAAGTCCAAAGATCGCGGCACCGATGGAGCGCAGAAGAAGAGTGAGGGTGATCGCAGTCGTGATGTTCGTGTTGGAAGTGTCATAGTAAGACGCAAGCTTGGTGGTTTGGATACTCAGAGCGTGGAAATCGAATGCATCGGCCTTTTCATCGCAAGTCAGCATTTGCTACACGTTGTGCAATGTCGAAATATGCCTTACCGACCAAGAGGCAAAGCCGACAATGAAGAAAAGCCATGCAGTCGGTGAAAGCTGTGCCAACAGAGAAATCGGGTTCTTCAGAGGAGCTGGCCTCTGCCATTCTGTACGAGATTCTCCAAATTCATTTGTGATCTCAACTCGCTGCTCCCATCGAAACAGATCTCCGAAGCTTTGCTTCGCAGTTGCGAAGATGCCAGTCGCAACGGGTTCTGCTGATTTGCCTGTGGATTCCATGTTTGATGCACAAAAAAGACGGGGAACGGAAATCTGTTTTGGAGCCGGCGACACAGTACCACAACCACTACATACTTAACAGCGCACACGCAACCTTCTTGTACTTCCGTGTAATGTCATCATTGCAGTTGTCCGATGATACCTTGCCTGCGCCCAGACCTGGCCAAGCAGCGGGAAGGCTCCTTCGCATGATGGTCTGCTGTGGCTTTTCACACCGCGCGACCGCGCGACCAGCGGTTGAGACTCCATTAAGTCTTGACCAAACTTGGCGCATTCCCGATTTCCAAGACTTCAAAGGCCGAAGAGTCCTCGTGCATCCACTGCGAATTTCGCTGTTCCGACCGCACACGAAAGATAATCATTGGTGCACGGTCATGCTATGAACAGTCTACCGGTGCCGCTCCGATACTTTTTCTGAGCTCGTGGAGATGGTGGGTGACAAGATGCATAAGCGGTCTTGGAATTAAATGAAGATCCAGCTTGTGCAGGCTGGTCATTGGCTTGAGAGGCTTCAGCTCGTCGCCAAGGACGCCGCAAGTCTTAGCTTTGGGGAAGCAATGCCAGTGATCGCGTGGCGGTTATCATGCTGATGTTTCCTTCGCTCCACTTCGAACTGTCGTGTGTCGGGGTCCCCTTGGGGTCTGGAGGCCCCAACGCCTGGAGGCAATCCACTTCCCATGCAACAGTCACGAGAGATGGGATCTAAGCGACGTCTTGGCGCAAAATTCCAACCTTCGGGATGCTCTTTTCGGCCTGGTCAAAGTCGGCCAGACTCGGACCGGCATTCAATACTGCAACACGGCCAATGCTCTTCGTAGAGAAGACTGCACTTTGGTGAGCTATCATCGGCTGTTGCACTTGGTCGGGTTTCGCTCAGAAATTATCGCTTCGCACGTGGTCCGTTGCGGTGACTTGGCGTAAAGCAATGACTGCGACATCTTCCGCTGCCCAGTTCTGGCCCGGACTCCGTGGACTTGCTCAGTAGAAATGTCAAATATGTCAGCGGCTCCTGAATTGGATGTCTGGCTCTTTGTTCAATGATTTCATCGTCTTGCAATATTCTCACTTGTCACTTTCCGATACAGCGTTCGGCAAGCGGTCGCGCTTCTTCCTGGCAATTGGGCTGAGACGTCCTTCCATTCTAATCCTTTCGAACGCAATTGGCAGAGCAGTGAGATCTCTTCTTCGCCCCAGCGTCCGGGAGTTGATCTCTTGTTAATATGAGTACGCAATTCGCTGATTCTTCTCTTGATGGAAGTCGATGTCCTATGCGGTATTGCCTTCTGAATCTCTTGAAAGCTGTGCCCATCTTTGCGTAATGTACGTAACTGCTCGTCTTCAACAGGAGTCCAGGGGCCGACAGCAAATGGAATATCCTGGTTGCTTCGTCGGCGCTGGAACTGATTTCGTACGCCTTCAAGCGAGCGGTGAAGCCGGTTCGCGATCTCTCGCAAAGACATACCAGATTCACGCATCTCAAGAGCTTTGAGATATTCTGCTTCGGTCCATCGTTGCCTTGGAACGGACTCGGGCTTTTCTTCCACTTCAAAATCGCCTGACTCTAGTCGCCGAACGTCCTTGTTCTGTCGAAATTTCCCCACATCGTCTGGGCGTTCCGGAGTCCACCAACCATTCTTCCGTGCGTCGAACTTAGACACTTGCAGGACAGCATATCTGGTTCGCTTCAGTACTGCTGCAGCGTCACACAGCCTCTTGCCATCAGCCAGAAGCGCTCTCAGCTGATTGAGTTCATCTTGCGTCCAGTCCCCGTTCTGCCGCTGGCCGGAGGAATCCGAGAGCCATCTTGCGTGAGTCGGGCTGCAGCGTCTCGCCGTTGGTTGGATGGTGTTAGTATGAGTGAGGCCAGCGATCAGCCGGGCCGTAGGCAACTGCAACCCATGCAGAAGTCTCATACGTGTCCAGTAAGAGGGATCGAGATGCACTGATGATGCCTTTTGATGTCTTGAATGAAGACCGACGTCGTTATCCAGTGTGGGTTGCCCCCTCCTGAGAAAGGAAATTACAGCCTTCGGAACGGCTTCACTAAATTCCGCGCCTACTTGACTTGTAACGGAACTGCCGCGCAACTGCTTCACTCTTTTTGCGAAGAGAACGATTTGGCGAGAAGAAAGTGTATCCGTATTGACGACATTGGGAGGCATCGAAGAATGAACATTATGGTCAAGAAGTATGACAACGAATCATCATGCATAGACAGCCGCGCAAAAGAGGTATCTGGAATAGCAATCGAACGCCGAACCATCCTGTCGTTTCATCGTGATTGTTGGGGAAACCGCAGATCCCGCATGCTTGGAACAGCAATGCCACTTACTCCTCCATCTCATCGTCGACCCCTAATGTGATGGTATCCTCTCCCTTGGCATTCAAGACGCCCTCCATCTCTTCATACTCTCTCTCCACCTCTTCAGCGACAAACTCCTCATAACTCTCCAAACTCGTCTGAATATGGATCTTGAAGTCCACGACTGTTTTTAGAATCCTCTCTAGTTCTGTGTGCAACTCTTCTCGCAATTCCGCAGCCCGGAATGTCAACTGCTCATACTCCAAATTCACGCCCATTTCTCGCTGTTCCATAAGTTGCACGCTTTCGCCCAGCCCAACTCGGACTTTGTTGAGTTCTTTCTCCATCTTCTCGATTTGAGCTTCGGAGTGCATGGCAGCGGCCGAGGAGATTTCGCGCATCTTTTCGAATTCTTCCTGCGCGCCACTAACGCGGTGTTTGAGCGTTTCGAGTTCGGAGTGCTTGTCTTCGAGAGCTTCGCGAGTTTTGTCTAAAATGTCAATCTTAGCCATGTCTTCTTCCAGACTGGCGTTCCGACGTTCGGAAATAGTCTTGCGGAGTTGCTGGAGAGACAATTTGATCTGTTTGAGGTCCGGTGTAGGAAGCAGAAGATGAGGAGCGTATCCGTTGTTGGGGTCTTGCAATAGTCGATCGTTCGCTGCATCAGCGCTGGTGGATGAGGAGAAGTCTGGTCCAGAGTTGACGCGCAGGCGCAGTTCGTACTCTATCCCATTGGCATTATGTGCCGTGGAGGGAATGATCCCGATTTGATAGCCCAAGGAGTTGTACTTTTGCACTGCGCTCTCCAGATCATCCAGTTTTGACCCTGTCTCAACTTCCTTCTTGCCAGTTCGTTCCTTTGCCTCTTCTAAACGCGTTTGTGTGGCCTCGACCCCCTTTATCAGTCTTTCTCTTTCCGTGTTCATGCGATCAATATCCTGTACAGAGAGTCCTTGATCGTCAACCTTCTGTTGCAGATCTGCGCGCTCAGCTTCTGCCTCTGCCATTTCTGCTTCACATCTTTCGATTTCTTGCTGCAGTAGGTCTGCGCGATGGGAGTATTTTTCCACCTTCGCGTCCATGCTTGCATTGTACTGCTCGAACTTCTGCTTGTCCTCTTCCAGGATCTTGATGGTCTCATCCAGTTTGGCCAGTCGAGGAGCGGATTTGCTCAGCTCGTCAATCTGCTCTTGCAGTCTCTTAGCCTCTGCCTCCAGCTCTTTTACTTGCTCCAAGTTCGCTGCATTCGCTTGTTCAAATTTCATGGCCATGGCTTCAATGTGTGGCTGGATCCTCCTCTTTGCCTCTTCTTCCTCATCATCGTCGTCTTCGATCGACAACCATTCTCGATACGCGTTAGACAAAAAGTCGAATGTGATGCGGTCCGCGGACACGTCGAAGCCAGCCTCGATACATGCGTCATCCCACATGCCCATGCTATATTGCTCCATCATCTTCGCAAGCAACATCATCCAGTGCAGCAGTCCCAGAAACGTGCTCCAATTGTTACCTCCCACCGCAGCAAGCTGGCTTTTGCTGATATTCTTCTCGAATGGATAGCGCATTTGCTTGAGCAAAGGAGGCACTTCGGCATCTATGTTCTTTTGGAAGCGATATGCCGGGTCGATCTGATGGTACAAGAACTGGAACATCAGATTGAAGTCTTTCTGCGTCGGTGAAGTCATAGTCTTGTGGGTCAAGTTGTGCTTCATCTCCAGCTCAAAGTTGCGCTGGGTGAGGAACTCCATAAGCTCCTGACCCATCGCTTGCCTCGTCTGTGAATCGCGCAATCGTCTCGGGTCGGTGGGAATGCCATTCGTCGGAGGAGCAGTCGCGAAGAATGACTGGTGCCCTTGAGGTCCAAATCCAGCTGAGGGTCGCGCGCTGTATACAGAACTTCTCCTCTGGGTGCTCGCCTCGAATTGGATGGGGTTGGCAGGCGTCGAAGTGACGGGCGCAAAGCTCTTCCTCCCACCCGTGCTCGCAAAGAAGTTTTGTGTGCTCGGTCGCTGGACGGTGCTGAAGCCGCCCATTCCTGCCAGATTGTCGCCTGATGAAGAGCGTTGGAACATGGGCTGCGCCGGCCGGCCAGGTGCAAGGGACATTCTACTTCCCGACGTTGACCGGTGGTGCGTCGCCGTCGCGGGCGCATTGTGGTAGTTGGACTGGCTGTTGGATCGCTTCATCGCTGAGGCGGGCATCGGTATGGCGGATACATTGTGTGAGACGGGCGCGAGACTCTGTGACATGTCATCAACGACTGTTTATGCGCCGGCACGTGTTGTTATTGCTGTCGCAACTTACCTCTCGTGGTCGGCGCACAGAAAAGAGGCCTGGTTCCTGCGACATGGTCGTTCGTCGTGTCGAGTCCATCTTGTCGCGTGTGACACGTGCGTGTGCGCGTGCGATTGTTGCGATGTGTGAGCTTGGTGGTTCCTGCCCCAAGTTTGCAAGTGTAAACAAAGCGGCGGAAGGAGCAACCCGCGCCGTGCAGGGATCATCGGGAAGCTCGCCGATCAAGCCGAGGCATCACGAGCGAGTGCCGTCTCGTCTCGTGTGGACTAACACCTCCACTGCTTGCACGCTGATGCGCTACGTCCTTGGAAAGACAGTCTTGCAGAACCTACAGTAACTGCATTCTGCTCGCAGCGCCACCACGATGGTCCGCGAGGACCTGGTTGAAGGAGCCATTTCCTGTATGCACCCAAACTCTCTCCGCCCGCCCGGTGCGAGTCGCACTGCTGTACTGACACTATGTGAACGTAGTCCTCCAAGACCCCTCCGTCGCTTCGGCTCCTCTGGAGCAACGCGTCGCTTTTCTGCGCTCCAAGAACTTGACACAAGAAGAGATCGATACTTCACTCGCGCGCGTCGGTCAATCGCCCCCGCCCGGCACGGCCTCACAACCTCCCGCCCAGTACCGCCAACCACAATATAATAACTATAATAGTGGCTATGCACAACAACCATATGGAGGGTGGCAACAACCTCCTCCCGAGCCTCCGAGGCGAGATTGGAGGGACTACTTCATCGCTGCAACTGTTGCTTCTGGCATAGGGTACGGATTGTACTGGACGGCGAAGCGATATGTTTATCCGCTTATCGCGCCTCCAACGCCGCCTCAACTTGAGCAGGACAAGAAGGGCGTGGATGAGGCGTTCGAGAAGACCTTTCAGCTTCTGGAGCAGTTGTCTGCCGATACGGAAGAGCTGAAGAATGCCGAGGCGCAGCGGAAGGAGAGATTGGATGCTGCCCTCTCGGAAGTGGAGAGCGTTATCTCCCGCATGAAGCTGGCGAATGATGAACGAGAACAAGAAGCAAAGAGGAATGCACGAGAGCTGAACGAGTTGCGAGATCTCATTCCGCGGGCTATTGAGAAAGAGAAGCAGGCGCAGGAAGAAAGGCTAAAGGAGCTGGGCACAGAGATGAAGAGTCTGAAGACATTGGTGCAGAATCGCATGCGTGATGGTGGAGCTGCACCAAGCAGGACGACACCCAGCTTCCCCGGCTCTCAGGGACACGGCGGACAAGTGCTGGGCTCCGGCACCCAAGTGAACGGCACTTCTTCCGCTCCTGCCGTACAAGAACCTGCGACAAACGGCACAAACGGCGTCTCTTCACCTGCAATAGAGACAAAGTCGTCGTCTCCATATACTAGCGCAGCCACGCCATCGACAAGCTCGAACCCTTACCAGTCACGCTTGCTTGGAAATAGTGGTGGCAAGGCTGCCATTCCCGCATGGCAACTAGCTGCAAAGAAGAAGTCGGAAGATGCAAAAGCGGCGGCCGCCGAGGGAGCGTCCAGTACTCCTAACGTTCAGGAGAGTGGCACTGTGCAGGATGCGGTTGACGGATCATCGTAATAATTGCATTGGCGGGTGGGCGTTGTTCTCTACTGTTCTGGGTATGTGTTGTGTATGAAAAGCTGCTATGACCCGAACATACGTGCTCGTTATTGTTGTGAGGAAGACGGCTTTCCTGTGCTTGATGTCCAACATACATGGTTGCTGATTTCAGAGCAGTTGTTTGAAAGCATGCAAAGATTGAACTCTAGCCGCATCTACAGGAAGAGGGTCAGCACAAGTAAAAGATGTGGACTGGCAGTGAAGCCATGGAGGCCAGGGGCGTGGAAGGGATTCGAGGGCGTCAAAAGGCTAATCAAATTTTGATGACGTTCCGATTGAGCGCGGACTCCCGAGCATCGTCCGCGCCTTCACATGCGCCGCTGGTCTACAAAGCATCTTCACGTGGGCATAGTAATGCGCCTTCGGTGATCACGACTTCTACATTGCCATCATGGCTTCTAAAGTGCTCTCGCACGTCGACATCGCCACAAATCGCTTCGCTGTACTCGCCACATACCGCCATCTCCTCCGCGCAACGGGGATAGCATTCAATGGTACATCGCAGACCACTTGGACGATGCCTACCCATCAACTATACTAACCCTCCGCTTCTAGGCGACGCTCACATGCTCCGCTCTTCCCGTGCTTTTGCTCGAAGTGAATTCCGCAACGGCGCAAAACTTCCTGCCGATAGTGTCGAGGCAGCACAAGGCGTAGAACATGCACAGGGTGTCACGCAAATCCTGAGGGAAAATGTCGTGCAAGGAAGACGAGTGGGAGATGTTGGCGAGAAATACAAGTTGAACATCCATGAGCATACGCAGAGGCTGGATAATGATACTGCTGGAAAGCTGAAGGGTACTACCAAGAGCTTCAAGGAGGTGAAAAACGCAAGTTTGCTATGAGGAGACTTGGGCATGGCACTCAGGAATCGACAAACGAACATTGTCGACAAGGCCGAGGCGATCCAAGAGGCAATGACCGCGAGGTGATCAGCACCACTCCGTGGCGTGAAGCCAGTCCCATGCTTCATCGTCTGGACAAGGCCGTAGAAGACTTCGCCCATTGCAGCACATGCTGCTGAATATGGCAAGACGATGCGGGCGCGCCTACAAGTGCTTGTAAGGTGGTAGCGGAAAAGCGTAGGCCGAAGGACAACTACATCGAGATTTACCCCGGCTCAAAACCTCATGCGTCACACGAGCACGTAGGGCAACGACGCCGAGGAGATATCTTGACAGCTTGGCTCCGGGACTGTGCATCGATTGACATCGGGACACAACGAATGACGGACAGCCTAGCTTGGGAAGCTGGAAGTGGAGAGAGCGTTACCGAACTGTCGGCGGTGCCAATCGAACAACGAAACTTGAACTGTGGAAGCAATCGGCAGCTCTCATTGTACAGTTTATCCGTAACTTTGAAGGCAGGTCCAGATCACGACCTTTGCGCTAAGCAGTCAGTTGGTTCCAGTGCCAGGCATATCCTTGTGCGAATTAATGGAAGGCACGCTCTGCCTGCCTAGCATTTAGGAAACGAACCGGCTACGTGACCTGCGATGCAAGTGTGCCAGTACCTGTGTAGATTATCCTCACACGCTCACCCTGTAGACAGCAAAACGAGCAGTGGGGAATACGCTTACTTTGCGATCTCTCTCGCGAACTTGATCCACGACTACGTCGCTTGTCGAGATAGAGCGCCTTAGCTACGCTATACAAGGCAGAGAGACGAGGATCGAAAGGGCACTCGACTTTTCCGGGCGGACGAGTACGCAATGTTCATTCTAGTTCCTGTTTTGCTTTCTGGTCGAAGCCTGCCTGTCTTGCGACTGAACCTCCTCAGCCTACACGACCAGAATGCTTGCTGATCGGACCATGAGGTAGACACACGACAACACAATTGGCGTATGTGCAAGTGCAGCACCACGATGTTGTGTGCGATCTGTTCGGACATGGCCGCATCTCATGTTACATCGAGACAGCATGTGGATAGCGGAGCCATCGGCGGCATCTCAAGACACGTCAGATGCAACTTGTGGTGACGAGTATCACTGTCCAACGGCGCAGAGTCATGTGCTCACTTGTTCGAGGTTGAGCCGCAGAGCAATTGTGCTTGTCCCACAGAGCTTGGCCATATTCAGCACAATGTAGCCCCTGCTTTGGGCAGAGTGCATACCGGTTCGCAAGGGTTCGCAGGTAGGTGATACTGACCGTACATTTATACGATCGCAGAACATCCGCTCCTTGATCTGCATGCAAGACCTGTTGCTCAACATCACGACCCGATCGCCAGCACATTTCCGAACCAAGAACCGGCACTCATAACTGGGCTCTCGACATGCCACCCATGGCAGGAGTCGAGCAATGCATTATCGCCATTGTCTCAGCTTTTCGTGGTGGGGCCGACATTCTGGAAGCAATGTGGGAGCAACGATTCGGGAGTAGGCGACTCACAGAGACTGAGTACGAGCTTCCGGTGAGAGAAAAGACGCTGCAGAATGCCTTGTTCGACGCTGCGAACGTTTGCCAGTCCGAGATGAATGAGCGACACCGTCAACTACAGAAGCGGTTCGCCATTGGAGACTCAATCGCCATGTCAGAACTCAGCGCAATAATGGTCCACTTGCAAGTACAAGTCATCAATGCTTTGCAAACGGCGAGATGTTCCGATGGGGATACACTTGACTTCACGAGCTTGCAGAGCACTGTGATGATCATGAGAAGCAACACGCTGCAGAGTATGGAACGTTTGAGTCGGCGTCTTCTTGCTGGGATACCAGCCAACGGCACAGCGAAACAGCTGTTACAAAGGCGGCAATCTGACCCCTTTGGCTCGAAGGGATTGAATCACTCTATGAGTTCAACCTCGATGCACGATCCTGCCGTGGAACGCCGGCGTCGATACAGAGCCAGTCTTGGTCCGCTCACCAGCGTCAGCCGATACGATGCCACCGCAACAGAAGCGGCATACATGCAGTTCCGCGCCGAAGACAGAGTGCATCTTGACCTACTAGCCTCTCTTTGGTCGAACAGTTCAGCCAGTAGCTGTAGAAGCATTTCAGATACCAGCTCCTCGTGTGGATCATCGATATCATCGCATATAGGAGAAGTTGAAGTCCCAGAGAGTGCACAGGCCACGCGATGTATTGTTCTTGCTCCACGAGTGGAAACGAAAGCGGACGAGGGAGCCATCCGGAAGTCGCCACCATCAGCTCTGCCTCGCCATGATCCAATACCAGAGGTTCTTCACCACCCAGCAAAGAAGGACGCGGTTCCGGATTCTCCAGCTCCTCTTCTCGAACCGCTGGACCGCAAAGAAGCGTTGTCAACAAAAGCACGCAAACACAAGGGCTATCAGGCTGTCTCAAAGGCTTTGAGCAGATTTGCAAACCGTTACAGGAAGTTGCGGTCATGAGACGCCATTGTCTACGTATGCATAGATATTGATCCTTACAAGAGCCACGAACAGCACTCGTCAAACACTCATACTTTCGTCAATTATTCGTCAAAGGTATTCCACTTATTTGGATTCCAACTGCAATACCCCCTACTGCCCGAAAGCGAAATAGAAACTAGGATTGAGCCTCCACGCTCCTCTGCTAGCGAAACTCGAGTGTTATTCGATCCTCGTATCTCCGCCATATGCAGCACAGCTCAGGCGCTCTGTATCGACAAGCAAGGCAGCTACGGAACCCAATCCGCGAGAGAGATCGAAACATTTCCCGGTTTCCGTTATGCTGTCCGCAACTAGGCATCCTCCTCACTGCGTGATCGCATTTTCACTCAGCTTATCGATTTTTCCCGTCCAATAGTTGATCCAATTGAAAATCTCCTGATGCCAGAACAAGCTATTTTCTGGACTAGTGATGTAATGTCCCTCGTCAGAAAACTTCAAAAACCTCGAAGGAACACGAAGGTACTGCAGCACAGTGAAAACGGTAAAACCTTCGCTGATCGGGATTCGATAGTCCTTCTCGCTATGAATCACAAACATGGGAGTAGACCAATTGCTCGCATATTGCAAAGGGTCCCAGCGATCGTACACTGACCGACCCGGCTGAATCCAGAGCGTCTTGTGCCCACAGGCTGTGTGTGCTCGTGACGCCGTCGTGACAGACAAGAGCTTCGAATTGGCGCCCGTGATCGTGTGCTTGAGGATTTGGCTAGTACCGAATTAGGAAACGTCTCAGTGTCTTGTGGCTGCGTTGAATTCCGAGGAGGGACTGTACTATTGTGTACTTACTTTGAGTTAGTGGCTGATTCTTAACGATGCCGTATTTTGTGGTATGAGCTATAGGAATACGGAATAGGTTGGATATGCAGTCAGTGGCGCAGCTCAATTCAGCTGTGGCGTTGTGAAGCAGAACATATTAGACATTATCGTTCTCTAGTAGTAGTCATTCTCTTTCTGCTATAATACATGCTTTTGCGCGATTGCGACCTCCGAATAACAGCTCCAAGATATAAAAACATGCCGTTGCGCGCGTAGAAAACTCGAAAACAGTTCCAAGATGGTGAAGTATGCGCCACAGACTATGCCGTCTCACCATGATAGTTAATAATGCGTAAAAAATGTTCGCGTTCGGTTGCGTATCGCGTGAGTCGTCAACGCTTCATAAAAGCCTTTTCGCCTTGTCCGGCTCTCGCAGCTGCAAGCATAGCTGCAATATTCGCACTAAGTGGTTCGTCTGTATGCTTCTTTCGTGGATGTGGTGTCGATGGCTTCTTGAATGCATTTTCGCCCTGGCCAGCACGAGCAGCAGCTAGCATAGCAGCAATATTTGAAGGAAGCTCTTCTTCAACTGCCTTGCGTTTCCGAATTGTCGTTGGAGGAAGCACTTGACCCTTGGGCTCGACTTTGTTCACGGTGTTAACGGCCAGTTGCTCAAGTTCGAGTTCGGATGCTTCATCTTCACTGTCTGCAATTTCGATTGCCTTACGCTTTCTCGATGTCGGTCTGGAAGGCTCCTAATCCTCGGCTTCGACATCGTCCGCAGTGTTAACATTCAGTGTCGCAAGGTCGATATCAGAAGCTTCCTCGTCACTGTCCGCAATAACCCATTCTTGCGCAGTCTTGTCGAAAGATTTTCGCGCCCGCATCGTCATCTTCGGAGCTGCCTGATCTTCAGGCTCGACATTGTTAACGATGTTAACGCTGATGTCGTCAATCTCGAGCTCTGACGCCTCCTCATCACTATCAGCGACCTCCGTGCGTGGTACTTTCGTGCCTATCTGCAGAGTTGATTGGCCTGGAGCGCGAGTGGCATTCTTCTTCGATTTGCTGGGGCCACGGGGCTTGTATGGCTTTACAAGGTGAGCTGGTCGATGTGTACCGTGCTCCTTTTCCCACCTCTGGCATTTGTTGCAAACTAGCCGACCTCCTTTGTCTATTCGCCATTGTGATGTCGAGATGGTTCCACAATTGGCGCATTCTTTGTTCACGCTGTTAACGCTGGCAGCTTCAGAATCGACCGCTGCTGTATTTTGGCTCGTCGGTCCTCCATCCACGAACATAGCCTTGATGCTCCTGCCAGGCGCTTTGGCTTTTATTTTGCCTTTTGTGCTTTCATACACTTCTGGTATCTCGATCACCAGTTTCGCCAGGGTCATGGGCTGGGGAGGTACCGGTCGTGGTGTGTTTGTCGTACTGTCGCACTTGGCTTCATGCTGTGAGTGGATGGACACAATAGCTTTGCACAAGCTCAATTCTGTCACTCTGGCCGCAGGAAATGTCAGTTTGCAGTGCTTGCATGTCAGATGGCGTTCTCTCATATGAGCTTCCAGGACCTTGCGATTTCCACTCTTTGTAGGACAGCCAGGGTATACCAAACACGAAAATTCGTCTCTCCTAGATCCGTCCTTGGTGCCAGTACGCGCTTTACGCTTTGCCTTGGATGTCCTCTCGATGGCTCTGTCGCAAACGCCCTCGTTATTCAGGTGGTCCCTTCGGGCATTTTTGGTCGTGAAAGACGTGCCACACGTTTCGCAGGTGGACCTCTGACACACGTAGATGTGGCAGCACATCTTACTCCTAGCCCCACCCAACAGATCTGTGATCTCGAACTTTCTCGCGCAGCTAGGGCAGCTGATCGGCTTGTCGTACTCCCCGTGTTGATTTCGGAGGTGGGTTTCGTAGTTAGCGAGCTCGACGTTTTGCTCACAGACTCTACAGTCAACTGTAGTCATCGAGACAGGTTTCCGCGGTATAGGCTGAGCAATAGAAAGCGCTCTGTTGCACCCTGTGAAGTCCACATGCTCCAGATTTCCATCGTGAAAGTCGGCCACGAGATCGACGTCTGTGGCGCGAAGTTTGGACTCGTGGATTGTGCCAGTTCGTAGCATGAACATAGATTCGTCCAATTGCATCTCACCTGTGTCTTCATGCAAGGACGCAGTCGTCATTTGTATCATCTCCGGGACAGCGCCCAGACGTCGGCATACGGCATGCAGCTGAGTAGAAGCATCGCTGGTCCCAATGGCGACTTGCTCTATATGAGCGATAAGACGGACTCCCATGTGAATAGAAGAGCCATAATAAAGTGCCCAGCCCTTTTCTGATTCCACAAGAATGAGATAGACGCCTGCCTTCTTGCAGGCAGAGCTCGGATACAGCCGTGTCATGTCACGGAGATCATCTGGTCGAATATCTCGGCCTATCTCAACGCGTTAGCGTTAACACCGTGAACAAGAAGATAATATGCATATACCCAGGGAAAAGAGAGTCGCGCCATCGGGTGTTAGTCTTTCGGCGAAGCGCTTCGCGTAATTTTTGCCATTCTTGTGCTTCTTAAAGAGCGGTCGAAATGCGTCCGTTGCCCGTCCTGACTCTCTCAATGTCCGCACAACACGCGCAGCCTCGTCCAGAAATGCTTCGACCTCTTCTTCTTCATCGTCGCAATGGGCTCGCAAAGTAGAGAGCACTGTCATATCTGAAGGACAGTCGTGAAGGCAGGCTAGCTGCTAAAAATATTGAAATGAATGAAGTGATGACTGGAAGGAGGAAACACACAAAGTCCTGCTCACCGCGGCTGAGGAAACACCATGCGGGAGGAGGATGGACTGGTAGAGGTGAAGGGAATGAGAGTAGAGAGACGCGAGGCAGAAGACGCGTTTTGTTAAACTCCACGGGAGACCCACTTTGATGCGGGCTCGCGCTCGCGCTCGCGCTCTACGTCCGTTAACACCGTCAGAAAATCGCGGAGCGATGATATCTCAGCTGGTCCCATACTGATCTTCAGCTTCATCCTCGTCTTCATCTTCATCTTCTGCCTCGTAGCCAAGTTCCTCGCGAAACCTCGTAGGAAGGGTCTCGCTGGCGCCTTCACTTTCATTTGCAACGCGTTTGCGCTTCTGGCCTTGCCGGAACGCGTCGAAATCGACCGCATCCATACTCTGGTCCTCGTCGTTGGGCTCTTCTTGCTCGTGGTCATCTTCCGAATCGTCGTCGAAGACGGCTGGCCCATCAGGATTCGCTTCGTAGAAGGCCAGATCCCCCTCGGCCTGTTGCAGTTCAACCCACGCCTCATCAGTGCGCAATCTTTCCCACTTTGCCTGGCATCGATTGACCTTCCTCTTCAGAACAATATCGCCTATGTTGGCCAGGTATGACGGCAGCCCATTATCGCGTTCTGACTTGGCGTTCAAACCCCGTTCCAACGCCCCAGGCATCACTTCATCCTCATCAGATTCGCCGCCCTCAAACTCGGCTGCTGCATCGCTATCCTGAAGGGAACCGTCCTGTGAGCATTAGCGTCGTTAACACCGTTAACAGAGCTTCGCACATTACTGACCGGGTCTCGATCGGAATCAACGAAGTACTGATTCATATCAGCGCGTGCGAGGTGCTTGTCCACAAGATTGCCGTCCTCATCGAAACCAGCATCCCATTCCTCTTCTTCACTCGCTTCATTAGAATGCGATGTATCATCTTCGTTGTCATCTTCGTTGTCATCTTCGTTGTGATCTTCGTTGTCATCTTCGTTGTGATCTCCGTTGTCATCTTCATCGTTGTCTGCCGTCTGTTGGATGCGGTCTTCGTCGGGGGCCTCGTCTTCGATCTCATCTCCATCATCATTTTCGATGAAGTAGGTAGAGAATGGGTGATCGGGATATCTCTGGTCGGCAGTCTCTCCTTTGCTTTCGCGTTCTGCCATGACTTCCGCCCTCACTGCCTCCAGCATCTTATCCTGAGTTTCCTTGTCTGCATTTTTGAACTCCTCGGTCTTCCTCAATCTTTCCCTGCCCTTCCTGACGTGTGCACGATCGAGGGTCTTCGCGCGATCCCACAACTCTTTCTCCGTACCGTCAACCTTTCTCCTTCTACCAAGCGATTTCTTCTTTGCCGGGGCAGTCCTGCAAAAGATTAGGATCGAGAATTGGGAGCTACTGAGTGGTCGACCTACTTGGTATGCTCACTGTCCGCCATCGCGCTCGAGTCCGGTCGATGTGGCTGTACTTCAAATTTCGGTGCAATACGTGCAGTCAGAGCGAGAGAAAATTTGGAGCCTGCACAGCAAACATATGTGCCCCACTTTTCCTGCAGCTATTGTGCAGCACACATATTGTAAAACTCCTATTGTCCACAGATCTATTGTCGTTCACAATTGAGCAAAAATCTATTGTCGCTGTTGCCTAGACTATTGCTGCTTCAGCTTATATTCTTGAGGGGTTTTCTCAACTTCTCGACTGGCAGATCTTACTTCCATTACCACGAGTTCCACAACAGCTCATCGCCGCAACCATGGCTCGCAGAAAGAACACGGCCACGAAGTCACCATCTCATCCAAGCGGCTCTACTGCCAATCGCGGTCGTGGTAGTACACGCGGTGGACGTAGCGCCGGATCGGGCAGAGGCGGGAGGACTGCAGGCTCAAGTACACGTCAACAGACCGCAGCGAATGCCAACGCCGCTGGCGTCAGAAAGAAGAACCGGTACAGGCCTGGAACAGGTAGGCAATGTTGGCGTTAACAGCGTGAACAGACACTAATATTCTTTGTAGTCGCTCTCAAACAGATTCGCAAGTACCAACAATCGACTGAACTGCTTATGCAGGCTTTGCCGTTCCAGCGTCTAGTTGGCGAGATTGCACATGAGGTTGTACCGCCAGGTGACCGAGGAGCCTGGCGTTGGCAGAAGTCAGCTGTTATTGCGCTGCAAGAAGCCGCCGAGGCATTTTTGGTATCGACATTCGAAGATTCAAACCTGCTTGGTAAGTAAAGAGTCTGTGCGGTAAGAGTATGTTACTAACGTTCGATAGCTATCCAGGCAAAGCGCGTCACCATTCAGAGAAAGGATATGCAACTGCAGAAGCGTCTTGTGCGAGATCGCGCATGGTAAGAGTCGAATGGCTACTGGGACCTGAAGTCAACTACGTGGGCGTTGGTCGCAGAGGGCGAGCCTTGGCGTGCGGCCTGAGGCGGCGTCTGGGCACGAGATAGCCTTAGACAGATTGAGACTTCGCAAAGTCTCTCGTCCACAAACAAGACAGAACCCTCTAGATCGATTACGGACGAGGCATAAAGGACGTAGCTGGAGTATCAAGCACACGCTGTTTATACTCCCGGCATCAAACTCTACCAGCTGCATGCAACAAAGTACTCTAAGTCGCCACCACAAGACAGATCTCATCCCGATTCGTCTTCTGCCAAATGCTCAAACAACTCATCAGTGCCATAATGCTCCATCCGGCTCCGAGCTCACCAGTCGCACCGGCACCCTGGAACTGCAACTCTCCGACCCCATGTATCGTCTTCCAGCACTTGGCTCGAGTCCAAAGCGCAACGACTTCTGGCGATGACGACTCTTCCGCAGGCGTGTCGCTGACCGACGACATTCCACCATCGCTCACATCGTCCACTTCTTTGCCTATTCCTGTGTCCCTGCTCTCCAACGACGAGAGACGCACAAGATACCAAGTGGTCGATCGAATCGCAAGATCTTTCGCCAACTCCCCTTTCGATCGCCGCCATTCGAAGTGTTCAGTCTGACCATTATCGACCTTCATCGCAAATCTCCACTTCTTGTTCGAACGGGTTGTGCGACGGAAGACTTCTGTTCGAGATTCAAGGCCTGGCTTTGAGAGGGTGATGTGGTACTCTGTCTTTCGATGTCGTTCTCTGGACGATGTTGCTAAATGGTTGCCTTCGCTGTCTGATAGGATCAGGTCGCCGTAGTAGCATTTGGGAAGCGTAATGGTGTATTGTGGTGATTCCGATGTTGAACCGGGCTCGTTGATCGCAAGTGCTGTTTGTACGCCCATGGCGAGGAGATTCGATTTCCAAGCATTGAGGTGGGTAATTTGTAATGTCGGAGGGAGAGATGTGCTGGTCATTGTGTCGAGGAGGTCTTGATTCTCCGATTCTCTTGTTTCTTCAAAGGGCCTGTATGTTCGTGTGTCTATGAAATTCGAAGTAAATTGATCAGAAACCAATGCATCTTTATATCTATTTCCGACACGGTGCCGCAGCTGAATTGAGCTGCGCCACTGACTGCATATTCAGACTGTACGCCTTCGCATGGCTCATACCACAAACACCGCATCGTAACAAATCAGCAACTAGCTCGCAGCAAATAGACGATGGTACAGTCCCTCCTCGGAATCCTACACAGCCACATAACACCGAGATGTTTCCTAATCCGGCACTAGCGCCAAATGCTCTAGGTGAATACGAAAACGAAAACCTACGTCACTGGACTTTGCAGTGCTTGGAAGGCTTGGAGAAGGATCGAAGGATCGATACTTGCAGACAGGACCACGTGCAATCTTCACTGCTTTCTGCATTCGACGTATCTCATTGGTGGCGTATTCGCATCTGGTTCAATGCTGGATTGCATAGCCTGCTGGATGCATTTCTGGCGAAGCCGCCAAGATCAGGCTTCAAGTTCGCTAGCTACGCGACTGACTTTGAGGCATCCTGCTGTGGTGGAAGTGTATAAGACTGGGGAGTCCAGTGCTCGTGATGTGTGAAGAAATCAGATCAACAGCTTCAGGGCGGTGGACGACAAAATGCACAAGCTTGCCTTGACCGCTTCTCTCTTGCTATGCTCGGCGCCATGGGGACTTGCAGATTTTATTGATATCCCCACCTACCCCACTCCAAGAGATCTCTCGAGCGAAGACAGCGTTGTACCTGAAGCGTGGAAGAACTTCTCATCGATCCTGGACGCGCACCTGCAACAGAACGCATCCAGTGGCGACGCAACGAATTACCTGGCAGGCCTCGAGAATGTGACATTCTCCGTGGGACTTTTCTCGCTCCACGACACAGAAGCGACTACGCATCAGTACCACCACACCTCTCCTCAGATTGCCGAGTCAGAATTTGGAACCAAGCAGGTCGACGCAGACAGCATATTCCGCATCGCTAGCGTGTCGAAGCTCATAACCGTGTATACTGGACTGCTTGAACTAAGCGATGAGGACTGGGACACGCCACTTACTGAGTACTTTCCCGGCTTGAAAAACGCTTCTGCTGAGACGCGACTCCAGGACGCGCCTCGATGGGACATCATCACACCCCGGGCCCTATCAAGCCACATGAGCGGCATTTCAGCAAGTGGCATAATTGCGGACTCGTTACTCTCATTGATCGGCGTGGCCGTGGCTCAAAACTCTTCCCTCAGTGGTCCAGATTTGCAGGCGGCCGTTGACGCTCTCGCGATCGCATCTGGTCTTCCCCCTCTCCCAATCGAGTCGCTTGGTTCCTGCGCATTGCTAGGATGCAACAGCTCGCTGGACGCATTCGTCGATTCCTTCAAGCCATATCCTCCGGTCTTCCAGCCTTGGACGACACCTGCGTACTCCAACCTGGGCATGTTCATTTTGGGCCAGGTCATCCTCAACGTTACGGGCAGGAGCTATACAGATTATGAAGGCCTGTATGGAACGACTATCTTCGATCGACTGAACATGACGTCGACACAAGTCAATGCGCCGACGGCAAACGATGCCTCTTTCAATAGATCTGTTATTGCTGGACCTGTATCGAACAACTGGGAATTCCCATTAAATGGCCCAACTATTCCTTCCGGTGGCATGCTCTCCACGTTAAACGACTTGAACAAGCTAGGTGTTGGTATTTTGAACCACACCCTCCTGTCTGCCGATGCTACCAGAAAATGGATGAAGCCAGTAACGCACTCTGCCAGCCTGACATACTCGGTGGGCGCGCCGTGGGAAACCGTCCGCTATGTGAGCCCTTCCAGCGGGAAAGTCATCGATATCTATACCAAACTTGGCGACTCCGGATCATATTCCGCTATGCTGGCTTTCATTCCCGAATACAATGCAGGTTTCTCTTACCTGAGCGGGTACTATGTTGCGCCAGGTACGGACGGGCGATTGCGGGACAAGACTGCATTTGGTATCATCAATACGCTCGTGGAGACTCTGATGCCAGCTCTCGAAGCCCAGGCCGCAAGAGAGGCCGAATCGAACTTTGTCGGCACATACAGTGCTGGGGAAAACGATAATTCAACTCTTGTCATCGCACAGCGCACGGAGACCAATGTGACGTCCGGAGAAGGCGCTGGCCTGTACATCGAGCAATGGAGCTCAAATGGCGTGGACGCAATCCCCATATTCGCTGGTCAGGTTCCACGTCTGCTACCAGCGATGCAACAAGCCGGCGCTTCTCCAGACGAAGTGACATTCCAGGTTTCTCTATCCCCGCAATGGAGCACGTACGCAGCCGCTGGTCTGGGTCCGTTCACTGGCTTCTACGACAGTAACTTTGCTTGGCTCTTGTTCGATAGCGCCGACGCTGGCGGGCGATATGGAGGGCAGGGTATTGGGACATTCGTGTTTGAGCTGGACGAGCGGGGACGGGCAGTTGCGGTGATCAACGCGGCCACAGGCGCGAGGATGGAACGAACAGCGTGATTGTAGGCCGTGCTTGTCAGCGTATCTGCGACAGCGACATGGGCGAGAGTGAAGGATGCAGGGCCAGTGTCGAGGATATAGACGTTCGTGGCTGGTGTGTCGCGACCAGTCTGACTAAGCATTTGTTGTTGCCTGGATGCTGAACTTTTCGTTACTTGCTTTCCACGCCGCCGCGACGGTGATGCCTGCAGCGTGATTGGTGAGGCAGCATAACCTATACATGGCCGGCTGGTTGGTGTTTGCAGGCCGAGCAGTGGCACTGTTGGCAGGTGTGGAAGGTCGTGTTTGGGCTGTTTCAGGGCGATCGGAGAGATCCCGACTGCCGGAGCGTGTGCGTGTGGGATGCGCTCGCGAGAACAAGGTTGCGGTCCAGCCCTGGGCAGCGCCTCGCTATCTCAAACAACGACCTCTTGTGCTCCTCACTGGGCCTTCGCAGATTTGCACCAATTCTCTCGCTCTTCCGACGCAGCAATATGAGCCTGCGCCCGTGGCCCGCCAGCGTGCAGCAGACCCTCATCGCAACCCAATCACAGCCTGCGCGCGCCAATCTACGATGATACAGCTCGGCAGCAGAAAAGGCATCGCGACCAGCATCACCCTCGTGCTCGGAACGCCGCTGTGTGACAGCCTTATGCATCCTCCGGCGACATGGATGGCTGAGGGCGCTGTCCACCCAGCTGCGCTGCCGTGCGCGGGAGTCGACATGCGGGTAGGGTCCTTTGATTCATTTCCTGCACACACGCCTCGTGTTGTCCTGCCCGCAGAGCGCGTCTGGAGCGAAATGCTGCGACCAAGCGATATCCACTGAAGCGCCTAGCCATGCTGCTGTCCGTCCAAGATTCGCACTCTTGTCTGTCTGACTCCCCGTCCCACGGCGCTCTCTCGCACCTCTCTCATGTCAACCGATTTTTCCTTATTCGCTTCTCTTTCGCTCATTAATTCGTTTCTTTCTGCTATTGCCTGAGCCGCACTTCTGCATATGAGCTAAACCGCACAGCTTTTGATGAGATTCGTCACAGGTGGACGGGCGGATTCGAATGTGGCAAACTGGAGCTACGAACTCTAAGAACAACCTGATCGGGAATCCGCAACTGCTGATTTGGAGGCCCTACTTGGTCCCGTAACGCGTGTCGCAGGTCTCGTTTGAGGTCTTAAGTCGATATGCCATTCCTACAGCGCTCTGGCTCAAGGCGCGCAAATCGTCGCGGGAGCTTGGACGACCGCGCGAAGATGGAGAAGAAGGCCAGGAAGTCGGCCACTGGCAACCCACCTGGATTCAACGATTCAATGAATGATGCGATGAACGCATGCCAATGCAGCACGATGGACCGGCCCAAGTCCGCAAGTGCTGACAGGCGACGGCTGCAGCGCAGTCGTCCACCGATGCATCCCAATACCAGGTCATCCAACGATTCAAGTCCGCTGCCTAAATGTAGCAGGGACTTGGAACAGCAAGTGAGGACCATTGCCTACACTGCTGGACCGGACATATTTTCCTTCCCGACACCCTCACCTCGCATGCCGCCTCACAGCGCAACGATCAATCGACGCCACTATAT
Source organism: Cercospora cf. flagellaris (assembly GCA_005356885.1). Taxonomy (NCBI): domain Eukaryota; kingdom Fungi; phylum Ascomycota; class Dothideomycetes; order Mycosphaerellales; family Mycosphaerellaceae; genus Cercospora; species Cercospora cf. flagellaris. Next base: position 1,110,527 of record RJLU01000009.1, on the reverse strand, counting down.
GACAGGCTTGCATCCAGTGTCGCCTGGTATCGACTCACCTCAAGTCCAGTCACCGGCTGAGACACCTCACATCGGAATCGCACTTGGAAGTCCGTCGGAAGCCCCCCCAGCGTGGGGCAGATCACATACTCACGATGCGGTCCCGTCTAGAAGGACTGCTGGGCTACCACCTTCTCGATCGCCGCCACCCATACCACAGCCGCTGAGAACAGATACTATGATTTCCGTGCCGAAACAGAAGAAAATCTCGAGTTGGAAAACATTCAGCAGCCTCTTTCGCAGCAAGACTACCTCTGAGCCTCCTCATAAATTCAGGACTCAGCCTTCAGCAGATACTGAGCCAACCAACCGTGATGCGCCACTGGCAGAGCTTGAAGCAGATCCCGGGCCAACAGCCAGATCACAGACACCCCTGTCGTGCTTGTTTGCGCCGAGTCCTGGTATGCCAAAGCGTCGGGACTCACTCGACGAGGCACAGAGCAGAGCTCCTTCTAGACACGAGCAGATGTTTGATGATGGCCATCGCACTTCGGCTGTACCGAGGGGTCTTGCTCTGCGGGCCAAGGGAAGCACACCGAACGCATCTCCGAAGGTGAGATCGCACGGAGTGTGGCGCGTATCTCAGGATGCGTTCGGCCGTGCTGAGCGATGCGATGACCCTATGCTTAACGGCGAGGCCCGCGACCAGGTTTCGGAGCCGGCACTACCGACCCCTCGACTTGACCTTGACCTGCCTGGAGTGGAGTTCCCGCGATTTAGCATCATGTTTGAAAAACAGCTGTCTTTCAACTCGAGGCCATCGATCTTGGAGAGGAGACAAAGCAGACTGCAGAGATCCCAATCGCAAAAGGGAGGAGAAGGCGAAGAAGGTCTTCAAGTCCATACTCATGGCGGCGGAATCTCACGCAGCATGACCTCCCCATCTTTCAAGCGTCCGCTTTCGATTCTCGTAAAAGCAGAGCAAGCAGCGAAAGACGAGCCAGCCACAGCACTACAAAGGATGCGGTTGCCTATGCGCTCAGTGACGGCGCCAGTGGGAACCACATCACCTATCGCGGCTGCATTCATGCAACCACGCCAAGGCACGCACTTGAGCAGCTCACCTGAGTCTCAAGGTTCTGCATTCTACAGCGAGAATTCCCTTCCACCAACGCCTACAACGGCCACGACTTGCACAGACACTGAGTCTGCACGACGCATGCTCGTCGATGCCGAACCATTCTGGAAACCGCCAGCTGTGATGCGAAGCTTTTCTCACCCTGCCCATGTGAACATCGATCATGCCTTCGCCGACGAGGATGAGCAATCAATGAGCTACCGCGATGATGAGCCATATCCTCGTGTCAAGTCACCGGAAGATCTCGAGCGACAGATAGTCCAGGTGAGCGTCGCGCGGCAGGTCAGTGTCAGTCGCGCCAGGACGCGAGTCATGAAAGCTATGGAAGGCAGCGCAAGACCAGCTGCAGTCCCTTTACGGCCACGAATCATTGAATTCTCGAAGAATCGCAAGTCCGCTGCAGGAGTACTTGAGGACGCTTCAGCGGATTGCGAAGATGCAATGCCTGAGAATGCTGCTGCGCATTCGCGAGCGGCAAGCTTGGCATTCGAGGAAGCGAAACGAAGAAGCGTTGTGAGCACAAAAAGTGCTAAGAGTATTATGGAGCAGGATGTACCTGAAGTTCCCAGTCTGAAGCAAGACACAGACAACAAGAACCCGGTCATTACAACTGCGGATGAGGCCTACTAGTCAGGGAATCAGAGTCAAGAGGCCGGCCGAATTCCGACTATGCGATGAGTCATGATTATATTCTTGCTGCAAGACAGCCATGTTGAAACTCGTACTGCTGAGCAGAGTGACTACTCTCTTTTTGGTCGCCATTGGAAAGAGCAATGGTCCAGATTAGAACTGGGGACATAGAGAATAGCTTACGTTTCTTTCATATATATAGAATGTCTATCTGAGTGATGTTTGTGCATGCAGCGCTTGATCAAACGTACAGATGCAGTGGAACGTTCAACATCGCAGGCACATGTTGTGCGTCTATGAGCTGGCACAAGAAACGCACTTCTTCGAATGCAGCTAACCCACGGACATCGGCCCGAGATGTGCCGAGTCGATCGGCATTGGCGCAGCAGGAGCGCAAGCTCGCGAAGCTCACCCGCAGCTCGACCTCAGGTCACGAACAACCACGTCTTACAGCCAAGCGCTTTAGCGAACTAGTCTTCCATTGTGTTCACTCAATTCTGATGGAAAGCGCGTGATTAGGATGGACGAGCCCATGCCGGACGCAGACGCAGCTCTGCCTACAGAACAAGCCGGAGCAGTTCCAGAGGATCGCAGTCAAGAGCAAGCAACTCGAGATATCGATGTCCAGCATTCGGATTCTACAGCGCTCTCTTCGGTGCCGCCGACTGATTCGGAACATAAGGAGTCTGATAACATCGTCGTCGCATCCAGGAAGTCGTCGTCAGGCGCGAATGGCGCGAATGCAGAGCAACAGCCAACCGAGCCAGCTACGGCAGCCATTGAGGAAACCTCTCGCCCGGCTGACGCAGGAAGCTTGGATTCGACAGCAACAGCTACGGTCCAGGAGCCCCCTCTGAGCGCGACGACATCAGATGGGTTCGTAGTTCCTGCTGTGCCAAGTAACGGAAGTGCAAACAGCACGCCAAGAGGTCGAGGACGGGGTCGCGGCGGTCGACCTCGAGGCAGCCGCGCTTCAAATGTAGCCACTCCACACAGTGCATCCGGAGACTCCATATTCGTTAATCCAGATGGCACTCCCGTCTCTGGACGAGGTCGCGGCCGTGGCAGAGGCGGTGGTCGACCTAGAGGCAGCCGGGCAAGAGGAGGCGGGAGAGGTGGCAAGCGGAAGAGAGACGGAGACGAAGATGAGGATGACGAAGCGTCTGATTCCAGTGTTGAGATCACGCCTGTAGCTACAGAGACACGATCCGGACGTTCGATACAGAAGCCGACGAGCTTTGTGCCGCCACCTCCTTCACCCACCACGAACAAGCGAAAACGCCCTTATAACTATCGCAATCCCCAAGCCGCAGTCTGCAAAGTATGTTTGCGTGGTACTAGTCCTGCCAGCAATCCTGTTGTTTTCTGCGATGGGTGCAATGCGCCTTACCATAGGTGGTGCCATAAGCCACCAATCGAGCAGGCCGTCATCGACAAGGAGGATGCAGAGTGGTACTGTCAATCGTGCGCAGCAGCAAGAGTTGTGCCAGTCCCTATCACGGAGGTGTCGAGCTTCGTCAGCGTCACTGGAGCGAGCGAGGATCAGCGACGCAAGTACTTTGCTGCTTTGCCGCCAGGGTTTTTGGTGACGTTGCTTGTAAAAGCTACGACCTTCAGACCTGATCTACCGGTCTTCGATCCGAAGTTCAAGGAACTAGTGGCGGCCTCCCAGCAGAATGGCCATATTGAAGCGAATCCCGCTGCACCTTCATTGAATGGCAAGGAGCCCGTTCGCCAGAGCGCACAAGCTGCTGTGGCAGCCGCCACGACTACTGCTGCAACGAATACTGCTGCAACGACATCCAATCCAACAGCCAGCGCGGCACGAACTACCAGCACCATACAACCTCATATACCCGCAAGCAATGGACCATCGCCCGATGATGCGGCGTACACAGACGACGTACACCCTGAGAACTACCCTCGCCCTGGCCAAGGACTGATGAGTACTTTGCCTCCCGAGACTGAGGATCTTGAGTGGCTCGTCGATGATGATGACAGGAATGGTGTATTCACGCATCTGTACCACGAATCGACAAAGGCGCCTCCTCCAGTTGCTGCTGCACCAACTGGTAATGATGGATTGGTCTGAAATCGTGTGGATAGGCGTTGGCGGGAAATCATGACAACTTGTAACATTATGGCGGCTTCAACGCGGTATGATTGGTCTGCGAAAAGGAGAGACAATGTCTCGTTCGAATACACTGTATGAATATAAGAAATTCTGGTACACGCCTTCAGCTGTCATCCTGGTCCTTTGACAACTAACGCTCTGTTGATCATGTGTGGGGCTTGGGAGCCGCAGTAAAATGTTCATATATCTCGCTCACTGTCACAGACCTCCCTAAAAGACCCCTCAATTCTTCTTCGCGATCCTTCGTGATGACGAGCTCCAACTCACTCGACTCAAGCCCAGCCAACCCAGCAGCCATCATCATACACTGCGTTTTGACACCAAAATCCCCTCCAAAAGCTCCGCAACCCCAAGGCGCAATCTGGATTTTCATCGCCGCTCGACCACAAATAGCTTTCGCTCCAGCAAACGCAGCAAACAATTTTCGTACTTCTCGTTCAATATTTTCTGGTTTGAGATCCGGAAGGACATCATTCGTGCTGTCTTGTATATCCAGTTCTAGTGCATCTGCGATGATGTAGTGGACTCGTGGTCGTTCTTCAGAGTTAAACATTTTAGTCATTTCGGCTTCGCGGCCATGGCCTGACCAGGAACTGTGGGCCCAGAGACCTGATGTGATGACTACTTCGTCTGGTTCCAGGACGGGCTTGAGTAGTGATACTAGTGCCAGAGCTGGCGATTGGCCGATGAGTCTTTCTTCTTGGGTGCCATTTGGCCCGGGTCCTGGTTGCGAATGGGCTGCGACGAGGACGTACTGATTTGGAGAATAGTCTGGCGGGGAGTTTTCTGAGGGTTTGTCGACAATGCGTACGGGAAGATGTGGAGCAGGGAGATGCGAGGTTGTGAGATCGGGCATGTTTGCTGAGTTGTGGAGATAGAATGTCGCTGAGCCTGTAGGGTCTGTCTTGGTGTAATCTCCTTCTGCGAAATGTTCGAAGAGAGTCTGAAGGTATGCTTGTGCTGTTTCTCCAACATTGGAAAATAGTTCCGCAAAGCCTGGGCGGCCCCATTCATTGCCTGGAGGCTGTGATAGTGTTCCGAGGAGCATGTGAGCTAGGAGTATATCGATTTGCTCTGAGTTCAGTCTGATGGATGTTTGGTCTGCGCATAGTTGTTGTAGTTTACCGTCTGCAAAGGGACTTTCTGGTGCTCCAATGGCAATGGCAAGGGCATTACTGCATACTGCTTTGCGGAACTTGGAGAGGCCAACAACATTTATCTTGCTGGAAGCGATCAAAGCCTCAACGCCGGTCGTGTCCAACGAGCCATCTTCATGCAAACTGTAGGCGATGTCCTTCAGCAGATTGGCATAAACTCGACAGAATGCTAATCGGTATGCCTGTTCGCTGCGAGGCTCGTTTTGCCCTTTCGACGACTCCAGCTCGTCAAATGCTGACTCTGCAGTGCATAAGAGCACCTTCAGAATGTCGAATTGGCTCACAACGTCTCGGCCGTCGTCACAGATTCCGAGAGGATCGAGACTTGTGCGTGAGGCGTGGTTTGGTAGAAGGTACTGTGACATATCGGCTTTCATTGATGGCCATTAATTCCATCATCAAATTCGACCCTGGCGAAGAGTCCACAAATCCTCCATGATAAGCAATTCCTCAAGCTTGACTCACACAAAGCATCCTCACGCTCCGACTTTATGTGGTGGCAGTGTTGACGAACACAGCCTCACTTCTGCCCTGTGGCATAGGCTTTGCGATGTGCAGAAGCACAGTTCCAATCGTCCGATTAACTGAACCGCCATTAGCGTGAATGAAGCGGTCAACGCTGCCTGCAGATGGCACTGGGGAGGCTGCCGTAGACGGGTGCATGTGTTTGGGAGGTTGGAGGATTGTGCTTCGCAAGAACGATCCAGTGAGAACCGGACGGCCCGCTGCGGACGCTAACGGCTGTTCTTGGGGGTTCGAGCCCCTTGCTAATTACTATTTAGCCATTGAGTTGAGTTGGGAAGCAGTCCGACAAGCAGGACAAGAATGTTCGACGATGGCGTGGCTCTTCATTGCGAGATGACTTCTGATGGGTGACTACACAGCACTGTCTTCCCCAAATTTTGGGGTTTGGGCCATTCACATGAAAAGCGAACAGAAGGTCACCACTAGGTCCGTGAGACGCATGCGGAAGATGGGCGAGAACTGCGGAGGGCGAGAGGAAGAGGTTTGATCGTGGAAGCGATTGAAGACGTGGTTTGCATGCGACTGTGCTATGCTGGTATCATGCCATGACACTTTTTCCTGCGCCAGACGTTCCGTGATATCGTACTTGTCATCATCCCTCCCAACGCCAAACTTGAATCGCATCACTTCCATTTTTCGAGGGCAGGCGACATCTATTTCTTCTTTGCCTCCTCCTCGTCGGCCTTGGCCTTCGCACGCTTCTCGCGCTTGCCCTGGAGACGGGCATCGGAGCGGGCAGTACGGAGCACGCGGTAGGCGTTCTCGGTCTGTGGGTAGTCGGAGATCTTGCCCTGCTTGATGACAACCTTGTTGTCGATTGGGAAGGCCTGCTTGGTGTGCTTGACCTTGCCATCGTGGGCGGTCTCGCCGATCTGCTTGGCAGCATCGACCTCGTCCTTGGGGGCATCGCCCTTCTTTGGTGCCTTGAGCTTGCGTGGGAAGAGCACAAGGCGCTGCTTGTACTCCTTCAGGCGAGCGACATTGGCGGCCAAAGACTCGTCGGAAAGGTTCTGACGGCGTGGGTCGACGGCGATACCGATGGTAGGCGCCAGCTTGCGTGGGATGCCAGCCTCCTGCTCACGCGATCAATGTCCATTCATTTCCCAGCTGTTTTGTTCTCCATTTCGTACCTTCAGCTCAGCGAGCGAGAAACCACGACCAGCACGAACACGGCGGTTGTACTTGATGGTTGGGCAGCGGACGACAGGCCTCAGGCGGTCCACTGGGCGTGGAGCGACCTTAGCAGCCTTCTCCTGGCGAGCATTGCGTCTGCGCTGCTTGCGGCCGGGCTATATCGAAAATTCGAGGTCAGAACTCTGAGTTCATGCAGTGCACTGCAGGCGCGCCAGCATTCATAATGAATGGGGAATTACCTGGTCGAAGTGCACGCGGACACGGCGTTGCCAGTCCTTGCGGAAGTCTGTGACAAGTCAGTTGCTGCTTGTGCAAATGCGCAAAAATGTGACGTTTCGGCCTTACGGTTGTACTGGATCTGCTGGTTGTGCTTGATCGCCTGTTTGAAGGTCAGCCATTGCCCCTATGATTATCTCAGTGCATCTGCGCATACCATTTTGTCGGTGTTGGGCGAAGTCCAGTATGTGCAGTCGACGTGACCTGTCTCTCGTCAAGAAGAAGTTCGAGCTGCAGAAATCCAGGTGTTCGTGTTCGTGCGCTTGGCATTTGCAGTCACATGATTTCGTCTCGGCCCAAACGAGCCGAGCCGAGCCGAGAGCCCCGACGACAGCGACGCGCTAAGTCGCGTTTCGCGGAGAGCAAAGCGCGACTGAGTGGTCGTGTCCCGCTCGCCGTTCCCTTTCCACGCAAACACCACTCTCCCACCATCCATTGACCCTCGCCGCAGGACTTTGCTCAGCACGCATATGCAGAGGGAGTTCTTTGACAATGGCACCCTCTAGAGCAGATCGTCTTGCCCAGCTGCGTGCCCTGCGAGCGGCGGGCAAGACCGCGTTCGACGACTATGAAGTGCAGGAAGCCGAGTCCATATACGAAACGGTCGACGACGAGGGATACAAGAAGGTCGTGCGGAGTCGATTGGACCAAGATGACTTCGTGGTAGACGATAACGGCGAAGGTTATGCGGACGATGGACGCGAAGACTGGCAAGATGAAAGACAGCCCATGTACGACAGCGAAAGTGAGGAGGATCTGCCTAAGAACAGCAAGGCTGGTACGTTATGCTCGAAATACGCTATGAGGAGACCACTGACGCGTGTTATCAGCCAAGCGGAAGCGAGAGGAGGATGCAGAGCGACAAGAGAAGCTCAGCAAAGGCATCAGCAAATACTTCAACCAAAAACCGACTGCTGCAGCACCAAAGCCGAAACCCGTTCGAACGGCCGAAGATGACGACTTTATGGCTGGCCTACTGGGTGAAGTTGACACCAACATTCAGCGGCCAGCTCCATCTTATGGAAAGGCCATCAAGAGCAATGATCGCCGAAAAACTCGAGTCCTGTCACCTCCCCTGGAAGACAGACAGACAGCGCGCCCCAAACGACCAGCGGCAGATCAACATCTGCAGTCGTCTCCTCCCACAGCTCATGTTGCCGACGACGATTTTCCAATGCAGAATGACGACGACGTGCCCATGATGAGCGACCCACTGCCTTCATCGCCTGTTGCAAAGGTAGTGGAGCGCAAAACTGCGATCAAAATGGAAGAGCCTGAGGAAGAAGATTTGATGGAGATCGCAGAAGTCAAAGGCGGTTCGAACCTGAAGAGTGCGAACGTAAATATCCGTGGCAGTCGCCCTGCGCCGAAGCTTGCAAAGGCATCGTATCCTACGCCCGCGAGCTCATCACCCACCAGGCCTGCGGCTGATGAGGTCGACATGACAGCAATCAACAATGTGGCGGCCAAGCTAAACATCATGAGCAGTCCTGCGCACGAACCTGTCATGGCTGGCAAGCTCGATTCCAAGGATGCTCTAGAAGCAGATGGCTCACTGAACTTTTTCTGGCTCGATTACACTGAGGTCAATGGTAGCCTTTGCCTGTTTGGCAAAGTGAAGAATCGTCAAACAGGCAGCTACGTCTCCTGCTTTGTCAAAGTTGACAACATTCTGCGCAAGCTATACTTCCTTCCCCGAGAGCATCGCCATAAACATGGCCGTGACACCAACGAGGAAGTTGACTTCAAGGATGTCTATGAAGAGGTTGACGGCATCATGTCGAAACACAAGGTGACAATGCACAAGATCAAGCAATGCACGCGAAAGTATGCATTCGAACTGCCAGGAATACCCAAAGAAGCAGACTATCTGAAACTCCTTTATCCCTACGATAAGCCAGCATTGCCGATGGACTTCAAGGGCGAGACATTCTCGCACATCTTCGGCACCAACACAGCGCTTTTTGAGCAGTTTGTGATGTGGAAGAACATCATGGGACCTTGCTGGCTCAAGATTGAAGGTGCCGACTTCAATGCCGTCAACAATGCTTCTTGGTGTAAGCTCGAACTCCAAGTCACGAAGCCCAATGGTATTACTACTTTGGGCGAGTCGGACAATCTGGAGGCTCCTCCACTTACCATGATGTCCATGGCACTACGGACAGTTTTCAACCAAAAGGAAAACAAGAACGAGATCTTAGTTGCGAGTGTTCGCATCTTTGAGAACATTTCTCTGACGGACACGAAGCCAGCGGAACAGATGCCACAGCGCGTCATAACAGTAATGCGTCCGCATGGAGACGCTTATCCAATGGGCTTCAAGCCTCTTGCCGAGAAGGAGAAGCACAGAATCCTCATGGAAAGGAACGAGATTGGTCTTCTCAGCAAGCTGCTTGCCATCTTTCAAATGCACGATCCGGACTGCATCATCGGACACAAACTGGATGATGTCGACTTTGGTGTACTGCTCGCACGCATGAGAGAGCGGAAGACTCCTGGCTGGCATCGCATCGGGCGACTGAAACGTGGCGACTGGCCCAAGAATGTCGGTAAGGGAGGCGGTAGCTACTTCGCGGAGCGACACCTCGCTGCCGGAAGACTTCTCGGAGACCTTGCCAATGACATGGGCAAAAGTATCATGACTGGCTGCCAGTCTTGGAGTCTTGACGAGATGGTCTCGTTACATCTCAGCGGACACTCGCGCAAGGAGATGGACGCCGAGAAAGCTCTCGCGATGGCACAGTCGGGCGTCGGACTGATGAACTACGTGAAGATGTGCGAGGTCGACACTTTCTACACTGCTGCTCTGGCCATCAAACGACAGCTTCTGCCGCTCACGAAGGTGCTTACTAACTTGGCTGGTAACTCGTGGGCCAGGACACTCAGCGGAACCCGTTCTGAGCGAAATGAGTACATTCTACTGCACGAGTTCTATCGCAACAAATACATCTGCCCTGACAAGATCTTTGGGAAAGGTCCTTCGAACAAGAAGATCGAGGAGGGTGAAGAGGGGGAAGATGGCGCCGACACCAAGAAGAAGGACAAGTACAAAGGTGGTCTGGTCTTCGAGCCTGAAAAGGGGCTCTACGACAAGTTCATTCTGGTCATGGACTTCAACTCACTTTACCCAAGTATCATCCAGGAGTACAACATTTGCTTCACAACCGTCGACCGGAGCGACATCTCTGAGCAGGACGAGAAGGTTCCTGAGGTCCCTGAAGACACCTCTAACAAGGGTATCTTACCGAGACTGATTCGAACCCTCGTGAGCAGAAGACGAGAGGTGAAAAAGCTTATGAAGGACAAATCCGCGACAGAAGACCAGCTTGCAACATGGGACGTGAAGCAAATGGCGCTGAAGCTGACTGCCAACTCTATGTACGGTTGTTTGGGATACACCAAGTCCCGATTCTACGCTCGACCACTTGCTGCTCTTACAACATCCAAAGGACGTGAGATCTTGCAATCGACCAAGGATCTGGCAGAGTCACAGCACGCTCTCCGTGTCATCTATGGAGATACTGATTCTGTCATGATCAACACCAACGTTGACAACATTCTTGATGCGCTGAAGATGGGAAAAGACTTCCAAAAGAGTGTCAATGAGCAATATGAGCTGCTCGAGATTGAGATTGATCATATCTTCCGACGACTCCTGCTTCACGCGAAGAAAAAGTACGCAGCTATTCAAATGGTCGATACCGGCGACAACACCTGGAAGGAGAAGCTCGACGTGAAGGGTCTTGATATGAGGCGACGAGAGTACTGCCAACTCTCCAAGGATACTTCAACGTAAGTGCGGCGCGCCTCGAACTGCTTATAACATGCTAATGATGTTGCAGACAACTCCTTAACTATCTTCTGTCCGGGGAAGATCCGGAGAAGGTTGTTTCTCAGATTCATGATCACCTGCGAGAACTCAGTGAGAAAATGCGCAACAATGAAATTCCCGCTCACAAGTACACGATCTACACGCAACTGGGCAAAGATCCGAAGGAGTACCCCGGCGGCAAGTCTATGCCCGCAGTACAAGTGGCTCTCAAGCGCCTAGCCAAGGGAAAACAGGTGAAGGCCAAGGACGTCATGGCCTTTGTGATCTGTGGCGATAGCGAAGGAAATCAAGAGAAAGCTGCGCAGAATGCCCACGAGCTGGACGAAATCCTGGCCAAGGATAGCGGGCTTACACCAGATGTGCAATACTACTTGCACAAGCAGATCCTACCGCCAGTGGAACGTCTCTGTGCTCCTATCAGTGGCACTGATATTACAAGACTGGCAGAGTGTCTCGGCCTAGACACATCCAAGTACCGCATCAGTGGTGCTAGCAGGTCCGCTGAGCAGAGCAACGAGATCACAACCTTGGAGAGCCAGATCCCTGATCACGTTCGATTCAAGGATTGCGAGCCGCTCAGTTTGCTGTGTCTCGGCTGCAAGAATCACTTTGAGTATCGCGGACTGAATTATACTGCTCCGGATAACGAGCAGCCGCTCGTACCCCTCGGTGTCTTGACGAACGGTGGCCTCGCGTGCCCCCGTGCGGAGTGCAAGAAGCGTATCTCAACTCTGACGCTGACAGCGCAATTGGAAAACCAAATCCGACGACACACTTCTCGCTACTACTCGGCCTGGCTGAAATGCGATGACCAAGCCTGCGGAAACCGAACACGACAGATCTCAGTCTACGGACATCGGTGCCTCGGCCCCAATGGCCTTGCCTACGGCTGCACAGGCCGCATGTCATTCGAGTATAGCGAGAAGGCACTGTACAATCAACTGCTCTACTTGCAAGGCTTGTTCGATGTGGACAAGTCTTTGGAGAAGATGGGTGCTGCAGGACCTGTCAAAGTCGAGGGCGAATCGAAAGAGAAGGCGAAAATCCTCGCTGGGATGAATCGGGATCGGTTTGCGGTTTGTTGGGATGTGGTGAAGGCGTATCTGGACAAGAGTGGATGGGGCTGGGTTAGTATGGATTCGCTGTTCGGATTTGCGATGAAGTGAGCGAGTATGGCATGGTGTTTGATTGAATGACTGGATGTGGATATTGAGGGCGGGTACTGTCGAATACTGCGTGATGAACGGCGCTCAGAGATATATTACGGCTTTATGGAAACTACTTCTTCACTATCAGTTCTTTTTCATTCGTTGTCATTTGGATGAGAGTGCGGCAATGTGTTCGTTAAATTCTCCGTATTTCATTGCGCATATCTTGGTCACATTCTTCCATGCTCGTCGTACATCGCAAAGTAAATCTCCCAATCGTTCACCGCGCCCGCCTCGAAGGTCCAACTCCTAGTACACTTTCATCACCCAAAAAATTCGGCACAAGTCCGGGGTCATCCATATTCTGCCGAGCAGACTGCCGTGCTCTGCGTCTCCGACCTGATTCTCGATCACCCCTCCTACCCATCGCCGCATCACCAAATGTGCTCATAACAACATTGGCAGCATTTGCGACGAAATTATCGTTCATAAAATGTCCTTGGTCATTGTTGTTGAGGCCCCAAGCCGCTTCGTGGGCCACTCGATGCCGGCTTCGACGCGGTTCTTCGTCTTCCAGCTCAACTTCGACTTCCAACAGAAGACCAAGCTGCATTCTTCGAGCAAGTTCGGCATCGAGACGTTCCTGACGTCGACGATGTTCCATTTCTTCGTTGTAAGTTTGCTGTCGTCGATATTCGGCTACGTAGCCTCCTGCGGGTTGCTGTGGGTCTCCTGGGATGGGAATTCCGGCTGCGTTCATGACTCTTCTGTAGACTACTTGGATCTCTTCGGGAACTCGCATGTCGTTCAACCTGTCGGCGCTTGGGAGGTCGCGGGCGTTGAACCAGGGACATTCACATGTTTTCCATTTAGATCCGCAGATCATGCCTGTGGAGTGTTAGCAAGTGACTTCAAATGTTGAGCACGTCGTTAAACCGGAGAAACTGACAAAATTCAGCTGTGCAACGACAGGTCATGTGGTTGCAACCTTCTTTTAGCTCGATCATTGCATGGCAGTTGTAGCAAGACTGCCAACCTTCTTCCTTTCCTTGTTTGACGAGCTGTGCAATCTCCGGATCCTTGGGACAATCTGCAGATTTGTGCATTTTTGCACTGCATGACGTGCAGACCTTGGTATTGCACCTGGGACACAGTCCATGTTTGCGGCCTTTTGTGACATGGAAGTGAGATGGCTTGATCCATTCTCCACATTTTGGTGTCGGGCAATAGACTCTGTTCCTGGTGTGGTATTCCTCATATTTCTTATTCCAGAGTACTTTAAATTTTAGATCAAATAGCTTGTCGACATGCTTGAGAGGAATGTGCTCTTTGGTACAGCATCTGGGAGGCATATGTTGAGGATCTTTGACAGACATTTCGAATACTCGCTTTAGACATTCGTGACACATGCGATGACCGCAGCTCAATTTGGCAGTCTTCGTAGACGGCACGTCGTCTGAGCCACATGTCAAGCACTCCACTAAGCGCGGAGAGGTTCGCGGTGGTTTCGTGGAATTCCGCTGTAGTAAGGATCCTAGGAGAGAAGGCTGACGTTTATCTCGCCTTTGCGTTGGTCTCGCAGGAACAGAAGGCTTCTCGTGATCCTCGGGTATCACTTCCAGCCTGTCCACACTGGTGATACCGCCGGGAATCGAAGACGATGCGCTCGATGTTCTTGCTGGCCGCGAAGGAGGGTTCAGCCCTACTTGCGATATGCTGTCCTCCGGCGTGACTTCCTCGTCTGAGATGCCTCTGCCCACATCAGACCTCGCTCTTCGCATCGCGGTTGTACGCTCGATCGGTGCGTAGACATTCTCGGCAGCAACGCGAGCTTGCTTGCTAGCTTTGGCTGTCGTTCGCGTGGGATTCCTTCTCTTTCGACGCGCAACGGCCACAGCCCGGGGCATGGACGCGGTTGTAGAGGCCGTTGACTTTGTTGACGGCTTGGTCCCGAATATCGACGACACTCGACGTCGCTCGTCTGAAGGCTTGCTGTAGTACTCGGCTCGTTTGCGTCGCAGCTCGTCGATATCAGGCTGCGCCGCCACAGCTTCATCGTTGGCCGTCTGCTTGTCCTTCGTCCATGTCGACGACTTCTGCCTGCTCACCCGGGCGGACTTGCTGCCGCGGCCGTTGCGCCCCAAAACGCTCGCCAGCGCCATGACGCTGGCGCCGTGAGCATTTTCTGGTTCAGTCGCTGCACGCTGATGGTGTGACCAAAAGAGTAGTGAGCTGGCAGCTGCATGTCTCTCAGTGGCTGGAGCCGACCAGCCGCTAAGTCAGGCGCAGGGTCCGAAGCTTGGGAGAATTTTGGTCAATGCGTGGGACAATGCCATCACATTGGCTGTGCGATATCGCTCTTCACACTGACGCATCGCTGCCAACGGACCTTTCTCTGCACGCATTTGAAGCCAGCGAATACAGTGAGACAGCCGAAAAAAGCATTGGCATCAACGCAGCTGCTCGGCTGGGCAACAAGAACCTCCCGCCTAGCCATCGTCGAATGAGTCAGCTGGCAACGACGCATTCGAACAGCCGGTCCTGATTTTCACCATCGATACTGCCAAATATGGCTCTCGATCCAAAGGACGTTCGTCCGGATCCGACTTCAGATCTTCACTGGTCTGACTACCGGGGAGCCATCCACGAGATATTTGCAGCCAATGCCAAGAAGCATCCAGACCGATCATGTGTCGTAGAAACGGAATCGTCAACATCGCCGAAGCGGGACTTCAGCTACAAGACCATCAATGAAGCCTCCAATGTTGTCGCGCATCACCTTGTTAGCAATGGCGTGCAGCGCGGCGAGGTGGTCATGGTCTACGCCTATCGTGGCGTGGACTTGGTCGTGGCAGTCATGGGTGTGCTCAAAGCCGGCGCCACATTCAGTGTCATCGATCCCGCATACCCACCAGATAGGCAGATCATCTATCTGGAAGTCGCCCAACCCCGTGCTCTGGTGTGTATCGAGAAGGCAAAGAAGGAAGCTGGCGAGCTCGCTCCAATCGTAAGGAGCTACATTACCGAAAAATTGAATCTCAGAACCGAAGTACCCGGACTGATGTTGAACGATGATGGCACTGTGGCTGGAGGCTCTTTGGAAGGCAGCGCAGACTGTCTGCAGGCACAACAAGCCAAGAAGGAAGACCTGCCTGGCGTTCTCGTCGGACCAGACAGCACTCCGACCCTCTCCTTCACATCTGGTTCCGAAGGACGACCCAAGGGAGTCAAGGGTCGACACTTCTCGCTCGCATACTACTTCCCTTGGATGTCAAAACGCTTCAACCTGACAGAGAAGGAACGCTTCTCTATGCTCAGTGGTATTGCGCACGACCCAATTCAGCGTGACATTTTCACTCCATTGTTCCTTGGAGCCAGCCTCATAGTACCCCCAGCTGAGGACATCACATTTGACCGTTTGGCGAACTGGGCAAGTACCAATGAGATCTCGATTATGCATCTCACACCTGCCATGGGTCAGATCCTGTTAGGAAGCCTGGAGCCAAAGATCACCAGCCTTCATGGCGCATTTTTCGTAGGTGATATTTTGCTCAAGCGTGATTGCCGAAGACTGCAGCAGCTTGCGCCCAATTGTAGGATCAAGAACATGTACGGCACCACGGAGACACAACGAGCAGTAAGCTTTTACGAAATTCCGTCGGCGAGCGAGGACCCCACCTATCTCGACAAGATGGGCGATGTCATCCCTGCTGGTACCGGCATGCTGGACGTGCAGCTACTGGTTGTGGACCGCGAGAAGAAGGAGCGGCAGTGCGAGGTTGGCGAGATTGGTGAGATCTACGTGCGAGCTGGTGGTTTGGCTGAAGAGTACCTCGGCGATCCAGAGAAGAACGCCCAGAAATTCGTTTCGAACTGGTTCGTTGATCAGCAAAAGTGGGTTGACGAGGACAAGAAGCGTGTCGAGGCTGCTGGTCAGCCCGAGCCGTGGAGAGAGCAATACAAAGGCCCTCGAGACCGCATGTACCGCTCTGGAGATCTCGGTCGGTATATGCCCGATGGCAACGTTGAATGCGTGGGACGTGCAGACGATCAGGTCAAGATTCGCGGTTTCAGAATTGAGCTGGGAGAAATCGACACGCATCTCAGTCAGCACCCATTAATCCGCGAGAATGTGACTTTGGTCAGGCGTGATCATCAAGAAGAGCAAATTCTCGTCTCCTACTATGTTCCTGACATGGCAAAGTGGAGAGAGTGGTACGCTCAGCAGGAAGAAGCCGCCAGCAAGCAGCCTGTGACTACCGGTGGTGTCAGACCGCGGCGGAGAGAGTCCGCCAAGGAGAGCCACGGTATCGCTCAGCGCATGAAGATCTTCGATCTGCTGACACAAGATGCTCGATCCAGGCTCAAGCAGAAGTTGCCTACATATGCTGTGCCCACCTTGTTCATTCCCATGCTGAGGCTGCCGCTCAACCCGAACGGCAAAGTAGACAAGAGAGCCCTGCCTTTCCCGGAGCAGGCCGACTTGCTCGGCTCACTGCCTGAAGCTACAGACTTGGACAAGCGGACGAACACTGAAAATGAGCTGGCCAAGATTTGGGCCGAGCATCTCAAGTCTCGCAATCACACTCCCGAGACACTTCCTCGCGACACCAGCTTTTACGACCTGGGCGGCGACAGCATCATGACAGTACAAATTGTGCCAAAGATCAATCGCAAGTGGCAGGGTGTTCACGTGCCCATGTCTGTAATGGCAGCTGGGCAGCCAACATTGGAGAAGGTCGCCAAATTCATCGATCGCTCGCTGGATCCCGTTGGATTACGTCTTGACGCTGCTGAGGATGATGAAGATGTAGAGCAAAGCGTCCAATATGCCAACGATCTGCCAAGTCAAATTGCGCTACTTCCTCAGACCATTTCTGGGGGCAAGATCCGAAGTGCGGCCAACGGCCTCAACATTCTTCTCACTGGTGCCACCGGCTTCTTGGGTGCATATGTCTTGCACGACGCTTTCATGCGCAAGAGCCCGAATCACGTCTATGCTCACGTACGAGCGAAAAGTCATGCAGAGGGACTCGATCGCATTCGAAGGACATGTACAGCCTACGGGCTCTGGCAAGAATGGTGGGCAACCGAAGGTGTGCTGGAAGTCGTTATTGGAGATCTAGAGAAGCCAAATCTTGGACTCAGCGACGCTGACTACAAGAAGGTCGCTGATGACGCCGATCTCATCATCCATAATGGTGCTCGTGTTCACTGGCTGATGCCATACGAGAATTTGAAGGCAGCAAACGTGACAAGCACGATCGAGGCCATCAAGCTTTGTGCAACAGGCAAGAACAAGCGGCTGACATTCATTAGCTCAACCAGTGCAGTGGACACCGAACACTACGTTCAGCAGTCAGATGCTGGACAGCCAATTCTGGAGAGTGATCCTCTCGAAGGCAGTCGGCAAGGCCTAGGTACCGGTTACGGTCAGTCGAAATGGGTATCTGAGCAAATCATTCGCGAAGCCGGCAAGCGCGGTCTTAACGCAGTCGTTGTTCGTTCCGGCTACGTGATGGGTGACCCAAAGACTGGCGTGAGCAACTTGGATGATTTCCTGGTGCGTATGCTCAAAGGTTGTGTTCAAGTCGGCGCGAGACCAGATATGGACAACACGATCAACATGGTTCCGGTCACTCGCGTGGCCCGCCTCATCAATGCAGTGTCGTTCCACAGTGACGCTGGCACAGTAGCATTCGTTGATGCTCACCCTCGCCCAACGTTCAACCAATATCTCGGCGCATTGGAGTCATATGGCTACAGCACGCCTGTCGAGCCCTACGAGAGTTGGAAGCACAAGGTGGAGAAGTATGTCGAGAAGGGACACTCAGGTAAAGACGAGTTGGCATTACTGGGACTCTACCACATGGTCACTGGTGACCTACCTGCTGCCACCAAGGCACCAAATGTGGATGATCGTAACGCTCAAGCTGCATTGAAAGCGGATGCTGCTCTCCACGCGAATGAAACTCCTGACACTGTCACTACAGAAGCCACGGGAGCATACCTGGCTTTCCTCGTCGCGAGAGACTTCATGTCCGCGCCACAGAAACAAGCCACTCCTTTGCCGAAGATCGAGCTCAGCAAAGAGCAAATCGAGGCCTTGAACAAGGTTGGCGGTCGTGGTGGGTCGTAGAAAAATGATTGTATGAAATAGAACATGTAGATTCGACTATCAAGCGAAAAAATCTTCAACGTCGTTGTTCTTCGTTACCCATCAAGTTCAGTGATCAAATCACAGGCCCAGGCAATCCGTCTCGTGTAGGTCGCCTCTTCTTTTCCTTTCTGCTCGATCTTAGGCTCCTCGTTCGAACACCTAATACTTCACATCCGGACACTGAAATCCACCCGCCACCATCGGAAACATCTCTCCCAACGCCTAATCCAAACACATTAGCTTTCACCCTCATCCCAGACACCACATCTCACCAACAAACCAACAGAAAAAACCAAAACCATAAAAAAGTAAAATCGCAAAACTCACCGCCTCAACCCTCCCACCCTCCCCAAAACTAACATCAAATTCCAAAATCGTCCCTTCTTCCTCCGCTCCTTCAGCCGTACACTTGAAATCACACACGGGTCTCCCCCCTCGAACTCCAACGGAATTGAGACCGCACATGGGTTGTGGAGCGGAGCCTAGGGCTGAAGTGAGATGATTTTGGATTCCGCCGCAGCCGGTTCCAGAGGCAAAGGGGACGCCGATGTGAAGGTTGTAGTGCGCCCAGGAGGACTCGGAGCGCGGGGTGGTGGTGCAGAGGGCGGTGTTGGGTGGGGGGAGGGAGGTGTGGGCGCGGGGGGAGAGGGGAGTGGTGGTTGTTGGGTGGGAGGTTGTGAGGGGGAGGAGGAGGGTGATGGGGATGAGGAGGGAGTGCATTTTTGGGGTTTTGGTTGAGAGGGTTGGGTGGAATTAGATTCGTCTGTTGACGGTTTGCAAAAGATGGGTATCTGAGGGATTCGTTGCTGGGAGTATGGGATGAGATTGATATACTTGGTCTTTCTGGGGTTCTTGGTCCTTTGTGCTGTCTACATTCCTTCACTTGCAAACTTGTTCAGCAGAGGCCGCATTCGTCGCCATAGTCAACTGTGACAAGATGCGTTGGAGTTGCTGTGCCAGGTTCCGATTGCCTTGGTAAGTTCTTTCTTCCTTGTTGTTAGACGTACGGGACATGTTTGCTGCAATGCGAGTCTGTCAACTGACGTGCAGCAGAACACGTGAGGAAGTTACAGATGGAAAAGAAGTTGTCCGAAACACCTGTGCTGTCGCACCGTCACATGGAGCATTTGTCACCGTGCGTGCTCAGAGAGGCACAACGAGGCTACAGGTGTTTGTGCAACGTCAACACGTGTTGTTTGCCATTCAAGGTACAGACTGCTCGGCTGAAAAGTTATTGGCTCTGAGCCACTCCAGGATTGCCTCTGCGACCTGATCAGGTACCTCATACGGAGACCAGTGAGCGGCATGCAGCTCCCGTAGTGTGAGCTTATCTTCTGGAACGAGGCCTAGTTGCTTGCTTCGTTCGATGTTGTCTGTTCTGCAGACTGCATCGCCGTCACAGCCGATGAAAAGGTAAGGCGTATGGACCTTGCCGTCCAATGCCTTCTCTGTTTCCAGGTTGTAATTTTCGTTGGTTGCTCGATACCAAGCACATTGACTGGTCATGCCTGTGGCTTTCTTGTTCGCAATCCATTCATCATGTAGTTTCTGGTCCTTGGCATATGGCTTGAGTGGGACATCTGTCCTGCCCTCTTCGACGAACTTTCTGATAGCGCCATGAGAACAGAAGAGCTTCTTCATCCACTCGTCTTGATCTCCATGAATCGCATGCCACAGGCTTTCGAGCTTGTCGTCCATGACCTCTCCGACTTTGGGATCTGCGAAAAGCTCCCAATACGCATATACAGGATAGCCGACCATCTTGGTCGTGAGTTCATTGAAGGCAGCAAGATCAAAGGGCTGAGCGAACGGTGGCATCCAGGCTACGTTCAATGTGATTACGCCGACACTGCGGTCACCGTTCATCATGTAAACGCGTTGAGCGAAATATGATCCCCAGTCATGGCCTGGTATGATGTCAGCATATGCTCACTGTCCTCAGCACAAGTAAGGCAGCAGCACCTACCGACAGGAATGATCTTCCCAGTGACGTTTTCTGCTTTGAGGATCTCATTCACATCCTGGACCATGGCCTTGATCTCGAAAGCAGCTGGGTCGGTTGGCTGGGAAGTGCCTCCGGCGCCAAGGAGATCGGGAGCGATGATTCTGTTTTTGGTCTTGAGCAGATGAGGGATGATATATTGCCACAGCTCAGCGCTGTCGGGCCAGCCGTGACAGAGAAGCAGAGTTGGTTTGGAGGTATCTGCATCTTCAACTGATGAGGAGTAGTAAGAATAGCGAAAGCCACGCGAGGTGTCGAGCTCCTTCTTCTGCAAGAGATCCATGTTGTCTGTTCGAACTGATTTCAGCTTCGAGTATGTGGAAGGTGACGCACAAGAACAGATGGTCCTGCTTATGAAGTCGAGCAGTGCATTGCAGGCTGACAGGCCCACCAACTGTCATATGTTCGGAGAAGCTGGATGCGGTAGTCAGCCGAGGCGATCAAGTGGGGTGGTGGATGCTGAATGCCAGCAACTTGAGCCCTGCTCGATGCTCGTCTACAACAGCCCTACAAGGCCAACGCATTGTGCAACACTCGCTCGACCTCTCCCTCTTCCTCTTCCTGGGGCCAATATGTCTTCCTTCAATGCTGCATGTCAGCTTCGCTCCGTCTCCAATTCAGCCTGCTCGGCTCCATATCGCCGCCCGCAACTCCAGGCAGCAAACGTGCCGCGAGTGCTCTGCGCTGCAATTGCTAGTTGACAGAAAGTCGCAGGGATGATGAGCGTGGTGAAGACATCTTAAGCACGTATCCTGTCGCCTGTGTCCTTGGTGAAGACGAAGGCCTTTACGGCCGGGAGAAGTGACGATTCTGGTAGTGCTCATGGCTGGAGCCATCACGTCCGACGGACGGACGGGGGCATAGTATTACACCTGCAGACAGAGTAGCAGCGGCTGTCAACAGCTGTCTGTTCTGTCACCAGTCCTGTATCGCGGCGTGTGCATGTGATGCCAAGGCCAGTGCGAGTTGCAGGCTGAAGTCGCCGTTGGATGCATGTCGTCAGCGGTCGCGAAAGCGATGACAGATGGCGCGGAACGGCGAGTCGCGACCAACGGCTATCCTGCTGTCCGCTTGCGTCGTGCCCTCGCTGCTGGCGGGATTCCTGGCCGCTCGTTGGACGGGGCGAGCAAAAATGCTTCGCGAGACCACGAGTCGGCTCCTGAAGAATGCGTCAGAAGCCGCTGCACCAGCGATGCATCACAGCTGGAGCGGAGAATTGTGATTTGCCGAGCGAGCTCCGCCGCTGCAGGAACGAGGTGGGGAAGCGACGGCCCAGCGAGACCATCCAAAGCTTCACTTCTTTGGCGACTCGACAAACGGATCAACCACACCGCGCTGCATCGCCAGCGCCGCCTCGAGCACCGCTCAACCAGTGTCCGGTGAGTCCTGCGCTGCGCTGCGCTGCTGCAGCTGCCGCGAAAGCGGTCATCCTCAGGTTGGTTGGCGCACGTTCATTTTCGCACTTGTTGGTCTTCCAAGTCCTGCTCCAGCACCACGAGAGAGACTTTTTCCTTGCTTCTCGTCCTAGCCCCCTTGGGGTGCAGACTGACACACCGACGCCTTGCTTCAAGAGCTGGTCTCGCCCGTCCTGCGCTACTCCTGCCCGTCTCGTCACACGCTGCGCTGCGGGAACGGCGACAAGACCACTGGGCGACGACCGAGGGGTTGGGCATCTGCTTGGCCGGTGCCTATCAGGGACCTGACAGCATCAATGGCGTCCATACCCGAGCCCGACCGCACGGAGAGCTACGTCGTTCCCTTTGACCTGCCTCCCACCCAGGCCACCTCCACTATTCCAGCTACTCCTGACTCGACATCCTCCTCGCCACCTCCAGACCTACGCAAGAAGCAGAGCAGGCCTCGCCTATCACGACCGCCCACTGAGGGAGGCGGCCCGTTGTCCTCGCACCCAACGTTTGAATACAAACCCGGTGCCTGGCCACCGACCCCGGATCCTGACATGCACAACAAAACATCCACCGACACCAGCGGAAACACCAGATCCAGAAACGACAGCTTCACTTCACCCGCCGCTCCAGCCGCCACTACCACTCACATGTATTCCACACACGAACAACCGCAGCAGCGTCCAGGCACCGTGCGCCGCATGTTCAGTCTGAGCAGCTTGCGCCAGTCCTTCTCAAGCTCCCGCACGTCATTCAGCCAGCGACCCGATACTTCGCACGGCAGCTACCACGCACCTTACTTAACTCGTGCCGAATCACCAAACGACGCCGTGTCGACCACGGCATCAACTGCACCTCCAGCTTCAATGCGTTTGTCCAACGAACGACGACCTGCGACATCCTCGCGCAACAAGAAGAGGTCCAGCAGCTGGTTCAAACGCAAGAGCCACCTTTTCGGCATGAACGACGACGGTACTCTGGATGTTCTCGACGAGGACGGACCCGAACACAAGAGGTTCAAAGACAACCAACTGCCTACGCTGCCCGAAATCGGCGCCCTCAGTGGTGGAAAGCTCGACGGCAGCGGGAGCATTGGCTGGGACGAACTTTTCAAAAGTAACTGAAAGAATTCAGAAAGCTAAGAGAAGATGAGACAGGTGCTCGCAAATGGGATCACAGCACCACAGAATCGCCCTGGAAGGCTGATGTATGATGAGAAACATGGCAACGATATTACTGAGGCCAGATTGGTGTTCAGGAGTGTGCGAGAGCGAGCACAGAATCCGAGCTGTGAGCTGGGCTTGATCCCACCATCACGGGGAACCGCGGTTCTTGTTTGTATGTGCCATGCACAGTGTACAGCAATGAGATACCCGACTGCATAGAAATGCTTGTGCGAATATGACGAATTGTAAAGCTCATCCCCCTTCGCGGGACTAATTTCTTTTTGATTTCCCATCAATGTTATGCTCCTTCTACTAATTGCTGGCTGTGTCCTCGGAAGACAACGATTGATGTCAGAAGTGCCCGCCAGGTCGTCGCCTCTGCAATTTCGGTGTACTGGTCGATCAAGCAACTACACAGATGAATGCACTGCTACAGGTCAGATGAATCGGAAATGAGTGCCTCCTGGCGAAAGAAGCTGACGTGACCAAGTGCAGGAAGGTGTGATGTGGACGTCGGACATGTTCCTTCCTCGAAGTGCAAGGACGTCGCACGCCTCCACCACACCTGACAACTTCAACGACAACGAACATTCCGTCTTGATGCGTGTACACCACCTGTACAATCCATGTACAGTCCGCAAGATTGCAAACGCCGCCCCATACCAAACGGACTTCCAGCTAACTACAGCGACCTCGCGGCAATGGCTTCAAGTGGCACCTGTCAGCTCATATACCCGTTGACCACGCAATCACTCCTGCAAGATGCAGCCAAATCACAAGTTCCGTCGAGTGCAGTCCGGCGTGTACTCTCAATACGATCTCTGCGGGTTTTGTGACAGCTGTGGCTCTCGGCTTTAGGACCCGGACAATTTCACTTCTCGAGCTCGTTGGGAGTACATCTCATGCCTTCTGCAGTTCGCGAACACAAAGCTGGACTTGACTGGTAATGGTGCTACAGTGCGAAAATGGGCATCTCGCTGAAAGCTAGGTCGACGGAGATCTCTCTGGTGGAGTCGCTGCTTCTTCTGATTCGGCGTTTGACAGGTCAGCTGCGCTGCTTTGTCTGGTCTTCGTTCGACTTATCATCTACTGATGCTTCAAAGCTAATGGACTTCACGGAGCGGCGACCGTACTAATCTCCAGGCCTCATTGGCACTTCATCAAGAGGAATGCACTGAAGACGGGATTTACTTCCATACGGCCATCGAAAGGACGTTCAGGAAGTCGGACCTTGGCGTCTACACTCACTTGTATCTTGGATCTTTAGGCGTTGACTCCGAAACAAGGCTCACGGATTCTGGTCATGCTTTGCGACCCGAAGAGGCAGACTCTGAGGTCTCGGCACGCAGCGCGCCTAACCTGGTCTGGGTGGCTCCGATCTGGTCTGAGTCTATGCAGAGCACCTTGCCACGGGATGGCTCGGAGTATTCGCTTTTGGCTCGATCGACAGCATTCACTGCAGCAATTGCTGTAATTGGATAGCTCTAGCTGCCAAATGCGGTCGCGCATTCCTCACGCCAGCTCCTCAAAAGCTGAGACTAAGACAAACATGACAAAGTGCTACCATTTGCTAGTCGCGAACGGGATGAACTGTACTCGATCGGGCCTGGGTTGAATGAAGAGGTGACTGCACGTAGCTTTATCGAGTAATTTTGGGTTCAGATACCAACATCTGGCGTCCAGGATGAAGCTCTTTTCCCAGGCACAGACCCCACAAATTTCACTGCAGCCATCGTTCGGACTCAGAATCCTTGAAGAAGCCCTGGGATCAGCTGGCCAACTTCCAACGCATAAGCGCTCAAGCTTTCTTTTTGACAGCCATGGCACACTGTTGCCATCGCGATGCGTCGTTCTCACCAGTCTCTGTGCAGTCTGTTCAGAATGCTCGCCACCCAGTTCGCGGGTTTGCTTGCTCAGCATCGATCCAAACTGAACTCCTCGAGCTGGTCCTAGGATCCCTTGAAGGACCATCCCAATTCATATGGCAGAACACGCAATCTGGGATGCACGGCACCTCAATCTTCTTCTAACTCGGGACTTCCAGTTCCGCGCGAGAGAAGTGACAGCGGTATGCTGAACGATGATCCCAGTGCCGATAACCCAATTCCACCTTTCTGGAGTCCAACCCATGACCGCGGACCTGTGCTGGGGCGTGACACAGGCATCGGTCGCACACACAATTGAGCGACTCCTCCGCCTCCTGACAATGCAACGGTCATTCTCGTCTAATTCCACGTGGCGAGCTCAAGCATCTGCATATCATGGCCCAATCCGAGCCGAACATAACAATGAGCAACAGGTTGGGAAAGGTGTCTTCCACGGTTTTGCCTGCTGCCTCCATCTGAAGCAGGGACCGTGGCCAAAAGACGCGGTGAAGGGGCTACGGTCCCGGAGCCCTCAAAGAAGCGTCATCTGGCCTGTCTGTCGCCAGGAGCACTGTTAGTGAACACCACTGAATGGGACTCTAGCGGTCTCGAACAAGCTACTGGCGACCACCGGTGTTCTTCAAGGCCGTATACTGGTGTCAGCACCTTCCTCCCACAATAGCAGAGCCCGAGTTTCAACAACTATGAAAGCCCAAGGTCACGCACCGAAATCAGTATTCGTGACCGTTGTTGTCGTTGGGAGCGTCCTCACCTGGATCTGCACCATATTGCGATTATGGACGCGATGCAAAATCCACCGCCAGGCCGGGGTCGATGATGTTCTTATCACTATCTCATTGGGCTTTGTGAGTCTCACGATATCAATTAGGTCGACAATTGCGGTCGCTAACATGTTTGATAGAACATAGTGATGTGTATAGCAATGGTCATGGCAGGTAAGGCAAGCCAAGTTTCACGATGGGTCACGTTGCGCATGTTCTGATACTTCGCAGATCATAGTGGCCAGGGCACGCATATCTGGACAATGACACCGGAAGGTATCAAACAATTTTTGTTCTACCTCTGGCTGCTGATCTGGTACGGAGCCAATTTGAAACTCGAAGCTTCAAATCCGCTAACGCGACGCCAACAGGAATTATTACGGAGCTCAGGGCTTCGCCAAGTTGGCCATTCTCTACCAGTATCTGCGAATATTTGGGCATGTTGTCAGTTTCCGTCGCGCTTGCTACGTCGCCATCGCCTTGTCTGGATTCTACACTCTGTGGGGCATCGTCACTTCAATGCTGATCTGCTACCCGGCCGCTGGCTTCTGGCATTTGGACTGGCAGCACGATGGCAGAGCGCATTGTATGCCTATGTGGAAGGTCAAGGTTCCTATCTGGTGCGTATATTTTCCTAACCACGCGATGCCAGAGTGTTTACGAGCCAGTACACGAGAAGCTACCCAGTCTAACGTGCGAATTTGTGCAGGTTCTTCAACGCAGCTCTCAACATGACGACCGATCTGTTGATATCAATCATACCGCTCCCAGTAATTTCACAGTTGAATCTTCCTCGAAAACAACGCTACATGCTTATGGGCGTTTTTTGCCTCGGAGGCCTCGTCTGCGTCATCTCCATTGTTCGCCTCTCGGGTCTCTATGCCATCGCCACGTCCGAAGACCCCACCTATGACAATGGCATGGCAGCCATGTGGTCATCTATGGAAGCCAATCTCACAGCAATCGCGTCCTGCCTTCCAGTGCTTAAGGGACTTTTTAGTAAATGGTTTCCAAAACTCTTCAAGGGTACATCGAATGGAACCGCAGACCGGTATGCTTCGGATTTCAGTGGTCCGAATCATTCGCATCTTCGGGACACGGAGACCATCGGGAGTTCGGGGAGAGCTGTATGGGGAAAGAAGAGCACAACGATCCACGTCAGCACGGAGGAGTCGGCGATGGAGGAAGGTAGTCCAGGTGCAAAGAAGTCGGAGGCTTGGGGATGGTCTGAGCCTGAGGCGAAGGGAGGAGCGATCCAAATGCATACCATTGTGGAAAGATCGGGATCGAAGAGGAAAGGGGCTGGTCCCACGGCGAGGGCGTCGGATGAGAGTGGGGAGGCCTTGGTTCCGCCACCGATAGACGAAAAATGAAAGGAGCCTGGGGTCTCGAGAAAAAGCTGTACGAGGCCTGTTTGGAAAGGTTGGGCCTTTGCAATTCCTTCGCCGAACGGAAATTTATTCTCAGACAGCTCCGCATGACACATATTCTGGCCATAGCAATTCACAAGAGCTGATGACTTTCTACTGACTCGGAGAAAGCTTGCTTTCATAGATTCTGCCCTACGTCTACCTCGTGTACTTGAAGTCTACACGCAGAACTCCAATCTTTACAGATATTGGGCATAGCTATACATTGCCACCAACTCTCACCATGCGCGATCTCGCACAAGACGCTTCTGCAGTTGCATGTCTTCTTTCATGATAGTAGCGCGCTTGGCGTGGATGGCTGTCGAATACATGGACACGTGAAGATTTGGATGTGGCAATGTAAAAAAAAAATGGCGGGAGGGACCACGTACACTGTTGAACCGGACTCTGATTTCGCATTACGAGCGCTAAAAGTAACACGCCCACAGCTATGCGCTTCGCCTCACCCGATAATCGCAAAAGCAGAGCCCCTCTCCTTCCAAGTTGCAACCTCGTCAATGGTCATCTCAGCTCCTCCCTCTGATTCCATAATAAGCATGTTGGAGCTCAAAATCTTGAACGCTTCTGTCCCTCCCATAGGATATCATCTTTCGCAGCCCGCCGTTGCTCTTTGAAGCACGAAGCCAAGTGAAACCATCGAACGATCGCAAAGCATTAAACCCTCATCAAACGCCATTGCCGGATGCAGTTCAAAACACTCTCTTGCTTGCTCGCTGTAGGACCCGGCCATGAAAGACGGAAGAAGATCAAAACGTGCCAGGCCAGACTCGCTTGTGGTATTACCGCGTCCAAAGCATGGAAGGACCATGCCTGCTGATAAGTCTTGTGATACGAGTAGGACTCAATTTCTCTGTACAAATATACAGCAATAGACGGTCTCGCTCCTAGTTGTCACCTCAGGGTATCGAATGTGGTATTGTGTGAGGTTGCTCTCTTGTTGAACTCAATTCGCTTGCAACGCCATGCATCTCGCCGCTGCGCCTGGGCAGCACTTGCTTTTTGACGCCGTTCGAATGCACTTCATAATCTCGTCTCTTCATACTGCGCTTGAATTACTCAAATGTCGTCGAGCATGCCGTGGTTGAAGTCAGCATCGGCATTCTCTGTCTTCGCACTCGTGGGCTCGAGGCCGCTCATCCTATCACCAGCTCGGTTGCTGAAAGTGCGGCTCAGGTTGTTATCAGCGCCCTCCACATCGCGGTCGGCATATTGCTGTTCCAGTGTGCTCTCATCCACAAAGGTGAAGCCCTTGAACTGATTTTGCATTGTAGGACTGAGCGGGGTGCTCTCATCGCCGATACCGCTAGCAAGAGCCGCAGCTCTGGCATTCAGCGAATTCTGGTCGCCTGAAGTCAAAGCATTCGTGAACTCTGGGTCAAAGTTGCTGGTGTCCAGCTCCCCCTTCAGCTTGGGCTTGAACGGAGGTGCGATGGACTTCTTCCCGAGCGCAACCCAGTCAATATCGTTGAAGAAGGGGTGCGCCATGAGTTCCTCGGCGTCGCCCTTGGCACCCAAACGATGTGCCGGATTTCGATTCAGCAAACCCTTGACAAAGCTGCGTCCTTCCGCGGAGAGCGCGTCTCGCGGGAAGCGCACCTTGCCGAAGGCAATGTTCTTGTACATCTGTTGCGTATCCTCGGCATAGAATGGTGACCAGCCACAGCACATCTCGAACACCAAAACACCAAGGGACCAAAAATCGACCATCTTGGTGTACCCTTGCTCGTCGAGTAGGACTTCTGGTGCCAGGTATTCCGTGGTACCACAGAACGTGTTGGTCGTATCGTTCTTCGCAAGGTTGGCTTTGGAGAGACCGAAATCGCAGAGTGCGATATGTCCATTTGCATCGAGCAAGATGTTCTCCGGTTTCAGATCACGATACACGATATCGTGTTGGTGCAAGTGTCGAAGTGCAAGAATGAGCTCTGCAATATAAAACTTCGCTCGCTCTTCCACGAAGCGTCCCTCCTTTTGCAAGTGCCAGAACAGCTCACCACCTGACATGTAGTCGGTGACAAGATATAGATCTGCCGCAGTCTGGAACGAGAATTTGAGTCCGACGATGAACGGCGACTCGGTCGTTGCGGTCCGGACAAGGATGTTGCGCTCGCCAATGGTGTGCTGGATTTCCTTCTTCTGCACAATGACCTTCTTCGAGAGCACCTTCATTGCGTAGATGCGCTTTGTATCTCGCTTTCGCACTTGAAAGACTTGGCCAAATGTGCCCTTGCCGATCAGCTTCAAAATCTCGAAGTCATCGGGCCCGAAAGTCTTCTTGCCCGCGGCGTGGAAGGCAATCTTGATGTGAAGCTCTCCAGATACCGCCTCTGTCAAACCCTCCCTCGGCTGCAGCTTGAACCAGTCCTCGTGCTGATGCTCGTAGTCGTTCAGGTCTAGCGGCAACCGCACATGTCCAATGAACGACTCGTTGTTCGCTCGATCGTACACTGAGATGTCGATCTCGTTGTTGTCGCCCACGACATCGAATGTAGCTTTATGCCTCCACACTGGATCTGTCGTCTCTTGGTGCTTGTTATGCGAACCTCGTCGCAGATCTGCAATGTTGGTCTGACTTGTTTGTCTACTCTTCAAGCCGGGGATTGCCATTGGAGCGCCTTGTCCACTGCCCATTCTCTTCATTGCAACGCCTTTTGCGAGATTCTCGTCCTGTGGCTTCTCATCATCCACCGCCATCTCATCCTCTTTCGGACCACCCGAGATGTCTTCATTGAGCTGGAAGATGCAAACCACATAGGGATCTGTTGATGGCCGCAACCCTCTGCCCTCTTCGATGCAGACTTCCAATTGACCTCGAAGCGAACCGATTACTGCACCCTGAGAATTGCTGGAACTCGATCGGCTCGATTTGGCGGCTTTCGACGCAATCGCTACATCATCTTTGTTCGACCTGCTGGCGAGTGAACCCGATCGTGGAGTCTGAGGTGGAGTATTCTGATGTTCGCCCTGCGTTAGCACCTGCTTTCCCTTTTCTTGCACTTTAGGCGATTGAGGTGGAGTGGTGGAACGCGTATCAGATGACGTGTCTGGAGCAGCCGCTGCATCAGACGTGGGGTTGGAGATATGTGCAGCAGGAGTGTCTGTCAAAGTGACGATGCTGTTGAGGGCAGTGGACAGCGTGTTGCGGCGCAATCGTGACGGCAATCCGCTCAGACTTCTCTTCTGCTCGCCCTTTGAGGCTTGCCGATCGAGAGGAGTCAAGGGATCTACGCCGCCAGAGCTGGCCAACACGTCGGCCATTTGCAGCACCGACGATGAGTTGGAGAGGGGTGGTGTAGGAAGTGAGGATTGTTGCTCCTCTGTAGGGTGGGCGTGCTTCTTCTCATGTGGCAACAGAGGCGGCGACTCCCACTGCGAGCTGTTGCCGCTGCGTGGCGAGCTGGGCGCAGTGGGGAGCTGTGTCTGAGCCGCGTTGGGAGGAGCTTGGGTGCCACCGGCGAGCGCGTGGTTCAGAGCGGCGACAGCGACACTCTGCTCCTGTTGCTCTTGCTGGGGTAGCTGCTTTCGGTCCATCGATTGTGCCTTCTCACTCTCTACCTCTTGTGCAAGTGATGGGGCTTCGGAGGAAGGTTTTGGGCGTGTAAGAGAATCACGAACCTGAGCGAAGTAACTGTTGACTAGTTGCGGGAATCGCTTATCCTGGTGCGCATCAGGGCGCGGCGTCGCTGTGCCGTTGGGCGGTGTCGAGGCGCCGCTGCCTATCTGGTCGTGATGATCGTCTTCGGCCATGTTCGTTTTGCTGCGTGGATGGAGTAGGTCAGCACTCGCCATCTCGTGATATGTCTCGCGGTGTGGTGGCACAAGCGGCGATCGACATGTAAGGCTGAGGGAAGTTCAGACAAGTGCAATCTGCGCTGCGCCCCACGACTCGAGGGGAGGATCCGGGCGGCAGTGGTTGCGGTGCGTGGTGAGGGCGGTTTTGAGTAAAACCGATTGCCAAGCCGAGGAAGTGGCGTCAGAGCGAATCTGGTGCGGTTGCAATCCGAATGCAACCGTCGGTGCAGGGCACCCCACCTGTCTTGCCTGGTTTGAGGCTCCGGCAGCTAGTCCCTGAGATTGAAAATTCCGCCGTGCTTCGGCTGTTGAGTGCGAGATGAGAGGGCGGCGGTTCGGGGTGAGTGCGGTTGGGGTGCTGGGTGCTGGGACGCGGACGGGCTAGCCTCGCGCTGTGCCTGTGCAGGTTTCCAGAAAATTGCGCGGCCTCTTGCTCTCAGGGACTCGCGGTGGCGGTGCGCGTGTTCCAGTGACCAGGCGGACGGCAGGCGCAGCGCAGCGCGCGAAGCAGCTCTCCAGCTTTGCTGCTGACGAGCGCCAAGCGGGCCATTCGATGACGACAATGTGTCAGAGAGGGAAAGGAAACGGCGAAATTACTCACCCATGCATGAGGGACTGGCGCAGCAGATCGGCTGCCGTGTGCTGGCCAAAGGCGTCGTGGGACATGCTGCTGGCCGGGCGCAGGCCGAGCAGCGACGTCGGGGATGCGGCGGTCGATGATGTTGATTGCGCCTTGGTGGGGCTTCGGGTGGGCGCGATGGTCAGCGTCGACAGCGTGGGCACCGCGCTCGAGCTCTTGGTCGCGACGTGGCCGGGGCGGCGAGGAGCGGCGGGGCGGGGGCGAGGAGCTGGAGAGGTCTCTGTCGACCTTGACGCCGCTTTAGAAGAGCGCGGAGGCTCGCGGGGACTTCTTACCTCCTCCACGGCGCTGGCTCTGGTGCACGGCTGAGGGAGCTTCACATGCGGAAGCACCAGCCGGTTCTTCGTCGGATTGGGCTCGTCGTTCGTGATATGACGGAAGTGGCCGCGCTGCTCCGATGTAGCGCAGCGGTTGTGTTGCAGCGAGGAGATTGCAGAGTGGATAGAGGAGTGGGAGAAGTAGGAAGAGTAGTCGTCCTGGGTCCCGTAGCGTGCAGCGGATCGCGTGTGCGTCAGAGCCAGATGGGCGCGAGATTCAGATGGCAATGCGCCTGAGTCGGTCGGCAATAATCGCTACACGTGGATGGGCCAGCAGAATGGCTCGCAACAGAGTTTCCCGCCGGTTGGGCGCGTGCTGGGCAACGAGTAAGATGCCTCCAGATTCCCAGATTCGCGGCAGACGGGCGTCGCAGCTGCAACGTGAAAATGTTGGCCTACTGGGTGGAGTGTCGCTGAAAGGACGAGGAGAAGACGAGAGAATAGCAATGCCTTCGTGTAGACGGGATCGAGAACACATCTATCCGGACACGCGATACCGATAAGCCGGGAATGAGGCAGTCAGTCCAGATCCTGGCCCTGGATTGCCCTCAATCAGTCCTCTCCCGCAGGGTGCCTTGCTCAACCACGCTTCGAGACAGAACGCCGAACCAATGCGTGCAGCGCCCGCAGCAAACGGCACGCCGCCGATAACACAGTCGCGTGCGGAGGCGGAGTGCGGGCTGTGAAGGGAAGCGTGCAGCACGAGGTGCCTGATCACGGCCGGGCAATGATCGAGACCGCTCACGGACGCGCCGCCGTGGACAAAGAAAGGACTCCCCGGGTCGCACAATGCCCAACACGAGCTGACCGAAATTGAAAGACAGCCGCGCAAGAGGACCTGAGGTCTGAACAGACTGACTGACATGCGGTCTGCAATTCGAGGACTGGGACTGACCGCTCGCTCCTTCCTCTTCCGACTCCTGCTCCTGCCTGACCGATGCGGCGAACGATAGAATGGAAGGCATCGCAGAGCTGACATCTGACCGGAGAGGTGCGATCTCGAAAGAGACTGGACACAATCCTGGGTCCTTTCTTCACCACATCTCATCAATCCAAGGCAACGCCTCACGTTATTGTGCCGATTCGCCTCATGCTCTGCCCAATGATTCTCCAGACCATCCCCTTCTACGCGGCTTCGGTGCTACAACGTTCAGCAGACCTGCTGTGGCACGCCAGTGCACCGGTCTGGTTCCCACAGGGATATACGGATTCCGGCGTCTACACAATCTACACTCCTAGCAGACACGATTTCATTGGTCTTGCACATGAAGTGTGACCTTAGGGCTCGTTGTGCAACAGACAAGTTGCCACACGGAACTTTCTCACATGCGCTTCACCCCCATCTGTACATTGCGAACTCGCATGTACATACACACATGCAGCTCTCCTCACGCATGGCATGCTAGGAGCCGCAACCGCTTGCAGACTTGCCGACGCATGCCGCCCTGGAATGCGGAGGCACGGCCAGCCTCGATCAGCTGCAAGCCGAAGCAACCTCACAGATGAAATGGGTGAGTCGTTGCTGGTACGCAGTATAATACACGCGAGGACCGAGGTCGTCGTTGTGCAGAACCATTGAGCTGGACAGCAGAATGCCATGGTTGCGTACAGCGAAACGGGAACGCGGAAACATGCATATTTTGCAATGTCTCGCGAATGTCATTTTCCAGCTTCCTCGCTTGTCGAGCCAGAGCGCCTCAGCGACGCTGCCCAGGGCGGAGATACGAGGATCGAAAGAGCACGCGATTATCTCTTACTTTCCGCTGGTAGCCTCTCTTGCTCCTCGTATCTCTGCCTCATGCAGCGTAACCAAGGCACTCCGTACCGCGAAGCCGGACAGGCGCAGAATCGACGTCGCGGCGAAAGAGCAAAAACTGTCGTCTTTTGCGAGTCTCTTATTCGTGAACACATAATCTACAACTTGCTTCCGCCACTCTTTGGCTTCATCAATGCCCGTCCATTGCTCAAGCACACCTTGCCAGTTTCCTTGACCTTGACCTGGAATCTGATCTCCTCCCATCCCTCGGAGTCCTTAGTGCCAGTCCTCCAGATCTCAGTAACAGTCGTATCACCGGGCTTAACCGGCGAAGCAAACCTCGCACCATATTCCTTGATACTGTTCGGGTCTCCACCACCAATCAACTTGACAAGAGCATGTGCGCTCACATTCCAAGAATACAATCCATGAATGATAACACCACCAAAACCCATCTTCTTTCCCGGAGTAGGATCAATATGCAATGGGTTATAATCTGTTCACATAGCACGTCAGTCCACACCTCAACTCCCAAAAACCCTTCTCCCACAGCAGAAGTAAAAGCAAAAAGAAAAAACTCACCTCCATTCAACCTATACAACGCCGCCGTCTCCTCATTCGTCGGATTCTCAAAAACAGCATCGGGGCTCTTATCCTTCGGCACAGGATAACTCTTCGCCGAAGCACCTTTCGGTCCACCCCAACCCCCCTGTCCAACAAAAAACGCACTCCCAATAACCCTCGTATAAACCTCCCCACTCTCCTTATCCACAATATCAACCTGCGTTTCCATCACAGTCCCCGGCTTGCCCTTATCATACACACCCAGCACCTTATTCCTCGCTTCGAATTTCCGGCCTTCGGAAGTAGGAGGGAGGGGCTTGTAGAAGATCATTTTCCGCTCGCCATCGAGGACGCGGGTGCTGTCGAGTTTGGGGACGCCGGGGATGTCGGGGCGGGAAGCGAGTTGGGCGGCGTAGAAGTCTACGACTTCTTGGCTGGTGTGTTTGAAGGGGAGGATTATGGGGTAGGTGGGGAAGACGGCGAAGTTGGGGTGGAGTTCCTGGACAAGCAGAGTCAGAAAACTTAGCTGGAGAGTTTCTTCTTCTGTAGAGCAAGAAGGAGTCTGGGGATTGTTTTGTACTCACGTAGAGGTACTGAAGTTCATCTGCTTTGGCTCCAATGCTTGCTGCGAAGAGCAGCACGTCACGCTTCAGCCATGCTACTGGCACTGGGGCACTTTCGTGGCCTGCTCCTGGGTTTGACTCGCCCATGTTTGGATAAGCTGAGGTTTGCAATAGATAAGATTGAGATTGAAGATCCAAAGACGATAGGAAGAGAGAAGCAAAATCGTGAACTTGGTATGCTACTCGAGCTATCTTAGCCGTGGTGTTGCGCGATTGATCAGACCTCGGCTGCTGACAGCGGGCCAGGGTTCTCGGCCTAAGAGACGGCTCCAGAGCTCGCCAATTGCAATAATAACCCGAAACCACTTTGACACGGCAGATACTGGTCATATATACACACATGTCGTTCTCTGAATGCATTGTGACAATTCATGCAAGATGCTTCTTCGTGCTATTTACGCATGCCTATGACATCGCAGGCTTCGCAATGCAGACAATGCAAATCGTATCGCTCGAGCAAACCCCACCCGGCAAATGCAATGCATCTCACTATCTGTTCTCTCGATGGCTGTCGCTTGAACTGGAACTGCTGCTACTGCTGCTGCTCCCCGATTTGCGATCCTGTTCGAAGTCAATCAAAGCCTGTTCCTCTTTGACACTCTCCAATTTGGCTTCCACTTCCTTGACGTTCCTGTTGATCTGCTTCGACCACAGAGCGACGTATTTTCCCTTGTTTTCAAAAAGTTCCTCATGCGTTCCTGATTCCACGATCTGCCCATCTTGGATGACTAGAATCAGATCTGCATGCTGAATTGTCGATAATCGATGCGCGACGATGAAGGTAGTGCGCCCAGCTGTGAGACGCTTGAAAGCGGTCTGAATCACGGCTTCAGTTTCTGCATCAATCATGCTTGTAGCCTCATCGAGAAGTACGATTTTGGGCTGACGAAGAATAGCACGCGCAATGGCTACACGCTGGAGTTCGCCGCCGGAGAGCTTGACACCGCGTTCGCCGACCATAGCCTTGTAGCCATCGGGGAAGCTCTCGATCTTGTCATGTATCGCAGCCGCTCTGCATGCTTCTTTGACCTCCTCGTCAGTGGCATCAAGTCGAGCGTATCGGATGTTGTCCATGATGGAAACATTGAAAAGTGAAGGGTCCTGTGGCACCATGCCGAAGGCATCCCGCAAGCTGTCGAGCGTCACGTCCCGGATGTCTTGCCCGTCGATCAGGATAGCTCCTTCGTTGACATCGTAATATCGATAGAGAAGCTTCAAAATGGTAGACTTGCCGCCTCCAGTCTCACCAACGAATGCAATCGTCTGGCCAGGCCTGACCTCGAAGTTGATATCTTTCAAGGTCTGCTTTCTCTTGTCGTAAAAGAAGTCCACATGATCAAAGCGAACTTCGCCAGCAGTAACCACAATCCCCTTCGCGCTCGGCTTGTCCTCAACGGAGGGCTTGGTGAGGAGCAGCTGCAAGAGGCGCTCCGAGTCGATGATCATTGACGACACCTTGCGTATGGAATAGGACATATTCGCCAGCGGCCATTCGATCGATTTCCAGTAAGTCACCAGCGTGATGAAATTGCCGATCGGCGCAGATCCCTGTGCTACTCGATATGCAGCAAGTGCTACAGCACTCAAGCGACCTGTAAGTAGGATAGCCGACTGCGCAGCGGCTCCGCAATGATACGCAAGCCAATATCTCCACATCGCCAGGTTGTACTTCTCAACGGTATCGCTGTATCTCTCCGACTCGTAGTTGCTCCTGTTGAAATGGGAAACTGTCTGCCAGTTGTTAATGGCCTCGTTCTGGACTTTGCTCTCGGTTCGCCAAGCCGTGTTATAATCTCGTCTGCGCTGGATACTCCAGCTGGTGACTTTGGCTCCTACCCAAATGTACACAAATCCGATAGTCATGATAATCAAGCCCATGTAGATGTCGAAGAGACGGCTTACGAACCAGAACGCCAAGATGAGGTCGAAGAACATGGGAACTACGTCGAAAGCGAAGAAATCGATCAGATCCTGAAGATTTGTACCTTGCTCAATGGCACGGATGAGTTCTCCAGAATTCTTCTCATTGTGAAAGTCCATCGACAGGTGCATGATGTGTCGAAATGCAGTTGTCGAGAGCGCCTTGAAGGCATACTGTTGTACCGGTATTTGCACGATTGATTTGATCAACGGCAGGCCCGCGGCAGATTGCAGAGCAGCCAGTATCATCCACGTGCCGATTGTTTTCCACGGGACGATGCCAGTGCCTGCACCTGCTGCCAGCTCTTCCACAACGTAACCCAGGTATAGTGGGACCAGTATCACGATCGCTCGCTCTGCTAGTAAGATTAAAGACATAATGACATAGCACGCCTGAACGATTCGGTCGTGGCGCGGGAGGAGAATCCAGAAGAAGATTTTGAAATCGCTCAAGTAACGAAGCCAGCTGCCCGACTCTCGGAGTCGCTTTTGCTGTTGCTCCTTGATTTCTTTATCTGCCTGTGGATCCTCAGAGTCGGAGTCAAATGCGGCATCGTCGTTGATCTCATCATCTTCATCCTCGCCATCGGACGTAGTGGATGGTCTATCCGAGTTGCGCGTCTTCGCTTTCACACCGTTGCCACTGACGGCACCATTTGCGCCGTTCACTTGCGCAGCACCGGCCGTCTCATGCGCAGCGAGAAGCGCTTCGCTCTCGTTGTCCAGGCGTATGCCTTGTCTGCGATCCTGTAACGCAAACCATGCCGCGCCAAGCGAGAGTGCAAGAAGCACAGAGCCACGAACGATGCGCAGGACTGTGCGCAACTGATCGTAGCCATCTGACGATCGTTCACCAGTCACTTGTAGAACGAAGATCGGTAATTCGAAGATGAAGGCCACAATCCAGGAACCAAGATAAGGATGCCACAGTGGTGTCGAGTTCTCGGCAAGGCCCACAGTCAACGATCCATGCAGTGCGAATAGCAATGCCAGATAGACAATGTAATCTTGCGAAGCTGCCCAGCCTGGAACTTTGGCGGCGTGAAAGCCGGTCGATATGGCTTCTGCTACTATTGTGGTGACGATGGTCGATTGCAGAGCGATCGCAGGCCATCGTCGAAATTTCGTTCCTGCGCGCTTCGATGGTTCTTGGAGGAGACATGTCGCAACTGTCTTTGCCGAGAGAAAGTAGGCGGTTGTTGCTATAGGCGCGAGGTAATGTAACGCCGCGATGGCAGTCCGTGTGTTTGCCATAGTGCCTCCAGCACTGGAGTGATCGTTGTGAACGATGAAGGCGGAGTCTAGTCGGCAGCTTCAGCGTCGATGGTTTTGAGTCCCGAAGAGGACTAGGCGGCGATAGTGAGGTCAGCACACACCACCACGAGCAATACCTCACTCCTTACACATCTGACCCAGGACTAGGGAAGTCAATTGTCACCGCGCACCAGATCAAGGCAAACTCCAGTCGCGTACAGTAGCTTGATAGCGCAGGCTGTGTCTCTGAGTCATCAAAGCTTCGTTCAGTAGTCCCGTAGGTCCCAGCAGGTGGCAAGTGCGAGTGGGAGAAGGCAGTGCGACTCGTTCAGTCGGCGTTCACGATGGTGGTCGGTTCCATGGCGCGAATGGGACATGGCAAACCCCAACTCCGAACCTTTTCAGCAGGCAGAGCGGAGGCAAAAGAAGTCTTGCATGCGAAGTTTCCCCGCCCAGCCAATGCCATTCGCGCAAAGTGCATGCAGTAGATCGCGTTGCAGCTCCCGTGGCGGCGGCATCGTCGTGCTCGACAGAGCTGAAGGATGCCTGTCAAGCGCAGTCAATATCGGCGCTGTTCAGCTGTCTGACGCCGTGAGCCGGCATGCCGCATCGCCGTGGCACCTGTATCGAGCAGCGGTAACGATGGGTGCCACTGGCAGGAGCAGCTGCTGTGTCGCTCGCCTCGCATGGCAACATACGCACTGCACTGTACTGTACATGGCAAACGTGTGGGAGTGCAAACGCGCTTGCCGAACACGGGGCGGTGAAGAAGAAGCCTCGTTTAACGCAGGCGAGCACTGGCGGCAAGTTCGGATGTGGCTGCTGTGGCCGTGCATATGTGGCGGTGCAAATACGCTTCACAACATCGCGGCGAGCCATCGACTTCGACTTCAACCCATCACCAGGATGTGTCCTCGCGACTTGGGACCAGACATTATCAGGAAATCATTGGGAAGAGATGTGTTGAAATCAACTTTTCATTTGCAGACCTTTGAGGTCCACTTAAGTGGTACTTTTTGGTCCCGCGGCCCCAGGCCCAGAACCATTCCAAAAGCAATCGTGCCTCATACTGAGGTCTGCGTTCGCGTTCGCGCAACCATGACTCGTGAGAGCCGGACGAGGGACCTCGCCTGCTTGGCAAGATCCATATCGTCTATGCATTTCTAGTAAGCGCACCTGTATGCAAGAATTTATGCTGAAGTCGCAATTCCCGCCGGTACGCCGCGCCAAAATCTCGCAATACTAGTACAATCCGGAAGAAGGAATCGTCTCAAACGCCACCAGCAAGAGATTGAACTCAAGCAAGGAGATCGGCCACGTTGCCTGGACCCATGTCGGCCTCGTCGGCGCCCACAGATGCATCGCCAGCTGTATCGATTCCCTGTGCGGTGCAGTCTGGAGTTTCGACAGAGTCGTGGTAGAGATTATCGACAATCTTGTCCTCTTCAGTTGCGTGTGCCTGGAAGTAGTCGGAACCGACGACGATGTGACCCGGAGTAGGCTCGTGATAACCATCAACAAAGTCCTGCAACAAATTAGTCAATTGAACACTTTGGTTTCTTGGTCAGCCATACCCTTGCGTTGCGAACCAAGTCTGGGACCTGATCAGGCCGAACTCGAGGCTTCTCTTCTTCCGACAACTGCTTGTTGCCCCAGTGTGTAGTTGTCATCGTGCACAGGGCCTTGATGTTGAGGTACCCGTGGTAGTACGAGAACAACATCAGCACCGGAATGTACACCATGTCCTGTGGGTATCGGCAGAAGTGAGGAAGCATCTTGAGGTTCTTCGCAAAGAAGATCCAGCAACCAAGAGCGATCCAGAAATGCGGGGCGACTGATGGGCTACCAACTGCGCCGTACAGGAGACCTGCGAGAAGGCCTTCGCACAGAATGTTCGGGGTCTGCCACATGCTCACGTAGATTGCATACAGGCCCCACCACATTCTCAGCGAGCGCCAGTACGTCTCGTTCTCCATGACAGTGAAGTTGCCACGCCAGTGAGCACGAGCCCACCGCAGACACTGCTGCTGGTATCCTGGAAAATCAGCCTCGACAGTGGTCTCCAGAACGGATCGACTGTCTGGCTGAATGACGATCTTCCAACCGCTGCCATACGTGAATCTCGTGATGAACTTGTCGTCATCCGAGTTCAACGGACGTCCTCGCCAAGTGTCGTTCAGGAACTTGTAGCGGAAGGAGTCGCTCTGAAGGATGCAAGAACGATATGCGGCCGTACGACCGGACAAAGTCGAGATCGATCCATCGATGGCGTTGGTGGTGCAGTTGTTCCAGACACGACGCTCCAGGTATGAAATTCCGAGCATGTTGACCCAATCGGTGCGGAGATTGCGGTGTACGCGCTGACGAGTGCCACCGCCGCCGACTTTATCGTCTTCAAAGACGGCAAGCAGGTAGTCGAGGTAGTTCTCGTCGGGCCAGAAGACGTCGTCGTCGGCGAGCACAGTAATTTCGGTCTCGACCAGGGGAATAGCACGGAGAAGCTGCTTGCGCTTGTTCAGGTGTTCAACACCCAAGACAACCACATCGTGCTGGCCAAAGTTGTGGAGAATGCACATGTCCTTGACCAAGTGCACATTGTCGTCCGAAGTGATCACGAAGACCTTGGCTGGGTTGCCGGCGAGGATACGCTTGATACAGGCCATCAGCTCTGCCGGAGTCTTGAAAGTCGTTGGAATCAGGACCGTATCATCTTGGGAAGTGTACTTCGGCTTCTCGGCCACAGGAATGGCAGACCAAGAAAACCAAGTGAAGATCGAGACCACCGTGCGGAGATATCGAAAGACGAAGAAGAAGATGAACAAAGTCATCAAGGTGTAGTTGAATTGTTCAGCCGGAGTGCTCGGTGCCGTGGTGATCGGAGCCGCGTTCGTCATGTTGACATTGGAGAGCGGGTCGAGATGGAGGCGCGGAGCTGGCAGCACCTGGCTAGCCATAGTTGGTGTGAGTTGTGTCAAGAAGGAAGAGATGCTTCCCACGAGTCTGTCGATCATTTGGGTATGCCTGTTGGTATCGAGAGAAAGCATCTGTTGGATCTGGTCTGGAGGATCAACAAGTGCTGAGAGAAGCGATGTGCTTCTTGTATCTCGAGGTTCTGGATTCAGATCGGCCGCGAGCGAGAAAGAGCTGATGGCCCTTCGATGTGTTGTAAGCCTTGCACAAGGACGGTTCAAGCGAGCGCGACGAACGCCGCGAGAAGAGTCTTGTGCGCTCGAACAAGCGGGTTGTCGACTCGATGCCGCCGATGAACAGCGGCAACAATGCTTTTGAAAGCGTGTAAGGCGCCTCGTTGGCTTGGGTGAAAGAATGGACTTGAAGTCGAATCTGTTGTCGACTCTCAACGGCGGATGTCGCGCGAGGCAGACAAAGGGAGAGGCTGCTTTGGGTAGCTGCGAAGGCGACTTTGTTGTTGGATGTTGTGATCACAGGAGAGTTGTTGCAGACAACGTCCTTGTTGCGGATGTCAAAGAGAGTGCACACTGGTGGGAGCGAGGGAAAAAAAAGTCCTTTTTGTTTGCTCTGTGGGTCCAGAAGCTGAAGTGAATGACTGGGGTCAGCAGCTGATTGTGCACAAGTGTTGTTGGATCAGCAGCAGTGAAGACGGGCTCAATGCATGTGAAAGTGTCAACAGAGGATGGAGGGCCAAAGAGGAAATGCCATTGAAGCCTAACGTTACGCAACGATCGCGGTTGCCCATTGAAAGCATTGCGGCGGACAGGAGCGCAGGTGCGACGGCATCCACCACCCGTCGCTCGCAACTGCCACTTCACCAACGCGCCAGAAGCCCATTAACTACATGGACAACAGCTCCCCGTTGCAATGCTTTGAGTTTGGAGCGAGCCAACTGAGGTCGCATGTTCTTCACCGGCACGCCTGCTCAGGGGCGCCGGGAGAACTGAAGCTGGGAGGTGCTTTCAACCACACTGACCTGCACCACGCGCATCAGTCGAAGCTTCCGCTACTCCACTCAGCATTCTCGCACAGCAATCTGCCCTCGATCGAACAACGGCGCGGAGCGTGAATCAGAGCGGCACAGTCGGGCCAACAGCCAACTCTAGTACGGCACGCGATTGTCAGGAGAGAAGAAATGGATATTATACCCAGCAATCTTGTTGGAGACTCGCTGCAAGAACGTCTTTTTTGGAGGTGCATATTCTCGAGCACAATGGCTTCGCAAATCCTG
This sequence comes from Cercospora cf. flagellaris, assembly GCA_005356885.1. NCBI lineage: Eukaryota > Fungi > Ascomycota > Dothideomycetes > Mycosphaerellales > Mycosphaerellaceae > Cercospora > Cercospora cf. flagellaris. The sequence goes on along the minus strand of RJLU01000009.1, from coordinate 1,068,696 downwards.
CGCGAGTGCGGTGCCTTTAGGAAACAACGGCTACCTTGGATTCCATACTTGACATCGAGGATATCACATACTGTGAAGCTTTCGTAAACATTCTGATCTGGTGTCAAACTAGTTGTCTCAACATCCTTCCGTCTATGACATCTATCGTACAACATGTGCTCCCGAGACCGAATCCTCAAATTCCGCTCAAGCTGGCGTTGGAGCTGCACGCACCACTCTGGTGCGCGTGATGAAAGCAGTTGGCTCTGCGCGCTTGCGGCGAACAGATGTGGTCGTCCGCCTGGAAGTTGTCGTGGAGCGACGGCTCTATTTCGGAGTCAGCATGTACTCAGGCACGGGCACTGGCAAAACTTACAGTGGTTGTTGTGCGAACGGACGTTGTGGTTACGCGCGGCGTAGTGGTTGTAGTGCGTGCAGCAGTGGTGGTCGTACGAGTCGTGGTGGTGGTTGGGCATGTCACCGCGGCTGGCCGACCGGCTGCCTGGCCATTGAGGATATCCTTCGCCCATCTGAGCTGATCCTTGTTGCACACCGGGTTCGTGACGGCAAAAGTCGCCTCCCAAAGCACTGTTGCTCGTGGTTAGCAGAGGGCTCTAGGACGTCTGAGGCAAATGCCGGCGTTATGGAGATGCCTTCAGGTAGTTGCACTTACTCAGGCCTGCGAAACGGCTATTGCTGTAAAATCTTGCCACGGTACGCTGAACTTCCGCAGGAGTCAAATAGTACGAGTCAGCCCCAGCAGCTTTGGGTGCTGCGGGAAGACCAATATAGTACTTGATGTCCTTGTTCCAGGACTCGGCTTGCGTCCAGTTCGTGAATGTGATATCCAAGTTTTTGTTCGAGCCATTCTGATTGTTGATGCCAGCGCGGGCGCTGCATTGAGGAGTGTTGTAACTAGAAGCCAGTGTAATCAGTGAGAGCACAGGCTTATAATGATCAGTCCTCCAGCTTTTCCACTTACAATTGAATCCACAAGAAGTCGAACCAGGCACGTCGAACGACCGAGGTGAAGTGCGCATCCGGCAGAACGCATTGTGGTGCACCAGAGATATAGTAGCTCTTCGAGGTATCTTGCGGATAGAGAATGTTCTTCAGACGGTTGATGCAAGCAGTGTAACCAGCAGTCAGGCGGTTGGCTGGGGAAACAACGCTCTCGATGTCAAAGTCGAAGCCGTCGACGACTGCGTTGCCCCATGGTCTTGGGCCAGTCCAGCTTGAGTTCACCGGACCCCAGGCACCCCAGATGAAGTCGGCAAAGGCTCGGGCGTTAGCATCGCTGCTGAAGAAGTAGTCCGCAGGATAGCCGCCGCCGATGGACAAGAAGATCTTCTTTCCGTAGGTCTTCTGGCATTCGATCACGTCTGGACCAATGAATGGGCAGGTCTTGTGTCTTGTTAGCTCTCCAGATTCTCTCGTCCCACTCTCATATCCGCCGACACACCTTAAGCAGGGTAGTATCCTGGCCAGTCGAGTTCTGGTAGACATCTCCCCAGCACGCGTTGCCAAAGTTGGTCTCCGGATATCCAGTGCCTGTTTGATCTGGGAATCTAGTGACGAATCCAATGTTGATCACATCGACGGCTATTGCCCCAGGTCAGGACTTTGTCCAAGTTCTCTGCGCAAGCCTTCTCACCTGAGTTCTTGCAAGTCTCCACCAGTCTCGCTTGATTAGGTCCTTGACCCCAATAAGTCACAACATTGGTTTTGCCTGTAGGGTTGAATTGCGCAGAAGCAGAAGAAAAGACAGTAGCCGCAAGGGCGGAAGTGAGAAAGAACGAAGGCATGCTGAGAATGAGTGGATAGAGCTGATGCTCTGAAAATGAATGGACGCGACGAGCCAACGGGCTAGAAGCCAAAGAACGCAGTGCAAGAAGGTTGATCGCAGGAACTCGAAAGACAGAGGTGGCGACGCACGCCCGTGCGGCCAGTAGGTATGTACTTACGACAGAATGCTTCCCGCGTGCCTACTGCCCAGCACGGAGCTGGATCCTTCATCCACAGCGCTCATTTCCACATGCCACCTTCGGCTCGCCGTTACCGAAACTGTCGTAGACGTTTAGGGAGCGTCCGTTGAGACTCCGGTCTGTGAAGAGTTTCGAAGGATTGGAGATGCCGTCCACAAGGCAGTAGCGGACCATCCAGAACGCATGCTCATGGCAGCCATGCTGAATACAGCACATGCACGGCGCGCTTCTGCAGGTCAAGACGTCTGCTCCCGCCTCTAGACCCCGATCTGAGCATCGCCTCGATTTTGTGGCGTTCTGTTCCAACCGTCCGATTCCTAAAAGGGGGGGATCCTTATAGGCGCGTAGATAGGATTCTCTCATTTCAAAGTCCAGAGCAGATTCAATCTCTTGGAAACCACCAGTGGTCAGCTCGGTTCGCAGACATGATATGATCTTGTCTATGCGGTATCTTTGAGTTGTGCAACGAGGGCAATGACGTGCGGTGGACGCGTGCGACCTGGAAGTCAAGCTTGAGGCTAAAATTGCAGGGGTCCACGCTTCTGCTTTTAGCCTCGGCCTTTCCTTGACTATGGGGAACAGACAGAACTGTCCATTCCTCTGCACTTGCAATATAATTACACCAACTCCGCCACTCAACGCGTCAGAATCATGCGATATGCGCTCAGCACGGCAGACTGTTCTGTCTTCTAGTCGTCCCCATCAGAGCGCGTCGCCAATGCCACGATCGAGAACTCCAGATTGCCCTCCGCCAAATCCACGTACTTCTTCACGCCTAATTCGATTGCTCGCTCGCTGAGCATATCCTCCGACTCCTTGAGCTCACCACGATCGATCGGATTCCAGTCACCCTCGAGCTGCGCAAGAGTCAGTACAAGCTAAGGATTTCTGTTCCATGCCGAAGCAGCTGCGTACCTCGTAAAGATGTCCGTCCCTTCCTTTGGTGAAGGTAATGAAATGGTGGCCAATGGGCTCTGCAGCGAGGGGAGCTCTCGAATCACCTTGGACAGCTGAAGCCATATGCGCCTGCTCCAGCTCTCTGGAGTTGTAGAGCACATTGGCACGATCGACACGCTTGAGAGGAACTGCCTCCTTCAGCAGCCTGTCAATGAGCGAGTCTTTCGTGATGAAGTCCTTGGACGAGCCATTGCCGACAGCGTGAATGAGGGAGTACAGCCCGCACGCGTTGCCTGTAGGGACCTGCAGTCAGCACGCTGAGGGTAGTGGGTACGCGCGGGTTTTACCAATGGTCTGCTCGAACCACATCACGGGCTCGTCCTCGCCAGAAGCGTCATACGTGATGTTGCTCGTTTGACCGTCGTAGCCATCGTGAACCTTTCTGACGCTCCAATAGACATTGCCCGGGGATATGAAGATGAGTGCGTGGACGGGTCTAGGCACCATGCTCAGCAGACCTGGGTCGTCGATGCTGTAGACATCGTAGAACCCGATATCAGAAGAAACGCCCAATCTCTTGATCAAGTCGGTGAAGACTTCTGGGTTGTTTTCGAGTGGGACGAAAGTCTTTTTGCCCTCATCGTTGATGGTCACGCCAGGAGTGGTCGGTGTCGCCATGTTCACGAGGTGTATGAGCGAGAGATGCAGCTGTCAAAGATGGATGTTTGTGATTGTAGCAGTTGCGTTTGTGCACACGCGTTACGCGGCTGCCTTGATTGTGACCGATTCGGCCATACCTGCACATGCACGCCCTACTGGCAACCAAGAACCTTAGCATCACTTCACTTCCATAACACTCTCCACGTGCTAGTGACGGCACTAGCGGCATTACTTCAAAAAAACATGCATAGCGATCTTACAATCGTTTCTAGCCATGGCACTACTGTCCACTTTTAGTGCACATCAGTAAGCCGAGGTCTTGGACCCCACCCTCTCGTGTCCCGCGACTCACTACAAATGTACCCTTGTTTCTGAAGCTCATAGACCTTGATATCAATATTGAACTGCTGGCAAAATGGCATCTCCAGTGTACACGCTAACAGAGGCAACCGCCAAACCGCCACAGCACAGCACAATTCTCATCACAGGCGCCGCAAGGTACGCGTCTCCGAATTATTCCCGAAACCCCAGCTGATGAACGATGCAGTGGCATTGGGCTTGCAACAGCCGTCTATCTTCACAAACCTGAATACAAGAACAACATCATAGCACTCGACAAATCTCCCAAGCCACCTGCGATCTCAGAACTCACAAGCTCTTCCCGCTTTTTGTACATTTCCTGCGACGTTCTCTCCTGGGCTTCCCAACGCGACGCCTTCGCATCCGGAGCCAAGAAGTTCGGCGGTATCGACCATGTCTTCGTCAATGCTGGTGTTGCTGAATATGGCGAGCAAATCTGGACTGATCACTACGATGATCAAGGCCAATTAGCCGAGCCGAATCGGATATGTATCGATGTTGATATCCGTGCGGTTGGTGATACGCTCAAGTTGGCAATGTACCATCTCCGAAACGACTCAGAACCTGGTAAGCAGAAAGGCTCTGGCAAAGGGAGAGGAGGCACGATTGTGATGACTGCTTCATTGGCTGGGTACCTCGCTTCTGCTGGGGCACCGCTATACTCGGCCGCCAAGCATGGCGTGGTCGGATATTTGCGTGCTTTGAAGGGAGATTGTGCCAAAACTGGTATTGCGATCTCTGTGATTGCTCCGGGCATCACAGTAACCCCTATCCTAAGCGGAGTGGGCCCAAATGAAACTCTAGAGGATTGGAGCAAGAAAATGGCTGCCCGTGGTGTGCCGATTAACACACCGCATTCGATCGGACTGACGGTGGCCAATCTGATGGGCCAAGGGCAGAAGAGTAATGGGCAGGGTGTTTTGATCCAAGGGAACAAGATGCAGGAGCTAGAAGGTGGTATTGCGAAGAACAGAGATATATGGATGGGCAAGGAGATGTTGGAGCTTTTCCGAGGAGGCAGAAATGCGCCGCTGTTCCCGAACAAGCTGTAAGTCCAGTCTAGCTCATAATCATATCTGACACATCTTCTTCCTGTCCGGAATCGTACAAGTCGACGGCATGGGTTTGTCTCGGATCGTTCCACCAAATCAAGTTGTCATCATGGTGCCAATGGACGCCGGCATGTCGCTCGCTGTCGCTGCAAGAGCAACGCCTGTGTATCAAGAAATTGATAGCACGACTGAGCCACAGATGCAAGAACTCTGTCCAGCCCGGTGGTGTTGGCACTGTTGCTGTCTGTGGTAGATTGCAGTCCTTCCTCAGTCCATCCATACACACCTTTTCCAGGCCTGCTCTTAACCTTCCAGGCACAACCTCGATCATGTCATCCTGCTTCGCCAGCCAAGCGCAAATGATCTCCAGAGCTGTGAAAGTCTCTTCGCAATGAGCATGCTGCATCATAGTTGGAACAACAACGTCTGGAAGTTCAAAGCTTCGAGATGTGGCAATCAGGATCCCGAGTAGCGCTCGTGTGCTCAAAGTCGCGGCCTCGAACTGCTCGACGTCTCCGTCGAGGCTCTCCCAAGCCGCTTGGTCGTCTGAGCAAGGAATTCAGATCAGCTCAAATCGCAGGTCAGAAGTACAGAACCAGAATCCGCTCACCACAATCTGCGCACCGCAAGCGTGTTCGACAGTCGTCCTGCAGGGTCTGTATCTCCTCCTCGGTTGTGCGAACAGCATGGCCACATGCCAGATTCAGGACATATTCCCCTTCGTCAGTCTGCTGCACCTGGACTTCACGGTCTCTCATAGTCAATCGAATACCAGTAGTGCCTTTCCTCCCAGAACCCCAGCGATGTCGCCATCGATTCGCGTCTTGTGTGTACAATCGAACATCTTGAGCCAGCATCCTAATTTCCGCTGCGATATATGATTGTGCGCTAGCTCGATAGACAATATCTCCCAGAAACTCAATCCAAGGTCGGCGAGCAGATAGCAAAATCGCGAATTCTTTTTCGTCGAACTCGTCGTCGTAACAGTTCTGTTTACCATTGAAATTGCACTGTAAGCGCACCACATATTGCATGTTCCCGTTTTGTGAGTACGTCGCGATTGAAAGGGTCGAGTGGCCTTCGTATGCTGTTAAAGCGTCTAATACCGCGAGGAATGCGGCCGCACGGTCGCTGGTTCCCGCAGCCGAGAGATCATCGTGTGCTGCGTTTGGGTCCATCGCAAGGCAATACTGTGAAGGAAAGTGGTTCAGGTGGTGCTTCGACGTATCTGGTTGGGTTCGGAAGTCGATATTTGCAGGCTCTGGGAGAAGGGCTTGACTGGCTGCATCTTGGAGGAGGTCGAGAGCTGGAAAGTCATATGTTATCTCGTGATGCGGATGTCTTTTCGGATATGTTGCGAAAGCTTGTGTATGGTCGCCGTCTGTTGCAGCGCCATTGAAAGTCTGCCGTGCTGAGAGTCCAAGGCTTCCAAAGCCGCGAATCAGGTCATCCGTGTTCATGGTTTGACTGCCACGTTCTGTGATCTGTAAGTGTGGTAAGTATGTTGTTTGTTGGTCATTCAGACGTCGCAAACACAAGAAGCGCGTCGTCTACAGTGATGCTTGTACACATCGAATTCGAGGGTCAGACATCGCCCCAGACAGCCTCACGGCTGGCGTTCTTCTGCAACAAATCAGCAATCCGCTCGTTTGCTGCCTAACAAGCTTGATGTCGTGAATATTGCAAGGTCTTTGTTGCCCGTCGCGACAGTCTTGCAAGGCGGTGTCAACAGGAACCTGCAGGGATCCATCGTCGACGCGAGGATCAGCCAGCATATCCTTGTAGCGATCACTGTAGACTATGGACAACAGTCAAGAGACGAAAGACATGCTATCGAAAGGTCAAGCGTGACACGTTATCCTACCAAAGGGCCCGTCTAGTGCTGCCTGCTCTTGCGCCGATGTTGTTCGCAGACAGGGTGGCACTGCTACTTTCTTCCAAGAATCAAGGACATGAGACCAGAGACTCGTTGCAGACGAGTAGTTGCTGGTCTTTGTTCGCCAGCAGCTTCAAAGAGACATTGTACGATAACCTGATCGCATCGCCGCTCTCGTCCATCCTAGCCCATGTTGTTTCTTTGTCTGTCGCTGGCCAGCAAATTGTCCCGTCCGTATCATAGTTGCCGCAGAGTCTGAGCTGCCAGACACAGCCTTCTCCGAGTCTCCAGGTCCTGCATGCCAGTGTTCCGCCTCGAGCTTTGAAAGCTATGATCGAATGCGTCCCTTCGTTGTGACGGCTGAATCTCATCGTTGATCACTCTACTGTAATTGTTGACAGGAAGTCGATCATTGCGGCCGGCGTTGCGTTCGAAAGCGCTAAGGAAGCGCAGTGGCATTGGGAGAAGGATTGATGGTCAGGGGCGTTGGCAATGAGGAAGAAGCGAGCGTAGTCGGTGCCAGTCGTCGGTGTCCTAATGCACGCCCGCATGGGCTCGAGGGAGAGGCGCTCGTGTTGCTGAAGGCATCGTCAGCATGGCACATACTTGTCGTGCGGTCTTTCTTGGAAGGATACGAGACAAGGCGTGAGTGCGCCAATGGTCTGCTCGCTCATTGTATGGTGCTACACGCTTGGTCAGATCGATGAAGTGAAAGCTGCACGTCAGTTGAAGAGAAAGCCGCATCGCGGGCTGACCCTGAGCTCTGCTGTTCGTGTCCAGGTGAAGTCAGTAGTCGCACATTCAATTTCTCGTTCCCCTCGACTTGCTCAACACGTCCACTGCCACCTTTCGCTGCGCACACCACCTACAGCATCGATTGTTTACCCTCATTAGGCACGTCTTGTCTTCTTATCGCAGTTCCTTACCGCCTACTTGGTCGCCCGCACGCTCGACACACTGCACTCCGCTCGCAGAAGCAACCTACAGCTCTGGCACCGCATCGCCACGACCGCATTGTACTCAGCATGTCGCCATCAGAGGCACTACAATTGTCCGAGGGAGGTCCAGCGCACCAGTCAGGAGAAAGCATTGGAGCAGCGCACCAGTCAGGAGAACGCGTTGGAGCAACAGACCAGTCAGAAGAATGCATTGGAGCACCACATCAGCCTGAGACGGAGATCAAGGCGAGCGACGAGCACGACCTACACAACGGAAAGGATTCACATCAGCAAGCGCAGCCAGTCGAGGAAGCAGATACAGACCAAGCCATCGATCGCTTCTCAGACCTTCCAGCGGAGCTGATATCGGCGGTCGCCAGTCATCTCAACCTCCCAGACAAGATCAAGCTTCGTATTGTGCTCAGCAAGAGCCACCAACAGTTCGTCGACGACATCCTGAAGAGTGATCTCAAACGCGTCTACGTTACTCCAACAACACGCTCCCTCCGCACTTACAGGAAGATCTGCAATAACGCATACTTCAAGCGATTCATCAAGGAGGTCTGCTTCGTGGCCGTTGCTTGGGGAGGAGATGTGGACCGTGTCATAGACCTAGATCTCGTCAAGAAAGGCTGTAAGGCTTTTGAAATGGACCACCCGGGTCTTCAGGGTACCTTGAGGATGCTCGAGAAGCACGGGGGTCCGATCGAACCAGAGGTTCTGACTACTATCGAGGAATATCGGCCGCAAGTCTACGTCGGAGGGCCAGTCGAGACGCAATGGGTGGAGGAAAGCAGACATTGGGCAGTCGTGCAGGAGCTGGCTCAAGGGATGCTGCGTCTGCCAGGTTTTGAACGGGCCATGATGAGCCGCAATATGTCGGGACCTGGATTGAACGATGCTCGTTTCTGGCATTCTGCGAAATGGTCTCGTTCTTACAACCCGCGCGAGCCTGAACTGGACCGGAGGCACGCCCAGTACTTGTACGACTGGATGGCGTCAACTTTCTGCTCTGAAGTCACAGAAGGAACATCCGCATTCCTGGAAGCTCTGGCGCGAGTTTACAAAAGGCCAATCTCGCTTTCCATCGGCAATTCCGAGCCCGACGATCAAATGCCATTCTTTCTCCACGATAAGCTCGAGGCACCATCGGAGGCTCTCAGTGCAATTGGTCCAAATCTGGTTCGTCTCAGTCTCCACATCGCTACGGATACGCTCAATGAAGATGACGGAACGGGCGTCCATATCTGGCAAACCCGTAAGTGCTTAACAATATGAGTACCGTAGTCAGAGACTGACCAAGTATTTATAGTGAGCGAGAGTGCCAAAAATCTTGAAGTGCTCAACGTCTCGAACATTTCCTGGCCGCTCAAACAAAGCTATGCCCATCAAAGTGGCGACGCGTGCAAGCGGGCAGTCGACATCATCCTGGAGCACGGCAATTTCCCCAAGTTGCGTGAGCTCACCCTGATGGGCGAGGTGAGCCCGCTGCCCGATTTCCTCGACGCCGAGAAGCTCCTGCCGTTCCTCCGGAGACACCGGAGCACATTGCAAAGCGTGTCTCTGGACCGCCTCTGCTTGCTGGCGCGGTCAAGGCTGCCAGAGATCGCGCCTGTAATGGAGTCCTCGCTGCGGACGATCAGAGAAGAGATGGGACAGCAGCTGGTGAAATTCCAGCTCAATATAGTGAGCCGAACCCACGATGGCAAGGCAAGATGTCTGGGGCCGGAAATCGGTGAGGACGGCGTACGGGAGTGTCATCGGACCTGCCAGGAGTACGATTTCGAGTGCTTCTGGGTGGATCGTGCCGTGTTCGAGGCACTGGCAGGTCACATGGGCGCCGTCCTCACCGAGGATGGGGATGGAGAAAAGGTTTGGCAATTCGGTGAGTACGTTTTGCAGCGTTAGGTTTTCACTTTTGATAGATACGAATTTGCAAGTTGTTGGGTTTGTCTCCGTTTTTCTGTTGGCAACGCTGCCGTTTCGTGTCAGTCGCCCGAGCTTGCAGCCAGATTCGAATGGCAGAGTGATCCAGATACTGTCATGCTGACTCCACAAGCTTGATCGGGGCTGAGCCATCGCGATTGCCTTTCCAGGAAATCTTGAATTGCAGTCGGAGCAGGAGCTGGATCGCAATATCGAGTGTCTCCGTTGCCGGTCTGTTCTGGAAGGCAACAGGTGTGAAAATGGGCCAGATTGCAGGGCTACTGTCTCACGGAGAGGTCGGTTGGCGTCACTCCGTTAATGAACAATGGTCCCATGCCATCGCTAATCCAAATCATCGGGTTCGAGCTTGATCAGATTTCCCGAGAAAGCTGACTGCGTCTCGTGTCTCTGATTTCAGTTCGGTCAAAATCAGTTGGTCGGTCTATAGCCGGTCGCGCCATGACAGCTTGGCTGCCAGAGACAGCTTCGTGTTGAATGTGAATAATTAACACTATGGTATTCCAGGTGCTCTCACTCAGCTTCTCTTTCTGAATTTTTACCAGAGAAATACCTCTTTCTCCGGAACAGCAGACGGTTCTCCGCTCCTCAACTTCGCCCCGGCCGGGATCTTGCAATACACACTCGTTCGAGGGACAACTAGTCCCGTTCTCGGTCGCAAGGAATCGTCTCTTTCTCCAGTATAACAGACGGCTCTCAGCTCCTTAAACTGGACCCGGCCAAGATCTTGGATGGCACATCCATCCGAGAGACGACTGGTCCTTGCTGGCAATAGCAAGAAAGCACTTCTTCCTCCAAAAGAATAGATGGCTCGCAGCCTCTCAACATGGCCCTGGCCTGGATCTTGCAGCGGATGCTCGACCGAGAACCTCGATGATACCAGAAAAGCAGCTTTTTCTCCGAAAAAAGCAGGGCGTTCTATGCTGCTCAGCATAAAGATTTTGCACCAGATCGCTCAAGCAAAATTTCAGAGAGATAGACTTTCTCGTGACAATTTTGTTGCCATCTCTGCAAGGACAGATGTTCGTCTGCTCCTGAGCTGAGCAAAGCTGCGCGAACTCATTATAGCAAGCTCTCAGAGATATCGAATTTTAGCGGCACACCCGTTGTTCTCTCTGTGCAAACACAACTTTGTCTGCTGTCCGGCTTGACTAAGCTGCACAGATGTGCTGTATCAGCCTGTTGGAGATAGTTCAAGCATCGTGAAGTTGCATCGCAGCACTTCAGCGAAAAGATGAGTCCAGAGTCATTTGGAAAGCGTTGCTTGATTTGTGTATACTAAAGTTCTGCGGATATGGACCTCTCTTCACGCAGTGATTCGGGTTCGGGTCGAAGATAGTCTCTCTCTGAGTTTCTGGTGTCGTCCACGCATCCATTTGCGAAGCTTGTCCTGGGAGGCGTACGTCCGACAGCCAGAGTCTGAGGGGAGACCATCTCGACCAACAAGCAAACATGACATTTTGTATTTTCTCAGCGGGAAATCCATGAAGGATCGTGCAGTCCACGATCTGTTATGAAACGGAGGAAGATGCAAGTGCAGTGCGCATCGCAAAGAAAGGAGCAAGCAAGAGCCAAGACGGGCCGATTCCCGCAACTCCCAAACCTTCCTCCATTGAAAGTCGTCGCCCAAATCCTGCCGTGGAGCCGACCGCGAACAAGCAATGCCTGGCCCTCCGCGTACCACAAGAATCCTTCCATGCACGAACACACAACGTGACACAGCATGTACACGACATGTCGTCCAACCGCTCGGCAGACCGCCCGCGTGGCCATCTTCACTTCTCCGCACTAGTGCCTTCCCACACGGGCTAGAAGGCACTGATCATCGCCACACTAAGTGGGACGATTGGTGGAAGAAGACGCTTGCCCCCAAGCTCCCTGCATGGCCTTTGACGTACATCATTACAGCGAGAGTGCCGTGAGGCTAAACTCGTGAGAGGGGAGGCACAGTTGCACGGATGATATATACGATCCATGCGCGTCCGTGATGGAGTCTGAGCTGCAGTCGAGTAGTCCTGCGGCGGACGGCAGCAACGAGAAAGGAAGCCGTTTGCGAACGCTGATCGACAAGATGGCTTTCAAGACGAATCTTTACAATGTGCTTCTGGCTATGTTCGCCGCGACTGGGTATGGTTACATTGAGTTGTACTGACATGCTGCAAAGAGAGACTGACAACAGCCAGGTCGTTTCTGTTTGGTTACGACAGCGGTGTCATGACCGATGTTATTGCGTCGCCACACTTCCTGAACTACTTCAATACAGTAAAGACTAGTCCCATTATTGGCGCCATCAACAGTACCTTTTCCGGTGGAGCAGTCTTCGGCGCTCTGATGGGAGGCCTCACCATGGACCGCTACGGAAGAAAGAAGACTATACAAATCGGAGCTCTGATCGCAGCAGTCGGCGCTATCTTGCAATGTGCAGCAGTCAACCTGGCCATGATCTTGATCGGTCGGATCATCGCAGGATGGGCTGTCGGGTTGATGTCGATGTCGATTCCTGTCTATCAAGCTGAATGCGCCCATCCCAAAATGCGTGGTCTGATCGTCGGTCTCACACAGCAGATGATCGGAATCGGTTTCATCGTCTCGACTTGGATCGGATATGGATGCCACCACGCACCAGATGACAACTCCGTTCAGTGGCGTTTCCCGCTAGCCTTCCAGATCCTGCCTGCACTCATGCTGCTGGTTGGATTCGTCTGGCTGCCAGAAAGTCCTCGCTGGCTTATTGAGAATGACCGATCAGAGGATGGATTCAAGATTCTGAAACGGCTTCATTACGACGGGACAAACAACGACTGGCTGCAGCAAGAATACAACGAGATCGTTGCGACAATTTCTGCAGAGAAGGCTATTACTGTTCCTGGATGGCGCATCATGTTTACGGTCCCGCAATGGCGAACAAGACTGATTCACGGCACTCTTGTTCAGGTCTTTACTCAATTCTCAGGTAAGCGCACAAAATAAGAAACCTCACTTCGACTTGAACGCATCCTAACTGACCTTCCTCGTAGGAATCAACGCAATCGGCTACTACCAAACAATCATGTACGAATCCCTCGGCATCACCGGTTCCCGCGCAATCCTTGTGGCAGGAATCTACAACTGCGTCGGACCCATCGCCAATGCCATCTTCATCTTCTTCATCCTGGATCGCGTAGGACGAAAGCGACCTCTCATCATGGGAGCCATCGGAATCACTCTCGCACTCATCTGCGAAGCTGTGATCAATTCTCAGAACCCGAACGGCGACCGACACGGCCTATCCATCGCTGGAGTGTTCTTCCTCTTCTTGGTATCTGTCATCTTCAGTTGCTCTTTTGGGCCAATTTCTTGGGTTTACATGTCTGAAATCATGCCCATGCAAATTCGTGGACGAGGAAATGCTTTTGCGACTGGTATTGGGAACTGGCTGTGCGCGACATTCATTTCGCAAATCTCGCCGACGGCTTTGGGAGAGATTGGTTGGAAGTATTACTTTATCTTTGTCGCGTTTAATATTGTGATCACGATCCCCGTGATTTGGATCTTCTTCAAGGAGACCAATGGTCTGAGTTTGGAGGGCATCGATCTGCTCTTTGGTGAGGGAAGGGCGATGGGAACATTGCCAACTGTCATCGGCGAAGAAGACATGAAGGACGCTGTTAGACGAGCTAGTGTTGCCGCGGGCGGAGAGAAGGGTGGTATGCAGTTTGATGAGGGCGAGAGAGACGAAAGGGAAAGTGGTGAGGAAAGAGTACGAACTGGAAAGTGAACAGTAGCGGCGAGTAACAGCAGCTGCATTGTGATGAATGATGAATGGGAAGTGCTACGACTGATACAACGCAACGCGCAACATACTATGACCAACCTTCGATATCAAACTCAAATCTCACATCCCCTTTCCCTTCTGGTATAGGCGTGCCATGTTGATCATACAACGTTCTTTCCACATATATGACTTTGCCCTGCTTGTTCACCAGAATCACAGTCTGCTTCGAAGTCCCATACGACGTCTCCGCGACACTTCCGCTCGCAGCCTGTGCCGTAGAGCTCTCCGGTTCCGGCTCTGGAGGATTTGTTGTCCCCGCGCTCGCTTCCAGACTCGTCGAAGCAGGAATGTACCCCGCCATTTGCTTCGCCAGCTCGCCCTTCGCAGGTGGAATCATAATCGAATCACGCATATGTCGAACATACTCATCCCAATTCTCGGTCTCCTTTCGATTTGGTAGCGTATCGACGCAGAGGATATCGAAAAGGCCTTCGATGAATTTGGCTTCGTCACCACCGCGGTGGACATCCATTTTGATGGTTTGTTGAAGGCGGAGTTCACCGTGGACAACTTTTGGCCAGGTCACGTCGCCGAAGTGGCTGTTGCTTAACCCGTGGGTTTCGCCTATGTGGGTTGCGATGCGTTTGAGTGAGGAGGCTGTCTCTGTGCGGTTGCTGATCACGGCGAGGCCTGAGGCGGCAGAGCCGCAGAGGGAGGGACTTGCTGGATTCTTCTTGGGGGTTGTTCTTGAAGGGGATGAGGGATCGGTGTTGGGGGACTGATGATCGCGCAACATATTCAGTCTTGATACGGCAGGAGATGCAGCACGCACAGTACCTACTTCGCTTTCGGGACTTGGTGTTTGATTTGGTCTTCGTAGTTTCCCGAATATTAAGGTGAAGCCGCCGACATCGTGAATCCCAACATCGTTGAGCAATCGTCGAACGTATTCTTCGTCTGTCTCTGTGCTATCTGGATCGATGCAGAGATATGAGTTGGTTATCGCGCCTCGAGACTTGTCCTTGTTTACTTCGACGCCTTCTTCACGGAAGTTGGTCAGAATGGCAATACGGCCTTGTTTAGTAATGCCTAGCCATGTCCCCCGTTCCTTGCGCTGGGTATCTCGACCACCCAGGATATGTTTATAGGGCTCATCCCACCAGTCGGCGACCAGCGTCGGACGATTGATGTATTCGTCGCGGTTGCTGATGAGAACGAACGGGTACTCGGGATGGGAGGTGGAGAGGACCGATATACACATCTTGACTCGGGCTATCTGGGTCTTGGTAGTTGGGTCGTGTCAAGAAGGGTCGTCCCAGAATGTCCGATGACACTAGGTTCTGGCGATCTGGAGGATCGTGGTGTGGGAGGATCGACCGGGAGACCTAGCGCATCGCGGTGCTGGCCTTGCCATGCAGGTGCAATTGAGCACATACAGTAGTAATTCGGAGACGGACAGCTGCAAACTCGCAGCGACGGCGACTCCACCGACGACACAGCTCGCTCGCGCACCGTCGGTCGACTGTTGGGCGCCGACAGAGTTTCCGTGCTGCCGGAGCGCGGGCCGCTTGCCGCGACTTAGTCAGCCTGGCGGGGCTGTGGCCGGTGACGCTGGTCGCATGTCCGTTGCTCTGGTGGGAGCTTTGCAGCTGTACGACTGCGTCTCCATCGTCGTCCGTTTGGCAGCATCGCGGCCTCGTATAGTCGCTGCCTGGCTCTCGACCCTCCAGCTGGCCTGACCCACTACGAAAACTTGTCAACACGCTTACAACCCACCTATATCAAGGCTGTTGTTCTTCTTCACGGCCCCTCGCTCGTTGCAACGCCGCCCATCGCCTCAGTCTCCACCACGCAAGCCGGCCGCCTATATCAGACCGACCTCCTTTTCTCGCCATGTTCGGCTTCATAGCCGACATCTTGACGTACGGCAATCGGCTCTGCAATACTCTTCTTGCTCGCTAATGTTCCAACACAGCTCCTTGTTCTCCATCGCCCTCCCCATCTTCTTCTCCTACAAAGCCCTGCGCACTTCCGACCCCGGCGTTCTCTCGCCATGGCTCATGTACTGGACGACGCTGAGCATCTTTCTCCTCGTTGAGAACCAATTCTACTTCATCCTCTACTGGGTTCCATTCTACAGCTGGCTCCGCTTGGGCCTGCACCTCTACCTCGTCGCCCCCGGTCAGCAGGGTTGCGTCTGGATCTATCAAACCTACATTCATCCTTTCTTGGAAGAGCATGAGCGACAGATTGATCGCATGATCAGCGATGGGCATGAAAAGGCACGCTCGGCAGGTCTGGACGCAGTCAAGAGGGTCATAGAATATATCAGAGTGCAGTTTCTCGGACAAGAGCCCAAACGCCCAACACCGCCAGTCAGTCGGAATGTCAGCTACACCACACAGCTCTTCAACCGTTTCGCTTTGCCATCGGCGCGAGCTGGTCCTTCAGGCTCGGGGACTTCAGAGCTTCTCGGCTTGCTAGGCAGCGCACTTCAACAAGCTTACGGAGACTCCGCTTCTCAAGGCGGACAGGCTCGCGACCTCACTGCATCTGGCAACCTCATACCAACACATCTGGCAGGTGCCGAGCGTGAAGATTATGTTAGAGAGCAACGCGAGCGACTTAGCACTCTGCTTCGTGCATTCGATGCTGAAGCCGATGGCATGCCTGGAGCGTGGGCATCGGGTTCGCGAACAGCATCTGGAGCGCCCCGCACTCCTACTGGACGCAAGCCATACCTCTCACCGGGAGACGATGCCATGCACCGATCTCGCTCAGAGTCTGAGTTCGAGGAGATTGGCTACGAAGCCATGCCAGACCCAGACCACTTCCGCGCACGACCAGAAGGTGCACCACACGATCGGCCAGCCAAAGGTACACCAGGCTGGAGCAATTGGATCTGGGGCAACTATGGTGAGAAGGACAGCGTGCCTGCTCACGACAAACCAGAATGAGCATCTGGTGTTTTGCGGTTTGCATTAGCTGGGCAGGATTAGCGTCCTTGCCTCCAGAATTCATGACTTTACGATGGGAAAATAGGTCTGGCGTTCACAAGAAGGCGCCCAAGACGCACGGATGTAACAGAACTGGGTTTGGAATTTCGTGCTGCGAGATGCGCACGCTAGAGAGGGACTGCTTACGCTTGTGATATAGACATACCAGAGCATGCGCCTCGATGCGACAGCTGCTCCTCAATCACGAGGATCAGTAATCGTATCTGCTCGTTCACGACCATTGAGCTTGTCTGCACACTATTGGCCCCGACCATTGTCCAAATTCCTGTGTCCGCCCTTTGTTGTGCACAATGACTTTGTTAGCGATTCACTTTCTGGGATACCAGCGCTTTTCCCCACCCGACAGATTTAAGGTCCTTCCAGGACGCATTTTTCACCAGATGAACCCAGACAGCAACATGAACTCAAATATCATAACGGCTCTACAACCAATTGCACGATCAACACATTCCGCTGATACATCGGCACACCAAACACTCACAATGACGGATCAAGTACGCGTCGCCAAGAAGCGACGGGCTATGAACAATGTAGTCACAGTCACAGTCGGCGCAGGCGAAGATTCCGAGGTCTTCTTGGTCCACGACTTTCTGCTGAAGCAAACCTCGAAGTTTTTCCAGACTGCACTGAAGGAAGATTGGAAAGAGGGCCAGGAGAAAAAGGTTGACCTACCAGAGGACAAACCCGAAGCCTTCGGTATCTATAACGAATGGTTGTTGCACGGTAAAATCGCTTCTGTGACGGACAAGCCCACAGGAGAGCTTACATCGTCCGACATTACCCTCGAGTATCTGCTGCTGGCCGACCTTTACGGTGCTCGGCGAGAAGCTGATCGACGATCACTTTTGTGCTGAAATGACGAAGGCAATCGCAGAACTGTGCGATGTCACAGCCTCCGATGGCGGGCAATTTTTCCCAACTGAACGCGCCATCAATACCATCTTTGAGGGCCCAAAGGAAGGTTCGCCGATACGGGAGTGGCTGGTCGACCAGTGCTGGGAACATGGCAGCAAGAATTGGTTTGAGCCTCCATACTTGGAGGAATATTGTGCTGCGTTTCTGCTCGAGCTGGTGAAGAAGAAGATGCGGAGCTAACACTGAGCAGACTTTACAGCCGGGTCAGCTACGTGGCGAGGAGACTGCGAGTAGGAATGAGTAGAGAAGGTCGACCATCATGACAGACAGAAGCTGGGCGTGTCTTCAACATCAGAGCACGAACATGGCGCAAGTGTTCAGCCGGCACAACAGCGAGGAAGGCCATTCGGTCAGTGAGCACACCTCGCGATCTTGCAGGAACTTTGGCAAGAAGTCCCTTTGTCTTTGCAAGTTGTTGTCGCAGCAGCTGATAACAGCGCTCATTTCTGATCAGAGAATAGGCATTTCATCCACAGAAGTATCACATAGTGTACAGTATCAACACATCGTAAGGACTGCGCATCAACGCAATGACCCTATTGTAAGCTCAATTTTCTCAACATCTCACAACATCTCATGTCCCTTCGAATAAAAGCCCGCCCAAGGCGTCCATCAGCTCACCTTTCTGGCGGAAAGTCCACCTGTTGCACGGGCCATTCACTTCGGCTGTCCGGAAATTGCACGTGATAGTAGTCGCATGTGACGTTCACTCGACCAGGCGGACTTCACTCGCTGGATCTTTGAGCTTACATTCATCTTGCATACAAGTTTCGTTCCCTGACATTGCTTCTACGCTATCACATACCCACATTCGGAATTCCATCACAGCCCAGCATCAACCTCAACTCCTCTCGCGATCAACAAGTCGCACACTCACACACGACAGCCACAATCTGTCCTCGACGTCCTGTCCGCCACGCTGTAGCATAACAGCACGCACATACCAAAGATGGGTGACGAGATTCGTGTCGCCAAGAGGCGCAGGTAAGCCTCGTGCTTTCAAATTTTGGTTTTTAGTCATCGCTGATAGCATTCTTAGAATTACTAACAACATCATCACGATCACTGTTGGCGAAGGTCCCCAGTCCGAAAAGTTCCTCATCCATGATTTCCTGCTAAAAGAGCACTCCAAGTTCTTCGAGGCTGCGCTCAATCGCCAATGGAAAGAAGGCCAAGAGAAGAAGGTCAACCTTCCCGACGATGATCCTGAGCTCTTTTCAATCTACGCAGACTGGCTGTTCACCGGCAAGATCGCTTCGAAGTTAGTCGAGCCCTCGCAAGAGGTGCCTTCGCACGAGGTGGCTTGGCCCAAAGTCCGCGAGGAACAAACTATACAAGCTGCGCTCTATGTGTTAGGCGAGAAACTAATGGACAACGCATTCTGCGACTGCATACTGAGTGCAATGGCGGAATTGGGCAAGGCGGAGGCTTTTGTCGGGCACCCGGGCTATCTGCCATGCGGTTCTGCCGTGAAGATCATCTACAGCGGCACAACACATGGTTCTCTAATGCGGAAATTCCTGGTCGACCTGTACAGCTACCACGGCCAAAAGGAAGCATTCTCCGAAGCTGAAGAAAGTGGCTATCCGCATGAATTCCTCACTGGCCTCGTTGGAGCCCTGATGGCGAAGCGCGATGGTCAGCCAGCAGAAAATCCGGAAGACGACCTCACGGCCTACCTCAAATGCAACTGAGACTGCCCTGTTTCACAGCATCCGGCACCTCTACTACGAGTGGCTGTTGATAATCGTGTGAGCATTATCGAATGTGCACTTTCTACCTGCAGGCTTCTGCGAGACTGGAAACGGACTAGATACTGGTGGTCGAAGAGCTGACCTTCACTGCTGGACAGCGAGTGGTCAATACATCAGGCCTTGATCCGGCTCCTCAGGTAGGCGAATTGTAACGGATACATAGGAATGAAGGAAATGTACTACATACCTAACTCTCTCTCTTCAGCTATGTTCAACTAAACGTTCCAGGTAAATCTACTCTGAGGTATCTGAGTCAAGACTTTGCACAAATTCGCTTGACACAAATCTAAATTCGAGGCCGCATTCTGCAAAATGTGGATAGGAAAGCCGCTAGTGAGTGTCACTGTCAAAAATCATACTTGCATACTGCCCACAGATTTCCAAATCTCATTTCTCTTCGTCTGCGATTCTGACTGCTCCACGGAGACAGTGCTCTTCGATCAGAATACCGAATTGCAAGCCTCTCTGTTGCAAAGACCATGGCCGAGGAACCACCAAGAAAAAAGCGCAGGTAATTGACCCTTGAGTCTTGGTCGAAAATTCAACCTGCTAAATTCGTGTTAGAGTGATGAGCGATATCGTCGCCCTCCATATTGGCGAGGAGAACGACATGGAGACCATCCGTGTACACAAATCGTGCCTGGAAGATCGAGGCGGATTCTTCACTGCCGCGCTCAAGAGAGGTTGGAAAGTAAGTGATGATCTCCTTTTTGTCTCAGCATGCAATCAGGCAACCTAGCCCACTATTGGACCCAAGCTGGTATTCCATAACCGAGCTGACATCTCTAAGGAAGGCCAAGAGAACAAAATTCCCCTGCCTGAGGATGAAATCAACATTGTGGCTACATACGTAGAATGGCTCTACAGTGGCAAAATCTTCACATTGTACTCAGATCCCAGCCATAAATCAATCGAATACGCCACCCAAGAGGAATATTGGTTCATCGCGAGCCTCTACCTCTTCGCAGAGAAGTATCTTGACGATGGATTCGCCAACGCGGTGATAGATACCTTCACTGAAGCTTTGGATTCGCCCAATCCTGACAATGGCTTCTATTACGCGCCTTCGAGGTTGGTTATTGCGGCCGTTTATGATAGGACTATGCCTAGCTCTCCGCTTCGACGACTCATGGCTCAGACCTATGTCAATGCGAATAAGAGCAAGTTGTTGGATAGAGAGCAGAGGCAGGGTTTTGTGAAATGTCCGGAGTTTTTGATGGATGTGTTGGCGGCTGATCCTGATGATTCGCTTGTTCAGGGGAGGTTGTATGAGAGGCGGCAGGAGTTCTATAGAGGGAATTGTCGGGATGGACAGAAAGGCAATGAGGATGGCAAGGATGTCCAAGAGAAGGAGCAGGATGAGCGCTCTCCAGAGCAATGATGTTCTCCCTGCCGCCTCACTGACCTTAGGGCACGGCAGCGCCGAGAAGAAGTTCTCTAAGACACGAATGTTTGCGTGCAGCTTCGATGAAGCATTTGACGCGTTTGCCCTTTCCGTCGTAGATTGAGCTGTACTTGTCATTTCAACTGCAGTTGTGCTCACTTCAGCTTTCACTTCGCGCCGATCTTGCTCCACTCTCAGCTTGGCGTTTGCTCCACTGCATTTCTCCTTAACTCGGATTCAATTCCACTTCCTCGAGGTTGACAACATCTGCAAACACTATCAGCAGCAGTCCGCATCGTACCGACGCATTGGCGCGACCATGAGCAAGCCTCCGGCGAAGAAGAGACGCCGGTGAGTACTAACACTGAGCCACACTCAGCATCAGCTGAATTGACGCTCGGGTAGATTCGGCAACGACACCATCACCATCAACGTAGGTACGGGCGACCATGTTGAGACTTTTGCTATACATGAGGCACTCTTGAAGGAGCGCGGAGGCTTCTTCGCAGCCGCATTGAACACGCAATGGAAGGTAAACCACACTTTGTGCTTCAAGTCGAGACCGACGCTTTCGATGAAAGTGGAGATCGAACCGCTGACTCAGGGCAGGAAGGAAAAGAGCGCAAAATTGACCTGCCAGAGGATCATCCCAACACCGTCGGCGTATACATCGAGTGGCTCTATACCAAACACCTCAGCGCATTTACGGACAAGGATACTGAGCAGTGGAATCTTGACGATGTTGAGGCGCAGTACGACCAGCTGGTGCGACTGTACATCTTCGGCGAGAAAGTTCAAGACGACGAAATCTGTAATCGTTGCATCGACAAGATCGTAGAACTCTCGCATCTCCGAGTCACCGATACCTACGACGGCGCTGTTGGTGCCTACTGCATCGACCATAGCGCAGTGAAAACCATCTTTCAAGGCACTCACACAGCTTCGCCTCTGAGACGACTCTGTGTGGACATCTACTTCTTGTACTCGGGGGATTCCTGGTTCGAAACCGGTGGAGATGGACGATATGCCGAGAAGCATCTGCTCGAGTGCCAGGGATTCCTTTTCGCAGTTCTTCAAAAGTTTGTGGCTAACCGTAAGACCCCCCCAGCCAAGTACGCCAGGATCAAACCAGAGCAGTACTACAAGTGAAATTGCGGGAGGATGGCATGAAGGCCGCGGTCAGAGACCAGAGCGGTCGGCGGAAGAGCTACAAATTGGGTTAATACCAAAAGATGGAATGCAGTACTTCGAAGGCAGAGCCGTGTAGTCGGAGGCCAAGCAGCTCAGGACGATGTCTGGCTTGTACTCAGTGACGGAAGTTGGTAATACTGCTAAAGCCCGTAGAAAACAGACTACAGGAGGATCGCATCGGATGTATTGCATTACACATTAGTCCCTATGGGTGCTATCGACAGCCCCTGCACCTGTGTGTTCACTACAGTTCAGCGAATACCCACGTCAGCCCAACCAAAGCCACTGCAGCAGCCATCAGGCTCGACTTCAAGCCCTCCGCTGATCCGTCGCTTGGCGTTGTAGTTGCGTTCCCTGCTGACGATGTCGTGGTGCTGGCAACAGTTGTTGAAGCCGCCGTCGATGAGGCATTGGCAGTCGTCGTGATCAGTGGGCTCCCATCAGTCGTGATAACCCCAGTTGTACTTGTCGTGGCAGCGGCGGTAGTAGCAGACGAAGCAGCACTTGTTATGCTCTCGGCCACAGAAGAGGATGACTCTGGGCTAGGAGCGGTCGAACCGCAGAGCTCCGCGATGAACCCAGTGACATCGTCCGCGGTGAGTGTCCCTGGGCAAGCTGCTACGACATTTGTAGTGATTGTAGGGATGATATCCTTCTGGGCGCAGATGCATGCGATGTCGGTCTGGTCGCAAGATGTGCCCGAGAGGGCAGTGAGGAGCGGTGGAAAGGCGCAAGGAGGGACTGTAGAGAGAGTCAGCAGCTACCTCGCCAAGTTCTTAAAAGTACTCACTGTCGTCCAAGGACTGCTGTGGCAAAGCGAATGCGAGTGCGGGAAGCAGTGCAGCTACGTATCGCATAGCCATCTTGACGTAAAGAGCGTAAGTACCTTGCGATATTGATGATAAGCTCGCTGTCAGTATTCCTCTCCACAGTAAAGGCAACAGTGGCAGTGTGAGATGCAGATGTCGGATCTTGGATCATATCATGAGCGCTGTCGTGCTTAACTTTCCGATCTCATATTGAGATCGCGGCGAACACTGCGTGCACACATTCCAGTAGCAAGTGACGCAAGAGATCTCTGGTAACAGAGATGCTGTCTTCACTGTCAAGCGCCGACGCCATACTGCTGGGTACCACAACACATGTTTGCAGCGAGCGCTCGAGCACAGCAGTGATGGAACCAGCGGGAGTGCCCGTGGAATGGGGGTTTCTGATGAAATGAAATGGGCCAGGAATGCGGCAAGGCCCTCTCCTAATCTTGTCTTGGCATCGCGCAGTGTTTGCCATTGTGACTTCGCTGTCTTTGTTCATCATGTAAACCCGTTTGCGGGGGTGAGCAGACCTCACGTCGTCACTCTGAGGCCCGACGCAGTGGTATGGCTGGCCCGCACAAAGCTTTTGCCACAGTCGTCGATGGTTTACTGACGTCGTAAGCCCTGATGCGTGCCCTCCATGTTCGCCGCTGAGGCGTGTATGCGCAGTGAGATCCCAGGGCTGGTGCTGATTCGTGTTGACTTGGGCATCGCCAGCGCTCACTTCGCTCAAGCTTGAACCCGCTTCGTGCACAACCTACAACAACCTCGCAGAAGAGCAACGCATCCAGTACCTATGGCATACGAGCAGATCCCTCGGAAATCAGTCCCAGTCTCCAGCATGGTCTTCGAGTTCAGCAATAACGTACCGGGTCGAGCACAGGCGCCAGTTGAGCAGACCCGACAAGGCGTTGACGCGTATCGTCGGACCATGCATGCCTACATGCAATCGCAGCTGAATCGCGGGACTATACCAGGATATCAGCGAATAATGCATGCCCACACTCTGGTGCAGCTCGAGTCGATGAAGACTGCCAGAAGCGAAGCCGGCAGTCCTGTGCTGGCACAGGCCGGGGCGGTCTTGCCTTCACCTATCAAGGCACATCGTAGCCAGACGACAATTGACAATGCTCCAATCCCACCCAACAACTCGCCAGCTCCGGGGTCACAAAGTGCCTTCAGAACACCAAATGGCATACGTGCAAGACAAAGAAGCTTGACTGATCCTATACCGAGAGACTTTGCAGCACTGCGGGCTAGTGTCGCATGCGGGTGAAAGGACTGGGCGTATTCGATGGGGCAGCGACAGGACAAGAGATGTGACGCGGCACAAATCTGGCATCTGCTTCATCAACCGCAAGCTGATATAGTGTGTCCATTTCTCAGTGTACGCTAGGCGATCCGGTTCTGGTCAAGATCGGACCATGGCTCCTCGATGTATATAGCGACGGTAGCGCCATTCTTTTGCCTTGGGTGCCCTCGTTACACCGCGTGTCATCGAGTCGATACTGGGGATGCCATCGTGAGATCCTGTGCATTCATCTCCGGATGTCCAGATGGGCTGCTGTGTGGCCAAAGATGCAGAAGTGAAGATGTTCATTCTGCAGGTGTCGTCACAAGAAGATGCTTGTTCACTTGCCGCTCGGATGAGTCTTGGGATGACGTGCTTGGCGCAGAGCTAAGACGATTTCCTCACTGCTGACGAAGCTGCCTTCTCCCAAGCTTAGCTTCGCCTCTTATCATGGACAAATAGCCTGTCGCGAATCTAACGCTCGAGCTGTATACTGTACCGCTCACTTGTACCCAGGACGCGATAGTGAGCTGCCGCATCCGTGCGACACCTGACCAGCAGATCAGGTGCTCACCCTCCTTTCCTCCCTCAGTCGAGGCGTCGATGCACGAGATGGCAATCGTCGTTCGATGCGTACGAGGAAAGAAGGCCACTCCGGTGCAGTCGTGGAGGAGACACTGACGCACTTCTTACTTGTGGTTGGCAAGATCAGCACAAATTGGCAGGACCGGGCGAGTGTACGCCTGCCGACGCAGAATGTTGTTTCAATCGGGCAGGTGAGCATGATCCGGTCAGACTTGCACTTGCGGTGAAGTCGCAAGCTGCTTCCAACTGTGCTACTTACCAACTCTCCCTCGACATTCTTCTGTTTTGTTGTTGTACAGTTCATCAATCACGACCATCGCATCATTGTTTCTGAAAACAATCACCATCGACATCTTCAGTGAACAACAGTACTCAGCATGGCACCCGTTGTCTGGGGTCTCGACCTCAAGGAAGTCCAATGGAGCAAACTCAAGTGCTCCAGCATGTGGAGCAACGGATACCACCTTCGCCGAACAAAGTTCGTCGTATATCAGTGCGCCATGATCCTCTGCATAGTCTCTGAATCACTCGGAACAGCAGTCCTTTCAGGTATGGTCCCTCGCTCCTCTAGCACACCCAACAAGCTGACGTGTCTTTCAGACTACATCGACAGCCAAAAACGCGTTGCAAAACTCGATCCTCGCGTCCATGTCTCCAACAACAGATACGCCGGTGCCGTAGCCTTCAATATCTTGTCCGGAATCTTCGTCGCGACGGTCTTCGGCGCAGCGTTCTTCTTCGATCTCTTCTGGCCCGAACGCAAGGAATCCCGAAGAGTGCTCCTCAGCTGGCAAATCTGTTCACTCCTGGCCGCAGCTATTTCCTTCGCATCCGCTTTCACGCTTCTTGATACCACCTGGGCCCATTGCGGGCGCGTTCGGGGGCCGGCGGTTGCCAATGAAGGGTATGCGCGGGACTTACTCCATTTACTCCATCAGTATAAGAAACATGGACGGACGCCGCTTTGCTACTGGAAGAATCCACGATGTGTTGTGGCGCTAGTTTTTGCTTGGCTGGGGGGGTCGGCGGCAATGTTGAGCTGTGCTATAATGCACTCCTCGATCAGTCATACCAAGAAGGGGTTGGGATCGAAGTCGACACATGCGCGATCGCAAGACGACGAGATGGGTTCGATAGAGTTGACTTCGAAGGCAGGTGGACCTGGGGGCCGGGAGGAAGACACTTGCTCCACTGCATTCTGAGGGGTGAGTAAGTGTCGTTCACGACCGACAACTCGATAAAGTCTTGCAGATACCTGTGAATCCCTTAGACCGCGAGTCGGCGACGCCAAT
Organism: Cercospora cf. flagellaris; assembly: GCA_005356885.1. NCBI lineage: Eukaryota > Fungi > Ascomycota > Dothideomycetes > Mycosphaerellales > Mycosphaerellaceae > Cercospora > Cercospora cf. flagellaris. The sequence continues at coordinate 1,043,010 of RJLU01000009.1, read as the reverse complement.
TCTTTTCAACCGAGATCTTTTGAATTTCTCGGAATGACAGTTGCCATTGCTCGCCAAGGAATCATGTTGATGCTAAAGTTATGCTTAAAAGACCGCACCGGACACCCAGCCGGGCCGAAGTTGATTAGGTATCTACGCCAGACGCCTCGCTCGGAATATTCGTGAAATTTGAAGGTTGAAGCAGTCGGATCATTCACCAGCAAGCGCAGCATATTCCACATCGCCTTGCCCCGGTGGTGGAGCGACAGCTGCGAGGCTGTCTAGATCATCGCCTGCTTGTGCATTCGCAGCAGACCCAGCGATGGCCTTCTGGCCAGGTGGGCCGGCAGTCGCCTTGGCTGCAGCATCTGTCCGTCTGCCGGCCCTAGCATTCTCCATCCTCTGATCGCGGTCCATGTTGTCCAATGGCTTCGGCTTGCCCCATTGCACTCGCAGCGGGACGCCTTTGACGACTGCTCTCCCTTGAAATGCCATGGCAGCCCTTTCCGCTCCTTCGCGGTCCATGTAATTCACAAAAGCGCAATGCGAGCGATGGCTGCAGACCAGGGATCGCAGCGCGCCGTGTTGTGAGAAGTGTTCCCGGATGGCATGCTCGGGCAGATCGTCCTCAACTCCAGTGACAAACAGACTTGTAATGTTCTTGTCCGCTGGGGGCGCAATGTCCTGTGGCTTGATCGGCAAGGCAGCACCTGAAGGAAATCCTTTCCCGCCGCGTGCACCACCTCTCCCGCCTCGAGACGCGCTTCCACCTCTGGTGGCAGGTGGTCCGTACGCTGAGCCATATGCAGATTTGCCCTTTGAATCCTGCGTCCTGATCGGACCAGCTTTGTGCCCTTCGCCTCCTTCTAGCAGCTTTTGTCCTCCTTCCTCTTGCTCCTCCGCTTCCAGCCTTCGCTGCTTTTTGTAATACGGCTCACTGTTGGCCAGTCGTCGCAACAATTCGCGGCCCTTCTCCTCCGTCTTGCTATATCCCTCCAACCCTCTACCTTCCTCAATCTCCTTTTCGTGATTTTGCGCAAAATATTCGCGGTTGATCTCGGATTGTGGTCCAGGCGCCACCATTTTCAATGCGGCATCTCGAATCGTGATGGGGAGTCCGAAGCTCAAATCCAGCATACAACACTGACAGCAGTTTTTCAGTCGCGCACATGTGAGACAGATGCCTGTTCGTTTTTGGCGAGCGGTACGGTCGGCCTTCCAGCGAAAAACCGTGAAAGGTCGCGTGCAGAGTTTGCACGCCTCGCCATAGTCCTCCTTGAGCATCTGCACGTAGGGATTGTCGGAAAGGCATTTCTCGCAGACGGAGGGCAAATCGGTGGTCTCCCATCCGGAGCGGTTGAGATCTTGCTTAATCTGTGCAATATTAGTATGCGTGCTGCAGGAAAGGTGGGCGACTGGACTGACCTGAGGCGGCATATTGGCAGTCACTGCCCTTGCGCAGATTTCTCAGCTGAATGTTTTTTCTGTCGAGTCGAGATTATGCCGACAGCTGGGTAGCGCGCAGTGCAGTGGAGCTGAGAATGGTTGTAGATGACGACGGTGTTCTGATCGCAAATCCGAAATCCGGTCGCGTTCATTATCTCTGCTATCACCACGTGATGCCTGGTCGTACCTGACCGAGATCCGATCTACCACGCTTGCCTGTTCCTGGTAGGAGACAAGCGCGTCTGCTGGACCCCTGGAGTAAATGGTTCGACATTTTTGTTGAGCGACGGCACATCGTAAGATTTGGCCATTGGCAGTCCACGTATTACTGTTCACTCTCCGCCCCTCTGTCTGTCCCTCCTTACCCACTTCTACTGTTCGATCACATTGCACTTTCAACAACAAACACAATGGCCGGACCAACACAACTCGAGAAGGAGGACAAGGAGCGTGATGCCCAGTTCAAGCAGGCGCTGCATGGCAAGACTGGCGAGGGCCGAGGTGGCCTGATCGCAGCCATGGGCAAGAACAAGGACGCTCAGAAGGCTGCTGTTGACGAGTACTTCAAGCATTGGGACAACAAGGCCTCTGCTGAAGAGACTGAGGAGATTCGCAAAGCCCGCCGAGACGAATACGCCACTTTGACCCGTCACTACTACAACCTCGCAACCGATCTCTACGAATATGGCTGGTCGCAGTCATTCCACTTCTGCCGCTTCTCCAAAGGCGAGCCCTTCAGACAGGCGATCGCTCGCCATGAGCACTACCTCGCCCTCAAGATGGGTCTTCAGGAGAATCAGAAGGTCTTGGATGTGGGCTGTGGTGTCGGTGGACCTGCCCGTGAGATCTGCAAATTCTCCGGTGCAAACATCACAGGGTTGAACAACAATGACTACCAGATTGAGCGAGCAACGCAGTACGCGAAAAAGGAGGGTTTGGATCACAAGCTGAACTACGTCAAGGGCGACTTCATGCAAATGTCCTTTGAGGACAACACGTTCGACGCTGTCTACGCCATTGAGGCTACCGTGCACGCTCCTTCATTGGAGGGCATCTACAGCGAGATTTTCCGCGTCCTGAAGCCAGGTGGTGTGTTTGGTGTATACGAATGGCTGATGACCGATGCATACGACAACGACAACCCACGTCACCGCGAGATTCGACTAGGAATTGAACAAGGAGATGGTATTTCAAATATGGAGAAGATTGAGGTTGCCCTCAAGGCGATGAAGGCAGCCGGATTCGAGTTGGAGTTGAACGAAGATCTGGCAGACAGACCGGACGAGTTCCCATGGTACTGGCCACTTTCGGGTGAGCTCAAATACATGCAGAGCATCTGGGATTTCCCAACTCTCGTGCGAATGACACACCTTGGACGTGGCATCGTGCACAGATTTGTGGGTGCCTTGGAGATGGTTGGAATGGCCCCTCGTGGCACGCAGAAGACTGCAGACTCGCTCGCGTTGGCTGCTGATTGCCTGGTCGCTGGTGGCCGTGAAAAGCTGTTTACGCCCATGTACCTCATGGTTGGACGTAAACCTGCGAAGAACTAGAGCGACAGAACTGATGGCATGGAGTCGGGTGGTATTTCGAAAGCTTCTCGAGCACGCGGGAATACCGCATTATGCATTGGACAGGAAGGCGTTCACCTATAGCGTGAGAGTGTGATCATATTAATGTACAATTACAGTTGACCTGATACCGCCAGTAGGCCAACACTCATTCGCGCAAAAGCTTCAGCACGTATCCGTCAGGCAAGTATCGAGGTGCTGTATAATCGTCGGCTGGATGGTGTCACTGGAACAAAACCCGATATTTATACAAGCTATCTGGCGCACCGATACTTGAAGCAGACGCTGCATGCAACAGGCAATCGGCAGCGACTTCCCGAAGCCGAGCATTTGTCCATCAAGTTTACCGGCAATCAGCCACTTGATCGTTGTGCACACCGGCATGACACGCTTGCATGTCCCCGGAGGCTGGAGAGACTGGCACAACCAGAATCCCGGGCCGCCCAAGGAGCGAACACTGCAAAGAAACGACCTTCGGAGCCATCGGCTGTCTATGGCTGGCGCAGCAAGATTCACCTATAACGGGCTTGGCAACGTCAAAGGGATGAATTTCGCCTTCTGCCTCATAGCCGCCTAAACGTACGTGTAGTGTTGCTCACACAAGTTGATACGCTTGATCATAGACACTGAGTTGCTAGGTATATTTGTCGTCACCCCGATAAATTGGTAAACTGTTCAAGTTCCTCGCCGCCGTTGTCAACGCCCACCCAACCGCCAATCCGTCTATACCAACGATCGCGCACAACAGTACTGGCCGAGAACATCATTCTCCAGCCCCTCCACATGGTCATGGCCAGCTGTACTCAAACGCACTGCAGTCTTCCAGCCTCTTCGCTGCATCGCGAGGCATCATTTCGCACCCCCGAGACACCTCCAGCCTCCACAAGCCAGGCAGTAGATATGCTGCACTTCCCAGACACTCCATCCACTTCCCTCTTCCCTCCTCTACTCAGCGCGCCACCTCGAGCCAAATCGTCCTTCCCGTCCGCCGTAGCTTCAACGCTCGTTCCTTCAGGGAACTCACAGTTCGTTCCTCCTCGCAACTCACCTTCATCGTCGTCGAGTCAAGTCTGCACTACGCCGAGAAAGGCAAGACGAACGATCGAGAGGAGCCAATTCAAGGCTGTACTGCTACTCGACGGACACGGACGTGAGACCGAAATCAGAGAGAAAAAGTCACTGAGCAAAGATGCGTTGTTCGTCTCTAACCATGCTCGCTTTTGGAGCACTCGCTAGCGCGATGCCCTATCCTCATCGCGAGTCTACAGGATCCATCAAAAGTGCTTCACCAGACTCAACGACTGAAGGCTTTCGCTCAGCAAAATCCAGAAGGCAGTTCGAATTCGGCTCTCTAATCGACTATTGGAACCAGAAAGCCCAAGCCGCAGCCCATGAAAAAGACCCTCCATCAACCCTCTCCAAACGCTCGCAAGAGGAAGACATGCTCGAACTCTCCTGGGCTCCCATCCAGGCCCGTCATCTCCGCAAACGAGATCTCTACTCCTCTTCCTCCACGTCAGCAGCAGGCTCAATGATGTTGATCCCCGCTGTGACACTCTCCGATCCTCACGGACACACCACATCTTCCCTCCTCAAAGCCCGCACCCTAACACACCCTCCTCCACCTTCGAACCCCTTCCCGTCATCCAGCGACAAGGAACGGAAACAGCATCCGGAGTTGACTTGGGCCCCGATCCAAGCCAAACGAGATCTCGCGAAGCGAAGCAACCCTGCTGCGGCCTACAGACATGGACTCGAATATGCCACTGCGATGCGCCCAACTTCTAGCAGCTCACAGCATGTTGCACCCGCAAAACCGCGTCACCGTAGAACTCAAGCCGTAGACTTCGGTTCTCCAACTCGCCTCCGAAGGGACGAGGTCATGGAGACCTCAGATGCGGATGCTCTGGTGCAGGAGCTCCTCGAGCAAGCGGCAGCTTTGACGCCAACGAAGGCGAAGAAGACGAAGAAGAGAGATGCGGAATTGTCCAATGCGCGTTGGGAGGAGATTGGAGATGTGATGAAGCAGAGACGCCGGGACTGGAGGATGAACCAGGTCCGAAGCAGTGCATCCAGCAGAGTGGTTGAAGTCTAGATTGGGTGGGGATGAGAGAGTAATCGTAATGCAATATGAGTGCGAGGCGCTGAAGAGAGGGCAGGGACGGCAAGCTGGAGAGTGTAGAGTGCAGAGAAGGGCAGAATGCGGAGGAAGGCGTTTGTGAGGTGTTTTGATCGTCGAGCGATTGTGGAGCGATGTAATCTGGCTCGTGTTTTTGAGCGACAAATGGGGTCTCTGCAGACTAGACTGGACCAACTTGGTCAACAGATGAATAGCAAGCGAGTAGGCATGTACATTAATACAAAGTATCTACGCACTGCCCTTGTGCTTCGTCATCGGACCCCAATTCTCCCGTGGGTTCTGCTGATATCGCACAAGGCGCTTGGTCTGCCTGTCCTTGCCGAGAGCTTCATCGAAGACGACCTTGGGTCTATCGTTACTCCCATTTGCCAACGCAGGCTTCGAGGGCGCCTGGACACCTTCCGTGGTGATGCCCGGCGTGCTGTCCTTTGAAGTCCCATTCTCCGCAGGAGTCTCTCCTTCCTTGACGCTCTTCTCCTTCTCCTCCTCAGCGGCCCACAGCTCTTTAGCTTTTTTCATAATGGCAAATCCGGCGGACCCTTCTTTCAACGCGCTATCCTTGACGGGATGTTTCTGTCTCGTCCACTCAGTCATGACGTTCCATATCGCGCTCCATGGGGCGTTGGTCTTGATGCTGCCAGGCTGGCAATGCGAGCGAGTGGCTCTGTAACCCATATGACGCAGCGCACCTCGTATTGAAGCATCATTAGGTGCAATACAGTGGATGACTTTGCTCACAGCCGAAGGGCTGAAGAAGAAGGGGAAGTGATCGATGGTCTCCGGTGGCATTTTTGGGATGATTTCATCGCTTTCTGATCGCTCCGCTGCTGGTCTGTAGCTCACAACATCGTCGTTCACTTGTGTTTCTTCCAGAGCCGTTGATAGCATACCTTCAATGCGAGCCTTGGTCTTGTAAACTTCTGGATCGGCAGTCTCTAGATCTTCGAGTAACTTCTCAACGAACGCCGCATTGTGAATTGGTCCTGCCCACATGGGGCCAGCAAGATGTCTTTTCGAGCCGCAATGTTCGCAAAGCTGGTCGACTGCGGGTCCTTGGCCGATCGTGTGTTTCCACCATATGTTGTTGTTCTTGCCTGTTTGCTTTGTATTTCGCCCTCTCATGTTAACAGTCCAAGCACCGCAACCATGATCGCAGCCGAGGACGTCCATGGTCTTACCGAACAGGAATTTGACGTCGGCCGGCGACTTTCTTACCCGAATGAAGGTCCTCACGTAGAAGTCGATGCTGAGCGACAGTAGAGGCTCAATCGCCAATCCTTGCTTTGCGGCTGCAGTGGCCACCGAGTTGATGATGAGGCGCAGTCCTCCTTCGTGCATGTGAGGGCCTTTGATCGGCGCACCTCCGTAAAGCGACCACGTCTTCTCACAGTAGCCAGTCGAAGCAAAAACACCAGAGTCTGTGCAGGTGACACAAAGCAATCCGCCCTCATTGAGTGCTTGAAGTGCCGCATCGATGAATGGCGCAGCTGTGCCATACGGGTCCAAGTCGACCACATCGTACTTCTGATTGACATGTTGAGGTCCATGTGTGCCAGGCTCTGCAAAAGCTACACGATACATGTGCCCAATGGCATTATCCAGATTCGGCGTGATCTTGGAATCCAGGCCGTTGTGCGCCACATTGAGCTTCATGCTCTGAATTGCGCTTGGATTCATATCGTTCGCAACTACTGCCGAGACGTACGGGATCTCGTGTGCATAGCGCAGTGCGCGGAGACCCGTAGCTGAGAGGGCATCAAGAATCCTGAATCTTGGCCCAGAAGGACCTTTGGTAGGTTGCTGGTCCTGCGCTGAATTCGCGTCCTCGCCAACCTGATCAGTTGTCTGTGCCGATTCTCCCTCACTGGCTGCCGTGGCCGCGTTCGCAGAATCAGGCTGTGCATTATTCTCCTGTTTCTTCCCAGTCGACTCGTCACCATTCTCTACTTGCACGGGTCCGTCATCAGTCTTGCGCAGTTTGACTCCATCATCGTTCCGCTCACCAGGCAACTTTCGCTTCTTTTTGTTCTCGTGCTTCGCTCTGTTCTTATCATTTCTCTGCCTCTTCCGATGTAGAAAATCGTCGCCAAACGCCTTGATCGCCAATACACTCAGATCGCGATTGAATTGTTGGATAGGGTTGTAGAACACGCTCTGCGCCTTCACCTCTTCTTCCGGTTTACCCTTGGCTTTGGCGTGTTGTGGTGGGGTGACATGTTGCTGCGTGTTCGGCGGAATCAAGATGTAGGCTTTGCCTTCCTGGATGGTCTCATATCTCTTTCCGTCGTGCTCGACGAGCTGCCCTGCTGCAGGCTTTGCGCTCAAGGGCACATCTGTTGTGGTCATAATGGTGCGAAAGGTAGTGTGAGAAACGGGAAGGGGGAGGTACCGCAGACTCCTACCTGTCGCGAGTGCAAAGCATACAGATCGAAGAGGAGTCTGCAGCATTCGCTCCTAATGTCATATATTGTGCAAAGATGGAAGTGTTGTGCTGCAGTAAAGACGTGATGCATGTGAAAATGGAGCGCGGGAAAGTCCGCGAACTTTTTTGAATTTGAGACCCGTGAGCGACATTTCCCTCGAACAAACATCACCATCCACACCACACACAAGATGGCTGCTATCACGATCAAGGCCACGCTGCCTGCGCTACCAGAAGGCTGGGCCGCCGACAAGGACTTCAAGGCCGTCGGACAACTGTCTGAGCCTGTCCAACGAGCGCTCGAGCCAGTTGGGCCTCACTATCTTGCCCACGCTCGCAGAAAGCGACACAGGCGTACCTTCTCCGAGGTATGTGTGCTCCATTGATATGCCATGACCTACAGGAGCTAATCTCGACGTAGGATGAAAAATTGCAGGCCGAGCAAAACGTGAAGAAGGTGGAGAGAGTGGTCGACGATGACATCGAAGAGGTGACAGATCCGATGCTCCTTCAGCGCGAAGCCAAGGATTGGAAGTCGCAAGATCACTACGCTGTGCTCGGTCTCGCCAAATACAGATACAAGGCCACGGAGGACCAGATCAAGCGTGCCCATCGCAAGGCCGTGCTGTTGCATCACCCAGACAAGAAGGCTGCTTCTGGACAATCGGAGAACGATCAGTTCTTCAAGTGCATTCAGCGTGCCACCGACATCCTCCTCGACCCCGTCAAGCGCCGCCAATTCGATTCAGTCGACGAGGAGGCCGACAAAGAGCCACCGAGCAAGAAGGACGTTCAGAAGAAGCCAGGCAACTTCTACAAGTTGTGGTCCCCCGTCTTCGAGGCAGAGGCTCGCTTTAGCAAGATCCAGCCCGTGCCAAAGCTTGGTGACGACAACAGCACAAAGGAGGAGGTCGAGCAGTTCTACAACTTCTGGTACAGCTTCGACTCGTGGCGATCGTTCGAGTATCTGGATGAAGATGTGCCTGATGACAACGAGAGCCGTGACCAGAAGCGTCACGTCGAGCGCAAGAACAACAACGCTCGCAAAAAGAGAAAGAACGAGGATGTGCAGCGACTCCGCGAGCTGGTGGATGCATGCTTAGCAATGGACGAGCGGCCCAAGAAATTCCGACAAGAGAAGAACAAGGACAAGAACGCGAAGAAGGCTGCTGCCGAGGCTGCAGAGAAGGCTGCTAAGGAGGAAGCAGCACGCAAGAAGGAGGAAGAGGCCAAGGCTGCTGCTGAGAAGGCGGCAGCTGAGAAGGCCGCGAGGGAAGATGCCAAGAAGGGCAAGGAGGCTGCGAAGAACGCAGCGAAGAAGAACAAGCGTGTCATTCGACAGGCACCCAAGGATGTCGGCTACTTTGCTGATGGCGAGCCTTCGGCCGCTCAGATCGATGGCGTGCTGAACGAGGTCGACTCGCTGATCTTGAAGCTCGACAACGAGGAGATCGCGGAAGTTGCTGCACAGTTGAACGGCAAGACCGACAAGTCTGCCGTGAAGAGTGTCTTCTCGGCACGAGTGCAGAAGCTTGTTGAGGCTGGCAAGGCGAAGGATGGTGACTACAAGAACTTGGTTTAGGGATCCAGCTTTCGGTCTGGATAACGAAGGCATGTGTAAAGGGCGTTTCAATAGAAGGCATGGTTCGCAACAGTAGCTAGTCTGTACGATCACAGAGCGGTTCGGAGCGAGCAAAAGTAACGTATTACGTCTTTCAGAGTTCTGACAGGCACATGGCATCCCTGGTACTGATCCCTCTTTTCTGCACGTGGGAAGCGGCGCTTTCCAATGCCGTTTGTTTGCGTTGTGCGTTGAAGTGAATGGCAGAATATCGTGCAGAGTGGTTATATTGCTCTTTCACATGCACGCAGACCCACCGCAGGTGAAGAATGGAGCGGGTCGGCATTGCAATGCGATGTCTCGGGCTCTGCAGCGTGGGACAAGCGGGCACACCATGTCATCCCGCATCCGACTCTCGCTCATGACCCTCTCCCACTCCCCTCCACAAAGCCCACCAGCACACGAGTCACGACCACTCCGCTCTACTCCACCCTTCCTCCCCCGGACCGACGCCAGCGACAATACACTTCTACCGCCACGACGACTACCAGCACCCAACTCACAATCCTCCACACGACAGCGCTGCTCCCGTTTCGCCGGCATTGGCATCTTGCGCGTGTTCTGCGTGAGCCAAGCCGACCACATGCAATAACAACTGCCATATACCTTCCCGCGGCGTGATATCTGCACGCTGCTCCCGCCATGTCAAACAATCCGTCGCCGCGATCCGGCACGCCTGTCAACTATAGCCCCCGCAGTCAACCCGCATCCACCGCCAGTGTACTGCCCACACGATCTATACCAAACGCCCCACTGGACCATCCTGCTGCCAATGGCTCCTCTACCAGCCTCTCCAACACGTCTTCGTCGACCATCAAGCCGAACTCCTTCGTGCCCGCTTGGCGAAGGCCCACGATCAATGTCGACGGCAGCCACGATCCGGCGAGGCGACCCAGCGTGCAGTTCGTGCCTCACGCAGCCACTGCGGGATCGCGATCCAGCAGCGCAAACCCTCCCTCCATTCGCAGGAGCATAGTTGGCAGTATCAATGGCAAAGCTCCATCGACCCAGTCCCGCCGATTGAGTAGTCCGCCCCCTCCGGCGCAATTCAGGCCGTCTGTCAGCTTCGACACTTTCGCGAACCCTGCTGCGAGCGATTTCAGTTTGACACTGAATCGCAAGCATCGCGACTATGAATATACAAAGCGATCGCGAACATTCCTCTGCGGGACGGACACGAATGAGTACTCGGACACAGCATTGGAGTGGTTGATAGACGAATTGGTTGACGATGGCGACGAAGTGGTCTGCCTGCGTGTCGTGGAGAAGGACAGCAAAGAAGCCTCGCTCTGGTCACGCGGGCAGGGCAGCGTGGGCTACCGGAAAGAAGCAGAGCGGTTTCTGGAAGAAATCGAGAAGAAAAACACAGACGACAGAGCGATTAGCCTGATTCTCGAATTTAGCATTGGCGACATACAGGATACGATACAGAAAATGATTAGGATCTACGAGCCGGCCATGTTGGTCGTTGGAACAAAAGGTCGAAGCTTGACCGGGTACCAAGGTCTTCTCAGCAGCGGCAGTGTTTCCAAATACTGTCTACAATACAGTCCAGTGCCTGTCATTGTGGTTCGACCGAGCAGTAAACGCGAAGCAAAGAAACGGAAAAGGCTGCAAGATCCAAGCCGATCTGGCTATCGCGACATTCTGGACAAATCGGACGACGCGCCACGAGGACGAGGCACACATCTACTGGACGAAAAGCACCGCCTCTCAGTTATGGGCTCTGAGCTTGGCGCTCTCGGTAAGCTAGATGCTCATGACGATGAAGCCCGACATGTCGCAGAAGCGATTGGGTACAAGCATGTCGGCAGCACATCTCAGACCGAACTGCCACGGGGAAACTCTCTTTCTCGCATGTCTTCTGTCTCCGAGGGCCCTACTTCTCCGCCAGGCAGAATGATGAAGTCCCCAGAAATGGGAGCTGTAGACTCCGGGAGCGAAGACGACGAAGACTTCGACGAAGAAGCGGAAGAAACCCTCAGTCCGGAAGCAGAGGCTCTGCAAATTGCTCGCGAGAGGGCATTACAGGTACTACAGGACGTGAAGGAGGATGAAGAGGACCGAAAGCGAAGGGCTTCTAGTAGAGGTAGAAGTCAAAATCGCAACCGAAATGGCGGTGATGACGACGAGGGCGGAGGCGGAGGCGCTGCAGTGCTTGACATTTTTGAGAAACTGAATAAGGGCTTGAAATAGGGTTGGATGATGTAGAGGTCGGGGAATATATGTATAGAAGCTACAGGAGGAGAGCTTGGTGGGTTGGAGAGACAGGTCTCGGCTTCTTGAAGATATTATCAAAGCATGCATCTTACGAAACGATATCATGGCAGCCGTCATACTCTATGCTTTGACTTACTGACAATTCATCGTAGACCAAAAAGACGATGTTATATCGAGAACAGAGGGCTCAGTGATCAGTGATCGGCATGATTAGCCACGGCTGTTGCAGCTATAGCCGAGAGCATGCCCACTTCACTTTGCAACTCTGCAAGCATAACGGTCACAAAATTTCCCTTGCGGTGTATCATTTTACATCTTAGATCGCTCGAACAAGATCTTCCTTGCAGCAACCTTTGGAACGAACCTGATTCAATTTACAGGTCCGCGCAACGAAGACCTGTCGTAACCTCGGCAGAACAGAGCAGCGTCTACACCACGTTGAAGACAGAGACATTTGAGCATCCACAAGAACACTACCCGTCCATGCAAGGCTGCCATTGATGCTATCACGTCTCTTCCGCCCATTGCCAGGGATAACATTGCCCTTCTTGCTCGCAAACAAGACAAACCCACTGTCCAGTCTTCAAATCCGGCCCCTCGCCACAATGCCATCAACACCACCCAACCTCAACACAATCTCCATCTCCCTCGACATCCAAGACCCCTCCATCTGCATCCTAAAATTCAATCGTCCCAAAAACGCCAACGCCCTCAACGTCCCCATCGTTCAAGACTACCTTCGGGCCCTCCAATGGACCTCGACCGACCCCAGCATCCGCATAATCGTCACAACAGGCACTGGCAAATTCTTCGCAGCAGGTCTCGACCTCTTGGACCCCAGCGTAAAAGAAACTCCCAACGCGACGATTTCTGACGCGTTTATTGAAGCTCTCTCAAAGACTCACGAGCATTTAATCAAGACGGAAAAATTGCTTGTCAGTGCTGTTAATGGTCCTGCACCCGGATGGGGAACGACACATATTGCGCTTTCGGATCTGGTGTATGCTTCTCCGACTGCGATATTTTTCACGCCGTTTGTGCAGTGGGGACTATGTGCAGAAGGTTGCTCATCGTATACTTTCCCGCGGATTATGGGAAGGCAGAAGGCTAGTGCTTTGATTCTTGCAGGTCAGAGGTTTGGGGCTGAGGAGATGGAGAGGGCGGGATTGGTCACTAAAGTGTTGGAGCATAAGGATCAAGAGGAGTTTTTGGAGAAGGTTTTGGGGATTGTGAGAGCGGTGGCGAAGTTGCCGAAGGAGAGCTTGAAGTTTAATAAGCAGGTTTTGTTTGGAGAGAAGGAGAGAGAGGAGTTGTTGCGGGTTAATGAGTTGGAGATGAGGTTGTTGGGAGAGAGGGTGAGGAAGCAGGAGAGTTTGGATGCGATTGCCGGGTTTGCGGAGGAGACGGAGAGGAAGAAGAGGGAGAAGAAGGCGAAGCTGTGAGATGTTTCGTTGATTCTTTTCAGGCTCTTTCTACGGAAGCGATCTTGGAAAGTCTGTGCGTCTCCCTTCGTTCTTCTGTTTCGTTTAATCCTTTCCAGGCTGTTTCCGCGGGAGCGATGTTGGATATCATGTGCGCTTCCCTTTGCTCATCACGCCATGGAAAACAGGTCCACATCGCTTCTCAGCACCGTCCGTGGAATTGCGCGCGCTGTCCGTTGTTTCGATCAAGCCATGTCAGGCGCCGATTCTCCGTATCCGGCTCCTCGTTCTGTTGGCGTGCTCCTCACAGTTTTTGGCACCAGCTCGGCCAAGTCGTCCTGTCTGTCATGTGCGCTTACTGCTGACCACCGAAAATCTTGCAAAGCGTCTTGTGCATATTCCAATCCTCCGATTGACACACCTTGTCTGCATCTATAGTCAGCCACACCACTTCTGAAAGGCGCGTCCTTCACCGAACGGCGAAACTCACTGCAGTACTTGGCCAGCTTGCAACCGCCGCAGGACTGAAGCGGCCAGTCGTCGCGCTCCACCTTCTGGCATTTGAAGCAACGCAGAGCTTCAGCAGGGCATTCGATTTCTGCCCACCTCGGAGTCGCGACTGCTTGCTCGGCACGGTACTTCTTGAAGAAAGCGGCGAAGTTCTCTGGCGTGGCTTTGGCCGCAGCTGCTGCAGCTTCTGCGCGAGTGACGGTTCTGGTCGCAGGCTTTGCTTCTGCAGCCTTGTTGCCGTCCCCAGACGTGCTGTTGCCAGCCAGGTTGTTGCTGGTCGAGGTGTTGGACGCGGCTTGTTGATCGGCGTACTACACCATCAGTCGGCTGTTAAAATGTCTCATAAATGACCTCGCGCGGCTCAACTTACAGCAATGAGATCCTCCAGCTCCGACTCGATGAACGCCATGATTGCCTCCACATGTTTCGGAACCAAGTCTCTGCCATCCTCGCGAGACAAAGTCACGTCGAACTTCGTCGATACCAACTTCCGACCAAATGTGCTCGACGTGGGATACGCATCGATAGAGAAGATTTCCAAAGTCTTGTTGACCGACTTACGCTCAACTTTCTTACCGGTCATAGTGCTCTCCGTCTCTATGTACCGCAAAGGGATTCGAAGACGGTTGCACAGCTTCAGGTCCTTCCAGTTCGACGCCCGGTGGCCAGACCACGGAAGAGGAGTGTGCATCATGAAGGGTAGTTTCATACCTGTGATTTCTGCGACGCGCTCGTCCCATGAGATCGACACGCCCTGTGGTCCGTGAACGGAGAGCATGGTGGCGGCTGAAGTGGTGCTTGAGGTTGGTTCTGGGTGTTGGTCGAGGTTGTAAGGGACGACGTTGTGGAAGTGCCTAAACAAACGCCGTCAGTAATGTTTGCTGCAGTGTCAAAACTTAGTGCGGACTTACCGATTGTCTGCAACCACCGGCTCATACTCCTCGAAACTCGACATTCTGTGAATTCGCGCGCTCACGCAAAATGAAGTGTTGTACGGTAAAGCCAGGCTTGGCTGCTGATTTGAAGTACGGCTCACGCATTCGAACTCAACCGGAGTGAACGAGCTGAGCACAACAGTGCTCCCGCTATCCACTTCCTCGCCTAATCAGTTACTTTCTTCAGTTCCTGAAGGGCCTCAAGTGGAGTTGTGCATGTACCGCGATAATTAATCTCCAGCAGGATTCTAGCCAACCTCTTTGCGAGGCACCAGGATGAGGATTCCTGAGATCGCAGAGCTCGCCATCGACATTGCGACTGGCGCCCGCGAGCTTTGTCAAAGGTGTGTATATAACGAAAAATTCCTTTAGAGGGCCGGCTCCAGTTGGCCATCATAACGATCTCTTAACCGATTCTCGTCGCATCAAGTTTGTTTCCTCAACAAAGAATGCCTGTAGTTGCTAGTGGCTAGTTCCAGCACCTTCGCGCTTCGTATTCCACTCGAGCCATCGTCCTCAAGAGCGATAGCTCGCTACCGGCAAGGCGCTCTATGTTCAAGTCGGTCATGAAAATATTCGAATCCAGGCAGCGCAAAATTGCATGCTTTAGAGAGTGCCCATGCAACAAGAACGATGGGTGATGGCATCGCCCTCCCATCATATTCGCACCTGAGCAAACGGTCTCCTGACCCCGACATCCAGAGTCCGCCAGAAACTTAGATTGTAGAGAACAGCCAGAACGTGAAGTCGGAAGTGAAACGCACCGCAGTCGGCCCAGGACCACTCATCCCGCAAAGCAAGAACCACCACCCATTCAGCGCCTATCGCGCTTGACCCATCACATCCATCAAACTTTACGGGCCCGAAGCATAACCCAATGGCAATGGCACTTTTCAAATGGCGAAGAAGAGCCCAAAAGATCAACCATCGAGTGTCGTATTTCATCTAAAAAGTGTATATCTTTCGCGCCAAAAATCCATTTCCAGTCCAACCAGCAGACTCATCACAACAATACAGACATCGCAACCACCAACATTTTCCTGTTTTACCCCGCTCGCTCCATCGGCAGCCGTTACAATAGTCGTAGCATAATAATACAAAAAACTTGCGTGCCTTGGTTGTTAGTTTGGTCCCGAAACGCTTCTCTGTCTTCTCATCCAAGACCTTGAAAAAGAAGCTCGGTGCCTCGTGCAACCCCCGATCTGAACCTAGAGCTTGCGCTCCTACAAGTCCCAACTCAATTCTATTCTAACAATATCCCTGCCCGGGTATTCAAAGCCTTGGAAAAATGATGATGACAAGGTATAATAGTACAACAGAGTGTTGATGTACCCAGATGGACAAGCTCCAAGGCGTATAAAGTGTGGTCCGACATTTAATATGCATCCAACATGTCGTCCAGTTCTGAGAGCTCCACATCTTCGGGGCTCTGTAAGCTGTCCCAACCAAAGGCTGTCTCGGCCAGGATGCTGTGGTGCTCCTTGCCGCTGAGGTCCAGTCTCATGACCTCGTCGTGACGTCCCATGGGGTGATCATTTTGTGCGCCAAGCACTGGGCTGCTCAACTCCATACGGTGCTGTGAAGGGAGAGAAGCACCGAACAATTCATTTGCGACAGCTGAGTTCTTCAATGCTGCGCTCTCCTCGGTCTCTTCCTCGACGGACATGGTAATGCTATCGAATTCCTCGGCTCCTGGGGACGCATCTTTGGATTCCATGTTTACATCTTGCTGGCTGTGTTGGCTGTTCCGCCGTTTTTGCGCCTCTTCGTACAATGCGCTTGCGGTTTGCTTGAAGTCTCGTTCCTCGGTCTCTAGAGGTGGGCTTGCGTTGCGTCTGGTAGCGAAGCTTGCCCGCTCCCGTGACAGTGAGCTTCTGGCCGAGTACGATGTACCGGGGGCTCGCGGATCAGACTCAGCGTCTTCGTCGAGTTCCGGCGACGATAGATCAACTTCCGGTGATAGTGATTGACGGACTCTCGAGTAGCAGTCCTCAACGTCGACTGCGGACGCGGATGAGATTGAAGGCGAGATAGTGCGCATTGGCTTAGGTATTTGCTCCACCGTGTCTGGAATGGGTTGGTGTGGAGTCGTCGTCAAGTAGAAATACAGACGGCGAGGGTGCACGGGCGAAAGGTCCTTTGCGAGGGGGCACGGGCTCACTGCGGGCCATGTTCGATGGAGATAGGCGGTCAGACGGGATGAGATGAGAGCAGAAGGGTTCGCGGACCTGGTCAAACGTCAGTACAGGAGCTTCGATAGACGCAGCGGGTATGGTCACATACCTATCCACGCAGTGTAGCTTCGTCGCAAGCACAGCGGCCAATTCCTTCACCAAATGCGGTCTGTTTCCGGTCTTTTCGATCTGTTGTATTGTCGCCACAACAATGTCATCGTTGATTCCTTCTGTATCGATTTTACTGCTCGTACCCTCTGCGACAGGTGAGGGTGGAGGTGACAATTCGTTGGCTCGCTGCGGTCGCCCCTCTTTGAATCGAATCGTGGTCGTTCGTGGTGGGCTCATAAGGCCCGGGGGCGGTGAGGTGGATGTATGCGACCGCTTGGATTTCTTGGGAAGTGGCTCTGCGTCGTGGATGACGCTCTCGGGCGGCGAGGGAGCGCATCGCTTAGAGCTGATGATGCCCAGGTCGCCCAGGTTCAGCGACACCCTGCGGGTCTGCATGTTGGAACAGCGGCGATAATATTATAGCAATGCGTGCGACGGCGACGGAGATTAATGTTGTAGCAGGCGCAGGCAGTCGCGACGCGGCCGTCAGCTCGAGGCCAAAAATTGGGAGCTTGATCGCGATAGCAGCAAAGGCGAGACAGCTAGGCGGTGGCAGCAGCTCGCGATTCGTCGGGCGGCGCAGGCTGACTCAAGACGGTCCTTGCATATGCAGCTGCAGCTCGAGGCACGAACTGGCCAGTCGAGGGCCAACGGCGGTGATGAGGATGGGGAGGGTCAGCGCGCGTACGGTGCGTGCGTTGTCTGGTCGGTGGTGATGTTGCTCGCTGGGGGCGGCGATGCTGGGCTGGGCTGGCTCGTGGTTGCCGTGGAGCTGTTCTCCTGACTGTGTGAGGAAACGCTGGTCGCAAGAAGGATCGACCCGGCCAATCCTCGCAAGCTCTGCCTGGAGACGGGCAGCGGACAGGCAGCCGTGAGGATGAGCCGCCGCCGACGATGAAGCGCTGGTGCTGTGAAGTGAAGAGTCGCGCAAGTGTTGTGCAAAACTCCTGTCGGCCACGCGGTCGCTGTCGTGGTCGTGGGGCGAGTTGCGAGGCGTGTTCCGGCAAAAGAGGATGGGATGGGCGCGAGAACTCTTCGTTCTTCGTCACTGCAACTCTTCCCGCCGCTAGCGTGATAGTGCCACCAGAATATCGCAAACAATGCCTCGTGGCAATTCGTTCGCGGGCAATGCCTCTGCTCTCGCGATTCGACAGTATACACGGAGGCGGCGGCGACAGTACTCGGGTCTACTATCGCGGGGGTGCTCTGTTTGTTGCAGCACGGGAGGTCGCACAGGCAAACGCGATGGCATTCCTGGCGTCAGTCGCCGACCGCACGCCTGGTAAGGTACCTTGCTCAGTGCCCCCGTCCCGCTTGCGCAGTAGTGCCACCGCCGACTGCAGCGAATGGGAACCCGCCCAGCGTCACCGGACTCGCAAGGTTTCGAACTTCGGGCACAGGTTTTTTGGGACGTCATCATGGTCTGGGCCTGTTGACCGCTTCAGCAGGGTGCGAAGTCAAACCCATCCATCGACATCCCCACGAACAACCACATGCGCCTCAACGGACGAACCCCCAATGCTTGCGCCATTGCGACGCGCGCGGTGCTGCTCAGTTAAAGTCCATGGTCTCACATGCACAGCTCCAATAAATTTGTGGTTGCGCTAACGGGGAGCTCTCTGCTGCAACACTAGCACGCCCACATGCAGTTTTGGCTCGTGTGATGATCTCAGGATCAACAGATCCTCAGGCACAAAAGGTCGGTCCAGCTGTGGCTCCATGTCGGCTGTCAGCCATATCGCGTGTCACTCACTTGCCAATGTCTCGATGAACGTCGAAAGAGCTCACGATCGAAGATCTGGCTACCGCTGACCTCGCCGGGCCATGACATTGGAATCCGGCTTTATTGGAAGCGAAGACAAGACCATCAGTCAATATGGCAGCTGCAACAAACAGACTCGCCTCGAAGGCAGACGCGTGATAGGACTACGCGACCTCTTGGCGAAGCATCGGAACAATGTTGGATGAGCTCAGAGCTATGGTGTCACAGGAGCTCACGACAACCGTCGATTCCCGCGAGGCTCTGCGTTCCAATCGCTATGCCAAAGGACACTGATTCTTGACATCATCCTATCTTTACCTTCGTGGCGGACTGGACAAGCAAAGCTGGAAGAAGCTACGCCGTTATGTCTACAAGCCACTGGCCATTGTAGGAGGTAGGACTGCTATACTAGCCAGCATTCCCCACACACCAACCATGGTGCGCTGACAACGACGATCATCGATTCAATTCACTCGTTGCTCAGACTATTGCGGCTTCGGCCACCGTAGCTGGCAAACGACAAGGGTCCCAAACGCGTACGGCCAAACTCGCCGACCACCGTCACAGTCATTGAATGCACGATCAGATGCAAGAGGCCAAGCCGATCATGCTTCCAGTCGAGCGACGCATCGTTCGTTGCCCGCTGCGTAGGTGAGCATAGTAGGAGCGCAGGTCTCTCACACTAGTACCAATGGCTAGTAGATGACGCCGGCTACTTCGACAACAACACAACCTCCCTTCCATCCACATGGTGGCAGACGGGTTGAACAAAGCAGCTCCTCACACGATGAAGTTATGTGAGGCCAACTGATAATGGGCTCAATCCGAACGATGAGGAGACGATACTTGTAGGTCGAGAACACAACTCGCCTACTAAGCACAGCTCGACAAATGGATGATGTGAGAATTGAAGCTCCCTGCTCATCAGGAAACGAGTCTGGATTCGCGCGCTTCGATGCTACCATACCATGCACGCAAACATCCCAGTTTTCATACCCTACTAGGTACAGTGGCCAGACCTGACGCCTGAGCACGCACGATGCATTGGGCTCGCTCGACGTATAGGAACAGACGCGAACAGCTATGCCCAAATGTTTTCCAGAGAATCACCTTTGCAGTAATGCATAATATGCTTACAGGTCCAGGCGCTGTGACTTCACTTTCGCCTTCCAGACGCCTCAGAGCAATGCAGATACCGCTCGTGACAATAAAACCACAGTATGAGTTGATCCGGAGAATGGAAACCATTTGATAGGGTGAGGGTGATGAGCTCAGCGTCACCTGGAAAAATTGTCTCATCAAGATGCAATTGCGATCTCAAGACCGTGCCTCATGTCCCGAAAGTTGTGGCTCATGCGAACATTCCTATCCTGGGAAGCTGGCTTGGAGCAGCATCGGAAAGCCCTGGACGCTGGATATACTGAAGCTCGCAGACACGTTGAAGTACATAGCGGTCGTTGATATCAATGCGAGTTTTGCTCTTCAGATAAACAACGTGGAACTCACTTCTTGTGCTCCGAGCCGAATTTGCAGATGGGTAAGGCTGTCCGGAATAGCTGTGTCCGAGACTCGTACAATGTTGCTCGGAATTGTTGCTTCCAATCGTCGCGCCTTGCGATAAGCGCGACAATCACATCTTTCGCATGTACGAACACACTCCGATTACCGATGAACAACGACATGTGAATATATCAAACTGAGAGGAAAGAGAAGCAGGATCTTCACCTCCGAACTCAAAAATAGGTGTCGGCAGGACCCCATGGTCCGTGCACACTTGGAACGGACATTGTAGGAAGTTGCGGCCCGAATAAGGTCCTCAGAAAACTAGGCGTTGAGCTCTCAGCAACCCGTCTGTCTGTCCACCACCACGACCAGAAGCAACATCCCTCCTTCTCCATCCCTCCGTACATCTTGTCCTCCTCTCTGCTCCGTATCTCTCAGCCAGCGGTTGCTGCAAGAAAGAGCACAATGGTCTCCGCACGACTCGTCCGCCCAGCGGCGCAACTTCTCCGAAGCTCTCCATCAGCTGCAATCCCCCGATCGAGCTTCCAGCGATTGTCGAACCCCGCGGTGGTGTCGAGGACGTTCTCTTCAGGGCAGAAATGGAGGGCGCAGAAGGAGATGACGGTGCGAGAGGCGCTGAATGAGGCGCTTGTGGAGGAATTGTCTGCGAATGAGAAGGTGTTTGTGTTGGGTGAGGAGGTTGCACAGTACAATGGCGCGTAAGTCATACCTTTACCTTCGGGATTGAGGAAGAGGAGGTTGAGGTGGAAGAACGACCAAGGTGCTCTTGCGCTTAGGCCGAAGCATAGAGGGGAAGGATATTGCTCATCCCGATAGCCATTGGCACCGAAGCTGGATCTCTTTCTCGTTAGAGGCTATGAGACCCGTTGAGGTGCTGCTTCGGACTTTCCACGCGCCATCCTGAAAAGCGGGAGGGCGTTATCGCGGTCGAGCAAGGCAGAGCACATGGACCAACAGCAGGGCAAAGGGCATGAACAGGACACAAGGCTAACGAACATGGCAGATACAAGGTCACGAAAGGACTATTGGACAAGTTCGGCGACAAGCGTGTCATCGATTCTCCCATCACCGAATCCGGATTCTGTGGTCTCACCGTCGGTGCCGCGCTCGCTGGTCTGCACCCAGTTTGCGAGTTCATGACCTTCAACTTCGCCATGCAAGCCATTGACCAGATTATCAACTCCGCCGCAAAGACCCACTACATGTCCGGTGGTATCCAGCCCTGCAACATCACTTTCCGTGGTCCCAACGGTTTCGCCAAGGGTGTCGCTGCCCAGCACTCTCAGGATTACACCGCGTGGTACGGCTCTATTCCTGGCCTGAAGGTTGTGGCTCCTTACTCAGCGGAGGACGCCAAGGGACTGCTGAAGGCCGCCATTCGCGATCCAAACCCAGTTTGCGTGCTCGAGAACGAGCTGCTCTACGGCGAGACCTTCCAGGTTAGCGAGGAAGTCCAGAAGGATGACTTTGTCATTCCTGTAAGCATTTGTTGTCCACGATCTGCACACTAGTAACTTTGCTGACACAACCACAGCTCGGCAAGGCCAAGATCGAACGCGTCGGCAAGGACCTCACCATTGTCACCCTCTCCCACTGCGTCGGCATGGCGCTCAAGGCTGCCGAGGAGCTCAAGAACAAGTACGGTATCGAGGCAGAAGTCATCAACCTCCGCAGCATTAAGCCTCTCGACCTCGAAGCGATCATCAAATCAGTGAAGAAGACCGGACACATGATGGCGTTGGAATCTGGCTTCCCAAGCTTCGGCGTTGGCTCAGAACTCATTGCATTGACCGCCGAGTACGCCTTTGACTACCTGGAGGCTCCCCCTGTCCGTGTGACCGGTGCTGAAGTGCCAACTCCTTATGCGGAAGGTCTGGAGAAATTGAGCTTCCCAACTCCCGAGTTGGTGACTTCGTACGCCGCTAAGCTGTTGAAGGCGTAAGCGTGAAGGAGATTTAGCATGGAGAGGGAAAGCACGACGGAGCGATGACTTAGCACGGGTGGCGTAGGATGGCGCAGTCTGGGACACACCACAAACAACTGAGCAGGAAAGCCAGAGACGGCACAATGCGACGCCAGCTCGCGTGGAGAGATGACAGGTTACTACTGTACTTATACCACCACACGGTTTCTGATTGAACATAGCGATGGCGAGTACGGAATGAATATTGACTGTTGTTCAATTGCAAGGTCTCGGGTGCTCTATTCTTCGATGATTGATTGGTTGAATTTCAGCCAATGCGCCGGACTTCCATTGCTTTTTTCTGTGAGAGGGCTGCACAGGAAACTCGTGTCACTCCAACTGGGCTGGTACTTGTGCTCACAACGCGACGGGGGCTGGGATGGACGCACGTGCTTGTCATTCTCGAAAGCACCGAAGGAACGAAGCATGGCGCCGCAAAGTTCACCTTTGCATCACCTGATACAAGAGTGTGAACTGTCGGACATGGCTGCCACGCGTCTTTGTTGTGGCTCGAGAGCGCCCAATTGTCACTGCCAAACCTGTGTCGCTAGAGTTAGGGGATGTTTGCTGTGCATGCCGCGCAAGCGCATTTGCGATGGCTTTCTCAATGTATCTGCAGTCGCCTTGTTCTGGATCCCGAGGCTTGTCATTAGTCTGCTTTCGATCCAGGCTGTTATCTCTGTGGCGCTCCATTGCTGCTCGTACAGTACGAGGCGCATTCGCTGCAATTATAGAGATAGCGTGAGCAAGTATCTTGTCTTACGGCGGCAGACCTGTCAGGGTTGGGCACATTTGTGTCTCGTCGCTGTGGTCTGTAGAGCACAAAGGGTCTGCTTCAAAGCCTCACGGCTGGCCAGCGTTCGAGCCTGTCTTTGGGACTTCGTTGTGTAGCTCATCGCTGCCCAAGTGAAACACGAATGTATGCTTCGGCGTTCGTGATGGCGTTCGCGGCTCTCCATCATGCCTGCGCAACAGCTCGGCTAAACTGAGAGGCCGTGACGATACAGGCCAAGAGGTCATGGCGAGCTTGCATCGGGACGTGAAGTGCAAATTGTCGTTGAGAAACAGTCTCATACCTTTGTAGCACAGCAGCAGAACTGATTGTGGCTGCCACGCGATTACCCTCGTGCCATGGAGACAAGGAAGTGACCACATGTCACGACAACCATGGCGGCTGAATACAGCCTGAAGAATGATGGCTGCTTTGCTACCGACTGCTGTGCGACAGGATCATGTATGTCTTGGAGCTATTTCGCGCCGAATTCTTTGTTAGGGTTGTCGATCGCTCACTTCGGCGTGAAGCTTGCTTGCTTTCCACGTGGATTGGAACGCGCGTGGAAGCTTCTCTGCAGCTGCACTTCGCTACACCTTGCTGTTGCGGCGTCTTTACGAGTAGCTGCTTTGCGGGCGTCGACAAAGGCGTTCTCGCCGGTGGCGATTGCCTGTTCTACTTGGAATGGCTGAGTGGGAAGCCCGGCGTGCTTGATGTTTGATTGGGAAGTCCATGGCGGTTGCATGTGCTTGCAGGAGTGGTTCATTGTCTCCATTTTGATGTTCTCATGTCGATCCGGCGGAAGCGGCGACGTGGCGGCGTGAAAGCCGTTAAGGCTTTGTGTAGCAGAAGACGAGAGATGAAAGTGTGGCAGGTGGCGCTGCTGTGGCTCGACGCGTCGATCGACATGGAAGGAAGGAAGGTCGAAAGCTTGGCCTGGCTCATCTCCAACCGAACATCCACTCGTCGATATGCGTTTCTCTCCGGACATGTTCGGTCCCGCTCTCGCGTAGACTTTCAAGCACGAGCGGACTCAGGCAAAATCTGACATCGTCGTCCACTGGCTGAGGAAGACGTGTCAGTCCCAAGGACTCTCCGCAAAGGCCGCTTTTTGGACGTCACAAAGAGGGCATCTTCGGTGTTCCACAATCCGCCCAGGTGGGAACGTCTTACAGGCCCAATGCGCGCGAGGCGGCCACGCGAATATCCCAGTTGGTGAGGCTGCAGTTGTGATCGACTGACGTCCTGCAAGTCGTCTCCGGCCCTGTCATACCGATCCCTGGCCCACTGCACGCGTTGTCGCCGCTTCGGGAGAGCTGGTCAGCGACCACTCTGACTGTGCATGTTGCGGAGCAGCACGTTGGCAGTGCCGCCGAGCGTCTCATGTCTCGTGCTGAGACGATGTACTTTGTCTCAAAGTCGTCGGAGAGGCTCGGCCGACGTGATATGCTTCCGGTACGACCCAAGCACAAGCCAGTGCTAGTGTTGTGGGAAATTGGGACCATGTCTGTGCCTAGCATGCCACGCGATGCATACACCTTCCCTCGTGGCAGCCTCTGAACGTCCTCGGCGTCGGACTTGCGACTTTTCTCGCGATTCGCTGGGATCTGTAAGCACGGTGGCCGCAAAGCAGCCACTTGATGACCACGATGCATGTGCAGCTCCGCGTTTATCCTTTCCTGGCATCCGCATGGCGTTTATCAGAGCTTTGGCTACTGACGTCGTCCTACTCGAGTCGGTCGCTTCTGGTGGGTCGCATTTGGGGAGTCGTTGTTTATTGGTTTCAGCCTGTTGGAGCTAATATGTAGGATAGCTTTGAGCGAAACTGACGCTAGCTCATCATCTCCTGGTTCGGAAGATTGCCGAATGCAAAGATCGCCCAAGGTTGTATGTAGTCCGAAAGATGCGAGTCGATTTCCAGTGGAGTATGAGGTAACCACTGCAGCAGCAAAGCTATATGAGTAGGGATGCCCGGTCTATCAAAACGAATCCTGCTGCAGGCAAGGACCTAGTGTTTCTATCGACTTGGATCCTCCACTGCACTGCGGACTCCACCAAGTCAAACACATGCAGTCAACAGTTGCACATTCAGTGCGTTGATCATGCCACTGGCTTACGAAACGATTCCCCCAGCCCAAGTGCAATCACCAACTGTCGAACTTACGCAGTCAGCAATCCACCCCGTAAAGGAATCCGACCGCCCTAGCACATCAGCAAGTAGAAGAACAAACTTGCTTGATCTGCCCACCGAGGTTCGCACCAAAATCTGGACAGACATATTACGCGAGAGTACAGACATCAGTTTCCTTCGCACTTGCCGAACATTCTCCATGGAGGCCTCAACAATTCTATACCAACGTCCAGTCCATTTCGCATCTCAGAAGAAGCTCTTCGCATGGATCGATCGGAGTGAGACTTCCGAACTGGCGCGTGTGCGGTTCCTCACCCTCAGACTAACGGATGTCGACCTCTCATCATTGTTCAACACGAGCCCAAATCCCAATGGTCAACGTACATCAGCATGGGACCTCTACCAACGAGAGCTTATCCGCCTGGATGAAGCATTGGAGGCTTTGCCCAGTCTTAGCCAACTTATTTTGGTCCCGCCGGACAAACACAAATCTGTATTCTTGAAGAGCATGTATATGTGCTTCTTGAGGCGAATACAAGTTCGCTGTCACAAATTGGAGCGTCTTATTGTGCATGACGATCCTTCAATCTTGCAAAAGGTCCCGGAGCTTCGCAGGCTTGTGAAGGTTGTCTGCGACAGTTCAATCTCGTCAACAAGCTCGAGTACGCTTGGTGATACGTCTCAGGCGTACTCGAAAGTGAAAAGGGAGGATAGAGTTGTTATCAAAGAGGAATTTGCAAGCGATGGGAGCTGACATTCGGGCAAACGCGAATTTTTTGTTGTTAACAAAGGTTCTACGTATGACTAGGATCATGTATATTCAGGCTGTTCCCCAGCAAGCATTCCTCTCCCGAGAGGCAGACGCT
This sequence comes from Cercospora cf. flagellaris, assembly GCA_005356885.1. Taxonomy (NCBI): domain Eukaryota; kingdom Fungi; phylum Ascomycota; class Dothideomycetes; order Mycosphaerellales; family Mycosphaerellaceae; genus Cercospora; species Cercospora cf. flagellaris. The sequence goes on along the minus strand of RJLU01000009.1, from coordinate 1,017,442 downwards.
TCCGAGCTCACAAGATTGGCAATGCTCAACACAGTGCCTCAGGTCTCGTCGTGAAACACGGTCGCAGGTACAGCGCTATCTTGTTTAAAGATGGAGGTCTTTGCCTGGAACTACTCTTCTAGCCCTTAGCGCAGGTCCTTGCCGCCGAGTCGCGGAAACGCGATAACCGCCTTCCGCGTACAGCTTGATTATCAATTCGCTACAACAGAAGGAGCTCCATCATCTTCACATTTTTATCAGTGTGACTTTTTTCAAGCCACCCACTACCTTCACATATGAATCTCAATCTCAGTCGTTCGTGAGTAGATCATGGGAGGACTCTGGAGTGTGCGACTATGCCGGCGAAACAACAAAAGCAGCTGCTGAAGAATGAAAGCTAGAGAGACAAATCTCACTTGCGTTCTCAGGAAGAGATTTTCTATACCGCCATGGTCATTAATGCATGAGTGCCCAGACTGCCACCGAGGCAATAATGAGAAGTCCCAAAACGTACGCGACCACAAACGACAGCCAAGAGCGAATAGTGAGGTAATATTTACGCACGTACACCCATGCAACCCACCTGCGGCCGAGGACACGGAACTCGATGTACCGGAACCTTTGCGAGAGAAACACAGTCGTCTTTACTTCCGCTAAAAGATTTTTGCCTCGCTTCAACCGAAGAATGTTGTAGTCGCTGGGAGTTGCGCATTGCCTGCCCGCATTCTCGCTTAAATCAATGGCGATCTGAGACTCTTTGTTGAACAGGAAGTGACCTTCCGAAATTTCAGGGTATATCTTGATATTGACCTTGATATCTTCAGAGTGAGTACCCGAGAGTATTGATAGATGCCCGTCATAATAGATCCATCTGTCGGAGGGAGGTCTTGGAAAGGCGTCCATGCTACCAGAAAGCGTAGAAGGCAGTCTGAACATCCACCCATCGTTGTTCCAAGCACCGTCATCAACTACTGCTGAAGGGTGTGATACTGCTATCGGGCCAGCATGGGTGGCCATGCAACCATGCCCCTGGATGACCAATAGATCCGGATACACGAGGCTTTTTCTGAAGCAGCGAACCCAGAGGTCTTCTGAGCCGTCGCCCGACTGCCACGCCTCGATGACGCTCCTCTGGTACGGATCGTTCGCTTCCCGCAGTACATTAATGGCATGATTTGCAGTGCGAGTGGCAGCTTCATAAGCATCGCAGCTGCTCACAGATGACCGAGTTAAATCCCCTGAAACCTCACACACGAAATGGAGGACGACGTAGTGACTTGGATCGTCTTCAAAGCGGCAATTAAGCACGGCCGTGTAGTTCAGGTCCGCCTTAAAGTCTTCCTTCTTCGGCATATCAAAGATAGGAAGGTGAAAGCGGATCGTCCTGCCAAGAACCTCATACTGCTTCTGGTCATCGCCTCCCGTAATAGCAGTCAGCCTGGTGTACGTGCGATCTTTGAAGGCATCTGGAGATGATGCCAGCAAATTCTCCCGCTTTCCTGATGGAGGTCGCTTGCGAGGATATCTGGCGTCTGAGGTCTGATAACCCCATGCAAAGATGGTGTGATCGTTGTAAACCCGGAGAAGCTCTTCTTGCAGTCTGCGGAAGGCACGCTCACCCTCGCCGTATATAACGGGAAGGCTGATATCGAAGATGCCAAGCATGGAATATGCGCGATCTTCAACCCGCGTAGTCTCCCGATTAGCAGCCCACGCCATTCTTTGCGCAATGCTAAAAGAAGACAGTGGGCGTCTATGGGTAAGTATGTCGCGGTGGACATCGGTTATACTGGAGACTATGTCCACGAGATCTGCGAGAGCTCCGATGTATATCCCCGAAGCATCATAGAAGGCGACGTTTTTGGAAGCGATCATTTCTTGCAAGGTCCAGCCGCGCGTGAACCATCGACAAGCCTGGAAGAAAGCCGTGACGCGGCAATTTGGCCTTGGCATAACGTTCGAAACGTTCACATCGCTCACGCTTCGGAGAAGGCGCAACTCACTTCCATCACCTGGGTTATGGAAGCTCTCGGACCCAGTCTCTGAGATCGGAAGATGTGCGGACCTCCCTTTCCGTTCGTCCAGGCGAGCACCAAAACTTGACGCGCTCCCTGCCCGAAGGTCTGTCGTCGATGTAAGGACTGAGCGCATCGTGGGTGCTGAGTCTGTGTCGTTATCGTTGAGAGCCAGCACTGCCTGTGAGACATCGCGATCCTCCTTCATATGACGATCTAAGTAGACGTAACAGATTTTGGAGTTTTGATAGAAGCGAAACATGGAGTTGATCGACTCTGCCAATTCGGCAGAGCTTTCTTTGTTGATGCAACATGTGTCGACCCAAACATATTGCAGTCCGTCACTTGCGGCTTGTTCCATTGCGAACTGCAGTTTGGTCCAGCCAGTCTTTCGTCTTGCCGTAGCCAGGTCGGTCATATCTGCGAAAAGTACTTCTTCGCCCTCTCCCTCGGAACGGCGAAGCCATGTATGCGACAAAATTGCATATTGGAGCGTTTCGTCGTGCTCATCTTTCTCTTCGAGTAATGCAGTTTGGGTATTAAGCAGCCGCATGGCAGCGCTAGTATTCGCCGGTGGGTTTTGCGTTAGGTTGTATGCCTCGACAGGAAATCAGTGGAATGGTGGACCATCAGCACGATTAAATGCTCATTCCCCCATGGTGCAGGCTCAGTGGCGCAGAGCTTGTGGTTACACGGCGTAGTCAGCTCTTGTGTGACAGTCAGAAGCTCCATTTCCGCTTCCCCAACCAACAGGAGAGATGTAGAGCCATGTGAAACGGATGGAGGTTATGAGCGTTGCCTTCTCAAGCACCACTAGGAAGAGTCGTTTCCGTGGACAAATGTTCACCATCGTGAGTTCCACCCACAGTGACTTCCATCAGAGGTGTGACTTCCTTCGATGGGCGTCGCGACAGCCTTGCGGTGGGTGTTCCGGAGACACTGCACCACACCGCGACCTCCACGACGTTGCACGACAGCCACAGATCTGTGAAAGCGACAGTATTGGCGCACGATCGCTGAGCAGCGCGACGCAGCCTGCAGCGAAGAGCTCAGCCTAGCATCTGCAGCGAGGAGGTATGACTGGCTTGATGGGATGCTGATCCTGTCCCAAGCTACGGTCGTCACTTGATACCTTGCAGGACCTAAGCTGAGAAGTCGACCTGGCCACTACATGCAAGCCAGTTATTCTAGTTGTAGACATCACAGCGGAAGTTCGCAAGCATCTGATTTGTCGGTTCCTCGGCGCGACTTCTTTGCTCATGCCGCTTTGACAGACATAATGTCTTGATACGCTCTACAAGGGAGAGGTACGATGAGCAAAGAGGTATTCGAGCTCTCCGGGCAGAGAACGGAGTGAATGCAAAGCCCTACTGTACTGTATACTTTATTGTGATTCGATGCAGTAGTCAAGGTCGGCACTGCGCACCACGAGTATGTATTGCGACAGAAGTTTTCGCGAGCGGGACTGAAGTGCCGTATGTTGAGCCGTCACCTGTAGCAGATGCTTGGTACAGGTATCAGTAATGGACCTTGAGAAACCTTGTCGATACGCAACTTCGGCTGAAGATCGGAAGTTCTAATGTATCGTTCAGCAAGCCACGAGAATGCCACAACTAGAGTGAGCTGAGACAACTTGCTGCATTGCTGGCCTGGGGTCGAAGATTCCATTACCAGATTTTCCGCCCATACGCTGGTCGAACTCGTTGAGATCATGATCATAGTTTCTTGGACGGTGTGCAGCAGTCTCCGGCTGCCACTTTCCCATCAGCCCCTAACTTGCACTCATCCGCTGGCACATCTAGCTCGTTGAAATCCTTCGCCGCTTGGTCGCAGAACTCGGCCATATGTGTATCCTTGCTCGAGAGACCTTCCGGATTATGCGTCGTCCATCGTATATGCGTCTTGTTGTAGATATTACTCCATTCCGGATGATGCTTCTGCTTTTTGCACTCTTCGGCCACCGTATTCATGAAGGACTGTGCGCGGTCGTAAGCATGAATCGGATGGATGCTAGACCGAAGACAGTGCTCACCCAAGTGGATTTGAATGTTTTGAATTTGAAACCGCGCTCGAGACCTTTGCCATCATTGCACAGCTGCCATTTGCCCTGGTCTACCAGCTCCGTGGCCTTCGCGGCGAGGGCTCCGGAATCCTCTCCTGCGGAGGGTGACAGATCTTGCGTGCGCACCATGTGTACACGTGTTGAAGAGTAGAGCCGCGCGAGCGCTTTGCTGGGCAGTCTGAGCGAAGCTGATGTGAGGCACAGCATCTTGCATGGGGCTAGCATTGAGTTTTGCGGTTTCTCCGATTCTTCTTCTCGTTTCTACTCGTGGCTGTTGTTTTCGCACCGCCGATACATGTGTACATGCGTACTCATAGTGATAGTGATGGTGATGAAATATGCATTATCGGTGTTTTGCAGAGACAGATCTGATCATGTCGTGAACGCAGCAATGTGGCAGAAGCACTCGGAGGAGGAGGGCAGCATGACGCCAAGCCTTGCATTTGGACATGCTGCGCTCATCCTCCTTCCGCCATCGCCGTCTCACTTCACACAGTTCACGAATTTGACCATTTCACATTCTGGCACTCGCCGGCCTGTTTGCATCATCGCATACATGTAAACACCGACACGACGCATTGAACGAGACGCCGCGGATCGCCGCCCGCCCCGCGTTCAGTGATCATGCCTGCCAACTGTCCGCAGCACGCCACGGAGGTTGTCGCGGACTCGCGGCCGCGCCAGCGACCAGCCATGTCGTGCTTGGCTCCAAGGCGATTTGGTGCTAAAAGTGCACCAAAACGCGCTCGATATAGCGGTCGACGCTTTCAGAGCTGAGGGCACCGCTTGTGCAGCTACGTACGGGCTGTGCTCGTTGGGTCACTGTGCTCGGGCCTCCTGACGATGGGATTCCTAGTCGGCTTCACGAAACATTGTCCATGAACATCATCCGCACTCAACCGCGAAGGAAAGCACTTCGAAGTGCTGTATGACTATGACTCGCACTTTCGAGATCATCGACCCAGGAACGCGCATCGCAGCGCCACGATCCTCGAGCACCTTAGCATTGTCTTGGGCTCGCTTGTTGACGCTACAGTCATCATCACAATGTGCGGAATTGTACGGTAGGACGTTCACGGTCTCGACTCAAAACTGACAAAGCCAGGTCCGAGGCGTCGGAGGCGCAGCGGACAACGAGTCCCCAGACGCGCTTGGCGCTTGGAGACCTCTCTCATCGTTGCTCGAGGCACGAATCTGCCATTTTCCCGTGATTACCGCCTGCCCCGGCCCCGGTGCTCTGGAGATGGTGAAACGCGGCTACACGTGGAGCAGAGAGCTGTTGTTCTTGGGTGCCCTGCCACAGCTGTGTGCGAACACTCTTTAACCCCATGCTGACTAGATCGTCCCAGCAAACTCACGGCGACCCAATTGGAAGTCGAGCAATGTAATCGTCATACAAGAGCAGGACTAGGTTTTGTTGGAAGAAGCACAACTCAGCCTACGCAGCTCGTCGACTTGGCAGTCACATCAGATTTTGGCTTCTGCTAGATAACAGCATTGCCGAACGTTTATTGGACCAGATATTGCCGGGCTTGGTGCCGTCGTCAGATCGACACGTTCACAATGGTGCCATCGTCGCAAATGCGGGCAAGAAAAGTATTGCGCGGTGTGGCATTCCTCATGTCAGAGGAATGCGATCGCATGCGCCTTGTCAGGATCCCGATGTAAACCCAAGATTCGTGGCCGCCGAGGTCTCAACCTAGACAACACGAGCCAAGCCTCAGACTGACCAGGGCAGCAAGACCGCGTTATGGGCATGGCACTACAGGGTCCAGGTATACATTGAGGCTTGAGCAGTTTTGGCAGCCAGCCTGTCACATTCGCCCTAAACGTCAGAACCTCCTCCCAGGTATAAGCGAAGTACATCTCTCTCCCATTTGCAGCAACTCTCTTCAATCCGACCCATCACTTTCCACCTGGTTGATTCACTACCATCATGAAGAACTCGATAGCAAAGACGGCCGCGCTGGCCCTCATGCAAGGTGTGTATGCTCTGTACTGTGTGAGGCAACAACACACTGACATCCACTAGGGTCAATGGCATATGCACAGGTTGCTCGAACCTGCCCGACATCCGACTCTGGCGTTTGCTATTCACTCAATGTCCCAGAAGTCACGGCGAGCTCGAACACCGGCGATATTTTCTTCCGTATCGAAGCACCTGCAACATCCTACGAATATGTAGCGCTTGGGCAAGGCAATCAGATGGCTGGCGCTCACATCTTCGTTTTGTACCAGAATGCGGCTGGTACCAATGTTACCATCTCACCACGACTTGGAACAGGGCACGTCGAGCCACAATTCAACGCTGTTGATATGGAGCTTCTGGAAGGCTCCGGCATCGTGGACGGCGTTATGACTGCGAATGTGAGGTGCGGCGGCTGCAACACCTGGAACGGTGGCAGCATGGACTTCACGCAGAGCAGCACGACATGGATTTATGCTGTCAAGGCTGGCAGCCCAATCCAGGATGATTCGCAATCGGCCGACATCTCGTTCCACGATGGACATGGCGCATTCAACTGGGACATTACTTCAGCAAAGGGCGGCAGCTCAGTCAACCCATTCACCGCACAAGCTGTCAATGCAACGACATCGACTAGCTCGAGCAGCGTGGCGACCGGCCCATCTGATTCTTACCTCATCGCTCACGCTGTCTTCGCGTGCCTGTCAGTCGCCTTTGTCCTTCCAATCGGTGGTATCATCATTCGAATTGGTGGCTTCTCGCAGGCCGTTCTCGTCCACCAGCTCATTCAGTGGTTCGGCTTGATCATGTTCATCATTGCCTTTGGCCTAGGCGCGTACTATGCCACAGAGGACAACTACTGGAGCGAGGCCCACCCGATCATCGGAACTGTTGTCTTTGGCTTGATGCTTTCGCAGCCCATTTTCGGTATCATTCACCACCAAATGTTCAAGAAGGTCGGAGGACGAACTGCTGCATCGTGGTTCCACTTGTCTGTTGGCCGTATTGTCATCATCCTCGGCATTATCAACGGCGGTCTTGGGCTGAAGCTCACAAATCAATCCAGAGCGGCGAAGATCGGATACGGTGTCGGTGCCGGTATCATGGGTCTGGCATACCTTCTCGCGATGGTGTACGGAGAGCTCAAGCGCTCGAAGAACAACAGCAGGAAGGGCAGCTCGGATCAGTCGAGCGTCTCACGCGATCAGTCTGCTGAGTTGGAAAAGTAGTTCTGGGTTGGGATGATGTGAAATGTGGGATGGAGGCGTTGCTTTGCTCTGTTCTGATGATAGATTGCTCTTTCCGATACCCAAATGCATCTCTTTAATTGCTTGTCAGTGACAGGCCTCCGAGATCGTACCAGCTCCATTTCCCCACAAGATCCCCGCTACCATAGATGGTAGGCTGCACAGCTGGATGTTCTAGACGACAGCGACATGGCTAGAGGCTGAACAAAGGCGAATACGATAGGGTGACGCCGCGCCACTGGGACGCCAGCCGCGGTCTGTCGGCAAGTGCCTGCAGCAAGTTCCGCGCGCATGCGCATGCCTTCGCGAACGCGGGAACGTTTGGCTGTGGATTTTCATGAAACGCGCGTTGCCTCCCCATCCACTTCCTGCCTCCAATGTTCGTCCATGACAACGACAGACACCTCGCTCGCTGGACGCCCATGACGGACACGCACATCCAACACGACCGCGTCCCCTAGCTTCACTACCAACATCGAGCTACTGCTTTCGCACGCGCCATGTTGCCCTCGGCCGATGCCGACTGCGACAGCTGCAAACCGTCCTATCTTCGGCAGCGCAGCCTAGATTCCGTCCCACCTTCGACCATCGTGTTCTCGTCCATACCCTTCGTCCTGACATGGATTGCAGCCGCGTACGTCGCGCAGTATAAGCTGTTTCCACTCCTCGCGAGCAACGATTCGAATAGCCATGATGGCCTGCCGCAATTCAATAAGGATACTGCGCCCAAGCCCGCGACCGCGAACTGGAAAGAGAAGCTGCGCAGTCCTTCGAGAGAGAAACTCGCCTCGTGGGTTTTCTCTGCCAGCATCGGACTTTCCGCAATCCTGATCGAGCTCCTACTATTCGAGATCTCGGACACCTTGAACCCAGCAGCACGAGGATTGGCACTGAAAGTCACCTTGACTTCTCTGCTTGTTCTGATTCTCGTCGTCACGCCAGCATTGGAGATTCACGGATTCGTCAAAGGCCTCTTTGGCTCTTCATCAGATACCACCTCCACCCGAAAGAAACGACCATGGCTACAGCATTTCTTGCGATCGGCCATTTTCAAGCTCTGGCTGTTGGCGTTTTGGTACATTCCACAAGCGTCGATTCTGCGGGATACTCTACACCACCCGGAGACAGGACACAGTGAGAGTGACCACGGATTCTCGGAAGCTTGCTTAGAAAGAGTGGGAATTATTGGTATTTCACTCATGGCTTCATTGGCCGGCTTTGCAGCTGTGTCATCTCTTTGGCAGACGTTTGGCGTAAGGCACAGGCCGGTGAAAGAGACGGATATCTCAAGGAAAGCATCAGGGTTGGCAGCTACAGAGGACATGCTGGCAGCAAAACAGAGCAGGGTGCGAGCGCTGGAGAGGAAGATGACAACTGATGCTTCACAATCGGAGCAGAAGAGTGGATTCGTGGGAAGGGTGATGGGATCTTTCCGCGGCTCGAACGAAGCGTCGGAACTGAAGGCGCTGCGCATGGAGGTCTCTGGTCTGGAGACAATGCGCTATACACTTTCCAACTCTCTGGCCAATTTACGAGCTCGACACGCGGACCAAGAGCGCTCCAAGACACAGGCTGGCAAGGCTCTCAACATCCTCAATATCGGCTTCGCGATTTACTGTGCCTATCGGATCTTTGCGACGTCGCTATCCTCGCTCAGAAAATGGTGGCAGCCAAACCACTCTTTCGCCACCAGCGACCCTATCAACAAAGCTCTAGCGTTGGTGACCGCTCACTGGGATAGCGAGCTCGATCGCGACGCCTGGGCGCGCCAGATCAGCTTCTTCCTCTCTGGTATCATGCTTCTAGCATCGTTCAACGCTGTCCTGCAGACTTTCCGGCTCTTCTCACGCTTCGCGCCTAGCTTACTCCAGAAGTCACAGACGAGCCTACCTCTCATCATTTCTCAGATCGCAGGCACTTATGTGATTAGCTCGGCGCTGTTGCTGAGAAGTAACTTGCCTGCCGAAGTCAGCAGTGTCATCTCAGAAGCATTGGGTGCGCCTCTGGAAGGTCGATTCGTCGAAGGCTGGTTCGAGAGCTGGTTTTTGGTCGCTGTGGGATTGACCGCTACTGGTATCCTCGTTGGACGGAAAGTCGGCGGTGGTGCCGACTGGGACGATGAAGAAGCCTACGAAATGGGAAAACGGAGCTGAGGTCTGAAGCCGCGCACGAGAGGATTTCCATCTCTCTCGCGCTCAACACTGCCTATTCGTTCCGCTATCCATGATGCATCTTCAAGCAGACGTGTCTGCGGACGACGAAACCACTGCCAAGCGATGGCCTCCGCGGTCCTCCGCTGCGCAACGCATCGCAGTTTTTCCTGAGGCTGTGCTTGTTTGCTTGGGACCTTTGACAGCTCGTCTTTGCATCTCGCTTAGGCGCATACGGAAAAACCTGTGATGCAAGCCACGACATGCATTTCTGGGTCCTGCTGGGCAGTGCTGGGAAAATGTCGCAACTGACAAGCGAGCCTGCCGAGGCCCTAACTTCGATGTTTCTCCTCTCCCCTGGAGCTCGAGGTCCAGAATGAGCCTGTCGCCCGGTCCAGCCCAACTCATTTGCTGCATGCAAAGGAGGGAAGTTGGCTTTGCAATCTCCTCATGAATCTTGTAGTCAGTGAGAGACGGAAGAAACGGCGCCTTTCAACTTGCGTGCACGATGCGAGATGCACGATGCGCTCCCTTGGCGACCGCAACGCACCGGATCAACGATGTCCTGGCTCAAGTGAGCAAGATACTTCCTTTATTGGAAAACGGTAGTATTTGTCAGAGGGCTCGCGATCAGGAACAGAGTGGGATTGAGGTCTCAGATCGTATCCGCCGCACGATACGAGCGATGGCTCTTCTGGGCAAATGCGCAGCGAGCAACTGAGGGCAAGAAAGAATACGATGGTACCTATCACAGGCTGTCACCATGCATGCTTGGCAGAACAGGACAACATGCCAGGATGTGCTGACTGCGATGCCTTGTATGTGATTTATGCATACGTTGCGGTATCTACCACGGGTATCTCAGTCTATCGAACCTTGTGCTACAACAATGCACGGCGAACATCAGACGCAAATGAACAACAGAACATGTAAAAAGTAATAGTACAATACTACAATGTGACAAGAGAGCTTTGAAGCTGTCGCAGCGACCAGTGAATCAGTCCACGCTCGGTTTCCTATCCCTCTCGTTCTTCAGCGTTTTTCCACTGCTGCTACCTCCGCCATCCAGAGCGGCTTCACCTTTCGGCGTAGATACCGGTGAAGAAGAACTGATCTGTTCTTCAACACTCTTTCCCAGCCCCACACTGCCATACGCAGCAGTCGTAGGACTTGTCGGACTAATCGGCGTAGGCTCTTCGACCATGGCACGGTTCGAGAACACCGTAGGCGTCTCCAAATCTGCAGTATTGAACGTAGGCTTCGCAGCAGCATTCTTAGGACTAGCAGATTTCACTTCCGACGCAGATTGGAACCTTGGACTCGTCGGCGACGTTGGCGAGTATGGTGCTAGGCCACGGTGGCCATCTGTATATGTCTGGATTGGTTCTGGTGGAGGAGACCGTGTTGACTGCTTTGGTGTCTGTGAAGAAGAGGAAGAGCCATGGTGTGCGGGTGCGGGCTTCTTGGGGGCGTAATTCGGATTGAGGATTTTGGCTACGAGGTTACGTTCGTCGACTGCGTCGCTGTCCTCGCCGTCCGAGGTCTCGAAGAGGGCGTCGTCCCATACGGCACTTTCTCTTCGACCTGAGGAACCGTCGCTGCCAACGGAAGAGTAGGAAGCGGACTTGCGTTTTGCGGAGTTCGATCTATCGACGCCCGTCTGCGGAACGGCCAGAGCGGCGAGCTCGTCTCGGGCTTCTCGTGTTTCGCTCTTTGTGCGTGGTCTTACTTCGTCCGGCTTGCTAGTTTGTTCCATGACCTGCTCGCCGTGTTCACTGCTGATTGGCGCATTGGCGGGTTTGGCACGTTCGCGGGTAGGCTCGTCTTCGTCGCGAGTTCGGGCAGCGTGTGTATCAGCGAAGTGAGTGTCGCACAAGTGCTTGACCACAGGCCAACCGTAGGCGTTCGCGAACATCCGGCGCACGATTATGTTGTTGTGCGCGTCTGGCTCGAGACGGACGAGTACCTTGCGCCAGGAAAGATCGCGGTGATAAGCGCGGGCAATCTTCTCCTCGACCTTCATGCCAGAGGTGTCGGTGCTTCCATTTGTAAGAGTAGTAGTAGAAGCATTGGACTGAGCTGTCGTGGTAGTATCGTTCGATGTCATAGAAAGGGTCGAAGAATTGAGTGTGCCATCCCGAGCACTTGCACTGGACTGACGACTGTGCGTTCTGCTCGTCTTCTTCGTTGGAGGCGGCGGGATGTCCTCTGGGTGGTACACTCGATCGTGGAAGATTGTGCGAGCCCGGACGCTGGGGTCACAGATCCACTGTCTGGTCGGCAGAGGTGGGCTGAGAATGTCGCCCGCGGATTCGAAGATGGATGTCTTGGGCGGCGCCACAACTTCGCCTGTTTCTGGATTCGTTATGCTGTCCCCTCTGGTGGCGACAGGTCGCTTCTGATGTGACGACGTGCTATGCAGATGCGGGCGTATAGTTGGGTTTGTGGTCGTTGCTGCCGGCTCCTGTGATACGTCTTCGCTGCTGGGGTCCGCAGACAAGTTCATCGTCTGGCCTCTTCGCAAGATTTTGCTGGTCTTTTTGGTCTGGGGTGGCGGTTTTGGTGATGTAGTATTCGCACCAAACCAGCTCATCATGGTTGATAGCACGCCTTTGTTTTCTGATGCAGCAGGAGGGGTGACTGACTGCCCAGCTTTTGAAGTCTTTTTATTGCCGTCTTCTTCGTTGAAGCTGAGGCGATTTGTCAATGTTTTGCTGTCCTCCGTGGTCTCGTTTTCAGCAGGCTGCGGAACGGCATCTCCTTGGCCAGCCCTTACTGGCGAGCTGTCGTCTTCCGACTCCCAGGACCTCTCAGCTTGCCCATTCGGTACGAGTGCCGTGGAGTTGGCTCCAGTCAATTCAGCCCAGCCCCATTCTGCCACTGTGCCGATCAGGCCGTTCTCGCGACGTGCCTTCTCGACCTTGCCCAGACCTCTCCAGTCGAGAAACAACAAGCAGCTGGTGCGCAACGGAACAATGCCATCGTTGACGACGTTCGAGTAGACTGTTCGATTGCGGAACATTTTCAACACTTGGTGCGCCGGGCCAGTGGGCAATACTCTCAGTAAAGGTTTCGCGGCGGCATCAGCTTGTGCATCCTCCTTGCCCTTTTGCGTGTTATTGTTCATGAAAATGCTACCCATGGCATTCCAGCCTTTGTTCGCTATTGTAGGAGCTCGCCAGGTCAACCCAAGATCCTGTCCTGTGCGCCCTACCAAGCCAAAGTCCAGCGCAAACTTGACATACATTGGGTTCTCGTTGCTCAAACCCAGCATTGGAGAAGCAAGGCAAACAAAATTGACCGGTTTGATCTGTTGGAAGAAGGTCGGACTGTGCTTGTGAATGTATGCAACTGCATAGGTCTGGATGAGGCCGCCAAGGCTGTGGCCGATGAACGATATGCTGGTGAACGTGTAAGGCAGATCCTCTGCTCTCTTCGCATCTCTCGGTGTGGCAACGCTGCTACCTTGATGCGCTGGCTTCCCATCTCGTTTGGCCCTCTCTGCTTCACTTGTGAAAGTGTCTGTGAACTTGCGGGTCAGATTTCTGTGAATCGGCAGGAATGGCTGATCGGGATAAGTGAAGCGCAGAATGTACTTGGCCAACCGCTTGCCCAAGTACTGGATTCCATTCTCTGTTCGGACGGCATTGCCGTTGAAGCCTCGCACAATCGTCTCTTCTTCATCGTCGTCATCCTCTAGGTCTTCTGGTGCATTGTTGAATTCGTCCTGGCCGCCAGTCAAGGGTGCTGTTGCTGTATCGTCGCCGTCCTGTTGCGACTTGACTTTATCTGCTCCTGAAGTATCTGTCTTCTTGCGCTGTTCCTCTTTCCGCTTCTTCGCGTCTGCTCGCGCCTGGGCAACAGTGGCATCGATGCTCTCCTTCATGAACAACATATCCGCGCCAAGATTGCTGTGCAGGCCATGTGTGAGAATGACCAAATGCACTTTCCGCCTCTTCTTCGGCTTGTCGTCCTTTGCCTCCTTGATACCCACATCCTCACTCTTGCGCCTGATGTTGAGCGACTTGCGCTTCTTCTTCTCCTTGTCGTCCTCGTTCTCCCACGATGGCAATTGCGGCTTGTCCCAGAGCGTCTCCGTATCTTCCACGACCAGTCTCACAGCCTTGGAGTAGACGCCTTCGTACTGCACGTTGTTTCTTCGTCGAGCCTCCTTCCTCTCCTTCTCGCCTTGCAACTCTTTGATATTTGCGGGTGCTCCGTGGCCAGCTGCTGCTACCGCGGCGAAGCCCAACTCCAGGCTTCTTTCGTCCCGCCCGACCAGTACTTCGAAGCCTACCGAAGCAGAGTTCGAGAACAATATTTGGGAGGCAATCTCGATGATCCATGTCACCTTACCCTTCTCCTTGTCGCTGTACTCTTGCCCTTGCTGGTAGCTTCTCCTTCTCCCTAGATCGGCACCGGTCTCTCTGATCTCATCTGGCACGACCAACTTGGTCGACCAACTCCCTCCTGCCTTCACCATCGGCTCGTACTCGGGCACGCCATCCTTTTTCGGGTTCCCGACCTTGCAGTGCGGGTTGAAGGTGGCAGGATACGCCGAGACATGCAGAGCATACGGGCCATGGACCCACGCGGCGCGCAAGGGGATGGCAGATGTGTTCTTGACCTTGAGGTGCAGATGCTTCGGAGTGGGGAGGATGCGATCGTTACCGGGAGTGTAGGTGAGCGTGTACCGCACCACCTCGCCAATCTTGACGCTGCCGGCCTGGTGGACGAGCAGCATCTCGTTCTGTAGTCGGCGCAATCGCTACGACGGCATAGACGTGTCGAGGAATCCGCTCATTCGTGCTTTCGCCCCGGCATGTCTCATTCAAGCGGCCGCGTAGTGGAGGCGTTCGATGCTCATTCTCATGGTGGACGATGGTCTAGGGAGCGTCGTCGGCTAGAGTCTGGTAGCGTTCTCCTCGCTGCCGGCCCCTCCGTGCTCACTACATATACCTGCACTGGACGACACAATTCGGCACGGGCTGGATGCAGGTTTGTGATCACCGCTAAAGATTAAGCGTTGTTATCTCGCGTGATCACCAGGACTGACACCGATCTGCCGATGGAGATGACGAAACTCTGCAGCTGCTGCCACGTGCCGATACCATCCACATCCTTAGCATTCTTGTTTTGAACCGCATCTCTCACACATTCGAGACAAGAATGTCCGGAAACATTACATCCCAATGGTCCATTTCCCAGATACCAAACGACTACAGCATTGACTGGTCCGGCTCCATCACGACGGATGAGGGTGTATCCGGATCGTTCGCCACAATTGGCTGACTCTCTGCAATGCCAGGCCAGTCCCGATGGGACTAAGAGGTAAGCTGAATGGCGCAGCGCAGGGAGTGGCCTATAGATTTTGACGAATACCTCCGCGGACCTTACTCAGCGCTGTATATGGACTACGTCGACAGCACGTCTCCATATTGGTGGGCGGAGTCGAACTTTATGTGGTTCCGGCTCATGAGTACATCACGAACCACAAGCACTCATTGCAGCCTCATAAGGAAAGTGGGTGTGTGGTCAAAGAGCTAGCCTGCGCAACAGTAGTAGCAAATCATGCTTCGAGCAGGAGCCACCGTCTCTCTGCTCTCGGAAGCTGACCTTTTGACCTTGAAGAGCAAGACTCAGACCGGAACTCCAAGCTAAATCACACTACTTGAGAACTCATCGCCAGCAGCTGCATTGTGCCGTGCCTTATACCTCCGGAGCCGCGAATATGCATCCCTGGAAATCTTGTGTCCACTGCATGATGGTCGATCTCCTTTTCGGGGCTCCAAAGCTCTGAACAACACAGGCGCATATCATTACACCAAGGTTACTTCTCATTTCGGGGCCGATGTTGTGGATCTCACATTGTCGCAATGTCCGTTCTGCTAAGAGGCGAAGCAGACACGGCAGAACCGGATCTCATAGGGAATGGAATTTTGCAGCCCCAGGCCCAAGCGTTCTTGAACTTTCCGACGCGCAGATCTGCCGCGCTCACTCTCAGACTTCAGATAACTCTCTCTTCATCGAGAAACGCTATGCACGAACAGCAGGATGAGCCGCACGAGGCTCTGACGTTCATGTCCCGAATTCTACATACACTTCACAATCCCCAGATCTCGAAGAAACAGGACGACCTAAGGAACCGAAGTTCACGCTGAATGCCCGGTACAGTTCAGACCCTCTTTCGGAATATTCTCGAGATGGACTGTCTATTTACGAATTCTGGACGGCTTATGTGGACACGAAGTTTTCCATCAATGTCTTCTCATCTCAATGCCCTCGGCGAAATGCTATAGTACTTAGGGCAAGACAGATCATGTCCAATAGGCCCATACGGTACCATCTGTTGGCCACGTTTCTCCGGAGACTGCCAAGCGATACATTTCTCGCTGTCAGACGTGTTGTTAGAAGGTCACGCATGTCGAACGTTTACACCTACAGCGCTTGTCATTGGCTGTCTTTCCGCAATACGCAGAGGCTGGCCTGGATCATGGCTGTCGCCAAGCTGACATACATCATTCAGAGACTTAGGTCAGTACTCGGACGACCTATGTATCGCAAGCCTTGGCAAGAGTGGCTGAGACCATAGGAGAGAAGTGCGTGCTGAACACGAGTAGCGCACAGGTCGGCGAAAGTGTCTCCAATGTGGAGCCCAACCCTGAGGCACTATGGCTGGCTACCAAGATCGTGGAGAATGCCAAGTCAATTGTCCTACTGTCTGTCGTCTCACGATCAATCGACCGAGTGATCAAACATCTTTCGGGATGCTTAGTCGGCCGGCAAAAGCGGGTCGTGTCTTCACAAGCAATTTGCAGGGAAACATATAAGCAACAGTGTCTGCAGGCTGCTGGTGTCCAGAATCAGCAAGTCTTTCAGTTTTCCAGTTTTCAGTGTTTCATTTCTTTCGCCCCATACAGCGCTGGCCGCTTCATAACGACATTTCAAAATGCACTTCAACTCCGCAATCACTGCTACGCTTGTCCTCGCTGGCACAGCGTTCGCTCAACCAGCAGCGAACGTAAGTAGATGAGAAGCCTTGGCACAAGACATTGGCTAATTTCTCCCTAAAGGTCGAGGAGGGCTCCATCTTGGCTCGTCAAGCAGATGACCTTCCCGCTGCCCGTATTGGGATCCCAAGTTTTAGGAACCGGTTCCCCGTGGACGAGAAGAAGTTTCCACCTGGATCGATTCGGCCTGCTGTTTGCGGTATTGGTGCGTGGAGCGGTTGCAAGCGTGCAGCCGATACAGAGGTGATGAGTCCTGAATGCATGCGTACCACAACGTTTGCTGATTTCTTACAACAGGCCGGGGAGAGCTCCATTCCAGAACGTGAAGCAAAATACGACATCTTTGACCCCACCGAGTTCTTCAATCAACGCGTGAAGGAGAACCAAGCCAAGTACGGAAATACTCCAGTTCTGGGTCGTCGATCCTACGAGGTTCCCGATGGTAGTGTCGGAATTCCCGAGGAAGTGAAGGTTGCACCTGGAACGATACGACCTGCTGTCTGCGGCTTTGGCTATGGCAACTGCAAGCGTGAAGCCAACCCAGAGGTGACGAGTCCCGAATGCTGCATACAACGACGTTTGCTGATTTCTCACGATAGGCTGAGGATGGGTCCATCTTGGCTCGTCAATCGCTCGATGGAATTATCCAACGCTTCCGAGACCAGGAGGCAAAGGGACGCAATGTTGGTGGTGGCGCCAGGCTCGCTGTCTGCGGCATGGGCCAAGGCTGGAGTGGCTGCAAGCGTGACGCCCAGCAGGAGCAGGAGAACGCTCAGCCAAAGCCAAAACCTGAGACTCAGGTTGAGCGTCCCTTTGGTCTAAGACAGCGACCTGGTACTGGAGGTAACATGGTTGCGTTCCCGGCCGTCTGTGGAAGATGGTACAGCAGCTGCAAGCGTAGCCCACAGCCAGTGGCCGAAGCCCAGCCAGAGCCTGAGGCTGAAGCTGAGGCCGAGGCACTGGAAATTCCAGAGGGACGTTTCAAGGTCGATGAGTCGAGGTTCCCACCTGGCACTGCACGACTCGCTGTCTGCGGTATTGGAGCGTGGAGTGGCTGCAAGCGTGAAGCTGCACCAGAGGCTATCCCATTGCCAGAACCACTGCCGTTCGAGATCCCAGAAGACCCAGCGGAGCGTGCACGTCTCAGAGATGACCTGAGCCGCCAAGGTTTTGCATTCCCTGCTGTCTGCGGTGCATGGCACAGCACCTGCTAGAGAGCTCGATACAGTGGCCGAGTGGAGAGACAGAGTCTAAGCTCCAAAAGGGCACTCAACACGCCGGGATACGACGCAATGACCTAGGGCAGGAAGCGATGGCGGCGATAGAAGCCGAGTGTCTGTCTCTGACAAGATATGGGTCGCGGCTTTGTGTACTATGAATGCATGAAATGTCGTTGTGGTGGTGTGTAGACTTGAAATTGAAACTTTTCGCTGGCGAACTGCATTCAACTTTTGACTGCTTGTGCAGTGTAAACGAGAGAAGCGACTGACAATCCACGATGGAAGTCAATGTCTGCTTCTCAGCGAAACGGACTTGCCGAATGGAAGACGTACTTTTCGGGGGAGTGGCCGGACCTCTCTGTCGAGTAGGAGCCGTTGTGGAGCGTGCGTTCGTGCAAGATTGGGAAACCAGGTCGAATTCCCCATCAGTCCACCTACATCTATCGCGTCGGCTCGAGATATCTGAGATGCTGTAGCACACTCTTGATGAATGCTCAGAAGTCTGCAACAACGCGGCCATCGCGGCAAGTGAGGAAGCGACGTGGATGCGGAAGTCCGTGCTTTGCTTGGCAGTTTCCTCTACTTCACCTACCTGCCTGCGCTCTTCCTTGTCCTTTGCTGTCTTCAACTTCAGATATCATTGCTCGCCGTTTCAATTGGAAATTGGGGTTGCGTAAGACGCATGCCAGATGACTTGACAGCCTGCATTTCCAGCCCGCGGTTGCCGCGTAGAATTCTTATGACGTGCTTATCTGCAGACGAAGTTTTTGTTAAGAGCGTTGAGATCGTTCGGAGACGGTTCATATCGATTTTGGCTCAAGGAAATACTTCCAATCTCTTCTGAGTTCACACAAGTCTCCGTTTTCCAAAATGGGTCAAGACACGCAGAGCTCACCAGCTCAGACGTTAGTCGTTGAAGCAGCCGAAATATTGTTACCTTCGAAGAACATTTCTCAGGATGTCGAGTTCTGGACTGGAGACCCTCTGAATTTTCGAATGGACCAGATTGTGGGTATATCCAATCATGAAGGCTGCGTCGGAACAAGTCACGCGGAGGTTGTGTGGCTGATCTTTCACGTAGTATCCTGCAGACGATCCACGAGTTGCTATACTCAGTGGCCATGGGCTCCGATTACGACTGGACAGAGCAGCTTCTTCACAGCCAGCAACTGTGCGGCTGCTCTGTCGCAACGTACCCGAAGTCCCTGTGCGTGTATCACCTTCGGGAGCTCATGTCGAATTTATCCCCGCAGAGGAACAGTTCCCGCGTCCGGCTACACAACATGCGTTCATATGCCGTCGTCTGAAGGACAATGCTCCTTGGGTCATAGGTCGTGCGGGCATGCAGTATCGCGATCTCATCCCGTCGCGTTTAGGTGGCGCTATCATTGCATCGCACATTCGAATTCCGAACGCTGGACCGGTTCCCGACCAAGTTCACTACCATACAATAGGATTCCAGCTCATCTACTGCTACAAAGGTTGGGTACGCTTGGTCTACGAAGACCAGGGTCCACCTTTCATTCTCCGAGCAGGCGATTGTGTCACTCAGCCTCCGAAGATTCGGCATCGCGTTCTGGAGTCTTCAGAGAACTTGCAGGTCGTTGAGATTGGCGTCCCAGCTGAGCATATGACTACGGTAGATCATAATATGGAGCTTCCAACGACAGTCTATCGACCGGAGCGGGAGTGGGAGGGACAGCGGTTTGTGCACAGCCTTGCGGAGAAGTGTGTCTGGCAGCCGTGGCGTATACCTGGATTTGAGAGCCGTGACACTGGTGTGGCAGATGGTACTAAAGGTGTTGCGGCTGTAAGCGTTGTTCGACCTCTCCCAGGTCTCACTGCAGAAGGTGAAATTACAATAAGCCATGACTCGGATATCCTCTTGACCTGTAAGTACGCTAGGAGATGTTGGTATCGTGAAACATCACAGCTGACACCTTCTGCAGTTGTCCTCTCAGGATCCTGTACGCTGCACGGCGAAGACCAAGATGCTCGGTCGTTAACAGAAGGTGATGCTTTCACTATTCCGCCCGGATATAAGACCAGATTATCTGAGCTGTCTTCCGATCTCAGTCTACTTGAGGTGTCGCTGCCTGCGAATTTCAGCACCACGATACACCCAAAATAGGACTCCAAACAAACCTGGCAATATCTTGAGCTTCAGAATTGGGACTAAAAGAGCAGCAGTCAGGAGTGTACAAAGGAGGCTAAGATTGATACAAGCTAGTGCTCTGTTCACCAATCGACGACACTGCTCGAGAGTATGGCTGCACATGCGTGCGCGACTTCAAACTCTCACCTCCGCTTCATCAGTAGCTTCGACTGACTGCCGTCGACACGTCCTCGTTCCAAGATTCTTCTGGGATACTTCTCCTTGTTGGCCCTCTTTCATACTTTGCTACCTCGAGACATGCACCAGATCTTACATGCTCATTCGTGCCAACATTGCCAGAGCTCGCAGTAGCTCTTGTCGGCAGCTCATTGCGAAGTCGGGAGGTAGTATCAGCGCCCGACTGATTGAGTACTGCAAAATGTGTCAGATAACATCACCAAGTACTTCTACCACAAAACGCTCACCTCAACCTCAACGCCTTTGGTCAGTCATGGCCCGCTATATCACGCTTTTTCTTCATCCTCATGGCCACGCTTCAGTCCGAAAATCTTGTTCCCGATCTTGTGCCGCATCTGCAGCCCTTGCTGCCATCTTGGATGTCCACCACCCATATGATCGGCTGTTTCGCTCTTCGGTTCCACCAGCAGCTCACGTGAATCGTGAGGCTCAGGGCCAGTGACTGCGTGCTGGCATAAATGCATGCGACTGGTTGGGCCTGGCTCTGAGAAGACATGGTCTTGTTTCTTGACTGCGCGTCGGTCTGCCTGGAGCGGAGACCTCGGGGACTGCTGGTTTGATAGCTTGAGGGTGAGTTGCGGACAACTTGCGGTACGATGGAAGTGACGAGAATTAATATGGACAAATCTTGCGCGCTCCGAGGATGCGGAAAGCTCGCCGTCGATTTCGGCGATATTGCGCTTCCAGCAGAATGGCGGCGTCATCTTTGCGGTCTGCGAGTAGTGAACTTGACGCTTGTGGTGAGTCTCTCTGCTCAGTTGCTTGCTGGAGAAGTGAAGCTTGGAAAGAAACTAGTGAGTGCGGCTGCACGCCATCTGCAGGTCAAACGTTTGCTGGCAACGGTTTTCGCTACTCGAGTTACAAAGGGAAGACTTCGTCTTCAAATGCCTCGATTTGTGAGAGTATCTTCCTATACTTGTCCCTTCAAGTTCTCCAGAATACTTTGCTCGAATGGCTTGTAGCCATCCTGCCCGTAGTACTTCTTGAGTAGCCCCGCCCCAAGTTCATTTGGCACCTTGCTCAAGTCCCTACCCTCATTTTCTGGTGCCTCCGCGAGACCCTTCGCATCTGGGTAGTGCTTCTTGATGGCATTGATGATGTCCGTCCAATTGAAGTTGACGTTGAACGCGAAGATGCGCTCGTTCTGGAGACTAGAGTCAAGTGCTGCTGCAATTACGTGAATGCGAGCATCGTCGACGACATCAATCATATATTCTTGAAGGAAGTCAGCTCATGTTCCGCTCGGCAAAATGGTAGATTCACAGCACTTACGAGGGCCAATGGGTGGAATCTTGCCCTTGAAAAGACTCGGAATAGCCAGGCCAGTCGCACCGCCATTTCCGTGCGGCAAGATTGTTCCCATGTTGAAGTTGGGCAAGACGGCGTTTGTGACAAAGTGAGGCTTCTGCTCTTTCACGAACTGCCACAAGGCCTTTTCTCCCTCGGTCTTCGATGCGGCGTAGACTGGATAGGCTCGCTCCTGCGTGTATGGAGGTGGAGCCCACGCGAGGTCCAGAGCCTCTTGGTTCCAATCGTCCTTGCTGACAGTGAACTCCTTGTTAAGCTTCGGGAGAAGGACTGCAGCCGAGGAAGAAGTCAGAACAAATCGCTTGACCGACGACTCCTTGGCCGCAGATTTAAGGATCGACAGTACACCAGCTTTGGTAGATGGGATAACATCGTTCGGGTCGTAGCCAAAGCTTGTGTCCGAGGCAACATGAATGACGGCGTCGACGCCTTTTACGGCTTCATCAAAGGTACCATCGTGTTGGAAGTCCTCAACGATGGTGGCAGAATAATCCGGGTTGTTGTTGAAGATCTTCTTGGTGTTCTCGGCTTTCTCTTGACTCCGAGCGGTTCCTCTCACTTTGTAACCTGCGGCGAGTGCTTCATTAACAACGTGACTGCCAATGTATCCACTGGCACCCGTCACCAAAATGAGAGAGTCTTTCGGAAGGGCGCGGTCATGGTCCTTGATGTTCTGTGCCATGTCTTCGAGTGGTGCTCTGGTTACTTCAAGACTTTGAGAGGTGCTTGATTTTGTGAAGTGGGATTTAAAGGAGAGCGTGGTTCAATGGAAAGTGGCTTCACGAAGGTGGGATGTGTTGATCAGAGTTTCGGCAGCTTGCTAGCACTCATGACGAAGTGCGGCAGAGAACGATGATATACGGAACTTCCTTACCCTGAACACTAGCACGAGCTTACAAATTCTTGGACAGACTGTCCGTTTCGTGCGAGGAAAGTGGTGTTGCCTCTTTGCAGCTGCCCCGGTTGATGAGGTGATCATCGAGGCCGGAAACCTGAGACATCAAACACGTCATGGACTTTGATCGAAAACTCCACCTCCACCTTCACTTCCACATCTCTCTCTCACACCTTCCTGTTCTTGTCAACACATGCGCCGATGGCTATGCTTCGTATACTGCCGACCAAGTGAGCATACTCTGGTGCATTCAGATTGTGCCGATGACAACAGCCGTCACATCGATACGCCTTGGCTCGCCGATTTGGGCTCACCGTGGGCTCAGTCCGGCAGCAGCACCGCCACAGGAGGAGGCAGGAGGAAATTGATGCCATCGCATCATAGCCTGGACGCCTGACTTCGTATATACCAAACATAGGTGGAAAACGGAGATACTGGACATCATTCTGTTCTTGAGTCCGTCAGGATTCTGCGATCGTGCAGATCAACAATCCTGTTCAGAACCCTATCTATGATTGAGCCCACGAGCCACATACCACATGCCGATCACTGCTGTTACACCTTAGGGTTCCCCTCGCGGTTTTGTGATATCAGTGGTATATATGAAGCGAACAAGTCCTCACTGACAGCAACCAGCAATTCTCGTTTAACTCACAGTGCCACATACCACGATGGCAGTCTTTCGGCTTTTGGAAATTCTGCTTGCTTCCACTTCGTTATGCTCCGCAGCAACGATCAATCTACCCAGGAGCATCAATGATGGCGTGCATCTGCGCATCATGCCTCAAGGCGCTTCGGCATCTCGCGGACAGAGATCAACAGATGAAGCTGGTTACCGCCCTCATCTTCGCGAACTGTTAAACGCCAACGGCAACAATGTCACCTTTGTGGGCTCCGTCTCTTGGGGCGACATGTCAAACAACCTCTGCGAAGCCCATCCTGGCTATACCATAAAGGGAGTCGATGATGTCGCGCTCAAGGATGGTGCCTACGAATATCTTCCGAACGTCATCCTGCTCAACGCGGGCACGAACGACTGCAATGTTGCCGGCAACCACCCCGAGACCGCTCCGCAACGATATGCAACTCTTCTGAAGAATATCAGGACCAACAACCCCAATGCACTCGTGATCGCCTCGTCACTTCTGCCGAATCTGAAGGATTCAGTCGATGAGTGCGTCAAGAAGCTCAATATTGGCATCAAGCAAGCTGTCGACAATGCCACTGCTGACGGGATGAAGACTGCATGGGTCGATGTCTACAATGCGGTACCAAAAACGGAGATCCATACCGATGACAGCACCCATCCCACTGATGACGGCTACAAGCTGTTCGCCAAAGCATGGTTCGAAGGAATCCAGAAAGCGGGTCATCTGATCAGCGAGCCTGATCCGAACGGGAAAGAGATACCTGAGACCACTGCTTGTGGTGGCAAGAGCGGCGTCAAGTGTGGTCAGTAGCGATGTGCATCATCCCTCAGCACTGGTCACGAACTGGATCGGCATTGGCTCTCGCTCAATCGTTCAAGGGCTGTCTTTAGGAACCATCTGAAGGCTCTCACTTACTTTACAACCTCAGAAGGCACTACAGACTTCTCTGGATAAGATTGGTAATTAATGATCAAGATTCAAAGAAGTGGTACTAAATTTTACAGTTCTGTATCTTCAAGCTGGCAAGAGTAGCCTCTACATCTAAAGCATTGGTATCTATCATACAATATGTCGTTTCATCATCACAAGCTCTCGGCTTCCAAGCTCTAATAGCGACCAGTAGGTCCAGTAGTGTCGGTGCTACCTGGAACAGTCGGTCCTGCACCTAGCGCGCCGCCAGTGGTAACACCAGAGTTGACAGTCTGCATTCTGTTTCCAGTGTTACCAGTTGTACCAGCTTCTGGCACATTGGAGATACCGCCTGACTTCTTCCCGCTTGTGTCATGAACAGCATCCGGAACGGCCTTCTCTACACCCGTTGGCAAAGTCTGCGCCACTCCTTGAGGCACATGTGTATGGCCTTGATCATGCGACTCTTTGCCTGGGTTGCCTGTGTCGTGGAACTTGTTGGGCAGCTTGTCTTCTACTGATGCTGGAGCTTTCTGCTGGACTCCTGGTGGGACTTGAGATGAAGCTGCATGGCTGCCTGCTGGTGGGCCGCCGGATTTCTTGCCAGATGTGTCGTGGATGCTGTCTGGCACCTTTTGCTCGATCTTGGTTGGGAGGGCTTGAGCGATCTTGTTTGGGACGTAAGAGTGGCCTTGCGAGTGGTTGATCTTGTCGCTGTTGCCTGTTGGGTGCACGCTCTCTGGAAGGCGGTCTTCTGCGCCGGCTGGAGCTTTTTGCTGAGCCTTCGGAGGGACTTCCGAGGCGGCTGGGTTGGTGGCGTGGGTTTGGTGGGTGGTTTGAGGCATGTTTGATTCTTGTATGCGGATCGAATGTCGAGTAAGGGTTGATTGCTTTCGTGTTGGAAGCTGCTTGGATGTGGTTCTTTGGATGTGAAGATGAGACTAATGGTACAGTGGAACTTGCTTGTATTTGTATCATCTATGGCCTCTGAACAACCTGAGCGTCATGGCATGTTGGCAAACAATGATATCACTCACAACCTGATTGTGTTGATGACATTCAGGATGTGACGTTCTCTTTACGTTGACGGATTGGGCCAAGAGCGAGTGGGTCTTGACATCCATGTCGTCTGGTATGGGGCACTCCGAGGTGGAGCATCACAATCATCAGGGTCCTTCCTGCGCTGATGGCAAGTGAAACTGGACGCGTTGCCAGGTTTTGCCACCACATGATCAACGTTCTTCTGCTGTTCGATGTTCCGAAAGTGTTGCATTCCCACGCGGTCGGTCGAAGGCTTGGAACCTCAGTACGCACGCACCGAACTTCCACCCTTCGACAACTTGGAGTTCTTCGAGAGATAGATAGATATCAAGTGAAACTCATTGTATTCATGACTCAGAAAGAGTCTTTGAGCATGATAAATTAAAGAAAACTAGATCTGGGGGCCGTTGTATACACTCTGCCATTTCCCATCAACGATTGACTCCAAGGCCATCTCCATACGAAATGTTCCATCTCTACATCTAATAGTAGATCGGGTTCGCTTCGTCAGTAAGATCAAAAACGACAGCGCTGTGTGGCTTGGCTCCACCACGGTTGTAAAACTCGCGAGGGAAGTCGATGGACCTGTTGAAGTTCAAGGCACCGTTGTCCTCAATATCGATGTACAACGCCTTGTAGTCGCCAGGAGTATTGAGAATGCCGATGTCTCCGGTCTCAACGAAGTAGTCGGTGACAACAAGGTGCTTCTGATCTGGAGTGAGCTTGAGGTAGTGAGGTCCGAGAGTTGGTTGATCCTCGTCTGGGTCGTCGAGGCGCTTGACGTTGTTCAGGTCGGAGATGTCGAGGGCGGCGATGTGGTTTGCGGTGGTGAGGGTGACTGTGAGGTGTCAGAGGGGTTGCTAGCGAATGTCGTGGGGAATAATGTTACTTACAGTATGCATATTTGCCGTCCTTGGTGATGTCTGAGTAGATAGCAGTGGTGTCGCGTGCCTTAGGGCCGAGGTCGTACAGGAGTTCGACGCGACCAGGCTTGCCATTCTCATCTTCCTGGAATGGGTAGATGATCCAAACTTGACCGAGGTGCACAGCCGTGGCGATGGCTGCAGAGTCTGGGTTGCCTGGGATGAACTTGACATCCTGAATACCACCTCCGTCGGGAATGGTGATAGTGTTGGTGATCTTGCGGTTGGCGAGGTCCCACAGGCGGAGGGTGTTTGCTCGCTGGATACCGAGAGATGGCTTCAGCACAGTGATTGGGACGACAAAGTCCGAAGTGAGCATGACATTGCGTTCGAAGTCAATGGACAAGCCGTGAGGAGAGAACTGCTCGCCAAGGATGTTCAAGGTCTGGAAGAGTCAGTGTACTGTCACTATTCTCAGTATACAACTGGTGTACTTACGCCCTCGACATCTTCGGGCCACTGATGAATGATGTTGTACTCCGCATCGGTCTCGATGAGACGACCTGGAGAGGTACCGACTATTCCAAACTGTCAGCAAAGTTTATGCCGTCGGAACGAAATGTGGCGAGTGCCTCAGTGACAGCTTACCGGCAGAGCCCATGTAGGTGATGAAGAAGCCACCATCTGGCTTCGCGACGATCTCATCGGCAATGGAAGCCAAGAGTGCGCGATCACTCTTCTGGTACTTTGGCTCGTAAGGGTTCGAGACATCGAAGTAGTATCCGGTGTCTTGAGTCTTGAGCAAGGACAAGAGACCACCACCCCAGATTGTCTGTCCATCCTTGGACACTCCGAGGTGATGTGGCGAGTTGCCAGAAGTAGGCACATCGACTACTCGGAGCAGAGTACCAAAGGTGTCATCGTCAAGAGAGTACGATGCGAGGAAATCGGCGTGCTTGTTGTCACCGGCACCAGTCCAGAAGTAACCGATCTTCTTCGGCTTGATGTTGCTTCCCTCCCACGGTGGTGATGGTAGAGGTGGCGTAGGTAGCTGCAGAATCGGAAGAGGAGGGGCGTTCTCAGAGATTGGCTCTGTGACGCCAGGAATGGCAGGAATAAGAGGTGGCAAGGAGATTTGGCGCTTAGATGGAACGCCAAAAGGGATGGCAGCGGAAGCCAATCCCACAAAAGCGGCGATCGAGAGCTTGGAAGAAGGCATTCTGAACAAGGCTTGTGGGTCCAAGCTTGATCTGATTGAGGGTGATTGAGATGGAATGAGCAGGTTTTCAGTCGAGACCAAGAACTACTTATACCATGCTCAAAATCGCATCAGCACACTCCGTTCTCTGAGGTTTGAGCACCGGCATACCAGTTTTGACGATGTGTGCAATCACATCTCTTCTTGATGTCGCCTTTGCCGATCACGACCACCTACGTTGTCGCTTGCTATGGCACAATCCATGACAAGACTTCCAAGACAGCCAACGCATGAACGATATGTTCAGTCCGTTTTCCACAAATGGCAAAAACGGCTGCTACAGTGCAAGCGTAGTGAAGATCTGCGAAGCGGCGCATGTGTCACAATCCTTACTTCGAAGACGTTCTTGGCAGCGTTGAGCTGCACGAAGATCAGCTGGTCTCTGGACGACGATGAGGCCTTGGAAGCTCTCAGATGCCAGGGATCGCCATCACCAAGATGCGTGGGAGGACAGTTGAACCTGTCTCAACGATGTGCCGTCGAAAGTTTGGATTTGCGGTGCAGCAGCCAAGTCCAATAGCGCCAGTGAGGTTCTTTCGGACAAGACAGCGACTGTTGCACGGTATCCTCATTACCCGAGCTGGGATTCAAGGCATCGGGTAACGATATGTCTCAGAGGGCTGTCTTCGGATGTGAAAGAATTCGAGCGTGCCAATAAGGGACACTCTAGGGTCTGGAACAGGAGACGAAGCCTCAGAATTTGCTTCAGCGCACTCGTAGCTGTCACGAGCATGGAAGGGCAGGCTGAAAGCTCGCGCTTCGAATATCGACGCTCTGGGTGAAGATCTTCCCAGTCTCAAGCGAAGCCGCAGATGTAATTGTGGAGGCGGATTTTCACTTAGACCTTGACCAGGCTTGGCCGCCGAGGGAAGACCTTTAGGGATCTTCTGAGGATACTAGTCTACCTGTCCCCAATGAGGAGACACTATGGATTGACCCACAGCGAACATGGCGTACTCCAGCGCCGGTACTGAACTGCACTCTCAGTTCGAAATGGCGAACAGTCAGCCACCGAGCAATTTCGCTTCAGCGATGGGACTGCTGCTGAAAAGCTGCACGATACTCCATATGACTAGTCACAAGCCGGGGATTGAAGCGGGACCCTTGGCGAGAGTTGATCACTCCGACCTGGTCAATGGATCTCATGCAATGCAGAAGATGCTTTGAGACATCCCACCGTTTCTCGCCACGCTAAGGCGGAGATTTTTTGAGAGCTCTGGTCCGCATGAACATGCCCTGCGCCGGCTCTTGGACGATCTTTCCTGCACGCTGCCCGGACGCAACGTCTTCCAGAACCTGAGATTGCCATACTGCTAGCTTGAGGAGCAAGCGAATCACCTTCTGCGGCAGCATCAGATAATCCAGTACCATCTCCGTGTAATGCCCGTTTCGTTGGTAAATCTCTCCACGCAGGAGTCACGCCAAGTATCATGCTCTGCGTTGTGGACACGGCTGAGAGCAGAGCTCGACAACGACTAAGCAATGCAGATCTAGCATGACTGAGTGTGCTCCACGCCTCGCAGGGCTAGGGGACAGTCGTCTCGCACAAAGCTCGGGGCCGACCATTTTCGTTACCAGACCACGATGGCCTAGGAGAAGACGGAGGCTTAATTGCGATTACGACAATTTCTTCTGCCCGCTCTGATGCAATTCAGCATTCGATGGTGCCTGGGTCGAATCTCGGTTCATTCGAACTTGTCGGGGTCTGACGAGATTCCATGTTGCCAAGGCGAGAAGTCAGCTGTTAAGATTGCGCCCTAAATGGAATGCATCGCGCAGCAGGTCTTGTCACATGCGTGCAGCGTTTTCACCGCAGAGCCAAAGACGTAAGAAGTTCAAAACTTCCCTTTTGGGACTCTAGCGCGAACTTTGGGCGGATGGCGACATCCACGGAGACGATGAGCTTTGCATGATTTCAAGGCTGCCAAGCCTCCGTCGTCTGACTCCACAACTCTTATAGGATGCTTCAAGAATGATCGACGTCTGCTTGTCTGGTTTATGGTATAAGGACGACGTTGCCCAGACTCATCAAGATTGAGATGCCAAGGATATCATGCCTGTTGCCATTCTGCGAATGCAAGTCGCCATCCAAGCTAGTCGCGTCGTTGCTTGTTGTTCCGGGGTGATCACGTCCGCATCAAGTTCAAGACGTCCTGTATCTGGTAGGATCTGCAGTTGCACTGGCATGTTTGATGAATCCGTCGCTCACTTGCACCCTCAAGGATGGATATAGCGGCTCAAGGGTTGTGATTGTGATGGGACGTCTGCGAGAATCCGGGAGAACGCACTGTCTCTTGATGAGGACGCCGTCATGTGGTGATGTGTAGTCGCAGCCGCTGCAAGCGACCTCGAGAGCAAGGCCGCTTCGCAATTTAGGAGAAGCGTTCGTGCTCGCTGACGTCTTTTGCGTGACATCCCTCTTCAAGAGCAATCGATATCTCTGACATTCTTCGTTCGTTTCGTGTTTTCAAGGCAGGCGTAAGTTCTGAAGTCAAAGAGCTGCACAAGACAACATGCGCCTAAGCCAGATTTATGTCGGAGCTGTGCTGCTAGGTGCTGCCGCTGCTACTCCGGTAGTCACTAGAGACGAGCCGCAGGTAGGAGCGCCTAAGGAAGCCTTCAAGTTCAAACGGGGGCTGCCATCGACTACGGAGTCGAAGCATCTGCGCCCAAACCTCGAAACTCGTCAAGAGCGACCCATCAACACCGAGCCGGATACCAATGCTGCTGGATATTCTTCTGGCTCCTTTGCCCAAGGCCAGCCAGTCAACGATGCCAATGGAAGAGGCGCACCCATACTCGGTAAGCATCTTGATGCTTGGAATTATTTCATCGCTGATCAGTGCAGGTGGTACGAACCGTGGCGTCGATATCCAGAACCCAAGCAATCTTGGTCAAGAATCTACCGATGCTGGTATCGTTCCGAACCTGAAATGGCGCTTCTCAGACAGCAAGACGCGGCTGCTGAAGGGCGGCTGGGTGCGTGAGCAAGTCGTCCAAGACCTGCCTCAGAGTCGAGACATTGCTGGCGCCCAGCAGCATCTCAAGAAGGGTGCTGTACGTGAGTTGCACTGGCACAAAGTGGTAATTTAAGAACTCCCTCAGCAGTCCAGCAGAATCGTAATCGACTGACATGAATAGGCTGAATGGGGCTTTGTGTACTCGGGAAGTATCGGTGTCTCTGCTGTCGATGAGGATGGCCGCAATTCCTATGACGTTCTTGGCGTAGGCGACGTTTGGTACTTTCCAAAGGGCGCCGCACATACCGTGCACGGTCTCTCCGATGAGGCCGAATACTTGCTCGTCTTTGATGAAGGAGATTTCGATGCTTTTGGAACCACCTTCAACGTGGATGACTGGATCTCACACACTCCAAAAGACGTATTGGCGAAGAACTTCGGTAAGGCAAGACGATACACGATATCGATTCCGTGCTAATGGTAGTAGGTGTAAACGCATCACTCTTCGACACTGTGCCTTCTCCAAACCCTTACATCCAGGCCGGCAACCAGAGCCTTGCTGCTGAGGCCGAAGGCGTCGAATACCCAGTGGGAGATCTCAGCGCAAATGCCAGCAGCACCTACGTTCGTTTCGCGAAAGACGTCCCAGTCATCCAAGCTCCAGGCGGTGGCGGTACAATCCAGATCTTTGACAGCCGCAACTTCCCCATTTCGACAACGATTGCATCTTCGATCGTCACGATCAAGCCTGGTGGTCTTCGCGAACTGCACTGGCATCCAACAGCTGAAGAGTGGGTGTACTTCGCTCAGGGTCAAGCTCGGGCCACTGTCTTCATGGGTAGTGGTGCGGCGAGAACTTTCGACTTCTTTGCTGGTGACACTGCAGTCTTCCCGGACAATTCAGGTATCGTTCGACGTTCAGAATGCAGGATGTTGCGCTTGCTGACTCTCAACAACAGGGCACTATGTCGAAAATACCTCCGAGACAGAAGACCTCATCTGGATCGAGATCTTCAAAGCAGATCGCGTTGCGGACATCTCTCTGACGCAATGGCTTGCTCTTACTCCAGCTCCGCTGGTCGCTCAAGTCTTGAATATCTCAATCGATGCCGTGAAGGGGCTGAAGAAGGAGAAGCAGCTCATCATTGCTTAGCTAGCTGCAGTTCCTACAGAGTGAGAGCACTGTGCTCTGTGATGCCTCAGCATCCTGATCCTAGTGTTATAACATGTAATCATGGCGAGTCTGTATTCAGAGCCGCCCCCAGCAAGAAATCTTCGCTATAGTGCTTGAACACTTCATCTCTCATCAGCTTTCGTGGAGCTCGTCGACCTGTAAATAGTTCGAATTGCGCAAAGGCCTGCTCTGGCAACATGTCGAGCCCGTCCATAAGAATCCAGCCCTTGCTCTGTATCTGTTGTACTTGGATTACCAGTGGTGTTACGATGGGCATGTATGCCAGCTGTCATGTATATTAGCGTCTGTCAAACTAACAGATTCAGTGCTGCTTACCTCGACTACGACTCCACCGGTACGGCTGCCCAGCCACTCTTTAGGCAGTGTGAAATTTGTAGGCATGCCGTCGAGTGTCTGTGTTGGAATCGTGCTGACTACCATCGTCGGATGGCGCATATTCTTAGGCCACTCTGCTTGAAATGAGTCCAGTGCTGTCACTGTGGTGTTGGCAGCATTACTCGGACTGAGCTCAGCAATCCCGTTTGCTCGGATCAGCCGATTGTAGTGCTCCGCGAGCTCCTCCGCATTTCCCTTCGTCCTGTTGCAGACAAAGATATTTTGTACCCCAAGTGAGATCATGGCATAAATGGCTGCTCGTGCCATGCCCCCAGCTCCACATACAAGTCCTGTAGATTGTGGTCGTACAGTGTTCGCAGGCGATAGTCCGCGACGAATGCAAGCTCGTATTCCGATCCAGTCCGTATTATCGCCGTAGAGCGCCTTCACTGGTCCTGTGCGATTGCGTTCCCGGAAAATGCCAACATCACTAGAGATAGATGCGATGACATTCTCGTCTCGTAGCGGGATGACTGTATTGAGAGCTCCGATTGCTTTGG
Organism: Cercospora cf. flagellaris; assembly: GCA_005356885.1. Taxonomy (NCBI): domain Eukaryota; kingdom Fungi; phylum Ascomycota; class Dothideomycetes; order Mycosphaerellales; family Mycosphaerellaceae; genus Cercospora; species Cercospora cf. flagellaris. The sequence goes on along the minus strand of RJLU01000009.1, from coordinate 985,486 downwards.
CATGAGGGCTCAGCAAGTCCATCATTGGTAAGGTCCTTGTTTTGAAAGGCTGCACAATTGCTGCCCCACCAAAGTCGTGCTCCCGAACCAACGTCACGAAGTCCTCCAATGTCGATGCTGAGTGCGTTCGATATGAGTGGGGCATCCCCATAGCTTCGTACGCGGCATTGTGCATCGCGGGCGACAGAGAGAAGCTGACATTGGCCCCATAGATGAGAAAATGCATGGGCTCATGGACGAAGCTTGCAAATAATGCCTGACTCCGCTCTTTCGCAGTCACGAGCGGCAGTTGTTCTAAGCTCTGACCACTGGCGGGCGTCATTGGCTCCGTAACTACGACAGGCGGGGCCACTGGAGTCAGTATGTTGTTGAAGCACATTGATGTTCTTCCTTGTCTCCCGGTGCAATAGGCTATAAGTCGCGGACCTTTGCCATCGTTCAGTGTCTGCACGCGCTGCTGGAAAGCCTGGATCGCGAAGTTGTCTGTGAGATTACCGTCTGGCATCGTAATCTTCACCAGCTCACAGCCGAGACCTGAGGCCTTTTCGTAGACATCCATGCAGGCCTGGCCTGACCAGCCATCGCTGATGCGTTGGTCGGCGATGTATTGCCCGATGACCTGGTGATAGTCAGCAAGTATTCGTGCAACTCGCAAGCCACTGCACTGCCGTGTCTGCCAGGGTGGATCTTGATGAGCGCCCCTTTGCCCATCTCATTGGAGGAATGGAAAACACTTTTGTGAGAGACATTACTCACCCTTGTTCGTCCTTTGCCTCCCAGTAAATGCGTCAGCTGTGCCTCATCCAGCGTCAAGTCGAGTGTGCAATACTCTGGCCCGAGCCGGAAACAGTATTCAAGTAGCTCTGCGCGCGATAATTGTTTTTGCCTGGCATCCCGTGCATCGTGGGCGATGTCGATGACTATTGGCAAAATTGTTGACCTTCTCAAAAGGGCAAATGCTTCTCCGATAAGATTGAAACAGCTGTGTTTACCCAAGCGCCAAGTGTCCCCTTGCACTGGATTAATGCTGACTTCGAGCTGTATTGCATCGACACCAATTTGAGCTTCGTCCAGATCAACACGACGCGAAACCACGTCTTCGGCCGAGAGCGTGACAGCCGATGTGAATTCGAGTTTATCGACACTCATTTGCGAGAGTGGGTAGGCAGATTGATGAGATCGGCCACGATCATGGTCACCGATTATATTTCGCAGCAGTTTTAGAAAGTCATGCTCCGTCCTCTTGAGCGTTAAGAAGGGCCCATTCGAGGCTCGACTTGAGGGATGACGAGGACCTTCGTTTGGAGACAAGCTGTCAATGGTCTCGGAAACATTATAGAAGTCGTAATTGGAGCAATCTCTCAAAAGGCCTTCGGATGCGCGGATAACATCTTGTATGCGTTCCTCGGACCAAATTCGTATGTAATCATGGATGCCAGCGACGTCTCGTCTCACATAGATTACAGGATGTGATTGAGCCCAGTCTCGAATAAGCTTGGCTCCTTCGCCTTCGAGATCTGCAAAGCTGCAAACAATGACCGAGTTCTTGCTATTGGTTTCCAGGAGGCGTTTGAGCACTTCATGTTGCGTGTGCTGATATTCTGCTGGACCGTGTAGTTTTCGATAAGCAGTTCTGCTCGATCCAGTTGCTTCTGAGAACGCTCTATCTGATTCGACGAGTCGGCGACTGTAAGCAGACGCTGCCAGAAAACCTAGAGAACTCTTTCCGACACCACGAACACCAATAATCAGGATGGTAGCATCGAAATTGAACATGACTTTGCGTGGTCGCGGCTCCATCCTGGTAGTAGTTCCATTGGGCGGAGTAGGCGTGGCGCTCGTTTCTCGTGATATTGGTCTTTGCTGTAGAATTTCTTTCGTGTTTGATCGCGGGGACATTATCGAGTCGGTGCCTCGCATGTCCTTGTAGGACCGTTTCATGCCGGCGTGTACAGCGGCCATTGTGTTCATTGCGGATAGCATACAAGTTGGCTGCTCACTTCGTTTCCGGATAACAGGACTTAAACTGGCCTTGAAGTCTTGCCACGCCGTGGCACAGGCACATATGCCTGTATTCGAGTGTCCGAATCTCAATCCGGCAGGACAATTAATGCAGGCCAATCACCCAGTATCCGCATGCAGTGTCTCCAGATCCGAAACCTCGGGAGATCGTTGTGATTCTTGTAAAGCTGCGTTACGGCGTGTATCCAGATCCCAATTATTTGTGGTCAGGCGTGCAGATTGAGTGAAGTTCCAGTCGCGTCTGCCGCACCCTTGCTATCGCCATTGATCTGCCCATGAGCAGGTGAGAAGTCAGGTCAGGTGAATGTGTTGCATAGATGCAGAGTGGATCTGCCCGCACCCCAGAGTCTAGACATCTGCCTGTCGCGCCTGTCCAACTTGCCAAATCGATGTTGCGCGGAGAAGGAGCAATTTCGGGCTATGACATTATCCGGGCGACGTCTCGCCGTTCGCGCTGGTCGGAAGGAGCCAATGAGACAACGCGCGACGAAGGCCCTTCTCCTCACTCCGCATTGGCCCGTGCATCGTCGGCAGTGCAGCGGCCACGGAGAGACGTGTCGACGCAAGGCTTGAATGTTGACTCCCAAATACAGCCCAGAGCCAGCATGGAGGCCGACTCTTCGGTGCCAAAGCATGAAGCGTGAGTAGACGACATTTGCGGCCCTCAATTATCTACAGAACAAACCATCGAACGAGAACAAGATCCCCACAAAACAAGCCTGATACACATCCAGACCTTCTCTAGAGCTGCCCAGAAATTGAAGCGGTGACTTAGGCTCGAGGACGAGTTTCAAGCTTCCAATTCATCGAGAGGCGAGGATCTGCCCTTGGATGGCATTCGAAGATGCGTCCGACTTAGCCAAGTCTCATCATGTTGGAAGTCAGTCGAGAATTCTCTGGAGATGGACATGACTCTGTAGCGACTGGCAGCAAGAGACCTTCAAATGGAGATGCAGCACAGAAGGCGAAACGCGTTCGAGTGTCACGAGCGTGTGACCAATGTCGAGCTGGACGAGAGAAATGTGATGGCGCCCGGCCGTGGTGCCAAACATGCGAATCGCAGGGGCGAACATGCACATATAACGAGCAGCCCAAGAAGCGAGGCATACAGCCAAACTACATCAGGACTCTTGAACTCACCCTAGCTTGGGCCTTTGAGAACTTTCCGGACAGCGAGAAGCGTCTCTCACAGCTTCTTCCGAACACACAGGCACGAGCGCACCAGTTGATTGCATGGAAGGACACCATTCCAGCGGAGGGCTTGCACAATGTCTGGAGAAACAGTATAGTGTGCAAACAGATTGATCAGATGCTGTCTGGTGCTGAGATTGAGCTGCCACGAATCCCACAAGCTGGACACAATCGACAAGCCTCATATACTGAGGAAAGCGACCCCCAAACGTCGTATCAGTCACCGCCAATGTCAGCACCTTCGGACGGGAGTCTTCTTCCGCAAGGACCTATCGAAGCACCAGCTGCCACGGCGAGTGCTGTTTCCCCCATAGAAGTGAGCTCTGCTCCTCGGCCTGAAGTTACAGCACAGTCTCAGGTGGCAACGTCTCAGTGAGTCTCTCAGCTCTGCAATAGTTCCCATGGAATCCAAAACTTGTGTTAGTCTGTTTCTCTGACATTTCAACAGAAATGTAGCACCCGACGAGGACCTGCTCAAGCTCCCCAAAAGCTCGTGGCTGCTGCTAGAGCACTACTTTGCATTTACACATACATGGCTGCCAATGGTTGAGCGTCATGATGTTCTGAAACTCATGTATTCTTATCCCCATGAAGGCCTACGTCGAGAGGACACAACAGTATCCGGGCATGCTGAGCTTTGGAGCATAATGGCCATCGCATCGCTGCAGAACGGGGCCACAGCAGATTTCGAGTATTGTCGCGGTATTGCGAGATCACTCATCCCACGCGAGCACGGGTTTCAGCTCGGTCATATCAAGTGTCTGCTTATACTTGGCCTGGCAGATATCATGCAGCAAGCATGGGTCTCAGCTTGGCTGGTATTTGGCTCCGCCATTCGTCTTTTGACTCACTTCAATTTCGGCAAAGGCACAAGAACGACACTCTTCGAAGGACGAACGAAGCACACTCTTCTGGCAGCTTTCGTTCTCGAGCGGGCAGTTGCCTCGCAGACTGGCGCTGTCACCCATATCAGACCTGGAGATATCCAGAACGTGGGCTTTCTGATCGAAGACGGACTAGAAGAATGGTCACCATGGCAAGACCCACAAGCCAGCTCAAGCACAGCCAAATCGCCGGCGAGGTCGATGAGCACATTCAATGAACTGGTCCGGTTGTCATTCCAAGCCCCTGGGGATTTGGACCCGAGCTCTCCTCAATCGGCGAATGCTTTCTCACTCCTTGGCGCGATACTTGGTCTTCTCCGCAATGCCAGTGACAGTAGCAAGCGCCTGCATCCTCAGCAAGCCCTTGCAAATGCGAGAGCGACTAGTCTAATAGACACGGTCACGCCACAGGAGCACACACGCACTGGCTCGACATTGATGGACTTCTCTTCACCTTTCGTCGATTCAAATTATCCATTTATGAGCATACCGAACGACAGAACTCAATCGCTCATCACTGACAACCCTTCGGGCTCAATGCAGCCCATCGCAGGGCCAAGTCAATGGAGCAGCAATAACAGAACTGCAAATGATCTTCAAGAGGCCGCGAGCGCTGCAGGAGACCCGGGCACGGTCAACAGTGCGCATGGAGCGGACATTTTTGAGGAATTGGCCATGCTCGATCGCACAGATTCGACAGGCAACAATGACTTCATGCAGAATCTAGGATTTGGCCCAGATCTGGATCTCGCGGAATTCTTTGGTGCTGACTATCAGCCATCGGATCCTTTACTTACATATATGCGGCCAAATACTTACAATGGCACTGGCCAGGACTTCGACGCATCTGGAGATGGCGCTGGTTGAAGACGTAAGCTAACGGAGACCCAAAACACACCCGAAATTGTCCACTACTCTAGAGTCTTTGGAGAAAGCAATTTTCTCGGGGACGATGCTTAGTCGCTGAGCGAACGAATGTGCGACTAGCCATCGAACAGTCGTTGAGGGAAATTAAAGAGCCCTCTGGCGTGCGCCTGCAAATCTGAGTGCAAACGAACGAATTCGACAGCCTTCCGCGAAATTTCAGCGCATGGCGACTGCAGGCTGAGGAGAGAATTCGCGAATGCAAAGCCACGTGTATGAAACAGGTCGAGTGGCATACCAGTTGGCCAATGTGACTTCAGCGGCCGCGGGAAACTTGACAAAGCCTGCAAGGTGTTGCACGATTCCACATTTCGTCGACGACGGGAACATGTTTGAAGGCAGGCATGGATCACGAGAAAGAGTGCTTCATGCACTACCATTACTATTCCAGATCTCTGGGTATCTAAACTGATCTGGCTCTAATAATTCTAAATCTATCATGACGCTTAATGGTTCGACTGAAACCCCCTCACAACAGTATCACAATTGCGCTCTCGGCGCTCCTTCTACAGCAGACTGGCTCGTGCTCAAAGCTCTCGCTGGTCTATTGAGCCCGAAGTCTTCAACAATCTTCTGCCATGACACCGCTGCACGCTGTGCGTGCTCTTCCGGAACACTGGGACTTGAATCTGCAAGACTTCGATTGAACATCTCCGCGCTGATGTATCCCACAAACCCAAGGTCGACAAGCAGTGCCTTGAGAATGGCGTAGATCGGGAGATATGCACCTCGCTCTTGTTCGCCATAGAATAATCGGCAATTCCTTGACCAACTCATTCGTGCGCACTGTTCTGGGTTGTAGAACTCGTGACCTTCCAATAAAGGTTTCTCCAGCTTTTCTGCGTCGACCACTTGGATGTACGCGATCTTTGCAACGTCGACCGTTTGCACCATACGCTTCAGCGACGCTGCCATATCCGCATCCGCATTTTGTGTCTTCCCATCAGGCGAGGTTGGATCGGCATAGACTCTTCCGGCGAAATTATACGTGTCGAAGCATATTCCAAAATTCGGCCTGTCCACGCGTTGCACAATATCCCAGACTTGCTCCCACCTGTCGACATGTGTTCCCCAAGCCAAAGCTTCGTATGCGAATTGGATACCCTCGGGCGCTCCGAGATCTGCTACCTCTCGAAGGTCTTCTGTGATGAGATCCACGTCTCCACTCACTTCGTCGTTCGAGAGACATGTTGAGGGGATGGCAATGAGGTTCGTTCCGAGGATATGTGCCATTTCGATCCAGAGCTTCATCTCTTCGATCCGTTCCGCATGTCGTTGTCGGTCTCGGAGGCCATCATAGTGCATGAAAGGTTGCAAGCACATGATGGCAATTCCCCGCTCATCACATAGCTGGCGAATATATCTGGCCGCTCGGATGTGGTTCTCTGGTGTCGCGCCTCCTGGCAGCTCTTTCGCGACGTAATAGAGGTCTTCGTAGAAGAGTTCGAGATCGAGACCGTAACGTGCAGCTTGGTCCAACTTCGATGGCATATCATGGACCCATGCTCGGCCAAGACTGTGGGAGCATATCGCTGGTCGGCAAGACATGTTGGATAACACTTCTTGAAAGTCTTGAGGGAGTAGGAACTAAGCTTGTCTTGTGGCTTAAACAGAGTTTGAAGCGATTGCAGGAAGATGTTATATTCACAAGTGAATGTTACGTCGCGAGTTTTGATGAGGCATGCGGCATAGTGAATGCCTGTGCAGGCGCGGGTATGTGTAGTACGACATCGCGTAGCATCAGAGCGTGTATCAGTTCATCAACCCTGTCAACGGACCCACCTGCTTCATAGGGAGTTTTTCATATGCATCCGCATCGAGGCTGAGCTGAAGAGGTGTGTCCCGCTCAGTGGTGATGCTGCAAGTGAATGACCGAGAGCTCAACGGGACAGCGTTCCTCCTCCGGAAGAGTGTTGTACAGCGCCAGGGATAAACGCAGAAACGAGCGAACAGGCCCCGGTGGCGTTAGGGTCTTGGCACTAAAGTCTAAACTTAGCTCGAGCAGGAGGCGTTCCTTCGGTGCGACTCCAGAATACGATGGTGTTGAGATAATATCATGCTGCATTTGGAAGACAGGTGGAGGTTGCGCCCAAACGAGCGGCCTTCACATTCCTGAGGAGGATGCGAATGGTCGCTTTCTGGCCGGACTGGCCGCCGAGCTGTGGAAGATTGTTATCGCCAATATTCTTCCCTGACTAGTTGATAGTGCTCGCGATATTTTGACATGGGTCCATCGCGAGACGATGTCGCATCCTACCAGCCACTATCACGAAATCAAGACCTTCCGAAAGAATGAGCGCTTCTTCCACGGTGACGATAGCCATCGTCGGAGCCGGCCTAATTGGGCCGAGACATGCACAGAGCGTGGTTGCCAATGAACATGCCACACTGCACTGTTTCGTGGATCCTCGCCCGGAAGCCATATCAGTTGCTAAGGCATTTCATGTGCCAGTATTTCCAAGCATCAAGCACATGCTTCTCGAAAAGGGCAAGCCCGACGGAGCACTCGTATGCACGCCTAATCACACGCACGTATCGCTCAGTCAGGAGCTACTGGAGGCAGGAATTGACGTTCTCGTGGAAAAGCCCATAGCTACGGAGATCTCGAGCGGGAAGGAGCTGATAGAGACTGCCAGACGTACTGGCAGAAACTTGCTCGCGGGTCATCATCGTCGGTTCAATTCTTATGTTGTCTCCGCGAAACGTGCGGTGGTTGAAGGCATCATCGGTAAACCCATAGCCATTTCCGGACTCTGGGTTCTGCGAAAGCCGGGGTCGTACTTCGAGTCTCCGACAGAATGGCGTAGTATTCCAGGCAAAGGTGGCCCAATTCAAATCAACTTAGTTCATGACCTTGACATTCTGCAGTACCTCCTCGGGCCTGTCATACGGGTTCACGCAGAAAAGAGTATATCCCAGAGGTCCTATGAAGTGGAAGAAGGAGCAGCCATCGTACTTCGATTCGCATCAGGGGTGGTTGGAACATTCATCCTCGCGGACAATTGTCCTTCCGCACACAATTTTGAGAGCGGCACAGGAGAGAACCCGACGATTCCCCAGGCGTACAAAGACTTCTACCGGATATTCGGTAGTCAAGGTACGCTGAGTGTCGGCGATATGAAAATTTCCAAGCATGATGATGGAGAGGAGAAATGCTGGGCTGATCAGGTGCGTCAGAGCGAGCTCACGGTTGAGCCTCGCGTGCCCTTTAATGAGCAGATGAAGAATTTCGTCGATGTCATCAGGGGCGTAGCAGAGCCAAATTGCACTGGCGAAGACGGTCTGAAAGCTCTGGTTGTTTGCGATGCGGTCAAGAGATCTATAGAATCAGGACTGCCAGTAGACATCGCAGCTTGATTGAGATTGTGCCTACACTCTTGTAGTTGAGACAAACCCACGCCGGCCATCCGCGAACGATTGCATTGTCATTTTTTATTTCCAAGTCCTGGTGCTCTGCGCATGCCTCTCGTTTCACCATCTGATGCCCTTGACCACATGTTGGTCATAGAGTCAAATGCGAGCATGCATCAGAAAAGTCAAGCTACCAGTAAGGAGAGGATGGCAGTCGCAAGAAGTGGAACACACAGCATTCGTGAAATGGTTTCTCATACATTCATGCGCGAGAGCTGTGCTCAATCGGCCGTCAATGTTCTATGCAGAATATACTCAAATCTCATGCTACTGAGAACATAACTTTCCAATTATCCTGTCAAGCAAAGTCGTCTAAACAGTGCTGTTGCGCTCGCTACTGGTTTCAATCATATCCGTCTTCTCCTTGGCGGCCGTCAGGCCCGCACCATCCACATTATGTCTGAATTCAGCATCTCTTGATTGATCCTCTGCAATGATGATCTTGTTCGCCTTGCGCACTGGCTTGATTTCGAACAGGCGGTCCATGGACTCGAGCGGGATCGACTTGGTCTCTGGGAGCAGGAACCAAACGAAAATGATAGAGAGCAGCATCATGCTGGCGAAGAAGAAGAACACTCCGCATCCGCTGTTGCCCATGTTGTTGAACATTTGAGGAGTGAATCGAGAGATGATGAAGTTCTGGAAAACTTCGTTAGCATGCTGAAATCAGAAAAGCTGTCAATAATTGAGACTCACCCAGAACCAGTTGTTGGCAGAAGCAGAGGCTTGACCGAGACCACGAGTGTTCATGTCGAACATCTCAGAGTTGATGACCCAAGGAGTACCGTTCCACGATGGAGTGTAGAAAGCCGTCCAAAGATAGAAGAAGAACATGGCTGCAATGCCTCCAGAGCTGAGACCAGAGTTCGCAGCTTCTGCTTGAGCAGCGGCAGAGGTATCAGTAGTGCTGATGTAGCCACCGATGATCCCTGATGATCAGTTAGCATTGCCGGACAGGATTATGAACGACAGACGGCGCTGTACTTACACATGCAAACAGAGCCACCGGCAGCTCCAATCATGAGCAGGTTGCGTCGACCAAGGTTGTCAATGAGGAAGAACATCCAGACGAAAGTAAGCACAGTCTTGACGACACCAAAAATGCCAGTGGTCAAAAAGCCCGCGCTGGTTCCTGTAACACCGATAGCCTTGAAGACCGTGGGAGAGTAGTAGTTGATCGCATTGATACCGGATCCGTTCTGCCACATGAACAGCAGACCGCCAAGAAGGAAGCGCCATTGCACCTTGCGACTGCGGCCGACTGCGATGAATGGCTTCCAGAATCCAAGACCAATGTCAGCTGCCTGTGCTTCCAAAGCAGCGTCCATCATGGCGACTTCTTCGACGATATAGAGGTCATCCGCGGGGAGATTACGGATCCAGGTCAGGTTCTTGATCGCCTCTTCACGCCTGTTCCTGCTCAGGAGCCATCGAGGAGATTCGTGTAGCCAGAAAGCGCCGAGGAGGAGGAGACCGGCTGGGATGAGTTGGACGGCAAATGGAATGATCCATTGCTTGTGGCTCGGTGCCATTGTTTCCTGCAATCCATAATTGATCCAGAAGCCAACTAGACCACCGATCTGCCATCCCAGCTCATAAATTCCAACGATTCGTCCTCGTACTGCTGGTGGAGAAATTTCCGAAATGTAGATTGGCGTCAACATGGACGCAGCGCCGACGCCAATTCCAGCCAGGACACGTCCAGCATAGATAAGACCGAGGCCACGTTCTCCATTGGCACCCAGCATCATGCCGGCGCCGAGGATGAATACCAGTGAGAAGATGATCAAGCTGTATTTCCGGCCAACGAAGTATGCTGAGGGGTACGCGAAGAGAGAACCGAAGAATGCGCCGGCCTGACCAAAGTTAGAGTCAAGTACTCATCGCGGTCCCTGAAGGGTACTCACCTGGTAGATGGAGACAATGTTTGCCTTGACAAGGGCGAGCGCCGATGTTGAGAGCGATGGGAAGTCGAACTCATCAACAAAGGATGGCAAGGCTAATGTCGTGCCAATGAAGGCACTGTCGTAACCAATCATGCATGATGCGAAAGAGGCGACCGCAGCGCATGCGTAGACTCTCCAGTTGTAGACCGCCTTCGGCGTCGGTCGATCCTCGACCAATGTTAGGAATCCTCCCATGTTGGTATCTGTTCTTCTTTCTGTCGATATCGAATGGAAGAATGTCCTTGAGACTTGCTTGAATGCCCGAATGGAAGACGAGTTGTGTCCAAGGACCGGGGGAGGGCAATATGTATGTAGGTGGTATGCAGTGTTTTAGCTCTAGAATCTGGGGTCTCCGCACGTGGAGAAAGGTCGAATGGATGAATTAAAGTCAGTACATTGTCATCATTCTCCTGTCGGATATGACCCAGACCAGAGAAAAGAGATTTCCCATGTGCAGAGCACGATGGCCCAGCCTTTAGCCACGCCGGGCGAAGTTCGCTAGCACATGGCAAAAGCGGAGTCTGGTGCCGAACGTGGAGAAAATTGAGGGTCCGTCAAAGACCGTACAGCCGAACGACCAGTCAGAGCTCGGTTTCTGATGGGGATCATTTCTTTGCCCCGAGTGAAACTTGGATCATTGCCCGAACCGGAAGAGGCCACGCGAATGACCTGAGCCATGCCAGAAGTTATGCATGGTTGCACTTGCTGGCGCCGGGTGAGACGCAACCACGGCTTCGACAGAAGAAAGATTTGGTCGGCATTGAGCTGACTGCTGCGTTCTCACGACTCTTCTGCTATTGTCGACACGATTGTCCGTAGGACTTGCTCATCAAGAATTTCTGTTTCTGTCAAAATCATCAAATCCCTGCCACGTCGCCAAGAAACCATCAGTAATCGAAGATATCAGCGAACGGAGAAGCACAATGGAGATGCAACAAGAAAGCAGTATCATCACCGCTCCGGCGCCACAAGTCGATCAATATGAGCGTCATGGCTATCTCTTCGGATACCCAATCGCACACTCATACTCGCCGCTACTACACAACACGGTGTTTCAAGAACTTGGACTGCCATGGAGTTTTCAACTACTAGAGTCGACCGATATGTCACAATTTTTGTCGCTCATAAAGGACCGGAGACTATATGGTATGAGATTAGGTGAAGTGTGGAATGCTAAGAACTACGCTGATCATTGTCAGGCTCTGCCGTGACAATGCCTCATAAGGTGGCGATAATACCACACTTGGACGAACTTACAGACGAGGGCAGAGCCGTCGGAGCCGTGAATACCATTTTCCTTCGAGACGGCAAGTATGTTGGAACAAACACCGACACCATCGGCGTTCGAGAGAGCTTCTTCCAGAATATCTCGAATCCTGAGGAGGTCTTCCTTGGGAGGCCTGGCCTCGTCGTTGGTGGCGGAGGCGCTGCACGTTCAGCAGTCTACGCCCTCGTTGCGTACATGAAGTGCTCGACAGTATACCTCGTAAATCGAGATCCAGCAGAGGTGGAAGCAGTTGTGTCTTGGTGTAAATCAGAGGGTTATGGCGACGGGCTTGTCCATGTGAAAACAGTTGCCGAAGCAGAAGCATTGGAAGGTGCAGGCGCGATCGTAGCATGTGTGCCGAACTTTCCTCCGGTGACAGAGGCTGAGAAGGAAGCGAGGCGGATAACAGAAGTTTTCCTCAACAAGTCTCACAAAGGCGCTATGCTTGAGATGTGCTACCATCCATCACCCTGGACAGAGTTGGGTGGACTTGCAGAGGCAGCAGGTTGGAAAGTCATTCTTGGGACGGAGGCGATGATCTATCAGGGATTTGCGCAGCATACTCTCTGGCATGGGCGGACCATTGAGCAGCTTCCTGTTGAGGAGGTCAAAAAAGTCGTTGCGCATGCGTTATCTCAGGCGAGGTTGTAGAGTGACTGTATGAATATGAAGCGCACCTTCAAGGTACTACTCTATCGTGATCATCCTGTACAGAGGTGTTTTATTCCCGTCGTAGTCGGTCCTCATACACCTGGCCGGGAATAGTCTAGGCGCTCCACGCGCCGCCATACTTCTCTGACAGTTCGTTCCTGGCCTTGTCGTCCTGTCTCGGAGGTCGAATCGCCTGCAGGACGGATGGCCAAATAAAGTCTGCTTCCCAGTTTAGCTTCTGGTACTGCAGCGTTCAAGTAGTCTTCGGGCGGATTTGCAGTCGTGATTAGACCGCCTGCTTGCTTCAGTATGCAGACACCAGCAGCGACATCCCACTCCCTGCCATACCGTTAGTGTTCATAGATCGTATGAGCAAGTGCACGCTCACCAGCAGCCACCTTCCCACCAGATATCAAACCCTCCCATGGCTACGTAGCATAAATCGAGTGTCGCAGAACCTAAGCTTCGAACACCATGTACCATCCCTCCTTTGCCTTGCCGTCCACCAAGCTCAGCTGCCATGTTCATGAAGCTGGAGACTTTACGATGCATGTTGCCATCGGGTATGTCTCTTCGATCCTTGCCCTGTTTGGCATCAGATTACTAGGTCAAACTCTCTTGTCGTAATGGCATTCATACCCATTCGCAAGAAAACACGCAACCCTTTGGCGCAGTCTCAGGCATCGGCGGTATAGGATTTCTTGCCAGCGGAAGAGGTGTTTTCTCGTTCAACCACACACCTTTTCCTCGACAAGCGGTGAATCTGGGTTGTTCAGCTCCGGTGCACTGGTTTCTCGATTGTGGTTGGCAGAGCTTACAATTGCTTCAGGAATGGCGCATTCACAGCGCCAACAACAGGCTCACCGTCCCACAGAAAAGCTATTGATACACAATAGAATGGCGCCAGGTGGATGAAGTTTACCGTGCCTAAGATCTTAGCCTTTTTGGAGTCGTGCTTCGTGTGCGTAGTTCATACCGTCCAGCGGATCAATGCACCACGATGGGCCTTTCGCAGGTATCAGATACTCTTTGGATTGTCCTTTCGAGTACGTCTCTTCGCCAACAAAGCTTAAAGGAGTCAGCTACGCGACCAAAGCAAGATCAAAATCAAAATCGGGATTGCTGGAAAGCTGTGAACTCACGCGTGGGAAGGGTATTTGGCTTGCACACTTTGACGAATGAAGGCCTCCACATCTAGACGCGAAGCAGAGAATCTCGATCAGCAAGCGAATGGCAAATCGCCGTGTTCTGCATTCGAGCAAAAGGTTGAAAAACAATTTCGAGACGCCTCATCATGCTCAGTACTCCGAGCATGATCAAATGACCTACCTTCATCAGTCTGCGTCACCAGATCGACTGCTGACTCCTTCTCCACGTGCCCTGCTCCTGCTGAAGAACCTGAACGAGCCTCAACGGCATCGAGGAGCATTTCTCCCGCTTGTTTCGCCAGTTGTGTGGCGTGGGCATAAATTTCTTCGAGCTGAGCGTCGCTCAGCGTTTCGGTCGCCATGTCCTTATTTTGAAATTTAGTTCCAGTTTTCGAGCTTTGCGATGTTGTTCGTGTCAAAGAGTGGATGTTTCGGGCAAGATGGCGGAAGTCCGTGATGACTTCCAATGGTGGCTTGGCATTGGCAAAGAGCTGGCGAAGGAGCGAACAGGGCAGGAAGACAGAAGACTAGAATCGCTGCATATACTTACGATCACTTTGACTGTTGATGACAGAACAAGATTGAGAACAAACATCATTTGCTAGTCTACATCAGGTACAGGCAGTCCATTCCACAACTTCATTTTCAAGCCCAGCGCCTTTGTAGCCTCCAATGCATTCTTCTCTCTCAATTGCTTTGACTCATCATCAGTGACCAGCACAAAGTCATATGTAATCAGCTTGGACCCAGGCTTGACTCCGTACTGCTTCACATGCTCATCATTCACAGTCTTCAGGTCGATGATCAAAGACTCCTTCACGCCAAAAACAGCATCACTTGTCTCATACGGATCACCTCGGAGGTAGAGTGCCCTGAAATCAATCAGCATCTCGCAAGCACGAGACTTGTACAATGACTCACGTTATCAAATGATCGTAACCACTCTTCTCAAACATGAAATGCATATGGCTCGGCCTATAACAATGCCTCTTCAACTGTACCAGCAGTTTGCCAACCGGGCCATCGTGCGGTATAGGATACGGCACAGGCACGATGGCCTTGAACCAGAACACACCCTCCTTGTCACTATGCATCACAGCTCTTTGATCTGGTCCTTCTCTTCCCGGATACTGCACATCATAGAAGCCTTTGCTGTCCGTCTCCCAAATATCGATCTTCACGCCTTCGATCGGGTTGCCGTTCGTGCCTTTGATAGTGCAGAGCACCAAGCAGGGCTCTCCGTCTGGATCGTGGGCGATCTGAGAGCCATTGGGAGCCGCCTCGGCTTCGTGAGAGTGGAAAGGCCCGAGGACTGTGCCTTCCGTGGAGTGCGAAGGTTTCGGGTGATCGATGCTGTCGACGAGGAGGGAGAGGCCGAGGATATCGGAGAGAAGGATGAATTCCTGATTGAGACTCGACTTAGCATATCTGAGCATATGCGACATCATCGTGCTCGCTCACCTGTCGAACATCTGTGCAAATCTGGCCAACTGCTGTCAAGAACAGCAATCCGGTCATCCACTCCTCGTGGCTAAGACGCGTTTCGCGTGCAAAGTCATGCAGGTGCTGGACTATACGATCGAGAATGTATTTAAGCCTTGGATTTGGGCACTGCGAGTTGATGAGTTTGACATTGTCTGTGATGTTGTCAATAGTGAGATCCTTGAGCGGCGGGACGTCAACTTGTGAAGGATCCATGATGGCTGACTCTTGACATCGTTACAAGAGAATGCTCTTGTTATTTATTGGTCTACTGACAATGCCACGAGCTGGGTCAATTAGCAATGTTTACGAAAGCATGATTAACTGTTGCTCCGTCACCATGGAATTGCCCCGCGACGAATTTCAGGGCACCCCGCCAGCTGCAGCACGGCTTCGATTTCGGGAGTCATTTTGAGCCGCAAAGGGGCCAAAATGACACAGGTAGGAAGCTGGCAGTGTATGCGTTTGAACTCGAGATCCAATCAAGGCGCCGGCATAGGAATTTGTCCTTTCCGAGCGGCTATGTCGGGTACTGTCGCTGTCAAGGCCGATACTTCGTCCAGAAAGCTTCCGAGCACTCCGCGATGGCGTTATTGCAGACATCATGGTATTTTGCGCTTGATGTGCGAGCATTCTACGCCGACTTTTCGAGCTGCTGAGCTACGAAATCAACCGCAGCTGTGTACCCAAACACACCCAGTCCGCAGATGACCGCAACCGCCTTATCCGACAGATAGCTGTGATGGCGGAAAGCTTCTCGTGCGTGCACGTTGCTGATGTGCACTTCAACAAACTTCAGATCACATCCGGCCAGGGCATCTCGCAAGCCAACGCTCGTGTGGGTGAGAGCGCCAGGGTTGATAATCACGTATCCAACCTTGCCTCGAGCTTCGTGAATGCGATCGATGATGGCACCCTCGTGATTTGATTGGAAATGTTGCACCTCTATCCCGAGTTTGCTGCCTTGAACAACTGCTGCATCCTGTACGTCCGCGAGAGTGGTGCTGCCATAGATATGAGGTTCCCGAGTTCCCAGGAGGTTGAGATTAGGCCCATTGATGATGAGGATTGCTTTTGGCCTGTTCGACATTTTGCTTGCTGTTTGAGAAAAAATGAAATTGGTGAATCACATTACCTTGTAGACACAAGACTGCATTTTATGTGGACGGCGTCTGAACGCGCAGGAAGAACAATTTGCCAGGTTCATTCGGCAGCCATCGCTGTGCGGGTGCGAGGTCAACACAGCCTATTTTTTGGACAAGACTCAGACAGCTGCGCGATATCCAGGTCGTGGTAAAATGCCATGATGCCGCAGATGCTGTTGGATAGAGCGCGATTTATACTGTGTATTGTCATGAGTTTGCGAGTCGCGAGAAGGGATCGGTCATTCGTAGCGCCGTCCGGCAACTTCCGGGCGAGTCTGCAGTCGTCAGCACTTTCTGTTCCGACACGTTTTGCAATTACCACCATCAAGAAAGTCGCGGGACCACGCTCGACACACCAGGAGTATCCCCAGCTCATCCTCCGCCATGCCTGGTTCAGGCAAGCAGTCCGTCGAAGTCCAAGAGCAGATCAAGGAACTGCTCGAGGCCGGCTTCGATCCCACCACCATCCACCGCAAGCTCAAGGTCGGCAGGAGCAGCATCTATCGCATGAAGAGATGTCTGCAACAACATGGCACCAACTACATGCCGCCGGAGCTCAACAAGAAGAATGGAAGACCTAAAGTGTTGACCGCGGAACAGGAGCTGGTATGTCGGCACATCGCATGCTCGAGTCGCATATTTACCGCCGCGCAGCAGCAATACTGACGCATCAACAGGAAGTGCGCGAGTGGTTGCGCGACCCCAAGAACCGGACTCGATATTTGGACGATCTGGTCTGGCTCATCCACGACCGCTTTGGCATCGTCTGCAGCACAACAACGATGTCAAAGATGAAGCGAAAATGGTTGCGCGTCATCGAGTTCGAGGAGAACGGCACGCCAATCGACGACGTGACCAGATCTCAACTCATGGAGACACATCCTGATCTACCAGCACTCCACGCCACCGTCGTGCCACCAGCCGATATGTCCCAAACAGACAAAATCGACGGCAACGTGCAACCTGATCTCGACGCGCAATTGAATCTGCCAGAAGGTTCATTCGGAACAGACGACCAGCATAGTGCTTATCCCGAAGTGCCTACCTCATATTCGGAAGTGCAAGACGCGTACCCTACAGAGCCCCTGCAACCCAGTCTGTCAAACCAGCTGGAACAGTTGCAGCATCAACAGCAGACCTACGATGACTTCCAGGCGAGTTTGGGAGCACAGCAAATATCGCCAACATACGCTCCAAATCAGCAGCAGACGATCAATTCTCAGCTCGCGCAGGAGCTTGGTGCGCTAGGCAACTATGGTCATCCATCGTCCTAGTAGCGGAGTCAGGGCACTGCATGTGCATAGAAGTTGATATGTCTCTTGATGAAGGCCGCGCAGCACAAGTCGTTGGGCACGACGGCCTTTTGAGAGAAAGCACTTGCGGGCTTTGGCCACTACACGGTATTGCATCAACTTGCGAATGAAGCACAGTAAGCGTACATGATGATGGATACGTAAGACTCTTGTCATGAGTCGCAAATAGATACCCTTCTCAACACTCGTGTCCATACTCACACACAGCTCCTTCTCTCACACCGGTGCCTCGTTGATCAAGTACAAAATAGAGATGATACCTGACCGCCCAAGCAGATTACAGCCACGAACTTTACATACGAGACCTATGGGTTCGCGGCCCCTAAGCTTACAAACGTCAAGACTGGGATCGCAACAACTCAAGTCCGTCGTTCAACACTAGCGTATGCTGAACTTCGCGCTCGCTCTTTCGCATCGTTCCTGGCCAGCCACTCATGCTGTAGAAGTGTTTGAAGTTTCGGCGATCGATTCTGGCGCTTTCTTGGAGGACATTGTTGAGACTTCGATGTGTCCATCACCAGCGGGCGTCTCTGCATTCAAAGGATTCTTCGCGTTTGTCGCTGCTGCAATTGACGGATCTTGAGACATGGAAGCAGATTCCATCGATTGTTCTTCGACATTCTTCTCCATGTCGTTGAACTGTGGTGCTTGTGCAAACCGTCCCCCTCCATGCTCCGTGATCATCCTGTCGACGTCTTGCGCCGATAAAGAATTCCCGCTGAGTATGTGCTTGGCGAGCGCTTCGAAGAGCGGATCGGTGGACATTCTGTAGGATGCTTCTGAAGATTGTACGTGATGATGAGGGAGGCCGAAGAGCGAAGTATAGGGTTGTGAATGGCCTTGGTGCAAATGAAAATTTCCAAGCTCCAGAGCCTCTGGCAGGCTTAGCATTTATACAAGCCCTTAAACACTCTCGCTCGGCGTCTCCGAATAGGTCTGTGCCAGCAAAGTCAATTGACGCTCGGTACACATTGCCATACTCTAATACGGAGAAAGCGGTGGCTTGCACTAGCTTGCACGTGGCATAGAAGCTAGTAGTCTGCGAAGCCAAAGATCAAGCCTGTGTCTGAACGTCTCATCGCTTCTGGCCTAGAAATCAAGAACGCTACACATCCACATCATAAATATTGACGGCAGGTGCATTATCTTCCTTTGGAAGCCCCTCCTTGATATAATTCTTCGATTGCTCGAATACATCACGATTGAAATTTCCATCGTGGAACGTATACTCGAATGTAATGTCCGCATTCGACGCGGATTGTGCGTTCGCTAGGAAGTCGATCAAACGATCTTCTGGGCGGAAAGAAACAACTCTGGTCGCTGAAACCTTGTCAATTTCATGTGGTCAATGAAAGAAAATGCACTCGGGATCTTACCTGTGTTCTCCAGGGCCCATCCGTATACTCGCGTGAAAACGACAGTGATGTCCATTCCCTTTCTAGGAGAGGTGACCAGCTGCACCAAAGAGTCCAACAGTGCTGTAAGAAATGGTCCAAATCTGTCATAGACCCAACCATCAAGCCACTCGCTCAGCATGATATCGAGAAGTTTTCGGTGAAGCTCCGATTTGGGAACATTGAAACGTTGCGTCTCCCTCTTAGAGCCACTTTGGGAGAGCCTATAGGGCAGTGGGTGGCGAAACCAGGTCAATTACATCAGATTCGCTTACCAAGGGCTACGGGTTGCCATCGCTTTCACAACTTTCGCAGTGTAACCGCTTCTTTGAACCACGTGTTCCATCGCATCGGACGATGATAATTTGCCTGATCGAAGCATCTCTCCGGTCTGCGATGTGCCTTTACTCATGAGGAATCGGTTGGATAGACCAAATATTTCTTTCGTCTCATCGAGCTGCCGCTTGATGTCATCATGGGAGAGGCCATTCCGGTCGGGATAAATGTTGACAAAGAAAACGCTCTTGATGTTCTTGCTAGCAGCCATGGATTCGCTTGCACAGTGATTGAAACTGGAGGTTGATCGATAAAGTGATTTCGAAGCAAACAGATCTAGGGTGGCCGCTACTTGTATTCATCGAAAAAGCTCTCAAAAGTGTCGCTCGGTGGGCGGGGTTTGGGGCCGCTTTGTGGCTGCGCTGTAGAAGTGGCCTGATCTGAAGCCGCTTGAGACTTTGAACAATCGCCCTACCTTGCCGCGCTGTGGCACGGAGCTGACGATGGCTTGCATTAGTGCTCGTGAGTGGAAGTGCTGGCAGCTGAACATTCTCGAGCTGTGATGTTGGGCTTCTGCTAGAAGCAGCCACGTCGGGAAATATTGCAACTTGTGCCCCAGCTTTACTGTGAGCTTGTCACGCCACATCGTGTGGATGCGCACTGCTCATCATGTCAAAGTATGTTATAGCAGCAGACAAGGTCCAAGAACCCATTGTCCTTATGGGGAATACCTTGCTGTCACTCCCTCGAATTCGCTGCGTCGGGACATCGGGAAAGAAGTGCATCTTCGACCAACGTGTAATGCCGGCTCTTGACGTGTGATCTACGAGTTGAATCGGAGCCTTGCCGTTGTCAGGACAAAGAAGCCAGAGCAGCGGGCTTGCACTGATCGTGTGGGAACAGTAGATAGTATCTACAAGCTGTACCGTAGGCATAGACTGTGGAGGAGACGATGTTCGATGGAGGGGTTGACGAGCTACGGCGTGCGATAGGAGACAAGGCCGCAAAATGACGCCAGATTGGCTTTCACATGCCTGCCGCGGACGAGCTGAGACTGGGTCACATGCCGACCACCAATCCATCGTCGAGCAGTCTCGCAAGTCATTCTCGCCATCCAGATGACTTCTCCGCGCGGACGACCACATTCACGATAGCATTCCGATCTACTGGCAGCTAGACGGGCTAGATGCGCACGCAAGATCAGGCTGTCACATTTCGCTTGTCTGTCCGGCATGACTTGACTGCCGCCTTCACTATTGCATGGCAGCATTTGGTAAGTCACTGCTCCGTGCTTTCCCTTCCCGCCTTCTGTGGCCCGGTATATAGCTCCACAAGGAATGAAGGCCATGTCCAAGACTTGCGTGTTCTGGGCCGGCTTCCTGTCGCGGTATGGAGCCATGAAGCTCAAGAGGAACTGGTCGGGGAGATGGAAGTGGAAATGCAAGCCGCCCTCGTCATCGACAACACTAACCCCAACTTCTTCTGTCACAGACCTTCCATTCAATCTTCCCATGAGCGAACGCGTCTCCGAAGACCGCCGCGCAAACGATGGCAGTCGACGCGACAACTCCGTGCCCGAGCCTACTATTGCTGCCTTCTCGCCGAACCAGCAGACACAGAGGAAGAGGAATCATGCCTCGGTTCTGATACATCAGAAGAGCCCGCTGCTTGCTGCTACGCCACCGCAAGTCACACGAGTGCTCGCCTATTCGCATCCATTCATCTTGCCGCTCAACCATCTTGCTGGTTTGTTATCATGGACAACACCCGATCCGTGGGAATCGTTTCTACTTGTCGCTGGATTCTGGTTCACAGTGCTCTACAGTGACGATGTGCTGCGATATGCGGGGCCGATCGTTGTGATCGTGGTGCTCATGGCGGGCATGTATGGACGCCGCTACAGCCCGCTTTCCAGTACAATGTGGAGTGGAGAGAAGAGGAAACGTAACAGAGCGGACTCCGAGAGCGAGAGGAGAAAGAGCTTAGACGAGATCTTGGATACGTTGGAGATCTTCACGCATCGTTGCGACGTTCTACTTGATCCGTTTCTCAAGTTGACAGAGTTCTTGAGCACGCAAACTACAGCGACCAGTGCAACGACGAGACCTGCCTTGACCAGCATGTTTCTGAGGCTGCTCGCAGTCACGCCAGTCTGGATCATTCTAACTCTGCCACCATGGAGAATCATCACGCTCAAGAGAGTTCTCCTTGTGCTCGGTACAATTGGCATGACCTGGCACAGCCGACCAGCGAGGGCATCAAGAAGCATCCTGTGGAGAAGTAGGACTGTCAGATATGCTGCTTCGATTTCCACTGGGCTGCATTATCCCGAGCCTGTTCCGCAAGATAAGGTACCGCCCCCGTTGCCTCCACGGGCGCCGGCTGCTCTGGCCAATGCGCTCAAACGTAAAGGAGCCAATCCTGGTGTTCGGTTCACGTTCTCAATCTTTGAAAACCAGCGGCGCTGGGTCATGCTGGGATATACCTCCAATGTCCTTCCTCACGAACGGCAGCCATGGACAGACGAGCACTTGAACCAAGTTCCAGACAAAGACAGTTTCCCACTGCCAGAGACCGATTTTGCTACGACGCGGTGGCGATGGGTGCCTGACAGCGAGTGGAAGATCGATATGACCTGGAGCGACGATCACACAAGTGCCAAAGGGTCTCGAGATAAGGAAGGTTGGACTTATTACGATAATGCTTGGCATGGAGGCAGTAGAATGGATGACTGGGGCAAGTGGACGCGTCGTCGAAGATGGATCCGGGACGCGGAACTCGTGGAAATCACCCCGGAAGAGCTCGCCGCACAACAAGCAGCCGAAAGTGACACCCAGTCGATAGCCAGCAGTGACTACCAAGACGGCGACTCCATCACCACGGCTGTGAAGAAGAAAGGATGGTTCGGCAAGCGGAGACTTACGAATGAAAAGGTCCGAATGGCAGACAAAGCTGAGATCGCGTCCATGTCAGGCAGCGGCGACACCGGATCGACGACCCGCACACGAGACGATCCAGAGGACGATGTACTTTCGCCTTACAGGTATCGCGAGACACAATGGGACCGAAGCATAGGGGACGGGCTGGCAGAGGGATTGGGTTAGGGAGGCCATCTCGCTTTCAGCTGAGGCCATGAATGAAGTGCTAGAATTGACGAGACATGCTTCACGAGTCATGGAGACGCAAAGCAAACACGGCAGGGTCTGGGTTTGGGGAAAGGAATTGATTGTATAGCGAGGCGCTGGGGATTTCTTGAAAAGCCGTTTGAGCTCAACAGACACGACATTGCACGTAGCATTTCTATTGGTCGGTCGCGTTCCCGCACCAGCCACATCTGCAGACGCGCTTGGTTGATGACGCGACGTGCTCTGGTACGCATGCACGAAGTACACCGCTGGCAGGAAGGCGTTGAGAAGTGAGTGAGGACACGTTTGCGCAAAGAGTGAGCATTGTGCCGTCACGCGAGCATCGTCAAAGAAAGCTGGTCTTTGTGTATGTGCAGGTGGAGAGCGCGCATCATAATCCGACAACAATTGCCCGTGGGTGTGAAAGTGGCGTCAAGTGAAGCCGGGCGCCTGCCATTACATCACTGAGCGTCAGGCAGGAGCTCCCAAGCAAGCATTTCGTGCTCGCTCATCATCACAACAAACGCACCTTCAACTTCCACTTTGCACTCCCACATCATCGTCGACAACACCCACAAATTATTGACAACCTCAATTCCATCACCACAATCACCTGAGCAACTGCAGACATGAAGTTCTCCTTGGCTGTGGCCGCCCTGGCGACCACCGTCGCCGCCGACGGATGGTTTGGCAAAGCCGGTAGGTTTCACCTTTTCCTTTTCTGAAGACTGATAGAGCGTCTGAAACTCGTGGCGAGACGGTAAACCTTCTCTCGAGTTGTGATACACATCATGCCGAGCTCGACGAAGTTCCCGTCTCGCCATTGAGATCTATTCCCCTCTAGTGTGCTATTGGCCTGAATCCCGTCTAACTAACTCTGAGGCCGTACAGCATACAACAAGTGGCACGAGACCGAGCTCGAGAGATGGCTGTCGGATCACGACATTCCATACCCAGCAGCCTCTGACCGCAAGGACCTCGAGAACCTTGTCAAGGACAACTGGGAGAACTACGCTGTCAAGCCATACAACTCCTGGGACACCACCCAGCTGCAGAACTACATCACCTCCAAGGGCCAAGAGGTCAAGAAGGGTACCGAGAAGAATAAGGACACATTGGTCGCGCAGGTCCAGAACCTCTGGCACGAGACTGCTGAGCAGAGCAATGAGGCCTACGGCAGTGTTCAGAACTGGATCTTTGACACGTGAGTATTTGTGGCAGCCCTCACACTTGATGACAGCTACTGACACCCCATAGCTGGACTGAGTCTCAACTCAAGTCGTGGCTCGACTACCACAAGATCCCAAACCCATCACCTCGCACCCGCGACTCGCTCCTCCACACCGCTCGCGCCAACTACGCCAAGGCCGCCGACAAGGCAGGCGAGACTGCCGCCTACCCAGGCAACTGGCTGTACTCTCAGTGGTCCGACTCTGATCTGAAGGCATGGCTTGATGAGCGTGGAGTCCCAGTCCCACAGCCAAGCAACCGTGATAAGCTCATTGCCTCTCTTCGCCGCAACTCTAAGATCGCTGCCGACAAAGCCGCAGCGCAATACGCCTCTGCCTCCAAGTCCGCCTCCGCCGCTACTGAGTCTTTGAGCGACCAGCTTCTCGAAAGCTGGAGCGACAGCCAGATCAAGGAGTGGGCCGACCGCAACGGCATCAAGGTGCCACAGGGTAGCAAGCGCAACGAGCTCATCGCTCTTGCTCGCAAGCACTCCGCTTCGCTGACTGGCAACAACGCCAAGGACTCCGCGGCCTCCGCCTACGGTGCCGCTACCTCCAGCGCCGGCAACTACTACGCTGAGGCGACACAAGGTGCCTATGGACAGTTCCGTTACATCTACGATGTCATTGCCAACAACCTTGGCTTCGCATCTGAGCAGGCCAAGGCCAGCTTGAGCTCCGCTTCTTCCGTCGCCAGCGCATCTGCTAGCTCCGCTTCCTCTGCCGCCAGCGTTTCTGCCAGCTCGCTCTCGTCTAGCATCTCCAAGGCTGCACCAAAGTCTGCTTCCGAAGCCTCCAAGTCCGCCTCCAGCGCCAGCTCTGCCGCCAGCGTTGCCGCGTCTAAGAGCGCGTCCTCTGCTAGCGTTCAGGCCAGCAAGAGTGCTTCCAGCGCCAGCGTCGCCGCAAGCAAGAGCGCTAAGAGCGTCAAGAATGAGTTGTAAGCTACACGACTCGATTACGGCTACACAGACAGCAAGGAGATCCGTCAAGACGCTACAACGTCTGCTTGACATGGGAATTAAGCTGCTGAATGTACGGAAGGAGGAAAGAACATATGCCCACAGAATGAGACCTCCGCGCCATGGGCGAAAAGGAGATTGGCCTTTTGTTTCTGCTGGGGCGGAGACATTACGATTTACGCCTGAGTTCGACAGACACAGCGACGAACGCAAAAGAATGGATGACGAAAAGCAATGACGATGTAACACTACTAATACCCTCACGATGCGGCGCGTAGAGTAGCTGACTCAATCAATGATTCCTGAGACCCTTTTACGTCTGCTCTTCCATCTTCAGGTACGTCAACGGTTGACGCGTAGTTCTGCTGTTTTGTCGTTGGCGCGTGCTGCAGGATCCCTGTCGTCTACAAGTGAAGGCGAGCGAGAAGCAAACAACAGCTTGCTGCCTTTCGAATTCCGACTTGTGACGCGACTGCAACCCCACTGCGACATCGACCTGTTCACGTCACTGTCGACACGCTCACCACTTGCAGCGATGCAGTCCGGACGAACCCCAGGTATGCATTCTCCTTTTCCTTCTGTTCTTCTTGTTCTTTGCGGCGGCGTCGGCGGCGGCGGTGAGGGGATGAGGCGCGCGGTGCCAAAGGGCATTGGAGGTGGCGGTGGACAATCTACGAGTACACGGTGGGCCTTGGGTGGAGATGGAGAGCGACGGCTATGGCGTGGACAAGTTGAGGCGACGAAGACAATGAGGGTGTGACAGGTGAGTGTTGGTGTGCCTCCTTCTGCGCACACGACCTCAATTTACTCACTTGAGATTAGGGCAATGTCTGAGCACCAAGATGGGCTGCATATAAGGTGAGTTCCTGGCCACCTTGACGACTTGTACCTCAACACTGACCAACTCGTCTCCAGATAGGCATTTGGAGAAGGGAATATGGCACCTGAAGAACGAATACTGACCTACTAGGCGCCATTGTTGGCTGCGAGTTGCCGCCTGCCCTTGTGGCAGCACTCAACGCGAAGAATAAGTCACTGTGAGTTGAGTTCGGCTTCTTTGGGATTGAAGACTACTGACGCCCTTGTAGCCTATCGCCTGCCCACCAACCAACGCAGCAGACCTGCTTCTACGACCTGCCAGCCGAGTTGCGCAACTACATCTACGAACTCGCTTTGGAGAACAAACCCAAGACCAAGTTCACAGTGGCGCCGATCCTTCCAGTACACAACACATTCCAAGAGCCCAGAATCCTCCAAGCCAGCAAACAAATCCGCGCTGAAGCAGGAGCAATGTTCTACGGCAGCAAAGCCTTCAAATTTCTCGTCAAAGGTCAAGCCAGGCCATCCCGCGAGCTCCGCAAACAGGCACCCGACTACAGAGTGAAGCCCTACCTAGCCCGCGCATCACGTTGGATCCGCATGATCTGTCGTTTCAACGGACCGCAAGTTTTCCGCAAACTCTGGATGACATTTGAATGGGATCACGACCGCCAGGGACTCATTGAGGCGTTGGTGGACTTGAAATATACGACGGGAATGCAAGTTGGGATACTGTCGGGTCTTTCCAAGGGAGAAGTTGAGCAGGTCCTGAATAAGGGCGGTATGTTTGTAAAGTGTAGCCATTGGAGCACGGAGCAGAAGCAATTTGCGAGGGCGATGTTGGAGGTTGCTGCGAAGGCTAGGCAGGCGGGATGGACTCCGGCGGAGTTGCAAGAGGAGTTCGCGGTTCAGTTTGACCTCACATTCACTGATTACTAAGGCGATGAAGTGAGAGGGGTCGTGAAGGAATAAATGGGCATGTGAGAGAAGAGTGATGGGAGAGTGAGTGATTACAGTCCGTAAAAGTGAAATGGAAATGTGCAAATAAGTTGACAAATCTCCTGTCGCTCTGTTCATTGGACGCTGCGGAGGCTCGGCAGGCAGGATGGAGTTTGGTGGAGTTAAGTGAGGAGTATCAGAAGCATACTTCGCAGTCACATCAGCCGAAGGCTGCTCGGGTGTTTGAGAAGCCGAGAGAAGTTTACTTTCCTATTACGAGGTAGATATGCATACTGAGGCAATGAAGTAAGTGGTTGTGAGGATATAAATGTGCATATGAATGCAGCGGACTTCTTGAATGAGTGAGTGATCACGGGTTGTGAGGTGCACTGAAAGTCTGTAACTGAGTTCAAAATTATCAAGTCGCTCCGTTCTCCTGAATGCATCAAAGCCACCAAATCTCCAAGCGGTATGGATTTTATGACGCCTTGTTGTTCAGAAAGCATGTTTCATGTCTCGTCGCTCTGTTTATCGGCCGAGTTTGGGGCCACTCAAGGTCAGGATGCCGTGGATCCGGCTACGTGTTGTATTCCCAAGAATCTGATTTCCGTCTAGTCTCTCCGCTGTGCAACATTCTTGAACGCCAATCGATCTCCAGACTGGCCAAATTATTGGCATGCATGTTCTTAGAAAAACGAGTTTTGGCCCCTTGACTCCATCGCTCGACAGTGATGAACGGCAATCAGTTTCCAGACTGTCCGCATTAGACGGTAGTGTGTTTCTCAGAGAGTAGATTTCCGACCAGTCTCTCCGTGGTGTAACAGTAATAAACGCTAACCGATGTCCAGACTGGCCGAATTGTTGGCATACATGTACTCAGAGAAACAAGTCTTTGCTCCCTTGACTCTATCGATCGATAGCGACGAACGGCAATTAGTTTCCAGACTGTGCGGATCGATTTACAGTTTGTTTTTCAGAGAGTCGGTTTTCTGACCCGTCGCTCCGTTCACTGAACTGATTGGGAGGCATTCAATGTCAAGATCGTCTAGATCTGGTCACGCCTTGTTTCCGGAGAATTGATGTTTGGTACAGTCGCTCCGTCGTGGAACAGTGATGAACGCTGAGCTATATCCAGACTGGTTGGATGAATGCAATGCAGATTTGTAGAGAGCAAGTATTCTACGTCTTGACTCTGACGCTCAGTCGTGTTGAAAGCTGATCGATGTTCAGATTATGCGGATCGAGTAACAATCTGACTCTCAGAGAGCGGGATTTTTGCTTTATCACTCTGTAAAATTCTGGTAGAGAATGGCAATCGACATTAGCATTATAGGGACTGAGGAACACTCTGTCTTTCAGAGAACAGGTTATCTTCCCTGTCGCTCTGAGTTCAAATTAGCTTCGGTGCTATTCAATCTCTAGACTACCCGGATTGAATGGCAGATTTTCTGTCGGAGAGCAGGTTTTTTGCCCCGTCGCTCTGAATTCAAGTCAGCTTCGACGCCATCCAGTGTCGACATGATATGAATCAATAAAATACAGCTCTCCAGAGAACGATGTTTCCGCCCCTTGACTCTGTTGCTCAACGACAATCAAAGCCAACTAGTTTCCAGACTGTATGGATTCACCGACGGCTATTTTCACGAAGAGTAATTAATTTCTCTGCTCCCTCCACCACTGGGCTTCTAGTGATGACAACCAGTATCCAAACGATAAAGATTTCAAGTCACTTCTTTTCCAGAGAGCAGTTCGTGAGCCCGCTGTCTCTGTTTTCAAACAATGCTGGAAGCCATTTGGTGTTCTAATGCTCTAAATCGGACGATGGCCTGTCTCTCGGAGACAATGCCTCGTGCCTCTTCACTCCGTAATTCGTCGTTACTGCATGCCACTCGGTGTCGGAACCATCCGCATTATCCAATAATTTGATTCTCAGAAGATAGTCCATCTATTTTCTGACTCTGCCATGCAATGACAATGTATGCAACCTCATGTCTACTGTGTGCAGGTTGGTTCAGTGTCATATATACAGAGATAAGGCCCTGCGTCCCTTCACTCCGTTACTTATCACCGATGGGTGCCAATTGATCTTCAGCTCCTATGCATTGAAGGTTTCTTCATGTTTTAGAGAGCGACTGATCCGGCCCATAACTCCGGTTTCTCGCGGCCCTCTATGCCAATCAGCATCCAACTCGTTCGGAGTAGGATACTAATCAAACTCCAGAGAAAAGGTCGTGTGATTCATCGCTCCAATTTTGGTCGAGTTACAGAGAGCCATTAGGATGGCAGATAGCATGGTTTTTTCAGTCACTCGTGCTACAGAGAACGATCTGAAATGCCTGCTGCTCTACACTTCGTAAGATTTGGATGTCAATAAGTCTTCAGCTCCTTGCTATGATTCAACAGCCAATCCTTCAGAGAGCAGGACATCGCTCTGGTTTTGAACGGGCGATCGAAGGCAATGTGGCTACGAATGGTATGGATTGATCATACCATCGGTTTTCAGAGACTTGTCTGTGAGCTTTGTCATTCCGTTCTTTCTCGTGCTTCGATGGCAGTAAGTCTCCAGCTTCTGTCCCCTGGACGATAGTTCGTATGCAAGAGACTGGGTCGTCCACTGAATTACTCTGAATTCAAACAATCGAACGATGGCAATAGAGCTGAGGATTGCGAAGGAAGATCGTCATGCGAATTTTAGGGAGTAGCTTTCGTGTCTTGTCACTCCATTCCACATCGTTATCCAGCGCACGTCAATTCGCATCTGCTATCCGCTGAGTTGTGGTCGATATATAAGAGAATGGCCTGCTTGCTACCTCGCTCTGATCATACAAAAGGAGCCCGTGGGAGCCAAGTTGCGAATCCTGCTGTTGAGACCGTCGTTCAATTTTCAGAGAGCGCTCGATGTGCCTGTGAATCTGATTGTCTTCAATTGACCGACGCCAACGAGGCTGAAACTCGTAATACTGGATTGACTGGCCAATCGGTAGACTAGCTCATATTTTCTATTGTTTCCATTGCGAACGAGAAGCCAACGTCAACAGAGGTGCGTTTTGTCCGATGTAAGTAATGTCCTTTGATCCAAGAGATGCCCTCGTGTTTTCGATCTATGAGATTCGTCGGAGGCCACGGCTATCAATGAGTGTGGAAATTTATTCGATCCAGTTCACGAAGACAAGGATGACGAATTTGTACTTGTCGATCTTTGCCCTCATGAGCAGTCTATCGCTCTGCGCTCCGTCAACGTTCAATGCAAGTCTGTCGCCAGAACGAGGATTTTGAGTTGGTGAATAACTGGAAGAGACTTTTTGTGTGTGATCGAAACAATTTTGGATTTGATTCAGATTCGTTACTATTCATACAGTTCTCTGTTAATTGTACAGCGACGGGCCCATTTCATATGGAAATGCTTCTCGGAAGCCGTAATGCTACAAACTGAGAGCGAATACTCGTCAATTCACAGATTTCCTCCTAAAGCGGGTTCTGGCAGATGAGTTGGTTGCCGAGCTAGGAACAAAAAGTCAGGATGTACTGCTACAATAGGTGTCAAGGTGGGAACATACCAATCCAAGAGCGCAACACTGAGGTGTCAAGCCTTGAGAGCTGCAAGCCTGAGCGAACTCTTGCTTGTTGCTTGGATTGCCAGGTGCTGCAGCTCAAGTCAGTATAGATGCTCGAATACGCCAGACTCATGATGACTTACGGGCTTTGCAAGTCAAAGCGATAACTCCGCCGACATCAGTCTGGCAGCAGTTGGGGTTGGCAGAGAGGCCATAGGGGCAAAGTGGTCCAGATGAGCCTCCAGAGCCACCGCCTCCGTAGCCAGGTGGTCCTCCAGCACCAGATCCTGGTGCACCACCAACTGGGCTGGATTCCGTACCTCCCTGGCCTGAACCACCGCCATACTGGCTACCGCCTGCGCCACCTGCTGGGCTTCCCCCGACAGGACTTGACTCTGTACCTCCCTGGCCGGAGCCACCTCCATATTGATTTCCGCCAGCACCTCCGCCGGGAGCACCACCGACAGGGCTGCTCTCAGTGCCTCCCTGCCCTTGGCCGGCACCAGCTCCATGTTGGCCAGATCCAGCTCCGCCACTGATTGGGCTGCTCTCAGAGCCGCCCTCGGAGCCACCATAGCCGGATGGTGAACCTGGAACGAACTGTATTAGTTTTGATCAACCAGAAATCATCTTCCAACATACCTTGTGGCAACGGACCAGCCGCAGCCAGGGCAGCCATTGTAGCGACAATCGCAAAGAATCGCATGTTGATGATTGTTCGTGCGGGTGTCGAAGCAGTCGAAGGGATTTGGTTTCTTTGAAAAAATTCGAAGTCCTCAATACGCTCCAGGCGTTGTTCGTAGATTGTGATATGGGAGTTCTGATGCTGTTGGTGATGTTTGATGATGGAGAACGAGAGACGTTGGTCTTCATCTGCTCTTTTGTATGTCTCTCGGTCTTTAGTCCCCTACTTCTCAACCACCTCATATGACGATTGTCAACATCCAGACTCGAGTACTACGGGAACCCTCATCGTCATCGGAGCTTTTGCCACGAGTCTTGAATTGTTCGAAACAGGGCATGTGTGAGGTGCTCCGCAAAGCTCGATTCAGCAATTAGTGCTGATAGAGGAACACCTATAGTGGAGCCAATCAGATCTGTCCGATGATTGAGCCGCACTGTCTCAGACGTTCGCATCTGAAGTCGGGCTCTATACGAGATGGCTTCGACGTCAGGCGCGGGCGGGATCCGGAAGGTGCGAACTGCTAGCATCCATGCTTTGCTGTTTTGTGTTCGCTACGAGCCATGCGGGAATTGGTGAGCAGCATGGTTCTGGAAGATAGCACAGTTTATTCTCCGGAAGCTCAAGTGTTCTCTGGAAAGTCTTTACTGAAAATTTCTCAAATAGCGAGAAAATGGTATGCTCGTTTTGCGAACTCCGTCGAGTCCGGCTGGTGCGCTTGAGAGAAGCCTTTGTTCTTCTTGTTGCAATCTCGTATCTTCTCGGTCATCAGGCACGGCGAGGAG
This sequence comes from Cercospora cf. flagellaris, assembly GCA_005356885.1. Classification (NCBI taxonomy): domain Eukaryota; kingdom Fungi; phylum Ascomycota; class Dothideomycetes; order Mycosphaerellales; family Mycosphaerellaceae; genus Cercospora; species Cercospora cf. flagellaris. The sequence continues at coordinate 954,340 of RJLU01000009.1, read as the reverse complement.
AACGGCAGTCAGCACAATCCATTGCAACGCAGCGATCCTGGTATTGGAACTCCGGCGACCCTGAAGTGTTAGAGCCTACCATATGAAACAGGTCCCAAACTTTGTCGACTCGATCTTTTCCATCGACAATGATGTCTTCGGCCGGCTTCGACGTCAGACATTGCGGATATGCGCTGATCCTGATGGCAACGAGCTCCATGGCTGGTATTGAAGATTGCTCTGTCGTCATGAATTGCACGCACTTGACTCTCGCCATCAGCACAGCAAGCAAGTAAGCTTGACGACCCAGTCTAGTGTATCATGTTGCCAACAGTTGTTCTAGGCGTTCAAAGAAAGATTGTCGACATGCTCGAGGATCATATATGCTGCGTATCTGGTCCTCGTGGCGCTGACTAGAGGTGACGCCGTTGCTTGCGAAGCGTGTGAAGGAGTAAAGAAGTTGAGGTCCAAGAGCTGAGGTGGGCAACACGGAAGGCCTTGTATCAAATCGGGACATTTCCAGGGGGCTTTCCGAATTCTGACCAAGACCCGCCTGTTGTATGCCCATGATGACAGACCGAGTACCACGGCTCGTTGCATCACAATCATGCCTCGGCGTTACAATGCTACTGCCTATGATACGAGCAATGCATTGAAGGTTATTGGTCCTATGCCTTGTAGAAGCTAGTGAATGGACGCGGGAGGTCATCTTTTGCCTAGGCTAACACATATCAGTAATCAAAGCGCCTTCGTTCATTATATTGCTATCAAATTGTAACATCGCCAGAAGCACTACACAGGTTGCGCATTTGGCCTTCTCGTGACTCGCGAAGGATTGCTGAGTAGTCCTGGGCTCATGAGTCGTGCTGCCGCATGTTGTCGAAATCGTCTGGCACATCAGTCTTACCAGCGCGTGACTCTTCCGCAGGTGGAATGCCGGGTCATGCAGCTGGCGAGGTGATCTTACATTCCATCGTAACTCGCGTCATTTCTAGCTTCAAGAAAGGGTCGCAGCTGTTGCTGCGGAGGCCGTATCGTCAGACTGGGTTGCTGTAGGATCACTGATGATGCTAGAGGGCGCGTCTGCAGCAACGACCGAAGAAGTCTCTGCTGTAGAAAGAGAGGTTTCTGCAGAAGCCGTCTCGGATGTGACGCTGGCTGTATCAGAGGATTCCGTTGCTGCTGGATCAATGGTGGGGGATGCCAGGTCGGACGATTCAGTCGGCGCAATGCTGGAGGAATCCTCGGCACTGGTAGATGGTGTGCTTGTGATGGAAGCGTCAGAAGCAAATTCGGCTGAGGTCGATGACGCTGTCGTGTCTGGAGCGATTGTGCTCTGGTCTGGACTTGGAACCAGTGGTGTGAGGACATAGTCGCTTGGTTGAGAATCTCCTTCAGTTGTGGTAGGAAGGGCATCAGAAGCGCTGATGTCAATTGTAGAGGAAACATCGAGGTTCGCAGTCGAAGTGGCTGCAGGCGCAGAATCGGATGACGATACGAAATCCACTGAGAAGATCGCCGAGTTCACGAGCTGTGGATTGAGAGAGGCAGTAGCAGATGAGGACTCAGTGCTTTCTGCAGTGGATGAAGCATCGAGCGATGAGAGGTCGGATGCAATCTCGGTTGAAGTTGCGCTCACTTCACCGGAAGAGCTGCTGGAGGTAGCAGTTTCATCAGTCGCTGTGAGAAAGGCAGCGACGCTCGACGTAGTCTCTGATGCAATAATTTCTTCAGTCGTAATCGAGGCTGGCACCGACAGAACTTCACTAGAAGCTAGGGCCGTTGAGGTAGAATCCTCGCTGGAAGTAACTTCTGCTACAGCTTCTTGTGTCTCGGTGGCTGGATTTATTATACTGTGTGGCTCCAGGTAGCCATACACAACTGGCTTGATTGTCGCGAGATTGGCACCAATAGTCGCGCCACCTTCTGGGATGGGCTCTGGCGTCCAAAGAACCACAGGAGCCGCGGAGCTGGTCGTAGCGTTGACGAGAGGTTCTGCCACTGGACTGGTTACGAGAGGTCCTGCCACTGAACTGGTTTCGAGTGGTGGCTGCGTGGAGCTTGTTTCAGCATCAAGACTGGATGCCGCGGTGGTAGTTGTCGTATTGCTCCAGATCGGTAGCTGGGTAGGGCTTGCGGTGGCATCAATACCGGAAGCTCCTGAAGTGGTAGTCGTGTTGCTCCAGAGTGGTAGCTGGGTAGGGCTCGGGATAGTATTGAGATTGGAAGCCCCTGGCGCGGTAGTCGCATTGCTCCAGAGCGGTAGCTGCGCAGAGCTCGTAGCAGCATCAAGGCTGGGAAGTGGCGCAGTACCGAGACTCGTGGCACTAGGAGCATCGGAAGAAAGCAGTGACTCCGTCTCAGAGATGACGCTTGTAAGTTCAGTGAGCGAAGACAGCGAGGTTGCATCGAGTGAAGTCAAACTGCTTTCTGATACTGAAGCAGAATCACTAGTGCTCGAGATATCTGTGGTGCTCAAACTAACATCGGCACCGAAAGTGGACTCTGACACGTCGGACGAAGCGCTAGTGGTCAAAATGTCTGTGATGCTCGGAGCTGCAGATGCATCGGCGGATACCAAGGAGGCACTTTCCACACTCTCGACACTGGACGCTGCTTCGCTTGCACTGACTTCGGAACTAGAGTCTTCGGTCGTTGGCAGGTCGCTTGCGGAAGTAGCAGCATCAGAAGTGACCAGAGCGTCCGCTGAAGAGAGGCTAGCTGTCGCGCTATCAGTGGTACCAAGGGCGTCAGCATCGGTGCTGCTAGAGGGCTCGGTCGTAACAGAAGCGTCAGTCGTGCTAGGAGCATCATTTGCACTGTCAGTCGTGCTTGCAGCTGACGCCGAGTCAGAGGAGGTTAATGAGGCACTCTCCGAAGTGCTCGCGCCTGGCGTTTCGCTGGTGGACGGACTCAAAGTCGACAGATCGGCACCGATAGTTGCTTGTCCAGGCGTGATTGGCACCGGGGTGTAAGAGACGCTGTCTGCAGGGTCCGTTGCAGCGAGTTCTGTAGAGTCGGTGTCAGATGAAGTGGTCTCACTGGCTTGTCTTTTCATCAAAGCGTCGATAGGGACAAACAGTGGCACAGTGTTGACAGGTACTGGCGTTACATAGACTGTCTGCGCGGGTGTCTCTGTGGCTTCGCAGACAGGTATGGTGTAGCTTGGTACTGTGACTCCGGGGCAGCTTGTGTAGCAACCAGGGCCAAAGGTGTTGCCGCAAGAGTCAGTGGAGTAATCGCATTTGTAGCCGCACGGGTTCGCTTGAGTCACGGCCAAGGCCTTGGAAAAGCTGGACTTGAAGACACCGCCAGAGCAGATGCTTCCGGTGTATGTCGGTCGAGGGTGGTTCTCACATGCTGGCCAACAGCCACCAAATCGGATGCTGCACGTGTTGATGTAGTCGTAGCAAATGACCTTATTGCAAGGTGCTCCAGTGGCTGAAGGGTCAAGAGGATATAGCAGGACTGGAGAGGTTGCTGAAGGGGCTGCAGTGATGAGAGGCTGTTCAACGACTGCGTGAACCAGATAGTCAGCAATTGATCTGCTCAATCTCTTCGGCTAGCATCTGCTCCGCTGCAGCAGCCCGGCAGTGCTCAGACCAATCCTTGCAGGTCGGCAAGGTAGAGCAGGCCACGTGAGGGCAAAGTGCGAGCTCGATATTTTTGATGCCGTGTGCGTACCTTGAGCAACAGCCAACGCTCCAAAGGCCAACAGTAGGGCAGCCATGATGGCAATCGTTGATAGTACGTTGACGATGAGCTCGAACTCCACGGGTCGCAGCCGAAGAGACGAGATATGGCCTGGAAAGCAGGAAGCGCGGAGGTCGCTGCTATACTTACGCGCTGAATCCACGTCATTGTTTCTATCTCAGCATTCCTCATCGTCGACGTGGTGGCCAAGAGACATACGCGCGAGAGTGATATGCGAGGCACATTCCATAACGGTCAATGCTCCTCAGCATGTGAAGATAGGCCACGGGACAGCATATTTGCATGATACGATACAGTGGCCATGGCGGTGTCCAAGGGACGAATCAGTGGCCCATTGCTCATGTTCTTGGTTGGTAAAGATATCGAAAGCGACGTGGAGCGCGGAGTGGCCAACACGAAGGTGAACTGCATTCTGAGTTGTTCTGGACCAGTCGTCGCGGCAAATTGTGGTGACAAGAGTCTGGAGCCGCGTTCCACAACCGTGGATGTGGCCAGAAGGAGGGCGGCAGAAGCTCCTCAACCAGGAGCGTCGGCGGCTCGGAGCGGATTCATCTTGTAGTCTTTAATCTTGTTATGCAAAGTGTCATACATGGTGGCATCTGTTTCTGTCTTCATAAGCTGAGCGGTCCAATGTTGTTGTCTTGGAAATGGTACACAGGGAAAGAAGTCAAGCACGGCGTTGATGCCTGATGCGAGCTGAGGCCACAGCACGTCACGCCGGAGCCGGAGCATCCTCAATTATTGTTCCGATCGGCACATGTAAGCCAGCTGTGTCCTATACACGAACAACTCACTCTCGCGGACACAGTCGCAAAGTCCATCTCCAATCTCCACGCATATCTCCCTGAAGATTTCCGTACGATATACACCACGAAACCCATTCTCTCATCCGAGGCCCGCGATGGCCACGAAAGCAGCGCATAAGCGCCTCACTCGCGAGTATGCCACTCTCCAAAAGTCCCCTCCGGAATACATCACTGCGCGACCCAGTGAATCCAACATCCTCGAATGGCACTACATCCTGACTGGTCCTCCCAACACTCCTTACCACAACGGACAATACTGGGGCACTCTGACCTTTCCACCCGAATACCCGTTTGCGCCGCCCGCAATCCGTATGCACACGCCTTCAGGCCGCTTCAAATGCACAGAGCGTTTATGTCTCAGCATATCCGACTTCCACCCCAAGTCGTTCAATCCTGCGTGGGAAGTTAGCACCATTCTGCTCGGCGTGCTGAGTTTCATGACAAGTGAGGAGATGACAACGGGGTCAATACGAGGGACAGAAGCGGAGAGGAAGGCACTGGCAGCGCAGTCACGATGGTGGAATTCAACGTGTGGCGGTTCAACAATGAGGACACTGGACGGGAGACCAGCACATCAGAGAACAGGGTTCGGAGCGATCAAAGCGGGGGATGGAGGTCAACGATTCAAGGAGATGTGGCCGGAAGTAGATGAGGACAACTGGCAGTGGATGAAAAATGAGAACATCGACCCACAGACTGGGAAGAAAGTGCTTCCTCGGGGTGCGGTGGATCAAGTGGCCGAGGACAAGGAAAAGGAGGTTAATAGAAAGGGCAAGACGGAGAAGGAGGGACAGACTTGGTTTGCGCAGAACAAGTACTGGGTAATCGGAGGAGCGCTCTTCTTGTATGTGATGGCTGCGAGGTTCCTCAAGGAACAGCAGGAGATCTAGATGGATTTTGCATGATGCGTAATTTTGTTGAAATGCTGGGTTAGCGAGGCGCTTGGGAGCAAGATTTGAGCGGCTTTGGTAATGGAGCTGCTGTGAAATTGACGACCTTGTACAGTAGCATATTGAAACAGCATCAAGGGACATGAGATACCCCAGATCAATCGAGTTGCCTTCAGTAACAGCTTCCGAGCTCGTTTTACGATGATAGATGATTTTGATGCTGCGAGCGAAGGCGAGCGAAGACTTGCGACATCGGATGCCCGATCGAATTCTTCATCAGAGGTAATGCTACATTCTACATACCTGTTCGCGGACGCACAATACGTCTAGCGTGTCAAAGTAGACTGAGTTCCAGAATCTCAAAGACTTTCAGCGTGAGCATGTGGCGCAACGCCTCATCAACGCAGTCAAGCTTTTGCCGATGCAGTCTTGTCGCCTTGTCCTGTCCGCAGCAACAACTCTTCTTCGTTCTTGCACAAAAAGCCCAGATCTCAGCAATTCAGCATTCTTCCATCGAATTCTACATTGTACATTTCACGATAAGGCCCAACAGACCGAGAACCACACCATCTCTCAATCGCCACGATAATGCAGGGCCACGGCCCCTCCGAAAGTTTCTGCCTCGCCTCGCCGTGTAGCTCCATCGTTCTCCACGCGTGAGCGGCACATCGTCCCTCATAGCGTGCTTCTCTAGTCGCATAGTACTCCAGGTAGGTCTCAGAGCGTCGCAAGTCTTCTGTTCCTCTCAGTCGCATCTCCAAATCCATCCCATCCTCAATTTCAACCACAGCAACCGGTACCAAGAACTTGCGATACATGGTCCATAAAAAGCACACCTTCTCTTGGAGACCTCTAGCCAGCCATGGCCTCTGCTGATCCGGGCCTCGCCCAAGCAACCGCACCCGCAGAAGACCCCACGAAAGGCGCCATCGTCAAGGACAACGACTCACTCGTGGAAACCGAACATCCAGTAGCACCAGACCAACACGATCTCCGCTACGAGACATCAAGAAATGAAATCTGGGCATACTATTCCTACTACATCGGCAACAACGGCCTAACCTTGTTCAACTTTGCGCCAACAGCAGCACAAAATCTACTCAGTCAGCATGCCGAAGCAATCGGTGGTCCTGACAATGACATTGTCTCGTTCGCCGGGTCTCGCAGAACAATCAACAGCGTCATCCTCCTTTGCAATGGCATCTCCTTCGCGATCCAAATTGTAATCTTCCTCATTCTGGGCGCGTACGCAGACTTTGGCACCTTCCGCCCCAACATCTTGATCACGCTTTCAATAGTCGCCTGGGGCATCGGATTCGGCTGGCTTGGCGTTCACACAGTCGAACACTGGCAGATCGGATTGGGACTATATATTATCGGCTTGATCGCATACCAATTAGCTCTGACTTTCTGGACCGCCGCCTTTCCTGGACTGGCGCGAAACACCAAGGAGATCCGAGAGAAAGCGGAACAATTCGAAAATGGAGAGATCACGAGAGATGAATACGATCATGCTGATAGCATGAAGAGGAATGAGTTGAGCAATACGGCTTTCTATGTGCAGAGCGTGGCCGAGGTCTTCATCCTGGCGGTTATTGTAGGGATCGGATTTGCGATGAAAGTCAACAAGAGTACCGCAAACAACAACTATGGCCTGAGCGTGCTCATTGCATTTGCATCTGGTGTCTGGATGCTGGTGGCCATCCCTTGGTTTGTTCTCGAGAAGCGAAGACCCGGTCAAGATCCGGGCATGAATATCGTACTGGCTGGACTATGGCAGTTGTGGAACGCTATAACTCAGGTCTGGCAACTGAAGCAGTCCTTGTTCTATCTGATTGGTGAGTACTGCAAGAGAAGAGGCCTGGAAAGAGGCAAGGAATTGGGATACTAATGCAAGAACCAGGCTACTTCCTTCTCGGAGACTCATTGAACACAACCGTCACTGTGATCGCCACACTGCAGAACGAAATTGTAGCATACAATTTCCTGCAACTCACATACCTCCTCATTGTCGGAATCGTAGCTCAAGCCGTCGGTATTTTCGTCTACTGGAGAATCCAGAAACGCTACCAACTTCCCACCAAGACCATGTTCAATGCAGTCGCTGTTGGCATCATCTTGCTCGACGCATGGGGCATGATCGGGATCTGGACCCAACGCTTTGGCTTCCACAATAAATGGGAGGTCTGGGTAAGTTACACTTCTTCCGCTCCAAGAACTCCTGCTAATCACGGCTCGCCGTGTTTGCAGCTCTATCAAGTCTTTTACGGCCTGTTCGTCTGTCCTTGGTATTCTTATTCCCAAACAGTGAGTTTCAATCTCCTTCTCTACAAACCTCCCGCACCTCCACTCATCTCCCCGCCACCACTTCCGCAATCACTCCGTCAACGACGCAATACCAAGCCCTCATCCCGCCGTCTCATGCTACTACCCGCTGTCAACGCAACTCGCCATTTCCGCTCCGCTCCGACAAGGGTAGCTGTTTGTTCCCGATATCCCAAACCACTGGCTCGAGCTCCTCCTCGAGGGCTCTAGGATCGCACAGACGGCATTGAGGCTTTCCGTCGCGGCGACTTGCAGACGCCAACGCATCATTTCTTGATGCGACGGCTGTCGCTCAAAGCGGAAACTATCCAACCACGAGCCTGCAGCTTCCCGCTGTCACGACACTCGTGGCGCGTTCGGCGTGGACTGAGAAATCTTGCTATACCACCACACAGCATCCTGGGGAATTGTGCGACTTACCTGATGCGGATCGACATTCCGGCGACTTGGAAGAACAGCACCATACCCATACACACTTAGCATTTCCACCTCACTCACCTCCCCCCGTCCACCCCACCCACTAACCCCTCCTCTTTCTCAAACAGATGATCTCCGAAATCACCCCCCGCGGCAAAGAATTCCTCTTCTTCTCCCTCTTCAGCATCGTCGGCAAAACCTCCAGTTTCATCGGCCCATTCATTTCCTCCGCCATAATCGACGCGACAGACGGAAATAACAGTAGTCCATTTTATTTTTTGTTCGCCTTGAGTCTAGCGAGTTTTATATTTTTGTGTTTGTTTGTGGACGTGAAGAAGAGTAGGATTGAGCAGGCGGAGTTTTTGGAGAGGGAGAAGAGGCTGAAGATGGAGAGGAAGGTGAGGAAGGGGGAGGGGGCTTGATTTAGTTTTGGTGGATGATAGGCGATAGGCTATTGGAATGGACTGGTTGATGGGTCTTGTTTTGTTTCTTCTTTTGCGTGAAGTGTCTTCGTCGTGATGCGTTCTTGGTGTGAGTGGAAGACTGGCTTGGCTACTTAGCCAGGCACCGCAGATCCTCAACCGCATGGTGCACGCGTTGTGCGAGTGCTCGGTGTTCCCAGTACCAAGTCGCACTTACCTCCACATTTGGTTCTACGTACCCAACACACCGCATAGGAACAATCATTGACATGTGCAAAAGGAGAGGAGATATTGAGTGCAACATCGCGGTAACCATGACTGCATCTATTATGTATCAGGAAGTCTAGTATATATGTAGAAAGTTTTTCGCAGTTGCATAGCGGCAATGCAGTACACAGCATATTACATAAGTCGTGTCTCCTCAGTGAATATTGGTAGGTACTACCCTTGTCATTCTGGTTTCCCTTCAAAATCTCAATCAGGACTATTCTTCGGATCCACAGTGAGCACCTAGGCCGCTGTAGCAGAGTCAACGCGCTCATGCATAGGAACAATCGGCAAGTCCTTGACTTCCAAACCTGCCAATTTGCCAACCACAGGCTGATTTGGCAATCTGTCGTGCATGGAGTCAGGGATCAGCTCAGGTGTGACAGGTCTTGTGATCTCCTGACTTGCAGGAAGAGCCAGCGCACTCGTGCTGCCAGCTTCAGGTAGTGTAAGCTCTGGCGATACCGTGAACGACTTGTCCATGGAGCTTCTCGGACTGTCAAGCTTTTCCAGCACGGAGTCGCGCTTTTTGAGCATCATATCCTCTGACGTCAAGACTTGGTCAAAGCCTTGTGAAGCGGCGACTTGTTCGATAGACTTGAAGTACTTCACTGTCTTGACTTGCAGCTCCAAGGTGGCGTCTTCGTCTACGACGATCATGGCGTGAGGGTGCATTTGGAGGGATGACAGTGTCCACATGTGGTTGACGCCGCCTTCGATGCACTTTTGGAGAGCCAGTGCTTTGTGGGCGCCAGTGATAATGATGACCACTTCTCTGGCAGCGAGAACGGTTTGAATGCCAACTGTCAGGGCCATCTTGGGCACTTTGCTGACATCGTGACCGAAGAAGCGTGAGTTGGCGAGTATTGTGTCGTAGGCGAGGCTGCATCTGGAATTAGCAGTGGCAAAGATGTGTCGGATTGGTATCATACGTCTTCACTCGCGTCCTGCTCTGCAAGCTCGAACCGGGCTCATTGAAGGCAATGTGACCGTCTGGGCCAATGCCGCCGAGAAACAGTTCAATGCCACCTGCGCGACTGATCTTCTCTTCGTAGGCAATGCATTCTTCTTCAAGGTCATCGGCATTGCCATTCAGGATGTTGATGTTTGCAGGGTCGATGTCTACGTGGCTGAAGAAGTGCTTGTACATGAAGCTATGATACGACTCCGGATGCTCGCGCGGTATCCCCACGTACTCGTCCATGTTGAAAGTGATGACATTGCGGAAGGAGATGTCGCCATTCTTGTGTGCGCGGACGAGGTTCTTGTAGATGCCCTCTGGAGATGATCCTGTTGGTAGACCGAGAACGAATGGCTTTGTTGGTGTCGGATCGAACGTCTTGATGCGGTCTACGAAGGCAGCCTGTGAGCAGATTTTCTGGACATTCTCGGACGCAAGTATGTACCGATGATGTAGTCGGAAATGTATTTGGAGGCCGTGGCCTTGTCGTCTCGAATGATGAGTCTCCTTGGCACCGTCTCAGTCTTCTGGCATATATGCAGTCGATGAAACGGCCATACTCACATGGTATCTGCAAAGTGAGGAATAGTCTGTGTAACTCAGGCGCGGTGATTCTCTGCAGAACGGCAAGCAGGCAGCAAGGCGGATTATACTTGGCCGGCGAGGCCTGGTGGTGAGCTCATGGTATTCACGTTGCTACAATGATCGCACGTCACGTTACAGCTGGATTGATCCACTCCGAAGGGATCGAGGTGATAGGCTTCGCTGGCAAGGGCCACGATGCAACGTGCGCCATCGCAGCTCCCTGATTGCCCTCTCGCGCCGAGAGGAAGCTACAACTCATTGACGTCTCGTTCACTCTTGCAAGGCAGGTGCAAGCCCTCGCCGTCGCGCTTGCATCAGTTGCAGAAAAGGCAAGGGCGTGAGGAGTGAGGTTTCGACACCGGCGGGCGATAGTGATGGCACCCTCCCCAGTCTGCCTAGTGGTGTTGGCGGACCCGCGTCGCGTGGTCGAGGTGGTACTGGAGTCCGATAGCAGTGTTGCAAGCAGGAGGGGTGCGAGGAGGAGCACGCGCGACGTTGGCCGGGAGGAGGATGTAACACGAAACTGATAACGGCAGCAGCTACCCCAAGGCCCAGTCCTTCCCTTCCGCGAACCCTTGCTTCCGTCGAGCCCTGGTCCGTCATGCACCTTGCCGCGAAAACGCTGTGGCTGTCATCAGCGCTGCCGTGCAACACTGTGCAACCATCGAGACTGTCGCGTTGTCTGCAATATCGCCTGAACGCCACCCGAAGTGACAGTAATCCGCCCAAGAAAGCCAGACAGGCCGTGGGCCGAGAGCATCACGTGTGCGCAACGAAACTCTAAGATAGCTTGGCCAATGACAGCACGGCGTCGCCAATCTCCAAATAGTTACAGGGCCGCCGCTCTCTCCACCTTCACTACTGCAGCATCCTTCAGCTCGGGGACGTATTTGATGCGCTGTGCGCACGCTCGTTCTGCTGCTCGCGTGCCACTCTCTGAGAACCGATGAGCCTCTAGCACTCCACCAGGACTGCAATCGTCCGCCGTCGCCGACAACCACTCGCTCCTTCCGACAAGCTTAACCATCAACCTTCCGCATCCTTGCTCCACATTCCAGCGCAACCACCGCCATGTCGAGCTTCGACGAAAAGGCCACTCCCTCGCCCGAGGTCGACCAAACCGACTCGCAGACGCATTCGAGCGATCACTTCACCGAACGCGAAGCACCACAAGGATGGATGTACAGATCGCGCAAGATTGGGCCCGTCACAATCCCACACTATGCCTCGCCCAAGGCCCAGCTGCTTTTGGTAGCTTTCGTGTGTTTCCTGTGTCCCGGTAAGCAGCCATGTCAAACCGCACACAGCTACATCGAGGCATCGACTAACTTCTTCTAGGCATGTTCAACGCCGTCAACGGACTCGGAGGTGGAGGCCAGCTCAATGCGCGTGCTAGCAACGACTCCAACACCGCCCTGTACTCCACGTTCGCCGTAGTCGGCTTCTTCGCCGGTACCGTCACCAACACCATTGGCATTCGATGGTCAATGGCTTTCGGTGGCATCGGCTACTCCGTCTACATCGCCGCCTACTTATGCTACAACTTCACGGAAAACCTCGGATTCATCACTTTCGCTGGCGCACTGCTCGGTGTTTGTGCGGGAATCCTCTGGTCAGCACAAGGCGCAATTATGATGTCTTACCCACTCGAAGCTGAGAAGGGTCGATTCATCTCGTGGTTCTGGATGATCTTTAATATGGGCGGTGTGATCGGCAGTCTGGTGAGTGGCGAACAAGTCGACCGATACAACAGTAAGCTGACCTGCAGCAGGTTCCACTGGGACAGAATATCAACGACAACCACAATGGAACAGTATCCAACGGCACCTACATTGGCTTTCTGGTGCTGACCTTCATGGGCGGGATGCTTGCGTGGGTTCTGGTGGACGCCAAGAAGGTCGTTCGCAGTGATGGATCCAGAGTCATTTTGATGAAGCACCCAACATGGAAGTCCGAGTTGATCGGTCTGTGGGAGACACTGATCAGCGACCCCTGGGTCCTGCTGCTCTTCCCCATGTTCTTCGCCTCCAACTGGTTCTACACCTACCACTTCAACGGCGTCAACCTGGCTCGCTTCACCGTCCGCACCCGCGCGCTCAACAACACTCTCTACTGGCTCATGCAGATTGTGGGAGCCTGGGTGTTTGGCAATGCGCTCGACTTCAACAAGGTGCGACGTACCACTCGTGCCAAGGCTTGCTGGATCTCTCTCTTTGTGCTCACCATGGCCATTTGGGGTGGCGGCTACGTCTTCCAGACTGGCTACACGCGCGCATCCGTCAAGGAGAACCCCGAACAGATCATTGACTGGGTCGAGGGCCGCTACATTGGGCCAATGTTCCTGTACATGGTCTACGGCTTCTACGATGCTGCTTGGCAGACTGCTGTCTACTGGTTCATGGGCGCCATCACCAACAATGGCCGCAAGCTTGCCAACTACGCCGGATTCTACAAGGGCATCCAGTCAGCTGGTGGCGCAATCATGTGGCGCCTCGATGGACTTGGCGTTCCATACATGAACATGTTCGCCTCCTGCTGGGGCCTGTTGGCCGGCAGCCTGATCATTGCGCTGCCCGTCATGATTGCAAAGATTCGCGACACCGTTCCCGTCGAGGAAGATTTGCAATTCACGGACGAGACGCTCGATGACGTGCAGGGCGCCAGACCCGTTGGCACGACGTCGACCGACATTGCGTCGAAGGCATAATGTACAACGTGGCACCATCTCATCTCTCAGGCAGGGATAGATTTGTGATCCGACTTTCTTTCATCGAAAACTGCATGAATGGGTGTACGAAGATTCGCATTACTGCTGTGCACAAGCTGCTGCACGCTCGTGTTGAAACGAAGGGATAGTGAAATTATCAGGGAGTCATCGGGGATTCGAGCAAGGCGTTGAGGTTTCGGTCACCAGACACTGCTAGTCGCAGTAGTCTGGCAGTATTGCATGACGACAGATCAACGCGCTTTTAGTGAAGAGAGAGAATGACTCCAACGATTGCGAGCGTCCAATGGCAGCTTCCCGATTCAGCAGTGATTAGTATTGTAATTGTGAATGAGGTTAGCCGACCGAACAGCGTGAAGATAGTGCCTCTGCTAGTCTGTGTATATGCCCAGCAGGCACCCAATGTTGCAGTACAAGCTCCGGCAAAAGTCGTCACCAGATCTAGCCGTAGGAGAAGAAGTATGGCAGATCTCTTGCCCGGAGGCGCCCCGCAATTGTGGCTGCCACGCACGCCGAGCAAAAGAGGCTACCACACTACGTTCGTGCAGACGGCGGCGCGAGCTCAACCAGACGCCTCCGCGGGACGGGCGTGCTCGCGTGAGCGGTGGATAGACGCTGGTGCTGGGACTGTACCTGTGCCTGTCCTCGGCGCGCATGCAGCACTCTCGCATGAAACAGCAGCACGGTCTCGCGCGGAGGTACAAGGGGGAGTAGTGAGATAGGCGGACGTGAGGTCGTCTCTGCACGAAAGGCGGGTCGGGCGGCGTCAGCGTGCCTCGACGTTTTGGGCGAGGACGGGATCAGCCGGGCGCTCCAGGTTTTCGCATGGTGATCTGGGAGCAAGTTGCTTGGGGGTTTTCTGCGCAATGTAACGCCAGATTGCAACTCGGGTGAGCGGTGGTCGAGGGGCGTTCGCTGATACGATGCGCTGCTGCTGCTGGTGCTGCTGCCGTGTGGCTTTCGCTCGGCGCTGCTCTGGCCTGCATCAAGCTCCTCCGTCGTCGGTCTGCTGGGAGTTGGCGCGGCAGGTGCAGGCCCATCTCATCTCATGCCATGCCAGGCTGCTGATCGGCTCCCCAGCAGCACATCATCATCACACTACCTGCTCTCTGCTGCAATGCCTCGATGAAACCTTCCTGCGCCGGCCTCCACCGCGACACGACACGACATTCCTCCGACGCTGGTGCGCTCCATCCATCCACCACGCCCTCCTCGCCCGGCCCTCGCTCCTCTTCCAGGACCCGCAGACTGCCTCCCATGTATCACCGCCATGCCCACCACCACGCGTCTGCTCTTCCCAAGGCCCACAACTGCTGATGCTCCCGACCACGCTGCCCGCAATACGACCAACTCTGCTAGCGCCTCCGTGTCACCATCACCATCCACCGAGTGCTGTCCGCGTCCTCGTCCCTAGTCTTCCCATATACACGGCCAATCTGCTCCCCCAGGCTATTCCCTGAGCCCGCACATGACAGCTTCGAGCCACCTCACCTCCCAACGCCCTCGCCCTCATTCACGCTGACCATAGACTTTGCTTGCGAGCCACTTCGTCATTCGCTTATACATGACCTCTCTCGGCCTTACTGTTGGTCGTTCCTGCCTGTGTATCCTCTTGGACCTCCTGCAATCTTTCAAGCTGGGGAAAGCAATGAGCGTAATGATCCAGTCGGTGGTTCGAGTGGTGCATCCTACCTACCGGTCCAAGTCACGCGTTGGTCACCATGTAGTCGAGAAGAGTGGGGCAGAAGACAAGAGCATGGACGAGTTCCTCCAAGAGACCCGAACTTGCTTCGAGGCTCCTCTACAAACCGAGCGCTTGTTGGCCATATCTGCTCAAATCCAAGCCGAATGTCGGGAACGGCTGGCTCAGTCGGACATTTCTATGCTGCCTTCATACACACATACTCTGCCAACGGGCCACGAGCGGGGCGACTACCTTGCCCTCGATGTGGGGGGCTCGACCTTCCGGATAGCACTGATTCGACTTACTGGCAAAGCCAAGCCCGGGAGCGATGGCCTTCAGATCAGGAGGATACGAAGTTTTGTCATTGATGAGAAGATCCGTGGGTTGAAGGGTCAAGCATTTTTCGATTGGATGGCCGAGAGAATCTCAGACATGCTGAGCGACTACAATCACGCCAATGGCACAACTGACGCGCACCTTCCCATGGGACTGGCATGGTCCTTCCCAATCGAGCAGACATCCCCGCGCAGTGGGCGACTCATGGCAATGGGCAAGGGATTCAAGGCAACACATGGCGTTGAAGGACAGGATTTGAGCGAACTCATTATGCGATCATGCAACGCCAGGGGGCTGAATGTGCAAATGCGTGCGATTATCAATGACAGTGCCGGCACTCTTATATCACAAGCATACCGGGATCCTTCGACACGCGTGTCATTGATTTTGGGAACTGGCACGAACGCTGCTATTTTCCTACCGCGCGGAACATTGGCCAAATCGAAATTCGGATCGCGTCCAGATTCATGGTATACCGAAGCTGAACGCGTGTTGATCAATACAGAGCTCAGCATGGTTGGTCAACATTCGTTACCCAAAACGAAGTACGACGAGCGATTAAATTCAGACCATTCCATTCCGGACTTCCAGCCATTGGAGTATCTATCAACCGGTCGCTATCTGGGCGAGATCGCAAGGTTAATCATGCTGGATGCCATTGAAAATGCAAATCTCTTCAACGGACAAATCCCGCAAGGCCTTGAAGAGGCGTATACTTTTGACTCGAGGATTTTGGCGGCCTTTGAAAGCGATTCGTCACGGAAAGTGGAAAAGGCACGTGCAGTGTTTTTGCAAGCGCATCCTATGCGTTCGACGCCACGAACACGGGATCTGCAATTTATCCGCGATATTGCCATTTTGATATCGCGACGAGCTTCGGCTTACATTGCCACTGCCATGCACGCTTTGTGGAGAGTCCGCTCGGAGTCAGAAGATCTGGACAATGCGGAGGGAGTGACAATTGCTTGCAACGGTACGATCATTGAGAAGTACCCCGGCTTCCGAGAACGATGTCAACAGTACTTGGACGATTTGTGCGAAAAGTCGGGCGCTCCACGAGGAGCGGTGACACTGAGTCTCGCGCCGGAAAGCTCAATATTTGGAGCTGCGGTGGCGGTTGCCTGTATGGAAGAGGGATCATGATCGAAATTTGGCACGCGGGACCTGCTGCTCAAAACGAAGTTGAGAAGGACCTGAATATTTCACGCGCGATTTGAAAGATGACTGCGACATTTGAATCGCATACTTTGTTTGGATGCATCATGAGCGATATGGCGCGCGGAGTGAGGAGTACATGGCATGACGATCCGCAGCGAATACGCCTGCGAGAGGAGAATTTTGGACATCTATCACACCCATTGTATGGAACGGAATTGGGAATCGAGCATTCACAACATCGTCTACTACGACAACCACTGTCGAGAAAGACTATTACAGTATAGATACCCAAGGCGAACGCGCAGTTGAATACAAACGCATACGTCTTTACCTTCGTTCATAGGGAAGCGAAGGGCTTCTACCGTTACCACATTGTAAGGCCCACTCGCATGGACTGCATCAGCACTCTGGAAATGCCGATGGTCACAGAAAGATTTTGATCCATGATCGTTGTGACACTACGCAAGCAAGTGATGATCAGTTGTCCGCACGCGCATAACTCGGTGAGCAGTGGACTGCGACTAAGCGGCTCTTTCGGCTTGGGTGCATGGAAGCCACATAATGGTCGATCATACCGTAACATTGGGGGCTGGTTTCCTCTTTCGTCTGGGATTTTAGCCTGATGTCGGTAATAAGTCACTCCTCGCTACTGGCTTGATGAGGGCAATGAACGCTGAGGGTTTTATAGATTTCCCCAGTGGACATGTTCATTAGCGAGGGTGATGCCGTGGTGGGGATGTGGGGAGAATGTCACTACAGTACTGCCGATCATGGCTCGAGGAGTATTTCGGCTGCGAAATCCTGGTAGTATGCACGCAAGCGTGCGTGTGAGCGGGCGACATGGGGCTAAAGGCGCCACCACTTGATAATTAGCCATGGCATGGCGTAGCATGCTCCGTACGCGTGCTGGTAACGAGCGGGAAATATACATGTATCCTTGTTGTGTGGAGGCCACGTGCTGTGGAGTGAAAGTACGTATCGAAGCGGGTAGATACATGTATTCAATACTCGTTGCGCCTCATTAGTATACTCTTAGTCACTTTGTCCGCATCCCAGGTGCCGTCTGTCGATGATCGCTGTCATCAGGCATTGCAAAGGAAGTCTAGAAGTCATCTTCAACGCGTCTGTGTGACAATGCCACGTAAGAACTGCCGATAATCGAGGCGCCCAGTCCATCGTGGCTAGTTGTCTTCCACTTTCCCTTGTCTCCTTGTGTTGGTCGTGCAAGCATAAGCGCCAGGGAGCGTAAGCCTGGAAGCCGTTGGTCTTCTAGTGCACGCTGCGATGGAACCGTGAGAGCGGACCCCCGAGGTCTTGAGTTCTGCGTATTCGTACGGTACGAATGTGACTTTATGCAGGAGACACGGCAGAATGGAACGATGAGATTGTTCGTGCGAACGGCTGGTTGCATGTTCACTGGTTTACGATGCCCATGAGATGGGGCATTGGCTTCTGGAGAACGTGGCCACGATCCATCAGAGCTGAGGGAGTGACAGAGTCTGTCTGGATCGGCGAGATTACGGTCGCAGCAGAATCACCAGTCTTACTCGTTTTTACTGGCAAGGCACAGCATGAGCCGAGCGCACACGGGCCTCGCTGGACACACGGCATGTGTGGTTGGTGGCAGTGTGGAGCAGACGCGGTGGAAGTAGACAAGCTGCATCAGCATTAAGCCCCTTCGTTTCGAGAATTGGAAATATCTCATTGAAAAACTTCGTCACATACATCGATTCCTTAAAATCGGTTCGAGATCTCTCTGCTGTTCCACCTGAGATCACATTCAGTTGCTTCGTATGTCAACTCAAAGCCGTGTTCCTTTCCCAAATGATGGAGCCCATCTCGAGGCAGAGATTCCAGAAAGTAGTTGACAGAAAAAGAATCAGTCGCCTGCAGTCCTGGCCAGAACGATGTGAAACATGGCAAGCCCGGCAATTCAAATCGCAGCTGCAACACAACACGCAAGTTGATCAAGCAGGATCGAGAGTCTGCGATGCGAGGAGGCAGGACGGAAAGTGAATTTGGACCGGAGCTCACCACAGTACACACTTTGCCCTTTCGGATCTGTTGCGCCTTGCCAAATTCGCAGATCTGCGCTGAGATACTTTCGAAATCTCCGTATCTGCGAGCATGCGGTTGGGCCTAGCTTAAGTTCTCCGGTCGCTTGGTCGTCATAAATGGGCACAAGCTTCGATGCGCTAAAAGCAACGCCCCGGAGTAAGCAAGACTGGACTGTCTCATTGACTGGGGCAAGAAGCCGTGTCTGGCGTGCAGGCTGTTGCTGCGACAGAGCGCAATCTGAGTGAAAGAAACATCCCGCACGAGGTCCCTCCAAGAAATCATCTTCAGGGTCGCCGCTCAATCGTCATCCGGAACATACATGCGCTTGCTCTTCGATCTCGCGCTATGGGTAATCGTCGGATCTCGAGGGTCTGTTCTGAGCTTGATGTGGTGAACAACGTGTGGTCGGTACACTGCATCCACCGGCGGCATCCAGTCATCGAGACTCAGTGGGAAATATTCATACAGAAGATCCGCGCTCTCGTCTGGACTGTTGATCGTATTGATTGAGAAGGAAGGCGGCCGCGCAGGAATTTGAAGCCTCTTCGCCTTTTGCGCCGAGTCAGGTGGGGTCTGGCTACTGCCTGGCTTTGGCGAATCATCTTCAACAAGAGATAAGTTGATGGGTGCAGGCGGGGGCATTGAGGACTTCTTGAGAGGTTGAAGGCCTGGTGAAGTCGATCGATACACGTTAGCAGCTTCTTGCGGAGTGCTGCGTGGAGGTGCCATCGCTGCAGAGTCGGTGGCTCCGGCGTTGGCTTGCTGCCAATGCTGAGCATCGCCTTGCGCGACGCCTTCGTGCGCATCATATGAATACATGGACATGGTGGGAGCTGGAGCTTCGGTCTTGACTGGTGCTGATGTGGGCCCGTCATTTCTCGACTTCTCTCCCGCATGCACTGTCGCGGCTCGAGTCACGTTAGATGTCTTGCGAATGTGCCCGTTGCCACCCAGCGGCATGTCTTTGCGAGACTGAAAGTTCCTCGGGCTACGTCCTCGCACTATAATGGCGCCAGAACGAACAGCACAAATGGGAATTTTGCCTCCCGTAGCCAAGGTAGCCAGTACCTTGAGATGTACAACAAAGTGTTGTTGCAGCTCCTTGCGCCTTCCATTGTTGGCTGTCGCTATTCGGAACTGTAGCCGCTTCCACTGAAAGGGAAAGCTCGCAAAATCTGTATTCATCTCCTGCACATTCATAAGGTCGAGGGGTATTGACGGCGGCTCGCGCTCGGTCTTGTCCTCTGGTGCAGGTCCTGCTGGCCCCGCAGGTGTTTTCCATGGCACTGATATGATCTTCACAGGGTTCCCTTCTGTCGATTCGTTCGCACTGATTACGAGCTCTTGCCCTATGATGGGAATCTGTTCCCCTTGCTCTGTCAAAATATATCGTAACGTTCGTGGGAGAGTGATCTCTCCAGTAATTTGAAAAAGGTTCCTCCGATAGCAGGTGAGCTCCGAAGGCGGTGGGTTTGCATCTCCTGCGGAAGCCCATGGAGACTCTGCCAGAAAGAACATGCCATGGAGCTGCGCTGCGAGAGATATTGTGGTATGGCGATAGCCGTAGTCGAGGAGTCTATAGTCGAAGGTGGGTAGCGAGAAGCCGAGGAGTTTGTTGTTCGAATCGGTTAGAGGAGCTTCCGGATCGTGTGGATCTTGTGTCTGCGCGTCGAAAGCGCTCACAACATCGGAGAACGGGTCCTCGTAGGCGCTGGCGAAGCGTTTGAGCTGCGGCGGCTGTTGTAGACTGTGAAGGTTCAAGTCCTCGCTCCTGCAATGCGGAATGTTGTTAGCACCTGCTCTGTATGAGATCGCACTAGCCCGGAGCTCTTGCGACCAGAGCTGAACTCGGAGAGCACTCTTCACACGTACCCAGCATAACCACCATACGTAGAGTGGTGCTCGTGGTACTCGGCCGGTAGCAACATCTCTTGAAAGGGATCCTGGGCTCCATGGTTTGGCTGCTGCATCTGCGTGGCCAGGTAAGTCATGGTCGACGGGTCAAAGCCTGAGAGATCCATGATGGCGACGTCGCATCAGCGCCCACCTCGCGGTAGTATGGCAGACGGGCGAGCTCTGCATAGGGCTACGATCCTCAAGCGCAGCCTGTCTGTCCAACTTCAGCGATTGTCGCTGCTCTTTGATGACCTTATACTCTCATTCATGGATTGCTCAAGAAGTGGCCGGCGGTGCGACAGCAGGACTCGATGTCCGGTGTCTCAGGTATCGTGCTCCCTTCCCTCCGCCCAGCGATTCCACCCTCCACCAGTGCGAGCTGCTCCAGTAGATGGTCGGGAAGGTAACTGGTGTGCCGCCTTTGTGCTACTGCGATGTCCGGCGTTCTTGATAGCTTCGGGGCCTCTGCGAACGCATGGAGTCGCCGGGACTGATCTCTTTCATCGGGTGCGCCGGAGTGCTGTCTCGGTCTTATCAATGCGACACGCTCAATCTCTGCGACACGCGCTCCATGCGCACGCTGCGGTCTCTCGTGTGGTCGAGCACGCGGAAGCACTGCCCGGAAGCAATGTCATAGCCATCCGGGATCTGCGTCTTGTGAGGCCGACGTTGATAGGCTGCACGACAGCCGCTCGAGTCGCTGGGTGGTCCAGACTCCCATCCGAGTGGAGACCTTCTCCAAGCATGCACGTGTGTGCCAGCAGCACCATGACTACATCAAGGAACTTGCCTTCGATCACGATCGAGAGATGTATGTAGCAAATGGTAGCCATACCTGAGCCTGTTCACGTCGAAAATTGAAGGATCACTATTCAGGTACAGGATGGCGACATTTGACTGATCCTGATTTCGCGAAATAGATGTGAGTAGACCTGCGTGTGAGCAAGATCAGTGATCGGAAATGCGGCCATAGAAGAAAGTGTCACATGCGACTATTAGAGTGCACTGGTAAGCATACAAGGTTAGACATAAGGTTACCTGAGCTCAAATCCATTCCATATCGTCACATCATCGAGTGCTAGGTCGGTACCATAGTCCAGGTCGCCGCATCACAGCTGACTTCTTCAAAGTTGTGCAGCACACTAAAGCCCATGGCACTCAGCCCGTCAAAGTTGCCATCGCCATCCATCTGTAGAGAAGTCAGTCGTGCTACGAGCGAGGAGATGGGAATGCTCACATAGTCCAGAACGCAAACATTACATCCTTGTCCCTTCACTTGTCTCACTCCGAGCAAGATCAAGCCTTGCAATAATGTCGAATACTCGCCCACGCTAGGACTGATCACCGGTGAGGAGATACCGCCAGCCAGTTCTCCGAGATCTTTCATGCTAGGTACGAATTCTGCAAATTGACTTTGCATGTTGTACAACACTACTGTGCCAACGAGCGCCCCGTCCTCAGGCCGTTTGGCACGAATGATGCCGCAAGCTGATGGGTCGGCAAGAGCCATTTTGTAGACTTCTGCCAGGCCTTGTCTATTGCTCGTTTTGATGTGGTCGAGAATCGGTGCTGCATAGTCCCATCCGTACACCAGGTCGAAGTCGACGCCTGCACTTTGTAGACTCTTGGCCATGCCTTCTGGCGGGCTCCATGTCGACAGGTTTCGAGCGACCATGCTGCATACTGATCGTGAAAGTGCAGTATTCCAGCCCAGGTTAGCGAACCATGATCTGAGTCGCTTTCGTTCACCGCCGTGCCCTGTGGGTATGCCGAGATAGATACTGGGTAAGCGCGATCCCAGCTGGAACCTCTTGACGCCTTCTCGCTGCAAAAGGGTGCGAATCGCGCGGTTGTGTAGTGAGTGGCCGATTGATAGCTTTCTCCTGCTCGGATCGACGAAGATGGCACCGATCACTCCGCTTCCGGCGGCAGGGAAGAAGTACGTGGCGCAAAAGCCGTAGAGAGCCTGTGTGCTGGAGTTCCTCACCACATAATGTGCTTCTTGAATGTCAGCATTCCGCAGAAGGAATGAATTCGAAGTTGCGCTCGCCAGTTCAGAATGTAGACCAGGAGTATTGCCGTCCACTACGGTTTTGATCAGGACATCTAAAGAGTGGGAGTCTCGCTCTTCGTTGAAGGCTTCGACAAGCCAATGCTGCTTCGACTGTGAAAGCTTCTGGCTCTGACTGATAGATCCTGGAAGAGCGCCCGCGGGTGCGAAGTCTCCATACAAGACCTTCACAAGTGACATGAGAGCAGTCTCCGTAAAGTCGTAAGTGCAGAGGTAGGTGCCAATGCTCTGATCCATAGCAAAGTCGTATGGTGAGCTGACAGAGATGACTATCAGTGGCTTTTCTCGTCTCTCTCCAGCAGATGTGTAGTGCATGTTGCAGATCATTGAGACGTGCTTTGCGAATCCATGCTGATACAGATTGCGGTTGGCGTCCGCAGTGACGATAATGACAGCACTAGCTCTGTTGATAAGATTTTCATGCTGCGGTCGAACACCGTTTGCGGTGTAGGATGTATGTAATACACGTCCAGTTCGTTGTCGAGCCAGTGTGCGACCCAGCTCTCTGAACACGCGCTCCCCGCTCATGACTGAAGCACTTCGCTGCATGTGTTCGGGTTCCGGCGAGCCATTTGGGACTTGCTCTGATAGTGCTCGAGCCGCAGCAGAAGCGACCAAAGGCTTGACAAGCGGCGTGAGTAGCAGGAGCTCGTCTTCGGGCTCGATGATGTTCGTTAGAGGAAGTAATCTGTTCTTGTCTCGAACCACAGTGATGGAGGAGTTGTATGCTTTGGTCGACAGCTGGGTGTGTGAAGGCTGCAGCTTAGATAAAAGCTCGATGCCCTGAGGGTGTAGAGCCTTCTCCCATGTAGTGCACTTCGCCTTGAGGTCCAGCACCCTCTGCAACGATTTCTTCAGGCGCTCCTTTGTCATCATCGCGTTCTCTAACCCAAGCTTGAGCCCATCGATAGCCTCTTGCTGATGCACAAACGACCGGCATAGTAGCACAATATCACACCCAGCGTTGATGGCCATGACTGTGCCACCACCAACACCAATGTTGTGACTCAAAGCCTCCATTTCGAGGCAGTCCGATATGACGACTCCTTCAAAGTGCAGATCGTTGCGCAGGAGGTCGTTCACCACTTGCTCGGAAAGGCAGGCGTGCATCACATTCAGACCAGCCGACGACATTGCACAACCTCCGACCATCATCGCATCCAAGCCCTCCTTGATCGCATTTCGAAATGGTACCAACGCGTTTAGGCTGAGCGACTCGAGACTCTCCGTGATGGTAGGCACATCCAATGCAGATCCGAGGAATTCCAGGCTGCCATACGATGGAAAGTGTTTCCCCATGGTGCTCAGTCCCGCATCTTTGTAGCCCTTCATGAAGGCGATGCCGTACGAAGACACCTCTTGAGGATCGTCACCTGTCGTCCGCACTCCAAGAGGCTGATTACGAGCGTTAGTCAAGACGTCCAGCACAGGACCCATCATCAGGTTCACGCCACATGCTGAGATTTCTTCAGCAGTTGCTTTAGCTACTTCGTAGGCAATCTCTTTTGAGCCTGTCGCAGCCAGTCCCATTGCTGATGGGAATTGGCGAATATAGATCTCATCAAAGAGACTGTTGACGCCGCCATTTTCCTGGTCAACGCCAATGAGGAGTGGCACTGGATGGCCAGCATCGTACGCCAATTTCTGTAATTCGAGTACCAGCTCGGTGCATTGCTCAGCATCTATCCCTTGTCAGAACGCATCGCACGTGAGATGGCCGTGAGTATTACTCTTCAGGTTCTTGGCGGACAGCAAGATGGATCCGAGATGGTCCTCCTGAATCAGTTTCTTGATCTGGGGTGTAACGCTAGTTCCCTCGAATCCCATCTACGGATCACCAACAATGAGCACTGACGCTTGATCAAGGATACGCAAGCGATGCGACGCTGCGGGGGAGAATTGACTTGCCATGAACAGCTGCCCCAGAGTTCTGCCATGATATTAGCTTCATGAATGTATTGCAACGATCTCGTCAGTGCTGCAACCTTGCGGCCAAGGCCTGTGGGTAAGCTCTTGGGTGACATACCGGTCCATGTCATCCCAAACGGGATCCAAGTGCAAGGTGCCATTGCTAGTAGCGTTGGCCATGCTGTCGACCAGCCTGAGCTCCACTAGTGCCTGGGTCACAAAAGCACGACATGCAATGGATCAGCATGCGACCTTCTGATGGCGGCCGTCAGACGCGTACGCTTGCGTCCCAATGTGGGTTCTCTGGGTCACAAGTGTAGGGTAGCAATATCATCCTCCGGAGAACGGCCAGGCGCGCAACGGGCTCGGCTGGCTGCTGACAACGCGTTCGCCAGGCCGTGTAGGTTGGCGGGAAAGAGTTTCCTTCGATATGGATCTGCGTCAAGCGACCTGCGGCTCAATTCGCGGTCTTGCTGGAGTAGCGTCGCATGATAAGTGAGCGGCCAAGGTTGCTGAGCGTGGCTAGTCGCCGTTCAAGCCTCGAGGTGACATTGAAAGTACGGTATGCCAGAGATAGAGTAGCGTCACAAATACTAATCTCTGAAACCTGGGGACATCTCACCTGCTGGACAAAAGTCGGCACCAGATCAGCCGAGCTCGGCGCGCAATGACAGCAACGTCGACAACCTTCTTCCACGTTGCAACCTCACCTTACACCGGCTGCAACGTGCCCATGCCATTGGACAAGGACTATCACAAGCCATGCCGTCGTCGGCCACGATAGGGCAACGTGCTATCCACGACCATGCCGCCCACATGGAGCAGCTACGACAGAGGAAAACGCAGAGCTCTGGCTACCGTCTGGCTGTGACGTGGTATAGACCCGCTCATGGTACTCTGGCATGTGGTATGAGCCCTCTCAGCTACGCGTGTTGACAGTAGGTTTTCTGTCGTCGTTTCTGCCATTCATGATAAGGGCATCTTGACTGTGCAGGACTTCCACTTGGAAGCTGGCAAAACTGACCTAGGGCAACAACCATTCACAAAAGGTTCCACAATGCCTATCGCGGTGTCGCCAGAACGGCCTCGCAATGGCGTCACACGCCTCACTGGCGGACGACTTGTCAAGAATGGACAGCTGGTGGAAGAAGACCTATGGATCTCATCAGTTACTGGCAAGATCCTGCGCAGCCAAGAAGTGTTCTACGAGCACCATGTAATGCCAGACGAAGTCATCGACCTCGAAGGCAAGGTTCTCTGCCCTGGCTTCATCGATGTACAGTTCAATGGCGCTTTCGGTGACGACTTTTCCACGATCCCGATGAATAGTGCTGGCCAAGAAGACATCACAGCATACACAAAGACACTCAAGAAATTGAACAAACGCCTAGTGCAGACTGGAGTTACAAGTTACTTGCCAACCCTGCCAAGCAACAAATCCGAGTTATACCACAAAGTCCTGCCATATCTGGGACCGAGCGGAGCGCGCAGAGACGCGTCTGAGGGCAGCGAAAGTCTCGGAGCACATTGCGAAGGACCATTTATCTCACCCACCAAAAATGGCATACACAGTCTCGAGGTTCTGCAAGATGCGCCGCACGGCCTTGCAGACTTTGAGGAGTGTTACGGGAAAGAAAACCTTACAGCCGACGGGAATGGTCCCATCCGAATGATTACAGCGGCGCCAGAAGTCTCTGGCGTGTTGCCCCTCATCGAAGATCTCACTTCTCGAAATATCATATTCTCCATTGGACATACGGAAGCCTCCTACGAAACGACGGGTGAAGCCATTCGCAGTGGGGCTAGGATGATTACGCACCTTTTCAATCAGATGCCCGCGCTGCATCACCGCAATCCTGGCCCATTTGGCGTACTGGGCAAGGCTGAGGACACTGAGCGCCCATGCTTTGGCATCATCGCAGACGGAATCCATCTACACCCAACTACAGTGAACATTGCGTGGAACGCGCATCCTGAAGGTTTCATACTCGTGACCGATGCAATGAAAACAGTGGGACAGCCGGATGGTGTATACGAGTGGACAAACGGCGATCGATTTGTCAAAAAGAGATCCGTTCTTACTCTCGAAGGCACAGACAAGCTCGCTGGTAGCTGTGCCAGCTTGGTTGAATGTGTCAGCAACTTTTGGAATTGGAGTCAGTGTACCATACCTGAAGCGATCGCTAGCGTGACCAGCACACCGGCCAAGATGCTAGGCTTGGGGGGCTCGAAGGGATGTCTGGATTTCGATGCAGATGCAGACTTGATCTTGTTGGATACAATCGAGGAGAATAGCGCCCGCAGATTTGAGGTTGCTAAAGTGTGGAAATTTGGGAGCCTGGTATTTGAAAAAGAGTAGTGAGGCGGAGATCAAGTGTGCCTGGCCGCTATGGCGGCAGGGAAGATACACAGAATGCTAGCAACCCTTCAGCATAATTCATTTAGAATTAATAGACATACATTGTTCATTGCTGCACTTCCACTTGTATGTATATCTTGGCTGGCGCGAAGAAGCATGGATGTTGATCTGTCGCCGACATGTCTGCTTGCATGTGAACCATGACGTAGCCACGCGAGAGAATCGGCCCTCGATGAACGCGAACTCCATCACTATTCTCTCACCACCTTCGGCGCCGGCTCCTTCAAGTTATCTCGATCGGCCATTCGTCTGTCTCTCCATCACGCCACACCATGATATACACTCTCTCCCAGCGGTGACAGCACGCGTCTCAGAATGCGCGCCACCATCTCCTTGTGTCGATCATGCGTCGGAGTCCTACACAACAGCAGTCAATCCATACGACCACAAGTCCTTCGACACGTCCAGTACAGCATCCGAAGTGGGCGTAATCGCAAGTCCTTTTCGATACTGCAGCATGTCCGACATAGCTTCCGCCCGCCACCAGCACCAGTCAAAGGAGGTACCCTCCTCCTCGCGGCGCTCAGTCCTGCAGCATTTGTATCAATAGCGGAAGATGAAGAGAACGACAATGGCCTTACACACGAGGAACATATGCTGGAGATTTCGCGGCAAGAGCTGAGAGATAGTGTACCCGACAGGCTAAAGAATAGCAAGGGGTTTCGCGTCAGGATCTGGCGGTTTCTCAACGCGTGGATCTATGAGCCAATTGCCACAGGGTTACGGTTCATACATCTGGTCATCATATTTGTGCCTGTCATTGCGACAGTGCCTGTAATATGGCTCGGATCACGAGATCCTGAGCGAGACGACGAGAGAAGTGGCACAGTCTGGTGGTATGGCTTCCTGGTATCGAGCATGGAACGCGCAGGGGCGGCTTTTATCAAGCTCGGACAATGGGCCGCGAGCCGGACAGACATCTTCCCGCAGCAGCTTTGCTTGATCATGTCCGCATTGCATTCAAACGCGCCGGCGCATAGTTTGAAGATCACGAAAGAGACGATAGAACGAGCATTTGGGCGGAAGTTTGAGGACATTTTTGAGGAATTTGAGGAGACGCCATTGGGAGTCGGTGCCATTGCGCAGGTCTACAAAGCGAAGCTGAAGCCAGATCTTGCCGTGACAGACGACGAGGCAGCGGAGAAGCCGAAGAATTTGAGAGAAAGAGCATTGAAGACAGTGGATCCGCTGTTGAAGAGCACACCCCAGCGGGAGCCGAGCAAATATGTGGCTATCAAGGTCCTGCATCCCAAGATTGAAAGAATTGTGAGGCGCGATTTGAAGATCATGGGCTTTTTCGCGAGCGTGATCAACGCAATCCCCACTATGGAGTGGTTCTCATTCCCAGATGAAGTGAAGCAATTCGGAGAAATGATGCGACTGCAACTGGACCTCCGCATCGAGGCAGCGAACCTTACCATCTTCCGCAAGAACTTCCGCAACAGATCGACTGCATGGTTCCCTTACCCTTACACACAATACACGACTCGTCAAGTACTGGTAGAGGAGTTCGCGACTGGCATCCCACTGGAGCACTTTCTACAAAATGGCGGCGGCGTTTTCCAAAAGGAGATTGCAGACGAAGGTCTGGATGCGTTCTTGCACATGCTGCTGATTGACAACTTCATTCATGCGGACTTACATCCCGGAAACATCATGGTCCGTTTCTACAGGCCAGCAACAATGCACGAACGGACAGAAGTTGGCACCAAGATTCGCCAGAAACTCATAGGCGATCCAAAGCCAGATGCAAAGAATGGTGAAGACGTCACGGAAACCGTGCTATCCCGACTGAGGCCTCATAGACACAACAAGGATGCATGGCTGAAGGAGCTTGCACAGATCGACAGGGAGAATTTTAGACCACAGCTCATTTTCATCGATGCGGGACTCGTCACGGAGCTCAACGAGACCAACAGGAAAAATTTCCTGGACCTGTTCAAATCTGTTGCTGAATTTGACGGATATAAATCTGGACGACTTATGGTGGAGAGGTGTCGGCAGCCAGATGCAGTCATTGACAAGGAGGTCTTTGCGCTGAGGATGCAACATCTCGTGCTTGGTGTCAAGAGTAGGACGTTTGCGTTGGGTAACATCAAGATTGGTGATATCTTGAACGAAGTTTTGGATATGGTGCGATCGCATCATGTTCGATTGGAAGGCGACTTTGTCAATGTTGTCTTGTCCATCTTGCTTCTAGAGGGCATTGGCAGGACTTTAGATCCGAACTTGGATCTGTTCTCTGGGTGAGCCTACAGGTGTTTGTGACGATGTTATACTTTGCTAACATATTCGCAGTGCACTGCCTATCCTCAGACAACTAGGAGCCCAAAGTGGCAGTTCAATGCTCCGATCTGGCGACTTGTCGATGGTCAAGGTCTGGGCTGGTCTTGAAGCGAGAAAGTTCTTGCAAGCCAGCATTGAGAGTGTGGAGATGTGTGTCAAGTACGATCAGTTGAGTCCGAACATATGAGAGAGATCGAAGGCATAGCGGTGCGTTGCAACCGCAAGATGAGATACACTAAACCAATACAGCAAAGTCTACACTTTCAGCTTTCAACGTTGCATGCGCGTTAGCGTCGAGGTTTAGCTTCGTTCGTCGAATAAACGCAGGATTCACAGCTTGGAGCTGCACCCACGAAGTCACTTTCGGAAGTCGCTTCCAGTCGCATTTCTACCAGCGTCAACTGATGCGTTGTCAGAAACCTTTCCAGATCACGGAAGATCAGCGACTTCAACAGCCTAGTTTTTTCACTGGAATCCCTTTCAAGCACTAACAAGCAGCGACCAAACTCCTCTCCGGCATTTCCTCTGCGGCGCGAACAAATCATTTACGCTTCAGCTGCTCGATGGCATTCGCACCGACCAATGGCAGCTCTCAAGCACGCGCCCTGGTCTTGTCGAGCTGTGCAGTTACAGCTTGCGGCACAGTAGAAAAGACGCCAGTTCGGATCGTGACATCCCAGTCCGAAAAGCTTGTTGTTGGGCCTATTCAGGACGTGTCTCGCCTGTTGTGGCTGCACTTGAGCGGCGTACAGAAGCGAGCCTCTCAATCCGTACCATTGCTTGGCTTGCATAGACTCCACTGCAGCTGTGTCGAAGGGGCACAGTACCCGGCGGTTTTCAGCATGACTTCGTTCGGGTCTACATGAGACATCGCAATTGAACATATCAAGAGCATTCGTCAGAGATCGTGGAGACAGCAGCAATGGCCATCCCATCACGCGAACAGGCAGAGAACATACTTGCCGACATCCGTATGAAGAAAGGACATATCTCCGATGAAGATCGTGCAATCACACCACCGAGCGTGCTAGAGGCGCTGAAAAGCATTCAGCTGGAAGTGGCTGATATGACCGGACTGTTAGTGCTTGCTTGTTGCATCGGAAGTGGCGTCGCATACTGATAGTCAGTTAGCCTGGCCAAGAATTTATTCTCCAGCGATGCTCGTTTTGCATACGAATTGATACAAAACGCTGAAGACAACCAGTATCCGGTCGGAGCAACTGAGTATCTTAGCTTTTCCATTATGCCGCGCACACTGATTATCGAATCCAACGAGGTCGGGTTTACAGAAAGAGACGTGAGAGCCATATGTAGCTCGGCACGAAGCAGCAAGACCCAAGGACAGGGTTACATTGACGAAAAGGGAATAGGCTTCAAATCGGTCTTCAAGGTCGCCAGAAAAGTCACAATCCATTCAGGACCTTTTTGCTTCGCTTTCGAACACGATACGGGACTCGATGCCTCGGGCCTAGGGTTGGTCACACCTCTATCAGTCCCGTATGAAGCACTGCCTAGGGGCGTGGGAACGCGGATGACGCTCGATTTGACCAGTAAAGCGGCCAAAGATCCGAGTCATCTTGTGGACATCCTCCAAGTTCCCGACACGATCTTATTGTTTCTGACCAAACTCAAAATGCTCCGCATCGTGAATAGCACGGTGCCAGATGAGCCCCACAGCACTACCTATCAAAAGTCGGGCACTATGGGTAAAAAGGTGAACCTCTGCAAAGAAACAACATCACATGAACAGCACGGATTTGCTGGGACGTACGTATATGTGTTCGATAAGGTGGTCCGTGAACTGGAGGAATCCGAGTCGAGACCTGGATCGAGCGGCAAGGTTGCCGTTGCTTTTCCTGTCGATGCTGATGACGTGCCCATTGTGGCTCGACAGCATATTTCTGCCTACCTTCCAGTAAATGAGGTCGGATTCAAGGTACGATGAACTCGTCCGAGGAGTGTGAACCAGCGCCGGACTAATCAATGCAGTTCCTAATCCAAGGCGACTTTGTCACTCAAGCAAGCAGAGAAGGTATCGTCGTCTGTCCTCGAAACGAGCAGCTGCTAGAAGGTGTTGCCGACGTCTTCTGCGATGCCGCACAATTCTTCGCCCGTCACAAGAAGCTGGCTCATGCTTGGTTAGAGTGGCTTCCCAGAATAGCGGACATCACCAACGACTTCTGGCGTTCACTCGTCGACAAGATTGTATCACGGCTTCGGGGGTCGCAACTTCTTTATTCCTGGTCCGAGAAAACGCTCTACAGACCGGAGCAGCTACGTTTCTTGCCCTTGAAATCTCGTGACGAGTGTGGCGAGCCATTTTTCCGCGATCTTCCGGCTAGCGAGCAATACCTCTCGCCACAGTACGACTCTTATTGGGAGCCATTGCGAGTACTTGGTCTCACAAACATCAGCTTCTCTGCCCAGATCTCTAGGTTTGCCGCTGACTTGAGTACTACAGAGTCAAGGTATCAGGCAGCGAACACTTCAGATGAGTGGCATGCCGGAGTTGCGGACCTGATCCTTCGAGCCCTTAAGAGGGCCACCGGGGACGATGGGAAGAGCAACCCGCTCCCAGGGCTGCAGAACGAGATACGGGCACTGTCGATCATCCCATTACAATCAGGATTGTGGGTTTCGGCACTGGACGGACCAGTCTATTTCTCAGCAACGCAAGGAAGCCTCATTCCCGGTGGCTTAGCTCTTAGGCTTGTTCGGCCTGACTGGGGCAACAGCCCAGCCCAGAGAAGGTTGCTTGAATCACTCGGAGTCTCCACGTGTCCTGTCAAGAAAGTCATTGACGAGATCTTGAGCTACTACTCCGGTAGTGGTCAGTTGCTGATCGAGCCCATGTTCTCGCACATCGAATTTCTCTTTGAGCAGAGGAGTGCAGCTCCGCCGAACCTCAATTCGCGTATGTTGGTCATCTCTGCGGGCTGTAGAACGATACCACCGGGGCTCACTAGTACGCGCCACGCGTACTTCGGGGGCCCGGATGATATATCTGGACTCAAATGGCTCTTCACACGTCGAGATGGCGCCACAGACTACTTGGAGCCTAAAGGGGTGTACATGCTGCATGAAGAGTACCTTCGCAGATACCGAGACAAATCCAAGAGCGACAAGGATCTCCAGATATGGATGGCTAAGATGTTCAACATCCAATCAATACCTGTCTTGATCCATCACGCTCGAAAAGGATTGTCAGAGGAATTTCAGTTCCTCATCAAGTATCATTCGCACGAGCTCGTTAGCGTCCTCAAGCAACATTGGTCATCGTACGGGCCAGTTATACACCAGGTCAAAGCCTCACTGGAGAACGCTTCTGTGCCGTCAGAGAATTCGAATGACGAGATTCCGCTAAGTGCAGGCTACCTTCCTCTACCGAGGCTGAAAAGTATCTGGTCAGCGGCAGGAGGCTCTGATCACGTATCTTTGTTCATCAAGATGCCTGTGACTTTGGAAGAAAGCAGCATAGACGCATGGCAATTTTTGACCAAGCTCGGCGTTGGTGTCAACGACGACACTCACTTCTACTTGGAGCTACTCCGCAGCCTGAGCAAGCAGCTTCCGCGAGCGCCATCGAAACAGCAAATCTTGGATGTTTACAAACGACTAATGGAAGTTACGACGAAGGATGATGAGATCCAAGAAGTGCGGTAAGAGAGACACGATGGCTAAGACGGCCAGAAAGTGTGCTGACTGTTTAGCAGTACTGCCTTTTCTGTCAGCTCCCTGATACTTCTGCCAGCAGTCGGTGAACAGTCATCCCCCAAGTGGATAGGGGTTGATGAGAGCATTTGGACTGGGCCGGAGTGGCTCAGGTGCAAAACGCGACTCGGCGAAACATTTGCCTCTGTCGAGCATCTGTTCCGAGTTGTTCTCAAGACTAGAGACTTTACATGGCGAGATTGTCTTCTGGAGCTAGAAGTCACGAAAGAAGACAACATAGAAGACGTTGCTCATGCGAGCGAGATCTATGGCTGGCTCATGCGTGAGTTCCGACATCATGCAAGTTTTGATGTGCTCAGGTATGTAGGAAATCCTTCCATGCGACCTGCACTTACACTCACAGGCAAGAGCTTGAAGTCAGGCAATTGATCTTCTCTCCGCTGGACAATCAATGGGCGGCACCATCCATGTGCTTATGGGCCGATGAGAGCTTGAGAGTGCCGCGTCAGCATTCCATATGCGGCTACTACGGCGAGCTAGAACATTTTTTCACCGTTATGCTGGGTGTGCGGTATCCTGACCTGAAAGAGCACGTAAAAGCACTTCGAGAGCTCGCTAATCCTGCGAAGCCGGACGAACACTGGCAACAACGCGTTAAGGATAGTATGGCGTTGATCAGCGCACTCAAGCCTCAGGCAGATGA
Source organism: Cercospora cf. flagellaris (assembly GCA_005356885.1). NCBI lineage: Eukaryota > Fungi > Ascomycota > Dothideomycetes > Mycosphaerellales > Mycosphaerellaceae > Cercospora > Cercospora cf. flagellaris. The sequence goes on along the minus strand of RJLU01000009.1, from coordinate 921,058 downwards.
TCTGAAACATCTGCTTGGTGCAAATATCTTACCTGTGGTAACAAGCGGGGGTCAGATGAGCCGGACAAACAGCCGCGTAGAGTTCGTGACCATTGACAGAGAAGAGTACGCGGCTTCATTTCCGGATGTCCACACGCTAGCTTTAACTTTGGCCGAAGTCAACTGCTGCAGACGGTTCTTGAATGCCATGGGCTTGCAAGGCAGATACATATCGAAGCTGGTAGTAGAACAGACCATGGCGGTCGACAGTCGCCTAGACACGTCTTTGACGCAAATTTTGCAATTGAGAGCTTACGCTTTCTACAGGTAAGTGAAGACAGTCTTACAATCGTGCAAGCGTTCGTACTAATCTGTTCAGATGTGCCATTGCGTACGATAGCTTGAAAGCAAGGCAAATGGGACTAGCACTCTTTGTTCGGCTTCAAAAGGCGAAAGTTTCGACGAGTAACAATATCACCAAGACTTCAAAGCTGATGCAAAACGGCCAGGAGCATCATGCACCACAGAAACCAGCAGATCTCCATATCGATGAAAGTGGAGAACATCTGCATTTCCATCTCACAGAGGATGAAGAGATAAGGGAAGTTTGCATGCTTAGCACGCTTCCTTCCTATCTACGCAAATTCCTAGGCATTGAAGAGCTCGCCGCTGAGCAAATTCTAATCGCCATCCTACAGTGCAGGTCGCTTGCTGCCGTAGACCAGATTCTGGGAAAACATGGTATTGCTGAAGTTGCAGGAGTGCAAAGGCCCGACGAGCCGGCAGTGGAGATGCTGCATGATAGACAACTAAGGGAGATGGATCGACTCGCTAGTAAGACCACATCGGTCGAAGGGAGTGAGTCGGTCAACTCGTCTCCAAGCCTGTCCCCATCTCCGAGGGACGAGGCTGATAGCAGTGAGGATGATGAGCCGATCGACAGCTACAAAGAACTTCTAGAGTGTCTCATCAATGATGCTGCTAGTGGTACAGTACCTCAAAAGGGCGAAGTGATCACTTGTAGCTCCCTTGAACGGCGATCTGGAATGATCGGGCTGCTCGGACTGTTTCCAAGCCGATCCGAATCCCGCGATAGAAAAGTCGGTGCCGCTGGGGAGTTATTCGTAAGCCTATATTCACTTGTCAGTAACGGAGATGTCCTAACTCTTCACAGGCTTTTGAGTGGCTTGCAGCGCAGAATCTTCCGCACTTCGACATCAACAACTGGCAGAGCACGCTTCGTCACGAGGTGTCGTGTTGTGATCAGTACAGCTGGCTCCCATCGTGGACAGGCAGAGAAACGGCAGATATTGTCTACGACGATAGTGAGGGAGTACTGATGCGAATTCTCATAGCGAACCGCTACGTTTCACCGACCTATGCGGCAATGAGACTGAAGTTCTACATCGAGGTCAAGACAACCACAAGCCGAAACCATGAGGCTTTCTACATGAGCAGCGGGCAATATGAAAGGGTACGCAGCCGGAGGCTCAAAGTAATTGCGGCTATGCTGACATTAGCGCTAGATGGAAACTCTGAGGAAGCCTTTGGAAACTCAGCGTGGACAAGCCTATCTCATCATCCGTGTCTCGCAAATCACAGGGCAAGAAGTGGGCCTGAGTATATTCTTCGATCCTCTTACCGAAAGGGACGAAGGTAGGCTTCATTTCAGCATGACAGGTCCGTGGACTGTCAGGCCATTGCACACATAGCGTTTGCATCGTACACACAAATGTATGAGGACTGTATTGGCAGGCTCGTGATTGCTTTTCGGTGGCATGGTTCCAGCGGTTTGTCTTGGCACGTATGCAGCTTTGGGAGAGCACTGAGGTGTTTGGTACTTGTTTCAACACCTGTTGCCAGATCGTGACCACTGTTAGGCTGTCCAGGTGATGGTAAGCTGTTAGGTAAAGAGGAAGAGGTAAGGGTGAAGTGCCCAAGTTGTGCACGGTGCCTTCCATCGGCTAAAGTCCTTTCCGCCAGCCCACAGCCGATGCCAGCTTCCGAAGCTCTCTCGCCCCAAGCTCCCTCTCCTCTCCGACATCGTCTGTCGTGCAGTGCTTATGGCAACGCGCTTCCGAAATAATCACCAGCGTTTGGTTCCGAAAGCGTAGGTCTTTCTGCTTCTATGCTTCTGTTCCACTCACTCTGATCAGACCCTCGTTGTTGTACATTATACCTTTTCTCAATCTCAGAGCACAAACCACGCGTGAGACCTGCAACGCATAGCTGTTGAACAATCATATAAGACCGCGATATGGCGCTGCAAAAAGGTCTCAAGAATATCCTGAGCAAGAATGCCGACGACATCGTGATTCTTTCTGCCCTCCGCACACCCGTCACACGAGCGAAGAAGGGCGGCTTCAAAGATGCCCACGACCACGAGCTGCTTTCGCATGTATTGAAAGCGACCCTCCAAGCACATCCAAACCTCGACCCGACGAAAATCAACGATGTTCAGATTGGCACAGTTCTATCAGAGCTGGGTGGCAGCAAAGCAGGACGAATGGCAGCGATTCATGCTGGAGTGCCCGAGACTACGACTTTCCAGACCGTGAACCGAGCATGCTCGAGTGGTTTGGCAGCAATCACGGGCATAGCCAACTCCATCCGAGTGGGAGAGATAGATGTAGGAATTGGTGGTGGGATGGAAAGCATGACGAGGAATTATGGTTCACGAGCCATTCCAACAGCTCTCTGGAACGAGCTGAAAGAGTCGCCGAGTAAGGACGCGAGGGACTGTATCATGAGCATGGGTATCACAGCCGAGAACGTTGCGGAACGATATGGTGTGTCACGGAAAGAGCAGGACGAATTCGCTGTTGCTTCACACGTTAAAGCTGCCAAGGCACAGAAGGAAGGGCTGTTCGATGCGGAAATTGTGCCGGTCAAGACGAGGACTGTGCCTGATCCTGAGCATCCGGAAGTCAGCGAGGAACTTACAGTGTCAAAGGACGATGGTATTCGTGCGGGCAGCACAGTGGAGAAGCTGGGAACGATGAAGCCTGCTTTCAAAGCCGATGGTGCCACGACAGCCGGAAACAGCTCACAGGTCAGCGATGGTGCGGCTGCGGTGCTTATGATGAGGCGATCCACGGCGACAGAACTCGGTCTCACATCCTCGATCATCGGCAAGTGGGCTGGCACACAAGTTGTAGGCTGCAAACCCGATGAGATGGGAACCGGGCCTGCTTTGGCGATTCCTAAGCTTTTGAGCCACACTGGTGTCTCAAAAGAGGACATTGGTATTTGGGAAATCAATGAGGCGTTTGCATCGCAAGCTGTCTACTGCGTACGGGAGTTGGGCATCGATCAAGGGAAGGTCAACCCCAAGGGTGGTGCGATCGCTTTGGGACATCCTCTTGGTGCTACAGGCGCAAGACAATTGGCTACACTATTGCCTGAGCTCGCGAGACAAGGGCAAGAATTGGGCGTTGTGAGTATGTGTATTGGAACTGGTATGGGTATGGCTAGCTTGTTCGTTAGGGAGTAGTTCTACAGCGGGCTGTAAAAATGTCCAAATATTGTATCGCTCATGGAAACTTCACTGGAGATCATCAGTGTCAACAACATGCACAGGAACACGAGAAGCCATGAATACGGCAACCCACAAAGCTGTTGTAGCCACAAGTCCCGCTAACAATCCTCCGATAGTCCTTCCGAGGTCGCACCCCACCTCTACAAGTAAATGCGATCTCCCTCTTCCTAACGTTCAATTTATAGCTCGTTCTCGTCGAGACATCGACTCACAGAAGAACCTCAACATGGCATCCGCAGTCTCCAACATCCGTTCCAACAATGGCAATGCTCGCTTCAACGAAGAAGCTCTTTCTTGGGACTCACGGCCTTTTGTCCACGAAGCATCTCAAGCAGCCTCGAAAGCCATATCCTCCAAGATTTCTAATCTAAAACTGCAAAACCAAGATTCTCAGACTCCAGGCCTTCAAGTCCTTGAAATCGGTTGCGGAACCGGGATCCTCAGTTTTCTCATGGCTAAAGATTCCTCAATCGCTCGGATCGTCGCCGTCGATGCTGCAGAAGGGATGATTGAGGTTTTGAATACCAAACTGTCGAAAGATCCCGAAGCCGCAAAAAAGATTGTCCCTTTGGCATTGATGTTGGAAGATCCCGAGGATCCGGCTCTTCCTGAGGGCAAAGATGGCAAAAGGCAGAAATTCGACTTAATCACAAGCCACCTTGTCCTACATCACATTCCAGAACTCAAAGCAGTGCTGGAAACGATGTATGGATGTTTGGCACCTGGAGGAAGGGTCATGTTGACGGATTTTGAGGACTTTGGACCGGAGGCGAAGAGGTTTCATCCTGCAGGGAAAATGGATGGGTTGGCGAGGCATGGGATTCATGCGAAGGATACGGAGACGATGTTGAGAGAGGTGGGGTTTGAGGATGTTCAAGTGAAGGCCGAGTGGACGATGGAGAAGAAGGTGGAGAAATTCGATGGAGAGTTTGCGGAGACGAAGAGTGCGGAGTTTGCGAAAGTGGCAGAGGAGGAGCAGTCTGGTGAAATCATGGAGTTTCCATTTGTGGTTTGCTATGGGGTGAAGAGATGAAGATTCATCCAAAAGTGGGTGGGTTCACTGTTGGTATGGATCCGGAGGCTTGTTTCATCGTAAGTCAGTGATGAAGCAGCACACTGCTCAAATGGTGACCAGTCCTGCCAATACGGCCTTGGTGGACTTGCATATTGACGCCACTTCACAGCTTTGCTGACGCTCTTCGACGGCGCTGGAACTGCGGTCCCGAGTCGCAAATCTTCATGCAATTGGCGAGTAGAAGACGCTGCGAGACTTGTTTGACGAGCGTACAGTAGTCAAAGAGGCCGGAGATTGAGCCACATAGCTCCTGAGACCGATAGCCTGAGCATCAGAACGCACCCTGCCGGCCGGCCAAGAATAGAATTGAGCATTGAATACAGAAAATTGCAAGACCAGCTTGCCAGCCCACTTTAGACCAACCGAAATACAGACCAGTGGACTCCCAACACATGTGGCAATACATTCTTCCGATTTCTCTCCGCATCTCTCATCGCCTAAGTCCTGACGGCGGCCTCCAAGAAGTCCACGGCCGCATTGACGTCGCTCGTATAAGTCAAATGACCTGGCGTGACAGCCAAGCCGCCACCACAGACTCCATCACTGGCATTGCAGAAAACCTTCGTCCTGGCAGCAGGATAATTTGGAATTTGTCCGTTGTTCTGACGATTCTTGGTGTAGCCATAGAGCACCACGCCCTTGACTTGTTCCTTCTGCTGAGCAGGAAGAGCAGTGACTGCGGCGGCGATGAGGGCGGCGCCTTGACTGATTTGGAGTGTTAGTAGAGCAATTTCTGCTGGCCGAAGGAATGAAGAAGACGTACGAGTACCCGCCCGCGACGACTGCGGCATCTGGACATTGACTTGCAGCAAGAGCGAACATTGTGGCCGCTTCACGTTTGGCGGCCGCTGTGGTGCCGTCTGCCTGGAGATTACCGCCAATGGAGGCAGTATAGCCTCCTCCCACGCCTTGACAGACGGCACCGGGAAAGGCTTGCTTGATACCGCGGCAGGTTGGGGGACCGACAGTCAAGCCCTAGATTGCATTCAGTATGCTTCGCAGCCGATGGATTGGGTGTCTGTTCTCACCATATTGCCTGTCTCAGTCGAGCCGCGGGCGAAGATGAAGACAACATCGCCGCATTTCCCGCTCTTCAGTTCGTTGGAGGTGGTCGAGCCTTGACGGCGCTCAATAGGCGTACCGTAGGCGGCAGCTGCGAGCAGCCAAAGACTCATGATGGAGGACTTCATCGTGCAAGATTGTCGGAAGTGGTCTGCAAGATGTAATGTTATGTTTATGCGCGATTGTATCTAACGAATGTGAGATGAACGAGTGTGTTTGACGCTGATGACCGGATATTTTGGTCGTCTATTGAGCTCTATATACTCACGACCGGACTGGGGCGAGGGTACCTGATGTAAAGCTGCCCGTTTGGCAAATTGCATTACCGCAGCCACTGCGTATGGGCTGTGGGCCGGCAGCAAGTTGGCACTTGGCACTAATTCGATGAAGCTCGAGTACCTCAGTGCTCTCCGTAGATCATACACTCATGTGCAAGCGCCATGAGTGAACGAGCCTCGGCATCGTAGACGAGAGTATTCGATCAAGAGCTGTTACCTTTGGGCCAAGATCAGATCTCCAAGCTATATTGGGAACTATCGCTGCAGCAAAATCCGTATGGGGCGACTTAGTGTTGCAATTCCAACCACTGGCCCGCTTTTCTCGATACTACTGGCAAGCGCGTCTTGAATTTGGGAGGATAGAGGGGATGTGCAGCATGCATGCTGGATATCGATCAGTCACGAATCCTTCTGCACATAGCAGCACATTTGTGATGAATCTGAAACGAGAATTATTGCCGATCCGGGCCATGCAGCGCACAAGTGCAAGATTCTGGCGTTCCGAGCCGGATAAAACTGTGCTTCACGTCGATGTGAAACCCTTGGGTTCCTCATATTCTCCCATGAGGCGAGGACCTTGCTCTCCTCGAGGCTGACAAGTGCCTTTCGGCGACATATGCGTAGCCAAGAGAAGAATACGAAGCTTTTGGCTGAATCAAGAGCGTTTTGCCAGCCAGTCTCAGGCAAAGGCATGTTCGTCGTCCCAAAGAGGAAGATGCATCTCGGCGAGAGTGCATTGTACAATGCCTCGGATGTGGAGTACTGAAGTTTGCTCGTAGAGTACGCAGGTCACCTCATGACTTTGCCTTCTTCCGCTTCTTCTTGCTGAGTAATTCGTCTAGATAGCTCGTGGCTTTCTTCTTCCGGGAGCGTGCTGATTCTTCTTCGCCCTCGGTTTGTTGATGGAGTGCTCGACTGGTGCCTTTTTCGATAGCTTCAATGGTTGCCGCATCGTCTCGCGGGTCTGGAGGAGTGGCATCTTCTTCGATGGGCGTCGTGCCTCTTGCGCCTGTCCCTCCTGTGGCATAGGCAGGTAGGTGCCGATCCCGTGTGACTTTCTTCCCCGTGAAAGTGGCCGCTCGGCCGGGCTCGTCTTCGTCATCACTGTTGTCCACTGGCTGTGTAGACCTCATCGGTGCGCCCTTTCCGGAGGCAGATGTGCCATTCGCGGGCAGCGGTGCAGTACGACCGAGCGCAATGTTGCTCTTGGCCTGCTTCGCGAGAGCCTGCTCTTTCTTCTTTGCTGCCGCGGCCTTTTTCCCTAGCAGCTGTTCGAGCAATCTGTCGTTGGACGACGCGTGACGCTTCTTGAGAATGCCATCCACCTCGAAATCGCTTTCCTTCGGTTTTGTGCCGAGTCCGGCGCTCTCAGTCAGCCCGGTGAAATCATCCTGATCATCGTTGTCCTCGTCCTCCGCGGGAGTGCTGCTGGATGCCGCATTCTTCGGTAGCCACGACTGCAACAACCTCTGGCTCCTTGCCTGGGCGATGTTGACTCTGCTCAGCCAGACATCGGCGTCGCTGGCTTGTTCGGCCATGAACGAGTTTCGTGGTGCAGCGATCACATCCACGTTGTAAAGGCCGCCAAAATGTCTTGGGTCGGGAAATGTCGGCAAGTCGAGCCGAAAGTATGCGCGCGCAGAAGCAACGCCAGACAACAGAGCTCCAAAGCTACACACAGCAACACTTCACCTCTTGCTCCCTATTCCCTTGCACATTCTCCCCTCCTCGCCGCGGGCCCAGCATGTTCAAACTCGCCCGGAGCACAAGGCAATTGGCCTCGGCCGTGCCGGTGAGCATTCTCTCCCGCTCCGCCCCGGAAAATGTACTAAACAGCAGTCTGCACACAGAAGCCGCTGCGCCAGCAAGTGCGCAACCTCTCCATCCACGAATACCGCTCCGCTCAGCTGCTTGACTCTTATGGAATCGGCGTGCCCAAGGGCAGCGTGGCCCACAATGCGAAGGAGGCCGAGGAGGTTGCAAAGACGATTGGCGGCGAGGACATGGTCATCAAGGCCCAAGTGCTCGCTGGAGGCCGTGGAAAGGGTCACTTCACAAACGGCTTCAAGGGCGGTGTGCGCATCGTCTACAGCCCGCGTGAAGCTGCTATTCTCGCGGACCAGATGATCGGCCAGAAGCTTATCACCAAGCAGACCGGCGAGAAGGGCAGAATCTGCAACAGCGTCTACATTGTCGAGCGCAAGTTCGCCCGCCGAGAGTTCTACCTGGCCATTCTCATGGATCGTGCCACTCAAGGCCCAGTCATCGTCGCATCAAGCCAGGGTGGTATGGATATCGAGACCGTGGCAAAGGAGAGCCCAGATGCCATCATCACCACACCCATTGACATCCACAAGGGTGTCACAGATGAGATCGCGAGGGATATTGCAACCAAGCTCGGCTTCAGCGAACAGTGCATCGAGGATGCCAAGGACACCATCCAGAAGCTTTACAAAGTCTTCCAGGAGCGGGATGCGACACAAATCGAGATCAACCCTCTCTCAGAAACCTCAGACCACAAGGTTCTCTGCATGGACGCGAAGCTCAACTTTGACGACAACGCCGAGTTCCGACAAAAGGAGGTCTTCGACTGGCGCGATCCCTCGCAAGAGGATGCTGATGAGGTCAAGGCTGGCGAGGCTGGCCTCAACTTCATTAAGCTCGACGGCGACATTGGCTGCCTCGTCAACGGTGCCGGTCTGGCCATGGCCACCATGGATATCATCAAGCTCAACGGTGGCTCACCCGCCAACTTCCTCGACGTTGGTGGTGGTGCCACTCCCGAGGCCATTCGCAAGGCTTTTGACCTGATCACCTCCGATCCTAAGGTCACCGCCATCTTCGTCAACATCTTCGGCGGTATTGTGCGCTGTGACGCCATTGCTAAGGGCTTGATTTCCGTCGTCGAATCCATGAACCTCCGCACACCTGTCATCGCCAGATTGCAGGGTACCAACAACGAGCAAGCGGCTAAGCTTATCAGCGAGAGCGGCTTGAAGATTTTCAGCATCGATGACCTTCAAACTGCTGCGGAAAAGAGTGTGCAATTTAGCAAAGTTGTGAAGATTGGTGAGTTGCACAGAATCACCATTGATTTATTTCCCTTGCCAGCATCGCAAAAGCGAGCACATACTTAAAGATTTGATATGCTAACTTTTCTGTGTGAACAGCGCGTGACATTGACGTAGGTGTCGAGTTCACCTTGGGTATCTAGATGAATGTGGACGGGTTTCAGGAGGGGCGACAATGGGCGGGTTCGCAGTAAATACCCGCTTGTTTCTTGCGTCTAGGGTCTTTCATCGCGCTGGCGTACTGTACGTTGTGTGTCAAATATCATTGCATACCTGAGATACCAGATGAGATCTTTTGAGACAAGTCTGGGAAGCAATTTTTGGACTTTGCACATGTGCTGCTGATTTTTGACAGATGCTGTTAGGTGGCTAGTCGTAGTCGCGCCAGGTGGCCACGTACATCACACTCCTGACTCCAAGTCATGGCAGATCTTCACCACGCGGCTGTGACTGCCACGAGACATCGTCGCCATTGTTCCCTGCAAGCTCAGGGCGACTTTACAAGTAGGACGTCTGTTGCACACTGTCTTTGCCTCTGTCCGATTGAGGAGTGCATAGGCAGGAGCCGAGACTTCCGCGCTGATTGCAGCGTCTGCAAACGAGTTTCGGGAAACTGTCTCTGGTGAATCAAACTATACGGACTGGAGTCTTCCCGATCGCTTGCCCGACTCACCTCACAACTTCTGAGTAGAGATATAAGCAACAGTTGCTGCACTCGGATTCGTTTCGAAAGCATCAAACTCCCGACGATCACGCCTCAGCATTTTCACTCCCATCATCGCCACTTCACATCGGACCACAATTGTCAACAAAACTTCAAAGCGCTTTCATCAGCGGTCATGGCCCCTCATTACCCATCTCTCCTGATAGAGAAGTCCTCACGGCCAAATCTGAACCCTTCGGCCGGGAAGAACACCGTGGATGTCGTTGTGATCGGCGCTGGAGTCTCTGGGTTGGCCGCTGCAAGTTACTTGTGCGCGGAAGGTTCAGAGGTCTACATTATCGAACAGAAAGAAGGACCTGGCGGTCTGTGGAACCCGGAACTCGGGACTTCTGGGCACTGGGAGAAGCCAGTGTACCCGTCGCTGGAGACGAATATCCCAAGGCAGCTCATGACCTTTTCAGATTTTCCTTGGGATCCTACTACCCCACTGCATCCCCACAACTCGCAGGTGAATGAGTATCTCCGCAATTACGCCGATTTTCTCAAGCAAAAGTACCCTCAGAATCTGAGATTTTTGTACGGATGTCATATCGACAGTGCTCGTCAGCAAAACAGAGCCAATGTTCCATTATGGGAGATCAATGTCCAGCGTGAAGAGTTCGGCGATCCATATGCCAAGAAGACTTTGTACTGCCAAAGCCTTGTCGTTTCTGCTGGTAACTACAACCATCGATTCATCCCTGAATATCCAGGCGCTAGAGAATGGGACGCTCGAGAACGGGGTTTCGCCATTCACGCAATGAACTTCCAAGGACCTGAGCCGTACAAGGACAAGGTGAGATGATGGGTGAACAGCTCGAAAGTTTGTGAATTGACCAACATCTAGAATGTCCTGATCATCGGATATAGCGCCTCAGGCTTTGACATTTACGCGCGGATCGCACCATTTGCCAAAAATGTCATCGTCTCAACCTCCCGTCCGAATCAACAACTCGCACCGGGAGTCCAGACCGCAGTTGGGGAGACGCACAGCTTTCATTTCCATCAGAATCGAATGGTCCTGTTCAAGTGCGGCTCAAGCATCAGCAATGTCGATAAAGTCATCTTATGCACGGGCTACACTTACGACTTCGATTTCCTCAAACAGCGCGATGGCGTCAACTATCTTATCCCTCGGAAGCTGCGTACGATCCCAAACCTCTACCAACATATTTTCTACATACCCAACAATCATGTGCGGAACTCAACCCTCGCGTTTGTCGGCAAGCCGACATAGGCGTTGTCCTTCACTGTCGCGGAGGCGCAGAGTGCACTCATTGCCAGAGCGTTTGCACGCGGCAATACCCTCCCTACCCGAGCAGAACAGCAAGCGTGGAACGCCATGGATATGAGCGCTTGGCAAAGTCGCCTGCCAGGATCCACGACCAATGCGTCTTATCACGAAATGACTGACTTCGGGAAGCAGTACATCAATCAGCTGTGGGAGTTGAGTAAGGCTGTAGGGCAGGCCAGTCGCCTCCTCGGCAAGCCTGCACCTTTCTGGTGCCACTGCTTTGACAAGGTGAGAGAACTGATGCCAGTGGCAAGAGTCAGATTCATGGCCTTGAATGACGAGGAGAAGAGATCAATGACCAAGTTCGAGGATGTGTTTGGAAGGGGTTGTTTGAAAAAGTGTCTGAAGCGAACGTTGCCTCCAGGAGCCAATGAGACTAATTTGAAGAGGTGCTATCTGTAAGACTTGACCAACATTGCTCAAGGGGGCAGAACAGAAAGACAAGAGACCGGAAATGTCAGGGAGGGAGAATTGTTCTGTGACGATTAAAATAAAGAGCGGCTCGTGTATTTTCAAGTCGGCTCACAATGGTGCTGGAGAATCTTGTTTCAAAATAGCGCACTGCTGATCGGATAGAGGCCACTCGAATCGCAGACTTGCGTACAGTATGTATCCCGCTCATTTACGATGATCTACACATGAGTCATGCTTGCTTCCTCCATCCACCTTCCAGCTTGTAGCTTCCCGTTTCATTTTTGTCCATGCCCAAGCATATCAACGATGCCGCTCAACAAGAATCCCGTAGTCCGCTCATATCCAGAGCCATACATCGGCGAATCATTAAGAGACCATGAACAGACCTTCGTCTTGCTTCACGGCCGTGGAAGCAATGGCAAGAAATTCGGCTCCGAACTTCTTGAAGCCCGGACAACACTTTCTTGTACCGCTTGGAAGCCTTTGCATGGCGAAAACAGCAACTTACAGGAAGATCTTCCTCTCTCTACACCAACTCTCCGTACTCTCTTCCCGAACGCTAAATTCATCTTCCCTACTGCCAAGAAACGAAGAGCAAAATGGTACAACCGAGCCACAATAAATCAATGGTTCGATAGCGTGCCTATAGACGAACAAGACGACTCTTTGCTTCGATGTGGGATGAGCATTGAAGAAGAAAGCTGGCAGCTGGAAGGGTTGCGAGAGTCGAGAGAGTACGTGAAGCGGATTCTGGACGAGGAAGTCGGAAACGTTGGAAGTGAGAATGTGGTGCTTGGGGGTTTGAGTCAGGGATGCGCGATGGCATTGTGGGTGTTGATGAGTTATGGCGATGAAGCGGAGGGAGACAGGCAAGATGGCAGAGATGGACCAGGGACGAGGTTGAGAGCATTTGTGGGGATGAGCGGTTGGTTGCCGTTTGTGGACGAGATCGAGGGGATCATTGATCCCACGCGCGTGAAGAGCAGAGATGGGGGAAGTTTTGGTAGTGATGAGTTGGATATGGAAGACGATGATCTCTTTGCTACATCAGGTGATGAAGGTGAAACCTTAGATGGTGTTTCTGGCACCATCAACCAGCCAGCGAAACTTTTGACGCCAGTAGCCAAGGTGCGTAACTTTATTCGCGACAGCCTGGATCTGCCACCCACGGCGGATCAATTTGAATCGGCCTGGCAACGAACGCCAGTCTTTTTTGGCCATGGTATGCATGATGAAAAGGTGAAGATGGCAAAAGGCAGACGAGCTGCAGAGTGCCTTGAAACCCTGGGAATTCAGGTTACCTGGAAAGAGTACGATGAAGGACACTGGTACAAAGTGCCAGAGGAACTTGATGACATTGGCAGATATCTGCAGGCATGCTTTGCAGAGTAAAAGATTCCAGCACTGTAGATTTAAAGTTCGAACTGCTCTTGAGCAGTGGCATATTTAGCGAGGTCTGGCGTCGCTCGGGTCTCGTCTGCCCTCTGCAAAGGCTCGTGGTTATCATTCTCTCGAAGCCACCGGTAGAACATCATGCGCCTGTCACAGGTATGCGCACCGTGTGTACCGATAGCTCCCGTGTAGCCAGCTGGTCACTCCATGGGAGTTGTGGTCTGCGATAGACCTTAGCGTGTTGCCGTCTATTGAGCTAAAACAGTGGAAGGTGCCAGCCAATCTAGCACCCAGGATGGTCATTGGTATGGGAATTCCGGAAGACGTTCAACCTCCTACGTGCATAGATGCCGGACTCCAGTACTCGACTTCCTCGGCTTGGTCATCGACCCACACGATACCATCTGCAACAAGATCGTCGATGACTGCAACAGCTCTAGCTCGCTCCCAATCCAGATTAGCTTGCAGCATGGATACAGTGATGAAGCCCATGATCTGGATGACTTCTAGGACCTTAGCCTGGTCACGGTTCAATTCCTTTGGCACGCTTCGAATGTACTTGGTACTTCCAAGCGTCAAGACTTTGAATTGGCCGCCCAACGGCTCCAGACTTTCCAAGGCTCTCTGGATATCATCGTCAGTGACGTCCATGCCACCACCAACCAAGCCTCTGCCAGCAGCGATCCTCTTCCTTGCCTCAGCAAAGGCAATCATGCCGCCATTCTCTGCCCGGGTCTCTCGGCAGACTTCGACAAGGCGAACGCCCAGTTCGAAATAGAAGTCGTTGACGCTCGTGCCCAACATCTTCGCCCATACACTCCCACCCTTTCCGCCTGCGTCCTTGGCAGCTTTGACATTGCTGCCAGCTAGAGGATCCACACCGATAGCATGGCACATACGTGCGAATTCTGCACGAAACGTGGGATTGCTGCGGATGTCTTTGGCATGCGTGAGAGAGAAGTTGTGGAGAGCCGCCTGGAATACTGCCAACTGGTTGGCGAGGGCATCGGCGTGAGATGACTTGAGCGACGCGCCGTGAGCAGCATATTTGTCTGATGATATAGCGGCATTGGAAAAGGCACTGAGCCCAACGCCGCGCCTGTTGGATGCCATCCTCACATGTTGTTGCACTTTGCTGCGAAGTGGTGAGGCTTCATACGTCGATGAGGTCAAGCAGCATCAGGCGACAAGGCATCAACGCCAAGGGACGCTTGGACACCACACTCGCCGATCCGAAGCACCACACAAATTCGAGGTGCAGCTTCCATCCTGAATTCTGTTCTGTACCGCCCAACGCCAAACGACCGCCTCTCCTTCATCACCCAGGACCGCGATCATTCACAATGGCCCCAACCAAGCAGGTCAAGACGTACGTCTACACTTGAGCCGGGAGAATTGCAGCACAGTCGGTCCGCCGCCGCTCGAAAAGATTTGCTCGCTTGCCGTTGCAGAAATGCACGCACAGCAGCAACAACATACTCCAATGCCGCCTCAGTCCTGCGCGTAGTCACACTGTGGCTCGTCAGAATGTGAGGTGGACGACAGCGAGGAGACTCCTGTCATTGCCGCTCGAAAGACCCGGCGCTCTCGCCTCGCGAGGTCCTGTCAGCTGCGATTTGTCGCACTGATCAAAAACACTCTTTCCAAGAGTGCTCAGCGGAGAATGCATGAGAGCCAGCAGATCACTGTGCCGCAATTCTTCGCTCAGAGCATCATCATGCCGTGCGGCCGACTGACTTTTCTGCTACAGTTCGGTCGCTACCAAGGACCAGATCCTGGTGCCAGAGACCCTCCTCAAGAAGCGCAAGAGCCAGGAGAAGGAGCGCGCTGAGAAGGCTGAGCAGCGTGAGGCTCGCAAGAAGGTTGGTCGTCCCCGACACCCCGCCCAGTGCACAATGATGAAGGAATATCCAACCCAAGAGACTAGCTTTCGGGCGATGTTGTCTTCTTAGTTAACCATCTTTCGGGACTGATCGTGACAACAATTACATTTACGTCGATTCAGCGGGCTTTTCGAGAACATATCGCTGACAGTGCATCCACAGGAGAACAAGGAGAAGCGTGCCCAGATCTTCAAGCGCGCCGAGTCCTACGTCAAGGAGTACCGCGACCAAGAGCGCGAGAAGATCCGCCTCACCCGTGTCGCCAAGTCTGAGGGCTCCTACTACGTCCCAGCCGAGCCAAAGCTCGTCTTCGTCGTCCGCATCAAGGGTATCAACAAGATCGACCCAAAGAAGCGCAAAACCCTCCAGCTCCTGCGTCTCCTCCAGATCAACAATGGTGTCTTCATCCGCCTGACCAAGGCTACCTCTGAGATGCTCAAGATCGTCGAGCCATTCGTTGCCTACGGTTACCCCAACCTCAAGTCTGTCCGTGAGCTCATCTACAAGCGCGGATACGCCAAGACTTCCCAGAAGCACCGCATCCCTCTTACCGACAACTCCATCATTGAGGAGCACCTCGGCAAGTACGGCATCGTCTGCATGGAGGACCTGATCCACGAGATCTACCAGGTCGGACCAAACTTCAAGCAGGCCTCCAACTTCCTCTGGCCATTCAAGCTCTCCAACCCAACTGGTGGCTTCCACAAGCGCAAGTTCCGCCACTTCATCGAGGGTGGTGACCTTGGTAACCGCGAGGAGTACATCAACCAGCTCATCCGCCAGATGAACTAGGTTCGTGTCTCCTTGACGAGTAAAAAGTACTTGACGGCGTTACGTATGGGGCCTGACGACATGGGTCAGCATGGGGCTCGGAGCAATGCAAAGGCGAATGGCGTCGGTAGCTCGTACGAATACAAGACGTCGTGCATACCACAAATGTGATACCCAGATTTTGATTCCTTCAACTCTACTTCCTCTGTCCGATATCGTCTCCACAAAGTTGCCACACTCATGTGACAACGTATGTAGCTTTGTGCTGCTAGCACGTGAGCTTCCTGCTCCCACCACTATCGATGGATCTGGAACGCCGGTCTTCTGCAGCTGACATTCCTGTGCAACAGAATTGCTGAAACTTTCCGAGAGTTCGTCAGTGGCACTTCTAGACACCTTCTAGTGTTCTTCCCTTCCAAGAATGGGTACAGTACCACAGCAGAGCTGAGGTAAAGGATCACCAACCCGCAACACGATGCATTTCGCCATACCAAGCCCTCGCCAAGTCCCCGTTTATCCACGCCTAGCCACTGCAAAAGAGGCAGAACTTTTAAGCACAACAAGACAAGACTAAAAGGCGCTCCCATCCACTTTAGCACTTCAATTATCGTATTGTGTAGGCATTTGACGGCCGTGGCGCATCTTCGTCAGGTTGCTTTTATGGTAGATACCGCAGCTTAGAACGTCGCCTTCGCACCGCTTGCACACTTCTCCGCAGTTCGAAAGTCTTGGAAGATGGCATGGCTTTTGCAGGGATCCGAAAGATATTCGCTTTCCAAGACGCGCGAAGCCTGTGATATGCATTGCACCATTCTCTTGGGCCAATGCGCTAGGGAGCTTTGCTTGTTCGTCTATGCGCCGTTTTCGACGGAAGTGTAAGTGAAGCGAGCTGGGGCCGGGTCTTACAGTGCGGTTCCAGTGTAGCGGCACGCATGAAGTGCAACCACCCCATGGGCACTGCGCCTTAGTCTCGCATGCCAATGCATATGGTTCAGCTTGGTTTTGCAGCCACTTCGAGAGCGGTGGTGATAGTCGCTTCGCGAGTCCTTGGCAGGTGGTATACAATAATGCGGAGGGATGTCGCTTCAACTGCGCTTGATAGAGCAGTTTGTTGTGCAGCTGGATTGGTCACGAAGATACACCACCTCTGCCGGTTCTCAAGTTGTCACACGCAATCATGGGTGTCTTCCACGATCACAAAGACCCTATCTCTCCTGCTGCCGACTCGGTCCATGATGAGTTCGTCAAGCCTGTGCCTATTGTGGAGAAGATCGATTACTCTGGTGCCCATGAGAAGACCGATCCGCGGGAGATCGCTCTGGTGAAGAAGCTGGATCGATGGATTATGGTGCGTCTTGCCAAGTACTCATGCATTCGGAAGTACTTTTGTTAATGCTCGAGACAGCCGATGCTTTTCTCGATGTACTTCCTGAACTATCTGGATAGAAATGGTCAGTAGACGTGGCGACATGTAAATGAGCAACGACTGACCTCGAACAGCTATCGCACTTGCTCGCATCAACAAGATCGAAGAGGATCTGAATCTCAGCTCTATTCGTGAGTGCGGTCGATATTCTCCCAACTGGTTCAAGACTGATCGCTTCCAGAATACCAAACTTGCGTGTCAATACTTTTTGTCGGTTACATCCTCGGCGGTGTTCCCTCAAACATGTTTCTAACGCGGACGAGCCCACGAAAATACATGGCAATAATGATGGTTTGTCATTCTGGTTTGCGGCTCTGAGACGACTGCTGACAGTGCTTGAACAAGGTCATCTGGGCTGCTGTATCTGCTTTGACAGCAGTAGCAAGTGGATTCACAGGACTGCTCCTGACTCGATTTTTTCTCGGAATGACCGAGGCTCCGTTCTATCCTGGAGCGGTGTACATTATCGGTTGCTTCTATACTCGAAAGGAGATCGCGACTCGAATTGCCATTCTGTACACGGGAAATATTGCTGCCACAGCATTTGCGGGTCTCATCGCTGCTGGTGTGTTCTACGGAATGGACGATCTTGCGGGGATTACTGGCTGGCAATGGCTGTTTGTGAGTGTTGCCCAACAACCCATGTGATGATCATGAAGTTGACTTGAGCAAGATCCTCCAAGGTGTCATCACTGCAGTTGTCGGTGTCGCAGCATGGTGGATCCTGCCAGACTATCCACGCAACACCAAATGGCTCACCGAAGAGGAGCGACTTCTTGCATACAACCGAATCGAACTCGACACTACGGAGAACCAAGGTGAAGTCAGTGTCTGGAAGGGTCTGTCTCAGGCCTGCAAAGATCCAATGGTATGGGTGTTTGCGATCATGGCTCACATGCATCTCGCCGCGAACGGATTCAAGAACTTGTGAGTTGGTCGTCGCGCGTGAAGTGACACTCGCTGACTTCGTCCAGCTTTCCTACTGTGGTAGAGACTCTCGGATATGGCCAGACCATTACTCTGGTGCTTGTCTGCCCGCCTTACCTGATCGCCGGTTTCTCCACGCTTCTCGTTTCTTGGATGTCCGGCAGATTCAACGAACGCACATGGCACATCACGGTATCCAAGTGCGTGGCAACGGCCGGCTTTGTTGCAGCTGTGGCAACGAACAGCGTGGCCGGGCGTTACGTTGCGATGATCATCTTCTCCATTGGTACCTATGCCGTCAATTCTTTGATCCTGGGCTGGTGTGCCTCTGTGTGCGGTCAGACGAAGGAGAAGAAGGCAGCCGCTGTCTCCATGGTGACCACTATCATGGTCAGCTCTTTCATTTGGACACCATACCTGTGGCCGAAGAGCGATGGCCCTCGTTACACGATTGCTCTGGGTAGCAGTGCGGGCTTCTCTATGGCTACTGCCGCTCTTGCTTGGGTGGCCAAGATTATGATGATGAGGAGGAACCGCAAGATCAGGCAGAGCGGAGATGAGACGACGAACTTTTACGTCTACTGATTGAGCGCCCGAACTCGCACTCGATGCTGGAGGGCATGTCGATTCAGCAATGGCTTGTTGCGAAGAGTTTGGGGCGAGATTGATATTCGCCATTCGCACCAGTCGAGCTCTTTGGGTAGTTCTTGCGAAATACAGCACAAGCCGTGTCTGCGTGCATAGCAGAAGTTGATCTGTGTCGACCATGTCGCGGGATGTTGATATTAATAGTCCATGGTGCTGCTGTTGTTGTAGAGTTTGCGCACCTTTCCAAAAGTGCGATGGCGCCATGACGAGACGTGTTCTTGATGCCTGGTTGCCTTGTCGAGCCGCGACAGCCCTCGACTCGGGGATGGAAGAGATCTGTTCTCCTGCCTCTGTCTTTCTGCATCTGTCAGCGGGTTCATCACAGTCTCCTACCACTGGGTCTGATGTGATGCGCCGACAGAAGACTGCGCTGTCCCCCGCCTTCTCGCCCACAGGCGGCGGAGGCCGAAGGGGCCGTGGTTGCATCGATCATCGAGAGCGTTGAACAATCGCACCTTCCCTGTCGATGCATGGTCGCTGCGTGTTTCACAACGAGAGCTTCGGTGGCAGCCGCAACAGCATTGTCCCTCCCCATCCCATCCCCCGCCAGCCCTGACTTGCTTTCTTGCACTCTGCCACCAGCGCATTGTGCAGCGCCGTCGAGTGTTGACCAAGTGTCCACGTTTCCCTCGAGCATGCAGCATGGGCGCGGTCGTCAGCAGTGATGAAGCAATATCAGTCGGGAGTCAGCACGCTGCATTCTGACTCGTCGAAAAACGCGGTTTCTCATCTGCCACCAGCGTGGGGCACGTGCGAAGAAGCATCACAAGCGGAGCCAAGAAAACGCCGAGCGCATCGTTTGGACTGCCAGCAACCACAATCATCGAGGTCCCATCAGAAATCATGGGACGTCGGACGGCCGTACGAATGGCGTGGGTCGTGGTATTCGGAGGTTGAATGCGCTGCTCTCTCCGGTCCGTTGCAATGGAAACGAATCAGAAGATGGGCGTTGCGCGTTGCCATTCGACCACCATCTCCGTTTCGTGGGACCCTGGGGTTGATCCATGCTTCTGCAGCGGTATAGACTTCTGCACGCCGGGATCGCACGCACTCTCACCACGGCCATGCCTGCTCGCCGCCCTTTTTGGTGCCTGTCCACAGAAGAAGTCAAATCCAAATTCAGTCGTGGGCAATCTCGGCTGCTACGGACGCCAACGACGCCCACCGCGCCAACATGTTGGCACCACTCCTTTACTGGGTGCGTTTCACCACCGCCCTCTATAGTGTAACACCTTGCGACTCGTTCTCACGTTTCACGCGCTCCGCTTAAAGAGCTAAGCTCGTCGATCAGCTATGGAGTCCGTCGACGTCGACCGTATCACGGCGCCACCGCGCCATCCTCGGCGCCCTAATATGCAACCACGCGACGCAACTCCTACTTCTGCAAACAGCACCTCAGAACTAGCCATCTTCCTTCGTCACGGCGGACCACTGGGCTCCAATCCAGGCTCGAGATTCCAGTGCGGACCATCCAGTGAAGGACGACCACCCCGCAGTATGGACGACAATAGATCGGTCAGGAAGCATGGCTTTGGCATGTCCATCTCAGAAACGGAGAGATCAGAGAGTTCCGGGAGCCTTGGGAGGTCCCTGAGCCAGGAGAAGCTCAAGAATGGAGCAGAAACGACAACGAAGTTCGAAAACTATGGCCTACTATACAAAGGTGGCGTGCTGGTCAAGCAGCCAGCACCTACGTCGGTATGTGCTCTGTCACACAAGGTTTTGATCTACAGACTAACGATGAACAGGATCCAAAAGACCCTATGAACTTGAGCCTATGGCGTAAACTGCTTGCAGCATTCTTCCTCTGCTTCTTTGGCGCGTTGGCTGCCGCAGCCGAACTGATATTGGGCGCCCTCTTGCCAGTATTCTTCCTCGAATATGCTGGTCTCAACCCGTCGCTGCTGGCACCGCTCTCCAGCTCTGGGGGTGGACTTCCCGAAGGCATCGATCCTATCAAGTCTCTGGCTTCTCTGCCAGGCGCACCACCCATATGGAGAGTCCAGCTTCTCGCCTCAATGCCGGTGCTGGTCATGGGCCTCGCCAATCTGGCTCTGGTTCCTCTGGCAATCTCCGTGGGTCGTCGCCCAGTACTGCTGCTCAGTGGAGTGATCGCCATCGCTGGCGCCTTCTGGGCTGGCCATAGTCATTCTTTGGAATCTCACATTGCAGCTCGATGTGTTCAAGCGATTGGGGCTGGCACAGTTGAAAGTCTCATTCCATTCATCCTCCAGGATATGGTTTTTGTAAGTGGTGCTAGCTCGCACGCTCGTGTGCTGTATATCTAACGCTTCCATCAGGTACACGAACGCAACACCTGGATCTCTATTGTCTTTGCTGCGCAAGGCGTTATCATCATCGCCCTCGGCATTGCCACACCCTACATTGTGGTCAGCCTCAGTTGGCGATGGGTCTACTTCATCACGTGCATTTTCGGCGGATTCTTCCTCGTCGGCGTTTACATTTTCCTCCCAGAGACGAAATGGCACCGCACCCGAGCTGAAATGAGTGAGTTGGCCATTCTTGATTCTAGATCAAGCTCGTTTAGCTAACGTGTCACCAGATGGCGTTCCACGCCGCGAGAGCATCATTGCGCATTCGCCTCGCACATGGAGAAGTGATCTGGCACTCTTCAATGCTCCCCCAGAGTGGAGCAAGGGGTGGCAAGCCTTCCTCGACACCGTCTTCACATTCTTTTACCCGCAGATCTTTTTCGTCACTTGCTTGAACAGCGCAATGATGGCTGCGACTTTTGCTGCAGGGTACAATGTAGCCGCTCCTCTGCTTACGCGGCCGTGGTCGTAAGTGACAACATGAATTCACCGAACAGCCGAACGAGATCGCTAACTGCATCCAGATGGTCCTTCTACCATATCGGCCTGTGCATGGTTCCAGTCTTGATCGGCGCCATCTTCGTCGCATTCCTGACCGGTTTCGGCGCGGACTGGACAGCAAATTGGGTGGCGAAAGCTCGAGGCAAACGCCTGCCCGAGAACCAACTTTTGAACCTCATAATTCCGACCGTATGCACCATCGTCGGCTGCGTTGTCTACGGCCTTGCAGGTTCCCACATTGGCGAATATCACTGGGCCGTCTTCCTCCTAGGTCTCGGCCTTATCGCCTTCGGCTTCCTCGGCACCAATACCGTCGGAGCAGTCTATGTCCTCGAAACCTACCCACACTTGGCTGGCCCAGCACTAGTCAACATCGCGTCTTTCCGCTGCCTGATCGCCTTTATCCTCTCGTTCCGAGTAACAGAGTGGGTTTCAGAGTTCGGATACCTGGACTCAATGCTCATCTATGTGGCAATCATTGGCTTCTTCACCCTCTTGATTCCCGTCGTGTACAAATTTGGACCTGCGTGGAGGGCGAGATGGCCGGCTACACACAGAGGTGGAGATTGGTAAGAGCAATCACAAAGTTTCATTGCTGGCTTGAAATATATCGTGTTGTACAGTATTGAGAGCGTGAGCGAAATGTAGCAAATATGTACAGGCCTGGGCTGGACCTGGTCCTTAACGCGGCGATCGTTTAGGATACCCAATATATAGAAAATTATTATGATGAATATTCTTGTTCATCTGGTCGATACTTCCACGAGGGTTGTACTGTATGCGCCTGTAGCGAGTCATTATCCTGCTGTGCTGTCTGACATGAATTTCTTATTCTAAAGACGATGCGACATACCTTCCACAACACCAACAGTCGAGCAAACTTCTTACTAACCCCCACCCTCTACCTTCCCCTCCGTCGTCCCTCCTTCCTTGGACTTAGTACCAGCCATCTTCTTCACAATCTTTTTACCACCAAAATAAACTGCTTGGATAGGTCCAATCCCGTTATTTGACGACCCGCATCCATGGCAACGATTACATCTCCCGCATACTGAGCTTCCGAATCCGTATTTATCATTGTTGCAGCGAATCGTGCAGCCAATACCTGTTCGAGGATTGCCGTCTATTGGACCATTGCCTATGGGGTCGCTGCAGGCGCGTCGAGAGCGAGGTTGAGTTGGGTCGCTCATGGTTGGATATGTATGGCTGAATCAGCTGTATTGAGTCGCGGAAAGAGTATTGACGTTGTGGACTGGGAATAGCGATGTAGTCCTGTAAGGAATAATGCAAATGGTGGTTTAGTATGTCGAATTCAAGACAATGGTACTGATCTCAGTGTTGAGGAACTTCTGCCTGAGCTGCTATAGGTTCAATTCTTGGCTGGCGCTTGGAGTGACGTTGGATTCTGCCTGAAGGATTTCAGCTTGCAGTGGCTGAGCCGCAGCTGAACGAAAACGCATTCGGAACTGATTGGCTTTCCGACCCCTCGCACAGGCTTCTTCAAACAAGGCTGACGATCGCGGAATTGTACTCTACGGTCTTTAGAGGTCTTCTCAGGTCGTCGTCTCATTCTTCCTCAAGGTCACTGCTCAAGTCAAACCAAGATGATCTGACCATTCCCACAATCTCCTTGGAATAGAAGTACACAGTAGCTCTCGCTCGCTGCGTCTCGACCAGACTTCGCCGCTGACAATTGAGGCGTGATCGGCGAACGTCTCGTCCAGAATGGCCTGAGCTCTATAATGCCTACAAGAGGATGTCAGCGTCGATGCCTCTCTTCTGAAATTTCCATTGACAGTAGTCGAACATGACCACAGTCGTGTCCCGTCAAGGCAGAGATGGGTACTCACATCGAGCTCTTATCTCCACCGTTAGCGAGGCTGACCCAGCGCTCCATGAATTGCCAATACATGCGGCTCCAGTCTTTCTTCCCGTCCCAGAACTGTCGATCGAAGTCGCCTCCGCCTACATGGCGCAGGAACCACAAATACGACTTATAAGCTCGGCGAAGGTCATTGACTGTGCAATCGGACCATCTACATGATGATCAGCATAATTCTGGAGGCAGTAATTCTGGTAATGCTGTGATCCACAAGTGAACTCAACTTACTGGTTTTGTCGAATCCAAGATTTGGTGCTGTGCCAGGGATGGTGTATGTGCCTCACATTGCCTAGATCACCAAGCAACCAACGATGCGGATGATCGACAAAGATGTTGTCCGGCTTGACATCATCGTGGCAGTATCCCATGCCATGGAGACCTTGAAGCTGGTCGAGCATAGCGTCGAATGTCGGCCGGTAGAGTGCATCAATCTCATCGATCGTTCCGTTCGTTGTGAAGGTTCTTTCATCTTCAGCGAGATGCGCCAAAGTCCCTCGTGCTATGAAGGGTGTCACCAGCGCCCAAAACCAGCCCGATGGAGTTTGGAGGATGAAATAGTCCACGACAGGGACGAAATCAGAGTCGCTGCGGGTGCCCAGGAGCATACTGGCTTCGATCTCGGCAGGCCACATGGTGGTAAAATTGGCAAAAGTATCCACAATCGTTGACGGTATACGATTGCGAGATATGCTGTAGAAGATCTTGACCACGACGGTGCTGCCATCTGTTCGGTCATGGTATAGTGCTGCTTTGCCTTCTTTCCCACTTGCCAGAGCTTTGATGAAGGCATATCGTTCGTCTATACTGTTGGGGAAAGTCTGAAGATCCTCTTTGTATGATCCAGAGACGAATCGCTGCGGCCTCGCGACCCCGCCAGCGAAGCGAACAGGATGTGTACTCTGAGTAAAAGCGGCCACCGGCTCCTGCAGTCTGGAATAATCTGTTGGGTATTGCTTGATGGCCTGGTCATGGAGATCACGACATCCGCGCAGAAAGCCCAAAGTTGCGCAGAAGACCAGCAAGCCTGTCATCGCGCACCTCGCCCATCGTGGCAGACCCTGCACATATCGTTGCCATGCTGGCCGGCGTTGGCGTTGGGCCCCTATGCTTTCAATGTCGAACCACAGACCAGTACTTCCTATGCGATATTTCTGCATCCGATAGCATTGAGTGTAGTTTGGATATGGCCTGGGGATAGCACGGGGAGATGACGCGCATAGCAGAAGATGTAAGTTAGTAGGCTGGCATGTGCGAGGGACGCGTTACTTTATCGATCGTGGCAGTCGCGACAGACGCCTGAACGCAGCTGAGACGACAGCGGCAATCGGCAAGAGGCAGTCCAGTTCTTGGCTGGAGAGGAAGTCACTCGGCGCGTTCAATTGGCGGTCGCGTGGCATTTGAGGATGAGCAGCGTTCCCAAGCGCTACCAGCCGTCTGGGCAAGCCATTTCGTGGCGCGTTGCCGAACAGGATTTCTTGATGATCGACGTAGCTTTTGCGGTCTGTTCAAAGCAAGGAAAGTCTTGTGGTGAGCGTGTGAGTGTATTGCCATGATATCGCTTGCCGCAATTCGCGTTTCATCGTCCTGGTACTGGCACTCGCGTGGGAAGCTCATTTCGATACAACCCGTCTGAACATCTGACCGGACAAGAGTCAGGATACGGCCTCACATCTTCGAGCGAGAATTGGTGTCCGCCACGAAGTTCGCGTCAGTTTCATCAGCACAGCCATCCTTCGCCAGTGTCGATCATGTTTCCCGCTTCCTTGATGCAGGCATGCGCTGTCACGTACGAGGCTCGGATGGCGCAGTGTGCACCAAAGAAATAAGCCCTGTGGCGATGCTATGTAGCTCGAGTCAGTGGCGCATGCTTGGAGATGTGATCATTGTTGTAGGAGAATAGCTCGGTGAATGTTTGAAGACAAGGCCCACGTGCTCAACTTCGAGATCCCTGCAACCTCAGACTTCACCGAACATGTTCGCAAGGGGAAACACAGTGTATGAAAATTCTACTAATTACAACACCGAAATCAACCAGCAGCATCTGCCACATCACCGTCCTGTCCTCCTTCAATCTCGAACTTCAGGATCCTGTCACTCAACCGATCGATCTCATCCTGGTCATTCCCAGCCAGAATCATTCCATACGCCCACTGCTCCTTACTCCCAAGCCTCGTACTGCCCATCAGAATCAACCTCCCACTCTGAAATTCCTTCTCAAACCTCTTCTCCAGCTCCTCCCTCGGAATCTTCAACATAACACACTCATAAACCAACGCCATCTCCAAACCCATATCTTTGTTCAGATGTTCCTTCAGCGTATACAACACTAAACTCAACGCCGACCTCACATTCAAATCAATAACAAACAATCGTCCCGTTTCTGGGTCCTCCATCACATCACAACCACAAGGTCCTCTATACCCCTCCTCATGCAAAACCTCCCCAATCTGCTTCAAGACATTCCGATACTTCTTTTCCAATTTTTCTTGCTCTTTATACGTAATCGCCGTCGCCTGTCTTCCACTCTCTCCAGTGGAAAGCTGATGACAAGCTCCCAGAAACACAACTTCTCCACTTCCCTTCACGAAAAAGTTCAACGCCATCGTATCTCCAGGGATGAAATCCGATAGGATGAGCGAAGTAGTATTCAAATACTCATTCTCCTTCGTGATTCTCGGCAGATACTCTCTCAAATACTCTTCCGCCTTCTTAATCACCTCTTCCCTCTCCTTTGCATCTCGCACGATCAATGTCCCAACTGACGAGAGACTCTGCGTCAATTTCAAGACATATGGAGGACGGTCATTTAAGATTTTCTTTACACGGGAGATCTCGGCATCGATGGCGGCGGAGCGTTCAGTTTGGCTGCTGGAGAAGAGTTTCTGAGGCGGGATGGCGCAGTCGATGATGGTGTCGTTGGCGCTGCGGAGGGGACATTCGGCTAGCCAGCGTTTGCTGTTGAGTTTGTAGATTTTGTCGGGGGAGTGGACGTAAGGCATCGATTGGGCGAAGTCGAGGGCGAAAGCGAAGTGGATCGGAGATGATGAGGGATGATGTTTTTGGAAGGCGTGGCTGTCTGCGTAGGTGCTGTATTGGAAAGACATTCTGTCAGCGCCTATGCCTAGATGTTGGAAGATTGGTCGGGACTTGCGTGACTTTCGGTCTTTGGGACTTGTCGATGACACTGAAACTCCGCTCGGCGTTGGAATGTATTGTGTCTCTTTTCAATGTGTCGTCCTCGGACTGTCCTTCAGCAACACCAATAAAGGCAACTTGCATGGGTCCGGCGTAGAACATTAGTAAGTAGCAGTTGATCTCCATCTGAAGATGGGCAAGGTCGTCCGCTATAGTATAGATTAGATTAGTATAAGAATGCCGTGTAAGCTAAGCGTCAATACTATACCGGTTCCTACTTGTGCTGAATGGATCGTGTACTTGCTATTGAAGGGAACGACTTCGCCATAATTCGGGTTCGAGTTGGGCTTGATCACACACAACGTTTCCTCTAGAGGACCTTCTTTGACATCCAGATATAAGTCGTGGAGAGTCGTGTAGAGCTTGACAGGCGGAAACGCGCTAGGATGGCCATTTGGCATGGAAGACATGTTGATTGTCGAGATGAGATGAGGCGACTACAGCTTTCCAGAAGAAGAGGTTCTGGCAAATCTGGAACGCCATGTTCCTAATTTTCCTCACGCTTTAAACAAAGCAAAGACTTAGTCGTCACTGCCAATGTTGAGGCTCTGTCCAGCAAGCTTGGATTTGGTATACGACGATCTTGTACCGTAGTACTTTCTTGCTTCCCCGCAATCCTTGCATAGCGGGCGTGTGCTAAGCATCGTGATGGTTACGCAAGACCTGGAGAGACAGTATGTGGCTGTGACGAAGTGAGGGCCTCCGGTCGTGCGGCTGCATTCGAGTTCCCGTGGAGAAGCGCATGTGCCGGACGAGGTGTTCGAGCTTCACGCTGCTTATTCCTCACTAAACATTCGGCTTGGCACTATGTGGAATGTGTCTTCGTGATGACAACTCGCGCATCGACCCACTAGCAAGACCGCAAAGGGCCTAACGAACGCGAATACGCGCTCGAAGATTAGCAATCGCATACTGCGACTGCCTAGGATCACGGTGCTTCGTGGATTTGGCATCGCCCTCGCGATTGGAACATCGGGAAAGTGGCTCCAGGAGAACCGGCTTCCGATTGTGTCGGATTGGTGTTACCAGAAGACTGAGGACGAGCGAGCTCGCAAGCATATCGAGGTCTAATAACCGAACGTCGCAAGTAGGTGTCGCGTGGTGGCAGGCGTATGGCTCTTTTCATCATGGCAACCGAACCTGCTGCGAGCGACCAGGTGTCCTACTCCGTGTCAGTGTCTTCCTCCGTGGTAGTCAGCAGTAGGGCAGTCAATGCTGCCTCGTGACAAGTTTCCTCTGCTTGTCCAATACGTCCATCGGTGCCAAGGGGCGACTATGAGCTGAGAAGTCGCTCGATACCGATAGAACCTGCCTAAAGTGCTGCCGTCTTTGTCTGCACGTCTATTCGACAATGCTTGCCCATCCAGTTCCTGTGCTCCACAACGCCATGCTATGCAAGTCTATGCAGATGTCCTAGCTTGCCAAATTACCCTAGCTTTTACTTCTCATCTCGAGTGCCTCACGCGTTGTCGCCGACCGTTTGCTGTCACCTCGTCAGTATCTGCAACGAACTATTCGCAAAAAGGGTTCACCACTTACCACCAACCAGTCCATACCCTCGTTCACACCCGCTCCTGTCACCGCAGAACAAGCCATTATGCTCCAATTCCTATCCTTCAACTCTCCAAGTCGTAGCACTTCGCTGATCTCGCCAGCGCCTTTGGCTCCGGGACTGTCCTGCTTGTTCGCAAACACTAACAAACTCGCATCCCTCAGCTCCTCCTCGTCCAACATGGCCCTCAACTCCTCGCCCGCTGTACCTAATCTTTCTGTGTCACAGCTGTCGATCACAAAAACAACCGCCGCTGTGTTGCTGTAGTAACACCTCCAGTACGGCCTTATGCTCGTCTGCCCGCCCAAGTCCCAGACATTGAAGTTGAGGTTTTTGTACGTCACCGATTCGACGTTGAAACCGATGGTGGGTATCGTGGTCACCACCTCGCCGATTTTGAGTCGATATAGGAGTGTAGTTTTGCCAGCATTGTCCAGACCGAGGATTAGGATGCGAATCTCCTTCTTGGTCCAGATGAGCTTGCTGAACATGGACAGCGCTCCGCCCATATTGAATAGAGGGTGGAGCGCTCAGGCTCCAGAGGAAAGGGGTGCTGGCTTGGTGGGAAAGACCGAAGGGCGGGTCGGACAGTTTTGATTGCAAACACCGTGACAAGTGTCTGCGATTGCGCTTAAGAGTGGTAGAGTGCTGTGTTGGAGAAGTGATGTAGATCAATATGTGTTCATTTACTGCTTACAGCATCACACTGTTCACATGCCGCTGCGATCTTTGTCCTTGGCCCGAATGTCCCACAGCTTTTGCCACAGCGGCCAATCGAACCACGACTTCCAAATCCAAATTTCTTTCTCTTTCCAGACTCCCTCGCAACATCGCGTCGTATCGCATCCAAAATCGCCATCGACATGCCGGACAGCTGCATGATTATGCGCTCATGGCGTCTCCAGTCATACGAAGCGATTTGAGATCGCAGCCTGGGCATGAGCTTGCCTTGTTGACCTAGCTGTGAACAGCTTCCGACCAAGACGCGCTTCACGAAAAATATTGAAGCATGATGCTGAGCACCAAAGCATCTTGCGCACGCAGATGCAGAAGTAACTAATAGGTCTGGCTCACTGTAGTGGCTTCTATGGTACGTGTAATCCAGCCCTTCCTCCCCAAGAATCCATCACATGATGACTTTTCTTCAAACGATAACTTCTGAGCTCGTCGATGAAGTTCAAAAACTATTCAAGCTCAACAGTCTGAACCTTTCATACATCCTCACACAATCGTGTCTGCCGAGTAATTTGGGCTGGATGCTGACTTTCGTGTGCAGATCACCTCTTGTAGAGAATGCGGCGTCTGCTTCGACAACCGTATCGCGTGCACGGAACTTACATGATATTGACGAAAAAAGCCGCAGAAACCGGATTGCATACCAGGCCTGATATTCGGCCTCGCATCTGCCATGGTAAGTCAAGCTCAACACGTCAAGGTACACCCACACTCCGAGATCCTATTCACACCTCCAAATGATGAAAGATCAATATCAATTACAGTTATCCCTGTCTGAAGATTACTGTTGAGAACGTATTCACACTCTGACCTACGCTTCACCTAATCAACCTGAAACGAATTGGAAAGAATGTCGAGAATAATAACTGATTCTCTGCAGTTCCACTTCCATTCGAGACAGTAGTGGACGTTCAGATACCGATTGTTTCACTCGGCGCAACCCAGACTTCCGCGATGCTAACGCCCATTGGCCGAATTGTTTCATCAGTGCGATCCTACAGCCAGTATCAATGCAATCAGCGGCACTTCATCGCTGTCATTTTCCCTCACTCCACCTCGGCCACGGTACTAGATGCCTGCCACCCACACGCCAGGAACATGACTCAGTCTTACCAGACGCTTGGGACCAAGCCAGTGTGTCTAGCGTAGGCCGACGTTGAGATAAGCACCATGATGAGAATGGCAGGCTTATTAATGCAGCTGGATCTTGACCTAAGCCCGGCATAGATGCGGATGGTACTGGGCGCGTACGCGCCAATACTCGATCGGGATATTCGGTAGCTGTTCGGCTCTGCAGAGTCCATTAACCTTGTTGCGTGTAGCAGTCTGATAGCACACATGCAGCATACCAAGTGCCCGCCGGCGCGTGCGGAGGATGGGCGCGGCGAATGGCATTTGGACATACAGTAATCCAGTCCGTCATGTGAACCTTTGCTCACGCCATCTGGGAGTTTATGCACCGCATCCAGAGTAGCTGCGTACAGGAACGAGCATCCGGATACATCGGAGCCTAACGGAACTGCTTGAGTATTCTCTCTACAAAGTTATTTCAACCCCCCAATTCGCAGCTGTACGAGGCTGACGTCCTGGAAATAGATGGTCAGATTCACCAATTTGGTCCCTCCGTGTGCTACCTTGTTTCCTTTCCTATGCTCTGCGACAGGGGCCTAACCTAGTCATCTGTCGACTGTAAAGTCATCCGTAAGCTCTTCGGCGTGTCGCGGGAATACTAATGGCCGGATCATGCAATGCATCTGCCAGAACTTGGGTCACTCCACCTTATCTTTTTGGCGTTGTCCATTAATCATGAGGGCTCGAATGAAGGTCACTCGCCGCTGGTAACTGACTCAAGCGCCCGACGGCAGTCCGTCTTGGGCTTGTAGGTACCAAGTGAATGACACGGACACCAAGCGAATGGCCCTGGAGCAAATCGTAGAGACCATCGCGAGGCGATTCAACCCGCATCAGGCCACCAGCAGCGTTGCAACCATTCGACCTCATGCCAGGTTCAGTTCCGAGTAAATCTTTACAAACTCGCAAAAGGTATCTTGCGCACTCAATCAGCAAAGCAGATATACCCAGTCTGGCATATTCCGAAACTCCATTTGGTAGAACGCTCAATTAGAAAATCAACTGTCCCACCCACCCAAAGCCACTTTCACAGATACGACTTCAACATCCTCAACCCATCCCCTTCAAAACCTTCTTCCAACCAGCTGCGATTACTCCCATCCACGATGATATTGTTCTGCAGATTGATCTCCTGACTCTCATGCGTCGTGTTCGTCATCATGCTATTCGTCGACACGCCAGTATTTCCCGAGCCCTGCGTTGAGTGCTCTGAATACTCTTGTCGATTTTGTTGTTTTTGTCTTTTGCCATCGTCTCGCTGTATCGAGACTGGAGGGGGTAGACACAGACTCTCGTCTCGTATCTTCGCCTTCTTCGGCTTTTGAATTCCCTTCCCGTCATCATCCTCGTCGTCTTCTTCTTGTTGCACAAGTGTCGTGACATCGGTGAAATTGGTCTCGACAATGGTTTTTCGTTTCGCGTGGCTGAACTCGTTTCGAACTTGCTCGTATGGACAGTCGATTTTTCGTATCGATAGTTCGAGCGCACCAGGGTTCTCACCTTTGCGTTGAGTTTTGCGTCCGCCGCATGCGCCCAGATGTTTTCTGAGTCGATTGTAGGGGCCACGGAAGTATCTCCTCCCAAACATGCGGAGACTGGGCGCAGAGGCGCACATAAATCCCATGCAGAGTTCCAGCTGAGACCACACGAAGACGTCGAAGATGATTGAGCTCACATCAGATGAGTGGCCGACCTCTGTGGTGGATGTGAGCTTGAAAATGCTATTAGACAAGACGGATTGACACACGATAGAGGTAATAGGTCCGAACAGATCCCGCTGCCACGACCAACAGACCAGCTGAGAAGACAGCATATAACCCAATCTTCTGTGCCTTGGGCAATTGTATCTTCCTGTTCATCCAGAGAGATCAGTAATCGCGCAACTAATCCTCCACCGCATATGACCACCACGACCGACAACTCACCTCATCAAGAAACATGGCAGCGCCACCGCATACAAGTCCGAAATAACGGCCATAATCCCTGCCAACAGATTGTTCACCGTAGTATCCACGCACGAGAAATTCTTGGTATACTTGATCGAGAAACCCATCCAATACGCCTCGGTCGGAGAACAATTGAAAATCAGCGCCAGAATAAACGCCAACGTCCACGCCAGCGTGAAAATGATCGCGCCAATACACGCCCAACTCCAGGCCTTCGAATATGTGCCCGAACCTAACCGTCGATAGAACAGGAGCACAGAGACCTTGACGCAGGCTCCGCAGACCAGGAAAGAAAACTCAGCGAGCCAGGTGATTTTCGCCATGGGCGAGTATATAGACGGTTCGACATCCCACATGTGTCGAGACGTTTGATATTTTTCTGCGCCAAGGAT
This sequence comes from Cercospora cf. flagellaris, assembly GCA_005356885.1. Taxonomy (NCBI): domain Eukaryota; kingdom Fungi; phylum Ascomycota; class Dothideomycetes; order Mycosphaerellales; family Mycosphaerellaceae; genus Cercospora; species Cercospora cf. flagellaris. The sequence goes on along the minus strand of RJLU01000009.1, from coordinate 888,930 downwards.
GTTGAGGGTTGTGAACCAGGTGAGAGTTCCCCAGCCGATGACGAGAATAATATCATCGAGGCCGAGGAGGGTCGTGGAGCGCGTGCCATTGTGGCGGGCTTTCTGGATGCGGGAGAGAGCGCGAATGAGGACGGAGGTGGTTGCGAGGGCGTAGAGGAATGAGGCGTAGCCGGGCATCCATTTTCGGCGGTGAGGATTGATGTAGTTTGCTTTGGGCCATTTGACGACGTCGGCGAGCGAGAGATTGATGCTGTGGTAGAGAGGACATGTAAGAAGATATGAATGAGGTAAAGTCTTCTGGAGCTGTGGGAATGTGAATGACAATGATGATGATCGACTTACATGTTCCCTGGCATTGCACTCGAACAGCGGCTTCCAGCACAATAGCGGCGATCGCGCGTTTTGCCTATACTTCGTGCGTTCCCATCAGGCAGGCGCGAGAATTGACGACACTGCAACGGCGAGTAGCAAAAGTATAAATTCACATGTCGCGGATCCCGCGCAGGACGATGTGGAGTGAGGTGACTTGTGTCGACCCATTCTTGTTTCTCCGTCGGATGGATGACACTAGACATGACCCAACATGTGAAGTCGTAGGTTTACTGGCCCTGATCGGTCAAGGTCTGGGTATCCCAGACAGGAGAAGCTGCCCTGCTCTTCTGCACACCAGCAATTGGGGCACATCGCGAGTCGACCAACGATCAGTGCTCACATGAACAAAGGTGGCCGTTAATGCTCACTCGTATTGGAAGCCTTTGCATGCAGTCACTGCAGTAACTTGAGGACCGCGCCGGATAAGACTGGTCAGCAGTCAGCTTCCAACACCAGATGGCTCCCGTATCGGACCCTACAGTTCCATTCTTGTCGCGAGATGTGTCCCCTCGAACAGACCGGTCTGGCCACCTGGCGTCCAATATGTACAGTACCTACCAGGCTCAGGAAATTCCAGAAGAAATTTCTTCAGAGCCACGCGAGAGGGTGCGATTGTCATCTGGGGAGCAAAGCCGGACCTTAATTGAACCTTCCCTCCATATCGAATCGGCCACTCGCAGAATATCTTCAACGCGGCCGTGCGGTCCAAGAAGCTGGTGATAGTGGTCCCCGCTTTTACCTCTTTCGAGACATCATGTCATTTCTGCTTGGTCGCAGACGGTGGAACCGGGGCTCATGCAAGTACAACGCCGTAGGATGTCAGACTGGGTGCACGAAGCTTCAATCCTTGTTGAAGAGCAGCATGCTAGCCAACCACTTGTGAAGCATTCGACTGGCATTCTGCGCACCATCCGTCTTCTGCTAGCATGAGCAAGCGGAAGAAAAACAAGAAACAGGTTGTAAGTCCAACATTTTTGCACTATGTCTTGGTCAGCATATTCATGGCAAAGCGTGTCCAGCGCAGCGCCTGCCGTCTCTGCCTGTGTTCAGCCTTCCCGCCTTCCCTTTGACATGATTACGGCCGTTCAATATACGTTCTCCATGACCACCATCCTTTTCCTTCCAGGACCTCGAAAACCACAGGTCTCCTGACTCCCGAACGCCTCGCTTAAAGAATATTCCAGCTCAGTTAGTTCCCACTCTCATGCCGCCGCGAGTTTTTAACCGCGTTCGCATCCTCCTCACCATGTCTTCGCTCTTCGCGCCGAGCCCTTGTTTCAAGATCCCCTCTTGCACCAATCTTTTCCGTTCTCTCCTGCGGCGGTTCACCACATCCTGACTGATGCTTGCGAAACCTCCTCGCCTCCGAAAGCAGACATCGAGGAGGGAGTTGGCATCCAACATACTCCTAGGGATCGTCTGCACAACCTGGAATATCTCCATGGGATCACTGACTTTCATGATTGCTGACTCGCCAGCCTTGAAAATTGCCAGCGCTATTCGGAACAAGGTCTTGGAACCGTCAAGGAACAGACAGTCCCAGACTCTGAGAACTGATTCGATGGGAAGGGTGCCCACGAAGAGAGACATGAACCACGCAGTAGTGGCCAAGCTGACCGTGGGAAGACGCAGCCCACCGATGCCGCCGGCCATGGTAGCTGCGGCGCCAATGGCATTGATCTCTTTCTGATCGTCAAGCTTGGCCCAGATGGCAGGAAGTGAGTCTCTGATACAAGACATCAGGACTCCTATGTCAATGTTGGCGCCTTCCAGAGTGATCCCATGCGTGTCGGGAAGATGCTGCGTGGTAACGATGTTGAGCAGAATGAAAGCTTTCGTCTCGGCTTCTTCGAGGTCAGAGTCATCTTTGCTGAGAAAGAGTAAAAGAAGGCCAGCAATGAAGTTGAGAGATTGACAGTACCCGACTTTGGGGTTGTGCACAGCGAAGGCTTGCAGTACTCTGCGCAGTGACTGAAGTATCGGTGTTTCCGGTTCGTCAGTGTGGCGCTTCTTCTTGGTTACACTTCTTGGAGAGCCTTGTACAGGTGTGTCGGCCGGTCCCGATGCCGACACTTCATTTCTGAGCGCACTTCCCTCCTTGACTGGGGTGCCACCACCGGCTCCAGCCTGTGCATCGTGCATCGTGGTCGGATCCGGCTTGAAACGCACGTTATCCGGAAACGTCCTGTGCAGATCTCTTTCGATATGCTCCCGGTCGTTGTCGGTCAGCTCGCCGTCCTCCACCCTCTGCCTTAATTCGATATATATCATTGGATTTTTGGATAATTCCCGCGGACCTCGTGCGTAATACCACCATGCTGCACCTCGGAACTCGGGCGGTATGCCTTTGCGGACGTAGCGCTTAACCTTGTCGCTCTTCTGTGGGAATCGTATCGCGGGAGACGTCTCATAACCATACTGATGCATCATAGCATACCACTTTTTGCGTCGCCGTTCCAAGTATGCAGTGTACTCCCTGTCCCAGGCTTCATACTGCTCCAGTGTGATGTAGTGTGATGTCTTCTTAAAGCCATATCTGTCGCGAAGCCTCGCCTGGAACGCGCCTGTCGTGGGTCGAGATTCAAGGTTTTGGCCAGACATTATTTGCTCTGATGTACGCTCCGTGGGCTTTTTCTCGTCGGAAGGCACAGGCGGTGTAGCGGCCGGGCTAACACCACGAACTGATGCGCGGTTGGCATTGACACCCATGATCAGAATGCTGGCACTCTGAGATCGACGATGTGCTGCGAAAGGTCGCTTCGGTGCCAAAGACGTAGGTCTTGGCTGGGATTGCGGGCGATCAAGCGACTTCACAGACATCGTATCCAAGCTGCGCCTCGCCGGTACTTGGGCCGATTTTATTGAGCCAGGTCTTGCCTCTAGACTGGGCCTTCGTGCACTTTGCATACTTGGTCGCGGTGAAGGACGTACGCTTCCTGTGCCGGACTCGAAGCCGTCCTCGTACATGCCAAGCACGTCGTCTACAGACATGTCCAGATCGGTGAGGCCGCCTTCTTCGTCGTAGTCGGTGGTTCTGATTTTGACAAAATCGTTGTCGGTCGTGGAGCTCAAGCTAGTATGGGTTGTCTGAGTCGTCAGAACGCTGCTCGCATGCCCGAAACTGGAATGACTCGTGAGTGCCGAACGAAACGAATCCCGCACCTCATCTACTGGCAGTGCAGGACTCGCACGAGTCGAGTGTGCGTCCGGTGTCAACCCACCGGGCGAACCGTTTGGCTGCCCAGGCCGAGCTCTGTTCGACATCCTGTTGCGGATGTTTCGCAGGCCATCGCCAACGCTCGTCGCATGTCGCAGGTTTTGAGGTGGCTTTCGCGAGTAGGCATCTTGCGATCCAAGAGTGGGAGAATCGAAGGGGCTCGAGGGCGGTCGTGGGATGCCGGGGGCGGTATAAGGTGGGAACTGAGGATGGTCGTTGGTATACTGCAGTACCTGCTGTTGGCTCTCTAGCACAGCTATGGCAGGCTTGTACGGCCGTCTCTGGTCTCGACCGGCGAAAGCATGTTCGGAGCTGGCTTGCACGTCATTGACGTGTGGCATTGGCTGGACTGGGCTCGGCCCAAAGCCTCGTAGTTGATGATTGTGTGAGGGGAGAAAGATGGGATGCGGTATGGGTCCTTTCCTAGCTTGCATTCGGTTCGCAGCAGACGACTTCCGGAGTGGCAGATGTGGTTCTGGTGACGGCACGTCTCGTGGGCTCCGCAGCGCCATGCTGCGAGGCTGATCTGGCGCGTCATGCATGGCGGCATTGTTGTCGCCCATGGCCTCCTTCAGCGCTTCGGCAACGGCCATTGAGTGCTCGGGCTGCCATGCTCGCTGCTCCTCCACGACGTGTGCCGGCATATTGCCTTCTCTGCCTCGCCCGCCGCCGCCAGCGCGCATCCGCCCTCTTCTCCGGTGCCCTCTCCACCCTGGCACCTAGCCGCCGCGTGTGGTGCTGTGCTCCGCCGAGCTATTGCCTGCCGTGCAACGTGAGACCAGGCAGCGTGAGATCAGTTCCACTCCCGTGTCCTCCACAGGCCCGCATCTTGTCGCTGCCACTGCCACGCGTGAGGGCAGCAGAACCAGCAGCAACACGAGCGAAGTTTTCTGGCGTGGTCCGAGTGCGTTCAGCGAATGGGCCAACAACCTGTCATGTCCCCAAATCTCCCCCCAAGCAAATCCCGGTCGGTAAGATGAGCGACGTCAGGTTGAGCCAATGCACTGGGAAGCCTGGTCACTGGCGAGGTGGGTGGGTGCTGATTGCTGGGCCTCCCAAACAAACAACGCCCGCGGTTTCTGGTGAATCGTAGAAGCAAATCGTCGCTCGGATTGCTCGCCTCGTCGTCGCAGCGAGTCTTCTTGTGGTCGCTGGTGGTGCCACCCCTGCGTGTTACAGCAGCAGAACCGGCGTTTGCACTTCTTTCGGTTGTCACGAACCGAATATGATCGCCTTCGGGAGTGCCATCCGTCGATGCCGCCGAAAGCTTGGAGACCACCGATGCCCAAAGCTCGAGATCACGTCCGGCACGGCGCACAGCTGCCTGGTATGATCTGCCCGGCCTTGCACACTCTACATGCTGTCTACATACGAACAAGAGATTGAACTCGCGAGCTGGAGCTTTAGTTCCGACCTGCATCGTCTGTCAATTTTGAGCTTCGAGGGAAGGTTTCCCAGCGGAACAGCAATGAACCGCTTGTCAGCTTGGACGAAAGTTATGGACCTCTTTGCGATGAGTGTCATGTTTCATGCAGAACGATTGATGCAAATATGATGATGCACACATATATCCGGACCTCCGCCCGAGAGAAGCGAGATGAATCGAGCTCAAAGTCATTCTCATTCTCGGCAACTTCATATAACTTCATATACGGCGCTCTGCTGCACGTGCCGTTCGTAAGAGAAATCGCTCTCGCTATCAGTGCCGTCTATAGGTCACGCTTCAACGCTCAGATGCCCATCTGCTGGGCGCGGCCGCACGTGTCGCAGCAGAAAGACTCCAGAAAGTGATGTGTCCACCCCTTACTTCGCGTATTTCTTCACCCAGTCCCGAGCAATTTTCTCGTACTCTTCGGGTTTCGTCTTGTAGACCTCTGCAATGCTCGTCTCCACGGCGTCGTCTGGCTGTGGCTCGCCCAGCGTATGTCTCACCAAGCCGAGTACCTCCTTAATCTTGTTCGGTGGCTTCCACTCCTCCGACTTCAGCATACCTAGGCACATGGCTCCGCGTTCATCGTTGGTGACGTTCGGGTGGTAGATCTTGGTGCGAAACGAAAGCGTCGGTGGTTTGAAGGGGTACTCTTTGGGTAGTGTGATGACGATGTGGAATTTGCCGCCCTGCAAGAGGCTGTCAGTATGTGCATTTACCTGCAAGAACCCGCGAGGTCGGCAGGGCCCCTGATGACACGATCTGGGTCGATGCCACAAAGCAACTCGGCACGTCCTTTCACAGGCCATCTCTTACTTACCGCATACACTGAGTCCGAAGGCCCCTCCATGTGCACATCCCAGACGTTCATATCGTCCTCCTGCTGAAGCGACACGCTACATCCTTGCGGAGGACTGCTCGTGATCTCCTGGAACTCCTGCGACAAAGCTCAGTGGTGCTCCAGCACGAAGGCATAGCTGATGGTTACCTTCATGATACGCTTGTTCGCCATGTTGGCTGTCTGAGTCTCTCGACCTGCCGCAGGTGTCTCTGTTTCCGTGTCTCCGACCTTGGATGTATTGGCGGGTTCAAGCGACGGAGTGAGACGTTGCGAGTGGACAATGTTATGCGAGAAGGTCAAGAGAAGAGTGGCAAGTGGTGGTCGCAGAGGTGAATGTATCCTTACTGTTGCTCAGCCTAAACCTGCATGCACATCTGAAGGTGTTGCGCCTTGTATGCCTGACACATGACAAGCAGCGCACGACAAATGGCAGGCGCGCGTCATGCCCTCACTCTGCCACTGCCCGCCAGATGAGAATAGTTTCAGGCACAAGGCGCCAAGCCGACGGCGTTGTACCAATCACATGGGAGCGCGTAGTTCACCGTGCTGTCTTCACCGTCAACAGCGTGGCAATGCCTGCTCACATGGATGCACACGCATTGCCCAACGACCGGTCGCCAGGCACGACGGCGATGTGCTGGACGACAGCAGCGCTTCGCCCGTCGCCCTCGCCGCCCTCACTTTCCGGTTTGGCCCCCGGCCGGACACGCGAACAGGCGCGTTTCCCACAAGGGTGATGCACGTACTACCCGCCCTGCCGCCTACGCGAAGCGAGTATATATGTGCCCCGCGTCGCCCATCTCTCGCTTTCTTCGTCACCGCTGCAGACAACGACAGCAGGGCCGCGTACTTCGCTGAACGCGCCTTGTCATATGCACCGCGCGTCGATCCTTTAACTCCCTCCCTCACCCTACACGAAACGCTCATTATCCTCATCAAAATCCGACATCCATCGCTCGTTTGGGGAAAGCCAAGACAACAGTGAACGCTCCGTCGACCACGCGCCCATCATGTTCGGCTTCAAGAGATCCTTCGTCTCGAAGGAGCAGAGAACGGGCAAGACGAGGAAGATATCCAAGCGTTCCTTCAACGACGACGTCAAGCAGAGGCTGCGCGATAAGATCAACAGCGCTGCGAGTCCCGACACATCGCCTTCGATAGGCTCGTTGGCGTCGCCCAAGCTCAACTCCGCGATCATCACGATCGCCGTTGGCAAGGACCAGCGTCTGTTTGCCGCGCACGAAGATGTGCTTTCGCGCTCGCCTTGGTTCGCCGAGGCGTGTCGAGCCCAGTTCTTCGAATCCCCTGGCCAGCGACGTATCGCACTCCCAGACGAGGAGCCCGAGGTCTTTTCCGCTGTTCTCGAATACCTGTACAAGGGCGACTACTACCCTCGACTTATCCATGATCGGAAGAGGAATACATGGTCGCTCGAGGACAACGAAGACCTGCTAAATGCCACAACGTCCGTGTCTCCCCGCATGGACAATTCCGACCCAAAGAAACCCTGGAGCCTGAACGAGTGCGCTTCAATCTATCATCACGGCGTGGAGGACTACATCCTTCGGGACACAGTCGTCTACTGCACCGCGCTGAAGCTAGGTTTACCAGAACTGCAGCGCCTTGCTCTTCGCAAGCAAGGCTTGCAATCTGGTATCGACGTGGCAACGATCTTGCGCAGTGCACGCTTCGCATACGCGAACACGCCTCCCAGCGACTCGCGTCTCCGTGCTCATTATCTCGCGCTCATCATCCGCAGCCGCAAGACATTCAAGCGCAGCGGCACAATGCAGATGGAAATGGAGGCCGGCGGCAGCCAGATGTGGGTCGCGCTGTGTTCCTGACCAGTTTTCAATGCGCTCTACTGACTTTTAATAGGTTCTTCGACCTGTTTGTGGCCATGGGTGAGTAACACTAGGTTCCCGATTCTGTTTGGAGGCAGCAGGCTGACTTTTGTCCAGTAAACCACATCGATGACCTTGTGGACGCGGGGTTAGTATCTTCTTCTCATTGTGCAGCGTACTGACCACACTTCGTTTGTTCATAGTTGTGTTCGTGCCGGGCGAGCGTGGTTGTTGCTGTTGCGCTTTTCCTCCGCTCGTACTGAGGCTTCTGAAAGGCCACATACTGACCCAACTTGTGCTCAACAGCAACACCCGCTCTCCCGAGATCAACAAGTGATTCACATGCATGGCACGAAGAGTTCGATGCAGCTCTGCGCACCCGAACGAACCCACTCGACTCTTAGAAAACCCATAAAACAAGGAGACTGCCTGTTCGACACACCTCGCTCACTGGAACGGCGTTAGGCTAGCTTTTGAAGAGCAGGCGTCAGCTCTCACCTCACGGCGCAGAAATGGCTTCGCTTCACGAAATATGACTAATGCACATCCTTAAGGCAATGCTTCTTGCGGGCTTTCGCACGGAGTTGGACTGAACTCGTCTCTGAGGCGAGGAGATCAAGACTGGACACTCTCTGCCGCTGCGGCAGCAGAAACAGCTTTTTGCTCTTTCTTTTGTCGGTTGCACAGATCTTGGACTGCTTTTTTTGGTTGTTTTGCTTGATGCATGATCACAGAAAGAAGCGGACCCAGGTCAGGCGACTGCCTTCGCCATATTTCCTTTCTGCTATTGTGCTTGGTACGAACATTTTTCGCTTCTTAATCCATAGAATGGACCAATTCCGTCGCGTGGCTTGCGAGTCGAGCTCGACGACGAAGGCGACTTCTGCTGGGCTTGTCTTTCGAGGCAAGTCAAAGCGGAGTCGCGGCAAAAACAATCAATATTGGCACGACGCTGGCTTGGAGAATGTGTCTTGATGGAGGGGAATGTTGGATGATACTTGGTAGTGCGTAGGTACTGAGAATGAGAGACGTCGGCCACAAAATTTGAACCCTCACTTGCAGTTGTCTTCCATCTGAACCCTTCATTGCGCTGACAGACTTCTCAGGATTGGCGCGAGTACCTTCTGATGCAGCTGCCGATGAGTGCTGAACGGCACTTTGGGAGGGAAAGCCGAGGTGACACGACGTGGAAGTTGACCATAGATACCTTACTTGGTACCTTTGGACCCGTACCACAATGCACCAGCGAGTCTTGCAAGACTCCACTGTGCTGACACCATGGTCATCCAGTCCTTTGATCAGCTCTCAAAGACTGTTGGACAGCCAGCAGGTGGCTTGAAGAAAAGGCACCACGCAAAGCATAAGAATGGCAGTCTCCGAAATCCGCATCGCGTTCCACCTCCTCTGATTGATACCCACTTTGACGTCTCGGCCACGCATCAAGGGTACAAGTACACAAATCGCAGCAGCTGAACCTGTGCTGCCCATTACGATGTCGTGGCAAGAAGAGATTTACCAACTAAGGGAGAGCTTAAGAGCTCTAGAAAGGCAGCGAAGCCGACGAGACACAGAGACTGAGAAAGTTATGGAGCGCGAGAAGACAGCACTTCCTCCAGCATCACAACGTGGACTCTCGAAAGAGAAGAAGGTATCGGATACGCGTGCTCAAATTGGTATGTCGTGCTTTCTCATCAGATTTGAGATCTGGAGCTGACGAAAGTAGACAATCATCCGCCTTGGAATTTATACGCTTCGTGCACCACGCGGATTCCGGCGCTTTGGCGAAAAAGCGATATCGTGTACCACTTCTTAGAGAATTTCTGCGTTTTCAGAAGCGCACAATCTGGATGATCATATTGTACCACGATCCAGATCTGCTTGGCCCAGAAGGTTGAACAGCGAGCGAGCGATCGTAACATCGGAACGGAGACAAACTGTCTGCCTCTCCGATACAACGGGATCACAGCAGCCACAGACGCATATCTCTGGATCTCTGGATCTCTAGATCTTTGTATGTATCTCCCGATCACTGCAAATGTTTGATAATGCATCAAACTGTGTCACCTGATTTTCATTTATCTTAAGCAACCATACCTAGCGACTTTGCACGCAACCACAGCGACATCACTCGCAATATGCTTATACTCAATGTTCAAGTACGACTATATATCTGGAGCGAATGACCTTGACGACAACAATACAACCACCACAGTCGTGAGCAGAGTCATGTATGAGAAAGAAAAAGACAAGAAAGGCTTTTGAGAAGAATTCAATTTGTTATATTCAGCTCCAAATGAGTGAAGAAGACTGAATATATTCCGCTCATGGTATTATACAAGCAACAGGTCTTTCATTCGTTCGAAAACCTGTTCATCTCTCGCTATTGCTGCAAGAAGCCAACTTCACCACTTTCCTCAGAAGCACAACACCTGCTCCGAAAGAACAGAAAGTGCGTGCTCTGGAGCTGGTCTTGGGTGGACAGGATCGGGACGAGGATTGCTACCAAATGCCCCGTTCAGTCCGCCCTTGATCGGCTTGAGAGGTGGTGGGATCGGAGTTGGCTGTGGTCGCCATGGACGAGGTCTGCTGGTTGCAGCTTGCAGGCAGGCCAAGTGATACTTCGATTTGATCGGAGTAGGACCGTTCGGCCTTGGTTTGGTAGGGCGAGGCTTGGCAGGAGCTTGCGAGCAGACCAAGCGAGATTTTGACTTGACCGGAGTAGGGCCATTAGGCCTTGGTCGAGTTGGGGGGCGAGGTTTTCCAGAAGAAGCTTGCAGGCAAGCCAAACGAAACTTCGATTTGACTGGAGTAGGTCCATTCGGCCTTGGCCGAGTTGGAGGGCGAGGCTTGCCGGAGGAGGCTTGTAGGCAGGCCACGCGGGACTTTGATTTGACGGGGGTAGGACCATTTGGCCTTGGTCGAGTTGGAGGGCGTGGCTTGCCAGAAGAAGCTTGCAAGAAGGCCCTCTTGGGTTTTGGATGGGTAGGAGCGGGCTTAGGGGCATACGGAGGACGTGGGTTGTGTGGGGTCCCCAGAGATGTTGGGGTATCGAATGGCGTCGTGCTCATCTTTGGAGGCTCGATGAGTGGGAGTGGGATGACCGAGGAGAACTTCATGTCTTCGTATTCGATGATGGAGTCACCGGTTTGGGTTGGAGAAGTTCGAGTTGGTGGACTGGTTGGATTGATCAAAGCTGTGGACCTTGGAGATCGATGCGGATTGTTGGTTCGAGAGATTGGTTTCTGCTGTGTCGCTGATGATTGTAGAAATGGATCGAAGAAACAGGTCGTATATATGCAAAGTACTGAACTTCTTCACGACAGAGAGAGACAGTGTTCGACGTTTGCCTCTATCCCATAGTCCACCTACCATAGTGCCACTTTGCCGCACATTGTCTCGCCACTGGCAGTCTGGAAGAGATCGATACTGGTTCAGAGTAGAAGGGCGTGCAACTGTTTGAAATGACAATAAGAATAAATTTTCGCGTCGCTCGCTACTGGGGGTGTCTCTAACTTGCAAGTCTTTTACTCGCCAAAATAATTCAGGAAACCGCTATGCCCAACTTTCATCATAAAATTCATCATAAAAATAAAAGTAATATTGATTCCGCCAAAAGAAAAGCCGTCATGGCTTAGAATAATCTATCAGGCGCTCCCATACCAGGCCGAGTGAAGGTGTTGCCCTGCGGCCAGTTGCCCAGTTCACTTGGATCGCCACCAATGCGGACCCAACTGGCTGTGCTGGGAATGTTATCGCCATCAAGCAAGAAGATCTGGAACCAGCCTGGTGGGCAGATGTTGGCGTTTGGTGGTGCAGTGACAGTACACGAGCCACCAGAGCAAGAAGTTTCGAGGAAAAAGGTTCGTTGTCCCATGCTGTTTCCGTGTGTGCTGGCGACGGCGCCCATGGCTGTTGCGCGCATGTTACCGCCAGAGCCGGAAGAAGAGACGGAAAGAGTGTGAGAGGAGCCATATGCCCAGTCTTGGTCTTGGACGGTGAAAGCTGGTCGAGGGGCTCCACTAGTGAGGTACGGTGGGTAGTAGTATTCGATTTGATATTCTTCGGGGAATCTGGTGTCTTGTGGATCAGAGCCAGAGACCATGACGCGACCGTCGTCGAGAAGGGTGGCTTCAGAGTGGTAAAGACGGGCGATAGTGGTGTTGGCCATGACTGTCATACGTTTTCCCTTGGGCTTGCTGGGGTCGTAGAGAACGGAGCTCAAGTTGGGGTCGGTGGCAAGACCGAAGCCTGCGACACCTTGGTGAGCTCCACCCGTGATCCAGTATGTCCCATCAGGCAGTGCTGCCATGTAAGTCATGACTCGCTTGCTAGGCATACGTTCGATGGTCCAATTGGAGGCCGGGCTGTCTGGCTCAATCGTGATGCAGTTGTCGAGGGCGATTGCAACTCCTGGGTTGCTTCCACCGCAGATCAGGATCTCCAGAGGGTCGCTATAAGGAGCGACTTGGGGAAGAACGACAGCTGTCCCTTCAAATGGATACGTGCGGCCCGAGTCTGGGCGGTCGACGGAGCCAGGCATGTTTGGCAATTGTCTCACCGGTTGCAATGAACCCGGGTCCAACAGCAAAGCCTCGTTGTAATATCCGATGAAAATGTTGCCGGAAGGTAGCACGATCAAGAAGGGGTACAGGTTGTTGGGGTCGGTGCGCAAGAGGTAAGGGGCGTCGATCAAGTTGCCAGTCTGTGGCAGAAGCTCGAGGCTGGGCACGGGAGCTCCATTGGATCCCTCTTCTCCTCCTGCGATCAGAACGGACCCGTTGGCGAGAACCATGGCCGATGGGTACCATCGGCCCTCAAGGAGAGCGAGCTGCGAAACGTCTTCCTGCCAGTCGTTGGTGCTGGCGTTTCCGGGACTGCCATTGGGCGCGTAGAGTCGGACACCTTTTGTCGATGGCAGGGACCAGCCACCGACATTGAGCTGACGTCCCGCACGGTCGGGAAGCGTGATAGATGCAGCACAGAAGACGTCGGTCTTGACGTGCAGGGTGCGGAAGTCGCCACTGAGTGGGTCGAACTCATATGCTCCGGTGCTGCCGCCCACCAGACTGGTGCCGAATTTCTCGATGAACATGACCTTGCCGTTTCGTGCAGGTGCAGTGATGAGTGGAACGATTGGCAGTCTCAGGGCATTCTCGAAGCGGCCTGCTTCAGCTCCAGAGGCGAAGCTCCATTGATCGAAAGGTTCCTTCCAGGTATAGACGGACAAGGCGTTTTGGCCACCACAGATCTCGCCACCATTCGCACCGGCAGTGTCGTTGCTGCAGCGCATGTTACACGAGGAGTTGGCGATGAATTGAACGCCGGCATCTAGGTAGTTCTGCGTATCTCCGCAGTAGCACTAACAGATGTTAGCCATATATTCGAATACTAGCGAGGCAGCGTTACTTACTTGTACGGCATATTCCGTGGCAGCCACAGTGAAGCCAAACTTCGCACAAGTCTCGATACATTTCCCGTTTGAGTTGTCGTTGTCGAATTCCATGAAGTACGGGATTGAACGCTGGTTGTTGACATTGTCTGCGAGGCATCCAGTATACGTCCAATTATCAGGCAGCTGAGAATCCGGCAGGAAGGTAGGTGGGATGTAATCTGCGATTGTCCCATTGGTGTAGACCGAGTTGCGGCCACCGGCACCACAATCTTCATCTTCATTGCCAGCGCACGGCATGTTGCATTCGTCGTCATCAACAAGACTTGGGCTGTTGCGAAGGAAGTAGTCGCAGTAGCATTCACGTGCATACTGCATGCCTGCGACCGTGTAACCTTTGGCGGAGCACACGGAGATGCAAGATTCGACTGTCATTTCTGGGTCGTCAGTCTGACGATTACCAACAGACCGGCCAGTCGCATTGGTGTCAGTATAGCACCCTGCGTACTTGAAGGGGAGGATGGCAGTTTCGTTGACACCACCGGTTGGCTTCGCTGAAGGCGTGGTCTCTGCCGCTGGTGTTGTCGACGTCGTCGAGCCTCCACCTGACGTTCCAGTCGCTGTCGTAGCGCTACTTGTAGTCGTTGGGACATTGGTATTGTTGAAAGCGAACATATTGAGACGGTTAGGTCCACCGCAGATCTGGTCTTGGTTTCCGTTGCAAGCCATTGTGCATTGAGCATCGCCGTCTGGGGCAGGTCCACCGCCATTGGAGATTTGATTGTCACAGAAGCACTAACAATATTAGCCAATGGTGCTCGCACCAAATTTCGAATAACTTACCTCTCCGGCGTATTCCACACCAGCGAAGTTGTATTTTAGTCTTTGGCATGTGCTGGTGCAGGCCTCAATACTCATGTTTTGACCTCCACCAGGGACATCCTGGCCATATCGCAGAGTTCGACGTCCAGTATTGTCGGTATAGCAGCCCAGAGTAGACCATCCGTTGAATTGGAGGACAGAAAGTCCATTTGGGCCTCCGCAGATATCGCCGTTGTTTCCGTTGCAAGGCATGTTGCAACGACCGTCAGTCGCAGGTTGCGCACCTGCTAGGCTGTTGCCGCAGAAGCACTGGAAGGATGTTAGCCTGTGCTCGAAAGCTCATCAAGACAATACCCACTTCTCCAGAGTACTCGGTACCAGCAATGGTGTATCCAGCCTCCTTGCAAGCTGCAACACAATTGTTGTTGGTCATGTTCCGGGACCCTCCTGCAACCTCTGCGCCGTATGGCAGAGTCCGACCTCCAACATTGTCGGTGATACAGCCACGACTTATCCAGTTCACAGGCTTGGGAGGAACTTTTGAGACGGGCTTCGTTGAAAGCTCAGTGCTACCAGCGGAGTAAAGATTGAGTCGGTTGCCTAAAATGACGGTCTTAGTTTCTCGTTCTGCATCAGTCGCAGTAGCTCGACTTACCTGCTCCACAGAATTCAGACGAGTTGCCATTGCAGGGCATGTTGCAATCTGAGTTATCGGCTTTGACTCCAGTCTTGGCGAGGTAATTGTCACAGTAACTGTGTGAAGGTCAGCAGTGTCCCTGATATCTGTGATCAATGGATGATGCCGGAGCGGAGGTTCGGCTTACCATTCACCCCCATATTCTATATCATAGTCAGCAAATTGGTCTCGACGGACGCTCAAACACCTTCAACATACCGACACCAGCCAACGAGTAACCTCCATCTGTACATGCTGACGTGCACAAGGCGACAGTAGCTTCACTAGTGCCACCTGGCGTGTCTACACGGTTCTTCAACGTTCTGTCATTGCTGTCTGTCCAGCAGCCGCCTGACTTCCACCCAGCAGGACCCGGGTTTATGGAGGGACCAGCAGGAGCCGCTCTGTTGGCATAGTACACCGTCAGACGGTCGGGACCTAGTACGGTATCAGCACTATGAAGCTTGGACTGGGTGGAGGTTACAGATCGTACCTCCGCAGACCTCGGACGAGTTTCCAGCACAACTCATTGCACATTCGGTGTCATTTCGCAGCGACGTTGAGTTGGCAAGATAATTTCCACTGTTTGTCGATCAGTAACGGATCTTCTGCCCGTTCATGATGAGATCTCACCAGTAGCATTCTTCGGAATATTCTGTAGCTCCGTAAACGAACTTCAGTCTGTTGCAATATGCTGTGCACATGGCTCCAGTCATGCCAGTTGTATTTCTATAGCCATGTCCATTCAGGACTCTTGGATTGCCATCGCTTCAAGATCATCAGTAACCATCCAACAGCTCTCAATGTCGACACTGCTCACCTGTAACATCCAATATAGCTCCATCCATTTGGAAGGGTGTCATTAGCAGCAGTTGAGAGTTCGTTCTGCCGACTCAGCAGAGCATTGCCTGCCACTGTGCTTGTCAAACAGGAGGCGACTGTCGCAAGGACAAAAGCCTTAGGAGACATCCTGTTGGGTGTGTGACTCGAAGCCACGTGCAACAAGATGATCTTCGCCTAGGCAAGACAGTTAGAGAAAAGTGAATTAGGGAAGTTGCAAAGAGGGCGAGTAGGGCTAGGTTCTACCAAAGGGCCAAGAGTGGCCATGTTATTATAGATACGGGCATTCGTCACGAGAAACGGTCGAGATGCTCCATGGTGAGAGCCGATAAACTTCTTGTTCTGCAGCCTTCGCCGTGTGCGCTGACGAGTATCCGACGCCAGCCTCGAGCGCCTGGCGCCTTGTGGCGTGACATCCAAGCACATTGGCCAGCTGAGAACAGCACTTTTTCAGGTATAGTCGATGCCACCGCGGCCGGTGAAGCGAAGGAGGCGCCGTGTTGAGATCTTGGGATGCCGAGATGCCACGCTCAATATGAAAGCTTGGCCCCAGCCTGATACCGCATTCGGCGAGCGATGGATGGCATTGCGGGGCTGATTTATTATTCTACGCGATTGCGTGGAAGAACAGGCTGCATCCTGACAGCCGACATACTGAGGGTTGCAGCGACGTCTCGTAAACGCATCCATCGTTGCGGTCGAGGAATATTGTGGGGCAGCGCGACCTGTCACTGAAAGTTCCAAAACGGTCGTGCGGTCGAAGTCTATACCCTTAGCTCGTGCGTTAGCCGACATTGCTTTCGCATGAAGGCACGTGAAGTCCATTTCGAGCGTTGGAGCTTAACAGGACTCGCCAAAAGCAGTGCTAGCTCATCCACACCGGCATGATAGGCATCGGTGCCGCGATCGCTTGCAGTATTTCGGCCCCTGCCTCCTGTGGCCAGCGAATGTGGAAAGTACTCTATTCGTGTGGCGGACGGGTGCTCGTGCAAGGCCGATCGGCGAAGGAGCTCTTGTGCCTGGTGCATAGCCCACATATGTCAGAGCCGCAGCTCAACACCGCGCCATTCGTGCATGCAGAGTGGCAGAATTCTGTTGGCTCAAAGATAATGACGCTGTGCAGACGCCTGTCTCAGACAGTAGGCTAGAGAACAATGGTCCCGACCGCGTGGAAAAACACGCCAATTCGAGACGTTCGCCATGACTCGGCCATCGGAGGATACTGGAACCACTGTTCACGCCTTGTCAGTGTGAACTTCTGAGGGGCCCGGAGGGACCATTTGTTTGGGACCGTGTCGGATAAGCGCAAGCGCCGCTGCATGTCTCGGCTCACCACGTGTAGGCGAGGTCGAGGCCGCTCGCTGGGAGTCAGTCGTGCTCTGTGACGGACATGTCACCGCATTGTGCAGCAGTTTTGATTAAAAAAATGGCGAAGTGCTTCAAGCTGAAATGCTACGCGAGAGAAGTGTAGCCCAAAGGGTGCTCCCGACCCATGCAAGTCATCGCAGATGACCAGGGCAAACAGGCTTAGCTGCCGGACAAGCTGCAGGATTCCAATATCGCTCCACTACAACGCATATCGTATTCGAACTTTCAGCGCTGCTGTAGGTTTGCGGCAGGCGGCGACTCTGTCAGTACTCTTCACGAGCAACATCGACCTTGTTCCTCGCAAAGTAGGGCCGTGTTCGCGGCCGCGTGTGTGTCGTGGCTTTCTAGCAGTAAAGTTTCACACGAGCGAAAGTCAGCTTGGTCTCTGGAACTTTCACGAGCCAGCGACCGTTAGAAACTCTGGTCGACACGTGGCGCACATGGAACATGGCAAGATGGCGACGACGATCCAGGGTGTCTGGTCAGGACCGTCAGGGTAGTGTCTCGGCAGCAACAATTTTGCATGAGAAGTTCTAGACAATGTTGCGAGCAGCTGGCGCAAAGTAGTCGTCTATACCGTTTCTCACTTTGTGGTCTTCAGATAACGGCATGACTTGACGGTCTTGCACGTTGCTTTTGCGCCCGGCACGCTCACCCGACGACCCTCATTTCTTCTTCAGCCAGGCTGCGCCTGCCTCCCGTTAGTCTACGCCATCTGATGAAGTTGCACATCGCCAGTCCAGCCCGCTATCGATGTGAACAGGATTCCGACGCGAAGATGGGCGTATGCGCATTCAAGCTCTGTTCGGTCGCATGAATCGGTGCGCGCGAGGTGGAAGCATGAATGTTGAGAGCCCTCAATTCTTCAAGTCACCGGCGGTGAGCATAGAGCAGGTGATGTCGACCCGGTGGGCCGATATGCCCTGATCAACATGCAAGATCGTTGCTTGTTGCATTGCAGGCGCTTGAGCCTCATAGCTCCGAGCCGAATCATACGCAGATATCCCTGGCCTTAACTCATTGAATATCGTTCGCTGTCACCATGATTGATGGACTGACCGAAGGATATGTTGAGCCTGACGCGTGACATTCTGGAAGGTTGCACGTGGCAGTCTGGTTGCAGGCGGTCTGTGAGGGCCAGAACACGTCTTGGATGAATGTTCGGTGGCATCCCTGTAACGAGCAGCACCGACGCCTATCAGCAGTCGTGAAATGTTGAGTCTTATACGTCTGGTATCTCCTAAACCCCAGCTCTGATGTTGCGCGTATGTCTCCTCTTGGCCGCCACCAGCTCACCGCTCAGAGCTCTTCGGCACCGCCCAGGACTTTCTGGACGTTGAAGTATTGTAGTAATCGGCATTGCAGAAACACTCTGAGGTAAACTCTACTTCGGAGTCATTTGACGCTCTGGAAATTCCAGGCGAGCCGCTGTCATGCAAAATGGATGCTCATTGCTCAGCGCGCAATTGCCAGGCATCGGTCTGGGAAGGTCGGACATTGACAAAGCGGTGAGTGTGCTGAACGCTCGAACGTTCACTTCAGTATGTGGGAATCATTCGCGTGAGGAGTCCTTGTATCATGCTCGTAGTTGTGGATGGTGTCAAAGTGTTTGTTCAGAGCGGAGCTTCGGGAGTGACAGTGAAGCAGACCCGCCAAGACTTTCTGAAGTGCAAGTTCAGACGTCACGGACTGAACATCTACCTTCCACCTCAAGAAATCCATCTCCACCCATCTCCATCCTCTCGTTCGCCGAATCATCACAATGCCACCAAAGGGACGAGGAACTGCCATCGGCGGTCCCCGCGCAGCCCCGAGAGGAGGCTTCGCGCGCGAAACATACAACTGGGTGACCAGCGCCGACAACAGGAGCGTGGTCACATCATTGGCGTTCTTTGCAGTAAGACTGGAGATTGAGGGCATATGATGCGCAATTTAGACTGACGGAATGAACAGGGAGGTGTTGCATTTTTGAGCAGTAGCTGGGCTGAGATTCTTCTCCCTCCGTACGCCTTCATCGCGCAAATTCAACAGGATTCAACAATGGGCTAATAAAGATGCAGGATCTAAACACATATACGACGACGACGCACGCGAAATGTACAACTACCGGCTGGGAGATGGTGTACGATAGGGTGAAGCATGAGCACGCAAGGTGGAAGAGCTGAGTCGCGCACGGCAGCTTCAGAGAACAGATCTCATGCCTTTGACATGGTCACAAGGGATAGCCACAGACATGCGCCATACGCGACATGATATGCTGCGAAGCAAAACATGACCGATGCAACGCAAAGAGCGAGGAGACTTTGTCGAGATACTAGATTCGAGCAATCAGATCTTGGCCTCCTTCTTCATCGCCTCGATTCCAGCAGCCAAATTCAATAACTTGTCTTCACTCATCGGCAGTCCCAAGATCTCCAATCCCACAGGCATTTCCGGATCATCAGGATACTCATCATCCTTCGCTGTGCCAATCGGTACCGAAATAGCACTCCACAGCAATTGACTGGCTATCACTGTGTTGGTGGGATAGTTCAAGCAAGTCCACCTGCAGATCTCGTCAGCATAAAAGCTCACGATGTCTCGGATCATTCAGAAACTCACCTCAGATCCAATAGATCCTGCGTCTTGGGCGCCAGAAGCTGGCAGGTCGGGTATATTATCGCGTCAAGCTTGTGCTTTGCGTACAAACTCATAACAGTGCGCTGGAAGTGCTGGATTGCGCTGAGAGCTTTACTGAAATGAGGGCTTTGGAAAGGGTCTTTAGGTCCTTTTGCCAAAGCACTTATCAGGTCTAGACACTGATGATACTCTCCCTTCTCTTGCAGATCTTCGATTTTTAGATGCTGAAGGCCGTCGCGGGATAAGAGGAAGCTGTTGATGTCTGATCGAGACCGGAGGACGTACACTGAGGTCTGCTCCTTGAGTTGCTCGAGGTCTGGGATTTCAACGTCGATGAGCTCCACGCCCATTGCTTGGAGCTCTGACAAGGTCTTATCGAGTACCGAGTTGATACCTTTGTGCTCTCCGAACGCTTGACGGAGTACACCCAGACGTCTACCCGAGAGTACAGGCTCCTTGATGGCGTTCACAAAAGACTGAGGTTCTGTCTGGTGTTCAAGAGCATTGATCGACGTGAAGTCGTCCTTTTCGTCGAAGCCAACAAGGACATCTAGGATTTGGGCAGCATCTTGGACAGTGTGTGTCATGGGTCCAGGAGTATCCTGTGTAACCACAAGTGACGACATGCCATCTCTGCTAATTCTTCCAGGTGTGACACGTACGCCAACAAGACCGCAAAAACTTGAGGGAAGTCGAATGCTGCCGCCAGTGTCACCTCCGATTGCTGCAAGAGCAAGACCTGCAGCGACAGCTGTGCTACTACCGCTCGACGAGCCACCTGGGTCTCGCGAAGGGTCTATGGGATGTCTTGTCGTTTCGCTCAGTGACGACGTTGAGAACCAAGAAGCGGCCCAATCTGGCATCGTTGTTTTTGCAAGAATGACAGCACCGGCTTCTTTCAACTTGCGAACCAGAGTTGCATCATGACTTGGGATATGGTCCTTGCAGACTTTGCTACCATATGCTGTAGCAATGCCCGCCGTTTCGATTTGATCTTTCACGACAATTGGCAGCCCGAACAGCGGTCCTCGCTTTGCCTGCGCAAGTTTCTGCTTATTTAGTCAGGTCGATGTCGATGCAGTAACAGTGCAAGTTCCAATATCTGCAAAAATGGGTGGACTGCCAAACTGGCCACGGCGATTACTCACATCGAGCTGCTGAGCTTCTTCTAAAGCTTTGTGATTCACGACAGTGACAGCATTCAAGTCTTTGCGGCTCTCAATGATGCCCAGATACTGTTGCGTGACTTCTTTCACAGTTTTGCCGCCTTGATAAGCCTGTTGTAACTCGGCCAACGTTTGATATTTTGGCCGCGATCCAGACATGGTGAATGATCGTAAGTGCGGTTGTGCCCAAGGCGGTTTCGCGCTTCTGCAACGAGGTATCCTGAGAAGGTAAGAATAGAGGCTCTTGTACATGTTTGTGATCACAAGTCCACGTATTGGTGGAATGCCCACTCTGCGAACACTTTTAGTGGGGTGCTAAAGTTCGCTGGTCACTTTGTTCTGACAGGGAATCCTCCTGTGACGTCGGTTGTGGAGATAAGCCATGCTTTCCAAGTGCTTTTCTTTCACTTGGTTCGGAGTCGTTGCGAATCATCACGCTGTTGCCGATTTTGCCTAGAGTCTTACACTGTGCGAATGCGCGAGATGTCGGTCCATCATTTGCATGTCACGCTCTCAACGCCAAGTCGGATCAGTATTGTCGTGTGTGCATCGGACGGCATCCGAGCGTTGCATGTGAGCGATGATTGACATTTCACAAATCTGGCACCACACGAGTTCTTCTACCTGTGAAAGCGCACCATCCACACTGCCAGTAATCAGCTTCTCTTGTTATTGTTCAAGTTGACTTTGATCCATACCTTCGTCTCCGAGCAATTCTCGTCATGCAAAGCACAGTACTCTTCTCTGCATCTCTCGCAGCGGCGGATCAAAGCGCTCTTGCAATGCGCACAAGTGCGGCCGCAAACCCAACAGTCGCGGTGCACGCCTATATCACTGTAAACGACGTATGATTGCCTTGGTTGCGTTGGCGAGCTCTGAGAACGGAGTCAGTGACTTTGGCGAATGGACGCAGTTGTTCTACCCTCGGTCGGTGGCGAGACGCAGGCCATGTGCTGGGCCACAGCTAGTAGCATGTCGCGATGTCGAGGAGTGAGATGATTCCTATCCCCACATGCCATTACTGCCCGCGCCAGCCATCATTTCACCGACCAGGCAGCGTTCAACGCAGAGTTTAGAAAATACCTTGACTTGATTGCCATTCGGCGCGTTGTTCACAGCCGCCCACCCTTCACGTTCAAGATCCTCCTGCATCTCGAGGTGCTGCATCTCAGTCCGTAGAGAGACTCGCGATGGAGGCTCTTGATAGCAGTTCTCGCACCACCATCGATTGCATTGCTCGCACCAACGGCCACGCAGACAATCTTCGCATCGAAGGATGAGTTGGGGAAATTTGCCATCTTCTTGTGGTTCAGGTCGAACGCACCCACGGACTGTCGAGGAGTGTAGTGGGATTGGCGCGAGAAGAGGTAGGGCGTCATGGGCACTCTCTCCAAATACTGCAGGTCCTTCTGGGCTGCTGTGACAGTCCTGACAGCCCTCTGATCCTAAAGCGATGGTGGCGATGGTGGGCTGTAGGAAGTCTTTGCTTGCGACCTTGGTGATGTCGTGCCTTGGCCCTCTGCACAATACGGCATCGAAGCTGATAAGTCCGCGGCACACTTGCAGTGTTTCAGCCCATTCTGAGTAGGGTCGCTTCATTACTCGGCCGTTACAGCCGTACCATCTACTCTCGTCATCGAAGATCTTTGGTATCAAATCATGCTGCGATCTCTGATTCCAATCTGCGCCAATCTGTGCACCAGCACTACTCATCACTCCTAAAGCCGGCGGATCTTGTCTCGGCGGCTGTTTCGTAGTAGCAGGCGGAACCAAGACGTCCCTCTGCCCAAAGAAATAGAGCGCTTTGAGGCGTGGAGTTTCATCAGGCCTTGTTGGCCGCACAATGTATCGCAGAACTTGTTGCAGCTTGGTGATGTTCAATTGCTTCGACTCGCGTAAACTGAGCACACGCACATGATAGCGGTCCTCGGCGACCATCTCTCTCACGAGGTCGGCAGGCACAGTCAGTCCGTCGAGTATCAGAGTTTGGACGTATTTGAGGATTCTTTTCGAATGCAGACGGCCTAATATGCCGCGCAAAGGGCCTGCATAAAACTCGTCCTCTGTGAGGCTCTCATCCATTCGCTCGGCGCGCCATGAGACGCCGCCGATGTCGATAGGCGAAGTATTGATGATGGCTCGCTTTACACCGGTGATGTCGAGGTACCGCCAAGCTTCGGAGTGGTTGTAGAGGATCTCTCGTATGGCCTTGCATGTCACTGCCAACCGAAGGAGTTCCCTCGCAGGGATGTGCGGCGTTACTTGACGAAGCACGACGGCGTTCGAGAGGACGTCCACCAGAGTCAGAGACAGCTTCTCCGCGCTCTCCATTCCCGTTGCACTGTGTTCTCGCCGCTGGGCAACAGCTGGAGTGGAGATGTGGTAGTGGAACACCTCGAATAATGTAGGTCGTCATGTTTGTGCAGCTACGGAGGCCGACACATGGAATGTTGACATTTCTCTGACTGGGCAATGGCGAACGACTTCGCTTGGAATTTCAGTCGTCAACGGCCAATCCGCAGCTGCAGCAACTTTCCGCGCGCCGCCATTCGTTGTACGGCGCCGTACCTGCACGCCGCAGACGTGCATATCGACCTCGCGACCGCAAAGACATGATTGTGACGCTGTCTCACCACCGCAGACGCGGACCTCACGCGATGCTTGGAAGATTGGGCCATCACACTTTCGACCAGAAACCCTGACATTCATCACGCCATGATACACTGAAGCCGCGAACACAAGATGGTACCTGCTGCCCGCTCGGAACTTTTCGCAACGTAATTCTGCCTTAGTCTGCTGTATCCAGCTTTCTAGCCTGTTCACTATACCTCGACCCACTGCCCGCCAAACTGCCCTAAACGGGAATGATGAACTCTGATTTGCACGAGTTGTCCTCGGAACGGGTCATCACGAACCGCAAGCGTGAATGCCAGCGCAGCATTGCATGGGATGGCCTGGCTCGGCATGTGAATATAGCGTTCGCTCCAGGCAGTTCACTCCAAAATGGCGGGCATCATCCTCGATCAATTTCTCCGCACCAACCTTCTCAGCTTTGCTCTGCTGGCTTTGAAAGATGGGCGCACCAAGTGATGATAACCATACCAATGGCGACAGCGCATATAAACAGCCCTCCTCACGTCCGGACTCGGCGATTGATGTGAACGATGACTATGTTCTGACCCGGGACGCCGCGGCTTCTGCAAGATTGAATCTGTCGCACTATATATGGCAGTCTTCGTGAGTTCAAGGAGGGAGGTCCGTTCCACGAACCGCTCTGACGTTGATCTAGCTTTGGATACAACCTTCATCCGCGCATACAGGATGCCATTCGAGGCAAGGAAAACCTACGGGTGGCAGACATCGGGACAGGCACAGGGTGAGTAGCTATCCGATCCTATTGCCAATCATCGGTCGCTCACGATTCCTCTAGAATATGGCTTCTAGATCTGGCATCATATCTCCCTCCTTCCGCCCAGCTTGACGCGATCGACATATCTTTCGGCCAAATGCCGCCTCGAGAATGGCTGCCCCACAACGTCAATCTTCGTCTCGTCGATGTCTTTCGTCCGCCGACTGAGGATTTGGTCGAGAAGTACGATGTCATACATATTCGCCATTTTGTTTGCGTCGTGAAGGATAATGATCCTGCGCCACTACTCAAGAACCTGCTGCGAATGCTGAAACCTGGTGGATGGCTGCAATGGGATGAATGGGATGTCCTCAACCGACATTTTACGAAAGTTTCAGCTGCTCATGCTCAAAGCAACATCGACAAGCTTGAAGAGGAGTTCGCAAACATGAGGCGCTACACGCCTAAACCCGAATGGCCACCACGGCTGGACGAGTATTTCTTGGTGCAAAATGTCCAACAGGTGGCTATGGAAAAGAGGCTATCGAGTGTTGGGCATTTGGCGTTTATGCACGATCTCACACTGCTCGTGTTTCAAGAATTGATCGATGGCGCTGAGCTAAAGGGCCTCATTGATGCGGAAAAGGTGAGATACCTTCGAGGACTGCTTGGTGGAGCGACAAGAGAGAGCAGGCAAGGTGCTGCATGGAACCTCACCAGGTGTATGGCTGTCGGGCAGAAGCCGGTCTCCGAGACACAAGGAGCTTTCCTTTTCTGAGAGGTGAATCTCCGGTCGAACTTCGCCCGGCAGATTGCAGCCATGCGGACGTGAAGTCGACCACGACCCAAGAACTTGGTCAAGCTGTCGCAGGAGCGCACCCGGAGTGTAACCTTGACTGAAGCTGTTGTGACCAGACACGCACATTGGTCGGAAGTGGGAAGACACTAGCGGATGGATGTCGATCTGGCGTACAACCACAGCAATGACCAGTTGACCGACCCGGCAATTGGGAAGCGCGTGGAGGGACGGCTTGCACAGCGATATCTTCTCCGCTAAGACTTCGCTGAGAGAATTTGAAGAAATGGCAGCGCATAGAAGCTATGCTGAGCGTGGCCGTTACCTGTAAATTGTGTCGTGTTCGTGTCAATACTTTTCACGCGAAAGCAAGAAGTGCTCTCGTTGCAGACGGCGACGTCATCAGCCTCGTCTCGTCTCCCGTCCAATTTCACGCCGTACACCTCTCTCAACCATCCATGAACATGTGTATGCACGACACCACGCGCAAGGTGGCATGATGGCCTCTCGAACACGCCGAAAGTACTCGGAGGATGAGTTCGACGACGATGACGAGCGACCACGGGGCCTGATCGGCGCAGTCAAAGTGCACCGCTCTCATTCACACTGAATCTGGCTTGCACTGACGCGTGCCAGTCCGCCCTCCTACGTCCCATCCGACCCTTCGTTTCACGCACCGCTCTCCGGGCCTACCTCACGACTTTCCTCGTATTAGCCACGACCCTTGTACTCTTCGCCCTAGCAGTCACTGCCTACGCTCTGTTCTATTGGTCGTACATCCCGCGCATTGGCTTCGAGCGTACGATCCACCTCCAGTTCGACAACGTCTACAAACCTCACGATGAACTACACCGGAACGTCATCGCGCGGACAAAAGAGCACCCCTACCCTCATGGAACGGTGAGCCTGACGCCGGACCTCATCGGTGGTCAGGGATATGATGTTATCGTGGAGCTCGACATGCCCAGGACGACGGACAACAGAGAGGCAGGGAACTTCATGTTGGAAGTGACAATGTACTCTGCTGGGACAGTAGCCGACCAAATCGTTGATGCCGCGAGATCAGCGGTGTCACCTGACAGCACGAAAGATGGCGCAGGCAGCGTGGTAGCTGTTTCCAGACGGCCAGCAATGGTGCCCTACAGGAGTTGGATAGTGGACGCCATCCAGACCGCGAAGAGTCTGCCGTGGTACTTCTTCAACCTCAGGGAAGAGAAGGACAAGTTACGCGTGCCAATATTCGAGAAAGCGGTCTTTGCTAGGGGCTCGGCCGGCTTGCCTGCGACTTTGCGTCTCGAGGTGCAAAGCACGCATCGATTGCAGATCTACAGCGCCGTGGCACACTTTCGAGCGCGATTCACGGGCCTGAGGTGGATCATGTACAATCACCGCATAATATCTGCGGCGATTTTCGTCACAGCTTTCTGGACCACGGAGCTGATCTTTTTCGCATTGGCGTGGGGTGTCGTGTCCTTCTATATCTCTGGACAGCAAGAGCCAGGAGATGTGAAGGCAGAGTTGCCCGACGACAAGACAACGGTCAAACGTGAGGAAGAAGACGAATCTAAGCCGGCACTATCGGATACCGAACGCACTTTCCCAACGTTGGGTGGCCAAGCGCCATTGCGTTACACCCCTCCTGTGAATGGCATTAAGCAAGAAGAGGAATACGAAGAGTCAGCTCTGCGCCCGGTGACACCTGCGGCCGAAGCCGATGACGAGGACGAAGATGTCGACTTTTTCGATTCTGGCATTGGGACATCAATGGAATCGAGCAATCCTAGCAGAAGAGATAGCATACGGAGGAGACGAGGCAGACTTAATGAGAGACCTGATGCAGATAAAGCGTACTAGGAGGCTTTCGAGTACATATTCAACTCTAGCAGTCGGATGCGGCAGCACAGCACGATAAAGTGAAGCATTCATAGTGGTTTGATGTGCACGGAAGGCGATGCTCGAGGTTGAAACGCACTGTGAAGGTCTGCAAATACCTGCGAAGCTCTTCCGAATGTGTTCTGCTTCGCGACAAGTTTCTGCTGTGCCTTCCATAAGTGTTCGTGTGATCTATCTATGATGCTCGCCTGCCGCAAGGGCCTCGCTTCAAGTGCTCAAAGCTCCGTCAACAAATCTCCATCTCACTTCCCCATCTACACTCCGTCTTCCTCACCACTCCTTTTGATATATCTTGATGGGGTATGCGACGCGGCCGCACATGTGGCAGCGACTTCGGGAACCCGAATGCATTCAGGCAACACAGGGCGCATCCACCAAAGTTTCATCAGACTGTCGGACCATAAGCCGCTGGAGGCCATGGAGTCTGGCAGCCTAAAGCAAGAC
Source organism: Cercospora cf. flagellaris (assembly GCA_005356885.1). Classification (NCBI taxonomy): domain Eukaryota; kingdom Fungi; phylum Ascomycota; class Dothideomycetes; order Mycosphaerellales; family Mycosphaerellaceae; genus Cercospora; species Cercospora cf. flagellaris. The sequence continues at coordinate 861,865 of RJLU01000009.1, read as the reverse complement.
CGTGTCCATAGCCATAGCCATAACCCGCCGGCTCCGCGGATCAGATCTACGTCTTCAGTCCAATTGGGAAAGACCCTGATTGTGGGCTGATAACTACCTTGTCACTGCTGCGGAAAGATTGGTGAAGAAGCACTGATCAGCCGTGGACATCTGGTTGATTTTGTCGCGAATTCGAGGTCGTTCGCGTTCACTTCCCATCAAGGCATTTGTATCGACGTTCCAAGCAATGGCTAGCAATGGACGGCGTGTTCCTTCAGCAGGGCTAATCGTGCTGCAAAGACAAGTACAGAAGTGATCGGCGTACGCGCGGAGAAGTTCGGCAGCCGTGATTGGAGCTCGCGCACCTTGCAAAGTGGATGAAGAAGACCCGAGTCCTTGGAGCACTTCATCTCGAGACTCGGCACCGAGATTCATATGCTGTGCATGCCCACTATACTGTACCGAATCGTATCCTAACGGTATGGTCTTGGGGGAAGAAGCACTGCGCACTCACGGGGAACGGCCGGTCAGGAACTGCCGGCATGGCCTAGACTCACACGGTCGGCCGAGCTGATTTCGCTATGGACACAACACAGAAGAGAGACAACCACACACCGTCGTGCTCGGTGTGTCAGAGAAGGAAGGTCAAGTGTGATCGCGTATATCCCTGCGCTGCCTGTAAGACGGATTATTGGCATACGCCACGCCCTAGCCACCTGAAGCCATGTTGACTTCTCTTTGATGCTTATAGGCACGAAATCTGGACTGGAATGTGTATTTCCTGAGCCCGTAAGTCTTTCCACGTGCCTCAGTAGACCGTTGATGCAGTCACACTGATACAGTACTTGCGAAAAGGGCACGCACGGCAAAAGAAAGCGGCGCAACACCGGACACCAGACAGCAACGCAGGATGGATTGACCAATTCTCGACCTTCTTATACCGACCGGGCAACCACAACTGCCACCGTCGGGTCTTTCAGGGAGCCAGCGAATGATATTTCATCACCAGCATCGACAAGCTCGCAAGGCGCAGGCACTTCCACGGCACGTCTAGTCTCGGAAGGTGGTGGCTATCGCTATGTCAACAATCACCTATGGAATGCCATCTCCACTGACCCTCACGCTTCGAATGGCAGTCCGACTGTCAGCCCAGAGGATGCTAAACCAAGTCCTGGTGGACGATCGGGGTAAGTCGCTCTAGCTTCGCAGCGCATCCTTCAGTGGCCATTTGCAGCATTACATTGTGCTGACCAGATGAAGGCATGGTATATACGAAGAGCCAACAAGGCCGGAAGATGCCAGCACCGGAAGAAACTTGATCTTCGGTGGCAGTGGTCCAGGTCATCCGGGTTCCTTTCAAGCACCTGCGAGCCAAATCGTTTTCTTGTGGCAAGCCTTCCAGGGCAATGTTGACCCAGTCATGAAGATATCTCACGCGCCAAGCGTTCAAAACATCGTACTCGGCCAGATCGGAAACCAAGTGCTACCTCCTAACGAACAAGCTCTTGTGTATGCCATCTACATGATAGCTGTTGTCTCGCTCACTAACGAGCAGTGCGGAGAATCCTTGGGCGAATCGCGGAACGGCCTCCTTCAAAAGTATAGGGCAGCTACAGAGGCTGCCTTATCAGCTGCTGGGTTCATCACAAGCACCGACATTATGGTCTTGCAAGCTTTGATCTATTACCTGAGCGCATTGCGCAGTCTCGGCGAAATTCAGCTTGTGTGGTCGCTGCTTGGGATCGCCATCCGAATTGCGGGAACGCTTGGACTGGCCCGCGATGGCACCTCTCTGGGCCTGTCACCATTCGATACGGAGATGCGCAGACGGCTCTGGTGGGGTCTCGTGTACTTCGACGGGCGTATGGCGGAACTAGTAGGCCAGGACGGAGATCTCATGGGCAGCAGCTTCGACGCTGGTGCCCCTTCGAACCTGAACGATAGCGATCTCTTTCCAACCATGACCCGCCTGCCAGAAGCTCGGCGCGGTCCATCAGATGCTTGTTATCTCCAAGCACGTGTGCTCAGCATCACTGTGGCTCGCAGCCTCCAGAGCATAACTGGCCCTTCTGGAACCTGGCATAGATTGCACGATGCTAGTATGCCCACGGCAGAGAAGCTAGAGATCATGCGACGCATCGAGCAACGGTACAGTGAGGAGATTATAGAGCCATGTGACCCAACTGTTCCGTTACAATGGCTCAGCATCAATACTGCGAAGACCTTTTCGACCAAGTTGCGTTTGATCTCAAAGATCCCGATCGTAGATCTGGACAAGGACTGGGAGGACGCCGATGGCTTCTCAGAGAATGCATTTATCCTCAGTATGGACCTTCTTCAGATTCAGCTGAATCTTTGGTGTGAGCCGTCGGTCCAGCCTTGGAGGTGGCATTGGCAAGCGCATTTCCAATGGTATGCTCTGGTGACTCTGCTTCGACAGACGAGGCTACGTCGCTCTGGCCGAGGGGCTTCGAGAGCGTGGACGCTGATTCGCAAGGTTTTCGACATCATAATCCCTAGTCTGGAGACTGGTCCGAAGAAAAGCCTGTTACTCGAAGGCATCCACTCTTTGCTCAATGCCGCAAAGCGACAACAAGAGCTTCCTGACCAGAAACCGCTTTCATCAAACAGCGACCAGAAATTGCCCTTGCTGACTGGCCAAGCCGTGCAGTCTCCAGCTCCAGCCTTCACACCAACAAATGGCCATGGCCCCCACCCACCCGCCTTCGCGCCTCACTCGCATAGCATGCCAATGCACGAAATGACAATACATCAACAAATGCCTCCTCCTGGCATGTTCGGGCAGCCCTTCATCGATAATTTCGAAGATCCTGTGCTCGGTGGGCTGGATCTGACGGCCATTGACTGGGTGGAATTCGATCGGCTGGCATCAGAACTCTCGCGGCAGTGAAGAACGACAGTATTGTTTGAGAACCAGACTCCACGAACTGGGACCGACAGAGGTCACATATATCTTTCGAATCCGACTCGGTGCCGAAACACTTGGTCGTGGACGAAGTGCGTGCGCACGTGACCTGGTATCCGAACTCAGTGAAGCCCGGATGGAGGAGCCGAAAGTGAGAGGATGTCTCATCGCAAGACACGTGGTATGATATCGTACCAAATATGGCATTCGGGTCAATCTTTGGCCTGCCGGCCGCGACATCAACCTGTGTGCCCGACGGCTTGGCATTTCGAGACCTTGTACTGTCTCCCGAAAGACGATGTGACACTTGGTTCTACGCGTGCTTATATCAGGCCTATAAAGAGTCCCTCGTTATTGTCAGGACCTTTTCGACATCACATACACCTTCTCCCGACATCTAGGGAGCCACTCACGCAACTGCTTCAGTGTATAACACTGTAGCAACAATGCCCCTGTTTGAAGAGAAGTTGGGCAATGGAAGCGTCGACAATACTTTCAATAACTCCAAGAACCACCAGGATGAGGTCGAATGTGCGCCGCCAAGTGGAATTAATGTCCTCGTCGTAGGAGCTGGAGTCGGCGGGCTTGCAACGGCTCTTGAATGTGTCCGCAAAGGACATTCTGTTCGAGTCGTAGAGCGATCCGAATCTGCAAGTGCCGGAGGTGAGTCTGCACTTCCAGGTCCTGCTTTGCCTGCATGCTGACTCTGTCGAGGTGATATGTTCACTATCGGCGCGAATGCTTTGCGACTCTTGGACAACTACCCGACCATGAAGCGGGAATATGATGAGATCGCTATCCACAATCTGTGGCTGAGATATCGCAAATGGACTGGAGAAGATCTTGGAGATCCGTTTCCGTTCGGTGGCGGAGCGAAAGGAGCAGAAGAGAATAAGCATGCGAAGAAGCCACCTATGACCACTGTTCTCAGGCCACTATTCCACAAGATGCTGTACCATCAGCTCGAACGATTCGGGATTGATGTTCGGTTCGGTGTGAACGTCAGAGAATTTTACGAGGACGTAGATCGTGGCGTCGGTGGCGTTTTCACAGAGACTGGCGAGAGGATCGAAGCAGATATTGTTATTGCTGCTGATGGCTTGCATTCAAAATCACATTCGCTCGTGTCCAAGGATGCTCCGGAGGCGAAACCAACAGGCCGCACCATCTTTCGATCTGCGTTTTCTCTCGATATTGCCGAAGCAGACCCACTCGTGGCCCAGACGTTTGGGCGACTCAACGGCAAAGATCCATTGATGCAGGTCTGGCTTGGTCCCGAGACTCATGCTGTTGTCCTGGCGTATGTGGACAAACAGGGTGAAAATGGGCGTCTCTGCTTTGGAGTGACTTTTCGCGAAGAAGAGAGCGAAAATCGAAAGGAGACTTGGAACGATACTGTTCCGTCTGAAGAGGTTCTGACTGTTATGGACCGACTTCCAGGCTGGAGTGAAGCCATGAGACAGCTTTTGCGCGTCAGTCCTTCGAAACACATCGTAGCATGGCCGTTGAACCCTCGCAACCCCACCGCGCAGTGGTACTCACCCGGTGCTCGTGTGCTGCAAGTCGGCGACTCCGCACACAGCTTCCTCCCAACATCAGGCAACGGGGCCACACAGGCTATAGAGGATGCCATAACGATCGCCGCTTGTCTTGCGCACGCCGGCAAAGGTCAAATCTCAACCGCAGTGAAAGTACACAATCTCCTTCGCGCTGATCGCGTGTCTTGCGCACAGCTACTCGGTTACGTCAATGCCGCGCGTGTGCAGAAAACGGATTTCGAAAAGGTTGGGAAGGATCCCAGCAAGGTGCAACACAAGACGCCGAAGTGGCTTTGGGCACTCGATCCTGAAGCTTATGCTAATGATAATTACGCAGAGGCTGCGAAGAGTCTTGCGCCTGGAGCACCGGAATTCGAAAACACGAACATACCTGATGGGTATACGCCGAAACCCTGGACGATTGATGAGGTTGAAGAGTCACAAAAGGCTGGGCAGCCCATTGAGCTGGAGGGCGACTGGAGTTGATCAGACAAGCTGTTAATTTGCAATGACAAGTTCAACTTCTGTCGAGGTGTTGGAAATTTAACATAATGGAGCAGCCATCTGTATGCACTCCGTCATCATAATAAGAATTCGCCATGCATCGTCTATGTACCTGTAGCGCCCGCACTAAATGCACTGCTCACGACTCGTCTTCCAACTCGAGCTCCAAATCAGAAAAGCTGACCTCGATTCCTTTCTCATCATCCTCGCCTTCTTCCGGCGTAGGCTTCGCCGCGTAAACGCCCACCCAAATATCCTCTTCATCTCGGCCCTCCATGAACGCCCACTTGATCTCTCTCATGGGCTGAAATCGACAAGTCAGCAAGGACTGGCCGTTCAGGATACAAGTGAACAAACGGTAAAAGAAAAGAGCTGGACCAAAAACTCACCTTCAACTTGTCCTCCCCTTCCTGTCTCGCATAAACCCACAACGTCTTCTCCTTCTTCTCAATCTTAAACCGCGCCTTCTGATGATACTCCTGACTCATCGGCGCCAAAGACCAATCACTAAACCTATCCGTCCCGACAATGCCCAACACAGAACTCAATTCGAAGAACTCAATCCCAGCTTTGACCCATTTGCTCGGTCTTACAGGATTCTGTGGTTCTTCGTCTTCGGCTTTTTTGATCTCATTCTCTGTGGCTTTGGGAGTTGCAGAAGATGGAAAAGCGAGGATCAGACCGCCTTGGTCGTATTGTGTGTGCCACGGGGCGTAGACTGTTACGGAGATGGATTTGAAGGTTTTGGCTGGGAGCTTTTGGTACAGAGTGGGGGCGTTGAAGACGTCGTCTGTGTCGGAGCGGCGCCAGATGTCGGTTTTGGGGGGAGCGGTTATGGTGAAAGATTCAGTTGTGGGGTCTTCTTTTGGTTGTGAGGCTCCGTTTATGGCGGCCCATTTGGAGGGTGGCATGGTGAGTTCTTTTTTGGTCTTGCTACGGCTGCGGCTGATGTTTGTGAGATACGCAATTCGTCTCTGCGTCTCTTATACTGGTGTCGTGAGCGGGAAACGGTTCTGCTGTGATTGCTTATTGCGCTACGAGGCTCTACTTATATGTGTCGCTCTTCATGCGGCTTTATCTATGAGATGATGTCGATCGATAGGCGTCGAACGTGGCACTAACCTGACGACATGGGCTGCATAAAGTAAAGCCGCTGCGGAGGGGGCGAATTAGGATGTGTCCGAAAAGTGGGTCCTGAGAGCGCTCCTTCCTACCTCGGCAGCACGATCACGAGACGACATCCAAGTGAAGAGCGGCAGGTACAAATGCAGTATACTAAAGACGTGGCACGCTGTGGACAGGGTGGTAGTCTGAAACTGGATTTCCCGCAGCAAGCATGCGAATTGGCATTCGAAACAACTCACACCGCTCTCGCCAAAGCCTTTTCACATTTTCCTGATCCTGCACGTGCTGGGCAACACAGATCAACCACTGACGATGAGGTGGCAGCAGACCTCTGCTGACAGCAAAGGCGTAGCTCATTTCTCCGATTGCAAATGCTGTTCCCAGGACTTGAGTGCCGTTTCGATGCCCTCAGACAGTCCTGCAGCTCGAGGGACAGTGTCTTCTCGGAAGCTCAGGTGGCTAGTTCGCCATGATAACCAAGACTGAGCCTTTGCGCCCTCGGCAGCTGCAAACAACCCGACTGAAATATCGACCATGAACTTTCTGTCGTCTGCCGTATAAAAGCAAGTCGCTGCGCAAGTGTCGCAGAAATAACGATGGCAGCCTGGAGAGGAGGTGTACTTCTTGAGCTTCTCATTGCCACCCTCGAACTTGAACGGTACCTTGCCTCCTTTGTCCAGAAAAATGTCCATGTAGGGCACGAAAGCCCAGAATGTGGCTTCCATGCCGGACGCAAGGCGGCAGGAATCGCATCCGCATAGGCCAGCTGGGAACTTGGTGTGGTCGTCGTGAAGCCAGTACTGCTCAATGCTGTCTGGAGCATCTGATCGCGTAATGTCATTCGCAGATGACTTATCCGGCCAGACTTTCTTGACGATGACCGACCTGGGTGAGGGTTGACCGAGATAGAACTGCACTCCACCACATTTGCAGTATGCATGTAGCTTGTCTGCTGAGGTATTCAAGGGGCTGCTCCCAGAGCTGGACTGCCAGTACACAGGGAGCTGATCCTTGCCCTCGCCAAATCGACCTGGCCAGCGATCCAGTTTCTTGCCGTGGATCCCCAGTAACATGTCCGCGAAGCCGCCGTCTAGAGTATCGCTGAGGAACTCATGGCCCTGCCAATCAATATGTTTGTCGATGTCGTCAAGAGTGCCAGTGGTAGCGTCCCAGGTAACCTAGAATTGCCTGAGTCAATGAATGCTTGCAGGTCGCCGAGATCTTATGTTGCGCCCCCAGCCGCGAGCTTGCGATGCCCAGCTACGGGTGTGATATCAAGGATTCGACGCACCTTGCTATCGGGATCCTCCGCGTCCTCTACGCAGCGCGCCATCATTTGACAACCACATGTCGGACAATGGTATTGGATTATGCGCTTCGAGAATTGAAAGCCCTTGAGCTTATCCACCAGAGATCTCGCAGGTTCGTAATATGCTGGGAGAAAGGTCACTGTGAGGCATAGAGCTCCGGTCATATGGCGACAGGAGTCGCAGTGGCACATGTAGCCTTTGAGAGGCAAATCGGCCTTGCGGATGCTGATCTCATGGGAGATGTTGCCACAAATGCAGGAAGCCTTGAAGGTATGAGTCTCGTCCGCCATGATTTCCGATGGAGAGTTGAAGGTCTTGACGTTGTCATAAAAGTCTTATGCTTCATCTGAGCACATGTTTATATACGAGCAATTGCCGCGCATTCGCATTCAAGCCCCGCGCTTGGCTGTTACACGAAAGCGGCAAGTGTAAGGCGCGTGCCAGGCTGCAGCGACGATGGCTGCAACCATATTGAGACGCGTCGGAAGGTCATAACGACGCGTGCGCAAGTGGAGGGAGTGAAGTGAAGAGTGACGGGTCAGACGATGGTGGTGAACAAGACCACGATGGCCTGCCAAGACGTACCTGCCGAATTTCACCCGATGATGATGATGACAGAATCCGGCGCGACTTCTTTTCTGATTGCGCGACTTGCACATCCTTTTGCGCGCATACACTGCCGCCAACCCTTCTCGCCCTGTGCTCGCATCGGAACCGCCGCTTGATTGTTTCGAGCTTCCACGGGCTCTAGCGAGTGCGCGCGCCGCCGTGCCTTTACCCTTCCAACACAGGACTCGACCGAAAGAAACAGAAACGATGGGCGATTCTTACCATCCGCCGCGCTATCGCGACATTCGATACTCCGATCGATACTCTCCGCCACCGCGTCGCGATCACTATGACAGTTATCGCGACGACCACCACCGAGACAGCGGTTACAGCTTCCGCGGCGCCAGCGAACGAACGGACAGTTACCGTCCGCCACGCAGCGACTTCACATTTGAAGCAGCAGGACCGCCCGCACCCCGCTTCCCGCCAGCTCCACGCGATCACAAACCGCCCTCACGACCACGCCAGGACTTTAGAAGAGGTCGCGGAGGACGTGGAGGTGGTCGTGGTGGCAGGGGAGGTCGCCCATTTGTTCCAAAGCCGGCCCACAAACGTGCAATTCTAGGCTTCACTGAAACAGATGAGGCGCCCGAAGAGATGTTCGGGACCTCAGAGCACGCCAAGTTTCGCGACACTGATTCTAGCGACGACGAAGACGAGGAAGACGATGGTGCCGACGAGGAGCATGCACGTAAGCGCGTCAAGACTACAGACGCTGCTGAGCAGCCCGCTCGTCCACAGTGGTCGAATCCCGATCCGTATTCAGTCTTGCCTCCGACCGACGTGGTCACCACTGCTAAGAAGGACATCGTGCAAACCATACGGAAGCGCAAAGCGGAGGTGGCTGCAAGCGAAGCGGCAGCAGCCAATTCGATCAAAGACAATGCAGATTTCATTTCCTTCAACTTCGATGATGATGAGCCAAAAGAAGAGTCGGAAGCCGCAAGCGATTCCTCAGAGGGCGATGACGAGGACTTTATTGGCGCCCCGCCCCCGCCTCCACCACAGGACTTTGTGATGCCTACAGATGAAGAGCTTATGCAGAACTATGCGAATGCGGGCGCCGGACGCGGTAAGAGAAAGCGAGGGCTCGAGCAAACGCTTCCATCAAGCGCCGGCACTATCGTGGACGAGTGGCTGCCTGATGGCTCCGATATGACGCCGTGGTTAACATCGGATGGTGGTTTCCAGTCCAATGTTGGTTTGCAGTAAGTCATCGCGAGTGTACCACACGCCGATTTTGGCATTTGGGGCATTAGAAGCTGACTCGGTTTCAAGCAGATTGCACAAGGAAATCATTGATTTCTCCCACTATGTCGCCCCACGTCCGTACGAGCAGAAAGCACGACGCGATCTCATCGACCGCATCGAGCGTGTCGTACGCCGCGCTCCAGATGGCGCAGACGTCGAAATTCGATCGTTTGGCTCATTCGCCTCCGACCTCTATTTGCCCACCGCGGACATGGATCTTGTAGCAGTATCACGGAGCTACCTGTCTGGGACGCGTCCGGTATTCTGCCAGACCAATACCAAGATGTAAGTATTTGTGTTGTTTGAGCTCCCCCATTTCCTCAACAAAGGCTAACGCGTGTAATTTTAGGTTCAAGCTGGCGGCGCTCCTGAAAAGATACAATATTCCCAAAGACGACATGGTGACTGTCATCACGAAAGCTAAGGTCCCAATTCTCAAATTTGTCGATGCCAAGACCGGCATCAAAGTCGACATCTCTTTCGAGAATGATTCCGGTCTCAAGGCTTTGCCGACCTTCCGCGCATGGAAGGAACGCTTCCGCCATATGCCCGTTCTCGTAATGATCATCAAACAGTTTCTTATCATGAGAGGCCTCAATGAAGTGTTCTTGGGCGGGATCGGTGGCTTCACCATCATCTGTCTGGTCACGAGCATGCTGCAGCATATGCCCGAGACAGATCTCGAAAGCGACGAGCTTGGTTATGGCGAGCTTCTGCAAAAGTTCTTCGATCTCTACGGCAATAAATTCGACATTGAGAACACTGGCATCATGATGGAACCCGCCAGACGTTTCAGAAAGGGTATCGACCACGTCCTCTGCAAGATCAACTACGACACCCTCACGATCGTGGACCCAAATCGCCCTGAAAATGACATCTCAGGCGGCTCCCGACACATTGACAAGGTGTTTAAGTGTTTCCGCGGCGCCTACAATGAGATCCAGAGACGCCTCAACGATGTTCGGACTGGAAAGGTCAAATCACGCAGCATCCTTGGCTGCATCCTAGGTGGCAACTACTCGTCGTTCGAAGCACAGCGTAGCCTGCTCCATGCTCTTGATTCGCAGCGATCGACTGGTGTGCCTCCAGCTCCGCCGCCACGTTCGTACCCCGGCTACCCACAATATCCGACGCAACCACTGCCAGCTCGGCCGCCACCACCAGCTCGGCCGACTTACCCGCCACCGCCACAGCTGGCATCACAATCTGGGTACGCATCTCAACCCTATGGTCCAACAGCTGCCGGGGACTGGTCCTCGGGTACACAACAGTACGAGTCAGCTCTTCCGCCTGTTGTAAACCGCTTCGGCTCTCGACGGTAGAAGACAACTTATGGAAAGGAGGCTGACTGCTGTATAGTGTGACACGCCCGAAGGGGAAAAAGCAGGCAGGAGCTACAGCAGCAGCACCGCCGGTAGCTCAAGGCAACGGCAACACCACCGCCAAAGCTAAAAAACCGAAGTGGACCAAAGCACAGAGGAAAGCAGCAGCGGCGGCCGCGGCTGAAGCAGATGGGGCAGGGGCAGCGAGCAGGTGAGTTGTTCGCCGGTCCCTCGTTCAGGATACGTTCGAGATCTGATATGTTTGCAGCTCGAATGCGCCCCCGACGCAAAAGGCGAGTACAAATCCGACGGAGAACGCGAGCACGAAGAAACAAAAGAAAAAGGCGAAGAAGGTAATGGAGCCCAAGCTGTCCAAGAATGACAAGCCCGGTCGCAAAGCCCTTAGGGAGCGCAAGATTGCGACCCGGGCTGCCAAGAAAGCTGCCAACGGCACCGGACCCAGCGGCTCTTGATTTTCGTGTATGAGTGACGGGAAACGTAACGACCGGTAATGTGGCATTTTCGTAGAAGCGGCGCGCACGCTGCACAGATGATACCCCTGTACTACTACTAGTTGACTTTTGCACAGGCAGGCGGCACCGACAGTAAACAATTCGTTCGTTGAACTCGCTCGCTCGCTTCCGTGTCCCGCACGCGGGGACTTTTCTCATTGCATAGTGGCTATTAGCTGGTGTGCAGAGAGGAACCTAGAGGAACGCACGCGACGCGACGCGAGGTGTTAGCGTGGACCTTTGCGTTGGTCACATTCGTCGGCGATGATCCAGGGGACCACAAACCTCGCAACAGCGCGCAAAACTCATCGAAGGAGTGAAGTCGCCGGCTGCTGTTCGTGCTTGCCGGCTGGATTCACAGTTACCAAAGTTAGTCAGCACGGCCGTTGCCCGCTGGCCAGAAGTGAAGTGAAGAGGGCTCGAAACGTCCTTCCGCTTGCTTCAACGTCATTCGTCACCAGCACCATCCATCTCAAAGCTCGACTGCCGCAACACCACTGCGCCGGCATTTCGCGGTATCGCAACGCCTTCATCCGAGTCATTATGGCTTCAACAGACTCCAAGGTACTTGTTGGCGTTCTTGTCCCTATTCCAATGTTACTGAAATGTACAGCGGCGCGGTCCCGATCAAAGCGAGATCAAGAACAACCAGACAAAAGAGCCCACTTTCCGCTTCCTCGACCTTCCGCCGGAACTTCAGCTGAACATCATTGAGCATGCCGTCACGATGGACGAGCCGATCAGCATTAGCTGGCACGCCTGGGAGGATCTCATTGGGAAGCGGAAGCCAGTTCCCTTGGGTGCATTAGGCCTGCCTTGTTACGATTTGTTCCCATCCAAAGAAAATCTAGCAGCACGAGCCCAGCCAGCGATCACCCGTGTCAACCGGAGCATCCGAGCCGACGCCCTCAAAATGTACTATAGGAACAACACTTTCGTGGCGGAGTACTGTCATTGGAAGACTTACGATTTCGACACGACATTTTGGATGTGGACCCGTGCTATAGGTGAAGAGAACCGACGCAATGTGGGCGAGCTCATTGTCTGGGATGAATGCCCTACAATAGCGCCGCTTGAATCCGAGTATGATGAGGAGAATGATTGGTGCTTGCGAGACCTCAAAAGTTACGTCAGAGAGATGCAAGGGACGGTAGGCAGTAGGATGACCCATCAAAAGTACCCAAGCTGTAAAATCACGTTCAAGGAGACAGATTGAGTGAGTATTGCCCATCGACATATGCGGAACTGTCACTGATCAAGGACCAGATTGACTCGGCCGCAGTCCCCGTGACCGCTCTCTACTCTCTCGGGTCTCGCCCGTCTCTAGCTTCCATCTCAGCAGCATAGTGCTCATCGCTCTCCAGATCAAACGGTAGGGGCTGGGTAATGGGCAAGATTGGCGCGCCAACCTCCTCGAGTTGCTTCAGCCGCATCGCAGTCAAAGGATGAGATCGATTGATCGAGTAGACCTTAATACGATGGCACGAAGACGTGACATGGAGGTCGAAGTTCCTGTAGCATCATAAGTCAGCTTCCGCAACACTTAAGGTCGAGAATGAACAAGGATGCAACTTACCAGGCACTCCTCACGTAGGTCGGCTGTGTGTTCAACGCATTGTCCCACGTCGTGCAGCAGAACTCCAGCCAACCTTCCGCATCCACTGGCATCTCGATCCACCACGTCCGCATACCATAGTAGAACTTTTTGCTCAGATTCTCAAACGGCACCTCATACCACACACTGCCTCCATCAGCACTAACTTCCACTCTTTCTGGCCAATGTCCTCCCGTTGCCCCCGAGTACGCCCAACCTGTCAACTTGATCTTCCCATCATGTACGATCTGATCCATATCCACAGGCGTCATAATCGCGCTCGAAACAGGCATATCCTGGATCGAAAATCCATTCGAGTACAAGACATTCTGCTTGCCCAACTGCGGCGTGTAGTAAAGATATTCTTTCTTCTGAACAGGTGCCTGACTTGGTCCTTTGATCGCTCGAATCTTGTACAACCACTTACAGCTTCTCACACCAATGTAACCGAACACAACCGCTCGCAAAGGGTAACCGTGAATACGTGGAAGTGGTTCGCCATTCATTTCCCACGCTAACATGACTTCGTCGAATTTGACTTTTCGATAGGGGACCGAGACGACATAGTTGTAGACTTTACCTTTCTTGAAGTAGGTGTCTGCGCCGAAAAATTCGAGGTGGATATCGTTCACTTCGTCTTCATCGTCGTCATTGGATTTTTTGAGGCCGCCGCAGTAGTCGATTACGTCTTTGAGGTAGACGCCGCCCCAGCGGGCATTGCCAATTGCGCCTTCGCCCCAGGGAGCGTTGATAAGTTCGTCACCATCGCCGGGGTATTGGTTGATTTGTTCGATACGGCGGGTTCCGGAACATTGTAGGGCTACGACGTGGGAACGTTTCTTGAAGAGTTTCTCGTTTTGAAGGTCGGCTAGGGTGAGCTTCTTGGGGTTGTTGACGAGGCCTTCGATTTCGAAGTCGTAGGCTGATTCGTCGATTTCGGGGATTCCTCCGTGATTTCGGACGAAGAAGTCTTTGTTGGATGTGATTTCTGTTTCGACCAGGCGTTTGCGGGGCGGTTCGCCGTTGTATGGGAAGCATAGAATATGAAGCATATCGGCACTTTTCTCTTATTGGACGTATTTCCAGCTGATGGCGGGAATGTCTTGCAGCGAGGGTCCGCACGCATAGTAGTACTGCTTCCAGCGCACGCCTTCTAGGATGGGGTTTGTGTTTGGAAGAGGAGCGAGTTGAAACTCCGGAGGGGAAGGGAACTTGTACTGGGCCATGACGCGTTCGCATTCTTTCCGTTTTTCGGGGTACTTTTCTCATTCGACATAACCTTTCCAGCCTTCACGTTCTTCGGCGAAATGTGGAGTCTCTGTCTTGTAGAAGGGAAAGTCATCGATGGAACCAGAATTGGGAAGTACCACCTTGTTCGCCATATCGCACTTGGTACTTGGCTGGCTAGAGATCGCATTGTGTGATGAGTTCGGAAGGGCCATGGTGGCTTTGATCTGCTGTCTGGCAGGAGCGGTGGACGATGAATGCTAGTGGAGGAATCTAGATTTGGCGAAGCAGGAAAGCAGTATACTAACTTACCGTCCGGACTGTACGCGGCAGCACTACGACGCAAGCAGGTCCGTCTCCGCATAGCTCCAACGCAGTGGTACATCATGATGAGCACAAGATAGCAAATGGCAGCAGAACGCATGAACTCCGGCTTGTGGTGAAGGTATAGGCTTCTGTGCCAAGTTTCCATCAAGCATCAAAAAGCATGGATCGAAGCGACCGACGTCCAGTGAGATCGCGTAGAGAGCCATGGGCGGGTCTTGAGTGTTCAATGTCATAGCGTTGTCATCGTCGTGCGCGTCTTCATAAGCGATTTGCAGTGGTCGGCAACAAAGCGGAAGTGCACAGCAGTAGGCAGTCTTTCGACGGTGTACGCGCCCGTTCCAATGATGCATCCGCCCTGTATACCGGTAGTACGGGCTGGGGTAATTCGCCGCCCATTGAGGTTCCAAAAGAAAGTCCTGGTGTTGATGTTAATGTGAGCGCTGGAGAGTGCCGGGAGCGCCTGCTCTACCGGCAGAAATAAAAGTGGAGCCCATCGGACTCGGAATCAAGAACATCATCGAAGCCGCGCTCCATCCATCCTTCGTCGTAGACATCCAAATCGCTCACCATGATACTACGATCGCGAACAATAGCGCCCGCTCTCCGACTCGCAACACGAAACTATGCGACGAAGCACGAACCTCGTCAAGTCCTCAACGCAGAAGTGATAGCCCGACTCCAGCAACAGGAGCAAGCTATTGCGAACCGACAACGAAACGCACCACCGCCTGGCTCAGACAAGTACTTCTACTTGACGGCGATTGGACTTATCCTAGCGACTCCGCCGATTATTTATTACTGGTGGCAGCATCGGGCAGAGCATATGGGAAAGAAGAAAGAGGATATGCTTAAGCAGATTGAGATTAAGCGCAAGGAGTTCTTGGAGAGCCAACGATGAGCAGTACGGCTTCTGCTGGAACATATATGCAATGAGCATGGGGACTATAACGTCGCTGAGGTCGTCCTCAGGTGAAAGGTCGAGGCGCAAACGTCCGGTCAGTGGTTTGAACATGATGGGAAGTTTGCTGCAAAAGCCGCATCTTCGCAGGCTCTTTGGCCGTATCGCCCGTTCCCGCCGGAAGAAGCTACTAGCTGGCCTCTTGTCACACCTCACACCCCACTGGCTTTGAGCGACCGAGGAGAGGAGGAATGGTACTCCACGGAGACGAGACGACCCGAGATGGACGATCTCATTCCCGGGCCTATATTGTCGGACAGAATCTGCGACTACGTAAAACAGCCATCTCCGGTGGAGATTGATGCATATGCAACGTGAGAGGATGGGGAACATGACCGTGGGCGCTGTCAACGCAAAGACAGAGGGCAGCTCCATCCATGAGACGGCGATGCTCTGTTCAGGGAAATCATAGGGCCATGTCCTCGATTGTGTGGGGCTTGCTCGCACATTGAGACTCGAAGCGAGACGCATCGAACATAATTCCGAGAATTTGAGCGACTCCGAGTCAGCTAATATTAAGACGGACTAGATGTACAAGATGCAATTCGTGGGAAAGTGAACACAGTACTCATGAATCACATTATACCTGTACGCGAGAATTATGTACTCTTGCTTGCTGTCACAGCCATTTTTTGTCTCTTGGAACCCTACTGCTGCATAAGGAGTGCACTTTGCTTCCTTTCCCCAGGAAGTCCCCTATATCTCCAATGATAAGCCCACATTCCCAGCCATCCCAAGGTGAAATCAACGCCAATCGCAATGCTTTTTTATACAAGGAAGGTCCGTAGTCCTGGTCATATCTCTCGTCTCGTGCACGATAAACTCTCTGTTTGTTCTTACTGATACTCGCTCTGCTTATTCGGTTACCACAAACCAGCAAGACCGGTGAACCAGCCAAAGGTTACGACAGTTACGCCCACCATGCCGAGGAGGGCTATCCAGGTCTGCTTCTCGAGACTTGAGGCTCCGTTGCATGTTGCGCACACGTAGTCGGCCATGGGCGTGTACGGTTGTGGGCTGTACATGCCAAAGGTGAACTGGTCGTATGTTCCCAAGTAGCCAGCCTGTGCTCGATCCGTGACATCTTTGGCAGCATCGTGAATGATAAGTGTGTAGGTCTCGGTAAGAAGGGGCACGGTGGCGCTAGCTTGGAAGGCGCCCGTGTCCCATGTGAAACTTTGAGTCTCCTCCACAGTCAAGTTCATGGCCAAAGTGTACGTCTGCTGGTTCTTGCTGCATGATGCGAGGACGTCAATAGCGGAGGGAGTTACAGATAGCGAAGTGTAGTTCCAGGCGAAGGTGATGTAGTCCTTGATCTTGTAATACTGTGTGGTCATCGGATTCGGCGTAATCATGGACACACCACCTGCTGGAAGACGCGCATCGAATGTCTTGGTCGATGAGCCTCCCTTTTTCGTTCCCGTGCCAGTCTCCTTGCCCGTGTTTGTGCCAGTCTCCTTCTCGTCATCATCGTTCGAGTCACCGGTTGTTTTGCTGTCTCCACCTGTAGTGGTGGCACTTTCGTCGCCAGATCGCGTGCCCGTGGGCTCGGTGGTGGCAGTGTTGCCCTGGGTGGCGCTGAATGACAAGTCGAAGGACGTCCTCCCGCCATTGTCGTTGTTGTCATTGTTGTCGTTATTATCGTTGTTCTCTTGTCGGGGGAAAAGCGCGTCGATGTCGTTCATGCCGTTCAGTGCCTCAATGGGCGCCCAGCCAGCCTTGCTCGCGCATGCTGCAGACACGAGCAGCAGGGATGCCAGCACCTCGCAAGGGCGCATGGTGATGATATTACAGCGGAAGAATACTCAAAAGGCAAGTCGCAGCTGGCCAGCCGTGCGTGCGTGGCAGAGTCGATGTTGTGGTGCGGTGAGTCTTGGTGTTTTCTGCAAGCCGCGTCTCCCCTCGTGCTCTCCCGTCTGGTAGTCGCTCAACGGTCGGCGGTGATCGGACGGTCGTGGCTGCTTCGAGAGCGCGGAGATCGACAAGCGAGTGACTGAAGCACGGGTGCAATCGAAAACGGGCGTACGAAGCGAATGACGGTGTTGTTGGCGATGAAGAATGTACAGCAGGACGAGGTGAGCAGCGTGAGCGAGTGAGAGGGAGCAGAACGAGATCTCTCCTTCGCCCAAACCCAAACAAGCCAGGGAACGCCTCCCGGCAAACCATAATTAGCAACGCGCGCTAGTCTGCTCTCTGTTCTCTTCTTCGTATTCTCATTGTCGATACCGTTTTGCTACTTGCTCTGGTACTCATATTATACAGGTTCGCCTCATCTCGAGCCGGTATTTATGCTCCTACTCTGTATACGTCTCGCACCTGCCCTCTACCCGCAGCGATGCGCAGACTCCAGGTGGGCTTGGCAACGCGAAGCCGCGAAAGGATCAGCGCTGGGGTTGCCTGAGCATCCGAATCCCGGTCTAGCACGCCCCAATGTCTTCACGCCTCTATCCACAGCACTTCTTCACGACGCTGTACCGTAGGCGCGCCACATTCTGCACGCATGAGCTCACGGCGACAGTCAGGCTAGCCGTCTCTTCATTTACCCCGGCCTCCTAGCAACCAGAAGAGACCTCTCAGTATCCTCACCACCAACCAGAGAAAGATGCCTTTCGCATGGAATATCCGCAGCACGACGTGCGATATTCTCCAGGCCTTTGTGCATCGGGGCACGCTCTCCTTGTCAAACTCCTTCACTGCTTCGGCAATAGAGGGCGCATCGCAGAGCGCTTTGCTCAAGGAGTAGCCGTCCATAATCGCCATGTTCATACCGTTGCCTGCAAAAGGGCTTACGGCATGCGATGCATCTCCGATATACACGACTGGCTCTGATTCGATATCTGTGTGAGAGATTGGCCTCTTGTCCTGGGCATTGAAGATCTTCAGCGAGCTCATATCGGTAGCTTGCAACAATTCTTCGAGCTTCTCTCCGAAGACTGCACCTCTCGATCTCACTTCCGCCATAATGTCGTCCTTCATTTCCAGCGCTTTCTCGCCCGAGACTGGTGTTCTTGGTTCCTTCGATCGATGCGTTATGAACCACACAGCACTCCTGTCATCAATGGGAAACACCACCAAACCTGTCCCTTGCCCTCCAATGACCGGACCAAAAGAGTCCTGCACTTGCGGAGGAACTTTCCCAGGCTCGAAGAACGCATTTCCGGTTATCAAGGAAGCTCCGATGAATTTTAAGCCATCATCCGGCCTCAGCGCCCTCCGCATCTTGCTACTCGCCCCGTCCGCGACAACCAACAAATCGCAATGCACCTCTTTCTCATCGTTCCCACTTAACTTCACATCCATCCCACCTTTCTCTGACTTCCTCGCCGAAACACATTGCACATCAAATACCGCCTCCACATTCTCTGGCAATGCCCTAATCATCGTCTCCCGCACACTATTCCTCGTGATCCTCACATTTGCCACTGGCAACCCATCAGGCGGCGTATCGGGAACTCTGAAATGCACCAAGTCTTCCCAATTGTGATCGCGAATTGAGCCGTTCTTATCGGAGTTCGGTACGCACGCTGCGAGGACTTGATCGAGGAGGTTGAGTTTCTTGAGGGCTTGAAGACCGCCGGAGAGCTTGTCGCTGCGCAGACCGATGGAGTAGTTTCCGCGTGAGGCGGGGAGATCTCGAGGGTCGCGTTCGTAGAGTTTGACTTTTGGGGGTGGGAGGTTTGAGGGCCAAAACTCGAGGATGCCTTTTGCGAAGGAGAGGCCTGCGGTTCCAGCGCCGGAGACGATGATCGTTTTGCCTGAGAGAGTGTGTTTTTGGTCGTTGGGGAGGAGTCTAGTTGTTTCGGTGGACAACATCGTGGATGCTGTGTAGCTGTGACTTGACAGTTGGGTTGTTGGGTATCCCGAAAAGACTCGATGCAGTGCTGTTGTTCCTGATGCCAGTATTGTTGGCGCTCGACCAGATAACATATAAGAAGCTTTGTACCAATGCGTTGCAGGAGCGAAGCTGGGCTGGCTGCCAAACAGTGATAAATGCGAAGTCAACTTCGATCTTGCAAAACTGACACTCATGCCGTTCACCACCTCTTTATAATTTCCACTTTTGCAGTCCCTGCCTTCAACTTTTCACTTTTGTATACAAACTAGAAAACCAATGCTGTCATAATCTGTCAAACAACATTGGAAGGATTTCTTTCGGGTCCTCGTCACCTTCGCAGGACCCGAGCTTGCTCGGGTCGCCCGAAAGCCTGCTGGCATTTGCACGACAAAGGCTACAGCTCACATACCCAAAAGCGGACTAGCTTCTAGAGCATGACCAGTTGACCGGGTATTACTGAAAGTCCTAGAGTCCGAAGGATTTCTTGGATAAACAAAGAAAAGCAAATGAAAAGATTGTGATTTGCGGACTTGTTTTGCGTGGTTGATTGGTTTGCTTGATTTCCGTTGCTTGAATGGGTGCCTCAGGAATCACGGACCCGAAGGTTGTCGTCGTAACCTTGAATCATATCGTAGTCTACGATGATGATGACTAGTCTACTCGTAGTTCGCAACTTCTGACACGCGTCTAGCTAGGACAAAGATTCGATGTGCAAGAGATCGATGCCGAAGTGTTGCCGCTCGATCTGAAGATCTATACTGTAGGAAGCTCTTCATACGCTTCTGCCATCTCCTTTCACATTAGCTTACCTGCCTTGTCGTGCTTGCACCAGGATCATGATCCATCGCAGATACGGTCGCACAGCATGATCATGCGCATGCTTGCGCCAGCTCCACAGGAGCCCAGACACAACATCGCGGAAGCTACATACTTGCATCGCGGCTTCCTACTTTCACTGTGCCGGCCCTGAATAGGGAACGACTGGTTCGGAAGAGGGAAGTGGAGTATGCAGCAGCAGAAGAAGATGGATTCCGGTTCCAAAAGTCTCATACATATTGAAGCCTTCTCGGGCAGCTTTGCACTTGCTCAATTCGTGAATATATCGTACAGTTGCATATGCATGTGAACCCCAGCGAACAAATGCGTGCTACTTCTGAATCCATTCTGCACTGACGATACTGTATGCAAGCCCAAAACTTGCCCCGCGAGCAGGAATGCAGTCGGCTGACTCGTGACACCAACACAGCACAGAATACCTCCTTCACCGCACATTCGAAGCATCTGAGGCCACCGCGAGTCTCTTCGAGCTTAGGGTCATTGCCCATTGCGATACGCATAGTCTTTCCCATGCCATCGCGGACTTGTCGATGGCTTGTGATTGAAGAATTGCGTCGTCCGCGGCGTGAAAGCTTTCGGAATGGTACAGTCAAGACCTTTCGCCCCGCTTCTTGCTCCAAGACCTGCAGGTTCGGACGCTGCATATGATGCTTCATAACCACATTCTCCAGTACCACGCCCAATCTTCCTCCATGCATCTCAATCTGGTCTTGAAAAATCGGAAGCAACCACCCGAACCGGAGAGATGCGCTGTCTCTAAGAGGTTGGTCTAGTGGTCATTCGAGTCGGGCTGGCTGTTCTGTTGTCAGCTTTCATCTGCATGTAGGCAGGCTTCTGCGGCACGTGTGCTGTCGTACTGCTGTCTCGTCGCTCTTTGGCGCTGTACTGACTTGCTACGCTGCCGCTGCGGATACTCATGGTGTCATGTGCCAGTAAATCAAGCGAAAGTTTGCGATTCTGTGCAATGCAGTGCGGGCATGGAACATCGTTATTGCTCTTGCTTTCCGTTCGATGCTTCGTGGCATGGAAGCAAGTGAAAGATGTCATCCCAGGCGTAGTCATGGCGGTCATGCATTGATCGGTCGAAGTGCAGCTTTCGTGACCGCAAGGCCAGGAGCGGATGATCAGGATACACATGATATGCCGTAGTGGTATGAAAGTTTTCAGGAAAGTTGGCTGTGTGTGTCTTGTGTTGTTTGTCTGGAATGCTGGGAGTTCGGTTTGTCTTGAGAAGTGGTCTGATAAGTAGGCTGATGTCGGAGTGGCTGCTATTTGTTACAAGTCCGAAGCTGAGAATGGTAAACGTAATGATAAGAAAGGAAGAAGCTTTGGTGCGCCTCTTATGACTTGCCCCGCCGTGGCTGGTTACATTATACTATTGTGGTGTGTGAGACAGTCCTTCGACAGTTGACGTGGCGACTGTGCCACATGGTTCAGATAGCGTATCTTACAGGCAGCATTATCGGTGTCGACGGCTGCCCACCCGGGGGCAGCGTGTGGTGGATGGCTTTCTCGGTCTCCGTCATCAAGCGTGGCACGTGGTGGACTCCCTCATCTAACTTGGTAGCAAGGCTCAGCGCCTGCAGGTCTGACATGCAACTCAGCCTTCGGACGGCGCTTTGGTGTGCCAAGTGACGCGGGGAAATCCCGCGGGCTGGGTCGTCCAAGTTGGCAGGTCTTGGAAACAACGTTCTGTTGATCTGCTGTGCTTTGCTGTACTCCGGCGGCTGGCTCGGGCATATGTGCCACTTTGCATGCAGATGGCTGCGGTGGGACACGGCATCACTCTCAAACCTCTTGCGGAACGACTCTCACCGTCCTCTTGATGCCGTTCTCCTCGCCCTTGACTTTAATCTCGATGGTAAAGTCTCCGACTTCTTTGATCCTCTTATCCGTCCTGGCTGGCTCGTTCAGGAACTCAATGTCTTGTTCCGTAACAATGACACGCGATGCCTCGTCGTTGGTCGCAATGCTCGCTCTGACAGCAACGAGTATGTCGTGTTGCGATACCGAACCGTAGATGGCTCCCGTGAGCTTCGGCTGCGGCTTATTCAATGGCTTCTGTGTTCGCGCAGCCAGCAGGTCTGCGGCAGCATTGGACGCACTCCTCTGTTTGTTGTCCTCCTTCGGTGGTGCTTCTTCCACTTTTTCCACCTTGGGCTCTTCAACAATCGGTTGTCTGTAGAAGTCCATCCTGTGGGGCACAAATATCTCTAGAAGTTCCAGACTGCGTTCGCTCGTCAATTTCTCGACCTCCGGGGCTCTGCGAACTGGTGCTGGCGTGGGGTCATCGCGGAGTGGCATCAGCAGAGGGCCATCGGCGGCAGAGAAGGGAGCTTCCTTCTTGCCAAAGGTGTAATCGCGTTCAATGGGAACGTTCTGAGCGCGTAGTGTGCGGAGCTCGGGCATGGTAACATATTCGGCGATCCGTTTGGGGTAGTAGTTGTTTCGCAATTGACCTCTCGCCATGGGAACAATGGCTCCTACACGCTCCCGTCAGCATGGCCCGACTGCAGCAGATGGTCAATACACACCCTTTCTGCCAAAGCCTGGCAGGTCCTTCAACAGGCGGGCGGGAATGTTGCCAGTCGGCTTGGCCTGCTTCTTCTTGCCGCGGACATGCTGTCGCGAGCCCAGGGAGAACGCAGGAGCAGCAGCGTCCGACACGCTGCCCCAGGCAGAGCTGCGCAGACACGCAGAGCACTGCGGGAGAGTGCGAGATGTGAAAGGGAGAGCCATGGTTTGTGAGGTGTGTACAGCAAACTGATGGGCGTCACGCAATGGGCACAATGTCAAAGGGAAAGACGGGCTGCAGCAGCTGCGGCGGCTTGTTCCTCTCATTCGTCAATCACCACGCAACCCAGCATACCGATACCCACCTCGCTTTGACCCCGAACAGGCAGACGCCTGGAGACACGACACCGCGCTACTCACCGTGGACGCCCTCTCCGCCTGGTTCCGCTATGGAGGAGCCGCCATCACCGCCGCCCTCCCGATCCCGCTCACATACGCCCTAACCTCCACTCCGCCGGCCGACAACACCCTGCCGGACTACTCGCAGCGTGAGAAGACTCTCGTGGCCTTTGCCGGCACAGGCGCGTTGGCGAGAAGGAGAATGCCCGACAAACCGCTTACAATCGCGACCTATGCTGCTGGCGCTTCCCTTGCCGCGATCACTCTGGTTTACGTCTTCGGCCCGACCTTCTTTCTGGATAGTGACGATGCACACAGCACCAAGAGCAGTCGTAAGAAGGGCGTCGTGGGACTGGTGAACCCCGCAAACGACTGCTTCATCAACTCGGTCTTGCAAGCTCTCGCAGGCTTACCGGATTTGCGAGCGTTTCTGATCCGCGAAGTTCATCGGCGCAAGCTTGATGGGCCTGCCGTGTATGCGGATCTTACTGCAGCATTGGAGGAGCAGGCAAGGAAGGGCGAAGGTGCGAAGAAAACGCCCGAGTGGATGATCGCGGGCCTACAGCAGGGATTGGTCACTGCAGGTCTGAAAGAAGTGCTGGATGCGCTAAACGAGCGGCCAATATACCGGAAAACGATCAGTGCACAAGGCTTCATTCATTGCGTCGAGGCCAGTTTCAAGACTAGAATCAACAGGAGCCAGCAGGACGCACAAGAATTCCTGCAAGTCATCGTAGAAAGAATAGCCGAGGAATACCATGCAGGGAGGAGGGTGAGGACAAGGCTACGCCAGAGTGGCACACAATCACGGGCGTCGCTCGAACCCTCTGCAGAAGTCCACGCAACTCAGGCACATGCAGAGGGCCCGAGAGACAGCAAGTTTTTGGCAACGAACAACGACCACGCGCACTCCGATGCTCCGCAGGGTAACGACGAACCGGAGCAGGAGAACGTGTTTCCGCTCGAAGGCCAATTGGAGTCGCAAGTGGAATGCTCGCATTGCAAGTTCAAACCAAAACCGTCCTTATCAAACTTCTTGACCTTGACTCTAAACGTGCCACACCAACAAACATCCACCACACTCAACGAATGTTTTGATGGCATCTTTAAAGTTGAGCACATCGATGACTTCAAATGCGAGTACTGCCGCCTCACCCACGCCATTTCCATTAACGACAGAATTCTTGCAAAGTCGAACCTGTCTGCCGAGGACCGAGCCAAAGTCGAGAACGACAACACTAAACTCCAGCAAGCGCTCGATGAGGACCCAGAAAAGCCTCCTAAAGATGTCAAATTGCCAGATGTGTCAACAGCTCCGAAGCGTAAAATCGCGCGACACACGCGCGTATCAAAGTTTCCGAAGATCCTGTCGATTCACTTGTCACGCTCAGTATGGGACCCGTCAGCCGCTAGCTCAAAGAACTTGGCAAAGGTGTCGTTTCCGGAAAGCCTTGCTTTAGGTGGTCTCCTAGATCGTAAGCAGTATCGCCTGCTAGGAGTCGTCACGCATAAAGGTGGTCATAACAGTGGCCACTACGAATCTTTCCGTCGACAAGTCCTGCCGCAACCCTTCTCCACGCCCACAACGCTAGGCCGACAAGGCCCCTATAGCATAGCTGGATCTCCCTCTCCAAGCGCTGTGAACAGTCCGCGGCTCAGTGCGAGTACTGCGAGAGATGCGCGCGATGGGACCGGCAGCAGTAATGATTCGCAGCTTCTGTCAACTCCCACCAGCGCAGCGCCCTCCACGTCCTCCGCATCGTCAGTCTCGAATATCCCATCTGCTTCGACGCCTTCAGCTGAGAAGCGATTTTCGGCTCACCAGGTTCCGTTCGATTCCATTCCAGCACCTGGCCTTCCTGCTCCGCCAACTGCCACCGCTTCTTCACCTTTGCAGCAAGCGACGACTGTCAACGAGCCTTTGAAATCGGAGGAGCCTGAGACATCGCGACCTTCTTCAAGCAGTCTGCGTAATTTGAAGGGCGTTGTGTCTAAGAAAGCAAAGAAGAACACGGGCAGCGAGCGGTGGTGGAGGATCAGTGATGAGAAGATAAAAGAGTCCAAGACAAGTGATGTGCTGGGGATGCAAAGAGAGGTCTATCTATTGTTCTACGAGATGGTTGCCGAGGCATAGGGGTGGCAGGTCATGACGTTCCTGGTGGGTTTAATTGATTGTCTTCAGCGAGGTGTTGCGGCGTCGGTAATTTGGTTATTCGTGTTATTCTTTTGATTCTGTACAAAGGCAGTATTGGATCGGACTAGGTTGGGCTATGACGGGGAACTCTTTCTTCAGGACGGGCTGATATTCTTGGCTAGTGTAGATATTGCATTGTTCCTGTCTTACTCTTCAATCGAATGTACATATCTTGAGAAAGGGCAGGATGTCCGCATTTGCTAAGGTAAAATGACGAAAATGTAGGTGAAGTCGCTCCTTCCTTCTCAGATAAAAATGGCGTGGAAGCTTCTCTCTTCGAAGGATTGCTGAATGCCAGTCATCGCGCAGCAGCAGCTGCTGCACAGCCGGCATGGCATGTTGTGCGACATTGGCAAATCCTCGATGACCCTTTCGGAGGCGAAGTCATTGAAGCTATTCTTGTAGCTCTTTGCAGATCTTCACTCGAGACTTCATTACGAAACACCGGTCAAGAATCTGTACTGCGTCTCCGCAGTAAGGAAGCATTCCATGAGATACACCAACTCCTCGGTCCGGCATATGATCAGCTTCGCCACTGGCGTGTAGCCAAGGCATTGCTTGCTTGCTCGATCCGAGATATCCTGAGGCTGTGGTTTGAACGTCAGAATGCACGAAATTCTCCATCGAGACGACATCCATTGGCGAAGCAGAGCTTTTCTCCCAGTAGCAGTTCCGCTGTGCGACCTTTCGAGCCGTCACTCATGGTTGAGGCTGAGAATGCTGGCCATCGTTACACCAGACCGCAGCATGCGGCTCAAGACTGCAATAGTAGACTGGTCTGGTATATCAGTCCTCTAATGCCTGGCTTCGTTCACCAGCATTGACTTGCTAATGATCGAACGTCCAACTGATTCTCCACATCATGATTTCATTGATTTGCTTCATTACCTATGCAGCACTGGCCGTAGCTGCGCTCCAATACAGACAAGCCGACGGAGGTGGTATCACCGCGGGCGAAAATGCAACTATGGATGAGCCGGAATGCTGCTGGTTTGTTGCCATGCAGATACCACAGGCACAGATTGGTGTTATGCACAACTTTGTGAGTGCGGGCGGGCGAGCAACACATGTGAATGAGGTCCATGTTTGAGACAATTCTAACCTTTGATGGCGGTATCCAGTGGTATGAGTCAACAGCTACGCAGACGGTAGCGACGGTCGTCTCGGACATTTACGACTACGGCGACAGCACAGTGACTGGCGAAACCCGCACGACTCACATGCCGGCTTCGAATATTTATACGGATTTTGGTCGCTACATGATGTTCACGGCAAACCCGCCCACGGCTATTCTCAATGATCAGCTTGGTATCCCACGCGATATGCTTCCTACTGGGAGCTATGCCGCAACAATCGTACACCAGGCGAACACAACGACATACCATGGAATGTGAGTTGCACATAGTCTTCCGCACCGCGCCGATTGTCTGACCAGCTTGCAGCACAGCACCGACTGCCTTCAACGAATACGCAAGTATTGGAGTATGGACACCGCCAACAGGTTCTGCCTTCGGAACTGAATCAGGTCGATGTGGAGGCCCCGTAACAACCCGTACTGTCGCCGTCGTTCAGGAGGGATCGTGGGCTGCCTCGACTGTGACATACTCGGATCCCCAAGGCAAATTTGGCTGGTATACCAACAATGCGGTCGACACCAGATATTTCACCGATTCACCAGAAGAGCTGCCGACATACGCACAAGTCGTCGGACTGTCTCGGACAAACGGGGGCAATTTCGCAATACCAACAGAGGCTGTCGCTTTGCTCACCGAGAACCCAGCCGTCCTCAGCGCTTATCCGTGGATCACTAAATGTGGCACACTGGATGCCTATGGAGAGCCGACTGTGCATATTGCTGTTGATCAGCTCACTGTGATGGGTCAGAATATCATCACAATGCAATTGGGAGCTCGTCAAGAGGGCCCATCGCCGACAACATCTTCTGCTTCGCTGGAGACGACAACGATGGTGTCTCAGATATCAGGAGCCCCGGTGCCCGCGAGTACCGCTGCTTCTCCAGCTATGGAGACTGCCTCCGGGGTGGTGACCTACTCTACTTCAGAGACAGCCAATGCTTCAGCTTCGACCAGCAGCAACGCTTCGTTGGCCACAGCAGCACCATCTGGAGGTGAAGCCAGCGTCCAGGTAGCAGAGACGCCTACACCATGGAATTCTCGCAACACTACTCCTGCATCTGGCTCCGCCTTGTCCACTGCTGCAATGAGCTCGTCTGCGAGTCATGCTGCTCAGAGCGGTCTGAATTCGACCTCTGCTATAGGATCGACAACTCACACCGCATCGCTGTACACGGGATCGGCATCTAAAGATGTTCGAGCAATTGATTGGCAGTGGTATGTTGTTCTGGGCGTGGTGTTGATGAAAGTGTATTGAGCCGGCTGCCGAAATCAATCCTTCTGTGCATCATCTTGATGTGCATCTCTTTAGTGCTTGTCCTTTCTTGGAGTCTCTTCTGATGATCTTCGCGGCTTCAGTTATGCACAGTGATCGTCATCACTGAAACTTAGCTAATGTGAAGCTGAAGTCTACGAGGAAGGACAGTGCGAATACGGACTGAGCGCTTTCCTCGGCGAAAAGCATGTCGCGATAGTCTTATAGTTCAAGTAGACGAGGTCTCGCAAGTACCAGTGGTATGTTGTGAATCATGCCGAACAAGTCCGCCACGAGGCACTGGTTGTTCGGATGCTGGAACCTTCGCCAAGCCGTCATTTCTTCGGCACATTGTGTTACTTTTGACGTCAACTTGTGCTGCTTCAGCTCCCGCCAGTCTGGTATGTGTATCACGCATTGTCCGCCCACGTGTGACGGATGCTTTGTCCGAATTTCCGTCCAAATCTCGTCGACTTCAGCTGCTGGCGTTCCGGCTCAAGCCCTGAGATGAAGCCGAATGGACGGAGACTGATCAGATTCGGAACCAGCGTTATTTTCGGATCTGTCGCGCCAGAAGCGTCCAGATGATGGAACAACTCCTTTACGCTGCGGTGCCGCCTACCTAGAGCTCAATTGGGCAAGTGGACGGCGTGGTTTGTCAAGTCCTGGGCCAAGGCGTAGCTTTCGAACGGCCGACGGCACAAGGGTTTGACTTCAGCTTGTCTCGGTCCCTCAGCAGCCTCAACCAGCTGCCGCATGCGATGCGTCGGATGCTATACTTCTCCCGCTCGCGTAGAAATACAAACGTAATCGTTGGCACGCGATCACCTTATGGCAGGGAACAACGATGGAGGGCGATGTAGCTCATGCAATACTGATCCTCCTGCTGACGACTTAGCAGCATGAGTCTGCATGACAGCGCAGAACGCCTCGACCCGGTGGCTTCCAAATTGGGACCGTCGCGTGGCAATCCGCCCTAAACAAGAATTTAGATCAGGGCGCTACTGCAGATCCGCCACGAATATCCGAGAAGCAGACCTCACTAGCGCTTTACACAGTCAAGCTGCGAAGCTGATTGCTCGAAAGGATCAAGCTATTCCTAGGTGCGGGATGTACATTTTCGATGTCTATGGCAGATCTCACAACATCAGGAACCTATCCACACTATCGAAAGTCCCCAGACTGCCGACTTGCATGCGATGACGGGCGACTTTGGACATTCTCGTCGGCAAGAAATTTTCTCCTTCCTATGTCTCGACTCGAGCAAACTCTCGCGTGGCGTTCACTAGTCAATCACCCGCGAAGCTTCAATCCAATGCTCACGCCATGCAGGTCTGGATTGTGGTAGCCATGCTCGTAACGACATGCCATGATTCGTGAAAAGAGCTTCCGGCCTGCAGCCACGGCGAGGTCTCACGCGATGCGTTCGCCGCTATGGCTTCGTTATACTTCCGACCGACAGAATTTACGAGGTGCGAGAATAGGTGACGAAAAAGCCATGCTGGCTTTAGACTCTATTAAAGGTCGCAACATGCCGTCCATGTGCCGAGAAAGCATCCTCTTCGCATCTCAAAGCCATTGTTTCTCTTCACGCCTACCAGAGATCATTGCTTCATACTTGCCAAGATGAAGTTCTCTGCGGCCTTCACACTCGCTCAGCTGGGCTTCGCCAGCGCTTACCTACCGATTCCGAGACGAGATGTCTCCCAGTCTGGCAATGCCAGTCCTCCTGCGCGGAAGGATATCACGACTATGAGCTTCGATGAGTTCAGTCTCTTCGTTCTTGCTATGCAGCAGTGGCAGAGATCTTCGGCCAGCACCGTCGGAGGCTTCTACCAGGTCGCCGGAATTCATGGTGCTCCGCACACCTACTGGGACGGCAGTGCCTATCAAAATACCAATCAGGGCAACAAGAATGGAGGATACTGCTTTCACGGCACAAAAGATTTCTATTTGTAAGTGTAACCTTTCTTTTAGAGGGCTAGACTTGTCCACGAGTGTTCAAAGTATTGATCAATACTAACATTCGCGGCATCAGATGGCACCGACCTTACCTTGCGCTCTTTGAGCAACAGATGCAAGCTACGGCAGTCAACATTTCGGACAATTGGGCCTCGTCGGGTAGAACAAAATTCCAAGGCATTGCGAAAACATTGAAATTCCCTTACTGGGATTGGGCACGAAACGGCGGGACAATCCCCAGCCGCATCTCCAGTTCATCGGTTTTGATCACGAACGCTTCTGGACAGAATGTGACAGTCGCTAACCCGCTGTTTTCACACACTCTTGTTAGCGGCGCGAACCTTGGCACGAATGTCTGCCCCGGTACCTCAGGATCTCGAACATGCCGTTCAAGCAACGCTCAGAGGGATATGCAGAATTCTGGTGCATCTCTTCAGAGACAAACTGCCTTGTTGCTCAACACTGCGAACGTCTGCTGGAACGTTTTCGCTACATACGACTCGAATGAGCGCAGGGCTTCTGGCTGCGCTTCATCATCAGTGAACAGCTTGGAAGGAATCCACAACACAATTCACAACAACATCTGCGGTACGATGTGCAATCTCGACACGGCAGCTTATGATCCCATCTTCTGGTTGCACCATGCCAACGTCGACCGCATCGGTGCTCTTTGGAACTACCTCAACCCCAACGTGAAGGTCACCAGCACACGTGCCAGCAGCGGTAACTTTGTATTCAACTCTGGCGTCAACAGGGATGCTAGCTTCACTTACATGCCCTTCCGAGCTTCGCAAGGCAACACGGATTGGTGGCTGCCCAGCCAGCTCTACGACGTTCGCACTTCAGGCTACACCTACCCGGAGATTGCAGACCGCCCCAGCGTTGCTACTCTTCAAAGTCGCGTCAACAACCTCTACGGCAATGGTCGTACACAGCAGTCCGCCAGTACAAGCGGAAAGAGACACCGAATCCGCGCAAGCCTCGAAGAGCGTCAAGCCAGCGCACGACTCATCGATCCACCTTCTCCTGCAGCCATCGCTCCTTTCCGATCAACTCTCATTTCTGCCAACGGCTCTTACTCTGAATACACTGCCGAGATTGATATCCGCAGATCCGTCGCACCTGGCACTTCTTTCAACCTCCATCTCTTTTTCGGTGACATCGCCACTGGTCTCTCCAACTCCGACTACCTCGCGGCAGCAAACCGCGTAGGCGGCTTGTCCATCTCCCAGGCCGCATCGACCAACGGTGCGAACAGTGCAACAGGCATTGTCCCCCTCACGGATGCTCTCCTGAATACACTCATCGCAGGCGGCATCAGAGACTTCCGACCTGGTACCGTTCGAAAATTCGTGCGAGCGAGAATGGTCTGGAGACTCGTCACATCAGATGGCCAAAACATCGGCGGCAGCGGCGCGAGAAGCAACGGATTGCAAATTCGAGTCCGACGATCGGTTGTCACACCCGACAATGGTGCTCCTCGTGCTGTACCTGTTGTCGAGGCTCCTGAGGCTATCACTGAAGAGCCGGTCGACAATACTCAAGCGCAGGCTCTGCCGGCTGGTGTTGCTGCGTCTTCAGCTCCTGCAGCGCCGGCAGAACCAGCGAGGACTGGTAGTGCGTGATTGTACAGCCGCTGACTGGGCTTTCTGTGATCAGGCGTTCAAAAAAGTATGAATATCACGGCCTATAGCATTGTAATTCCAGTAGTATACAGAATGGAATATTGTAATGGTTTTTGAATATCGTCAAAGCTTGCACGCAATGTCATGTCGCATGGCTATTGAACCGTTGAATTGTTTGAACTTATCTCGGGGACGGAACAGGATCATTGAATGAAATTGCACAACACCTTAAGGTCTTCAATCATCAATCTTCATCATTGAAAGATGCTATAAACTTCCACAATCTCTCATCGACCTGTCATTACAGCTTCCCATCATCTCTAGCCTCTCATTCATACTTTCATATGTACAAAAAGTACAGGATATCTATACATAATGTGCAGAATTCGCACTTTCTCTAACCAGCCTGGTAAAGACCAAGAGCGACAACATGTGGGTTGATCATCGACAAGTTGAATGGTGTAAGGTAAAGGTCACTGTCAGTCAGAGCAATGAACATGGTGTCGTTGACAACACCTTGACCACCCTCGTAGACGGTACCAGCTGGCTGGTAAGTGAAACCCTCGTTTTGTCCAGTGACGGTGATAGGAGTGTAAGTCAAGTTGAGCTGGTTGACCCAGGCGACGAACTGAGGTTCGCCGGCAGTAGTAGCAGTGACGTAGCTGTTGTTTGGTCCCACTGGTTGGCCTGGAGCATCCCACAAAAGGCGGACTTGCTTGCCTGGGAAGGAGAGAGGCTCAGAGCGGTTGTGGGCGACTGCTGGGCCGCAGCCGTAACCTGGGAACTCAGTCGAGTTGACGTTGATGCAAGAGTCCTTTTGGGCTGGGATGGTGGCTGGGCTGGAGGTGCGGTTGTCGACGCGCTCCCAGTCAGCGGTTTCGTTTGGTGAGACACGGTTGATGTTGGCCTGGTTCACGACGTGAAGAGCTGGGAAGTTTTGCCACGCGAGACGGGTTGTTCCCTCTGGGCAGCTGCTGATGTATGGAGCGAGGAAAGTCCACGCCCAGGACTGAGGAATACCGGTCTCGAACCAGACTGGCATTGGGTGCAGGCCGCTCATTTGGCGGAAGATCATCTGCTGGCGGGCCTCGGTGGCGATCGATTGAGCAAGCAGTTGGCCGACCTCGCGAGAGTCCAAGTGGTTGATGAATCCCCAAACGCCGGATTCACCCCAGCGCGTAAGCTGCTGGTTGAAGTCCACAAACTCGCGGGCGTTGGTGTAAGGATAGTTGTAAGTGCATTGAGGCGCGGCAGTCTCCCCAAGCATGTTACTGAGAAGAGTCGCGTGCCCCTCCTCTTGCTGAGCCATGAATTGGACCAAAGAGATATCCTCAGGACCAAGGCCAGCAGCGGCCCAATCCTCCTCAGAGAAAGTGGCAACAGCATTGTTGAATGTATCGAGCTCGATCCACTCCTGGTACAAGCCGAGCATGATCGACTCGTAGTCGAAGTCGCTCTCAACCATGTAGCGTGGCAGACTGCCGTTGGTGCCAAGACCTCCAGCTGGAACATAAGGAGCTGGCTGTGCCTCTTGCAATTGGCCGTTCGTGTTGTAGTAGGTCGCGGTTGGATTTGGTGGGAGAGTACCAATGCTTGGCGAAAGTACAGTGTTGGAGACAGCTCCGGTTGTGGTGGCCTCGCCTTCGTATGGTCCGTGGGTGGTGGTGCCAGTCACCCAGCGCGATCGCTGAGGACCGCCCGCCAATGGGCCGTCTGTTGGGACAGCAGTCTCAACGGCGGGAATCTGCGAGTCTGGACCGAACGATGTTGGGATGACAGTGATGGGTGTCACTTCGTCGCTCACGTATGGCGCATCGGCGTTCGGGTAGCCATTGACATTTCCGTCTTGCTCATCAGCAACGACATCGCCAGATGCAGCCGGAGCTGTTGCAGTTGCAGTCGCGGCGGTGGAGGCAGGATAGCCACTGGCTTCAATGTTGGTTAGTATGAGTACTCTGTCAATGCTGATGGCTTCAACTTACCAGTCTGGTCCTGTCCAAGGCCGACGCTGCCATCCAGCAACTGCGGAGCAGGAATGGCCGCAGCCACACCTGCAAGAGTGACGAGAGACCGGAACATGTTGTCTTGGCCGATGCTCAGCTGTATGTGAGAATGAGGAGCTGATAAGGGAAGAGAGACCTGCCTGATGTATTATAGTCTACCGGAGGGATGTATGCTTGGCCGCGTACGGCAGATTCGCGTCATGCAGGAGAAATTATCGAACGACGCATACAAGTGAGATCATTGCGAGACCGGAGATGTAGAGACGATTGCGATCGAGTGAGATGCTGCATGCACGTCCATGTGGCCATCGGGTCGGAAGGGTTTCCAGAGGCTCGCCTGCCGCTTGCCGTGATGATCGTGCCATGCCACCCCGATCGTGTTGTCACAGTGAGGTGTTTGCGTCGACATATTGCGTGGACTTTCCTCCGTGGCGTTCACAACCATTGGACAATTCAAGAGTGTTCAGACTTGGAGTTTCTTCGGACTTGCCGTTGCGATATGCTGATCGATATCATCGTGCTCGGGCTTCTTTGCTTCAGTACCATGATGGACTCCAGCTTGCCGCTGGCATTTGCAACTTCGGACTTTGGGGACGTGTTGCGTGGTGATGCGATCATGACCTGCAGGCCACTTAGCCGTCGAAGCAGGATTCTCTAGCGTGCATATGCTGTGGGCCCTCGGCGGTAGTTCCGTGCAACAGCGAGTCCACTTCCGAAACAGGCAGTATGCGCCAAACGGCACTGTACATTTGACAATCTCGCTGCGATTTTGCTTCACTCGTTCAGGCACGTCCCTTTTGAGGGATGTAGTTGAGTTCTCCAGGTCGCCATCGCCAGCACAAGCGAACACATTTCAAGATTTGAGCCTGTGTTCATTGTTGCCGACTTGATTCTTGAAGACATGTGATGTCCGGATGACGCGTTGAGCGAAGTCAGTCACAAAACTATATGTGTCTCCCAACGTACTTTGTAGACATCCTGTGTGGGCGGAGTGGCGCCGGTGCTGACGGCTGCAGCAGAGGTCCTGAATCTAGCAAAAGAAAAGGGAATGATGACTGGTTATTTCCTGCAGCCCACTCACTCCATGCGTGATATGCATACGCCCGGTAAGACGTCCCCACAACGAGACAGTTGGAGCTGTCCGCCTCCGGAGGAGAGGAGAGAAGGAGCTCCAGGGGGTTTGCTGAGCTATTGCTCGGAACTCAATCCGGCATCAACATAGATGGAAGTAGAGGAGCAGCTCGTCGTCAAATGTGAGCCAATTGACAGCAGGGACCAGGCCTAGGATTGTAATTCGTGAAGCGTAGACGACGTGACTTTGAGATCCTGCGCGATATTCTGCGGTCTGCCGCTGCTCGCGTGCAGCCTTTGACGAGGCGGGCAACGGTATCACCAGTGGCCGTAGCGCATACAGGCATAGCTTTGTGTGAATGTCTCGTCGTGGTTGTTGCGTTCTTGCGTCGTCGTGAGTTGTGAGAGTTGGAGCAGTGTGGGCAAGGGGAAGTAGCGAATGCGGAGTCGCGCAAGCGCCACCCGAAACTCTACACTTCCAAGCTTCACATGAAGTGAACACCACCACCACCATCTCGTCCTATCTCATCTGCCAAAGTGCAGCGTCACCATGGCTCGGCAAATGCGACCTCTCAGTCGACGCCTTCTACTCCTCGAACCACGAACGACCCAGACCCAGACCCAGTGCCAGCCAACCCGCACCTTCACCACCACACCACCCCACTTCCAAGAAGACTCCAACCAACCCTCCACCTCTCTCGAATCTCTCAAAGAAATCGATACAATCGCCCTCTCCACAACAAAAAACCACATCACCAACATCATCTCAACAACCCAATCCCTCCAAACGCTAACCTCCCAAATCCTCCCCTCCGCGCGCACCATCCAACTCAACCCCCAAATCCCTCCTTACACCCCCTCCCTCTGGACCTCCCAAACGCAAACCGCGCCACCCCGTCTAGCCCTCCTCCACGAACACGCCTCCCGCCTCCATCAAAACCTCACAGACCTCCAATCCACCCCCCACGCCATCGAATCCAATACAACCTCCCTCCAAAAATTCAAATCCGACCTCAACTCCCAAACCAAAGAAGACAAATGGAACGAATACATTAATTTAAAATACCTCGAAAAAGCTTCGCTACATCGACAACAGACGAGGATTGATACTTTACAAGCGGAAGTGGATACCATGAGAGAGGAGAATTTGGGATTGGCGGCGAGGAGGGCGGCGAAAGCTGGTGCGAAGGGGAAGAGGGATGTTGCTCCCGTGAAAGCTTTTAAGCCGGCGTTTAGAAGGGCTTTGGCGGGGAGTGCGATGGAGAGGGATGATAATGGTGGTGGGGGAATGAAGAGGCGGAAACAGAGTTTGGCGGAGACGGTGAAGAGTAATCGGGACAGAGGGAGGAGGGGGCCGCAGCAGGGTTGGGGAGCGATGGCGACGGAGAAGGCGGAGGTGGGGACTATGGCTACTTCTGGGGCGAGGAAACCGAGTCCGTTTCAGAATCAGAAGGTTTTGCGGCCTGCTGCTGCTAATGCGAAGGAGGTGGATGGGGAAAGCGAAGGGAAGACGAATGAGGACGGTTCGAAGCAACCAAAACAGATTGATGACCTTCGGGCTTCGCTTGAAGCGAATTTGAAGCCTTGATGGAACTCCTGTATCTAACGCCAGTAACCAGTCTGATGAATCCAGACATCTGCACCACCTGTCATTCGCTCATGTATCAGCACCCTCAGTTCGCATTGCCCAGGCTCTCCTAGACCGCACCTCCACCGATCGTGCTCTGGCTCGCCGTGCTAGGGTAGAAGAACGCAGCAAGAGCAATGATCACATACGCCGCAATCAACAAACTACCCTCGAGGTAATTACTCCTTCCATCCAGCACCAGGAAATTGACCACAAATGCTGTGACAAAGAGACTGATAGTCTCAAAGAGGTTAAAGTAAAGACTCATACTGGTGTTCAGGATCCAGCCGAGCAAGACAACGATGGGAGTGACGAAGAGGGCGATTTGAATCGAGGACCCAACAGCGATACCGATTGCCAGATCCATCTTGTTCTTGGCCGCGACGGTGACAGCTGTGACGTGCTCGGCTGCGTTTCCGACGATCGGGAGGATGATGAGACCGATGAAGGCTTCGCTCACGGGACTGTCGTCGATCATGTGTGGAATGGCGTCGACCATGAATTCGGCGCAGGCTGCGACCAGTGCGATAGTGAAGAGGAGGAGGACAACAGCAGCAGTAGTGGACATGTTCTCCTCCCCTCCCTCTTCAGTAGAGTCGGTCGCGGAAGGCACGCCAGCGCCCGCAGCGCGATGCTGATATGGTGGCAGCGGGCCACTGAGGCTGACGGGTCGAGAGTTGGAGCCAGAATGGCCAAGTCGATCTGGGAGAGAGCTAGTACGACGCAGGGTGCCCGAGCCGCTAGTCGACAGTCGCTTTGGGTTCGGACGAGGCGAATAGCTGCGAGCTGGGTTCGTTTGCTGACTGGAGAAGACGGTGTTGGACAGATAGCTGGTCAATCCCGGTCGGAGAGCAGGTGCGCGCATATTAAACGGCAGCTTGCTAGGTGTAGAGTTCTGAGCTTCGACTTCATGCGTCTGCACGTTCTCGGCGAATGCGACCTTGGGTTGAGTAGTGGTCTCAGGAACGAGAGCACTGTTTGACCCCGCTGCAGCCTGGTTGGCGGCATCTTCTTGCTTCTGGCGGCGGCGTCTCTCCTTCTCCCTCTTACGAGATCTCTTCGTCTTGCGAGATTTCGTTGCTTCTGCCGACTTCGAGGAGCTCTCATTGCTATTGTGACGCTCGGCCCAGTCGAAAGTTCGCGGACGTCCGTCCTCGTTGTCGCCTTCATCGCCACTAGCAATCGCAGTAAGCGTAGGACGGCGCGACTCAGGGTTTCGGACATGCTCTACTGCCAGCGGCCCCTCCTGCGACGGCGAGCTGATGACTGAAGGCAGGTTGGAGTTGGTGGCGGTCGTGCTGGTACTGGCACTTGACTTTCTGCGCTTGCGATTCTTAAACATGCGCTTCACACGTCGCGAAGTCGTAACCACAGATCCAGAATCGTCGGTATCCGAGTCTGACGAGCTCGACGAACTTGAGGAGCTTGATGAAGATGAGGAGTTCATGAGGTCGTGTAGCACGCCAGGATGCGACTCTTCGTCGACAATGTGCTGTGGAGTGCTCTCATACATGTAGGCATGAGACTTGAGCTGGAACAGCAGATACAGGACGTAGATCAGGAGCAGAATCACACTTGTGCCGCGGCTGACTTTGAGAACACTGCGATCTGCTTCGTCCTTGGCCTCATCTCTGAAAGATGCGTGGAATGCGGTCTGAGATATGTTAGCATGTGTGGGATGTAGAAAATCGACTGGCTTACGGGTAGCAAAAGACTCATGACACTCAAGCTCAGCAGACAAGCGCTCATTTGCGTGACAGTGCTGTTATAGACCTGCTCCTGGTATCGAAGACCGCCAAATAAGAAAGCCATGCCGAGGATCAGAAGCAAGTTGGCCAAAATGGAGCCGAGTAAGGAGGCCTGTACGATTCGAATCTCATCTTTGACCAGAGCAATGATAAAAATGATCAGTTCGACAGCGTTGCCGAAAGATACGTTGAGCAATGCTCCCAGTGTGTCGCCCAACCTCGTGGCCACGCTCTCGGTGGCAAGAGCAAGCATGCCCGCAAGTGGTACGATGGCGACGGCATTGATGGCGAAAATGACTGTAGCATTCAGACCGGCTGCCTCGGCGGCGATACCTGCTGGTACTGCGAAGAGCAAGACGTTTATCCAGCTGTAGCAAATAGCATTCTTAAAATGCATGACAAAGCGCCGGGAGCCAGCTTTCATGCGGGCAATAGTCATGGGTTGTCTCTTCTTCTTCTCATTTTGATCATCTGTTATGGTGGGATTTCCATCGCCCGGAGCCTCGGACTTGAGTGCTGCTGGAGGAGGAGCGGTTCGGGGGATCGAGTCGGTCGCTGCGTCGTTGTGCGCGGCTTTCTCAGCGTGACTGCTACTTCCTCCCACTCTTCCTCCGCCTCCATCGTCCTTGGCTCCGTCGACATTGTGTTGCCCAAAGTAGTCATTATTTTCATGTATGGCAGGAGGATTTGACGAGGATCCTCCGCCAGGCGTTGAATTGCTTAGCCCGCCAGCTTCGAAGGTCTTGGTGCCCTTGGCTGGATTGGCGTTGTTGGCAGTGGGTCCCAGGCTGGTGTTGCTGTCGATGCGCGAGATGGTCCGTTCCGAGGCGGTTCTGAGTGCCTGGACTCGGTATCGATCTTTGATAAGAGTGAGCAGCGGGTTTCCCATTCGCGTGTGCAGCCTCAGTCCAGGAACTGAAGGAGTGTTGGAGGGAGGAAGACGGGAGTGGTGGGCAGGGGGAGTTGGGTGTATTTGAGAGCCGCGCACAGCCACAGCCGCGATTGCGTGGGACGGGGATTAGATAGGGCGAGTCGGGAACACACGTACACATTGGAGAATCTTCGGTTCCTTTCCACTGGATCCGCGACGCGACGAGAGGGAAAGTTGTGGAGCGTGGATGGCAATTCGACGGCGCTCAGCGAGCGTGTGCCCGGCCGAGTGCGAATGGGCGAGAAGTTATTGTAGCAGAAATGCAATTCCAGCGTGTCCAACACCGCCGACGATCTCCAACGCCACACCGATGCGACGTCTGCCTCCAGGGTCGGGCTCCACTCCCGCGACGGCCGATCAGGCTTCCAAGGCAGCCTCCGGTACGCAATTGCACTGCACACGGCCACGATGACCCTGCTATACCTGCTTCTGTCCTACCAGCCCGCGCTCATCACTTCACGCCTCTGCCACTCAAGCAAATGACAAGCCGACACTTGGCTCGAGGTTAAGCACCATGATTGCACCCAACGTCATGCCGAACACATCACCGACATCCGGCGGCCATCTTGCACGCACTAGCTGCTGATCACGCAGCCTCACTCCGCACATCCAGCACTGGAACTCCGCCTTTGAGATGCGACTGAAGAGCGGAACCTCAGCAGCCGAACGAGAAGCTTCCAAATTCAGCTGTGTGGGTTTGGTTGTGGCTGTTCACCGTCCTCCGCTGTGGTAACTTCGCTCTACGACTGCAATACCATGGGAATGTCAACAGTGTCAACAGCTGTCAAGACGTTGTCCGTGCGCTTCCTGCCCTTTTCGCTGAGGAATTTCTAGAAATCTTCCATATCTGGCAGAATCTGAGCTGATGAGACTAATAGAGTGCAACAGTCTATGGATCACTAGTCTAATAATGGACCTTCCCATCGTTGAAGCTCTCTCCGCAGATGCGACGGCGCATTGAGGCACAGCACCTCCAGCCATGTACAGCGATAGCTCGGACGAAAGCATCTCCTAGCCTTTCTCCGAGGAACTTCAAGACATTGACTGAGTGTGTGCCCCTCACTGCGACATGAAACAGAGAGTACTACCTCATGATCCAACCATGACTTTCACCGCCAACATACCCAACTCTCCATCAAGCAGGCGTTGGCCTCGCTGTAGCCGTAGCCGGCACATATGCCACATATGACGAACTCCAGAAATTATTGTTCTGGTTATAGAACACCGGACTCCAAGAATACGTATACGCGATTGTCCCATAACCTCTGCTGCAATAACTAGCAGTTGCCGTTGACGCAGAGGAACTGTAACTCGACATGTACCAGTTGGCATACAAGCACGGCCAAGTAGAGCCAACGGTGGTGATCGGAGTGCACTGTCGATAACACGCTGATGCATCTGTCGCCGACGTGATTCCCGGAGTCGCAACATTGACGAAATAGGTGGATGTAACCCCATTGGCCGCGTTAGTTGAAGTTGAAGTTGTGCGGATATAGGCGTACATGATTCTGTCGCAGAGAGGTCGGTAAATGCTGGTAGTTCCAGGTGCTATAATGGCGGTGACCAGCGGTGACGGACAATTAGGTTCGTAACCTTGGTCGAAGTATTCTGTTGTTGTGGCTGTGATTGTCGAGGCAGGCAAGGTTGTAGTCCGCACTACTGGTTGTGCAGTCGAGCTCGGCGGTTGCGCGCAAGTTCCATCTGCTTCATACCAAAAGTACTGAGAGCAAATGGCGTAGTTGGAATCACTCGGGTATGTAGGAATGCGAGCTTGCGAGACAGGTACGCTGAACCGATAGCAATCATATATTCCTTGTCTCTGGGTTCCGTATTGAAACGACACACACCCTGTGGTGGAAGCACAACTTGCTTGGCACTGTTCGCGCGTGATGCCAGAAAGCCCAGCGAATGTCGATTGGCGACCACACCCCGCTAAGGGACACGTGGTAGGCAGCAAAGATGGTGCACTTTGAGTTGTGGTCACTGCTGGAAGTGTGGTGGTAGCTCTGGGCAGAGTCGACGTTATTGTTTCCGTGACAGCTGGTGGTGTGACGACCTGCGTGGCCGTGACAGTTGATGGCTCAAGGGTCATCGTCAATAGACTGGTCTCGGCAAATGGCGTGTATGTCTCTCGGGGCAGCGTCAAAGGATACGTTTCGGTCTCCATCAGCTGAAGTGTGGCAATCTCGGTTGTTGTATGTGTGCTTGCCACTGGGAACGAGAGCGAAGTCTCTGTTACTATAGCAGTCGTAGTGGCAGTGACTGTTTCAATCACAATTGATGGCGCCTGGCTTAGTGTGGTCGTCTGTTCAACGGTGGTGATCTCAGTAGTCGTCGAAGTGCTTGCGTTCAGACTGAGTATCGAAAGACTAAAGGCTGTTTCTGTCACGAGTGCCAGCGAAGTAGCAGTCACCGTCTCATACACCACACTTTGAGGCTGGCTTAATGTCGTAGTCTCTCGCACAGTGGTGTATTCCGTTGTGGTTGATGTACTAGCTTCTTGAACTGAAAGGGACAGAGTGTAAGCAGTGACCGTATCTCGAGCTGTCATTATAGCGGTCACTGTCTCGTAGACCTGGGAAGGGCGGTCTTGCGTCTCAGTCACAGCATCTCTGGTCTGGGTGACATATTGCGTTACAGTCTGCGTTGCGGGTGTGGGCTGCGAATTAGTGGCGATAGAGATGTCGTCCAGAGCAATGTATGCTGATCCTGAACACTGGACACTGAACGTCGCTAGAGCATTCGCATTCGCGCCAGGTGCTGTCCACTGGTAAGAGTACAAGGCGTAGCTTGAAGTCAAATCGAAGGCTTGACTGCAGGTGCTTCCGGCACAGATGGAGAGGGAACATTCTGGTGCCACATCTCCGTTCTGCGCTTCCGAAGCATATGCGTTGAGTGTGTATGTGCTGCCCGCTACAGCAGAGAACAGCTGCGTGATATTGTAGGCTTGTGGCTGACGAGTTTGTCGCTTGAGAACAGTTGCTCCGGCGGAGCCAAAGGTGATGAGACTGAGAGAAGTCAGTGCTGCTTCTGTTCGACCTCCTTTCGTACTGTTGTCCCTTACAGGTAGTTGTCTCCACTGTATGGCTGCAATGGTCCAGCTGTAACGACCTCTGCAGAAACTTGAGGCCCAGACGCTGAAGTCTGGTAGGTTGCAGAATCAGCATCGAAGTTGATAATCTGATTCGCAGGCAACTGTGGGCTGTCCGTAGGCTGTTGAATGATGGTGATCGTCGACGCCGGCAGCGCTGTAGTAATTGTTTGGTTGTTGCCAGTCAGCGTGACTGTCGATATCGAGACAGATCCATAGACGGTAGAAGTCGTAGTTGTAGCATTGCTGCAGAACGAAGGCGTGGCTGCCAGGCTCGTTGACCCCAGATTCGTGACCACGTATGTCGACGACGCGCTAGTATAGACGAACACGCTCCGCCTCAGACATGAGTTGGAAGCATCTGCGCTAATGCCGTATGCGGGAACGAGCGATTGCGCCTGAGCGCCGCTTAGCAGCGCAGCAAGCACAAAGTGCAGCATCTTGTTGGAGATCAGAGGGCAGCCGTATGCCTCAATTCTCACGAGCGACCAGACATTTTGTCTCTTCGACGCGTGAAATACCACATAGATCAAGGCATTCGGCACTGAATCCTTTGCATCGGCCCGTAGCCCGGCATGTCTCACATATTGAGCATTGTGCTGTCAGGATGCCTCTTTAGGCAATCAGCGCGAGAAATGGGGACATACTTGCAGCATTGGAATCTGCCAAGGATGATCGAAGAATGTTTGGTGCATCGCGTGCGATGCACATGTGCTTCGAGAATGAATAATTCGAGCGTGTTATTTCGCAGTATGTCATTCGCACTGCCAATGATCCTGGATCCACTCAGAAATCACGTCTGTAAGAGTCTTGCCATCAACGGCACGACTCGAATCTTTCGGTTCGCGCTTCTCGCCCAGGTATCTCAGAGCAAGCAGTACAAAGTTCTCAATGAATTCGTTGTACAGCAAGTCCACAGTGTCAGGATCAGCAGCAGTAGCCGGAAAGCTGACGTTCGAGCCGATCACATTGGGCACATTGTAGAAGTTGATGCGCTGATGAATCGTATCGTCGCCATCCGTTCCTGCGTCGTCTTTGGTCGTATATCCTGGCACCTGGGGCGCGTCGCCGTCGCCACTGCCGAAAGGCGTCTGACTTTGAGCGCCCAGCAAAGGCTGAAGTCTTGACGGCGACTCATCAGCAGACAACAAGCTATCAGCTCGGACTGGGTGATGTGGAACCAGCTCCTTCAATTTACTCTTGTCCTCTCCTGCCATGGCGATCATGTCTGCGAGGAGGATTGGCCCCTGGTCGTTCAGAGTTTGCAAGACTTTGCTGGCGGCTTTGAAGGGGACGTCCTTTAGCACTCTGAACCCACTTGTGAAAGGCGAGACCAGAAAGGTGGAGTCGATCGTGAATGGGCCCTTGAAGATATCAAAACGCAAAGCACCGCTGTTCGTGATAGCAATAGTAGGTTTCTTAGTGCCCTTGAGCGCATCTGGAAGCACCTGCGTCTCCAATAATGTCAACAGACTGTTGTTCGACGGATAAGGCACTCGACTGAGCCAGTAGTCTTGTGGTGCACAACCAAAAGTGTGATCGAGCTTGAGTTCCTTCCGAGCTTCTGTGATGGCTTTCGACACGTTCCTGCCGAGTTCTGTGCCAAAGGTGGTCTCATTTGTGCCCGAATGATAATGCATCGAGAACAGGTTGTTGTCAATGTATAGTCTCTTGTACTCCACCGATTTACTGGCAGTCGGGACATCCTTCTTGCCGGTGCTCAGACCATCGATGGACAGGAAACCAAGAGTCTCCATGTAGCGACCGCTTTCTAAACCCCATGCCTTCTTCTCAAATTTGCGATAGTCACGGATATGCGTGTGACCTCCGAAGAACACGATCGGAGTGTCCCAGTTCTCCTGCCGGATCGCTTTATACACAGCCTCGAACTCGGGAGTATCTCTGACGGGCACATGTCCGATCACCAGGAATAAGTCCACCTCTTTGTCGGCGATGGCGTCCTTGAACCACTGTTCCTTGATCGTGTCCTGAACCGTTTTCACAATTGTGTTGTTCGCGTTGCCTTTGAAGTTGAAAAGATAGCCGAATGCCACTATCCGAATACCCTGGTTCTTGGTAGTGAACTTCTTGAACCTCCTCGCAAGAGGTACTTGCTCCCCACTCTTTGGGCTAATAATGTCAAGATTGCTCGCAAGGTACGCATCGTTGAATGCTGGTACAACATTGTTGAATTCGTTGATGCTGGTGTTCTGCTTGTACAGCTCGTGGTTGCCCACGCTCATAACATCTATGCTCTGGTGCTTGATCACGTCTAATGTGTACTTGCCCTTGGGATCGCTGGCATCGTACAGCCCATTGCCTTCTACTCGGTCGCCCGTATCGATGAGGAGCAGATCGCTGCCATCGTCATCGGCTCTCTTGCGCAGGTGGTGGGCGAAAGAGATATAGTCGCCCCAATCTGCCGAGTACTGCGCTTCCTGCAGATGCCCGCCATGCCAGCCGTGGGTGTCGGTGGTGTGCAGGAAGTTGAGCTGGCCCCACGGGAGCTCTCGGAGGGGTGCGACGATGGGAGCTGGGGCGGAGGGTTGTTCACCAGCGGCGAGATGGAGAACAGTCAGC
Source organism: Cercospora cf. flagellaris (assembly GCA_005356885.1). Lineage (NCBI taxonomy): Eukaryota > Fungi > Ascomycota > Dothideomycetes > Mycosphaerellales > Mycosphaerellaceae > Cercospora > Cercospora cf. flagellaris. The sequence continues at coordinate 817,878 of RJLU01000009.1, read as the reverse complement.
AGTAAAGGTATACGTGAGAATGCCATCTTGACGAGGCGTATCTAGATGGAAGCTGCAAGAGTTGTGCGACGAGGAGCACGTCAAGAGCTCTCCCGTCAACGCGTGCCCGCTCGAGCATCACGCGTCATGCTGTTTCAGCTCTGCTCCCCGTGGCTACGCCTTGCACATCCATCACACTCATCAGTTTGATAAGCGTACAATCGTGATGGAGCTATATGAGCACTCTTTGATGAACGGCTCCGATAGACGAGGCACAGCAATGTGTTGCGCGATCACACGATGGACGACATCGGCCAAACAGCCCACCAGCCCACTTGATACGATTCCTTCCATGACTACTAATAAATTCTGCTCACAGTCCACAGCTTAGTTCTCCTTCATAGCAACATACGCATACAGCACCATGTCCAAAGTCATCCTCCTCACTGGCGCCTCTCGAGGCATTGGCCTCTCCATCGCCCACTTCCTCCTCCAGCAGTCCCACAAGCTCACGCTTGTTGCCCGCTCCGAACCCGCCCTCCGTGAGCTCGAGAAGCAGTACCCAAACCAAACTGCCATCCTGCCAGGCGACTTCTCCGACCTCTCACTGGGACAGAGAGCTGTAGACCTCACGATCAAGCAATTCGGAAAGCTCGATGGCGTGATTGTCAACCATGGAGTCCTTGATCCCGTTGCGAAGGTTGCCGACGCCAAGGCAGAAGAATGGAGGGACGGTTTCACCATCAACTTCTTCTCAGCTGTTGCCATTGCGAAAGCTGCCATTCCGCATCTGAGAGAAAGCAAGGGAACAATAGCCTTCACCAGCTCTGGAGCTGCGACGACTAGCTACCAGACTTGGGGAGCTTACGGATCTAGCAAGGCCGCGATGAACCATCTCGCGGCCTCTATTGCGAATGAAGAGGAGCATATCACATCGGTCTCTGTAAGACCTGGCGTGGTGGATACAGAGATGCAGAGAGATATCAGAGAAAAGCATAACACGGTCATGACTGCCACAGACCGCGCCATGTTCAAGGGCTTCAAAGAGGAGGGCAAGCTATTGAAGCCCGAGCAACCTGGCAATGTTATTGCAAGGCTGGTCTTGGATGCACCAAAGGATCTGACCGGAAAGTTCGTGACTTGGAATGGACCAGAGCTCAAAGCGTTTCAGGACTAGACAGCATGCTTGATACAACCGTATACGATGCTACAATAGACTAGATATGAGGTACAGCGGCCAGCGACTTGACTGTGCTGCAGTCGAGTTGTAGATCGGCACAATTGGAAGTACGCTCAATTGAATCGCAACGCGGCCGTTACTCTCAATTACAACTTACTAAACTTCATTCAGGTCAGCAAGATGGTCTTGTAGTAACGTCATGCATTGCCACTGAGATGCTGTAGCTCATTCGAAAGATGAAAAGTAATACATTTTGATCAACATGAGGCCGAAGCCGTCAGGTTTAGCATGGAATGTTTGGTGTAATCATTGCAAAGCAGCATTAGAGGAATGTACTCACCAGTGCAGCGAATGTGCTTCGGCAGGAAGTCTCACTCTACGTGGTTGAAGAACTACCTTCAGAACTGTCAGCATTCTGTTCACCTCTGGATTGAACAATGGCGAAGGCGAAGTTCGAGTATCAGGTAATCGAACCATGTTTGTTCCGTCATGATAGATCGGTATTTGATAGTACATATGTTTGCTCATCATAGTAGTTGTGCTGAGTATTCAGAGACTGTTGCTCACCTTTGTCAAAGAAGCTGGGGGTCGGGTGTGTTGCGCAACATGCTCTTCCTCGTACCCGCCAGCTCTTTCTAACCTCGGGGTCGCGACACCGGTACCATCGTCGTAAATAGAGACTACAAAACACATGTCAGCAGGAGCTCGAAAAGCTTTGTAGATATGCAAATGTGAAATGGATTTTTCTTCAGCCAGAGCTTTGGCGGCTCGGTCAATCACCACAGAAACTCTCAATAGGAGCTCGTTGGTATGATAGGGGCGACAACTGCTCATCATCGAAAACAGAAGCTGGAAATAGGGATGTGACTGACCTGTGGTGGTGCGCGCGACTGGCGAGAATAACGAAGCTCGAGGTGGATGTGGTGAAGAAGTGCAGGTCAAGAAAGTTTCCAATGAAAGAAAGAGCGACGCGCCAAGCAAATGCACGAGCTTCCGCCCGCAAGCGGGACCGATGTGCTGGTTGCGCCAACTTGGATCACGTCTCGAGTATAAAGCGAGCGGCAACTGTCGCAAGCCCTCCCACAACGCGACAATCACCTCGAGAATGATCTGATACTGGTCGCGGACATCACACAACCACCACAAACCACCCGAAACCATGTCTGACAAGGAATTCGGAGGTACATCTCCATATCACCGCGCCTATCCACATCCCTTGCTAACATTCGCTGCAGGCAACGATGACCTCTCTCTCCCCAAGGCCACAGTCCAAAAGATCATCAACGAGGTCCTGGCGACCAACCCTTCCCTCAATGATGGCAGCGGCAGCATGTCATTCGCCAAAGAAACGCGCGACGTGCTGATCGAGTGCTGTGTCGAGTTCATCACCATGCTGTCATCCGAAGCCAACGAGATTGCCGAAAAGGACGCGAAAAAGACTATCGCTGGCGAACACATCTTCAAAGCCCTCGAGGAACTGGATTTTGGCGACTATGTACCCGAGCTCAGCCGCGTGGCTGAAGGGTTCAAGGCTGAGAGCGCGCGGCGCGAGAGGAAGCAGACCAAGATCGAGCAGAGCGGCATGAGCCCCGAAGAGTTGATGCGGATGCAGGAGGAATTGTTCAAGAGTGCTGGAGACAAGTATACTGGTGCGCCTGAGGGCTAGAAGGCCGCAGCGTGAACAGTACCACAAATTACAGCACATGCCGGTGGGGGGTACTGAAGGGCCCAATAAGATGCCTTGACTCCCTAAGCTGAACATTTGCACGAAACCGCCAGAGAGCATGGATGGCAGGATATGCACTCGCTGGGCATTCAGTATTGCCCAGAGAAGAGTCGCGTCTTGAGCAAGCGACGGCTACCACACATTTTCTGGCACCGCTTGACTGGACTCGAGTGCATGATAATGACGCTGCTTTTCGGTCCGAATTCCCGAAAGACCTGTTGCCGGCCTTCAGTCCAGGATATGAAGCATATGTCTAGCACAATAGGCGCGAACAGACAGCTGCGAAGAGCAAAATGACAGATGTATTCCGGGGCGAGCACAAGTTCGAACTTCGCGGAGGCGTTGGAAGTTCAGTGAACGCATTCGGGAACAGTCTAGCATGAAGAAAGAGGTGTGTTGCTGTACGACAGTGGAATGCCACGAGTCTGCGGCAACACGAACGAACGGCGGGGCAATCGCCGATTTTTGCCGCCCGAATGGTCTGCGGAACGCATCATCCAAGACTTCGAGCTTCTGCATTCCTTCTAATTCCACACACTTTGCAAATGATACTGCTTAACGAATTTGCAGTAATATTCATCCGGCAAGAACGGCTTTTGGACGCGTCCTATCTCGACGGTGAGGACCATCCCATAGACGACTTTTCGCCCTGTCTAATCCACTGTAAGTTCGAGCAGGTTCTCCGCGATTGTGGGACACGGACGGCATTATTGACAATATGGCCGTGTCCTCGAGTGTTCGTCACTGTGTCAGGTGTCCCGAGGGACTAGCGGGGCGCCCATGCTCCAACATGGAGCGTAACTGTCGATCTTTGCGGAGAGCTTCACAACTCTGCTAATCTTCCGCCAATGGAAGTTGCAACCTCATTTCGTATGACCTATCTTCCAACTTTAGTAGCCGTATCGAGTCCACAGGCTTCGGAGTATTCCAGACTTGCACGGCTTGTGCAGCACTCACGATGCTATTAACCGGACACAATCCCCTTGGCAAGGACCATAAAAGGTCGTAACTGGGATGTTAGTCTCAAGGCACAGAGCCTGCATACCGATCACAACTAGCGAGGCAAGATGTTCTCGAACGCTTTCGCAACGGCTGCATTGCTTGCGGCTCCGGCCACTCTAGTCCATGCATTGGACAATGGCTTCGGCAGGACGCCCGTCATGGGTTTCAATACCTATAATGATGTCGGGTGCTCGCCCAACGAGACCTATGTCGATGCAACAATCCGCGCTTTTGCGCAAAAGGGATTCAAGGATGCAGGATACAAGTACTTCCAGGTGGATTGTGGCTGGCAGGGCTTTCAGCGAGCATCGAACGGCTCTCTCACCTACGATGCGTCAACATTTCCAAATGGTAAACCATGGCCTCTGAACGCGAAGCATGTTACCAGTAGCATATTCTAATACGCATCATAGGCATTGCACCTTTAAGCAAGCTCGCAAGGGATTCGGGCTTCCAATGGAGTATGTACACCGACCAGGGCAAGTTTTCTTGTGATACAAGGACTGCAGCGCAAGGATTGAGGCCAGGGAGTCTTGGGTTCGAGAACCAAGATGCTCTGCAATTCGCAGGATGGAATACGGCATACGTGAAGGTAAGATCCCGGCATTGTGCTATGGGTGGTTGGAAGTGTGCTGATCGCGAACTGCGCAGGTCGACAATTGCTACATCGACAGTGCGGACAACAACGCTCCCAAAGATCCTCGAACAGACTTTCCAGATCGATTTGGAAAGATGTCGACAGCATTGCAAAACGTTGGCATCAAAGGCATGCTCGTTTGTCAGTGGGGCACGCCGTACGCAAGTCCCACTGGTCTGCAAGGCCCTGCCGAATGGACACCACCGCTCGCGAATTCGTATCGTGTCTCCGACGACATCACCCAAGGCTGGGCAAGCGTACTTCGTATCATGAACCAGGGTATACACGTCAACCTCAGAGGTCTGAATGCTCCAGGCAAATTCAGCGATATGGATCTGCTCGAGGTCGGTAACCCTGGTATGTCTACGGATGAGCAAGCCACCCACTTTGCTATTTGGGCTTTGTTCAAGAGTGCCTTGATGGTGTCTACACCTGTTCCCTCAATGTCGGACACCACGAGGAACATCTTGTTGAACAAAGACTTGATTGCCATCAATCAGGATTCTGCTGGCCAACCTGTCAAGCTCATTCAGCGCTTCAGCAATGACAGAGATATCTATGCCGGCCCTCTTGCCAACGGCGATCAGGCAGTATTGCTCGTGGACCACTCAAACACCGTCCGGACGCTTTCCATCGACTTCGCCAGCCTTGGTATCCGTTCAGCAACAGTCAAGAACCTCTGGACAGGCCGCACCACAACTGGCCAAACCTCCTACTCCGCTCAGGTCAACGCTCACGGCTCTCTGCCTCTTCGTCTCAGCAACATCGTAACACAATCTGTGTCCGCGCCCAGATTGACCTGGATCGAAGCCGAGTCTGGCTCCTTCGCCGGAGGTGCCAACGTCCAGTCCTGCTCTGGATGCTCAGGAGGTCAGAAAGCTGGCAACATTGGAAATGGAGGAGGGTCCTTAACGCTCAGCAATATGCGAACCAGTCAAGCAACACAGGATGTGAGATTTGATTACATCGATTGCGAAGTCGGATATATGGGCGGCCTTAACACTCGAGGCGCAAGCATCAGCGTGAATGGCGGACCGGGACAGAGCGTCATCTTCCCGCTGACAGGATACAATTGGGATAAGGATGTGGCGAAGAACCATCTGGTGAGGTTGAGTGGCTTCAGCACGACGGGAACGAATACTATCAAGATCAGTGGGTTGAGTGGCAATACTCAGTACGCTCCGGACTTTGATAGGATCGGTGTTGTGGCTTAAAAGATAGCGGTATTAATGATGCTCTGCTGCTAATACAAGCTGTACATGACGATGAAACTATGATGAACCTTCACAGATATCTCTTTGCAACGATGTCTCCATTCGTCTTGGCAACTTCAAGTCTAGTGAAGTGCTTGAACGATCCTTCAGGATCCAGCACAGGTGCACGACTTTCAGCTGGTGCTTGGCAAGGCGCTAAGCAATCCTCTGCTCCTTCCTTGGTTAGCCAGCTCTTGATGTAACTTTCTCTAGGTCCCTCCGTCTTCCAAGTCCTTCCTGTCAACATCACTTCTTGCAACCATGAGTCTCTGGGAGTTCGTTTTCGGCTTCAGCGAAGAAACAAAACGCAAGTTCCCAGAACCTTTTGTCAATGCAAACATCGACAGACATGGCCATAAACGACAGGTACGCATCCAGCTGAAGCCGTATGGCATATTCCACAGAATCTGACCATCAACAGGTCCCAATGGAAGTCCTCTCCCTCGGCATGGGCCGAACAGGCACAGCATCAATGAAAGCAGCTCTCACCCGCCTCGGCTACCCAACCTGCCACGGCTTTGACATGCACGCCAACAAACGCGACGTCGTAATGTGGGACGAAGCCTTTGAAGCCAAATACCACAACAATAAATCTCTCGACCTCAACAAAGCCGATTTCTGGGATCAACTTCTAGGCCACGTTTCTGCCACTACCGATACCCCATGTAACGCTTTCGGCCCAGAACTCATCAACGCATATCCCAACGCAAAAGTAATCCTGGTAGAACGAGAAATCGAATCCTGGTATAAATCTTTCGAACAAGCTCTTATTCGCTCCGCGGACCATCCATATGTGATTAGATTCTTTTGTATGTTGGATCCGTATGAGATGGGGTATTTCAAGAATTTGCAAAAGAGAGGCTTCATGCAAGGGCAGTTTCGTGCTAATACTGCAGATGAATGGAGAGCAAATGCTCGGCCAATCTATCGTGAGCATTATGCTGAGATACGTAAGGTACTGAAAGATCAACCTGGAAGACTGTTGAATTATCAATTGGGTAGTGGATGGGAGCCTTTGTGCGAGTTCTTGGGGAAGCCTGTTCCGGACGAGCCTTTCCCAAGAGTTAATGAGAGTGCCAGTCATGATGAGATGCAGCTTGTGGTTGCGATGATCACGATGAGGAATGTTATCAGGAACATTGTGGTGGTGACTTCGCCGTTCGTCGTGGCATTTTTGGCGTGGAGTTACTCTAGGGGTTAGATGTATCGAAATGTGGGCACGTTTGCACGTCACCACCTTCGTCACCTTCGTTGGAGTACCAGGTCTTGAGCATTTGCAGTTTCTTGCACAGCGATTGTGGACCTCAAAACTGCCAAAACAACTATGTGACAAATGACAGGGTTGGACAGCGGTATTTCAGTCTCAGTGTTGTAATAAGAATACGCCATGAGCAGCAGTGGTCAAGATCGTGATTCGACGTCCATAGCACTCACTCACCCAGTAGACACAGTGAGCCCGGACAAGTTGTAGCAGACGTTGCGTACGCGGATTATGTAAAAGAGCGACTACTCGCACGCAAGCCTACGAAATTGAGACTACAAACACGAAAGTGCGTGTAGGTACTTTACGTGCGACAGCACAAGTTTCGAGACACCACTCCACATCCTTTTCGGCTGCCGACAAAACGACGGTCCCGCTACTCAGAGTTGCCTACTACGGTTTGCAACAGGCATCAAAATCGTTACCGCCCCCAAGAACAAAGTGGCATACATGCTGTGCACAGTCAGAACCCGGAATTCATGTGTCCATGCATTGCGACTTACATAGTTGCAACCCGGTTCTTTCCTGCAATTGGTCTACTTCATAGTCAGCTCTGCCCAGCTTATCGATTTGCAATGTCTCTTACACCCTGGCCAATGGATTTACAAGTCGGAATAGGGTTGTCTTCCCTCTTGGCCATATTTGCTTGGGCGTTCACTTCCACGGGCCCTGCGAGGACTCCGACCTAGCACTGTCTCTCAGCGAAGCTATCGTAGTCGAACACTTGGTCATTAGATACCAGAGTCAGAGCAGCGGCGAAGATCGACCAGGTCTGCATTGTCGTAGATGGTAGAAGATGCGGGAAAGTTGCAGTATGGATCGTTGGCGTATGTATGTTTTGATCTGAATTGTGTCGATATTGTCAAGTTGTGCTCCTTCCAGTGAACGTGCGATCATGTTCGTTATATATGCCATCTTCACAACTGTGACACTTCTCGACCGAGAGCTCGTGATACTATTCTCATCTGTCCTCGTGTTAGCCAGCCAACGACATGACAATTCATGTTGCCGATGGAAGCATAGATCATGGGCACACCGGAAAGCTTCTGGCTTTGTGTCCAATCTCTTGATCAGGGCATCTTAGCGCGTATGTGAGGTGGCATTGAGGTTATACAAGGACGAGACTTTCTGAAGAGTTGGTATGCCTGCTCTAAATGATTGGATCCCGATTTACCCACGTGAGGAGCTTGATCTTGGTATTATTGTCCTACATCCTCACGGACAAAGTTTATACTGCGGAGTTCCCGGCTGCCAGTAAAATTGCCGGACCATAGTGGTAGGTTTGCGATGTTTGTTGTGGGATAAGCACTTTGTTAGCAAGAGGGATCTGGACGCTTCGCAAAGGACACCAGAAGAACGACCAGTGAGGATCTTCACCCAGAACCGCAGATCAAAGCTTCTGCAGACTGCTCGAATCTAACGCGGCACAGGCGGTGGGCTGAGTCGCGACTATCGCATACGTGTAGAAAGCATACACGTAGACGATTGAAGCCTTTCCAGACGGGGCTCCACCAGTGAAGCAAAGAAATCATAGGTATCTTGGGACGACCCAACAAACGGGATACTACTGCAGGCGATGTCCTCGTCGACTCGTATACAGCAATGCCTAGGACTTTTGGCCCCATGATACTTTCGTATTGGTCCTGGGCCATGAGGTTCGAATGCTCGATTGATTGTACCATTTTTACCAGTCCGGTTTGTGGCTTTCAACAGGCCGGTGGGAGCTGAGACGGAATCCGCAATTATGTCGCACGTGAGTCTGACTCTTTCCACTGCCCATCAGGTAGACGAGCCCGACTGTGAGGTTGTGACTGGTCCACGACTGTACGCAGTGAGTGTTCTGCACGAGCCACCCCGCACTCTTTGCAGCTCACGACAATGGACTCGGGCAAAGACCGTCCTACTGGCAGGTGAAGCCGTGAACTGCAAAGATCGTGTGGACCACAGCTTTGATGCCACTGCCGGCGAAGACAAAGCAGACGTTGACAGCATTTCCAATTCAGTCCTGCTGAATAGCAAGCTCACATGAACGCCATCTCGCGCACGAGGCCTCCCTTCGTCCAGCCGCGGGCAAAGTTGCGTCCAGTTGTCAGGAGAACGCTGACCCACCAAATACGTCCCATGGCCTCGTCATACCACATTTTTTGTTTATGGTTTTTCTGCGTCCTTCTATGGATGACTGCTCGCTTGATTCCTTCTTCGATAATGATTGCGATACCATTCAGCGCGAAGAACTTGGCCTCGCCAGCTGCGTCGGCCCAGCTACCGCCAACCGTACCTCTCACAGACAAGGAATGCACCACTGCAGAACTGAGGAAGCCACCGAGCACTTTGCCAATATCGGCAGGCTGGTCAGAAGTTTTGCCTGTGATTGTTCTCTCCAGCCACTCGCCCGGCCATACGCCCCAAACCAGGAACAAACGAGCGAAAAGTCTGTGCCATCCATATGACCAGAACCCCCGAGCAGATGTGATGTCCCAGACTCGTGTCGTGTACAGTGGGGGAAAGAAGGCCAGCGGCGAAGGTGCCAATGGTGAGCAGATGATCGCGAAGAGCGAATGGCCGAATGAGAACGCAGCCATCAAGAACGCCCCAAGTGCAGTGGTAAGTAAATACTGCTCCGGAAGTGACAATTCATCAAATGGTGACAAAGGCGAATCGATCCTGTCCATCATCGGTGCCAATCGTCGCACATATACAGTCCTGATGACTGCCCATGCTGTGACTAGTACTGGTCCCACATGTACGAGAAGCGAGTGGATGCGGTTCTGTACAGTGGGAAGCCAAGTCTTCGAAGTATGTCGTACGTCGGCAGTCGTCCACGTGAAGCCCACTCCTCGCATCGACAGTTCCAACTCCAATGCCCACGAGGCGCGATCAGCAAAGCCATGCGGCCAACCATCCTCAGTGTGCGCGGTCTCGATGACTGGTATGGGCTTCGGTCCGTCGATCAGTTTGCGCATCATGGTCATGTATCCATCGTCCTTGCTCAAAAGTTCGGTATATGATTGGCTCGTCATGTTTTCGAGCAAGCTCGACTGCGAGATCGCACGTTGCGGCCTTGGGCGCGTGACTTTTAACAAATCATCACTTTTCTCTGTCAGGGCGGTTGAGTGTGCATTCGCCTTTGATTCGTCCGGAGCATGCGCCGTAGAGGGCTTCTTGAGCATTCCATTGCTTCCGCCATCAGCCCAGGGACGAGGCGCAGACTCTCCTCGGGGAGTTTCGGCGCGACGGTGGTGCGTATATGTCACTCTTCGCGGAATGTGTCCGAATCCATAGTAGCTTATAAAGAATGCATCGAGGACTCGCAATCCTCCATAGATGCCCACTAAGCCAAGCTGATAGGTTAGACCAATGCTTTGTGGCACATGGTACGCCAGAGGCAACCGGAGGAAGAGGTACGCCGCGATTGCAGCTAGTACGTTTCGAAGTGCGCCAATCTTGAACGTTGCCACTGACTGGGGCGGTGGAGGCGGCAGAAGCAAAAGTCCTATGTAGTATAATAGAACTGGACAAAGTAGAGCTTCCAAAGTTAGTGGCTTAGTTCCTGGTATCGGTCGAAGTCCTGGTCTTGGCTCTCCAGTGAATGCTGAGTTCAAGGCGTGTACGAGGAACGTCGGAATTGGTAGCCATGACAGCATTGTATAGTTCGCGATGGCCTGCTTGCAATGTCTTCGCTTTCTGTGGGAGAGGTCTGAACCATTATTTGATCTCTGTGTCTGGTCAATGGTAGCTTATGCCACAAACTCTATTTCCCGTCCATGACGTGAACACTTCATGTCCCCTAAGTTGACGAGCGCTGTTCGATGGTTCCATTTTGTAACTATGATACGAGCACAAAGAGCATCCCTATTGTCTTTGTTCGCCCTCGTGATTTCGCGAGCGTGTCAGCTCGCTGTCGCTGATGCACGTGTGTCCATTCAGCTCTACGAGCCCGCGGTATGGCTGAGTCTCGCCTAGGTTTAGAGACTGTTGACGCGACAAACAACGTCGACTTGTGGAATTGATGAAGTGATGTAAGTTTGACCCAGGCACAGGATGGCCATGGATGTTCTTGATCAAAGCACACCAGGCAAGCGCGATGCCAAGTCCGAGATTCGGCCTTTGCGGAGTGACCTTTTGCTTTCCCTTACGCCTTTGCCTCTTCCTCAACATCAACATTCTGACAATTCACGGCACAAGAGGGCGACAATGTTGGTCCGACAAGAGTGTTGCGCGGTTGATAGAGCGCCTGACACTCTGCATATACATGATTCACTCCCGGAAGATGAGCAGCAGAGGTACGAAAGTCGAATCCGCATTGCATTCCTACAGATTCATCATCCTCGTACATCCACCATTATGGCGTGCACTCAGATTCTCGGCTGCGTCAAAAGTTTCTGTTTCAAAGCAGTAGTAAAATATGCTTCCTCTCCGAACACCAAGATACTTACTGCACAGCGAGCGCAATACCCAGGAGCTGCAAGGATTGCGCCGCACCTGTTCAGGCAGGCGTAGCCCTGGCTGGATGAGCGCATGCTGTCGAGAACAGTGTTGTTAGCAGGTAAGCGATGGGTATGGCGTGGGGCTCGATTCTGTTCGCCGTCGCGTCGGGGTATCAGAAGCGGGTGTGGGATTGTTCTGGGTAATTATCCAAGTGGCGGTGCGCGATCTCCAAGCATGTTTCTATTCGCAGACTTCAGCAGTGAATGTGGCTGTTGGCCAGAGGCACCGTGGAATGGAGTGGTGGATCGATTTGTCTCAATGTGGCCACCGTCAGCCCTCTATTCTGTCGTCTTATGGACATTCAAAGCATTGCTAATTCTTGCCGCCGCTCTGATAACAGCTCCCGGTATTGAAGATGGAAAAGAAGATACGAAAATTTGCCGGGGCTCCTGCTCTCGGGCGCTGAGTCCCTCGATATGTCAAGCTCTTTAAAACGACCAGATACCTCCAGCTGGCTTGGTGCCGTTTCCAGGGACCAATCTAGAAAGAAATATGTTAGCAATCCGCGTGGAATAGTCATACAGCGAGTAGGCCAGTTCAGGCTTCCCTGAGACTCACCCATGCTCTCTAAATACAGCCTTAACCCTCTCTACAATCATCGCGGTCGGCGGCACAACGGTGCCGTTTGCTCGGGCTGTAGTTGGAGGGTACAGCCATGGAACGGTCTGAAGAGCCAAGCTACTCCCATACATCTCGTTTATTTCCGAAGCAGCGAAACCGCCGCCAATAAAGATCGCCCATGGGGCCTCTGGAGAAGGGTTGTTGATGTTCGAGCCGAGTCCGGAGACTGGGATGGTGGCCTCGCCCGCGAGCAGAGGACCAAATTCGGATTTGCCATCGGAAGCAGAGTGAATGACGTGGACGACTATGATGCAGGACATGTCAGCGCATTGCGCCACGAAACGGCTTATCAAATACCTGACTTACTTTTGTAGTCAGGTGCCATGAGTTCAATGAACTCTTTGCTGATTTTGGCTTCCTTGCCTCCAAGAGCGATGGGGATCGCATCCAATGAGTAGTTGCCCTGGGCTGCGACAGGAACGACAGTGTTGAGCACTGCAAAGGCAGCGAGGAGCTGGAAGATTGTTGAGGCCATTGTTGCGATTCGTAAGAGAGCGTGGTATCTTGGACAACGGACGTGAGGCAGTGAGGTTCATATGTATCAATCCGCTGTGCTCCCCAGGCGTCCAGACCAGGTCACCAAGAATAAGCCACTGGATCACGTCCCACCGCATTTGACGCGGCGCTCCGCAGTTTGTACGAACACATCTGGGGGAGCCGATGGCAGATATGGTCTTGGCAGTCGAAGCGAACTCATTGTCGAGATATCTAGCGTGACTGGGCTCCATGCCGTCTCCACGATTCCATTTCATGCCTTTTCCCCAGTGCCGTTGGCCGGAAAATGGGTCGGAGCGTAATCCGAGGTTCATGCTGTGTAACCCGCTGAACGCAGGTACTGACCAATGTCAGCTCACTTGTTCCACATGTGTGGGTTGACGCGCATTGCGACTGCGAAGGCGTCGCACAATCTCGCAGAATCAATGACGATGACTTTGGATCACGTTCTTGATTCGTGCGCATCGTTTCCTTTCGGGTGTACTATTTGTCGCTGCGTTCGTCTTGGGGCGGAGGCTCAAGCACGATAAACAGAATTGGTTTGATTGACAGGCCAGACCCGTGCAATCGCGACAGGACACCTCAGTGACACCTTGGCACGGTTGAAGTGTCACTCACGTGGTGACTCCATGTGCATGCTCCTTTCATTTCCAGCAATTCGGCCAGCGGCATGATCGCGTATCGCAAGTCGAGCGGTGCGCTTGATTCCGAATGATCTGACAGGATGGTGCCATGGGGTATCATGTAGGATTCATGTAGGCCAAGGTGCTATGCAAGTCCTCTCCGTGCTTCGCGAGGAAGGTCGCTCTGGCCATCGTGGCATGCATGCTTCGGAGGTCTGATACGCTAAGGAGCAAGTCCTGATCGGCAAGCTGATGTGCTCATATGATCTCGACCACTACGCAGCCTGGAATCGCAATCAGGATATCGGATGTTGGATGTAAGAGCGGACGCGATGCCAAAAAGGACGAGTTGCGTAGCTTCGGCTGCGCCCCGAACGACGACTGCAGGATCGATGGGGGCGCACATCGTGTGCAATCCCAGTCCGACTTCTGGATGACTGGTTGGTGCCCCGATATCGTCATTGCCTTGTTGTCGCAGTTGTTGTGTTCAGATTAAATGCGTCTCTGAGACGAGTTTCGGGTCGGGTCAGCGGACGGAATTTCGGCAAAATTTTCGCTATTCATTCCAACAACACCACCGCATGTTCAACACCCTCTTGGCCAAAAAATCAATCACAATTCTTGCTTGCAGAGGAAAGGGGAGGGAAGGCTAAGAGCATGGGCTTGTAGAGGACTGGTCGTTGCAATGGTCCTTCTGGAGCGAAAATCGCCGCACGCTCCCCTAGAGTTGCCCCTCCACTTCCCAAGCAAAACAAAAGCATCGACGACACTCTAGAGCCAGTATACACCACAAAAGGATGGACGCGCTGGGAATTGAACCCAGGACCTCTTCCACACAGTGTCGTTGCTGACAGATGCTAAGGAAGAATCATACCACTAGACCACGCGCCCGAATTTGCAGTAGTAGCGATCCAAATCCAATATGTACTAAATGCTATTCACCCTGACCCAGGTGTTGAACTAGAGAACAGTAGCACTGTGGAACCTCCCAAACTGCGAGTGATAGTCATTATTATACTCGGAGACGATGAGAATCTTTCTGTATTGGATCCAATTCCCTCGGAACAAGGCATGTCACCCCGTTCGAGTTAGCGTGAAGCTTGTTGCTAAGGAAGAACGATACTAGCAGATTACTAAGAAGTCTTCCTTAGCAAGTATACGTATACTCGCCGAGAGGTTATAATTACTGCGGAAAAAAGTTAAGATCCTAGTATAATATAATAAAGTAAAGACAGACTATTAAATAGTCGATATAAAGCGAAAGAGCTCGCCTTACTATATACTATAACGCAATCCGCTACCTATAGTAACGCTTACCTAAACAAATTATAAGCCTTAAATAGAACGTATTTAACGAAAAAGAAGAATAGTATTAGAGTCTTTAACGACTCGTAAGTAGATTATTACTAATATTCTAATACTATAAGTATTATATCTAGAGAATAACCTTATAATAGAATCGAAACTAGATTCTATTTATTTAACGACTACCTATATACTAGTCTTAGTAGTAATCGAGCCTACTCGATAGAATATAGCTCTAGGCATTTCGAATCGAGTTTAAGATCTCTATAAAACGAATTTAATAATATCTAAGGATCGTATTATAAGCTGCCCTTAAGTCTTCTTAGACTCGTTTAGATACTATCGTAGTTAAAGGCCGTCGCTAGTCTCGTTAATAGGCCCTCTACTAACTACTATCTCTAGTAGAGTAGAAACTATAGAGAGCTAGTTTAAATTTATATCTATTACTTAACTATAAATCTAAGGAGTATTCTAGGTTCTCTATCTTTTTGCTTAATTAAGATATTAGTTAAAAGAGTAGACGGCTCCCTATTTCGAATCTTATTTATAAAACCTAGAGATCTTTTACTAAGCTTAAGAAATCTCTCTAGTTCTATAATCGTTATCTCCTTCTAGATCTCTACTATCTTATTATCTATCGCTATAGGGAATTTAATAGCCGAGATAGTTTCCGAGCTATTTAGAAGGTATATAGAATAGCTAGAACTATCCTTAAGATATATAGTATTTATAGTTTTTACTATACTATAATACTTAATATTAGCTAGAATCTCTATTAGATATTAAGTATCTTAGCCTTAGCTCGTAGAATTGCTTACTTACCTCTTTGCCTCTATTATAGAAATTACTTAGTAAAAATTAGTCTATAGATACTATAGTAGCGAAAAGCGTAATAATAATAACCTTAAAGGAAACTATTTTAAAATATATTAAGAGCTTAAAGTTATAGGTAGTAAATATCTCTTATTAATATAGCTTACTTAGATCGATATTAGCTTAATAGTAAGTAGTTAGTAGGAGAACTAGCTCTAATAAATATAAAAAGAAATATAGCTACCTAGTAACTAAAAGTTATATTTACTTAAGATATTCGAATACGAATATTCTATTCCGAGACTTATATATATCCTAAACACGAGTATAGTCTACTAAAGAGCAGTACAAACCTAGCAGAACATAATCTATATTATATATAGCTAGTAACGTACTTCTAAGGATCGATAGTAGTAGTCCGGCCGTATAGAATATACTTCAAGCAATATTAGATTGCAATAATAGGCGCCCGACGCATTCTAGGATTAAGTCCTAACGAGTATCTTATTAAACAACTCTAATGATTAGTGAACTTCGTATATACATAATGTACCGTGCCGGTGCGCACGTGGAACGAAGCTTCGCGGATGGTAAGCACTTTCCAAATCCGGTTGCATTGACTATGTATAGCGAGTGCATCGCTGGATAATGATTACTATGCGCTTACCTAGACTAGGAACTAGGCAGTTCTTGAATCATCGGCCGTGAGACACCAACAGATGTTAGTGCATTGCTGGGTAAAGCGGTCTGCATTGAGTTCGCAGACACTAGGTCTAGGACTTGTTTGAACGCTGGTTACAGCCCTGATAGCTGTTGCTACGAACAGAGTCGTCGTATTGACAGCTATGGACCATATTTCGGTCTCCGATAGAATTTATCCGGTAAGCCTGCTCCTAAGGGTGACAAGGTTTTTTCGAAGGACCAGCAACAGCACCAACAGTTTATGCAGTCAAGAGTAAGCACAAAGCTAAGGGTGTGCATTGTATTGCATGAATCGTGCACTCCAAGGCCTCAAATACTTTTTGCAGCCGAATGGAGATAGACTCGGTCGAGCGGGGAAATAAGATACGAGAATCTAATTGAGAAACGGTATTAGAGTTGTATAGGATCATGAGTTCATTCGAATGTGCGTGTCTTGCCCATCGTTTCTATGCCTGTTCTACGGATTCGTTGCATTACCATGTAAACGCGAGCAACCCAGGATTCAATACGATCGGCATGAGTATGTGGCACACCAGCATCAGGGCCAAGGGGAAGATGGCTGTAAATTCCGTGATGTTCCATGACCAGGGAATGAAAGGCCCGAGAGCCATGATGATCATAGCAACGATCATGAACCAACAGAAGATCATGCTGTACTTGAACTTGCGAAGCACTATGGGTGCTTCGATGAAAAAGTTTGTGCGTGTCACTTCTTTAGCTGTTGCACCCCACTGTTTGAAGAAGTCAGCTCATATGCCACGAGAAAGCGTAATGTAGCTCCACATACCTGCATGTCGATTCCGAAAAGATGACAAAGGAGTGCCTGGCTGATGTGAAAGCTAATTCCGCCAAAGAAGACCAGGAACATCAGACACCATTGGAAACTCTCGAACAGGGCCGGCAGGAATTCCCTCTCTCCGGAACGATAACGTGAGACGGCAAGACCGAAGTTGGCAGCGATAGCGAAGACGAAAAGTATGCTGATGAAGATTTGCCAACTGTCGACATACCACGTATCATAGTGGCCGTTGTAGAGTCCGAGAACGAAATAGTTGGCCAATGTGAACACCCACGCAGCGCCCAAAGCATAGTATGTTCCCAAATAGGCGATAACGTTGATCTTGGAAGATAGAGGCATTTCCGATGCGAGGAATTTTCTGAACAGTGGCGTGAGCGGTCCTCGGAAAAGCCAGTATTTAAGAGGATGAAACATGAGTTCGTCACATCCGTAGGCGTACTTCTCCCAGCGAGTGAGCTCGTCGTACACTGTCAAAGAGACACCTTCTTGGAATCCGTCCCCAAAGTAGGACGCGTATCGGAGGTGGTACCCTTCGATCTGCAGGCGAAGTGCCATATCGAAGTCTTCGGACACAGTGCTCTCTGACCAGTAGAGCTCGGGAAGCGTCGATCCTTCGTCCTCGAATGCGACATGTTGTAGCGCCGACCATCGCAAAAGAGCATTGTGACCAACAAATGGGGCAATATCGCCAGCAGCGACACCAAATTTGATACTCGTGTAGATCAAGTCCGTGAAGAATTTCATCGCATTTTCGAAGAAATCGTGGGAGACTCGCATTACTCCAGAAGAAAACTGGATAATTGCCACGTCGGGAGAAATCTCCATCTCGGAAACCGCGTCGAGAAGGCAATCTTCCGGAATCCTCGTATCTGAATCGATTATAAGGATGTAGTCGCCTATGCGAATGTTTCCCGATGCCCAGCCTTTGGGCTGATCTTCCGGTTGTTCGTTGAGCACTGCTTGGAGCGCTTGTTCATAGGCAGCAGCCTCGTCTAGGGTTGTCCACTTTTCGTCACGATCCACATTCTGCAGCTTGTCTTCGATGCGATTCGAGAAGTCCATCGCGTAATTCATGTTGGACGCTTTCTTGAACTTGCCACGGCGGACGAAGCCTGTGCCGTTAGGGTCATGTGCTGGTCTTGCCACGAATCCAATGTTGTTGTCTTCATAGAACTGAGTACGAATATGGCGCTGTTCCTCATCCAGTAATTGGAGCCCATCGTCGTTCACAAAGATGTTGGCTGAGCCACCTTGCAGCTCGTATGTGGAAATAGCCTTCATCAACGAGCTTACAGTCGGCTTCAGGACTGCCTCGAGACCTTCTTTGTAGGTTGGGCATTGGATCGTGACATGTGGAAGGTTTTTGCTCGTCAATCGAGGTGACTTGATCGCGGAGAAAGTCTCCGAGTTTTCGTGAAGCTGTTTGACCGGTCCTACTAATCGGAAGAAGAAGCCAACAATGACGAAGGCGAAGAACTATTGTTATCATCAGCCACAGTCTTGTGAGTCCCACAAGTGTACTCACCAAACTGAACAGAACTATGATGGGTGTCAAGGCCAGGAATGCGAGCGATGAATAGTTGCCTAGAGTAGCCACTTGAATGAAAGTGTTCTGCAGCCTTCTGCCGAAGAGCACAGTCAACAAGCAAAGTGTGCATCCACTCATTATCGACCAATAGAGTCTTGTCGGTCTTGACTCTTCTCCAGCTTGCAACTCTTCATCTGAAGCAGTCACTGAGATCAAAGCTGTCTTCTCTTCCTCGATGTTGCGACTCAATCCCCAGACCACTCTTAGAAGATCCGATTCGATTGATTCGACGCGGTGTATGAGGTTCGATGGATCGTCATCCCAGACCACGAGAAGGCCTTCGCTGCGCACAAACGCTGCATATTGGTGCTTGCGCGCTCTCGATAGCTCGATAAAATCGTTGACAACTTGGATTCTCTGATTATCCCGAACAGGAATACCGGTCTCGTCATCGCTGAGGCGCTGGACGAGAGTGAAGACAAGGCGGCTCTTCACAGTCATTGCAGCCTGTGGAGCCATCAGCTATGCCTGCATGGTACCACGTACCAGAAATTAGTCTTACCTTGGTATTCAGAGCAGATACTGCCTGTTGCAATAGTGAACCCTTCAGCGTCAAAGGCATTGTGAGAAAGTCATTGCGGGCGTTCTTCAACATGACACCCTCATTCGTGCCGGCCACGTCTTGTATCCACATGCTGGTACATTGTCTCTGAAAAAGGTAGCTGAGTATGATATCTCGTTGAACGTCGTTAGAGTATAATGAATCTTTCCCACTCAGTGACTCTGTATTGTCCAATGCTCCGGTGCTGGTGGGCGCTGAGATGGCAGCGTCAGCAGGACTGACATCCCCGCCGGCGGCCTTTTTCCCAGGTTTGAAATATGACCAGACGCCCATGGTGCTGGTGCCAAGATATGTTCGACCAGAGACAAAACGATAGGAAGACTCAAGGTTGGTGCAAGCTGACTTTTACTCCAATGTGCTGGCGTCTTCAGGAAGATAGCTTTCTCTCGGACACACACGCCTTCGCAGCCTTCCGCCTCGTAGGACCGATTGAGCTTTCGTCCTAACCCTTCTGAGCTTCTACATGCTCAAGAAGTGGCCAGGTTGAGCCTCCAGATCCCGCGCATCAGGTTTCGGGAGAACTCAGCTGCTCGATTGAGCCTGCACGCACGGAGTGCTCCATTGTCCGCGGCCTGGACCCAGCTCGAGAACTTGGTGCCTCGACCTCCTTCCTTGAGCTGCCCGAATGGTTGGGATGTCTATCAACGCCTCAAGTGCCATACTCAACCAATTCTTGAAGCGAGTTGCCATGATTTGCCATACCGTATCGCGTGGCAATGTCAGGCTAGCACGTGGCCGAATGTGATTGTCTGCACCGAAGGCATCGCTAGACTGTAACTTCGGCCTGGGGTTGCACAAGTGAGGTTAGAGCGAGGTCAAAATAGAACATCGATAGAGCTTTTCTCGTAGCGATACCGAGTTGCTGGGCATGTTTTCGTGCGCCCATTGTAGCCTGTGGGCCACCTCGCCTCTACCAGAGGTGACAAATTGGGCATTGCTGTGTGCCAATTGGTCAATTGCAAGTTCGAACGAGCTCGAGTCGGAGTCTCTGAGGTGAATCGTGCAATTGATGGCTCGATTCGGTGCGCACGCCGTGCGAGAGACTGCTTCTGCCATCGGCGGCCTTCCGGGAGCCCTAGCCACACGCTATCGACCTGCAACTTGTTCAGTCCGAGCCTCAACACTCACATGGAACATTCGACATCATGCATTGGCGAGACTAAAAATTCCCATGCGAGCTGTGCGAGCAACATCGCTTGCATCCTTGTACAGCGCAATCGTGCCGCCCATTGTTATCTAGGCTTATTCGCTTGGTGCCCATTTTCCTCAGGTGTGAGGACTGCTTACTTGGATCGGCAACGCTAGAAGTTCAAGCTGCCTGGAGTATTGAAGAACTCAATGATTGACAGCCTACCAGCTGGTCCTAGGTCTCGCAATTGATGATCGCTTAGCACTCTGGCCTCGTATTCGTGCAGATGATTTTCGCCCATATTGCCAAGGAACTGGAGACGCTGCCAAGAGGACAACACGGCTGTGGGCCAACGCATATGCGGGACATCTGGAAGGCGCTTGCGTATATGCCGGCACTCCGACGGGCCAGGCACCACGTTGTTCTCGTGCATCTTGACGGAGGCGTCAGAGGGTGTGGGCGTTTTGCTTCCGATGAAAGATCACCATTCTCGTCGAATGCTTCATTTCTGCCGATAAAAGACTAGAATAGTTGCTTGCCATGGGCTATCGCGTTCCAGTGGGCCAGGTATGCAGAATGCATGTTTAAGCAGACAAGGTTATTACATTAACCTGGAGAACGTGCCAGCAGATCTTCTCGGTAGCCTGTTTTGTTGTGCTTGGACATGGCATTTCGCGCCGTGAGCCCACAGTAGAGGAGTCGGAGGCACAGCCGGGTCGGCTAAAATGGTGACAGGGATGGTGCATTGTGCTTGGAGTTCTCAACGCACGCAGCGGCGCCTTGTGGTATCAATACAATCACCGACTGAGGTGAAAGTGCGATGTAGGCAGAATGAAGGAGAAATGGGAAACAGAAGAAGTGAACAAGATACTCAAGCCAAGGATCAGAGAGTTTGAGTTTGGACGAATGGGAAAGTGTATTTCTCGACGTCATCTTATTTCCCGGCGGTCGCTTCCTGTTACTCCGATTATGGCATAGTTCTATTCAAAATATTCATGTTCATCATCAACATTTCTCCCACATCTTGACCGACTTCACTTGCATCTCGCCGCTCTTCTCCCACGTTGGAAGCCACTGGTTCCGAGCTTCCCAGAACTCCTTCTTCGCAACCGGAGAAGCGTCCGCCCAGGGTTTGCCGCTCTCGCCATCTTTGAAATAACCATTCGTGCCACCAACAGCAACATTCAGAATCAAATAAAACTTCTCGTCAAAGGGCGTACTAGTTCGTCCGGTGTGCGACCATGGGTCCATCAATGTTGTCCCGTTGGCAGTCGCAGGTGGGAAATTTCCACGATCCCAGAACCGACGATTGAATTTCACGTACAGAACCTGCATCAGTACTGAATCCACATAGGTGAAGATGTAATTCTCGGTCCATTCCAGCCCAAAGGTATGGAACTGGTCGCCATAGTATGAGTGCAGCGCGCCCAGCTGATCGACTGTCTTCAGATACCCGTCCGTATTCAGCTCCGGACCCCAATGGAGGGCACTGGTTGCCAAATTATTGCCTCCACCAGGTCCTGCTTTGTACGAGTGGTTGTTTCCACGAGTCTCTACAATGTCGATCTCTCCCGATGCAGGCCATGGTCCATACTTGTCTTCAGTGGGTAGCATCCAGATGGCCGGCCACATCCAATCTCCCTTTGGCATCTTTGCGACAACCTCTACTCTGCCGTAGCGAAGAGATGCGCCTTTCTTGGTATTGATGCGAGCAGATTTCACAGGCGGCACGATGGTGCCATTGGTCGTGTTGGTATGGGCGAAGCAATTGAAAAAGCCGTCGCCAGTACAGCGGTCACCAAGGTCAATGGTTGCATTGTTCGTGTTGACAAGACTTTCGTCTTGCAACTTTGGCTTGATGTGAAGAATGCCGTCCTTGATAAACAGCACATCCGCATCGTCTGACATTTGATCGAATTCTCCATTGTGGCCTGCGACTTGTTGCTCGATGGTCCAGATATCGGGCGTCAAGCGACCTGAAGAAAAGTCTTCAGTGAAGATGGGACAGAAGTTGCCGCCTCTCTTTTGATCTTTGAAGCTCAGGTATACCATCACACTACTGATGCAAAGGCCAATGAAAATGCCGAAGCAAGGAATGATCCAGGACTGGCGTTCAAAGATTGTCTTCTTTTTGAGCCGCCCCAGAGCATTTGGGCTTTCCATTTCGCTTTTCCGAATTCGACGACTTCGAAAGTAGTCGGTGCTCAATGCTTTTGCGTCCATTTCGGATGATCTCAGGTATGCGCTGCTTGTGTTCTGACATCTCGCGTCGCTTGTCCAGCTCTGTCGGCTGGATGGAGCAGGAGTATCGAATGGATTCGGTCGCTCCAGCGGTGTGTTAATTCCACTGTTGTAGGGCGATGCTCGAGGACCAGCATAGCTGGATGCTGGTGAAGATGCAGTATGGTGAGCCATGATCACTCAACTTTCCACTGCTGAATCGAGTGGAGCTCGAAGACGACGTTGCATATACAGCTTTGTGTGCTCTACTTCTGCGGTCTGCGGCTCATTCACTCTCAACCTCGTGGTTGTAGATCACACCCTGTCGGTATCTCGAACGGCCCAGATCTCGCTTACCTCTTCGAACCCCCGGGCTCTGTGCATGATCGCGAAGTGGATACTCGTCGGAGCGAGTTTGTTCCCAAGCCCGTTTTCGTAGCGCTACTGCACTCTTTCGGGCCAATATGCAGAGCCAGGATGCCGGATTCAGCAGTTCTCGAAACCTCATTTAGGCACTCGCATACATGCGGCCTGCTCGCCACCACGCTACTTCCCAGGACCCCAATAGCGCTACCTGCACGCGCACTGCTGCTTCCAAGCGATGCACAACAATAGCGCTCTTCGCACATGCCCGGGCTCAATGTTGGACTTGCCGTTCCGATGACCTGCGGAGCAGAAAGCTGGTTGAGGTTCATTCAACAATGCAGTACTAGTGCATCTCATCCGCAAGGCTACATGCCAAATGTCCAGGCTGGCCGAAGCGCAATGTCGTGAGGGTGCCGCCCAGCCTCGCTGCAGCCATGTTTCTTGATCCTATCAATAGCTGAGCGCATGCATTTGATGTAGGTTGGGCAACTTATCTTGTTTGACTACCCTCACTGGCCCAATCACCCGTGTATACGCACTGCCTCCGGGAGGCACTCCGAGGTCGACCTTTTTTTTCCCACGTGTCTGATGGGATTCACGAAAAGCGAGTGTAGCGAAGGGCGTAGACGATGCAAGGTCTGATGCTGTCGTTTTCGCGTTCCTGTTCTTCGTGCTGTCGATTCTTTTGCCACTATCTTGCCAATGAGGGACACGCTCTGCTAGCATCTCTCAGGGACTTTCAGTCGCCTCCGGCAAGTCGTCGGCGCTGCTTGAATGCACCCTGATGCGTACTTGCGTTATTGACTCTAGGAAGATGTGACATCGTGAGAAGCCGCGAACAGGACAAACTTGTGAGGGAAGTTGCATGAGCGTATCGTGCTTGCGGCAAGTGCACTCACCGTTTCCAGACACTTTCGACTACCGCGATTTTCGGAAGCCCGCATTGATGCTGGGAAGCTGACATTATTGCAGGTTGTGAGTCAAGGTGAACGAACAACTTCCCGGCTTGAAATACTTGAGAAGCATATTGAACCGATCGTTTTCGAAATAATCTAATCTTCTGAAACATGACTTCACCTTCATGGCTTCGCTGGTGCATCCTCCCTGGACAATCGTTAGCATACTGGAGACGAGCGATCTCGCAATGACTTACAAAGTCCGCACAAGATACCCAATGCGTGGAAAGTGGATGCGTACACCACCATCAGTCTCAATCACGACCTCATTGACAGAAGTTCCAAGCAGCTTGCCATATTGTGGATGAGAGCCAGGAGTAGAGCTACGCGGGAAATATTAGCTAATGTCGTCCAGCTGCATGCGAAATCACCTACTCGAAACTCTCGACCGCGACGGTCGTCCCTGCAACAATACCGTATGTATTATCATGCTCGACTGCATAAGACTCCTGAGCTGAATAGTCGCCAGTCGTAATAATCTTGTGTGCCTCCTCAGCAGACAAAGACTTGGCCTTGGCCTTAATATCCTCTGGCTTCGGAAGGCTGTCCAGGAGTTTGAAGATCTTTGGATAAGAGCTTGCGTCCAATCCAGGTTCTTTGTTGAGGCCCAAGTTAGTCAAAGCCCAACCGATTGGCCAGAAGACGTGGATGTCAGCGAGACCAATTTGGCTTCCGTTGATGAAAGGTCCAGCACCGGTCAAAATCTGCGTCTCGATCTCAGCCAAACGGGCCTTGAACTGAGCCAGACCACTCGGCCTCAAAGTCTTGATATCAGAACGTCCAAGTGAAGGGAAGATCGTCCCGCGATCTTTCACGAATTCTGGAGTTAAGATCTCAAGTGGAATCAAAGAAAGAACTTCAGCGAAGAGATTCACTCCGTAAGTCTCGTAGGCCTTGTCTGCTGGGTTTTGCTGGACTTTGCCGAGCTTTGCGAGGATGAGATCGATGATCTTGGAAGAGTCGACATAGATATCCTTGCCGAGGGCGATGATTGGAATTCGACGATACGTGACGCCCAATTTCTCGAGATCTGGACGTGGGAGCACAGCTGGTGTGTCGACAATTGCGAAGTCTACGCCTGCGACATGCAGCAGGAGTCTGGTCTTCTGGCCGTATGGGGAGAAATCGGTACGGAAATCAGCTCACACGTCATATCATTGCGATGGAGACTGGCTACTTACCATAGTCGTACTGGATTACGGTTGCCATTTTGTATATGATCTGCTGAAAATGTCTAGTTGTCTTTCGATCAAAACTTGGAAAACTCCTCCAAAGGAAGTACTCATGTTGCTTCTTATTCGGCTCATGGTGTTTGCCTTTCTACCGAGCTCTAGACCTCACTAGCTTCTATGATGTGATGCCGTTGCGGAGGCACGAGCAGTTGAGCCACTGAGAAGAAGGGGCGACCGAAGATGATTTGGAAGCAAGCTCAGAATCGTCGCGTCCACAATGTGTTATCTTGCGGAGAAGATATCGCATTGCCTTGCTTCGTGCTGCTGGCGACTCCAGTTTCTTTCGATGTGCTGTGCTCGTGTGTGGAAGAGAGGATGAGGGGGAGGGGCAGGCCAGCCCGCCTGAAACTCTGTTCTGATGACGATTCAGCAGTCGGCACTCGCAAAAGCCGTCGCAGTGTGTGAGGCATGCCTTCAAAACTACATGTTACACAACATGCTCGAGTTTCCACTGTGCAAATACTTGTGGTGAAGATGGATAAAGACCTCGCACTTTCAAACTGTGAAGCGAAGTGGCAAGAACGTCTCGCGGTGCATAATAGCCGCACTTTAGCCGGCTCAGGTGATACGAGAGAAGTGAATGGTTTGCACAGACAGCTATCGCAAAATTCAATTCTTTTCCTAGAGATTGTCGGTACTATCCCACCCATCAATGGAGGCACGTACATCCAAAAGACATTAAGTATACATCTTCAATTCTTGCTGACACGTATTGTCACAAATCCCCGCACCCAACTATTCCCACCTCGACTTCATAGGCCGTCCTCATCAACATGCTGTTGAGTACCAGAGATCCCTTGTCGCCAGCATTTCCGATTCTAATAAGTTGGCTTTGGCTCCGAATCGTACTTTGGTGGCTGAGTTGGGTAGCCTTGCTTCTCCGAGCACTTGCTGGTGGTGTCGCACTTGGTTGAGGTAGATGTGCAGACGGATGTCGACCAAGTCTCCTTCTTCTCGGTGGTGGTGTAAGGGCATGGAGTGCTGGTGGTGACCTTGTCCTCCTTGTAGGTAGACTTGCTGTGGCAGAAGTCAGTCATCTTGTCGAGTACCAAATAACGGAGGTCAAAACTTACACATCGGTCTTGGGCACCTTGGTGGTCTCTGGGCATGTGCTGAGCGAAGATGTGGTGATGACCGAGGTGCGGTCAAATGGGACAGTCGACGTCTTGCAAATGACGGTAGTCGAGTGGTCTGGGACGGTGACGGTCTTCGTGATTGGAATCGTCTTGGTGATTTGGTATTCCTTTGGCACTGCGTAACATTAGCTTGGCGCCACTGACTGGTGTCGAATGGTCGCCACCTACCATAAGTAGTCTCAGTGTAGACCTTTGGCACCTTGGTGGTGTAGACGTGTGGCTTGTATTCAGTCTTGGTGATTGTCTTGGTCTCCTGGTATGGCACGGTCTTCGTAGTGGTGTGGTAGACGGCCTTGCAGGTGCTGCTGGTGACACACTCCTGCTTCTTTGGGCTGTAGCCGCCATCACCGCCACCTGGCAAGGCGACAGCGACGCCTGCCGCAACGAGAAGGGCTCCAATAATCTGCATGTTGCCTCGGAAAGGGATCTGGTGGACGGTAGCTGGAGGGTGAGTCGTGTGGCGGATCTGATTGCTAGCGAATGTAGACCGGACGTGAATGAAGGAAAGAGGCTACAGCTTGAACTGACAAGTCTCATATACCTGCACTCGTACTTACTGTTGAGTTCGCTGCTGGGCTGCCCGCTGGTACAGCGAGCCTTTCACGAAGGCGTTAATACGTATTCGTGAAGGCATACCAGATGTCAGGCTCAGAGCATGCCTGCATGTCATTTGGCCTGGTCTCGAGCCGGTATATCAGCATCAATCACTGGCTCCCATAGGCTGGACACGCTGGCAGAGCATCGCTTTGGGCAGCGGATGCATCATACAAACGCTTGCCGATGCTCTCAATGGCATGTCGTGAGTGGAGATGTGATCGCAGCGGATGTTTCGGAGGTCAGAGCTTGTGTATCATGGTGATTTAGAGCTGCTGTGAATGGCCGGCAGAGCGCTTTCAGGCGTGGTGAGGCTCTGCGTGCATCTGTGCTTCTTCAGCAGCGTGGTGCGAGCTATTGGGAGGCCATGTGGGGAAGAGAACCTCGAAATCTTCTTGTTGGCCAGAACTCATAGGATCAATCGACAGTTCATACGATGCGCAACTGAGGACATTCGCGGTGTCCACCTTGTGATGAATCTGGGAGTTGGACGATGTACTTGTGCAGTCGTGCAAGAGATGCAGAGGAGGGCAAGAAGCGACGGTGTCTGTGGGAATCGGCGCGGGCTTCGGGGAAACAGATCTCCCGAGCCGTTCCTGCCACATGCTCCAGCGCCACGCACGAAAGCACCACCGGTACACGTTTCTTCACCACCTCGATGGCCGATCTGGATCTCGCATAAAGCACTCAAAAGGCCAAATATGGCCGGAAACAGCTGCCATATGCGAACAGCTCAGTTGCTGGCCAACGGAGACTGACAAAGACGATCGTTTTCACGCGGCACAACTGGCGGAAGCCTCAACAGCGACCGCTCTGCAGCCCAGCGCCTTTCAAGCGCTGAGACACAGGACTGCAATGCGTGGGTGCGTCGACACACGTTGGATCACCCGCTATAGCTCCTAGGAATCATATCTGCGGAACCATTGCGGCCAACCGTTGCACGGGGGAAGAGGATTCGCCCAACTCTTCAACCACGCGATTAATTCACAGCTGGCACTTCATCCTACTACACGTCGACGAGATAAACGCCTTGCTGGCAAGCAGATTTGCTTGACATGTTCGGCGATCTCACTCCTGTGGCGCTGCGTCGTTCTCGGAAAGAAGGCACGACTGCGACTTTGTTGGCCAACTTGCACGAAGGTCGTCGAACAATGGTATGCACTGCCCTACAGTGACAGAAGAAATTGGCTTTCGGGTGCTCTCCTGCTGGGATTCTTCAGCATTCTGTGTCGAACTTGACACCGAGATCGAGACCCTGCTCATGTGAAGAGCCTTAAGGCGTCCATCCATGATGAGCATGAGAAACCTCGCGAAAGCTCGACCCCAGCCAGATCATCGGTATGGGATGCTCCGTTTGCGTACACTTTCGAGGCACACCTACCTTCTGGAAAGTAACAGAGCTCTGAAGACGTCCCGCGAAGACTTTTTGAGCTCGACATGATCTCGTCGAGCACAAATACCCCGCTGCTTTGCTCATCTCAAAGGTTGCACGAACTGCCAAACCCTGAATTAAAGCTGCATGCTGTGGTCCCAGACACAGGACGTGCGTGGAGCTCAGGTCCACAAATGTTCCTAGCTTTCAAGCTGCATATTGCTCCAGCCTCATCAGCATAACTTGCTGACACACCTTCCCGCAAGTGGTGATCACCACTGAGACACTGCTTGCGTGGTCTGTACAAGTACCAGCGGAGCAAGTACAGGTGGAAAGTCTATGCACCGCATCGTGATGCAGCGGTCGAGCGAACTCCGTCGACAGACTCTCAATATGCATTACCGGGGCCACTGCTGTTTGGACCTGCAGTTCGCGTGATGTTGGCGGGCGAGCTGTATACCGTGAGCATGGAGTCTTGTGGACAACGCGCTGATACCGAGAGATCATCGGGGCCTTGAACTTCCTGGAGATGATGCGATGATTCTATAAGATCATTGGTTGTATGTTCCAATGCTACTTTGATGGTCCCGACAGTCGGTCGTGGCGAGTCGAGCATGCAGCTTCGCTACGAGCTCAGAACTGAACATGGAGCCTGCGGAATTAGTGGGTGCTGATGAAGGCACGCAATGCTGATGAATGATCGTCACTGCATTGAGTCTGCAGCTCTGAAGTTTGGTCGAAACGAACACGGAGGCTCCGGATGCAGCACCCCACTCGCCTCAGGCTGGCGATGATGCCATATACGGACTATGTAGTCTCAATGCAACGACCTGGTGACTTCCCAACACACGTTCACAGCGTCTAGTTTGCAAAGCTGAGCACACAACACAACAGTCTAATTTAAGTGGCAGAACGACCAGTGATTGTTGAGCATGACGCGTACGACTGCAGTCGGTGGTCACAGATGCCGAGCTCCCACGCATTGAGGTTGAAGGTTTGACACTGCAGCGAAGTTCTCACCGAACAGCGCGATGCATGCGGAGCATCTCTCCGCTGGAACTAGGCCAACGCAATCACGAGATCCGTAGCTCCTACGTGCTTCGTGAGAAGTGCCAAGTGCTAAACGCCAGCCAGCGCGGTCAGCCTTGCAAGTCATCTGCCTCCAGCTGGCGATGGCATGCTCTTGACATCTCAGGTCGGAACAAGTTCGAGAACATCGCTTGCTCGCACTCTGTCATGCCCATGTCGACTGTCTGTATATATCTCACGGGGCTGCCGTGGGCTGGACGCCACACAGCATCGCTTAAAACGGATGTATCTTACCCTGACCCAAGTTTTCTCAAAGAGTGTATTGCCCATTCGTGGCTAGTTTCTGACACCCAAGACCGGCGTTGTGGGACTAGCACAATATAGATGCGTTCATCATACTGCCATCGCTGTGTGATTGCACGCAAGTCGCAGATTAAGATCGAGCTCACATATGCACTCTTGAAGTCTGAAGCTGAGAAGTGGATCTGGTGGCTTGATGCAAGTCTCCCCGCATATTCACTTTGAGCTGCTGCACAGACATCTACAGGGATCTGCTCTTCCCCAAGCTGGTGAAGATTTTCACATGACAGCACACGTTGCGCAATACGGACTGTCCGTTCCGCCAGGACGGGTAACGCGAGCCACGCGGGCCGTCACATACTCGAGATCCGCCACGCCAGCTAAGACACTACGTTCTAACAGTCCCAGCAATGACGGAAGCCACATGCATTCTAGGCGTTCGCGGGTACCAGATCATACACCGCGAAGCTCACTCTTCGCAGCTGGAAGAAGCCAATCGCTCGTATCCGAAGGACCATCTTCTGCACGTACGTAGCGATGGCGCTGGACGCAGGGCTACATGCAGCAATTGAGCTGCTTTGACTCGCCATGGCACATGTGCATCGCCAATGGCGGCACAACGATCGAACAATCGATGGCCTCGAGGTATTGCTACCTGCACCACCGAACTCCAGCCACTCAGCCAGGGCAAGCCAGCACAGTCCAGTTCTTAAGAGACGTGGGACGCAGGCAAAGACGGCGACGCCGATGACCCCCATCATATATTCAGCCGCCTCCCCGAAGTTGTAGCCATTCCAGTTTCTTCGTTAGTCTATGCCAGCGACGGGTTCCACGAGAAAAGTCTGGCACAAAATAAAACGCAAGTTGTGCTGTTGTTGTTGCAGCGATTCTGACCCTTCCGGAGTCCCACCACATCCTGTACATCCTGTACACACTGCTCAAAATACTTCTGCATTACCAAAGCCTCGAAATCAGGATCCTGAAGTCCAGGCGCCGCCCATAGAAAAAGTCGTCAAGAATCCCTCTGCACCAAAACCCGCACCCGCAAACATGCAGCGTTCAGTCAGCGGAGCTGCTCCATCCACGCCCCAGAAAGCTCCTCTGGCAGCGGGCACAAACGGCACGAATGGATACTTTTCGCCCCCTCCACCAAGCTCGCCTTCCATTCGCTTTGGCGGATCAAACCGAGGTAGCACCAGAATAGCTTCCAGCTACTCTGTGTTCCGCAGCTCTACAGGCGGACAACAGAAGTCCTCGATCGTCAAAGATACAGCATACACTTTGAAGAGGAAAAGTGCTTCTGAGCTTGGCGCTGGAATCAGCGCAACGGCGGACAATGTCTCTTTCATTCATCTGGTTGAGTGGATTCGTTCGGAGAGATTGCAGACTTTGCCGCATAAGGGCTCCCGATGGGATACGGTGTTGATCCGTGCTCTGTATTTCGCTGAGCGTCTTCATGGGTTCGAGACGCAGCTCAAGGCGCATGCTTCCGAGACGGAGCATGCGGCGCATCTTGGTTATGGTCATATCAAGCTTCTTTTGGAGGTGAGTGAGCTCGCAGATTCCCACTGACTTCCTGTGCTAATCAGAGACAGCTGGGCCACTCCAACAGCGTTGCATTGGATTCTGCTTTTGGATTCATGTACAGGTGTTCTTCCGCGGTCTCGGCGCTTTTGGCTCGCTCTGAGGTTCTCAAGTTGTCCAGCGAGGTGTACCAGCAACTTTGTCTTATGTACACGGACCTGCTCACACTAGTGGTCGATGTGGCTGTCCGCTTCTACCGCACTGTTCACGGCAGCGAAGGCCAGTCTGCCAGCTTGGACATGTACGAAGTCTTTGGTGAGACCATTACCACGTTCCGTGAACGTCGCGAATCCATCACCAGAGCAATCTGGAAAGACCAGATCGAGGCAAATGGTTCCGAGGACAGCGTGGATGTAGACGTGCTCAGCCGCTGGCTCGCGCCCCAAGACCGCGTCCTTGCCACATTAGCTCAGGACCACACCCTCATCGCCAATGATTTGGCAGAATTCACTGGAATCTGGTTCTTGGATGATCTCTCGAACTTTGTCAAAAGCCAGGATTCCTCGTTGCTCGTCAATGGCCCAGCTGGCTCCGGCAAAACAACACTCGCAGCAGCGCTTGCAGAACGCCTGCAGCGACCAATCGCCAGAAAACCTTACACGACTGCATTCTGCTCTGTCGGAGCTGTCCCATCTCAGGCCACCAGTCTCAGCGTCGTCAAGGCCTTGCTACACCAGATCTACAACCTGCGTGTTGGCAACGTTCGTCTGTATTCAGCTGTGGTTGCAGCTCACGAAAGAGCTCGCTATACGGCAGACCCCACCAAGTATGAGGACTTGCTCTGGGACGCTCTCGAGGAAGTCCTTCGCAGCCCGCTTCAGAATGCACCCGATTTGGTGCTCATTGTGGAAGGTATTGACGAGATCTTGGGTGGCCAATCGGCTGGTCAAAGTCTGCTGCAGCGCCTGGTGCACGCAGTCGAGCAAGCAAAGGGCGTGAAGCTCATCGCAATGGCCCAGAACCTCAAGCTTCCAACAGGAGCTCGTGGCACCAGTCGCGGAATTACTGAGACGGACACCAAAGGCGACATCCACGAGGTAGTGATCAAGACTTTGATCAAGTCTCAGCACTTCCGAGCTAAGACTGGCCGAGAGCAAGAGTCGCTTGCCGAACACATCATCAGTATCTCTGACGGCAACTTCTTGTGGGCAGAGCTCGTCTCCGAAGTTCTCCGCCTGGAGAAGACCCCAGAACAACTTGACAGCACGGCCAAAGACCTCAACAAGGCCAAGCACACTGTCGAGAAGCTCACTGGCACCCTTCTCGACCGCTTGCAGCCAACCGAAGATGCAAAGCTGCTATTGTCGTGGCTCGTGAACGCCGCTCGTCCATTGACCTGGGACGAGATCGACAGCCTGTTCTCGATCAACCCTCAAACTGGTGGCAGGTCCGACCGAAGCCACAACGTTCATAACATTGTGTCGTCCTTGGCGCCTCTGCTGGATGTGCAAGAAGATATCATCAGACCACGACATGCTTCCGTGCAGACTGCCTGCCGCACTCTGCTGAGCTCT
Organism: Cercospora cf. flagellaris; assembly: GCA_005356885.1. Lineage (NCBI taxonomy): Eukaryota > Fungi > Ascomycota > Dothideomycetes > Mycosphaerellales > Mycosphaerellaceae > Cercospora > Cercospora cf. flagellaris. Next base: position 785,412 of record RJLU01000009.1, on the reverse strand, counting down.
GGGAGCTTGAAGATCCCAGTCAAAGAGCCACAGCAGGACTTCCTAATCCGTGTTCTCACGTACGCCAAGCTTGCATTGACTGAGAAGGGAGAGCCTACTTTGGACGACACCGATCGATCAGTTGTCGACCAGAGCTTTAGTCGTCATCCATTCTTGGAGTATGTCATCCGCTACTACCCATGGCATCTCCAGCAAGCCGGAATCATCACCACTGGCAGCACTGCCGAGCCCAAGATCAGCCCGGAGCTTCAAAAGGCTTTCCCAGAGAGCACCACCATGGCCGTCCTTGAGTGGCTATGCTGGGATGATCAGTTCCCAGGCGCGCAAGAAGTCGAAGTGCACGATACTGTTCGTCGCGTGCGAATCAAGATCTTCACCGAAAAGCACCCTGCTGTCCTCCAGAGCTACATCAACACCGCGTGCTACTGGGAAGCTCTCGAAGACTGGGAGAAGGCAGCGAACCTCTACTACCCAGTCAGCTCGGTCGGTCGCTCGATCCTGAGTGTGTCGCACCCGATTGTCGTTGAGTGTGCCGTCAGGTACATCCGCATCACGGATTCGTACACCTCGACCACCAGGACAGAGATAATCACTCGCAGAGAGCAGACCTTCATCCTGCTCATCTCGGCATACGAACGCCAGTTTGGCATGCACTCCGAGGTCGTCATCAGAACTCGTGAGCGTCTCGCCGAGCTTTACATCGCCATCAGCGAAGAGGAGCATGCTCGAGAGATCCTCCAGATCATCCACGGACACACCACCGACGGCAACGGTGCCACTGGTGGAGTCTCTCGCGGCGTTGATGAAAGATTCGTTGTCAAGTTTGGCAAGCAAAAGCATGGCAAAGAACTCGACGAATACGAAGGTGGAATCTTCATTGATGAGGATAAGGAAGAGGATGCTCTCGTCATCATCGATGTCGGCCAGGCAGATGTCATCCTTCGCGAGATCGAAGAGTACATCAAGCGTCAAGAACTTGTCCGCGCGGAGCAGACCTATGTCGAGCTGTGGCAGCGTCTATCGGAGACATGCAGGACCTCACTGTCCGTCGAGTGGCACGAGAAGAAGATACAAGTGGTACAGTCTTACTCGCAGTACCTTCACACGCAGAAGCGGACCATGGAAGCAAAGAGCTTGACGACCTCGATCTGGAGAGAATACGAGCACCACGAACTGTCCTACTCGGAGAAGATTGTGACCAGGTTGACTGAATCCGCTCGTTTCTTGAAGAGCGTGGGCGAGTACTCCGCTGCATTGTCGATCTACAAGCATGCGTCGTACTACTACAAGAATGTACGCAAGGAGGAGTCTCGTTCGTTTACCGAGATCGAGGAAGAGATGACTGTCATCAGCACCCAAGCTCTGACACAGGCCACCAAGGACTCCAGCAGCACTTCGTCCACGTCCAGCCATGAGCAATACGAGATGTTCCATTTGCTCATCAGCAACAAGAGCAAGAGTGTCGAGACTTCGACACTCACGCTGGCGAAGACTTTGACAGCACGATATGTTGAAGAGAAGAAGTATTCTCAAGCTGTCTCGGTCATTCAATCTACGCTTGAGCGAACTTGGAGCTCTTTCATGTCCAGGTCTGTCCATGAGGTGACAATTGCTTCTTCATTCCACAAGGAATCGATCGAGCTTGTTGAGAGACTCGCAGAAGTCTACATTCTGCAGCGCCAGTTCGAGAAGGCCGAGGATGTCTACGTGAGACTCTACCGAGCATCCCTCACAAACACAAAGGATACGACCTTGCTCGAGAAGGCAAAGAGCTTGATCATCGGCTTTTACCAGAGACGTGGACATCCAAGCAAGATCATTGCTGTGTACCAAGAGCTGCTCGCAGTCTACCGCCGAACGCTGGGCCCAAGCCACGAGACTACGATCACCATCTTGTACGAGCTGGGATCGCGATGCAGAGCTCATGCACGTAGCCACCCATACTGGTTGGAGTACTACCAGCAAATCGTTGTGAGCCTGAACAAGGATTCCACAACGGTACACGTCCGTGCCATGGATGCTGCCATTATCGTCGCGGAGTCGTACTGGGAGGAGCGTAGATACAGCGATGCTGTCGCTGCTTATGCAATCATCTGGACCACATTTGTGCAGAAGCATAAGGAGTTCAAGTCATTCTCCGAGACCAAGTTCGTCTCGACTTTGTACGAGCGTTACTACCAGAGCCTTGAGGAGACGAAAGCCGACTACGAGGTTCTTCTTCAGGTGACAAGCCAGTACCGAGAGACCACCAAGACCGTGTTTGGCGCAACATCGACCATTGCGATCGAGGCCACTGTCGCGCTGGCACGCGTCACGCAGCAGAGTGAGTCCCGCATTGAGGAGTCCATTGCTCTGTACGAAGAAGCCTCCAGGAGTGCGTCCAAATCGGAGTCATCTTCGTCTTCCAGCCACTTTGAAATGTCTGAGCTTCGCTCGAGCTTGACGACGCTGTACAAGAAGCGCATCTTCCACTCCTCGTCCTCTTCCGCCAGTTCCGAGACTATCGCCAAGGCTGTCTCAATCTACGAAGAGCAGTTCTCCGAGAAGAAGAGCAAGTACACTTATTCGCACGAGGAGACGCTGAGTAGCCTTCGCGAACTCTCCTTGCTCTATGTCAAGCAGAGCAAGACCGAGGTTGCAGTCAAAGAGCTGAACACCGCAGTCATCACTATTGCCCAGAAGGAGACATCCTCTGAGAGAATGTACGAGTCTGCGATGTCCCTGGTGCAAACATACCAGGCAGCGAACCTGGTCCAGCAGTGCACTCAGACTGTCGAGGAGCTACACTACCAATTGGTGGTTCGCGAGAAGAGATCGAGCTCCAGCTGGAGCGTTGTTGAGGCAAGCCATGCTTCTCTGTTCTTCCTCGCTGTCTTGGAGTATCAGTTGCGCAAGGATCTCAGGATCACGCTCTCCGAGATTATGGCCAGCTTGACCGCGGAAGCCTTCATGTACGGCAACTTCAAGCAGCTGGTGAAGAGCAAGGCGGCACTCGATAAGCTGCTCCTTGCCGCAGCTCCACTCCGACATCTGCTGCGCTTTGCGAACCGCTCCGGACTCATTACCTCTGTTGACCAACAATGCGTCGACATCTTCGTGCAACGAGAGGCATCCAGTGTGCAGCTACTGAGCAAGGACTCGCCACGCCACTTCATCGTGGGCATTCTGGAGCACATCTCAAACCGCAAGTGCACCGACTTCGTCCGCGCTGTTATCTTGGCCTCGAATGCTACTTTGAAGAAGCTGGTGGACAACAACCAGTTTGCGGATGCGCACGACATCGCAAAGATGACCTTCATGTACGCTCAGCACCGTAAGGGCTACCGTGGTTCCAAGGGCATCGCCAGAGGATTCGAGCTCGCATCGTATCTCGATGGCCGTGGCGAAAACAAATGCCCAGATCCAGAACTTCGCAAGAAGCTGCTGCAGCTGTCCAACAAGATCGTGAAAGACATCATCGTCATCTGCCGAGAGGACAAGATCAACTTCGCCCAGGTCCCATTGAAGGAGCTGAACGAGCTCATCGCTTTGCTGGGCGAACAGCAGGATTACGACACCCTAGAGGTAAGCAGACACTCGCACTTCGAACGCACCATGATACTGACCAGAATCTCAGATGCTCTTGACAGAGTTGTGGACTACTCGCGAGGCACAAAAGAAGTGGGCTCCCGATGTTCTGCTTCTCCTCGGTCGTCGTCTCATCTGCGCTCGCTACCTCGCCGGTCGACAAATCAAGGCCCTCCGCCTCGCCGAAGACATCGCTTACAACCTCCGTCGCGTCAACGGCGTTCGAAACCCCGCCACCCTCGAAGCATACGGCCTGCTGGCTGAGCTGTACACCTCCATTGGTCAGAACTACCAGAAAGAGACGAGCGATAAGTCTTCTGCAGGCCTTGCCGCAGATCACTTCAGAAAAGCTATTATCGTACACGAGGATATTTTGCGCTGGTTGCAGTCCGATGCTACTGGCGGTGATGTCGATGGAGACGTTGATGATGATGACAGCGCTGCTCAGATCCTGGCTGAGCATGGCATTCATCATGACGGCTCTGGAGATCATCAGGCCAACGCAGGCTCTGGCTTTAGTGCATCGCAACGTGGCCAGCTCGTCAAGTGGCATATGCGTCTGTTGAAGCTGGCATACCAACGTCTTGGTAGCTGGCCAAAGGAGTATAAGGGTTACGAGTCGTTGAACGCGCAGCTGTTCCGGACGTTTGGCGACTCACTGAAGGGTGTTGAAGGTGTTGAGAAGTGGTCGGCCAAGGGCTATGGTTCTGGCAAGGCCGAGAGCAACGAAGGAGCCTTTCAGGGCAACCGTGAGTGGGAGATCATTTCTGCTTAGCTGACACGCGCCGTCGCGCCTTTCATATGTTAGGGGTTCCGGTGGCGGTGGCGGGTTGAGCATTGGTTAACGACTGTACGAACGAAAACTATTCATCTTCTTCTACCATTTGCGTGAGATTATTTTCCTGAGTGGCTTTGTCGACGGCAGTGGGCTCAAATGAGATGGAGTTGTTGGAGGTCGAAACCTTGGGAAAGTTTGGAGACGCGACGCGTAAGATGTGGTCAATCTCGGAAGTATCGGCCCGCATTAACGTTTTCCCGAAGCTCCATGCCATACCCTCTTTCCTCGACTTTGCCTCTCTCACACGACCCAGAAAGTACTCGGTCAGTATGGCTAGTCGATGTTGCCGATGACACACAACATATCAGCTCTGAATCACCAAACGAATGTTGCAATGCATTTGGAATCATCTCCTTCGGTAGATCGATCAAGCGGCATTGGCTCCAATGACATCATGCCATTTCTCTACGACTTTTCGTCAGCTCACTGAACAGGCACAATGGCTATCGCTGCTCGATCAGCCACCAGGTCGTGGCTCTATTCTCACAGGATCTCACCCATTGTGGACGCTGACCTTCTAATTTCCCTCTGAGCTTCATAAAGCCGTTTTTCTGGTCAATGTGAGGGAAGCAGCTCCAGAGGTCAGCTGCGAAGCTCACAGGTATACTGTGGAGCACCCATCGTCATGATCAACCAGACGCATGTCATTGCCTCGCACTCGCGATCCCGATAGCACGCAATCAGTGGTTCCAACCACTCAGACCCGCAGCGGCATAAATATGTTCTGGCCAGTGATACATCCCGCAACCTGGCAGGATCACTGCAAGAGTTGGCAAAGGATGGATCGAACCAAACGAGGGACATGACGTTGTCGATGCTATGCTATAGATATATACACAGTCTCGGGCCTGCAGCGTAATACTTCTGGACAACCAACATCTCTACCACATATCCATCACACAAACAAAACAAGTACAACTCAATATGTCTGGACTCCTCGACAAGGCCAAGAACGCTGTCAAGGGCGGTAGCTCCTCTGGCGGAAACGCCGGTGCTGGCGGCCAGCAGTCTGGCATCGAGAAGGGCATCAGCGGTGTCGGCCACACCCGTACGTCTATCATTTGTTACCAGTTAAAACACAACCACTAACATCGCATCTAGAAATCGACAACGCTACCGACCGCGCAGGTCTCGGCGACAAGTACGACGACAAGATCAACAAGTTCGCCGACGGCCAAATCAACAAGAACGTGCCAGGCGGTGCGACAAAGTAATTTGATACCCAAATGAATCTCATGAGACACGACATGACACAATAGCGATACCATATCACATATCATCCCAATGCCAGAAGTCCATTGAGGATATCACATTACATTACCCAACAATTCCTTCCTCCAATCTCATAACAAATCACCCTTCTTCTTCGCCTCAACCCACAAAAACTTAACTCCATAATCCGGATCACTAGGATCCAACTTCCCATCCCCAGCCTCCAAAATCTCCGATTCAATCCCCCCAAACCCAGCATCCTCAACCATTTTCCTATTACCCTCCGTATCGAAACTACTCCAAAACATTCCATGACCCATCATTTCTCCATGAATTTCCTCCTCATCAACCGTAGCCGTATTAAACACCAGCATCCCACCTGGTCTGAGCCACGAATGAATATTCGCAAGCATAGTCTTCTGATCCTCTCGCGGAAGATGAAAAATCGCGTAGAAGCAAGTGATGCCGTCGAAACTTGCTGGCTCGAAAGCGAGTTCGGACATATCTCCTGCGATGAAGGTTGCGTCTGGGCAGCGTTCTTTCGCCATGAGGATTTGTTTGGTTGAGATGTCGTTTGCTATGACTTCGGCGCCGCGGTCTAGGAGCATTTTGGTTATGGGGACGCCGGGTCCGCAGCCGAGTTCGAGGATTCGTGGTTTCGGTATGGATTTTGCATTTTGTAGGACTTTTTCTGTGTAGCGTTGACGTGGGGAGGGGGTGCTGTTTGACCAGTCGAGGTACCATTCTGCGACGTGATCGTAGGCTTCGGAGTTGATTGTTCTGGGGTTGTCCATCGTCGTTGGAAAGTCGTGTGCTCTATCGTATGGAGAGCATTCGCTTATGCCCAATGATATACGCAAATGCTCCGATGTCCTCCTAAGGTTTGCTTCAGTGAGTCACTGTACTGTACGACTTGAGGATTCCAGCGTTGTCGCAATGCGTCTGCTGACTGAGCCTTGCCGCTTGTGTAACGTAGTGGGAGCAATGTCGTCTCAACCAGGATTGCGGTGTCTGCTTCGGGAAGCGACGAGCTTCAGATGGCTTCTTCTGTTTGGCTGTACTTGCGTAGCTGAGCCGGCAGGACTGGATGCAAAGAAGAGCTTGTCTGTCAACAAGCTCTCAGCTGCAACACCTACTCCACCACAGATGTGGAGACTCGGCTGCGTGAATCCTTCGAGCATTCTGCATTCTTTTCGCAGCCGACCTCACTCGACTTCAACGTCCTTCAATGCTGTTTCTCAATCTCAATAGTTTCGAATGCTTCTCATCCGCTTGAGAAGAGGAGCAACACCATTCAGGTGGATGCGGGGCACGAGGTGCTTGCTCATCGGTCGTGGCTCCGGTACGGAACTATGATTAGAACCTGCCGTGCTTGCCGGAGATTTTTGCTCGGTCGCGACAATTGAAGAATATGGCGAGCATGGCACATCAGGTTCGCCGCCGAGGTGTTCTCGTTGTTCGGAGTCTTCTTGGTTCCCATCTTCGGAAATGGTTGGAGATACGTCGAGCATCATGAGTGACGCGGATGATCGGGATCCTGCAGTGCTTCGTCTGTGAATGCTGTATCGGGACAGACGACGTCTTGGTTGTTCAACTTGAGGTGATAATGCCAGTGGCGGTGTCTGAGCTCTTTGCATTTGGTCTTCTACGAGCGCTTGCTGGAATTCGGCACTTCGGTAGTAGCGTCTCTCATCAGTGCCATGGTCGTGGACGAGAGGTTGCAAAGAGTGTCTGTCGATGGAGTTGCGATGCCGGCGCTCAGCTTGGCTGTTCCTGCCTGACAGGGAGCTGGAAGACGAGTTGAATAAGCTGTACATGGCGGTGGTGTGGCGGTGATGCTCGGAAAGGCGACTGCCAAACAAGGAAAATAATGGGATACGGGATGTATTTGGAACTAAGGTCAGATGCTGCAGGAGGGCAAGGCTGTATAGATGAAGCAGCGAGCGATGTAGTGTGAAGACTTGATCTACATATAGCACTAGGCGGTGAATTAGCAGTGAAGACGGCGGGTTCTCGGATTTTTGGTCGCGCTAGATTCTCGGAAGAGCACGTTCAAGACGTAAGCAGAGCGGGAGACTGTCGAAACATGGTGACATTCGTGCACAATCCATGTGGCGAAGCCAATCGTCGTCTTACAGCGCTGCTGTGCTCTGCATGGTGTACGAATCTGGCGATGAGGCTGGTCGGTTTGAGTGGTCGGATGGGGATGCATGTACACGCGGAGTCTACACGCGGTAGCGGAGGCAGATCGATACCACTCCTTTCTGCTCAATATAAGATCAAGATTACTTCTGGGTCCTGCTCTCCTTAATTGCAAAGATTGCACCGTTCTGTAACGTTTGCACCTGGAGCATAAGTTGCGTGGCAATGTGCTTGGCTTTGATTACTGAAACTGTGCTCGAAACTTCTCCTCGCAAAAATGCCAGGGCGAGGGCGAGGCTTGGCTGCTGCGCCTGGTGTTTCCGGTGCATTGGCCAGTCCGGACACTTGTGGGTGGGAGGAGGCATAAGCTGATGTTCACCATCGACGGCACGGCTGCAAGCTGTTCCATGTATTTGACATCTTGCTGATATTTCCTTACCATCCGGGCAACCTGGACCGACGACCGTTGGATCATACGGCTCATGGCGTGACTGAACAATTCCGTGGCGCGTGAGAACTGAGTTCATTGAGGTCGTATTAATTGTGCTTCGAGCCCGTGATGAAGGACACGAAAACGGACACGCTTTGAAGGCATTCCAATGAAACACGAGCTGGTTACGGCAGACGATGTTACGGAGACGCGTTCAGTACGAAGACGAAGGCTCGCCAAGCACGATCTGCAGCGCCGATCGTCGGCCGACTCCCCACAGCCACAGTCCGCGCCTTCTGTCTCTCCCTCTACTCATCGGCACGAATGTTTCTCTCTACCCATTCCGGACTGCATGAAGTGCACTGGACATGAATGCCTGAACGCAACACAAGAGAGTATGGGTCACCGGGCTCGGGTCCGCCAGCATCGGACGAAAGCAGCAGAGTGCGACATGAAGGCAGACCAGGCCGTACTTGCAGCCTTAGCTGAATCGCAGACAATAGTAATGTTTGCAAGATAATCGCCTGTGCGTTGCCGAACTCTTCTTTCACACCCACCCTCATGGTGACCCAAGATACCAAGGCTAGGAGAATCGAGATCATTCGCCCCAGAGCATATTCTACTTCAAAGAAATGATGCCTCTTTGCTCATCACCCTATCCTTGGTCAATAGTGGACGGCTATCTGCGTTCAGCCGTGCTTTGAGCGATGAGGTTGATGTGAAGAAAAAAGCAAACGCGAAGTAATCCCTCACGCCGAAGTCATAAACCGTACTCGCTTCCTTCGGCTAGGCCCTGGTGTGATCTGTCCCCAAAAAATTGTTGAGAGACACAACAAACAGACACAACAAACCTGCCGCCCGCAACTTTGGGCTGGCCTCGAGGCCTGCTGCCAAACATGGCTGGTATGACGCACGTATAGGTGTTTGACAAATTCAGCAGCAAACATGCTCGAACATCAATCCTTTGCCTACATATTTGCTCCATCCTCAGCTATCTTCACATGCGCTGCGATTCCACACATGATCCAGCTCCTGGGGACGTACTCGAGAAACGAAGCAGCAGTACAATGCAACGGCTTGGACCCAATATCATCGAACCTATACACAACATACATTGTTGAGAAGACTATACAATATCGCCTCTGAAATCTGCATTATTGCAAGCTCTACGATGCATTCACTCAAAGTGTTGCATGTGACAGAGCTGGAAATGATTACGCCACCATGTGCATCGGCCGATGTATCCGGCCATTCACCAGCTACACATTCACCTACTCCATTACTGATTCCTCCTATGGCTGGCTTGAGTTTGCAGAATCACAAACATTCGACAATCCCCACAACTCTATACTCTGAAGCCACTCCAAACCATGTCTACCTCGACAGTGCGTACTTGCTTCATCTGCGAAGACGAGCAGGTCGGCGACCAGGCCACACTAATTCCTTGCCCGTGCGGCCATCACCACATCTGCATTGATTGCCTTCGCCACGGAGTGCAAGCAGTACTAGCAGATGAAAGCTGCCACCCTCTACAATGTGGCGGAAATGACTGCCCGCCAGTCTCGAGCGAGCTACTACTGTTCCATCTCTCAGCAACCACGAATTCCAGCGACGCCAGCCTCCGCGAGCGCCTCGAGTCCAAACTCGAGGAGTACAATACACCGCGCGCAGGACGAGCATACTGTAATGCCCGCTCGTGCATCCTCAAGCACGGTGGCTCGCCGTTTCTGAATCCACGACTATACGGCAAGGGCGACCAAGTTACCTGCCCGGACTGCAACACCACAACATGCCGGTTCTGCGGGATTGTACTCGACGATGCCTCGAGGCCCCATATTTGCGCCACTTCCTCTATAGACGCCAGTATCTCAGCATTCCTCAACAGCATACCAACAGAAGACCGCTGGCTCACACGCCAGTGTCACCAATGCGGAGTCTGGATTACGAAGGAATCAGCTTGCAACCACATGACTTGCACTTGTGGCGGGCAGTTCTGTCTGTGCTGCGGGATTATCTGGCAAGAGTTCTGGGAAGATTGCCGATCTGGATGTCCAAAATATGAAGCACCAGTATACGATGCCGATGGCTATAATCAGAACGGCTACCACCCAGATACTGGACTCGATCGCGACGGTGTACATTGGACAATCAACAATCCCGAAGTTGCAGGACCCCAATTCGACGAGGACGGGTTCGATGGAGACGGTTGGGATCGTGAGGGCTACGACAGAGATGGTTTCAGTAAAATCGTTCCTACTCGGTAAATGACATCTTTCACGCTGACAACTGAGTACAGACGACTGGGGATTCAATCGCGAGGGACGAGACAGAGAAGGGTACGACGCAAGGGGTTATGGTAAGTGCCTGTGCGTGTGAGACTCGTTGCCTGCTAACCTGTTGCAAGACATCCATCTCTTCGATCGAACCGGGCACGATAAAGCTGGCGTTCCGCGCAGCTCGTATCCCGACCACGACGAAAATGGAGGATTGTCCTTCAACATCTTCGGCTACGATCAGGAAGGTTACGATCGACAGGGCAGGGATGTCAATGGCTTCGATCGGCAAGGCTATGATATGGAAGGTTATGGTGAGGAGTTCTTATACCCGCTAGAGATGATGGTGCTAACAGCAATCGCGCAGACTACGACGGTTTCAACCAGAGTGGCTTCAATCGAAATGGCCTCAATCTTTTCGGATTTTCGCGGCACCATCGAGACCCAAACGGCAACATCGAGCCCGGTTTCCGTCTCGCCACAGATGGAAATGTTCAACGCGATCATATCTGCACCGGGTGGGGATGCTGTGCTCAGCTTCAAGCGCTGTCGCCCAATGACAATGGCTGCGCAGCTTGCAGACTGATGTTCCGAGAGGGAGAACGCCCCGACTATGTCCATTGGGGTGATGTCCCCATATGTGCAGCATGCGCTATGGAGGGTTTCGGATATCTGTCTTCGCTGTCTGTATGGGAGAGAGCTGGTTTCCTAGGACTTGCGGAGATGATCGGACGCTTGGAGCTGGGCGAAGACTTCGAAATCGATGAAACACAGATCGAGCGAAGAGCCGATCACGGCTGGTGAAAGCAATTTGGTCAATATCTAACAACGCTCGGTCAAAACTAAATCGAGCCTTGCTTTGCATAAGGTCCTCACCATTTCGCTTTTTCTTTCCTCTCACAAAGTGCAAGCATGACTTGCTTTGTCTCCATACCAGGTTTCGGGCATCAATAGTGCGATACTAAAGCAGCATTGGCCGTTGAAGTTGCGAAAGTGGGATACGTCTGTGTCCCCGTCTTTGGACACATGCACCCACCCTCTCGCACACCTCTTGCTTAGGGCACCCGGGCCAGGCCTGAAGGCAATTCCAAAAATACAATGTGCGCATGAGGTGCGACTCCAGTCCTTCTCAAGTTGTACACAGGGTGCCCGCGTCGGGTGAATCTGAGTTTCTTTAGCACATTGTGAGCCTTGCAGAACGGAGTGTTACCTTCGTACCATCAACCCTGGCAATCTTTCCCGCATTGCAGTTACACCCTTCTCAACATGTGAACACAGAGACGTCGAAGGTCGTTACCACGCACACGAGTCGTCCCGTCCGAATTCCAGTCAAGATCAGGCTCAAAATACCACACAAGGATCGAGTCGCGCCCGCCTTTGCGCAAAGACATGATTTGGAAAGAATCGTTCATCTCCACGCCGTGTATGTGGCTTTCTTGATCAAAGACTTCTTGGTCGAAACCTTCTTGATCGAAAACTTCTTCATCGAAAACGCCGCTACAACATCATCAGTGATATTCCTATTAAACGCACACTTGATGGGAGGCACTGACCTAGTGTGCACTGCCACACAAGAGTGGGAGCCTTCAATGGAGAACGTGTTTAGTAGGGGATGCACTTGACGCTTGGAACCCTCGGACGAGTACAGTTGCGTAATCCGGCCGTTCGTCATTATTCTTCCCAGATGTGGCTTCTTACGGGGACTGGCAGGTAAGTAGTAGTCTGTGGTACTCAGCAGACCACTCGCCGCATCAAAAGTCGGCACGTGGTGACTTGACCATCGTTCCGCCTGGTTCACGTCAAGCAAGTATCGGCCAAAGTACCATTCACCTGGGTTACCGGTGGGCCTTGGTGCATTGAGGATGCATGTGCGCCCGCCCAGGTCCGTCCAGATTTGGAAAAGAGATCGCAATAGCAGCAGGATCTGCTTGCCTTGCTTGGGGATGAGGTGTGCCTGTTGGGTCGATGCTGGTGGGATGTGATACCTCTGATGGACAAGGTGTACGTGGTAAAGCGGATCGTCATCGCTTCCTAGCGTGCTTCCTGCAAAAGTTTCGTAGAACAAGTCGAATGTGCCTTGCTCCTCACCGACGAGCACAGAGGATGGGCCGCTCCACATAGAGCCGATCGGTCGATGCACTTCTTCCGCAGATGTCACAGAGTTTGAGGCGCAATTCTCCGAAACGGCAGCTTCCGGATGCTCGACAGTATGTTGTATTGCTTTACGGGTGAGGTGATCATAAATCAGCAGTAAAGACGTGCTACCAGAGTAGTCCGTTATGGTAAGAGCAAGGCAGTTTCCGTCGGCATGAAAGGTGGATATTGCAGCCGAGGGCAGACGAATCGTCTTCTGAGAATCAGATTCGTCGTAAAGACTTTGCACGTACAGCTTTGCGGAGAAAGTAATGCATGCAACAACTTTTTCGGACAGGACAAGAGTCATGATCTTCTCTCGCCCCGCGGGTCGTAGATACAGGTCTTGGCGGGAAGACAATAGATCGCGCACAACGACAACGTCTCCTTCGTCTTCTTTGCTGTGCAGATAGGCAACGCGACTGCGGTGGAGAGCTACTGTTCGCTTTGCTTGGCACGAGGTGTCTCCTTCGTGGCTTGGGCGGCTTCTGGGTATCGTAGCTTCCGAAAGTGGCACAGTACCTCGCCATGCCAGTATATGTCGTAGCTTGTTTTGCACCGACTGACTTGCCGCCCATCCGCTCGGACGTGCACTATATGCGGGATCATGATATTCGAATGGAGCGAGGATGCATCGTTGAAAGCTCTCGGACGAGAGAACTTCGCGCCAAGATTTGCAGATCTTCTGGAGTCGCCATGTATGAGATATTGGCAGATAAGCGAAGATATGAAGCACCAGTTCCACTGGCAGTCGGACAAGAGGATCGTTTCTCCTCGAGATCAGGCCGGAGAGTGTCTGTCGGTCTTCGAACTGCAGGGCATTTACGAGCTCCTCGAGCCTGCGCAAGTGTGTGAGCCAGGCGATCACACTTTGCTATATCAGCAACGGGCGTACAGTGAGTGCCGTTCGTCGCGGTCGGCGGCTTGGAGCAGTTCGCGGATGCTCGTGTTCATGTCGATCGCATTCTAGAAGGGTCCGCAGTCGTGAGAGTGTACAAAATCGCGGAGGTGATGAGCGAGCACGGCGTCAAAAGGTGAGGCGGGCATCCACTTTATATCTCCTCGTCGTCGCACAAGAGCTCGCACTTGCCATTTTCGCGCATTCCACTCCACGTGCTGTGCCGTTGTCTGTCGCTCGTCGCTGCCGAAGTGGCTATATGTCATGACAAGGAAGGTGCATATCACCGACCCAGCGCGGTGGAACGAAGGCGTGTGGAAAGCGGGCGCGAAGGGTTGCCGACGGGAAGGACGAGGCTTCTGTCGTCTTGCCGCTGCGAGAGGCTTCGACTGGCTTGCGGGAGATGGAGAGGTGCAGCTCGAAATGACTCTGCAGACTTTCCGCCTCTCACAGAGACTCTTCACGAGGCAAGAGCGACCACACGAGAGCAGAGAATAGGAGAAGGAGCGGATCACTTTCCGTGCCGAGTCGCGAGTCGGTCAAGCTGTGCTGCAACTCCCGATTCTCCATCGCTTTCTCGCACAACCTGCAACTCATTCGCGTGTCGCCCTGTCATTCTCTGTTGAGCAAGTCCTGTATCGTATGCAAGCATTGCTATCTCTCATCGCCTGCACTCCCTCCCCGCTGTCCGCCCGCCTCCCGCCGCCGTCGTCTTCCAGCAACCCGATCGTCCCTAGCCCCGCAAGGAAGGGTCTGCGTCTGCGAGAAACACCTCGAGCTGCACATGCGAGCTGCTGCCAGACTGTCGATCGCATGCCGATACATCTCCTGCACGTGGGCACCATGAAGTCGGTCTGAGCGCGTCCAATGCTCTGCGCGCGCGGGCAAGCGTACAAAAGACGTGCCTTCGAGCTGCAACAGCACCGATTCGACGTCGAACACCACGCGCGCGGCCTTCATCCATACCTCCCGTTAGTCCAACTGCGCGGGGAAAGATCAATGCCCAGTTCATGATAGAAAGAGCAGAGTTCCATCAATGGCATCCGTGCAACAGCCATTGAGCAGAGATTCCTTCCACACCGAGTCCAAGGGACACCAGTCTCACTCTTCCAAGACCATTCCCATACTACCTTCGGCGTCCCTGTCATCACAGGGAGACCCGATGGACGTCAGCCAGTCGTCAAATGCGCCCATGGCTCCTCCCAGCTCCACGAACCCAAACGGGGACAAGTCGCGCGACCAGCAACAGCATGATCAAGAAGATGCGAATGGAAACTCCTCACAGCCGACGGGCGCTGCGGCCGCGGCGCAGCAGCCCAAAGTCGTGCAGACTGCCTTCATACACAAGCTATACAAGTTCGTTGCCGGCAAGCCCAAACCTTCGCCCGCCCACTGACGTCTGCTTGTAGCATGCTAGAAGATCAAAGCATCCAACATCTTATCTCGTGGTCCAGCACCAACGAGAGCTTCGTCATGTCACCATCCTCCGAGTTCTCAAAAGTATTAGCGTACGTTGAACAGACCCTTGTGATCAAAGTGTATCCTTGTCTCATGCTGCCACAGGCAATACTTCAAGCATACCAATATCTCCTCCTTCGTGCGCCAGCTCAACATGTACGGCTTCCACAAAGGTATGTTTGAGAGCCTGCCAACCCCTCGTAGCATTTCTGACGTTCCCCAGTCAGCGATGTCTTCCACACAGGTTCGCCCGACTCACCCTTGTGGGAGTTCAAGCACGGCCAGGGCAATTTCAAGCGCGGCGACCTCGTTGGGCTACGTGAGATCAAACGCAGGGCATCGAGACATGCACTGATCCACCGCGATTCCTTCTCAACGGCTCCAAAAATTCCCACGCCGCAACCACCGGGCACACCAATGGAGCCAATGCAGGACCCAGTGGAGGCGAGGCTGAACATGCTCGAATACAATTTCCAGGATATGTCTATCAGATTCGCGCACTCTGAAGAGGCCTACAAAGCTTTGAACGCCAAGTATCAAGCAATGCTCGATGGCCTGGCCAAATGTCATCAGTGGAGTAATGACCTCTCGTCCCACCTCCTGACCGTCGTCCCCGATCCCGACAACCCAGTTCATCGCGATGTGTATGCCATGCGAAATGAGATCAGACAGCACCTTGACGCGCTTCGAGCGCTGGACGAGCAGCATCAGCATCAACAGCACGAACCTCTCTTCGCGCATCGACAATCCTTCTTCCAACCTAACAACAACCATAATGCGCCAATGGAGCCCGCAGTCCCCATGTCTCCTCGACAAAGGCCTTTTGATGAGTCACGGCGCCCGTCGCTCCAAGGCTCGTCGCTGCAGCCACCCTCACGTCCCTTGGGCGTGCGAGCGCCTGTGCCACAGTATCTACAGGCTTCGCCCCGTCGATACGGATCCATTGGCACTGGAAACAGCGGAGCATACTCACCTACAGCATCAAACAGACCGCCATACGCGAACTCACTTCATCCCGCGCCATCAGCATCCGCCGCGCCCCCGCAACCGCCTCAACAACATCCACTAGCCACAATGACTTCTCCGCCGACCAATGTTCCGCGGCGACATACTTCGGCGGACATTCGCCTGCAAGGCTGGGAAGGTGGACAACCTCCGCCTCTTGCCCAGTACCCCACAGGCACATCTCCTTACCAGTCCGGACAGTCCTCCGGAGCGTGGCCCTCTTCACCACGCGGACCCACAAATCCTGGAGACCAACAAATTCGTGACACTCTGGCGCAATACGAGCTACCTCGTGTATCGCATCCAGGCTCACGACCACATTCGCCCGGCCCACCTGAATCTGGTCCGCCGAGCTTCAACAACAGCTTTGCTCCTCCCAGCTATGCCAATCCCAACGATGCTGGCTGGCAACTTCCTGGAGCACGTTTTCCTTTCAAAGGCCTCAACGATGGAAGCCGAAGGAGTAGTATGGCTTCCAATGTGCACTCGCTGCTCAATCCTGCAGATACTGCAGAGCGCGAGGGCGAAGATGAAGGTGCGCCAGACGACATAAGGAAGCGGAAACGATTGTTATGAAAGAGGTGAACACTCTGGAGGCGCATTTGCATTGCTGTTTTCAGCGTTGGATACCCCTGGATCGAAAAGGCTTTGGAATTTGAAAAGGCAGGTACAATTGCTATTTAGAAGCTTAAAGCTAGGGAGGCCGCTGTCATGTAAAAGCTATACCAAATTGTCAATATTGCTCTTGTGTTTCTGAATTCACGTTTCCTGCCATGCTGCTCTGTGATCAATGTTCTGGAAAGCACCACCACGTGGGTTCGGCAGAAACAAGCTTTCCGTTGTTGTGGGTCTCGGTACTTGAGCTTACCGCAGCTTCCACTTTCCACTTCTGACTTCACAAGATCACTCCAATTCTCGCAAACACCCTGCAGTATAACATCGTAGCATAACGACCAGGAACGTCACAATGAGTGCAGTCAATCTCAAGGAAGTCCATGACTTCCTTGTCGAAATCGCCTACAAGGCGGGAGAAATGATCACTTCGGCCACGCCTGCTGTTTCGGGACATGGGACGAAGAAGAATAGTGCGGATTTGGTCACGGAGACGGATCAGGCTGTTGAGAAGATGGTTTCGGAGCAGTTGGGTGGGAAGTATCCAGATTTTGGGTAAGTTGTATTCCAAATATCCAAATACTTGAGCGGAGAGTGATTGGATTGTGGCTGAAGGCTGAGATATGTATAGTTTTATGGGAGAGGAGACGTATAAAACTGGGGATAAATTGGAAGATAGGCCGACGTTTATTGTGAGTTCTATCCCAGTTTACAGGCAGTCGATGCGTTGTTTTGTACCGCGTCTGTTGAAAAGGCTTCAATGCGTTACTATTGGAGGGCTTGTGATGGCACTGACATGGATTTCAACCAGGTCGATCCCATTGATGGAACGACGAATTTCTTCCATGGTCACCCGTACGTGGCTGTATCACTGGGTCTTGCTATCAACAAGAAGCCCGTTGTTGGTGTGATCTACAACCCTTTCACTCAAACGCTGTATACTGGAATTCGTGGTCAAGGTTCTTACATTACAAGCCCACAGCACAAGACTCCCGCCAAGCTTCCTCTTCGCTCGCCAGAGCTTTTCCAGGATCTCTCTCATTGTCTTGTGGCCGTCGAATGGGGCAGCGATCGCGATGGAAACGATTATGACACGAAAGTCAACACCTTTCGGAACCTCTGCGCGAGCAAGGAAGCTGGGGGCGCAATGGTGCATGGCATTCGGAGTTTGGGGTCGGCCGAGTTGAATCTTTGCGGTGTGGCGAGTGGGCATTTGGACGTCTATTGGGAGACGGGATGCTGGGCCTGGGATGTTTGTGCGGGATGGGTCATTCTCGAAGAGGCTGGAGGGAAGATGGTCGGTGCGATGAAGGGCGATTGGGATCCTAGTGTCGATCAGAGACGGTATATGGCTGTTAGAGGAGGCGAAGGATGGGAGAAGATCGTAGAGGAGTTTTGGGGTTGTGTAGAAGGGAAGATAGAGGTTGGGTATGATGCGGTTTCGTAGGTTGGACGGTCTAGGACTTGACAGGCGCTGTGGCGTGCGGCTATTAAGTTGTCGAAGTCGGTGGAACAGAGCTGACAGGCACAATGATATATTAGACACTATAGGGTAGTGTTTGGACATGTTTGCATTCCAAATGGCTCAGCAATCATGCGGTCGAGGCGCAAGTAGGCAGATAGCTAGCCGTGGAGTCACCATAGGCTTTCAACAGCTCCACTCTCTAGTCGCGTCTGCACTATAAATTCCCCTTCGAGCTCTCTCCTTCTTCCCGCAACCACCACGACACACTTGTTCAACGATGGTCTCCACGGCAATTGGCTCTGATGGTAAGATCAAATACTGCTATCCCCACAACCATCAACTGACTCGGAGATAGAGCCTGGAACACCGCGCGCAGATCTTACCCTGACAACCCCCGAACTACTCGAGGCCATCTTGCAGAATCTAGATCTCTTCGAACTGGCAGACGCTCGGTATGTTTCTTCGTTCTGGAGAGACTTGATCGACACCTCCCCAACCCTCAAAAAGATCCTCTTCAACAACGACGAAGTCTGGAATGACCTCCAAAAGACGCGCAACACCTCGCACTCTTTTGCCACCCCCTCTGGTCCCGTCCATCATCTCCGCTCGTGGCTCTCTAAACTGTCAGATTCGAAACTCCAAACCCAATCAAGGCCTGCCACACCACCACTGACCATCAAACTCCACCCTTCCCTCCGTCACGTCAATACCTGGCACCCAAAATCCCGCTTCGAAGGCATTGACACCTTCACCTTCCGCTTCTGGGAACGCAAACTCGCCGCCTACCCACAAGAAGGCATGTGGCGCAAGCAACTCATCTGCCAACCGCCTGTTGACATGGTCCACCTGCACAACACCTATCACCACTTCCCAAACAAGTGGCACCACGAAGAAGAATTCGGTGATCTTCCGAATCCTAAGGGAGTGACACTGGGGGATTTGCAAGATGACGTTCTTGCCACGGTTTACGAGCAGAAGGAGTGGCAGACCACTAAGAAAGGTCGAAAGCTACGCCCTAGAGATGCAATGCAGCATGGGGCGGATTCGCATCTGGACAATTGGATAGGTATCAATGCCATGAAGCCTGGAGACAGAGAGGAGCTCAAGCTGGCTAAGTGGGAGGGCAAGGAGATCGAGGAAGATGGTCTGACGAAACGGCAGAGGGTGAAGTTGCTGAAGAAGATCAATTTCCATGGGCATGCTGAGTTGCCTGGCATCAAGCCGGTGACTAAGTACGCTGATGCTTGATGCTTGATGGTAGGATGCTGGGAATAGATGCTGAGGAGTAGATGCTGATATGGGTCTGGTCGCTGGATGACTCGACACAAAGTACTGGCTAGAAGATTCGTTTGTTTTCCAAAAAGATGTGTGTTTGTCTGCCTCTAGGCTTAACCACGAACAAGATCATGCTGCGAAATCGTTACTGAGACACTCCTCTCTTCTTCCATATTTTATCAAGTGACCGTTTGCAGTGTGAGACATGTCCACATTGACTTCTGCCGGTGGATCGAGAACTCTTTCTTATGTTATCGTGCCTGAGAATGCCAGCAGAAGTCAATTGTCATTGAATGCTTGATCGAAATTGATTCAGAAGCTGCCTACAGGTCAGCTAATAAGAAATGGCTTTTCTTCCACACTTCCTCTACGTCCTGTCGTTTGTCATCATACATCGACCATCATCCTTGTCTGGCCATGCAGCAGATGTACATCCTTATTCCTTCTCGACCAAACTGACAACCTTTGTACATATCCAAGTACTGGCGTACATATTCACCCGGTCTGTGCATGTGCCAGGTGGTATCCTCGCCGCCACTCTCTTCGGGCTAAATCCATACTCTTCAAAGACCCGCATGTACCACGGGTTAAGACCTGCACTGCGAATCAAAACTCTGCCTCCGAGCTTGAGAGCGCGGTTGACGGCTTTGCATTGTGCGGGGGCTTCTGGACCACCGGGCGTGAACCAATCCATGCTGTCCATGAGGACTGCAATGGTGAGCGCTTCGGGTTGCATGCGAGCGAAGACTTCGGCGAGTTCGTCGGTGTGGATGCGAATGTTTTCGAGAGCCCCTGGGGCGGAGAGTTTCATGTGGGATTTCGGCGTGAGGTAAGTTGGGTGGCAGCGGCGAGTGTAGTGACCTGTTCAATGTTAGTCGATCTTTACTTGTGAAGCCGTAAGCACCGGGCCTACCAAGCAGACACAGCAAGTAGTAGTGATTGTCCTCGCTGAGCAGAGTTCCATTAGCGACTGGATCGAGCGTCTGAACGCCATAGTTCCAGATCGCCTTCCCACTCTTCATGGCACCCACAGCACCTGGCTCGCCTGTGCCGCTCTTCTCGCCGCTCTTGTCAGCCTTGAAAGCATCACCTCGGTCAAGCTGGAGCTTGAAGTCCTCCTCAATCATGGCTCGCTGCTCACCAGGAACGCCGAGCGCTTTCCACAAGAATCTTTCTGAGCCAACGACAAAATATGCAAGCAATTGAGAGAGAAGCACCTTTCTCACGCGTCGATTCCAGATCTCGCGTTGCTCGGCTAAAGTCGATGCGGAAGCCAATTTGTCCATATCTTTACGAACACCGAGAAGGCTGCCAAGCCACGAAACAAGCTTAAGAGCATGTCGGCTGCCACCGGTGAAGTACAATCCCTTGCCGCGAGGGTCAAAGGTCGAAGGACCAGCATGGAGCCAGAAGTCAAAGGCCTGAGAGGAAAGATGAGGAGATAGACGCTCCAACAAAAGCTTGTGGAAGTTCTCAATCTTGCCGTCACCGAACAGTCTCCAAAAGTCTTGGTACTCGAGTCCACGGAATGCAGCCACCTTAAGCTCCAGCAGATGGTTCTGTGCAGGGTTCAAATCGACTGCATGGATTCGCTTTGGTCGTTCGAGAGCGTAGCTGAGAATGTTGTCTCCAGCGCTGGTAAGAGCCAGAATGACGTCGTCTGATGTGATTTTGAGCAATCGCGAATCAACTCGCGAATCCTCCCAGGTGAAGCTGTAGATGTATTCGTCGTTGAATTGGCGATGCTTTTGGAGCGTGTCGTCGTAGTATACTCGGGTCTTGTTGGTCTGGTAGTAAGCAGCAGGAAGTGGAAGGCTGGCTGCGAGATTCACAACTGCGGTATCGTAGGCTTTGCTGCGACGCTCGGCGCTAGAGCTTCGACGGTTCTTGCGTGTCAGGCTTTGGGCGTGGATATCGAGAGCTGCAATGAATGGACTCTCAGTGACAGCAGCGTCCACTGCCGCCATTTGCTGAAGTGGATTGATCGTGGTACGAGCACATCCGACAAAGATGTAGTATGGAATGCGGAAACCCAGAAGATGGCATCTGCGGTTTGTGCTGAGAATTGTCCCGAATTTGTACTCAATGTAGTCGCGTCTCGCAGAATCCAGGTTGACGCGGTCGAGCTCAAACCATGTTCTCCAGAAGACACGGCTGATCCACA
Source organism: Cercospora cf. flagellaris (assembly GCA_005356885.1). Taxonomy (NCBI): domain Eukaryota; kingdom Fungi; phylum Ascomycota; class Dothideomycetes; order Mycosphaerellales; family Mycosphaerellaceae; genus Cercospora; species Cercospora cf. flagellaris. Next base: position 763,940 of record RJLU01000009.1, on the reverse strand, counting down.
TGCAGTGTCGGTCAATGCTGCCACCAGTATAGTTACGGCCTGCGAACTCGATCTTATTCTGGACGTAGAAGTCGACCACGCCGACGATGCCATTTGGTGCCAGAAGGTTGGCGACACTGTCCACTGCCGGATGGAATTCCGGAATCATGCTCAAGCTGTAAGACATGGTAAGGACATCAGCACCTACGCTGTCGCGTGCCTCATCGTCGTATGCAGAGCGGCCGATGCTGAAGTCGCGCTTCTCGTCCTCAATTCCAGCTTCATAGTCGGACAATCGGAAGACGCGAGCGTCCTCACAGATGACGTGGACGTTCTTCCAGCCAAGCCTCTCGAATCGCTTGCGGGCAATCTCACACAGGGAAGTGCTCAGATCGACCAGGTACACGGCATGGAAGAAGGTGGGCACATTCACGTGCTCAGCCATCTGTTCGATGTTCCAGCCTGTACCGCCGCCAATGTCAACCCAGATTGGCTTAGCGCTTGTCTGGCCTATATCCCGTCTGTATTTGACTTGGGCTGCTACAAGAGCCAGCATATCTTCTCTTCCCTGCAATAGCCGTGATCGCGTAGCGTCGTAGATTTCGGCCTGAGACTTGTAAAAGCTCTCGAGAGCATCTTGCTGCTTGCCGGTCCCGTCTCCGGTGTGGGGCTTGAAGAAGCAGGAGTACGCGAACTTGAAGAGGTAGTTGGCGCTGTTGTAGGCTTGCTTGATACTACTCAGCTCTGTGAAGAAGAGCAGAACCCAAGCCAGTACGAAGAGGATGCCGCATATCGACACCAACGAGAGCTGGTACTCGGGCATTGCTAGGCGATCGTTGAGGGAGGTGAGTAAGGACGCCATGGTGAAGACTATTGCTGCGAGTGTTGAGCTCGCGTGCCTTCGTCTGTCGTAGAGGAAAGAGAGCACGAGAGTGAGAGGGATGTGGGAGGAAAAGTTGAAGAAGTCAGGCAAGCAACCTCGAGGGTAATAGGAAAAACAGCCCACCTAGCTTGATGCTCTCATCTCAGTCCGTCGTATCTCGGTCTGGGGCAAGCCCACGCAGGCTAGGGAAAGGTATGCTTCTGACGAGCTTGCCGCCCCAATCTTCAACGCGATCATGGCCGGCCAACGCGCGTGTGGCAGTGTGCCCGCCAGTACGCAATTACGCTGCCGGGTTGGCATTGGCAGATCCCACCAAGGAGCGACGTCTGCCCCGCTGGGGTACGTGCACCGGCTTGTGATGCAGGTTCAAGCGTGATCGTCCCGGTCATGGTTGGGATGGAGAGGTCTCGCCCAGAGGAATCTGTGGCCTATCAGCAGCGCACATGGAGACCACGACGGCCCAGCTACGGTAGCACAGGCTCGGCGGCAGAGGACAGATCTCAATAGAGACGAAGCCTGGTGACTGCAGGGTCATAGTTCGGGTGAGCTTTTGGGGAGGGCGTGGGTTGAATCGAGGGTTTGAGAGGTCCGTTCGTCGCGGACCCGCCTTCCTTCTCAGCCAATCATAGCTGCGAAATTCGAACACATGGTGCATCAAGTTCACTTCACTTGCTCTCACTGCTCCAGCTGTGCGAAGCATTCCACACAGTCTACCGTGCGCCTAGGATATGCTTCTTGAGGTGGTCCGGTGGAAGCATCGGGTGTAATAGGAGCACTTCGTACACCAGCACTTGTTGCCATGTTTACTCTTCAAAGCCAGCAACTGCCGCGGCTTCAAGTCGATGGAAACATGGTCTGAATATGCTTTTTGCTGACAGAAGCATCCTGGGCCGAAAGAGACCTACAGCACAGACTCACCACAGAAGAGCGTTCCAGATGAAGAGTGTGAACCTCTCAGGCGAAATATTGCGCGTCCGGCTGCCACCGAAACCTCGAGCGGCGATGAATGATGCCCGCGTAAGATGGCCACCCTGTGCGAAACAGGACAGCAGCAGAGTAGTGGATGGAGACTGAGAAAGCAAGAGCCGTCATACGGGATCACCATACCACAAGGAAGAAGATTTGGCTCTGAGCACGAGGAGGACACGAAATCGAGGATAGATGTTGTTCTCGTAGATGTGCGAGGAAGGCGCTGCCGTGCTGAGAGCAGTATGCCGCCGCAATTGCCAAATTCTGGGAAGGCTGAAACATAGCACGAGCTCTTACCGTCGTCGCTGTGACTATGGTGTTACTTGGGAGACGCTGCATTGCGACTCCCCCGGTATGGCCAAGCTCTTGCCCTACGATTCTGCGTGATGTACAATGCATGTCTAATGTTACACAAGATTCGTTCAAATGACGAGCCCATATTGTCATAGAATTCGCCCCCCATCCTTCTCATGCTCCTGATGCTGCTTCACCCAGTCCGCAATACTTGCAGCTGCACGCACTGCGCTATTCAGATGTAGTTGGAAGAAACCCTGCAACTGCGATGGGGTGAAAGTGTTCTCGGGAATTTGTCTCGCGAAATCTGCTGCCACCATTCTAATCTGCTCCAGCGATACGTGCTCGTCCAACGTTTCCGGGCTCTCGGATGACTTGCGTGCCCATTGGAGTAAATCTGGCGCAAACATTCGTATAAACATGGCTTCCGCCGATGATTGCGAGATATGCCCGAGGTATACCTTGAAATCCACGCGCCCAGGCCTGGTCAAGGCAGGATCCAGTTCATCGATTCTATTCGTTGTCATAATCACGATTCGGCCTTCCTGAGATCCAACGCCATCGAGAACATTGAGCAACCCAGACAGTGTGACGTTGGATGCAGTGCTGCAGTCATCTTCACTGTCCGATAGCTGCCGATCTCGTCCTGTCCAAACAGCATCGATATCTTCCAGAAGTACAATGCACCTTGGCGGCACTTCCGAAAACATCTGCTCCAAGTCCCCATCACTCGGTGTGCTCGGAATCTTGACCTCGTATAGATCCAGCCCGAACTCGCCAGCTATTGCTGTCGACAAAGACGATTTGCCTGACCCAGGTGGTCCATGGAATAGATAGCCCCGTCGGTATGGCATGCTTCGACTCTGGTACAATTTTTGCGTCCGCGGATCTAAGTAAGTTCGAATGTCCGTGATCAGAGCCGACTTCAACGAATCATCAAAATGAACAGTATCCAGTCGCCGTAATGGCCGCCGTAGCCTGGGCTTCCATGACATGCAGTAGCGATCTCGGCTGTATATGATGACATATAATTGAGCATTCTGATCTGCTGCCTGCCGACACGCTTCAATGAAATGCTTGACCGGATCTGAAGAGAGGCCCAAGCAGCTGATTACAAGTTCCTCGCCGCCAAAGCCATCGTAGGTAGAGTCACGTGCCGAAGACGTGAAATTGTCCAGCTTTCGATGTACAGATAATAGCTTGCCGCCATGTCTGAACCAGATATGCTGCCACTGAGGCAGGTATTGAACCGGTTGCGATTTCTTCAAAGCTGCCCCTGGGTCCGCACTTCGTCCGAGTTGTGTGCGTGCAGTGTGGAATCTCAATCGACGTGGCTCAATGATGTTCTCATGAAGCCATGTGCTGACACTCCTGTTGACCGGATCGTGTGCTGGAATAGAGACGCTGGCAATGAAGAAGTGCTTGATCCACGTAGAAGCTTCGCGCCATGCCAGGTGGACATATCGCGTAGCGACCGGTACTATCCCAACGATTGCAACGAGTGACCCAAGTTGGCTAAAGTCTAGCCGGAAGATCCTTTCGATGGTAGAACGAATGTAGCCAATGCCATCATGAGCTGATAGAAATGGGAAAGCACCTGTGCCGTGCGGGTGTAAAATCCGTGACATACTTCAGCACCCGCGCCATGAACCGTGAATTACATCAGAACAGAAAATTAGTAGTACATGAAGCAAAGATTTTGTACATTGTTGTCGACCCGATGTCGAGTTCTCCTATCAAAAGTTTTGGTCGCGAGGTGTCTGCTTTCGGCTAAGAGCCGAGAAGCCGCGCTAGGCAAAACAATCACCCGCCCTATCTTCGTCCATTGGTCGTAACGTCTTCTTTCTTCCTCCTCAGTCCCCACTTCATCTACACGTACATGTTCGCTTCCTACTCATCTTCACTGCTGCTTGGCCCCTTTGCCCTCAAGAAGACCCGCAGCGAGCGCAGTATCACGTTCCTGCAGCAAGAACGCTGCGGCCGCGGCAGGTCCGGCCAGGAGCGCAACCAGAACGCTCTGTCCTAAAGTCTCCACGACCCTTGTGCCGTCAGTCTTGCTGACAGACACAGCCTCCAACCACTGGGAAGCAGCCCAGATCACAATGGCACCGGCAGAGCAGGTGTAGTCCCATTGTAGAAAGACTGCAACAGCAGTCTCGAAGGACATATTCGTGCGCGTCCAGAACGGAGCCGGAATGAACATTGTGCCCACATGCAGTCCAGGGAGAACATCCTCGCGCAGCCATCCAGCGAAGAGTTTGTCGGCAAACAGCATAGCGAGCGAGGTAACGTGGAAGAAGCCTGATGCCAGGATGCTGAATTGGTAGAGCTTGCGCCTGGTGGCCAGAAGTCGTTGTGGTGCATCAGTCGCAGGTGCAGACGAGCCTCCGCCAAACAGCGTCTTGAAGACTTGCAGGCAGACGAAAAGATAGACTGGATGGAAGAGCCGAGCAATTGTCCAAATCTGCTTGGAAGCAATGCCTTCGCCATCGGCTTCAAGCTGCAGCATAAGCACAGTAGGAACCACGTGCCCGACGAGAAGCGCGTATCCAAGGGCTCTCAGGCTACTTTTTGGTGCAGACAGCTTGGTGACTCTGGCATCAGATTTCGTGCTTGGGGCCGAAGTGATCAACAGATGCACAATGCACCAGATGGGAGTGAAAAGACCGATGCCGAGAAGCTCTCCCATTATCTCCAGAAAGTAAGTCGAGAAGATAATGCCTGCGGATGCAGCCTTGGTGGTTCCGTGCGCCTCGAGGAGCTGGATGATCCAAATGCTGGACAGCGTGCCTAACAGGTGATTGCCCTGCAAATGTGCACGCACATTGCGAGGATCGAACGACACCCAGAAAAAGGACAACATGAAATTGAAGTAGCTATCCAGTCCTGCGAGGCCTGTTGATGGCAACTTGAGTGGGATTTTGGTGTTTGGCAATGTCTTGTTCTTGTGGACCAAGATCGTATCCAATGACCACAAGCCATTGTTTTCAAATTGCTTCTGGAGAGCTAGGTGCTACGAACAGATGATCTCGTTAGCCATGTTCGTCAAGACAATGCAAGTGCCATGTTGGGGTGGCATCCGGATGGTATGCAGTGGACCCCGCTTACCGCGACCACCACGACGCCCGCCAGCACAGCTGCTGTCCCGTAGCGAAGGACGCCCATTTTCTTGAAATATAGTTGCTTCTCTTTCGTCGTTCGAGGTCAAATTTCCACGCGTTTATAGTCTTCACGGCGTGAAGAAGGACGGTATTGGGATGCCGAATTTAAGCTTCGTGTTTGCACGTGGGACCGAGGTACTGAGGGGCAGTGTGGTCATTTTCGATTTGTCCCGAGTCATCTTGGTGATCTTCTCACAATTCCCTGGGTTGCGAAGTTGTCTTGGACCAGACCTGTAGGCAACAACATGAGATGGGCAGAGAGGCAAGCAGGATTGTAGTGGCGAGGTACACCGACTATGCGGCTCGGGATCGGGCACTCAGCTGCAAAGCGGATTTGGCGCAAGCGTTCTGCTTCGGCAAGCACATCTCGCCGCCAGTGCCGATCCCATTCTTCGCCATTCTCGCCATCGCAACTCTCATCGTTTTGCACCGACACCAGTCGGGCAACTTCTTCAAGTCGAAGCTCTGCCCCATAGTGAAAGAAGCTCAAAGACACGAGACGCTCGAGTCTTTGGCTCTGCCATCAGCCCAGCGGCGACGGCAGAGTCTGGCCTTCTACAGCTCCCCGCAACCACTGACTAGCAGATTGAGAAGCACTCGAACATGTCCTTTGACGGGAAGACCACTTTTGGCGTAGCCAGTCCGCTACAGCTCAATACCCTGTCATCATCAGCGCTATCATGGCTCGCCTGACCTGGGAAGGCTCTTCCGTATACGAAGTCGCTGCACCATATCCCTCTCGTGCTGTGGTACAGTCGTCTTACCATCCTCATACGGATGCACAAACTCTCCACTGGCGACTCTACTTGCACCTGAATGAGCATGGTACGACCCGAAGCAGAGATCAGGCGGTCAAAGCACAGCTCAGGGACGCACAAGCTTTTGGGACCGCAGCAAGACAAAGAAACTCTCTCCCAGCAAGTACAAGATCACCAAGCTTTCCATGTCAAGCTGCATAGCGCGCCATGCAGTGGGCCAAGAATAGCATCGAAAGCCGCTAGAACCGCGCAACTGTGAGGCAAGTTACAATTGTACGTCATCCTGGAGCAAGTGACCTTGGAGTTTTACCCAAAGCGTACCACACCATTGAGCTGCAAAGTTGACTACCTTTGATGGCTCGTCTAGACGTCGCATGCCGAAATGCCGTTTGGTACACGCGTTACATCGTGTACGGAGTTTGTGGCATTGAGCTGGTCGCCTGAACTTCACGTATATAATCGTGATGCTCTAGCAAGGTAAAGTGCCATCACAGCAACAGTCGACATCTGTCAAACAGAGATCCCTCCTCAATCACAGCGAATTTCACACCCGACAAGATGAAGTCCACTATCGCGAATGCAGCAGCTCTGCTTTCGCTGACCAGCACGATTGCGGCTCAGACGACACAGTCAAAGCCGTTCACTCTCTCACTGCAAAGCACCAATGCGACTCTGAATGGCAAGACCCTTACTTCCTGCCACGAAGGCGCTGCTATCGAGGGTCTCTGCATCGGACCTTACGCAGCTTCACAGTACCAATGGAACACAACTGATGGCCAAGTTGTATCTGACAAGAACCTCGGAAAGTCTGGTGTCCTCACCTGGGAGCTAGTGGGAGGAAACTTCAAGAGTGAGTATTTGTGAATAATCCTCTTCCCGTATCATCTGCTGACGAGCTCAAGCCTCCGAGCCAATGGTTTTCGTCTACAATCCATCGACCAATGTTGCCCACGCTCAATTCTCTCCTAGTGACCAGAACGTCCAAGTCGGATTCGACAAGAACAACAAGATGTTTGTGCCGACTTACTACGACGACACTGTCAGCCCGCCAAAGCAAGGCAATGAGAGGGCTCTGTACCATTGGTACATCTGCAACTACGCCTACGCTGCCTACGGGTACGAGTCTTTGAACTTTGTCGTTGGCAATGCGAAGCCACAGAACCCAAGCTGCCAGAAGGTGGACGTTGTCAGGAAGTTCGTGAAGTAAACCAACTTTTACACTTGAGCAGGATCTTAGCGAAGCATAACTGAGCAATCCACCGCCCCGCGACGCATTGCAGACAACTCGAACTTGAACAGACAATTAATATCATATTCATGTTAATGATAGCACGACACTTATCCAACATTACCATTCTGAAACATGAAGTGCATCTCCATCCCCACATACCTCTGGTTGATAATCCCTGTCACAGCTTCCAACATTTCCAAAGCTATGACGCAGCATTTGTGTAACAACATAGCCAAGTGAATAACGCCCTTGAGATGTAGATCTTCCTTTCACCAATCCCTACTTTACATTTGGGCGAAGAAGCCACACGATCTTCTATACTACAACAAATCTGAAAATCAGTCAAAACGGCGTCCTATCTGGGAAATATGGCACAGGATATGAAGAATGCGTTGAAGGGACAGGGAGGTGAGATTGCCTATTTTGATACGCTTTGACGAAAGGTAATGAGAAAGCTGATGGGATCTTCTAGGTGGTCTGCAAGGAGCTTCGACTGCGGTGGGGGATATGATGACTGAACAGACACAATCGAGTGGACAGAAGAAGGCGCAGGCTGCGAGTGATTCGTTGAATGAGATGGGTTCAGGTAGGTCATTTTGTGGCGACTTCTATTGATTGAACAGTGCTGACGATGATTTCGAAAATAGGCGGTAAGCGCTCTGGAGACACTGTTGGCGGAACATCTGTCAAGGCACAGGACCAGATCGCGAATCAGCAGACCGGCTCCGCAGACCATCTGGGCATGAACTTCAAGAAGTGAGCGCTGAGCAAAGAGCTCCTTCTCTCTCCACGATTGTTACGACAAATTGTACAACATAGCTTCTGTGGCAGTATTATGTCTTTTATGATTCATCAATGAACGCTCTACCGATGTGTCCATTCTGCCTTCTGCTTCTTCGCGAAAGCTTCCATTCCAATCTTTTGATCTTGACTGCCGAACAAGCCATGGAACAGTCTCCTCTCGTATTCCACTCCCTCTCGAATACCCAGGTCCTGGCTCTTGTTCACCACTTCCTTGCATGCCTTGACAGCCATCTTACTGTAGCTTGCAATCGTCTCCGCCGTAGCCAATGCCCCTTCTACACATTCCTCTGGTGTAGCGAAGACTCTTGCTGCCAGGCCCCATTCGAAGGCTTCCTTTCCACTGAAGTTCTTCCCCGTCAGAATGAGTTCCATAGCTCTTGACTTGCCGATAGCTCGTGTTAATCGCTGAGAGCCTCCTGCGCCGGGAATGACACCAAGTTTGATTTCTGGTTGTCCAAAGTTTGCCTTTTCGGAAGCGTATAGGATGTCGGCCATCATGGCCAGCTCGCAGCCACCACCTAACGCGTGTCCATTGACAGCAGAAATGACGGGTTTCTTGATGGTGTTGGGAAGGTCGGACCACGACTCGATGAAGTCGTCACCATAGGCATCGGAGAAGGTCTTCGTCGACATCTCCTTAATATCAGCGCCGGCCGCGAAGGCCTTGTGTGATCCGGTCAGCACGATGGCACCGATGGTGGAGTCCTTGTCGAAGGCTTTGAGGGCGGTATTGAGTTCGAGGATGAGGGGTGTGAAGAGTGCATTGAGTGCTTTGGGTCGGTGGAGTTCGACTGGATGCGAATCAGTATCTGGCTAAGCAAAACGATTCTGGTAAGAGAGATTCACCAAGTCCAACACCTGGTCGAGGCGTAGACACTTTGATGTGTTCGTATGTCTGCTCCTGCGCGCTGGAGTAGTTCCTAACGCGCAATGGCAGCATGAAGCGGCCGAATTGGGTAGCACTTGGCCTGAGTTTTGACGCCAGCATCATGAACAGTGAAGTTGTTGTGTTTGCGGATGTGAGAGAAATTGAGCCAGCAGTCAATGCGAGATGGGTCCAAAGCTCTCTTCCACCTCGGATAGAGAGCTTAAGCCGCAGCGGCCCTGCGCTGCCCATCATACCGAATTGCTTGGCACTGATTGCCATATTGCTGGCATTGCTCTATGTCTCCTGCCATTCATCGACAAAAGTGAAGATGCTCATTTCACCGTCAACAGGTCTGGTGTTCAAGTGAGCTAGGGTCAATCTCTTGAGTGGCCGACGACTGCTGTGATCGTTGCGGGCAAGCGGACAGCTGCCGATGCCTGCTTCCTCATTGAGTATCACTTTGATCAGTGGACTGACCAGATCAGCTGGGGGATAGCTCTGAAAGTAGCCTCTAATTGCATCGCGGAGACTTCGATATGCAATGTAATGCTGGTTGGCAAAAGGTTAATGTCAGTATAGGGGACAACAGCTTGGGGAACGACAGATGGTGCATGGGCCAATCATCATTTAGGCTTTCAATGTGGGCCTTCGGCGCACGCGTGTCGGCGATCCTGTCGTCTCAACGAACGTGGCTTCGCCTGAAAATATAGGGACCATCCATTCGCTACCAGGTGGCATTCGACAGCAACCCCCGTCTTCCTCCCCACGACGACCGCCAAAACACACACACACACCTGTCGATCACACCTGCGACTGCTGGCCACCCTCTCCATCTCTCAACATGGATGCGCCCGAACCTGATACGCCCTTCGCCGCGGTCTCGGCTCAAACGACCAGATTCCAGCAGGTAGGCTGCACCGAAAAAGATGGCAAAGTGGGAGCGCATGTGAAATAACACAACAAACAGATCTATCAGACATACCTCGACAAATCAACTCCCTACATTGCGTACAGATGGATTGGCACCGGTGTCCTGTTCTTCCTGTTTGGGCTGCGGATAGTAGTCGCCCAAGGCTGGTACATCGGTATGCGCAAGCCATCAGTGGATACAGTCTATCAGTCGCGCTGATCATGAATGCAGTCGCATATGCGCTCGGCATCTACCTCCTTAACCTCTTCCTCGCGTTCATCTCGCCGAAGTTCGACCCCTCACTCGAAGCCGACACAGACATGGAAGACGGAGTTCCATCCGGCCAGGCTTCCTCACTCCCGACGAAGAACGACCAAGAGTTCAAGCCATTCGTGCGCCGACTCCCCGAATTCAAGTTCTGGCACTCAGCGACAAGAGCAGTGGCATTGAGTTTCCTGTGCAGCTGGAGTGAGATCTTCAACCTGCCAGTCTTCTGGCCAGTGCTGGTTGTGTACTGGTTGATTTTGGTGTTCTTGACGATGCGGAGGCAGATCCACAGCATGATCAAGTACAGGTGAGCGATAAGAACAATCATTGGAGAAGTGGTAGATTTGGGACCAGAGCGTGGTGGGCTAACATAGATGACACAGATACGTGCCGTGGGACTTTGGAAAGACCAAGTACTCTGCTAAATAAGCGGAACTGTACTGGGAGGCGTTCTGAGGATGATAGAATATGTACGACCAGCATTGCATTGGGGCAAGCGTGTAATATGAACAACGAGAAACATGGACATGCCGCCCTTCACCTTTCCATTCTGTTCAAGCTTCGTTTTGCGACACCAGAATGGAGCGAAATTCGACCTCACGAGTTGCATACATCGAATCAACGCGAGCTCGAGCGCCACTTCCACTTCCGCGTGATGCCATACAGATTGCGTTCGCGAGGGTGCGCGCAAGTGCTCGGCTGCGAGATTTAGTCGTTTGCAAATGCGCCTTAGGAACGGGAATTGTTCTCGACGGGAAGAGTGAAGCAGGAAAACATCGCCGAAACAGCCTGCTTGTCGTATTGAGAATACTCCTCACTTGCTCGGATTCCACTGGGCGAAGCTCCTACTAGCCGAAGACAAGACTTGCTTAGGCATTCTTAATCATATTCAGGAAAAAGTCGACTACCATGACAACTGTGCACATTCTACTGAACTTACGCCAGGCGCGCCTATTCGACTTTCTGACCTATTACAAAGCACGAGGGCGTAAGGCCGAATCGAGCATAGAGCACTCAACTATGCCAGTGCTGGTAATTACCGCGTACAAGAAACAGCTCTCACGATGCACAACTACGAAAGCATCTCTGCGAAGTCGATTTAGCCGGACTCCCGGTGGTATGACGTTCTGCAGATTTAGTGTCCCTCCAAAACACGGTTTAGGATCAAAAAGCAGTCTCGTGACGATCAGGCTACTACCTTCTCAGTACATGCAGAAATACGCGTAAACAGATGTCACGAAGCATGCGACAAAGCGATGTTACATTGCATCCTAAGAGAGTAGCGAGTCTGAGCAGAGTATTTTCTCCACGTCTGCCATAAAGTTCACGAAGGATTAAAGATCGACAAAGAATGGTCAGGCGCGTGTGCGTTGAGAAGGACAGGCAGTGTTTACATGACATCGATAGGAATAAAAGAAGACAATGTCGTATAACTGCTGTCCTGCAACTCATGCTTAGCGATGTGAGGATTCACCTCACCATTCTAACACTACAGAAGCTGCAATGCCGACCTCTCTGCTGCATAACGCAACACTTCTTGCAACCACTCTGCTCGCATCAGCCGCTCTCATACAAGCGCAAGGCATCAATGGAAATTATAGCGCAATAGTCAACAGCAACATCGGCGCCGGACGGGAAGAATTATACAAATACATCCGACAAAATCTTCCACTACGAAACAGCACGGAATATCCTTTGAGATATTCGGGTTTCAATTGGAGTGGGCCTGCCGAAGACAATGGGCTGTGGACGATAAGTATGTCCTTTCTCATACAGCTGGGACAGAAGCAGTGAAACGACACTGAAAGAGTCTTCAGTGCTGACCAAGCACGTCCCCCAACAGGATGGAATACAGCCGACGCCTGGCTCCCAGGGAATCTCTCTTCGCCAGGACGTGAAAAAGCTGTTGTTACAAGCTATGCGCTGCAATGGGAAGGCCACGAGATATACAATAACTTGTCCGCCAAAATAGCCAATGACACTGATGTGCTTCGAGAAGCAAGGCTTGTCCAGGAGCCGCCGAATATGTGCTTTGGCATGATGGGGTACAGTTCGGATTTTCCTGAGGATGTGAAGAAGAGGATGGACATTTACGCAAATGACCCGTGTGAGAGTCTACTAGGTGAGGAGTGTTTGAGATCGATCAAGAAAGCTTATACGAATTCCATTGATGATAGCGATTGTTATATTCCAGCGGACACGCAAAGGAGTGGGTTTGCGGGATGTGAGGATACGTGGGATAAGTTGGGTGGTTTCACGTTTTTGAGTGGAAGTGAGTCTGTTCTTTCTCTTTATATCTTCTGCGGATCAGAAGGGGTGGTTCGACTAACCATTGTTACAGGCATTGCCAATGGAAGTCAGGCGTCGAACGCGAGCTACAAGAGTCCTGAGTGGGACGACGTTATTGCCCAGCAGGTGCAATTGCATGCGGCGGACGATAATTCGACGTATGAGAAGGAGCTGCAGCGGACGCAATTTGTGGTGCTAAAGGAGTCTGGGAAGGAGGCGCAGTTGCTCTGCAAGAGGTTTGAGGGCTCTGCTTGGCGGGTCGCTGTCGGCTTGGGGCCAGCGCTACTGACGATTGGAGTCTTGACTGCGCAGTTGATGGAGTTACTGTAAAGCTATGGCGATGGACGGAGCTAGTTCCGTAGGCCGAAAGGGATGAGTTCGCAATTGGTCTAATATGTTCGACCATTTTCTGATACCATTTGCCGTACGGTAGGACTTAAGCAGCAGGAACATTCGGATTCTCAACAATCGCAGTAGCACCTCGTATTGACGACGCGAGGAGTATAGATGTTGTGGAGCATGCTTGCATGTCGTTTCAATGTCGAGCAGCGTATATGCCTGTTGAACGGGTCTGAGCTCAAGAGGCTCAACCATGGCACCCAATCCCTCGTGGCTAAGGGCCGTGCAACAGCGGAGAAGTGTCTCCTGTGAAGTGTTGAGAGATGGGAGCATGCTGAAGTCAGCGAATGCGAATCAAGAGCTAGAAAGACATCGAAGTTGAAAGTGAGGTGATGAAAAGCGTGAAGTATGGTGACGTTAGTTGCAATGGCCTCGGTGGAGTCAGCGTGCAACACCCGATGTTATACCATCACGTGTTTTCGTGTATCCTCGTCGAAGCTCTATTTGTGTGCGACAGATGGACTTGAGAAGGCAGAGGGAAGTTTGTGTTGGAGGCTGCTAGGAAACGATGGTGCTCAATCGGTGGACGCGATATAACGGCAATGGTCAGTGCAGAGCAGTTGGCATGGCATCGGCAGGTGCGTGCAGCAGTGACGCAGACGCGTGGAGAGACAGAAGGAACGGATGGCTGGATCTCGTCTGGGGTACGCCGAGAGCTTGCTCGTGAACTTCACCTTTGATCTCCTCTTACCCTCTCCTCCCAACTTTCAATTGCCTCTCTGAATCCCATCGCATTGTATCGCGGACCATCACGCGACAACATCTATAGCCTCATCATCGTCGCGCCACCATCACTTCTCTCTCCCCACCCTTTGCGCCAAGCACCGCTTGCGATCAGCTCCCCAACATCACAATGGCCGACAAGGAGATCAAGGAAGGCGACAGCGGTAAGCAGACCCCATCTGCAGCGTTCGCATAACGACACTCGAGCTCGATGACCCATTGGCGACAAATGCGCCGCTTCACTGTCGTCGCCAGGCGTGGTGTCGCAACCGGGTCAGAGCTCCTGGTCGTCGAGGCTGCTTAGTCAGCCCAGCTCAATGATGGATTCGGCATATGCGCCTATGGACGTGGTCGCATCAGAAAACACGCTGACACTCGCGCGCAGTCTCGTGGCAATGGTCTGGCAGCCGTCCAGGTGGCACCGTCGCCGAAGTGAAGGAGCAAGGCAAGGCTGAAATCACGACCAAGAACGACAACGTCGTCTCCAAGAACGCCGAGCCAGACAACCCAGCTGTTGTTATTGAGCGCTCCGGCAACAATGTCGTCAAGAAGGCGTCAGAAGTCGATGTAGAGAAGCCTGGCGACAAGCACAAGGAGGATCAGGGCGAGGAGAAGACCGTCACTGAGAAGGATACCAACGACAAGAAAGATGACGATGACAAGAAGGAGAATGGCGAAAAGCAGAACGGCGAGAAAGATGAGAAAAAGGAGAACGGCGACGCTGAGACTGGCGACAAGCGCAAAGCTGAAGAGTCTGCCGAGGACAAGAAGGACGAAGAGTCTGCAGATGCCAAGAAGCAGAAGACTGCCGACGACAAGAAGGAGAACGGCGAGGCAGCGCCGAAGAAGAAGGGACGACCAGCGAAGAACGGCAACTCTGCGCCCAAGAAGGAGCCAAAGCCAAAGAAGCGGGCTGCTACCGAATCTGGCGAACCACGCCGATCTGGGCGCAATGCCAGCAAGTAATCGCAATCCAGCGCAACAATACACAATAAGGACAGGCGCCTGATGATGCGCGCGGATATCCGACAGGATTGCAACGTTTGCGTGCGCGATTTTGAATATCGTTTCGGATGGGGGATATGATTGAAAAGGAAATGGGAGCAATCGGTACGTGGAGGGAATTTTTGTCACGAGCTTGATTTAGGGATACGAAAGCGGCGAGGAAAGTATTGTCATTATTGGTTTTGCGAATGAGCCAGAGCCGCGTAGATTGAAACAAGAAGAGTCAGAATGAGGATGCTTGCTGCTGACTTATTCTCGCTCCTTGGTTCGATTGCGCGTGAGTGTGTGTATAGTATCGAACGACAATACGGATCAAAATACAAAATGCAAGTCAAAATCGCGTTCTCTCACGAAGCTCACTATTTGTAATAGTTTCGTGAAATTGTCACTTGATGAGAACGATCGACGAAGCAGTGAGACCTGTCTCGAGCACTGAGTGAAAATAGACATGACAGTGACTTCCAAGAGCAAGAGCATTTGATTCCACCAAGACTGTACAAAAGCACGCTGCTATCTACGCCAAATATTACCAACTGTAGAATCTGACTGGCACAGAGATGCTCCAGTAACCACGCTATCAGACTGAGATATCATTCTGTTCAAAACTCGCCCACCCAGCCCAGTTCCGCGAATAAACGTTCTCCCAGGCAATAACGAACCCCCTCCCACGTCAAGTCCTCTCCTAGTCGCCCGTATTGCCTGACCCGTTCGCTCTCCGCTTGCTCACTCTCCGGGCTTAGTGTCAGAGATCGATCTACAAGTACAAATGTATGACCACTTTCACCCTCTGCCCCTTCAATTCCGGTATGTGATCCGCGACTGTTCGATCTTTCCCTCCCCTCGCTCTGAGAACGGTTTGGAGCGCGAACTTGTGATCGAATTAAATCAAGAGTCTCCTCGCTTACCCGTTCGTAGGTCATCCCGCCCTGCCACAAGACTTCCTCCAAAGCCCTTCGTCCTTCGTAAGAGAGCTGCTCCGAGTGGTGCAAGATCTGGAGAATGGCAGCATGAAGTCGTCGATTCTCTTCGCTGGAGATTCGTGTATTGGATGAAGATCGAGCCAGACGCTCTCGACGAGGTACGGCAACTTCTATGATACGACGTGGCTCTTCTGTGTCGGAGTCGCTGTCATCAGGAGGGTCCAGAGGTCCCCGTCTTCGACGTCCAGATCCACGTCCACGTGAACGTGGACCGCGCTGGTTGTTAGATCCAGCCGTGAAAGCATGAGGGCGGTGAGGACTTGCAGCAAGCGGAGTTGAATTGTCAGACGATCGGTCGGGCACCATGATTGGCACCCCGTTGGTTGTCACTTCCCACCTATACCCGTGGAAGTCATTTTCCAGGGAAAGGGGAGGGATGGGGTTGTCTGAATTGTCTTGCTCATATGGATCTATTCCATAGATTATTGGCGTATCGACATGGTAGGAATTGTATGGATTCGTCGACATCTTGTCCGTCAGACTGGAGACTTGTGTGGGCAAGTGGTCGGAGAGGAGTAATGTTGATTCTGGTTGGTGCAAAGTCCTTGTACGACGCAAGTATCCCACGGCGAAGATTCCCTTGAGGATTGTTGAGTGGATGTGAAGTGCTTCGAGATGTTACACTTGGTAGATGTAATTCCTGGAGAGAGAGCTGAGCGAAGGTGTAGAGGGCGTTAATTTTATTGTCACAAGAAAAAGACCAGAACTCAGTTTTTGAGGACTGCAGAGTGATGGATCTGGTCGACGCTTACTGCAACATGCGTGCTCCAATACCTGGATTGAGGCCACATAAAAGAAGAGTGCGGTACGACCAGTTATGATCATCCACACATCTGGTCAAGCAGTGGCTCAGGCGTGCGGTCTGTATGCGGCCTCATCGACAAAGTTTGGTCTTTGATGTGGGTAGCAAAATGAATGCTGATTTCAAGCGTCCAGATCTTATCCGCTTCATATCCAAAAATCATTTTTTCTTCGCCGGCACTTTAGTAAAGAAACTGCTCATCTTCTTCATACCACTGGTGTCAGCCTTTGCCAACTTCTTCACACCGTGACTAACATTCTTTCTCTTCTTCTCATCCTCTTCCTGCTTCCTCCTCTTCTCTGCTGCTTTCTCGCCAGCTTCCTCATCGACTTCATGAGCACGCTTCCGAGATATATTGTCACTCAACGAACGCAGCGCCTGCGCGTCCTTTTTGAGCTGTGCAATGTGCGCCAATTGCTTGTCCAAAGGCGAGAAGTCTATGCCTGTCGTTTTCGCGTCTTCAAGCAAGGGATCTATGCGCTTCTTGATCTTCGGCAGGACATATGATGTTAGAATGAAATTCAATGCTACTCGTACGCGGAGCAAGTCTGCAAATGCCGAAGTTTCAAGATTTGTCGACGTGTTCGATACAGATGTTGCTGCCGTCTCCACGCTCATGCTCGTCGTCGAAGTTGTGGCCGATTCTTGCGACTCCAGACCAGAGGAGGATTGGCTCTCTGCGTCAGCAGTGGAGTCTTCCTTGACCAGGCTAACACCACTCTCCTCCCGTTTCATACTCAGTTCGGGAACGTCCAATGCCTGCTTGACAAATCGGTCCTCCATGCTCGCTGGCAGGCCGCGAGTAGACATTCGCTTTGCTTTGCTAATGAGTTCTTTGACCAGTTTCGGCAGTGACAGGGCGTACATCTTTTCATCACCCATGTCCATGCAGTCGCTCACAGCTTCAATCCTGTCTTCAAAAATGCGCTCGAGCTTGTCCCAATTACTCGATCGCGCGAGACTTTGTAGATGAGGCGAGGACTCGCTCAATTTGGCAACGAAGTCTGATGTTGCCAAAAACTCCTGGCCGCCAGTCTCTTCGCCTCCCAGAGCGGGCAGAAGGAGGAACAGAGGGTCGATGGGTGTGGCGACAAACATGTCTGGCTGCTGAAGCACGTAACCGTCATCCTTAGACGAGTCACCTTCAGCATGCACGCTTCGGTCCGGTGCTAGCAGCCAGCTTCGTTTTTGTGCCTTGGGGGCGGCGATCCTGGTGAATTCGTAGAAGCCTTTCTCAGGACAGACAAAGTAGCGGTTCGGCGACAGCGTAGCGGGATTTGACAGTGTCGCAATGCGTGCTCCGAATGATGCATCCTTGGGCAAGATAAATACTTGTGGTGGGCTCTCTACCGGGGCATCCAGTTTCTTCAAGGTCGGCTTTGTCGATACCACTTCGTCCTTTTGCTTCCCTGTCGCGGGCTTCGATGCGCGAGTTCTGGCCATTACAATACACTGTACGTATGTTCCGGTCGCGTGATGACCTAGATTCCAATCCGGCGGTCCAAAATAGTTGTACGATGTGGTTGTAAGGAGGACAGTGTATAGAAGCGGAGACGCGTATCGGACGCGTTGTTCACGCGACTCGCCAAATGGCAGGTGGAGCTGGGATGTGCAACGGATCCTTGCTCTCGTGCGACCAACAACCACCACTTCGCTCACAACAATACAACACGACTGTGCGATGCGATATTACTAGGCAACATTGGTTCTACATGACGCCGCACCATGGTCGTCGTCCGCGAGTCCCCACGCGCCCAAGTCTCGCCGTCCAAGAACAACGCCCGATGGCCGCCGAGATCGCCCTTCCAGGCATTGCTTTCCTCGCCGAGCGGACGACAGAAATGGCGAGACTACAAGAGTCGCAACGATGACGAACGGTCGCCGAGTCCAAGTCCCGGCCGCAATAATGTGCGCAGCAGCAAGATGCTGCAAGACTTGGCAGGAGGGGATGATGAGGATGAGGATGAGGACGAGGACGAAGACGAAGAGACATTGCAGTTGAAGCTGGCAGAGATCCAGGCAAAATTGAGGTTAAAGAAGTTGCAGAGATCGAGTTCGAAGAGAAATAGAGACGCCGACCGGAGCGAGGGCAGCAGTAGCATGCCAGCACCTGGCTCACCATCACCACGGAAACTATACGAGTCTGCACTGCCACAGCAAGCAATACAGATACCCGTCTCTCCCTCAGCCGACCGAAGAAGTGGACCGGAGCTGTCGCCCGCCAGAGCCAAACTCGGGTTGACGACAAATCCCCGAGCAGCAGACGTGTCTCTCAAGAGACCGCGCGATGCGACTCAACTCAAACATTCATCCTCGCTGCACTCCTTGCGAGCTCCGAAAGAGGATCCTCCGAAAGTGTCGAGTTTCAGCCAGCGGTTGGCGGAAGTGAAGCAGAGGGATGAAGAGAAGCTGGCCAAGCAAGACAGATTGAAGGAGATACGAAGTCAAGGCTTCAGTCATACCCGGACAGAATCCGATATCAGCTCCAAGACAGTCAGCAGCATGAAGTCACGGCCGACTTCACTGAGTCAGTCTTTCCAGCTAGCAGAGGCAAGTCGACCTCGATCGGCTGGACAGCCCCCGGGCAGGCATACACGGACCGAATCGAACATCTCGCGTGCATCATCAATTCGACAGCCCCGTGAAGACGTCGCGGCGAAGCCCCACGTCAGCAAGATCTGGCAAGGAAGTGCGGGCGGGGCTGAGAACGGAACTGGTCACGAAGAGCCAGAAGATCCGACAATACCTGACGTAGAAGATACGGGTGGCAGCACTGGCTACGACCCATTCTCGAAAGTTCATCTCAAGAAACGTACCGTCAGTCATGATGTCGTGGCGCGCGAGATGACTGGCTGCGAGGTGTACTCATTGCCGCGACTGCTGCGAGAAGTCAAATCGCCGGACTACGATCCTCCTGATTGCGAAGCCAACTATGTGGTATTCGCCGTATTGGCATCCAAATCGAGCCCTTTCGACCACGCTCAAACTCATCGCACCAATGATAAAAATGGCGAGGACAAATTGGAAGCGCCCAAAAACAAATTTATGGTCCTGCATCTTTGCGATCTCAAGTGGGAAATTGACTGCTTCCTGTTCGGAACAGCCTTCAATCAATTTTGGAAGCTTACACCAGGCACGCTTCTCGCAATCATGAACCCTGCCATCATGCCGCCTAAAGGTAACCAGCATAACGGGAAGTTCTCGTTGAAACTGGGCAGCTCCGAGGATTGCGTGATGGAGATTGGCGTGGCGCGAGATCTAGGGTACTGCAATGCTATCAAGAAGAACGGGGAGCCATGTGGTGAATGGATCGATAGCCGCAAATCCGAGGCTTGTGAGTTGCATCTCAATCTTCAGATTGAAAAGGCTCGCAAAGGGAGGATGGAAGTCAACACGATGTTCAACGATGGCACCAAAGGAGAGCCAGCTAAGAGGCGGCGCATCGCTTCGGCTCGTCCTGGAGAGCGCTCAAAGAAAGACCCAACAGGAGTGAGACATCATCGAGAATACGGCACACTATACACTGTCAATGGTACGAAGAGTGCAGCGAGCTTACTGGATGACGACGATAAACGAATTTACGACGATATGATTGGCGAGGAAGCTTCGAGAAAGCGTATAGCAGCTGCACAGAAGGATCGGGATATTGCGCGACAACTTGGTGAGATGGGACGAGGGACGGGTGCTGAAATGATGAGACACTCGAAACACGTGCGGACGACGTCTACGAGTACGAGAGTCATGAGCGCGGCTGAAGAGGCGCGTGATGCGTTATTCAGCAAGAAATCTGCCGCCGAGCTTGGTTTGCTGGCAAGAAAATCTGGCGATGTCAGTTTGGAGCCAGCGAAAGACAGAAAGAAGCACTTTGGCTTGGGCGCTGTGTCCATGTCCAGCCGAACAACAGCCAGCAAGTCGTCGAATCCAATGGGATGGGGCGGCGCGAAGAAAGCTGGCCTGCTGCAGCCCAAGGAGAGCCGATTAGGGAGTCCTGAACGAGGTCAGTCGCGACTCGACGATCAAAAACGACCTCTTATCCGTCCTCGGAGTGATGACAGCAGTGCGCGGAGCTCTGGGAGTCAGAGCCCGACCAAAAAGAAAGCGAGATTCATGCTCGATAAAGGGATCCGAGAGCCCGGAAGAGAGTCCCTTCCCGGCCAAGCGCAGGTTGAGAGCGATGATGATGACTTGGATATTGTGTAGAGCACCGTGTTCGACTGAGCCGGTCTTTTTCTTCTAGCGCGCGGATTTCGCATTTCGTATGATAGTACTCGGCTGGGTATAGCTACGAGGTTCAGGATAGCTACGAGTATCTTTCGACAGCTGAGAAACAGCTTCGAAATCTTTTCACCCATCAACTGCTCAAACTCACTTCTTTCCCGTCAGATCAACTGGGTAATCCGTCGTCTCAATCGCATCAGGATACACCAGAGAATTCTGCTTCCTCACTTCATCCATCGTCCTCATGACCACCAGACTTTCCTCCAAACTCTCATACTGTCCCTCTTTCCTACCGTCTCGCAACGCATATGCGGCTTCGTCCGCTTCCCAAAACATCCCGTGGCCTTCACCTTCAGGATTCCATGAGCTTTTGTCTCCGAATCCATTCGCCCATCCGGATCCCTTACCTGGTCCTGGTTGCTCGAAGACTTTTTCTTCGACAGTTCCGTCGTTGAGAACCAATTTGGTTTTTGTTGGACGATACGCAGGGTGGAAGACTTGGATCTCACCCTTTTCGCCTTGCACACGAATGGAGGGGCCCGCGGTGCCTTGGTGGTCTGGGTCTGAGGAGACGGGCATGCCGGTTGTGGCTATGCCGTGGGCTTCGCCTGAGCCGTCTGAGCGGGGGAATGTGAGGAGTATGGAAGTGAGTTCGTCAGCGCCGGTTTTGTATTTTCGCATGGAGGATAGGATGGACGAGGGTGGTGCAGGCTGTTTCTGGGTGTGGTAAAGGGTTTGGAAGACCCAGGTGAGGGCGTAGATTCCTAGGTCGAGGAGAGCGCCTCCTGCGAGTTCGAGGTTGACCATGCGGTGGGAGTCTGGGAAGCTTGTGGCTGGAGGTTGACCGACGCTGAGGTCGGCGAACGTGCGGTAGACGGTGCCCAGCTTGCCAGATTTGATGATATCGCGGACGTAGATAGATAGAGGGAAGTAGCGTGTCCAGACCTGGAGCATTGTCAATCTCTTCGCTTTTGAACCTGAAGGACAACAGGACTTACAGCCTCCATCAAGAACAAATTCTTCTCCTTGGCAATCTTTACCAAGATTTCCAGTTGCTTTGCATTGGTCGTGAATGCCTTCTCGCAAAGCACATTCTTTCCGGCTTCCAATGCCAGACGGACATTCTGGTAGTGGTGGCTGTGTGGCGTTGCAACGTAAATGATGTCCACGTTTGGATCATTCACCAGCTCTTGATATGATCCATATGCCTTGGCCGTCTCCGGAGCTCGAACTTCTTTCAAGAAAGCTTGTGCGCGGTCGGCCGAAGAAGATGAAGCTGCCGCCACAACGACATGCTCAATGTCCTTGACACCTCTTGTTTCGGGGTTCACCCAGAGGTCTCGCGAGAAGGTCTCAGCAATTCCGCCTGTGGCGAGAATGCCCCATTTGAGCTGGAATTTGGACATGGAGGGTGAAAAGTAAGCTTTGTATCGATGAATGGTAGACTCAAAGTTGCGAGTGTCGATGGAATGGAAGTGAAGCTGAAGTGACTCCGAAAAGAAGAAAGCTTATGGCCGACATGCAGGCACGCAAGCTTCTGTCTCGTCTATCTCGCAGCTAAGCGGCTTTTAGCCGTCATTATTGCACCATATGTCAGCGGCTTCTGTTGAGTTGCTACGGTGCGAGCCACACGATCAGAGATGCGGGCGAAATGCGGCCTGGTAGCGGGGCACTGGGTGACGGAAGTGGGGTCGAGGTGCTCTCTCACCCGGCAACAGTGCTGCCAAGCTGCTGCGTATGTATCGCCAAGAACCGGCACTGCTTTATTGAACGTATGCCTCGAGATATTTCGAAAGAAGCTTGTGGTGAGATACTCCGTTCGTACACCGTTTCGCAATATTTGTGACCACTCGAATTCGGAGAGCGTTCTGTGTCATGTGCAGTCAGCAGTCACTGACTCAAAGGGAGAAAACATACCGATATCTCTATGTTTCAGGATCGTGAGCTGCTCACATGCACTTGCGTACCGGGACCACGTTGTGGCAGGTCTCCGGCTTTCACGCAATGCTGTCGGCGCTTTAACGTGTCCTTCTACGGAAATGGAGGTCGTTTCGAGCTGGGTAAGATCGTGTAGAGACTCGATCTGCTGAGACAATTCGTCCCTTTCAACATTGAACATTAGAACTGCTGAAGTGCTGGCTGTCTAGTAGTAGTAGTGGGTAGTACGATGCAGATGCATACACACAAAATGAAAATCCGCCTGTCCCGCGGCCATGTCAAAGAGCGATCCTGGTATCTGCCGCTTGCCAATCCCTCGAAAGCTGTAATAGTGGTGAACTCCTCTAAGCGCCTGTCGCTGTGGTAAAACTGGTTGCTACAAGAAAGACCGCAGTGAAAGCCCTTCATGCTCGCTAAACAATAAAGTGATTCATGTGTCCTGGGACACGCAGACGGCATTTCTCGCAATCGGGCCTGAATCCCATTGCAAAGCCGCCGCGCTTGTTGTTCGTACCAGCGATTGGTGTGGCACGGACAGATGGGTTGCCGCTACTGAGCGCTCCGCTACGCTGGCGCTGTTTTCGGACAATGAGATTATTCGATCCGTAGTCCATCGGTTCTGAATCAATGGCAGACTCCAGGTCTGCTTCTCCGTCAGGTCGAGTGAGATTAGGTCTGGCAGGGTCAATGGAAATGCGAGGCACTCCTTCATTCCCGTCCATGTCAACGTCACTAACGCTGAGCATGCTAAGCCGTGATTCTGCTGCCTCGGCCGCAGAGGGTGGAGTCGGTACCTCATCCTCATCGATGGGCGAGGGCACCTCGAGAAGGTCGGAGCTGGCAGAATATTCCTGCGGATGGCGACGACGAACGTGTTGTTTGAAGCCAGTTCTAATGCGCTCTGGACTGGCTCCTGGTCGCATTGGCACCATCGGCGTCGGCACTCTATTCATCTGCAGCTTCTGTGGCAGATGAGCTGGAACAGGACCGGTCGGACGAGGAAGAAATTCTGCTTCGGGTGATTGCGAGAAGGTGCCGTCGTCCATGTCCACGTCATCGTCATCCATCGAGACATCGCGAGGACTGCCTGGTTCAGACCTCAAGCTCGATGTGTCGGCATCGCTATCATAGTCTGTCGGATTGCGTGCCGATGTCCTGGTCGGCGTATTGAGAACGGAGTCGTTGAACCATTTTCCGCTGTCTGCCGAGGCTTCAGTAGTCGCTCGAGCTCTCTGCGGGCGGCGTCAGCAGTCATCTTAGCAGAAGAACGTGAAATACCGACCTTGCCAAAAGGCACGTCTTCAACCCGGAAATGGTCACTCCCGCTGTCTGCACGCGCTCGCTTCTTGCTGCTGGAGAACATGCTTGCTCGATGGCCGTGACCGAGGTGAGGAGCCGAGATGCTTTATGCGGAAGTCATTCTTGTGAAGGGAACTGCTCGCAGTCCTCCAGAAGAACCTCGAGCGCGAAACCGAGTGAATGGAACCTTGCAAATTCCCGCCAGCTGTGGAGGAAGAAGGCAGGACTGTCGAGCACTGATGGGAAAGTAGGCTAGATTGCGCCGCAGTGGTGTTGGTGGTCGCTCAGGTGGAGAGATCCGGCGGATCAGCTCGCTTCCCGCTTGGCGGAATGACCCTTTCCCTTTCCCTCCTCGACACCCCACTTGCCACACGACTATTCACTCCGCACACTGCATCTCCTGCCTCCTGCTCCATACTGCGCTATCTGCAAGCTCTAACTAGTGCGATATCGTGAACTTTCTACAGGCGCAGTGTGTTCTCGACGTCTCGCATGGCCTTCGCTGCATACCTTCGACTCCATGCAGTGTCCAGATCTGCCTTACCCCCACTTCTAGTCTGGTACCAAGGATGGCGGATGACAACGACCTAGCAACGTTGCAGCGAACCAAGGCATCAACGCCTGACCGCTGACATGTACTTTCCGACAACACCACAAAAGCTCACTACGTACAATGCAAGCTTCTAGGCCGATCGCCATCTAATCTATTCGTGATGTCTTGACATGTGGGCCTGCATATGCACCACGTCCAGCCAGATCCTGAGCGAACAATCCAACCACGCACGTCCTTCTGCACAACGATGACATCCTACACGGATGACGGCATCCGATCGAGTCATTGCACTCTGGTGCACGTATCCTTCACATATACCCACAAGCTCACTCAGCTGTCAGTGCAAGTTCGCATGGTGTCAAGGCAGCAGGCTATAACAGTTGTACATAGCACTAGGGGTTTCGTAACTGTCAGCATTGAAGATCTGCACGTTTCACCTCAGCAAGCCCCTGGGATCAACGTCCACCTCACACCATGGTGACAAGCCACGCTCGGACTTGGTCCGCAACGCCGGGCCTGCTTGCACCTCAATGGCCAGGCCGGGCAGATTATACAACTGCATCAACATGGCATCGGTCATCAAGTCTCGTCTCGGCGACACACACGTCGAGGGCATACGCCAGAGAGGGAGCCTTGGCGTGAGACGTCAGGCCTGAGGCAGCAGCTCGGCACGAGGTAGAGAAGAATAGGGCTGCTATCCTCTCGACCGTTCATCATCGAGACACTTCATAGAGCCGCCTCCCAAACCGAACAACCGCGAACTGAAGAAATTGAAGAGCTGCGGCAGGGGCAGTCGCAAAGTACGGCAGCTGCTAATGAACTGCAGCGACTGCGTAATGCATACGAAAAGGCGTCAGAACTGGAAGCAAGCCTCGCACAGAAGGATCAACACATCTAAAGCTTAGTGTACAAGACTCAAGAGCTGACTGAAATCCGCAGCGATGCCGCACAATGTAAAAAGAGTTCCAGTCTCTCCGAGAGCAGATGCAGTCCGCAACGACGAACGCTCGAAAGCACCACGGTATATTTCCACGTCCATCACACGTCGGCCCGACTCAATCAAGAGGGCATCAAGGTGCAAATATTGGTGCTAGATGCGGCACAAATGCCCAGAATTGGAGTCTCCCTTAGTGGCCGTTCCTGTTTACCATGAACCTGTCATGCCAAGAAGCATCCTCAACCATCGTCACGATGCCTCATGAAGGGGCTTACATCGGATATCTAGGCGTCCCGAACACATTTTAATCGGCCGGCAGTACTCGGTTTGTTGTACGATCACAGCCACGATGTCCGGGACTGAGCTATACAGTCGGATCTCCTGTACAACAGGTTGTCGAAGAACAATGATATGCCCATCCATTCCAAGCCTTTACCTTCTGCAACCATACAAACCTCCTAGAAAGCGAGCAAGTTGGTTCTCTACACACGGCAAAACTTGCTAACTTGAGTCTCCGAACTTTCAGTGCGTCTGAAACTCCTGACCCGGATAAGTCCATTCACTGAATTAGGTAACCACACAACGTTAGTAATGGCATCCCAGCATAAATCATCACATGCATAGCGCTACAAAAAAACGGAGCAACTCTGTGAAAATAGATCCGGACGGGTCTAGACCCGACGCCTACTTCAGCAAGTCTATTAATTTGGTTGTGACCTACAGTGTACAGAGAAGTCAATCCTGGGGCGTTGTAGAAAGCGGGTACAGCTACGAATCTTTCTAGGATCCTCCCTCCTGTGGCTATCCATGTACCGCAAGCCCTAAGGGCTCGCGTCGATGTGCCTGCATATCGTGAACATAAGAAGGAGGAATCTGCGCTTACTGTAAGATGGAACAACCTGAACCGACCACAGTTCATCGGCAGCCACAATGGCATTACGCGTAGCCTTAATCACATCGTCAGTATTCAGCTACTGGGCGATGAATCTATTGACTGATCGTCTAACAATGTTGACAGGACAATCATTCTCATTGGCGCACAAGCAAACCCTCTACCGCATGACACAAACTACATCATCACCAAACGCCAATTCTCGGGATCTCGCCCATCGACCAATTTCGGATCTTGTGTCAAGAGCGACGGTCACATCGCAGATCGAACAACCGCCAAGGCATGTGGTGTCTATGGTGGTCAGTATGAGCATGGTGTAGCCGACTTCAACGGCAACAAGTTCAACGTAGTAAGATGCACATCTTTGCACCACATTGGAACCCACGAGCTGATACAATTAAATGTAGTGCACGAATCCACAGATTTCTTGGGACAGCTTGCATGGTTTCCAAGAGGCTTGCCAAAATTTCGGCGATGGATACACTGCGCAAGTTTGTCGAGCGACTACAAGTATGTCCAGTGGCTTCGAGTGCGTAAATTACAACTGTTTGAAATTGGGCACTTGCGGTGGTTGAGAGCACGAGTCCCGAAGAGATTGATATTGTGGATCGCAGCGAGCATAGTGTATAAGTACAGCGGTTAGCATCTGGTTTTTTGTAGAATAAGAAGCATAAAGCTCGCACTTCAATCCTCAACTCGCTCACATCACGGTTCAACTCTCTCACAGAGTCTCGTCGAGGGTTCGGTAGAATACGTGTACGCATACGCCAGGCTTTCAATACTTGTTCAATAATGATGAATCAAAATTCGAGCGTTTGAATGGCAACTCGATTCCAATGCGCTCATCTCCCACCCCTCGTCTCCCAAAACTATTCTGTACACATCATCTTGCGATTGCTCTCCCCTATTTCCCGCCTGCGACGTGGTATCAAAATGCATCCAAACCTTTTTCTGCTCCCTACTTATTTCCTAATGCCTCAGTCGACCCCAGCATGGGCTCTGAGTTGCCCAAAACTCGGCATCTGGTTCAGGTTCTGTCCTTGCGCATGTGAATTGCTATGCAGCATCGCGTCTCTCACGGCTTCACTTCGCTCAGCGAAGGAAGCGGTTGATTGTCATTGCGGAAAGGGCTCTTTCAATCTCTCCTCCATTAACTTCATCAGAATGGGAGGGACGGCTTCGTCTGTGGCGCGTATCGTGAGACGGTACATCTGCGAATTATGATGATTAGCATGCGAGCTTTCAGCACAGAGATTGAATCTCACCTTGTTGTCATGATTCGGCTCCAGCCTCATCAAGCAGCCATACTTGCCACCTCCGGTATGCAACACCGTAGCACCGACAAAGTTCTTGGGGTTCGGATCGACACCGTCTAAGATGCCCCATTTCATGCCTATGAGCAGCCTCCGTGTCGCGTCGGTGGAAATATCGTATGCTTTGAAAATCTTCTGGCTTTCTCGCGGCACACCGCCAATTTGTTTCCACCTCTTGAAGAAGTCCTCTGAAGATAAAACGGCAGTGTCCATGTACTTGTGCAGTGCCAAGGGTAACTTCAGTGTCAGAGCTTGTAGAGCTCCAGCCATGTATGATATCCTGATTGTGGGCGCTTCGCTGAAAATGCCATTGGCTGTGAAGATGACCATCTGGCTCGTCTGCTCTCCTGTATGAACTTTCGTGTCGGGCAAGCTCTTGGTCTCCACTTTGAGCTGCTCTGGAGATGGATTGTCCACGGTTGTGGTGAACGATTGTATCGGCGCTGGAGATTTGTTCGTGAAGTACAAGATCAGACACCCTACTTCCGCACGGTACTCTGTCCTGCATCCAATTTGTATTTGGACGTCCTCGTAAAGAAGTCCTTCAGCGCGCATGAGTAGTCGGTTGTAGCCCTCTTCCCAGTTCGGAGACAGATGTGCTGCGGACGCAAAGTTAGTGCTTCCACTCGTCAAGTCGAGACCGGCCAGTTCGTCAATTGGCGTCTTCACGACGCCGTTCTTGTGAATACCGTTGGTGCCGTTCGTTGTTCCATTAATGCCGGCAGCAGCAGCGGTGGCGCTGAAATTGCGCTTGAGCGTAGCACTCCGGTCGAGACCAGGTGCAGCGTCTTTGCCTGTGATGGCCCACGTTCTCTTGTCGCCAGCTGCGCTCGACTTCTTGTCTAACCTTGACAGCAAAGCAGACGCTCGTTCGGGAAAAGCAGGCATCTCGTCACATATCGTTCGTAGTAGGTCGTCCGAGGGCATTGTTGATATTGCCAAGTATTCGCATGCACGCTGTTGGAGCTCGGAATCCAGTGAATGGCTATACGTTCTGAAAGCTGAAAGTAGCTGTGGTCGGATCTCTGGGAACAGGTTGACAAATTTGAAGAAAGCAGACAGGATCATAGCTCGTGTCACTGGCGAACATGCCGCAAATTTAGCCTGCAGTGCAAAGAACTGCTCGATCGGACTGCAGGTCTTGGTGTCGGCGATAAGGTGACCAAACTCGCCCAAAATATAGCTTCCAATCTTTACCAGTGTCTCATGGCAGTGGTCAGCCCTGCAGTATTGCAGGATGTTTTGTGCAGCATAGACTTGCAGCTCGTCATTGTTGGTTACGATTTGAATGATTCTTTGCCATACCTCATCGCTGACATGGTCGCCGGCCATGGCAATCAGTCGCATTGATATGTCGACATACCACTTGACGTCCGTGGCATACTTCTCAGTCAGAATGGCGATCTTCAGCACCATCTCTTCTCGAATTGCGTAGTCTGCAGATTGCAGATACTTGAGCAGCTCATGCACAATCTTCTGCGAATTCGTGGCATCACACATGCTGTATAATAGATCCAGGCCCTGCCTGCGCACCGTAATATCGCGATCCCTGAGTGATCCAATAATGATGTCCTGATGCTTCTTGATCGGGTCCAGGTTTTCCGCTCGCACTGACAAATGTGTCATGGCCTCGAGTCCCAGATATCTCACATTCGTCTCTCTGCTCCCAATGAACTTGCCCAGCTTCGTTGATATCTGCACCATCAGGTCCCGCTCCGTATCCAAGTGTATAATGAGGTTAATAGCCTCGAATAACACTGCATTCTGCGCATTGTTCTGCTGTACATTCTTTGGACTCTCCATCGCATTGTCCAGGATGACTTGCAAAGAGTCTCGCATAAGTTGTCGCACATGCGTATCCTCTGAAGGGGGAAAATACTGCATCAGCCGCAACAGCTTAACCTGCAGCCAGGGGCAGGGCACTT
Organism: Cercospora cf. flagellaris; assembly: GCA_005356885.1. NCBI lineage: Eukaryota > Fungi > Ascomycota > Dothideomycetes > Mycosphaerellales > Mycosphaerellaceae > Cercospora > Cercospora cf. flagellaris. The sequence continues at coordinate 734,543 of RJLU01000009.1, read as the reverse complement.
TGTAGTAGACATAGTCTCCCGCATAGTCTTGGTCTACCACCAGCTTTCTCAGCCTCTGCGCAGCCTTCACATAGCTTCCCTTGTAGCTGTCCGGATCATCCTGGGCCAAGGTCATGATCAAACTCGTGACACTCAATGCAACGCCCAAGTCTTGGTCGTCCATAATCGCGATTATCCTCTCTGACCATTCCGGCTGCACAATTGTTGGTACTTTTCGATAGAGCCTCAGGAGCGTCAAAGCCGCCTTCTTCTTGACAAATGGCTTGCTCGCAGGGGATATAAGCAATCGATGCACCTCCGCAGAAAGCGCCTCTCCCATCTCTTTCCCGCCTACGTTGGCAATGGCATGGAGAGCCAGGCAGTTGTTCAACTCATTGTGATCCGCCAGATCCTTCCGAATGCTGTTGACCACCAGGTGCAACAGCTCATGCCCTTCGTACAAGAATAAGGTCACAGCCAGATATCCAATCTGTTTCTCCGAGTATTTGGTCGCCGAAATCAGATTCACGGCTTCCAAATGCCCGAAATCGACATTCCATCCCAAGATGTAGATGTACAATAGCTTGCACACGTACTTCTTCTTGTCGTAGCCGGAGAGGTTGCCTCCTTTGAACTTCTGTCGGATGTTGGCGAGTTCCTTGTTGATTCGCTTCTCTTCGAGTTCGCGTGCTCGGGCGTTTCGCAGGTCGGCGATGAAGGAGACGAGGCCGCGCATCGTATTCTCTTTGCTGGAGGGGCCCATGCCCCTGTTAAAGAGAGCGGAGGCGGCGGCGGCCATAGCGACGGCGCCTGGCGGGCTTCACGCCCTATGTTATGGTGGCCAGGACTGGATGGAGACTGCCGTAGCTGTTCGAAAGGGCGTGTGTGTGCGTTGCTCGGTCGGTCGCCCGGAGTACTCGAGGTTGTGCTGGAGTGGGTTGTCGAGGGCGTCGGAGCTGTCGATCACAAGAGGTACTCGGGTTTAGCGTTGTCAGATTGGGTGTACAGCTTAGAAACACCGCATCTGAGACAGCTCAGACAACCGAAAGAGCAAGGCTGCGGGTGGCATGTAGGGAGGAGATCACGAGCGGCCTTCGCAATGGCTTGTTTCGAGCACGGCGTCAGAGCACAGCGACGCTCTGGGATGCCACGATGCCTCCACGCGGAAACCTTGCCGCAATTACGAGCAGGGGTGCACAGATTGCTCCTCACACCTTCTCGACGACAGGCTTTTCCATGGCTTCAATACATGCTGGGCGAGAGAAGCTGTGATTGTGTTCATACATCGTGTCTGTGATGCTAGCGCTATGGCTGAGTGAGAGCTATGTAAAACCAATAATGCCGTGTCCCAACTCCTCGCTCAAGCACAATTGACTATCCCATCACGGCCTGAATGACCCTCGACCCTTTCTCCTATCTACATCGAGAACTCTTCTGTCCTTATGAAGCTGTGCGGCGCGCCAGCACACATACAGCCGCAGGAAATCTTTGCAAACTACGAAGAGACATCCGCCGACCAAGCTACGAGCCCATTTCCTCTGCAAAAATCCTGCCGCCCACGTCTCTCTGAAAATGCGCATGGGCGGCGGGGTTACCCATCTGTGCGGAAGAACAAGCTTCAGCGCTTCTCCGGCCAGGCCGGCGATTGTTGGAAAGAAGAGAGCGCCAAGGAACGTTTCAGCCATTCCAGTGAGAGAGAGCGACAATCGTCGCTCGACGTTTTGCACATTGCCAGCATTGTTATGCTGGCCTTGCGCTTCCTGGCGTCGACGTGCGAAGTCTTCCAAACGATCGCGAGGTACTACGGGTGCGGGCGCCGCGTCGTTTTCGCCTCGAGGGAATCCGCCTTCCTGTGGCAGGTCTCGTTGGGGAGCCTGTGCTTGTTGTGGAACTTCGCCAGCGGCTTGCTCTGGTGCGTTTGCATCCTCGTCATTATTATGCTCAATCTGCAAGCCAGGCTGTTGGGCTTCGTTGTGTGCTGCAGGCTGCCTGTCCGCTGCTTGTTGAACGAGTCTTTGATCTTCTTGTTCCCAATCATCCTCCCACACTTCTTGTTCGATTCGCACCTCGAACACATTGCCGTCTCCTTCTGCCTCCGCGGGATTCTGCCCATTATTTGCTGCTGCATCCTGCTCGTTCTGTTGGCTCACTCGCGGCTTGACTGCCTCAAGCCATTGCTTCTCTTTTTCTGCCCACACCCTCTTGTAGTACGCGTTGTACAGCGAGCGAACGTAGGGTAATACGGCAAACGCAAAGCTTGCGGATGGTGGCCATGACGCAAAATCCAGAGCGTCGCTTGGTGAGTGTGCTTGGGAAGCGAAGAAAACGATTGGCAGAACGGGCAGTACGCTATCGGCAAGTGAGGTTCGTGATAGAACGAGCACTGGCGTGATCAATGGGAGGCCCACGATGAGTCGCCAGTGTTTTAGTCGATCGAGGAACAACGTCGAAAGGATCTCCCAAACCTTCTCTGGCTCGCTGGCGTACACTTCGACTGGAGGCTGTGTGGCCCATCGCCACAGGGGCTCCAGCAATCTGTTACCATCGTCTGCTCCAAATATCGCATAAATGGTGTGCACGCCGACGTATTGGCTGATGTGCACCATTGCAGAGCTCAACGCCAGTCCACTCACAGGAATGACAGCTCTGTCTGTCATGCGCTCGAGACCTCGCATGGCATCCACAATGTAGTCTCTCGGCCGTGAAAGCTTGATCTCTGCCTTGCACTGTGGACATTCTATCTTCCCTGAGCGACTTCGGTTGTGTGCATTCTTTGGGGACTCCATATCCGCTATCCAGTCCAGCAGGCATTCTTCGTGAGCGACCAACGCACACGGACAGGGATCGCGCCATGGCGATGTGTCTGGCCCATCTTCAGTCGAATCGGACATGCAAATCCAACATCTCATGACCTCGTCTTCATCTTGACCCGCGGCGGTCTCGGCTGGTAGTGACTTCTCTTGCTCCAATTCTGCCTCCTCTTCTGCTGGCTTGTTGACGAATATAGTCTGCGAGTCTTCGGATTGCGATCGTACTTGCGCTGGAGATTCTTGAGGTTGTGTGGTCGAAGCCTGCGACTGTTCGGACGGCGAAGCTCGTCGCGGCCGCGAGGACTGCCGAGCTGGCAGTGAAGCCATGATGTTGGAAGAATGCGGCGGGTCCGGCTACCTCACATCCATCAATCGCGTTGCTGATGCTTGAGCTGCTTGTGAATATGTTCTGTATGCTCAGTGCTATTGTTACAAGTAGATGCTCGGTGTTTGCATCCTCGTCACATTCACTTCGCGGGCGAGCGCTGGCGCCTGCCGATCCGTGCAGCAGTGATGACATCGCGCCTGTGTCGCGTCGAAGTTCACTTTCTTTCATCGGGATCGCATCACAGTCTGCGACACGCTCTTTCACCTCATAGTGGCCCATCTGCATTTCCCGGATCACTTTGTTCTCAGCACAGTTCACGTCCAGATAATAACTCAGTCGATGATCGCATACATCACTTCTCAAGCGAGAGTGATGCTCGCCTCAGAGAATCCGCCTTGCTATGAGTAACGCTGTTCAAATCTCTCTCTGTCTCATCCTTCCTTTCCGCTCCTCGACTACTCTGAAACCAGCCTGTCAATCATGTCTTCGACAGAAAAGCAGGAATATCAGCGTCAGCCCGACGATGACTCGGGTGTCAGACAGTCGCCCGACGTCGAGGCTATTTCCACTGACCCGATCGTTATCGATGAAGGCGACAACAACGAAGAACCAGAGTTGGAAGGCGACGAAGCTGCGCGACTCGCAGCACTGGGGGCTGGCGTGCGCGACCAAGAGGACCTCGAAAGGGACATTGGCCAACAGGCAGATCAGGCACTCGCTGAACAGACATTGGAAAGGGAGCAGAAGCGACTCGACAAGACGCAGAATGAGAAGTCGCGAATGCAGACGGCACTCAGGATTGCCGAGAGGAATCTAGCTAAGCCTGCCGGGTCCGCTACAAAGAATAAATACAGAGCCGAGATCGAGCGTTATAAAGCCTTGATCGGCAACCTGGATCGGGATCTCGAGCAGATTCAGAAGCGCATAGAGGAGCAAAACGATGATGAGAATCAAGGAGAGACACTGCTCGAAGATGGAAACAATAAGCGTCTACCTGGCGAGACGCATCGCGAGTTCTTAATCCGGACCGGAAAGATTACACCCTTCTCGAAATTTGGGCAACGGACCTTGCGCACATCTTCAAGTCTTGGTGAGGTCTTGCTCGATGCTGAAGAAGAGGATGAGGAGGAAGTGGACCAAGAAGAGGTCGAGGTAGCAGAACAATACGGACCGAAGTCCCATCGCAATCTGCTGGCACCCGGCTTCGAGCAGGACGACACCAGCGCCGCAGCTAGTACAATTGGAGATGAAGAAGATGACGAGGCTTTGGCACGGAGGCTACAAGATGAGGAAGATGCGAAAGAACGACCTGCGAAGAGGAGGCGCTTGCAGTCCAGGCGACAGGCGAAGGCTGGATCGCAGGAACCAGAATCAATGGCGGATGATTCTGACGCATATTTACCGGAAATGGATGAGACAGGACTAGCCGCCATCGGAAAATCTGGAGACGAGGAAGAGCCTCGTGATGAGGACGCCGAAGGCGATTTCTCACTCGACACTCCAGGTAACTTTCGCAAGAGAAAAGGCAAACGAAAAGCTGTACAACAGGCCGGCGGTGAGCAGGAGGATTTTGCGGGCGTCGACGATGGCGATGAGGAAGTTTACCAAACACGGTTGCAGAGCTGGACACAACGACGGCGCGCTGCCAGGAGACGGCATCGCAAGAGACCTGCAGCCGAAGCTGCGCAGGACACGGCAAATACCGCTAGCGACATCAAAAATGAGCCCGCAGACACTTCTGTTGTACTCGAGGAAGTGGAGGAAGAAGGAGAGGAGTGGGAAATGCCACATCCTACCCGAGCGGATGCTGTGTTCGATGGAGGCTTTCGCATTCCCGGCGATATCTATCCCTCGCTGTTCGACTACCAGAAGACCGGTGTACAGTGGCTGTGGGAGCTATACTCTCAGCAAGTAGGAGGAATCGTCGGAGATGAGATGGGCTTGGGTAAGACTATCCAAGTGATCTCCTTCCTGGCTGGGTTGCACTACTCTGGCAAGATTTCGAAACCAATAATCGTTCTTTGTCCCGCGACTCTCCTCAAGCAATGGGTGGAGGAGTTTCACCGCTGGTGGCCACCCCTACGGGTCTCCATCTTACACTCTTCGGGCAGCGGTATGCTTGATGTAAAGCGCGAGGCACGCTACGAAGATGATCTGGACGATGAGAATCACAGAAAATCGAAGGGCAAAGCCAACAAGGTCGTTCGAAGAGTTATCGATCGCGTTGTCGAAGATGGGCATGTGCTAGTCACAACATACGCAGGATTGGTCAATTATGCCGAACAGCTGCTTCCGATCAATTGGGAGTACTGCGTCCTGGACGAAGGACACAAGATCCGCAACCCCAACGCTGAGATCACAATATTTTGCAAGGAGATCATGACCCACAATCGGATCATCCTGTCTGGGACGCCGATGCAGAACAACCTAGAGGAGCTATGGACTCTATTCGATTTCGTGTATCCAATGCGCTTGGGAACCTTGGTCAACTTCAAGAATCAGTTTGCGATTCCGATTAAGCAAGGCGGATATGCGAACGCTTCGAACCTGCAAGTAGAGACCGCCATGAAATGTGCAGAAACGCTCAAGGACGCAATCTCCCCTTACCTTTTGCAGCGATTCAAGGCCGATGTCGCATCGGACTTGCCAAAGAAGATCGAGCGAGTTCTTTTCTGCAAGCTCACTAAGCTGCAACGCGAAGCATATCAATGGTTCCTTGACTCGGAGGACATGAAGTCAATCATGAATGGGAAGCGCCAGGCACTCTACGGTGTGGATATCCTTCGCAAGATTTGCAATCATCCGGACCTTGTCGAGCACAAGACTCTGTCAAAGAAGCCTGGATACGATTATGGCATTGGTAGCAAGTCAGGCAAAATGCAAGTCGTCAAAGAGCTCCTCAAGATATGGAAAGAGAAGGGGCACAAGACACTTCTTTTTGCTCAGCATCGGATCATGCTGGACATTCTTGAGAAGTTCATTGGCAACCTGCCGGGGATCAACTACAGACGCATGGACGGAACTACGGACATCAAGTATCGGCAAGACTTGGTGCACGAGTTCAACCATGACCCTGATCTGCATGTTTTCTTACTGACCACGAAGGTGGGTGGCCTCGGTGTGAACTTGACTGGCGCCAATCGTGTGATCATTTACGATCCGGACTGGAATCCATCGACTGATGTGCAAGCCCGCGAGCGAGCATGGCGCCTTGGCCAGAAGCGTGAAGTCGAGATCTATCGCCTCATGACAGCAGGCACCATCGAAGAAAAGATCTACCATCGACAACTGTTCAAGCTGTTTCTCACCAACAAGATTCTACGAGATCCGAAGCAGCGCCAGAACTTTCAGCTTAGAGATCTGCACGACCTCTTCACCCTAGGAGAATCCGTTGACGGGCAAACAGAAACCGGAACGATCTTCAAAGGCACTGAAGTCTCGCTCAAGCGCGACAATAGCTTGCCCACGCCACCAAATGAAGACGAAAAGCAGAAGGAGAGTGAGCGTGTCGCGATCAATGACTTTGCGGGTATATCTCGGCAAGAAGATTTCCGTGGTGATCACGAAGAGGAAGAGGCGAAGAAGAAAGCAGACGGTGAGCCGTCCTCAGATCGTGTCCTGTCTGGCATCTTCGCACGAGCCGGTGTTCAAGGCGCTCAAGATCATGAAGCCATTATCAATGGTCGCAAGACTACGCGCGCCGACCCCGAGATGATCAGGAAGGAAGCGAAGAAAGTCGCCGACGAGGCAGCACGTGAATTGAAACGTGCTGCCGAAGTCGCAAGAACCCTTCCTGCCGGCGTACCGACTTGGACTGGACAGTTCGGCACAGCTGGCCGTCCTCCCTCACCTCCGAGACGGGCCGGTATGCGTGGTGGCAGGGGTGGTGGCATGTCTCGCGGAGGACCTTCTTCCACCTCTGTTCTTACCAACCTCCAGAACCGTCAAACGAACGCGTCCAATACCACTACAGCTTCTGCGTCTGCTTCGGCAAGCACTTCGCGCAGCGGTACGCCGGCGACTCGTGGTGGACGGGCTGATCGTGGGCCACAAGGCACGGACTTCATGAAGCTCATCCGAGACTACATTGTCTCTCACGGAGGAGCCGTCTACTCGCAAATGCTAGTCGATCACTTCAACAGGTACTGCAACAGTCCGCAGCGCACGGCAGAATTCAGCGAAATGCTCAAGAAGATCGCCACGATGCAGAAAGGTGGGAGGATGAGAGCGAAATGGGTGCTCAAAGATGAGTACAGGCCCGCTGGCAGGTAGTTCTTAATTCTTAGAGGCGCAACAAGTACAACCGCTTGATAGTGTCAAACTATGTGTCAAATCGGCAGCTTGTGGCTGCGATAAAGCGATGCCTGTTTTTTCTTTTGTGCATAGCACTTGAACCCAGTGCGCCATTGAAGGCAGCTCGGTGTGCGCCATGCTCTCATCGTGCCCAATCCTGAGTCCAAAGCGCCCTTGAAAGCATGTCCGTTGCTCAATCCCGTAGGAGAGCGGGTATAACCAATCCCAAACGCCACCCAATGACAACAGTCTTGCTGGGTCATGAAGTCGCTCGCAGCATCTAGCTGTTGTCGAGCTCAATGCTTCGCGTTATCCTGTTGGTTTTTCAAGCCTCGCTATGCAAAGCAATTTCCTTCGCCTCAGTTACCATGCACCATCCGTGCTTCTCATGATACGCGGGGGAGCAATTCATGCGGCATTCTCACCCTTGCTGTGATCCGCACCGATGAATCTGCTGTAAACCGTGTTTCCCTGCGCATTCGAGTTGTTGTGTGGTGAAGTATCCCGCTTCCTACGGCGTCCACGTCCAGCCTCCTCATAAACTAGCTGCAATTCTGCTCCAGTTTCAGCATGAATGAGTGGTGCTTCGTCGCGCGCATATGGACTCTGGTTGATAGTGTTGTCTGAAATGATCGGGATGTCATCCAGATTGCTGGCCATTCGCACATCACGAGGATGTCTGATACCTGGCTGCGGAGCATGTGCGCGAGTCATATTGGTGAGTTGAGCGCTTGACTCCGAGGTGCTGGCTTCGAGACTGCCGGATTGATAAGCCTTCTGGATGTCTTCCAGGACTGGAAAGCGCGCTTTGACGGCCCTGACAACGTCGGTGGCCGTTTTGCAGCTGGTCAGGAAGCCAATGTCGTGTGCTGCTTCCACTGCCACAAGGCGAAGTGCCCACTTGGCGTACTCGAAGCTGACGCCCGCGGCCGCACTTGCTTTCTCTGTTGCGGTCTTGGTGATTTTCAGGCGGAGCTGTCGCGTTGAGTCAGAGACGCTCCTGACCATGAATTCCTCTTGCGGCTGTGACAACTTCAGTAAGAATCGATCGCAAATTGATGAGGGCATTGCAACGCGCATAGGTACCTTTGTCAAGTCACGCTTTTCCTTCTTCACGTCAACCCACTGATCGTCGCCAGACTCATTCTCCGAGTCATATTCACTCTCCTCTTCAAAGTCATATCCGCGTGCTTGGTCAAAGGAGTCCCTGTTGAATCGAGAAGCGCTCAGAACGTTCGATGCTTTGCTGAGTGCGAATTGCGCGCCGTCGCAAACCGACTGAGCGCCAGCCCAGAGGGCGGAACCCATCGTCATGGCGGGCGCGAAACTGCAGAAAGGAGTCAGCGGCCAATTCAGTCTCTCAGTGCTCGAGCTATCGATGAGGCAGACGTTGGCGCGTCGCCGAAAAGATGTCACCAATGTAGGTGATGTTAGCAAGTGGTGGTAAGTTCAGGCAAAGCTCCATGAAATGTTGCCTTGCACAGATAAGCTTCCCGCCACCGCGGCACAGGCCTCAAGGCAGCGAGGTGCTTTTGTGCAACGGCTCCGCACTTGCGCCATTCACCGCGTGTTCCGCAGCCGTTGACTCAGAGACACGGCATTGCATGCATCAAATGAACACGACTAACCTAGGGCGCTATACGGATGCATTCATCCTTCATGCTGGAGCGTGAGACGGGCTTCCGGCTACGTCGACTGGGAAAGAAGGGAGAGAACTATTCTTTTGATTCTGGCTCAGGCGAACTATGTTCTTGTTGCAGGGATAGCGTCGGAGCTGAAGTGCGCAACTGTGATGCATTGTAATTGGTATACAGCTCTTTGCTGAGTCATCTATGCTTCATCTATTAGGATCACTTACTGGCCACTCAACATAGCTCTTATTCATTGTGCCTACAGCAGCCCGACAGCAGCTTGTAGTCTCGCGACCTGCGTCTCTTGCGGCTGATCAGGCTTTCGCTGATGCCAATGATCGGTGGAAAGTCGGGCGTCCAGTCACCAATTACGGCACCGTAGAGCTCGTAAGCAGGACCACTTGCTACTCCTGGCCAAGTGGCAGAGCGAACTGCAATTGCTGGAATCTGCAACATTCCCTCGTGCCACTTTCCATTGCTCGGCACTAATGCTTCAGTCCGCAGTTGCCACCTCCGTTAGCGCGCTACTCAGGGGCGGTGAGAAGCATGTCTCCCGCGTGCCATGTATGAATTAGGGCTGCGATAGACAGGACCACGGCATAGAAGAATTCGCTGCAATCTCCTGCCTCGTGAATTCATGATTCTCCATCATAGGTTCATACTACGAGCCCGATTTCGAATCACTACCTCCGGCAGTTTCAGGTTGCCTGCTTGGATACTCGCTCGCCAAGCCATAGGGAGATGATTGCGGTCGTGCCTCCTGTGCCACAGCAGCTTGATGAAGCGCCGCAATTCCGTCATGCCGCTGTTCCTCGGGAGCGGCTACAGGTGCTGGTGGCGGAGGTCGTTGCTCATGCTCGTGCCTGGGCTGCTGCTCTGAGGCATACGATGACTCTGCGCGAGAAGGGTATTGTTGAGATGCGCTCGTCGACAGATTGGCGTGTGACGGCGCAGGAGGAAACTCGGCCTGGTTTTCCAGAAGTTTCGATTGCAAGGTGAGAATGTACTCGCGCAACTGGTAGTTCTCGTTCTGTAGAGCCTTGTAGTTGTGCTCCATACTTTGGTAGTCCTTGACCTGTTCTTCGAGCTTCTTGATATAGCCTTCTTTGCGTTGTCGGAAGGCGCGCTGCCAAGATGCGTTAGTAAATGGCTGCAAGACGTGCTGTCGAGATAGCGAAACGATTCTGTGGTCGGATCTCGATCCCAAGAATTCTCGCAGCAGCACTTACCTGCGCAGCTCTATTTTGTGCGGCCCTCTTGCTCGTAGATAGCTCCCGCTTGCCCTTTCCGGCTCCCTCGCCCATCTGATGATCACCACTCATCGTGTACTGCACGTTCGGATCAAGCTGGTGATGCTCGTGTGGGCTGCCACTGTGATCAGAGGGCGGATACGGATTGCTCGGACCTTGGGTCGCGGACGCGCTGGAAGGATATGGTGCAGAGGCATTGCTGTTGGCCGTCTCGGCGAGAAGTTGCTCGCGTAAGCCTGGTTGAACGGCGAGTCAGCATGGTATGGCCTGAAGCATGCGGGAGGCCCGGCGCAGTGTTTGCGTACTCATCTCGCTATTCATCTCCTAGCGACACGGGAAGAGTCAGCATTGCGACCATGGATTCGGAGCTTGAGGCAGGCACAGCTTACCTGAGCACGTTGCATGTAGTTGCCGAGCCTCGCGATGCGCAATTCCTACCGTCGACTAGAGCGCGGATACTTCCCCTTGTCGTCCTATTGTTGACTCTGCGCTGCTCCCACCCCTCGAGCGTCGTGATCGAAAGGCGTCGGACGTGGTGTTGTCGTGATGCTTACGGACGCGGTGTCTGGGCTCTGCAGGCCATGGTGTCAGTCACTTGGGGGTCTGTCGCGATCGCGTCGCGGCGCGCATGCCAACTCTGCAGCGCGCGACGCGATCATGTTGGGAGGAAGTGGTGTCTACTTACTTGTGGTTGCTTGTGGTTCGGTGAGGCAAGGCAGGAGAGATGACTAAGTATTATCGTTGTCCCGAGCTGGCTTCGGATAGCGGCAATTCTCCAACCACCTTTCTTTCACACCTTCCAGCGCACTATTTTGTTGTCAACAAGATGTGGCAAGGTAAACACAGTACAGCCATTCACTAATTCGACCAGAATCATCCAATCGGCAGCCGGCAATTCATCGAACAAGCAGCACCATTCTTGCCGAAGACCACACGGTTCCGCTGTCGCCAAGCAGCCCAATTCCCCAGCGAGCGTTCCCAAGTTTCCAAAGGGCAGCCCGATTCTACAGCACGCGAGAGTGATGATAATTACCCGACTGGGCACGATATTTTGCTCGAGTTCTAATCCGCATTTGGGTCTCGACTGCGTATTCGATGGAATGCCCCGGCAGTCGAAACCAGCTGTTCAAATGACCTAATCTTCGTGCTTCATCCGGCCGTCGACGGCAGTAAGTCTTCTAGTGGACAGGCGGAAATCAGAATAACCACATGGCTTGCACAACTGATAGTTCACATGCCCCGAGGACTTCGTTCGAGGTCGCCAAGATCTATCGAAGAACTATCAGGGAGTTGGCACAACGCTATCGAATCTGAAGTGGTACAGGAAAAAGGCGATGTGATATCTGTCTGGCCACGACAACATAACATTTCCCCTCAGATCATGGATATTTTCCCCTCTTGAAAGGCTCCTCTCCCTTTTCCTTCGCCTCGAGAGCGTGCTCAAAATCACCCAAGAACAACCACTTGATCTTCTGCTTCGTGCCTTTCTCGTACCAGTCATTCACTGGCTTGGGATAGAAGTCAATCTCAGCGGGATCAACGACCGCGTCATCATGTGCCATCAACATCAGCACATTCTCATGCGCATCGAATTCTCCCAACCCATCAATTGTCCAATCAGCCACCTTCTTATCATATGCGAAGCTCTCTGTCACATAGTAAAAGGGCGTGTTTGCCTGCTTATGCGGATGCACGTCCATGAGGAGATGGCCTGGGCATACTGGTTGCTGCCGCTTCAGAGGAGAAGGCTTCACTTCCTTCGGCAAAGGTAGGTATTCAGTCGGCCGAAATTCTCCGCCGTGGTGTGCAGCATCGCCTCCCATGAAGATGAAGGAATCTGGGTTCGACCAAGTCCTCGCAAGACCGCAGATATGGCCAACGGAATGGCCAGGCGTGTCGAGGAGATAGAAACTGCCATCACCAAAATAGTCGTAGGCATTGAATCGCCCGATCTTCAGCCCTTTGCTTTCACTTTCGAAGTTGAGCTCCCTGACATTGCGGCCATCAAAATCACTATCGAGGAGGGTTGACTGTTCATTCTTGGGATAGCCTGGTAGGTGAGCATCCTTGAAGCCAGGTCCTACAACGAGCTCTGTACTTCCAGGAAACGTGGAAGCATCGCCCACATGGTCCCAGTGATGGTGGCTCCAGATAATGGACTCAATTGCTCCGCCATCAACATCTACATTGTGATCTTTGAGGATTGTTGCAACATCTTTCTCTACATTGATGTACCAGTTCAGACGAACGAATTTCTCGTAAGAAGGCAATTTCTCCCAGTCTTTCCGAATTCCGAGATCGAACAAGATGGGCTTGGAAGATGGGTGTTCGATCAGGAACGAGAATGATGGGCCGCATAAATTGGGTTGACCTGTGTAGTCTGGCTGCAGGAAAGACGACTTTCCCAGTCGGAAACGAGATGTGCTGCTGAATTTCAGTGTTTGAGAGAACGTTGATGAGCTTGTTATCGTACCTGTCAATGCATGAGACTTTGACCGTCTTTGTTGACGAGGGAATTTTGAGATCTGGAGGCGGCTTCGGAGCGGTCAGAAATTCGTCAGCCATGGCCAGTGCTATGTAATGCAAATTTGTTGTTTCGGGATCATTTACGCAAGCACAAGGATATTGTTCAGAACACCAGTACTTTATCATGGTGCTTTCGATGGTTGCGATGACGTGCCCGCAGCCGAACGTCACTTCTTCCCGTCTCAAGCGCGTAGGCAAACATCCATCTTTCCACCTTTTGACTTTGCGAGTTTACATCACTTTCATGCTCGATACAACGCGCTCAGATTCCAGTTGATGGAAAGTCGGAGACGGCGGTGACTCAAGCGCGGAAAGAAGTGAGAAAAGCGCTACATATCCTGCGCCACCTGTGCCGCACGTTCCACAGCAGCGATGACATACCGAGCGTTTCGTATTGACACCTTTTAGCGTTTTGAATGGGATCGGTAAACACTTGAATCTCATTGGTAACACGAGTCGCTTGCTTTCAGATCAGTCTTGCGAACTATGGCTTCAAGGACCCGCAGCGAACAATCCTCTGATATCCACGCCATCGGTCTCAGTGTCATCATATATAGAGGATATCCGGACTTCATTTGGCTCCGACATACTGCTCTCTGGCTGGAGCTCCCGGACAGTCCCTCCAAACTGGTCGAAATTGTCGGAGGCTCCGAGAACTACAGATTTCAATGCAGAGCTGAAGCGGATCCAACGCTATCCGATACTTTCTACACACAGGTCAGACTTGGCAACATGAACGTACCGGCGACTCTAGCGCAGGTCGTGGGAACGCTTGCGACTGTTCGCATAAGAAACGGCGATCCCGAATACAATTGCCAGGCCTGGGTGCTAGCCGCGCTGGAAAAGCTCGAAGAGCATGGGCTCATCTCAAGCAAGATGCGAGAGTCTGGAACAGATGGTATGATTGATGCGATATCAGAAGCTGAGGACGACATCTAGTTTCTGCTGCTCTTTCCATCCCGACTCTGTCTGGCAAGCCAACACCTACCGTAAGCGCTGGAGGCCAGGGAGATGGTTTGCGAAATACTTCACACCCACACGAAAGGTACGCCGGCCGGAAGTTCAAGGACTTCCAATTCTCGAAAAAATTGTCAGTCTTCTTCAAATCATTCTAGAGGCACATTCATTAGGTCCTTCCTGATGACAATGTTTTGCGAGCCTTGACACGATGGCGTTTGTTGTGGAGTATAGGCAGAGACTGAATGGCTTACTTCATATTCGAGGATTGTCCTCAGTCGAACGAGCTGCTGTAACAGGAAAGAATGAAAGGTCCTATCCTTGTGGCTTGGTCTGACATGTTCGCTGGTTCCGCCGATCACGGCTTTATTCTGGGAGATGGTATGTTGCGCTCACGACTACTATGACTTGCAGCACAGAGCGCTTCTGATATGTTGTGGCTACTTCCAGGATCGGCCTCTATGCCACTTCCTCCCGGGTCCCATCCGCTTCGTCAGCCTCGGGTTGTTTCAGTACTTCCACAGCGACTCGCTCGAGCTGGTCAACACACACGTCTGCACAAGCTCTCGCGATTTGTTACATCTTCTGTCTGCCTGTGATCAAGCTTGCTCTCGAGAGCATGCTGGGTGAGATTACCTTTCGCCAGTACTGTTTGACCGTCTCTTTCTATGTTGGTTCAGCATGCTAGCGCATCCTTCCGGAAGCTTATGAATGTCTGCACGAATACGTTTAGTGCTAATGATCCAACAATACCACACGACTCCCGCACTGGACGTATATAAGACGGGCAGCTCTGTACGGGTAAGTTAGCTTGAGGAAACGCTACTGCTGTCGTCATTCAATACTCCACAATGCTTTATGCTCTTTCAGCTCTGGTCTTAGGCTCTGCCATAGCTCACGGTCTGGCTAGAACTGTGCCAGATAATGCATATCTTCCAGTCCACATCATTGCTCGCATCAACGACGACCTAAGATTCGAGAATCTTGCTGTCCGCGCCAACGGCCAGATCCTTGCAACAACAACTCAGCCAAATGCAAGCATTTATCAATTCGATCCGCTTGGTATCTTGCCCCCAACGCTTGTGTACAACGTCCCGAACATTCGCAGCGCAGTGGGCATCGCGGAGCGCGAGCAAGACATATTCTACGTTGCCTCTGGAGACTTCGATATCATGAATCCAGCAAACACTACCCCAGCTTCGTATTCTATCACCAAGATTGATATGCGAGGTGTGGAAGTCGTGCCCAAAGGTGGATTGACGAAAGCGCCATATGCTCAGCGCGTTGCTTCTCTTCCGAATGCTGCCTTACCCAACGGTATCGCGTTTGCGCGACCTTTGTCGGAGCAACTCCTCGTGGCTGATTCGTTCCGCGGCCTCATCTGGAATGTTAACGTCTGCACCGGGGAGGTCGGGGTGGCGCTGAAAGATAATAGTACCAACGGTTCCACGCCGACAGGGCCCAACTTTACGGGAGTAAATGGTATCAAGGTTCATAAAGGGAACATCTACTACACAAATACCGGCAGAAGCAGTCTCTACAGGGTGGCAGTCGATGAGAAAGGCCAGGTGCAGGAGACAAGCACTCCCACACTCATTACGGGGAACCTGACATGCGATGATCTCGTGCTCGACCATGATGGTACCGCGTACGTGGCTGGACCATTGGGCGTCATCAACAAGGTCGATCCGTCTGGCCAACAGGAGATCATTGCTGGTACTCCTCGTTCCAATTCCAGCTCTCTGGTTGGTCCTACCGCAGTCCGATTTGGTCGATTAGTGTCTGATCGCTGGAGTCTGTACATAGTGTCTAATGGAGGGCTCACGCAAACGCCTCCGTTGAACTCTGTGGGCCTTTCAAGGATTGACCTTAGATGAGGTGTTGGTCTTTGCATGACACTGTAAAATTTGAGAGAAAAAGTCGACAACGCTGGTCATTTGAACTTGCTGGGCTATGTTCCGCCGTGTAAGATCTCAGTAGGTAGTTCCAGTGCAGATAGTGCAAATAAAATATGTTACATGAGTTATGCAACAAAATAATCGCATCTTGCCTTGGGCTCTGGAGAGATCGCCAAGATGTTGTGCCAAGACTCAGCACGGCTTGAGAAAACCTTCGCCGACGGACTTCATCTCTTTCCTCTGCAACATCCAAACTTCGGTTTCCGCTTTGTACACATCAGCTGCCATATGTGCAGCGTTCCGCCCCGACAACAGCAGCACGCTGTAACTGTTCGCTCTTTCTGAGCCCACGGTACCCGTCGCCAGGCGAAGAATGAAATAACGATGGCAAATAAGCCGGAGCGTCTTCTTATTCCCGTGGAGCATGCTTGACTGAGATTCATCTGACATTTTCCATGTACGTCAGTAGAACTGTGTTTTCTCGCGCGCACACATGCAGTCGCATTGCGACAACCAATCGAGCGGAGGCGGAGAGCAGGATACGTCGTCCTTCTCTGCTTGTGCGACAACAAGTGCTGATCAGCTCACACTGGCACCCAGAACAGCGAATGTACGGAGGGTGAAACATTCATTGACTCATTCTCAGTCAGGGCGCACGTCCATCCCGACAGTGCTTGCCGCTCATGTTGCCATTGACGACGACGAGTTCACAAAGACTGCACTTGTCAGCTTGGTCCTGCATTGTCCCAGCTAGCACGATCGCCTCAATTTTGACGAATTGAGCACGCTCTATGTCCCTGTCTATTTTTAGTTGTCCCAAGCTTCTGATCATTCGAAGCCAAGAGCTCTTCAACGTCGAATTCAAAGGCGTCCATGCCATTAAACTTCTCAGCTCCAATCATCTCTCCACCACCTTCAGAGTATCTCAGCGATTGGTCATTCCATACAGGAGATTGACCTCGTGGGGTCACATGGAGAGTCGTGCGGCTCCTGTTTCTCATATCGAGACCCTTACGGTAAGCATCACTTCTCTTGTCGTGCTCGAGAGGCGACGATGGGACTTTGGCTCTCTTAGCAAGGTTCTCTCCGCCAATGAAGCGCGTGTATACTCAACATGAGGAACAGGTGGGCGCTCTGCTACCCTTGGAATTAATATCTTGGGTTTCCGCCAAGCAACATACCCTCTCTCGTTGTCATTGTCAAGCTCTGCGCCTTCATCTCTCAGCTGCATCTTACGCCAATACGGTATATTCTCAACATCAAATGGCCGCTTTGCTGGAGTTGAGCTCACAGGTGGGGATACGCGTAGCTGCGGTCGATTTGTGTCGCGCTCTGGCCGCCAGCTGTCGTAGTATATCTGATGATTGGCCTTATTCTCCAACCAAGCGACGTAGCCCCTCTCGTTGTCAGATTCGGGCTCTGCGCCTTTGTCCCTTAGCTGCATCTTTCGCCAATACGGTATCTCCTCAACATTGAATGACCGATCTGCTGGATTCGAGCTCACAGATGCTGATTCACTTGGCCGCGGTCGGTATGTGTCTTGCGCAGGCCGCCAGTTGTCGTGACCTGCGCGCCGATCTGTAGTATAGTTGCCGTAGTGCCTCTCGATCGATCCAGATCTCGAACGGTAGTCGCCTCTCCTTACAGGCGAATGCTCCCTCGTGCGGGATCTGGACCTGTCTTGCCAACGATAGTCTCGAGGAACTGTGTGTTGGCGTGCAGGAGATCTCGTGCTCCGGGACGAGCTATCGTGATCTTGCTGAAATGTAGCCTGGCCGTTCTCCCCGTGGGGCTTCGTTCGACGTGGTGATCTCGCGCGATAACTGCGCTCGCTATAGTCATCAACACGGCGGAGTGTGCCGTATTGAGGGCGGTTTGAGGACATAGTGCTTGTGAAACGACTGCAGGTGGCACAATCGCATGGGAGCGAGGTGAAGTTGGTAGATGGTGGAGACGCGTCTTACGAGGCAGGCACCGAAGGTGCACTTTGGCTCCTCCTCCCCAAACTGCAGACTCGAGCACGGCGCGTCGACGCGTACAAGTAGAGAAGCCACAAACCAGCTGCCAAGTCAAGTCAGACCCGCGGGTGCTATGCGTCCGGTAGTTGCGGGTGCGTATGCATAATGCTGTGGCAAGAGCTCTCCGCGCTTCGTGAGAGCAAAACTAAGGCACTAATTCACCGGAGGCAAGAGCACTCGCAATGGCTTAGAATGGAACGCTTGAAGGCACGCGCCTGACTTGGGAGGTAGACAAACAGCACACAGATGTCTACACGTTGTGTATCGTACATGGTCTTATTTCCACATGCGAGCAGTATGTCCATAAAGCCGTGATGTACTGCGAATTGATAAGCCCATGCCATGGATTCGTGATGTAGCTGCTGTTCCTTTATCTCATCTCAACGCTAGTCCTCCAATTCCAAATGTATGTTCGGTCGCCGCGTGGCCTATGGGTCATGGCGCCGCGTACTCCTGTCAGTGGTATCGTTGCTGGCTTCGCAAGGCAACAGTGACGAAGTACAAAAGTTTGGTCTGGCGTTAGCCACCCTCTGCAGCAGCCCTTGCATAAAGGCCGAATGCCTGCGTTTGCGATGTCTGCTGATCTGCAGGAGCCATTTTGTGTAACGCAAAAGGGAGGACCTTATCCAGACTCTGGTGGTTCGGAGGAGGCAGCAGACTGATGCAGTGATACAGTGGATATGCAATTGCCGCAAAGATATCTATACTCATGAAGTACCAAGCTTTTGACACCGGTCCTTGAAATCTAATAGGGCGTTCAAGGCGGGACCAGATCTCCGAATCGATCTGCACATCTCAGGGAGAGAAATGAATGCTGCGATCTTGACGATCTGCAAGACTCGATTGTGCTTTCCATAGCTAGGAAAGTGGGTGCTGGGAGTGCAGTGGCAGCTGCGTGCTACAGCTCACGGCCTGTAGCTGTGACGGTTTCCATAGCCTCCCAATCGACCATCATGGCGATAGCCTCCTCCACCGCCATACCTGCCACCACCTCCAAATCCGTAACGACCGTCCTGATACGCAGGCTCAGAACGACGCGGTCCGCGGCTGTAGTAATCGTCTTGGTAGCCTCTATCGTTTCGCGGTCCTGTTGGGTAGTCGTCTCTCGGAGGCGCACGTTCAGCAGGACCACGACGCTCCTCGCGCCGACGATCTTCAGCTTCGCGCGCTTGTGCGTTCTCGTCAATTTCCATGGCCTCCTCGACTGCTGGCTCCACATCGACTGTGAATGGCAGCTTTGGTCCTACAGCCTTCAGGAACACATTCAAAGTGCGACCGTCCGCCTGACGACAGATCAGTAACATGCCCAATGATCTGATGTTATCCATACATACCTTCTTCCCATTGAATGTGTTGATGACCGCCTCTGCTCCAGCTTTATCCTCGAACGTCATCTCTGCCACCACAGTAGGCGTCTCGGCGGTGAGCTTGCAGGTGAGGACAGTACCGCCAACGTCAGTCATCACGCTCTCGATATCTGCAGCGGTCGTTCCTGGCGCAAAGTTCTGTGCGACTACGACGTGCTGGCTGGTCGCTGCTCCTCGAAAGCTTATGTTCGTATTTCCGTTCGCGACCGCCGGTGGTGCCTCGTATCCTGCATATTCACTGCTCTTAACATCGCTGACTGGATCCGAGATGACCTGTGAGGCCCGCTGTTGGTACTTGGTCGATCGCGCGCGGCTGTCGTCGTTCAGTGCAGGCCGGGCTGCTTGCGTCTGTGGACGATTGGCTCGTGGCGCTGAGCCCGAATTGGTTCGAGGCAGAGATGCAGTGCGTGGCTACAAGTATCTTA
Organism: Cercospora cf. flagellaris; assembly: GCA_005356885.1. Classification (NCBI taxonomy): domain Eukaryota; kingdom Fungi; phylum Ascomycota; class Dothideomycetes; order Mycosphaerellales; family Mycosphaerellaceae; genus Cercospora; species Cercospora cf. flagellaris. The sequence goes on along the minus strand of RJLU01000009.1, from coordinate 715,061 downwards.
GTCATTGCCCGGCTCAGGCCCTCTCCATTCAAGGTGATAATCGTACCTTCGCAACACCGACTCTGCTGGCAAGGCTGGCGCCAGGAGCTGGCTTCGACCGTGGCCCCTGGGGTGTCTGCGACCTGTTGCGCTTGCCGAAAATTTCCTGTGCGAGCTGCTCAGCCTTGCGTTTTTTGCGGCCTGGCGCGACATCAGCAGTGGTAGGGGTTGAATCGAGCAGCGGTGCGGCTCACTCTCTTGAAGCAACTGGTCAAAGGACACGGATTGCGGGTTCGCCATGGCTGCGCACTGCGCCTAATGGGCTGACTGTAGCAGTGGACAAATAGGTGCTACTCGTGTAGAACAATACAGGTTCGCGCAGATGGCGATGGCGTGGCGTGCGTGTCGTAACTGGCCGAAGCTCGCTGGATGTCGTTGGGTTGGATCTGCGAGGTCGTTGCAAAGCGCGCTAGTGGTTCAAACACGTGACCTTGCTCGAAAAATATGTATTTAGGCCAGTCTTTTTGCCTGTTACGCGTGATACACTGGATGCGAATCAAGACGTAGCACAGAATTTTCACACGACGAGCATGGATCTGAGGCCGCCTTTCATGATTTACGTGTGCAACAATCGTTTCCTCTCATGGATAGGATCTGCTCCATGCAGCAAGTCGTGGCAGATGTTGCGAAGGGGGGCAACATCTTCTCGAGGCTTGAAGCTATGTCGATGGCACCACGCATCGCTTCAGCCAGTGTAGTCAGGCGATCTGGATATCCGAATTTGCCTATGAAAACGTTGCACGCAATCGACTGTGAGCGAGGAGTGACTCTTTTGTATTTCGATTGCAGGTGCCAGGATAGCTGCACCTCGAGATCGAAGTGAGGTACGATATCAGCAGGGAACACAGAGCTGATGTCGCGACCGCCTATCACACCGAGACCGTGCTACTAAGGTGCTCGCATGCAGGCTTTCTCGAAGCCAAGCGCCCGATAGTTGAGAAGAACGTGGTCTGCCGCCATTCATGGCATCTTCATGTCCGCATGATGTGGCCTCTTCGTACGAGCGGTCGCCTTGGGAAGTCAGTGATCGATATGCAGTAATTACCAGCGAGCAAGTGCGGAAGAGTATGAATGATGATGTGATTGGGAGAACTGCCCGAAGAAGACATGAGAAATGGTTGGAGGTGAGGGTTCGAGCCGCGACTGTAAAGAAAGCCCGATGCGATGGTACACGTTCTTAACATGCGGCCCCGACCTTCGTGGTTCCTAGATGTAGGTCGATAGAACACATGTGAGCCGAGACGTGTCGTCAAGTTGAACAACGCGCTTTCCATGCGATTGTCATGCGCATCTGTGACTGCCTCACGGCCGTTGCATTAAGCGAAGGCGCAAGAGGCTGGGTGGTAGCAGCAAACCTGCGCCAGCTACTTCCGAGTCTGCAAACATTCCTCTCGATTGCCATTAAACAGTACGAGCCTGTTTTCCGCCCAGGTTGGTCTACCTCGATTCGACCGCATGCTACGCTTCGTGCAGACGGACTGAAAATGCCCCATCGAGGCGGAGCCACGACACCACAGCCCGAGCGGGCGGACAGTCCATTGTCCTCAGCTGCACGAGATGCCTTGCAGAGCAATCTCGACAACACCTTAACTTTGAATAGGAAGAAGTCGTGGTTCGGTAGCGCTCGCGAGGTCTTTCAACGAGGTGCAAAAGGGGTTGTTGGGCACCTACGAAGCGGTGATCGAAAGGGAAGCCAAGAAGATGCCCAAGAGTACGTCAACATCGCGAATTCGATTGCTAATACTGACGCTGCTAGAAATGTCGACGTCGAGCTGCCAAATGCCGACGAGGAGAACAGCTCTGGATCAGCGTCAGTGGGTGAATCTCACAGTTCGCTCACGCCGCTTCGGCCGACGCGCGCTGAGCGTCAGAAGACCTTTACTCCCAAGAGCGCCATGAACAGTCTTCGACAGCATATCCATGCAAGTGGGAAGGAAAAGAGCAGGCGTGCAGCATTGTCAGACATCACCAGCCACGGAGTCAATTCTGCCCAGCAGCCAGCAGGACGAACCTCGACAGAGATTGCGACAGCCGCTGGAGAGTCTCAGCGTGAGATGAAGAGCCCTACAAAGCAACACGGCAGGACGTCAAGCGTTGCACGAAGTGTCATCGGAAGCTTGCGTGGGTTGAGCCGTAGAGGCACGATGTCGAATCCGACTTCACCAGCCAGCGACAACGGCTCGCCGACAAAACGAGCAGCGGCGATTCCACTGCCATCGTCGCCTATTGATGTGCCAGCGCCGACGCTCAAACTAAACCTGCGCGATTCGCCAAGTCTATCGGCAGGGTTTCTCTACAGCCCGGCCATGATCGACCAGAATTCAGAGCTGATGTCAATCACCAATCCAGTCAACCAGGGCTCAATGAAAGTCCCAACGTATTACACCCGTTTGCCGGGCGAAGGTCCTGCGGATGCTATTCTGGCCGGCAAGGGCAACAGCAGACAAGTGCCAGGTGCGGTGAGTGAGTTCCTGCGGTTGGGAACAGATGAATTTGAGTTCAGTACACCGGACCGCCCCTCGACACCGATGCCAGGCACTGGCGCACAGTTGGAGCTCGACGGAAATGTTGATGTGTTCGATGAGCCACCTCTATTTGAGCGGAGCGTAGAAGCGCGAGACACTCCAGAGAAGCGAGACAATAAGACTTTGAAGAAGATGATATCCTTGGACGCTTTAGCAGAGCAGCACATTAGGGATTCGCCGAGGCGTGGCATCCGGCTTACTCCATCGTCAGCAACGCACAAAGTTAGGAACATCTCCAACACGACCTCAGGTAGCAACGACATGCCGCCCCTCAAGCTGGCAGCTTTATCGACCCCGAGTGCAGGACACCGAGATCCGGTTAGCGGCCAGTGGAAAAGCGACGACCCATTCGCGCCCGGAAATGCTGTTGGCGGGCTTGCCGCAGCATCCCCAGGAACAGTCAGCAGCCACGAGAAGTCGACAGCTACTCCCGGAGCCACGGTGCAGTCAACAAACTGCAGTGGTGGCTCGGAAGCGGACAGCCCAGCACTCCAGCAACGCGCTAGTTCAACAGCGCAGAAGAGGACGCCGTCGAGAGAAAGAGAATTGCTGTCCGAGGGCGCCGCACTGCTTGGACAAAGTGCAGCACGAAAGATCGCAGCAAGAGCGATTTCAGGAGAAGCAACCACGTTGGGTGCTCCTGAAGCAACAGGAAAAGTGCCATCCGGGGCGGAGAATTTCGAGGCTCCGCAAGACGATACCAAGCATGTTCTTTCACAAACTTCGAGTCGCCTGAGCTCGGCACAGTTTGACCAATTTCACCCGGAGCACTTTCTTGGCTTGGAAGACTGCGAGCGCGGTGATCCGCCTCCGAGCATGGTCGATTCTCTGGATGGCAAGTCGACAACAGACAGGTGTAGATGTGAGAATGATCATCCAAGCACCGCGCCGCTGTATCAGCGCGTTGCGCAATCCCAGACTCCAAGCCCGTCTCGGTTGTCTACGGGATTGGGGCGCTCATCAGACGTTGGCGAGGTCTTCTGGAGATTTTCCGTCCAAGATTGGATGCACAAAGGCGGCCATGCAGCAACGCCAAATTTGGAACCGTCACCACGCCAAGGCTCTGTGGCCATCAGCATCGACTCTGTACCGGACCGCAGAGTGACACCGCCAGTGAGTCCCACTGTGACAACTCCAGGACCCTCGCCGAGCATGGGTGATCGCCTGAGTTTCGAGTTGAAGAGGTCAAACCGTAACATGAGATACAATGCGCTCACAGAGATAAGCAATGAAAGCTCTGTCGACCATGAGGATGACGCGAGGGGCCCTGCAAGCATGCGTCCCGCTACGTCAAACCCATTCAGCTTGCCACATAATGGTAATGTCAGCAAAGCTGCGGAACGCGAACAATCTTTCCCAACATTCGAGAGTGTGTTTCCCCCATCAGCAAGATCGTCACCTTCGAGGAGACGATCACCAAAGAGATCTGCGGATTTCGACCCAAGTTCAGACAGCATAGAGTCTGGTTTGCAAGAGGCAATCACCGATCATTATGTGTTCCAGAATGCCTTGGCTGGTGCAGACTTCCTAGAATCTCTGGAAGGTGGACGTCCAGCCACGGGCCAGGCCGGGCATGATGATCCCGAAAATGCTTCGAATCTTGCTCCATTAGCTGAATGCGAAACGGCCGATTTGAAGGACTCTTCTCAGTCAGATGGCATACGTGTCGATTCACTCCAGTCTTCCTGCCACAAGGATCGAGAATGCTCAGCCAAAGATGATGATGGTTCCTGTGATGAGGTCCCAGGCGAAGAGAATCTGGCCAGTGCACAAGCTGATCGCCACATTGATGCTGCAGCGACGGCACAGTCCGACACTGATTCTTTGGATGATTGTCTCCACCTTTACCAGAGTTACGAAGCATGCCACGGGCGCTTTCCGGAAGAAGCTCCATCTTCGGACGCCGTCATCTCGTCCAGTCCGCCTGCGAAAGGAGTCACGTGGCCAAAGTGAACTCATAGGTCCATTGGGTATGTGCTGCATGCAGGTCTCGCGACACTATGGTTTTAAGGTCTGCTCAGTTGGCTTTCCGTGGTGCGAAACAGGATAGGACCCATTCAGAGAGTATGCGGTGGATAGTATCCTTAGCGTAACATCTTAGTATTGCTCAGGTTGCTGTAGACCCGTAGACAGTAGCTGAACAAGTCGCAGATTAAGCCCATGTCGAGGTCATGACGAAGCTCGACTTGACCGATCCAGGAAATTATGAGCGCGATGATGAATCAGCCCTCGGGTGTTTGTGCGTGAGATCAGTGTGAAGTGAATTGCAAGCTGAGGAAGAGCACTTGCCGCGAGAAGCCGATGCTGACCCGAGACGGAAGCTGCCGTGCAGGGGACAGCTCGCATCTCATGCACTTCTTCCGCCAAGCAAAACTCTACAACCCAAGATGTGATGCTCCGTCAACAGCGTCTTCGACAGAGCGCTCTAAGCCTCTGCAGAAGACCTCTGAGCGAACATGTGATCCTTCATCAGAAGGCGACTCCTTATCGCCTGTTCCACGAAACCACACGATGTCGAGATACGATTGGGATCAAGGCCAACATAGTCCGCAAACCTGGACTCGAAGCTCAGCAGAACACGGTGGCATCCTCCAAAATGCTGCAGGACTACAACTCGCCATTCGATGCAACCGTCGTGGAGCTCTTGAAAGCAGCGGGCCTCTTCGATCACAATGTCGACATCCAAGGCAGCATGGATGAGTTCGGCATGGGGTCGCATTCGCAGTATGCGCATGAGGGTCCGGTGAGGAGTCTGTACAGCCGCGGTGGCATTCCGTTGTCTCCTGGAGGGAGTAGTGGTGGAATTGCCGTGGCCGTGGCGAAGGGTGCTTGCGAGGTCGCACTGGGAACAGATACTGGAGGGTCTGTGAGATTGCCAGCTGCTTATACTGGTGTCTTGGGCTTCAAGCCATCGTATGGCCGCATCTCGAGATGGGGTGTGATTCAATATGCCAACTCGCTGGATACTGTTGGCATTCTCGGGCGGCAGGTGGAGAAGCTGGAGAAGACATTCTCTATTCTTGACAAGTACGATGCGAGAGATCAGACATCTCTGTCTGAATCCTTGCGCGAACGGATACGATCGCAATCCTCTCGCAATATCGGACGCCTGAGAATCGGCATTCCGATCGAGTACAACATCAAAGAGCTCAGTCCGATCGTCAAAAGGACCTACCTCGATACTCTCCGATCACTACGAAACGCGGGACACTCTCTCCACGCGGTCTCACTACCCAGTACGCAATCGGCCCTCTCGGCTTACTACGTCCTTGCCCCAGCCGAAGCTTCCTCCAACTTGGCCAAATATGATGGCATACGCTATGGACATCGCACTTCCACCACCGACGCGAGCCCTCACAACGATCCTCCACTCCCATTGTACGCGAAAACAAGAGGCGAGGGATTTGGAGAAGAAGTAAAGAGACGGATCCTGCTAGGGGCTTACACGCTCAGTTCAGAGGCTATGGACAACTACTTCATACAGGCACAACGCGTGAGAAGACTTGTACAACAGGACTTCGATCGTGTGTTCGCACAGCAGAATCCATTGCTAGAACCCGCGGGCAAGGATTTGAGCGAAGAGGAGGATAAAATTGATCTCCTCCTCACGCCTACAGCACCTACCTTGCCGCCGACAATCGAGGAGCTAGCGAAGCAATCGCCACTCGAAAGTTACATGAACGATGTGTTCACGGTTCCGGCTTCACTTGCTGGATTGCCTGCCATAAGTGTACCAGTTCCGGTGCCCGAGGCAGAAAGAGCGAACCTGGAAGACACAGATATCAAGACTGCAGGAATGCAGCTCATTGGGCAATTCGGAGACGATGAATTGGTGCTCAGGGTAGCGAAGCAGCTGTATCACGAGTTGCTGTAATTCCTCGGACCGGCTGCAAGTTGGAGCAGAAGTTCTCAATTTCTCTTTGATAGATGAATTCATCGCTGGCGCAGCCAATGATTGTGCTTCCATTCTATCATCGACACCTATAAAAGCCCCGTGTGGGCATTGTCCAATCTATCATCGCCAAAACACCTTGCTGTCCCTCGTGCAGTCTAGTAATTCATTTCCGTTGTGACTTCAAGCCATCCCTCGTAACCTTTGCATGTCTTTACCAGCTATCCATCGCGCTGTTCGACAGCAGTCGTTATTTCGCGTGTAATCAAGCATTTCTTCCTACCGAACTCGCACTTTCACCCACTCTGAGCTCATCGTCAATCACTCCCACCGCTCTTCTGCTAGAAGCTGTCGTGCTCTGCGATTCGCTCCGTTCGCGAGGCCCTGCAACACCGCCTACGCCTCCATCCCAAACTCCCAGACCTGCAGATGGTGGAGGAGATGTAAAAGACGGCACACGATTGAATTCGCGAGATGGTCGCTCTGCTGCCGCTTCTGTGGGTCGTGAGGAATGTTCACGACCGCCAGTGATATCGAGGCGTGGTGTCTCCGATTGCGAGGAGTCGCGTCGGCGGGCCCTCAATGCTCGCTCCAATGCTCTGACGCGTTGACGCAGAGCTTCGTTCTCAGCTTTGACGATCTCCATCTCGGTTCGATAAGCTGTCGCATCGGCAAAGTGCGGCATGGCAGTGTTCACGCTGGCCTGATGTGGGCTTTGCGAAGGAGAGGGCAGTGGCTGCGGGACGACCGGTGCTGGCGTACCGGCCTGGGCGTGTGTGGAGGATGCAGTGTTGTGCGAGGGGTCGCGAGAGAGTGGTGGGCGGTGTGGCAGTGCGTGAAGTGCTCCGGCCGCTCGCGATACGTCCATGGAGTGCCTCGCTGGAGTCGACGTGCCTGAAGCGCTCATCGATGGGTTCCTGCTCAGACTCGAGCGATCCCCTGCCGCAGCAGCCGCTCGATCGGCTTGTGCCTGTGACACACTCCCGATAGGCATCACGCCGCCGGACTGGGCATGGGCGGAGTAGTGTGTCGTGCCACTCGCAGTGGTCGCAGGCGTTGGGATGCTGCGTGTGCTGACGGACGAGGATGATCGGTGACGACGAGAGGGCGTAGGATGAGTCGCGCCGACCATCTGGTGAGTCGGATTGGGATCGGATATATCGATGGGCAACAGTGAAGCGTTTCCGGACACACCTGACGCGGAAGACGCGTTGCTGGCGACTGACGCGGATTGAGCTCGCAGAGCAGTGAGCTCTCTGGTCAGGCGGTTTACCTACACGGTCTCTTAGCATCTCCGTAGAAGCCCTTGTGCTCCCTCACGTGCATACCACAGCCTCTTGCTCCTTTTCGCACTCGAGATAGAGCTCCGCAGCAGTCAGAGGGCGTGGATGGCGCATTGGTAGACCGTCGTTGGTGGACATGACTGGACTGCGAGAGGAATGATGACTGTGTGCTGTCGCCGACGCTGGCTGTTGCGGTGGGCCCATGATCTGGCTCGTCCGCCTCGACGCGGTGGTGCTCGTTGCCGCTGGTGCTGGTGCTGATGCTGGTGCTGCACGGTCAGCGCGTGGTGAGGCAGGCAGACTCGCGATATCCGGCGCCATGATCTCTGCTCTTGCCTAGGATTTCGAAGTGCGCCGCGACGTTGGGACACGATCCGCCAGTGATGTGTTTCGCAGTAGCTACTTGACCAGCAGGAAGCTACTTTGACGAGTTGTCGTGGTTAGCGTCTGCGGTGAGCGATATATATTGTGCAGGCAATCGAGCAGTGTTGATATACAAACAATGCTCCACGCCGTTTCACCAACGCTTTTCAGCGACTCGACAACACAAACGCCGTGGTCACTGAGTGGTTGTAGAGCTCCCGCTGGCACGTAGATCGTTGTACCTCGCCAGAACCCTGCCGCCGCCGCCGCCTGAGAGAAGCATGATGTTGAGGGGTCTCGGTCGTGAACTGGATATTGGACAAGGGTTCCTAGCGTGGAACCAAGGATCGGCGAGCGCCTGTGGCTCGTGCAGCATTTCACACCATGGCACGCATCGTTCCAGCCTCTCCTCGTTCTTTCAGATGTCATCATCACCATGCTACCGCGCACTTGAGTTCTGGTACCTGAGCCGTTCGCAGGCGTTGCTGCTAACAAGCAGCTCGTGGCGGAACGAGTAGACAGTAGTCCTTCCAATCTTACACATCATCGCGAGCAATGCTGCATTAGAGTAAGCATCTTCCAGCTCGGGAACTCAACAGAGGATATGGCACATGTTGCTGCCTCAGTTGCCCTATCTTGAAAGACATGAGCGCCTACTGGGCCTCGAATAAACTGTCATCGAGCCCAGCATCGAGCGAGAATACACGATGAACCACAGCAAGTCTTGGTAGATGCGTTGCCAGTTCCTTGGCACGTACGTATTGGAACCAGAACATCCTGAATCCATCGTACGGATAGCAAGGCTCTCGAACAGAAAGTACGCAGCATGTTTCAAACAATGCAGGCATTATTACCTGGAATATATCCTGCACAGTTAAAACCGTGCGAGGCGACACGCACTATCGAGAAATCCTACGCAGAGTAAGAAATGGTCATCTTTCCTCATTTCCATCGATTGCTTCTAGGACTTTGACGTTGCTCAGGGCTCTTTCGTGATACTATCAAGGTCCTTCGCTCGCAGAATGCAAGGATGCGATCGCTTCCAGACTCCAAGGATTATCCCATTGCGGAGGCGCAGGTACTCTCACACCCCGTGGCGGCTACGAGGCAGAGGTGGCTGGATTACTACGTACTGTCTCCGCGGGTTGGGCGTTAATAGTAGGCAGTGCTTCCATTTTGCTAACACCGGGCTTGGTCATATCGTCCATTTTACCTCCTTCCTCAGGCGAACGTGACTGCTGTGGTTGTGAGTGCCAACTGAGGCTGAAGACGGAAAGCGGCTCCTGTGTTGATCTCTGCAACAGTAATGAGAGAGCCGGCAGACTGGAGAAGTAGATCACAAACATTGATAAACGCGCAAACACCTCGAAGCTATTCGAGATACTTCTTCCCAGTCAACTTATCGATCAGTTCAAACATCGCATTGCCTCCCATCCAGCCTACATTGTGCGATCCAGCAACACCTCTTGCGTACTCTGCTTCTTCTTGTGAGATCTCAACAGTCTCTGACGCACGCCCACTCGCAGCCACATCGGCAAGTAAATCCACATAACAGCATTGTTCCAGCACACAGGATCAGTCGACAGCCTTTCCAATTGTCTGTCCGACTGTCAAACTGCCATGCTTCCATAAAGGCGATCATAAAAGCGAAGCTTTCTCATCTCTTTCGTAGGTCCTGCCAGCTGTTTCGGCTCAGGCCGATCCGAATTATGTACCGCGCTTGCTGGACCAGGTAGCATCATGATCTCGCGCTCTGCTATCAATATGCAACGGCCATGTTTCCCTCGAGCTCGAGGATGTGCAACCCGAAATGCCAAGTACATTCTTAGAAAGTACACTCGAGACAACTAGTCGAAGGAAAATGAACACGAATGCTGGTCCAGAGGATCGAGGGTAACTGTGGCCGAGCGATTGTTTTGACTGCACAGCAGTATTGGAAATTCGTTTCGACAGCTCAATTCTTGCACGCACGATTCACCTCGTCGGTCCGGCTCGGTGACCCTGATCTGGGCCATGAGCTTAGTGCGAACTCCCACGAGCACGATGTCGGGCATGGACTCTGCGGTGGAGTTCATGTCATTCTTCCGAACGGTAATAGTGACGTCCAGGACTTGCCCCGGATAGGAATGGGAGCAGGTGGTGCAGGAAATGTCCATAGTCAGGATCGGCATCGTATGAGGTCGACCTTTCGCTTTAGCCTTTGCTTTCCACTCAGATCGCCGCTGCTCTGGGGGTAGCAGGAGCCAACTCCGTATTTTTGATTGATGAGTCGATGTGGTTAGAGTGCTCGCAAAAAAATCCTCAGGTGGTTGTGCAAGCTGATAGTTGATTGATGGATGACCATCCCACCACGTATCATTCATCTGCGGCGACGCACCATCCACCTGCAACTGCAAACCGAGTCGGTACTCCACGCCTACAATGATTGTCTCTGGGCTACACCGCATGTGGTCCGTGAATGTAAGTGGCGGCATTCGCTGCGCGTGCGGGAATTGGATCGAGAAAGGACACGTGAATTCGTCCCCAACCGTTGCCGAGATCCACCCTACACATACAACCACCTGCTCCTGGCACAGCTGCTTGTCATAGGTACGTTCCACCATTTGACTGCCGCCTTGGCCACCAGCGTAGAAGATCCGAGTCTTGTATCGGAACATGCCTCGAAGTATGACAGTGGCCGTGATAGTTCCACATAGCGGCACAGTCTCGATCGATTTCTCGGTGACTTTTGGAAACGAAACGGCGACTCGATTATAGTTCGTATGGCTGAGGTCGCTAGCATATACTGTTTCGCTCTGCCATTTGAAGATTGCTTTTTCGTACGGGAGGTATTTGAGAACCAAAGATCCTGTCGCAGGTCCGGTCGAGCCGTAGACGGTTCGCGCCCTTTCGTCAAGTCGGATTTGTGCGTCCAATTTGCCCAACTTCGGGTAACGTCGCATGTCTTCCTTACTGATGTGAGAGATTATATGTGCTTTGTCGTACTCAGGATTGATGTGTCTTTTTGAACAGCTGATATGATGATGGCCTGAAAGGGCTCTGTAGGAAAAGGCGAGCGCGCAATTGCAAAGATCTGGAATGAACATTCGCAGAGTGCTTTTGTGCAATACTTACCTTCTTGTGTCGACTACTCACAGATGGTCAACAAATGCTACGGAAGGCTCATTGGTGAAGCCCTGCAGGTGCTATGCTGAATTGTTGCTGCTTCCCTCAAGCACAGAGTGAGCACCTTTGGAGTGTCAGCATAGTGCGGACGAACTGTCTTCATCAAGACGTTGAGATGCAAGATGCATAGATGTAGTGGGGTCGGTGCGAAAGAAGGAGCACAGAAATGGTCTGATTTCTGAACAGGAGCAATGTTTTGTCAACGATGTGCGGTTGGCGGAAGTGGGTCCGTGCGGCGCTTATCAACGCCCGCAAAACCCTTGTGGCGCGACTATCCGGCGTCCTGTTCCTGACCTCGGTTTCCGTCCTTTCAACCGAATCACCTCGTCTCATCCGTCCCATAAAGCAAAGATATATGACAACATGTGTGTGAGTTGCTTGCATGTACGCGTCGTTCCTTGCGCACTTTCGAAAACTTCTGGTACCACCCTTTGAATCTGTGCTTAGCATTGTTCTTGCGTGCAGATGGTCCAACGGAAACTCGTGGAACCCACGCGACTCAGCTGTTTTGCCGATTCTGGAAATCCTGGACCACTTGTCTTGGCTATACACGAACTACCCTGAAGAGACTGCCCGCTTTCACGAGGGGGTAGCAAGCTGTCAAGATGGCGGCCGAAATCGCGAGACCCGCGCTGTCCAAGCGCCGCCGTTTGTCAAGCTCTGCTGATATGCAACAAGCCATTGCTCAGCCGGGCAGTATCAAGATCAACGTTACCGGAGCTTCGATCATAGATCACGAAGAAGAGGACTCTTCGCCCGAAAGGTCTCCCACAAGCAGCCAGGCAGACCACTCCGAGATTGACGGCGAACATTCTTATCAGCATCACAAGCGTGACATACGGCTTCCGAACCACACAGCAGTTGTTTCACACGTGGCAGCAGACATTGGTGGTAGTTTGGCCAAAGTTGTCTATTTCACGCGCGAGAATGAGCACGAGTCCACTTCTGGTGGCCGCTTATCTTTCCTCTCTTTCGAAACGGAGAAGATCGACGAATGTATCGATTATCTACGCACTCTGCAAGTGAAGCATCAGCGAGCCAATGGATTGGACCAGTCAACAAAGCTGAGCATCATGGCCACAGGCGGTGGAGCGTTCAAATTCTATGACAAGATTCGATCAACGCTAGGCGTGGAGGTTGAGCGGGAAGATGAGATGGAATGTCTGATCAAAGGCCTGGACTTCTTCATCACGCAAATACCAAACGAGGTCTTCACGTTTGATGACAACGACGAGGATGGACCTATGCAGTTCCAGGACCCAAAGGAAGACGTGTATCCCTATCTGCTCGTGAACATCGGAAGTGGAGTGAGCATGATCAAAGTTTCTGGCCCTTCAGAGTACCAGCGTATCGGCGGCACATCGTTGGGTGGTGGTACTTTGTGGGGTCTTCTGTCCCTCCTGACAGGCGCGAGGAATTTTGACGACATGCTAGACATGGCAGACAAGGGCGACAATGGAGCTGTGGATCTGCTCGTCGGTGATATATATGGTGAAGGGATGGGCTACGAGAAAATCGGGCTCAGCGAAAAGACGATTGCAAGCAGTTTCGGCAAAGTGCTGAAGAGGAAGCGAGAAGCAGAAAGGCTGGCAGAGGACGGGAATGGATGCAGCAACGAGAAGCTGACTAGACCGAAGCTTTCGAAAACAGCAAATGGTGTTTCAGATGACAACGTTGGGAGTGGCCTGGTTGGTGATGGCAGGATGTTCAAGCCCGAAGATATCTCGAGAAGTCTTCTGTATGCCATTAGGTAAGTTTGGCTGCATGCATTGCCGATAAATGACAGGCTAACATCCAACAGTAACAACATCGGCCAGATCGCCTTTCTGCAGTCAGAACGACACGACTTGAAGCGAATATACTTTGGCGGCTCTTTCATCAGAGGACATCAGCAAACCATCCACACGCTGTCCTTTGCCATCAATTTCTGGAGTAAAGGCACGAAACAGGCATATTTTCTCAGACACGAAGGATATCTTGGCGCTGTAGGAGCCTTCGTCAAGAGGAAGCCCGCGAACTGGGGACGCAGTAGAAGTGTAGAACCCAATGGTGTATGAATTTACTCCCTCCCTCACTACGTCGCCACTGAACTGCATCCTGCGTGATCCACTTTATCTAGGAGACCACTGCCTGGACAGCTCAATGTCGGACCACGGTTGTTGCAACGACAGCCACAGCGAGACCGGAATGAAGGCTTCAAGGCATCTACAACAACTGTCACCGCAGCCAAAAGACAATTCAGGGGCGATTCTCAATCACCATTCATAGGACTGTCATAACCGGGTCGAATAATTGCAAGCGGCCACATATCTCCGGACGAATGGGTCAGTCAGCGAAATTCCACGTTCTCGCATCACTTTGATTACGACCTGCTTATTCGTGTCAGGTACAAGGAAAGGTCGACGGAGTTGAGGCTGTTTTGCGCTGCATTTCAAGCCTTCGCGTTGATCGAAGTGAACAATTGATGGTGGACTCATCGAAAGTTCCAAAGCTTGTTCCACGCCACCTTGTTTCGCAAAACAGCTTACTCTTTCTTCCAACTTCCTGCTTTTCATGCTCATCAACAGAGCGTGACTTGACTCTGCGACTCTCTATGACTCCACGATAAGTTATCAATCCATCACACTCAGAGCTGGCATCAAATTACTGCTTGTCTGGATCGCCGACGACCCTTCCGCCCCACAATCTGCTGCAAGGATGCTTTTTCTGGGCCGCTCAGCTCGCCCGATCTTGCTTGCGGAAGGTCAAATCAGCATCGGCCTCGAAACGGAGTAACAGCATCTTGCTGCGACTCACTTCATAATATGCCGGGCATGAGAGGTTACGATGAGTTGAGCCGGGCAGCTTGACTGCATTATGCCGTGGCCGATCGGACTGTATCGGCACTTAAACTTGTCCCGCATTCTGGACTCTCTTTTGAGCTAGCTATGCATACTGCTGGACGCGGCCAAACTGTCCTCCAGATGTGCGGCACACAAACGGCCGCACTTCTTTTATCGAGGCGAAACGGCGTGCGCTCAGCTGCAGGAGACGTGGTCTTGACTTGTGGACAATACATCTAGCGCTGTCCCACTAAGATACCACATCGCAAGCATATTCTCAGCTCTTTCATGGTTTCTCGAGCCACCAGCTCATGATGGAGAACCTCGTGGACGCCTGCAAGATGGGCTGGGAGCATGCGGCCATCATCGCGATCGCGACGTTGGTGCTGCACACCATAAGCCTGTCCATTTATCGAGTTTACTTGAGTCCGGTCGCCCATATCCCTGGACCGAAGCTAGCTGCTGCGACGTTCTGGTATGAGTTTTACTACGATGTGATCAAGCAAGGAAGGTACACCTGGAAGATCAGAGAGCTTCATGAGCAGTATGGTAAGCTGTGGAAAATACCACTTCGCCTGGTCTTTACTGAGACGTTGTAGGTCCAGTCGTACGCATCAACCCTTTCGAAGTACATTTCAATGATCCAGATTATTACAATGAGATATATGCCGGACCTTCAAGGCGACGAGAGAAATGGGCGTGGTCTGCAGCCATGTTCGGAACGTCAACATCTCACTTCAGCACGCTTCAGCATGAGCTGCACCGAAGGAGACGAGCACCTCTAAATCCATTCTTCTCGAAGGCTTCCGTCCTCAGACTTGAACCAATGCTGAGAGAGGTCGTTGAACATCTGTGCACTCGGCTTGAAGGATTTCGACAGACAAAGGAGCCAGTAAACCTGCGCCATGCCTTTGCAGCGATTACCATGGACGTTGTAACAGACTATGCTTTCGGCACAAGTTATAAATGCCTCGATGATCCAGATTTTGCTCCAATGTGGCCAGAGGCAGTCGATTCAGTGTCTGAGCAGAGTGTAAGTGATGAGGATGGTACGTTTGGTGCATTGCTAATTAGTGGGCAGCACATGAACAAGCAATTTCCTTGGCTACTGCCACTAATGCGACTAACTCCAATGTGGCTCGTCGAGAGAATGGATCCGCATGTCATGCGACTGATCAAGCTACAGATAGATCTTGCAACCCAGGTGTCAAAGCACATGAATGGGCAGGCGAACGACAACAAAGTCTCTGACCATCCTACGATCTTTCACGAGCTTCTCAACCCGGGCTCCCTTCCGGCAGAGGAACGAACAATCGAGCACTTGGTTGGAGAAGCTCAAGCTGTGGTCGCTGCTGGACAAGTGACTACCACTCATTATCTCAACACGACAGCGTATCATATCCTGGCGCGACCGGAAATTCTGGCACAACTCAAAGATGAACTCAAATCAGTCATGCGAGACGGCAGTCTGCCAAGTCTACAGAAGTTAGAACAGCTGCCATTCCTTTCTGCCATTGTGCTCGAGGGCTACCGCATATCCTATGGACCAACGCATCGCTTGCAACGAATCGCACCAGATGAAGCGCTGGTGTACAAATCGTATGTGCTCCCGGCTGGCACGCCCATGAGCATGACATCAATTCTCATTCATGAAAACGAAGAGCTGTTTCCAGACCCAAAATCTTTCAAGCCAGAACGTTGGATCGAACCAGGTGCTAGAGAAAAGTTATCAACCTATCTGGTCAACTTCAGTAAAGGTACACGAGGCTGTCTCGGTCAGCACCTGGCGGCTGCTGAGATTTACCTCACGCTTGCGGCGATCTTCAGCAGATTCGACTTCGAGCTTTACGGGACGACTCAAGAGGACATCGCCGTGGAGCATGACTTTTTCAATCCTCAGCCAAGACGCGGCGCCGTCGGACTCCGGGCAATCGTTCATTAATCTAAAGCGGTCCACCGCCGTAGACGGTTGATGTCAAACAAGACATCTTGCTGGCGATGAAAAAAGGTTGTTTAGGCGGGATGGGGTGGGCACTCTTCTCGCCTTGTGCGCTGTACATCCTTGTTCCTCGTGTCGACAGGGCGTCGGTGTTACTGCTGCGTATACCAAAATACCAGCGTCCGATATCATCGCGGATGATGATTGCAAAGAACTGGATGGAATGCTAGACCCATTGATGACGATCCACTGGTGCTTGCACTGAACGACGTGCATTTCAAGCGAATAGCAGGATTTTACATCGCTCACGCATGGGATGTCTCTGAAGCCCGTTTGATCGTCAAAGTCATTCCGGTCGCGGCCAAAGCATCCGCTTCCTCCAAGCACAACTGGAGCATTTGGTGGAAAACCTCTTCAGCAGCCTTGCGGTCGTCCTCGCTCATAACACACCCATGCTTGTCCATGTCAGCCTCCTTGATTGTCAAGCGGATACGCCCGACATCAATAGTGCGTGCTGATCGCACAACAGTCAAGATAACCAGAGCCAGAGAGAAGATGCTGATGTCCGTCAAATCTTTCAGATAAATCGCAATGCGGCACGCGCTATTTGCAACAACGTTTGAGATACTGGCAAGACGGTGTCTCAGGCTGTCCCAAGAGCCCCCTTCTGTAATGGGAAGCGAGGTAGTGATGGCGAAGCTGAAAGCTTTGGACCTTAAGATGATAGGATCGGCCTCGCGAAGCGTCTGGCGGTTGGCGCTCAGCAAGCACAGGATCCAGTTGGTAGTGTCTTCGCGGATCGCCATCGCGACATTCTCGTAGATTTGGTCCCGCTTCTCAGCGGGCAAATTCTCGATCGACTTCGCGGCGCTTTGACTTTGATTGTGCCGCAGGGCCACTGTCGCATCGCCGGACAGCAAGTGCTGTAGAGACACGGAGGTGTCGTCGTCGGATCTGAGCTTCGGAAACTGTGGCAGCACAGCTTCTTCTTCCTCTGTGGCTACCGCGTCGAGTGACGTACGCTTTTTGAAGTTGTAAGTTGTGTCTGTCATTGGTCTTTGCGAATTGAAGTGAGGGCTCGCCACCGAGATTGTGACTACTCGCCGGAATCATTCGAGACGCAATGAAACGAGACAGTGAGTCGCGACGCGACGCGGTGCGGGCAGTCACAGCCTGTGTTCGCGACAGGAATGGACGACACCTCCGCTGCCTCGCCCTTCACATTCTCAGCACCACTGCCGCATTCGACTCCGCCACACCACGCAAACACACTCTGTCTACCACTGCTTGCCTTTTGCGTCGTTCGCAGTGCTTCACTCCGTTTATTCCCTGTAGCACGCTCATTCTGTAGCTCACTCGACACTTCTCGTCACAATGGCGAAGAGAGCATCCACCGACAACCTCGACATCGCCCAGAGCGGCAAAGGCAAGAGCAAGAAGCTGAGCTCAACAGTGACGACAGCAGCAGCAGAGGCCCCAGCTCCGACTGACGTACCTGCTGCACTACCCACACAAGACACTGGGGGTACGAAGGAGGCAATTGCGTTCGAACCCGATGGCGTCTGCTAATCCTTATGACACAGTGCCCGCCGCAGCCGCCGCGCAGCCTCTGTACGCGTTGATTTCCAAAGACCAGGGATCTCCACTCGTCGTGCAGTATACGGGCGTTCTTCCAGACGGTGCAATTCCTCTTGCTCAAGTAGCACACGATGTGTCCATCAAGACAGAAGAAGTAGATGACGCAGTCTCCGAGGATGCAGTCTCCGAGGATACAGTCACCGACACTGCTTTGAGTCAATCGCTCGGCACGACCTCCGCACACTTGGCGAGCGTCCCGGAAAAACCACTGGCAGCCATGGACAGAGGAAGAGCTCGAGGCACTGCGCAATGCAATGAAGGGCAGTCTGACATGGGAGCAGATCGCTGCTTCGCTTGGCAGCAACAGAACGACTGGGGCTGTCAGACAGCGCGGGGATGAGATTGTCAAATTGGCAGCACATTAGTCTCTAGGAGACAGTGAAACTTTTCCCAGCCAGCTGGTGTACCGTCGTCATTCAGAGTGATAATCGGAGGGCAGATGTACGGCATTGCTCCCGTGAAGCCAAGAATCGCAGCCGGGACGCACAAGGGTGTGGCTACGGCTACGGCACCCATTGAGCTCGACGACAACAGCGAGGACGAAGACGATACAGAAACCATCTCCGAAGCGACAGTGCGAACAGAGTCTGATCAAGTACCGCACTTTGAGCTCGACAGCCCACCGGTGCTGCCAGCTTCCTTGGACCCGGGTCATCGGAACCTCAGTCCCCAAGAACTACAGCTAAGTCAGCTGTTACGCCTACATGTTGACGTTCAGAAGCGCCGTGATGTGGAAGCTGTCGCCCCGAGTGCCAGGCTGCTCTGTCGACACATCCTGACCACTAGGAGCCATCAACCTGCTGCTGGCGAGCTATTGGGAGTCTAAATTACAGACATGGCGGTCATGGGTGTTTTGCCAGCCGAAATCGAGCAACTTCGTCAGGACGTTTGCACGATGCTGGACGAATTGTCAAAGGCTGGCTCGCCGTTGTCAAACTCCCCCATAATAGTTCAAAGCGAGGTCGAGAACCACATGAGCCAGTCGCCTGGTTGTCGGCCATGCAACATGGATCCTACTTGTGCGGGTTGTAAGCACAGAGGCCTCACATGCGGAACGGGCGAAATGGCATGGGCAGAGCCCTTCTGCAGCGGCCATCTCATCACCCTCGCTCACGAAGAGCTGGAGACTATGTTGGCGAGCAACCAGGTCAAAGGGATCCCGAAGTACGCAGCCGCGACAGTACAGCACGCTATCGTGAATCGGCAGCAGAAGCGAGTCCCTATTGTGCGAACAGAAACTCGGTCAGCGGCTGCTCTCGCGCTCTTGTGTGCTCAGATTACGGACTATCAAGCCGTCGATGTCGACACACTCCCGGCCCTAGCCTGCTGGACGCAAGCTGCTCGCGTTGAACACAGTCTGGTGCCATTGGAGAGTTCCAATATAACTCGCCGAGAATGGGAGTCTACACTGCGGACAGCGTTCCCTTGTGAGAAATGGCCAGAAGACGTGGCATTTGGCAGTTTGTCGACCAACAAAGAGTCCACTGGAGTAGAGCTGCGATTCGTGGTGCGCAACAAGATGGTGTCCATCGCATGTGAGAACGGCATGCTTTATTCGGTACTTATTGGCAGCGACCGCAGTGGAAAACGAAAGCTTTGTGCCGACCCAGAAGGACGTATACACGACGTGTTGAGGTATTGCTACCTTACGATGCCATTTACGAACGGATTCGCCTCCATGCCTCCAGAGACTGTGCAGCACATTACAGACTCGTCAGCACGCGGAGAGATCCAAGCAGTCGGCTGCTTCATGCGCACTAGCGGCGACCGAAACAACGACGTCGCCCTCGATGGGTACCGAGAGGAGAACCTCGTTTTTATTGAACGTTTCGAGCACGACAATCTGGTGGACTTCTCACCGGTCAAGGTCACGGCGCAGCGATTGGACAGGAAAGGCATTGATTCCATTGCGTTTGTCCTATCAGGCCGCCAAAGCCGCGGCGAACGCGAATGTGTGTTGGAGATGAGGAGGCTTCGAAACGCACACCCGCGCGGTCAACCTATCTATCTGAACCTGATTGTGAGAGGCCCTGACGGTTTAACCGCCACGCAAGATCAATGCCGTCGATGGGCAGCATACTGGGAGACCGAGGACATTTTTGTGACGTTATATGTCCAACAAAAGGTCATTCACCGTGAGATTCCGGCGACCCAATTCTGTCAGAGGTATATGAGGTGGAGTGGACGAATGGACGGGTATTTTTCAGGGCCGATTGTCAACGCCGCAAGCATTGGAGCGAGAGATCCGAATTCGCCTCATTTTGATCAGAAGGTTCATGATTTCTGGGAACTGAATAACGTTTTGGCGCAAGGCAAGCACAATGGTAGTCGGAGCGCACTTTTCGCAGATCTTCCAGAGGCGTGGATACTAAACCGAGACCGCAATATCGTGTGAGCACCACGATTTGATCTGGCGGTGAAGGTTGAAAGGACGAAATAATGGCAGGGAGGAAAAAGTGTTCAAGGATTTGGAATCGCAAGGTTATGTACAATATCAACAGCATCAATTCTTATCGAGGCATGGGTGCTGAACGCAGACCGCAACATAATGTGAGAATTTTGAAATCACAAAATTATGTACGATACCAACAAGACTCCACTGAGCTCAATGCTGGCGGCTGAACACTGATACCTGCCTTGAGGATTTCATGTGAAGGCCCGAACCAGTTCACTCGTCTTGGCCAGATTCTAGCTTTCGTCATAAGATCAACTCGTTTCAACTTCTTCCTATCCTCACCACGTCTTCACGAGGTTGACTTCAGAGCTTCGGGCAATGGCGCGAACATCATGCAAGCGTAAGAGGGGAAGCGACGATAGATTGGACGCAGTTGTTGATCTGAGAGCGGTTCGGGTAAGCCAGAATGTGGGCAGTCCCTATTTTCGAGTACTAACTTGTTCAGCGAACTCAGCCAATTCTTCCAGCTCGTATTACTCGAGGTTCTGCTCGCATGCGACTCGAGGCAAAGCGTAAGGCCGTTCTCGACACGGTGGAGTTACTCGAAAACATCCTCGCACACCTACCGTATGAAGAAATTTACGAGTCACGTCTGGTCAGCAAGTACTGGAAGGACGTCGTGACAAACTCGCCTGGTATCAAAGAGAGACTCTTTCTGTGTACCTCCAAAGCTGCGAAAGAGGTCTGGCGCAACAACTACTGCAGGCCCGCGCATATCAGACTGCCGCCACCAGAACTTCGTGGATACCAAGCTGTTTCGCCAAATACCCCCATTTCTTCGCCACTACGTCGAGAAAGATCTTAGCATAGTCCGAAAAGACGTCGGTCTCACAACCAAGGATCTCGTCCGAGGGTTTCCCGAGGACCCCGGAGACTTTGAGGTAAAGGAAGGGTCTGATAGCAGCCCATCGACTGTCATGAAACGGACTTCAAGTCTCACCAAGCTCATAGACGAACTTTTGGATGAGGATTGCACTGGTCTCAGCATGAGTCCTCCGCTAATTGGGCTATTTGGAGTCACGATACCGAGTGAGCAGGAACGTGAAGCAGTCAAGCCATTCAATGAGAACGCCGCGTAGGGCGGCTTATGAGGTGACCATTCTGAGGGGGAAGCAACCAACAATCAGTGCTTCGACTCAGAAGCTGCTAAGACATTGAGAAAACCGTGTTGGAGTAGACACCTGGTTGAAGACCGCAGCCGCGTGAATCGGTCATGCAATCAATTCAGGTGCGGATTTTCCATAGCAGGTGGCCTTCCATGCGAAAGTCTCGCTCTATCTGTAGTCTTCATATGCTCATCAAATTTGTAGCGAGGCTACTCTTAGACTGTCCTGCGATCCGACATGACGCGAACGATACTTCCAGGACCGACCAATTCAATGAGCTGTTCAGTGTCTGTCAGCGAAAACCTTCTACCCGTATTCAGTTTCACCAACCTTTTCGTGCCAACTTAGTAGAACACTCATCGCCTGGCCACCACCTTCCTGCGCTTGTCCAAAACTCCTCCCACCAATCTGGCTAAATCCTGTTGGTTGCGGAGTCACATTTTGTGGCGTCCCTCGGCCTCCACTGGGTGCGTCCTTTGCCATGCCCTTGTACAAGTACTTCATCAAAGTGTCCAGCACTTCCGAACCGCCCTCTGATTGTGAAATTCGTTGGCAGATCGGCGTAATCTCTGCTTGTCGGATCGATTGAAGGATCTCTGTTACGGTCGCCAGGTGAATCGCCTTTGTCCCGTCAGTATCATTGCTCTTGTCCGGTGCTGCCTAGATCCTCCGCTCGGCCTACCTTTCCACTCTCATCTGCTCCATACGGTACATTTTCCAATGCTCCTCGGAGCGCCCCTTCTGAGTCTCCGCCTCTCAGAAGCTGCTTTATTTGACCCGCAAGTGTCTGTACATCTGCTGTCGATACGGGAGCGACTGCGGGTGTGAGAGTAGTGAGATCGAAGTTGGAGGAGGACTCAGGATCAAGGGCGTCAATGTCGATTGTGCGCCAGTTGATCTCGATGTTGCTGCGAGCGCCGGTAATGGACATGTTGGCGGTGGTGGGAGGGCGGCGGTATTCTTGTAGCGGATCGCAAGTGGTAAACGCCAATGCAGCTTCACTCGGGCTGGTTGTACCTGCCTGACGTTGCACGCGCAGTGGGGTGCATGTTTCTTGGCAAGGCTGACAGGGATGTGAGGTCGGCAAGCGCGACGCGGGTCGCGATTCGAGTGAATGGGGGGAAACAACTGACACACTCTCACACTCACTCTTTGGCGTCGGCAGCTTTTTTGGAGAATGGCGCATGCATCATGAGCTACACACTGACGACGACACGCGCGCAGACCGCACAGGAAGTGTTTGCGACGACGCGACAATCGACGACAACAACGGCACACGCGATGGATAAAGTTCGCGTGCAGGACGGGGATGATAGGAGTTCCGAGTCGGTCGACCTGAGCGCATTGAACGACAACGAGACCGACGACTTCGGCCGGCGTATCCTGGCACATCAGCGCGAGAAGCTTGCACAGCAGAACGAGCAAAATCGGCCACTGTTCCCACGAGCGCGACCTCGCCCGTTACGACCGAAAACATTGGACCCGCTGGTTACGGTGGGCGGAACATTAACCGAGAAGACGCGACCCAGTCATCAGAGAAACGCGAGCGAGGGGGACTACAAAGCCACTCCTGGGCTTAATGTGCCGCAGGAATGGGGCAGACGAGCAAAGCGACGAGAGTGGCAGCGGAGGTCCGTCTCCGACGAGAATAGGATCATTAGACAGGACAAGGACTCCATATTCCCGATCCATACACTGTATACTGGCGACGATGGTTCTGTGATCAGTCCCGTAGTCAGTCCTGGAGGAGGCTTCATTAGGCCCAGCGTGGAAGACACACCGCCTTCGATGACGCGCAAGAGATTGATGTCAAGCCCGAGCTCAATGCGTCACATGAATACGACCTTGCCAGATGTACAGAGTGAAAAGGGTGATCTGGAGTTCAACGACGAGAGCATGCTTGTGTCTACACCAGCAGCTGTAAACCGGAGGGATCGCATGATCGACGCGATGATGAAGGGGGAGATACATGCAGTCGAGAAGCAAGGAATCGCAAAGAGGCGAGTATCGGAAATTCTAGAAAGGCCAGGCAGTGCGCCATCCTCCGACCTTGCTAGTAGGGTGGCGAAGCGGAGAGAAAGGCGATTGAGCGACAAAGAGAATGCAGCAGAAGCAGTTGATGATGGTGTGGAGGCGACAGCTGCCGTGGAGACTAGGAAGACCCAAAGGTCACACTCGCGCACCGATTCAATAGCGCTGTTGAGGACGCTCGCGCGGGTGTCTAACAGCATGTCGCCGCAAGCCGCTGCAAGGACCGAGGAGCCGCCGGTCAGCAGCGGAACAGATGGGCCCGGTGCTGGTTCTGGTAAGACCGGCACAGCACGAGACCGACTAGAAGCGAGGAGGGTGCGCATCAATGATGATAAAGCGAGGAGAGAAGAGGCGGCCGAGATCGAAGCGACGCCTGCGCCGCGAGATCATGGTCGGGAGCAGGCGCATAAAACGCCCGTCGTTACTGGAGCATGGATTGATACGCCCGGAAGGCCACAGGAATCACAGCCGCCCAATGTCACAGAGGTCGCGAGCGACACGCAGCATTCTAGGGTATCCGCGCTCAAGGCTGCCTCGACGAACCATCGAACATCTAAGAGAGGCTTAGCGGAACCCCCCCACCCCAAGTCTGCTCTCGAAGCTGTTGTGGCAGATGCAAAGATGTCGCGCGATCCGCAACTTGGAGACAGCACTCTTGCTTCACTCGAGAACATCGTCAAGCCTGACTTGGAGAGGACGAGCTCTAACACAGTGGACGATCTTTCGAAGGACATTCCGACCGATGCTGAAAGCCCGAAACATCTCACGCAATCCGAGAAGGACCGCAGACAGGAAGACCTAGCTTTGGATGCTCTGAATAAATGCCTCAGATCGACGCGCACCACGATCAAGGATGCTGCCCGCGGTATTCGGCGAATAGAAAATCAGATGGAACAACTGCCGGAGGAACGAGCAAGTTCTGGAGCTGCAGCAGAAAAAGTTCACGAAGTAGTCTACACCGATGGACAACAAATTCCTCACTGGCCGCGAAATCTGAAGCCATACACTCAACCGCACAATTCACGCACGATATGTGAGCACTGCGGAGGCTCATATACGTCTGTCTATTCCGCGCTATGGACGGAAACGAGGGAGTTCTTCTTTACATACACCGGACCGAACCACGATCGGCCTAGGCCTACTGCCATTGGGTGGGCAGTATTATTGTGGATCCTTTGGTATTTTGTCGAACTGTCTTTGTGCGACCCATGGGGCTATAGTCGTATTGCAGAGGCTCACTTTCCCTTTGCCCTTCCAGCTCTACTCTTCAAACCATTCCGATGGCTTGGGTGGATGGAGTATCCCGTGGGACGATGGTTTGGAGAAATGGTTTTCGAGCCTGTCCTCCACTTTGTGTCTGGTGGAGGGCTGAACCCAGCGCCGATGAGAGTTCCCATCCCTGCGATCCCTGCCGGAGCTGGCGAAAGAAGGTTATACGAAAGTGTCACGACAGGTACACCGTACAGCGAGTGGATCAGAGCAACTGCTACTGCGTTGTCTGGAGCGACTACAAGGATGGCGCAAAGTGTTGGAGACGTGTTGGATCAGGCAAGCGCGGGTCGCATATGGGACGATGAGTATCTGGAATTGTGAGCGTTGATAGCGTTTGTTGCGGCTTGCGGCGTTTTGGGATGAGGGGTCATTGGCGCGGAGAAAGGAGCTTGGAAGGTTTGAATCTTTTCATTGCTGCTTTGCGCACGATACCACTTCGCGAGATGAGCTGATACGAATTATTATGCTATGCATGTACCACTTACCCTCCAAAAGGATCGGAACTTTTCCGGCAAAAACTTTTGTCGCCAGTGCATTTAGTATTCTGGTGCTGCAGGGCTGAAGAACGACATGGGACGCTAGACTGACAAGAACAACAGAGGCAGGTATCACGCTAAGCCTGGCCCTTGCCTATTTCCTCTTCTGTAGAGGCGATCCTCCATCAAGTAGCTCACGAGCTTGGCCTGCATGCTGATCCTCTGCACCTCCACCTCAGCCTTCGGACTCATTCCGCTGCGAAACCATAAGAAGCACTGGAAGCTACCCGCGCAACATCAAGCAAGACAGCGCCCAGCAGTAAAGGGTGACCTCTTGCAGCAGACGTAAAGACCAAGATGCCGATCGACTTTCAACTCACAGAAGCACAACGGCAGCAGCAACAGTGAGCTCAGAACAGCATCTAGAACAACTCATTACATACTGACATTATCTTCAGCGATGCTCGCAACTTCGCAACAAAAGTTCTGGGCGGAGCCTTCGCAACATATAGCAAGCTTCCGACGCAGTCTGCGCGCTTCCAAGCCATACGACCATTCTATCGGCTTGCGACTGCTGGCGGGCTTATCAAAGGACAGATTCCTGTATCTATGGGAGGCACAAACGAAAGTCTCGTCGATGCTGCCATTGCGCTCGAGGAGATGTATGCTACGGACGTGAGTGTAACGTTAACGGTTGCAGGAACTGGTCTCGGCTTGACCCCGCTTATCTCGAGTGGGCATGAGCGTTTGCAGAAGGAATGTTTGAAGCCTTTCCTCGAAGCTGGTGAGGAGGGAGAGCCGCTGGCGAGTCTGGTCCATTCGGAGCCACAGGGAACTGCGAACTGGTTGGAGAAAGGTGGGACTGGATTGCAGACTACTGCTGTGAAGGATGGGGATGATTGGGTTGTCAATGGCGACAAGGTAAGGCTCTCGGTACTTGCATTCTGGCATTCCCTTGTACTGACAGTGGCGTTGCAGCTCTGGACAACAAATAGCCCCGGCTGGGACTCCCGTGGCGCAGATCTTCAGTGTCTTGTTTGTCGACAGGTCCGCGAAGCTGGCGCGCCTCAAGATCCCCACGCCGATCCGTCCGCATCAATTATAGTCTTCTGCCTGACCCGGGAAACGATTGCCTCCAACTCTTCCGAAGCCTATGAAATTCTTGACGAACCTGAGCTCGCTGGGCATCCTGCCACCTCTGGTCCTCACACTCGTTTCACAAATCTCCGAATCCCCTCATCCTTTGTCCTGGCGCAAGGTATTGCCGCAGCACAACTCATCGAGCAATCGTTCACGGCCTCCGCTGCTCTCGTCGCAGCTTTCGCGACCAGCATCATGCGGTCTGCATTCGATGCGGCTTTGAGTTTCGCGAAAGCTGACTCCCGAGGCGGAGCTGTGCCAATCATTGAACGACAGAGTGTGGCAGACTTGTTGATGGATACAAAAATGCGCCTCGACACTACAAAGTTATTGACATGGAAAGCTTTGCACGCTTTGGAGAGAGGTCCGGGAGACTTTCCATCGAGACAGGAATTATGTCTTGAGGCGAAAATCTATGGAAGCGAAAACGCGGTGAAATCTGTGGTGGATTGTATGAAAGTTGTTGGAATGTGAGTCAATGTTCTGCGTTTGTGGGCGCACTGACCTGGAAGCTGACATCTGCGTCTAGGACTTCGTATCGCACTGACCAACCGTTTGCGAGGTTGCTGAATGATGCCATGTGTCTGCCTCTATTTGACGGAGGTAATGTTGGTGTGCGAAGGAGGCAGTTCGAGAAGATTCTCAAGATGGATAATTATGAATCGACATGGGGTTTTTAATGATCCTTGGACCCGCTCAAGACCACTCAATGGGTAAGCTGACCCGCGTTGATCTGTTCAGCTAAAGCTTCTCAAAGCCATGCAGGTTGGCACAATTTGGGACCAGCCAATTACTCCTTTGTCTTCAGATATCTCAGTCCATCTGCGCACTTACTCCTGGACAGCTAGCAAGCCTTTCAGCGTCCCCGTCCAACGTTGAGCAACATCTCCCCTCTCCGATCGTATCATCTCGACCGCACTCGGTTTTCTGCTCTTCACAACAATACAGCACTAATTGCGTGACCCATGCAGCCAAGGCACTTGCAGATAACAAAGCCGTGACAGCTAAGCCAACCCATCCAGCTGGAGCGACATACTGCACAATCACCAGATTCAGACACGCCGTCCCCGCCAACGGCAATGCTTGGAGTAAGAAGCTTAGAGCCGCCAACCCAGCATTTGTCCAATGCTTGGTACAGCGGTTATTAGACTCCCGCCATCGGGCCAGATCTTCTTTCTGAAACTCGAAGGCCAGATTCACGCCCAAGCAAAGGAGGAACAAGATCAGAAAGAGGGTCGCGCCGATTGCGGAGAGGTCGAGAACTACCTTTGGCGTCGATGCGGGCGAAGAAGAGATTGTGACGCTGACGAGAATGGCACCGAGGAAACCTGACGCTGTGGTGCCTGCGGTGAAGACCGATTGATACCAGGAGATTACTTTAAGGCTTTCCGCAGATGGAGAGACTTTTTGTTTGGCGTTAAGGTGTTGCGCTTCTGGTATCGTTGGTCAGGGTCAAAGAGCGTTCTACCACATTGTTACTCACTCTTATCGCGTCTTGCTTTTCTCGACGACATGCCGCAACACATGTTCTACTCGTTCGGTCGTTGGTAGCCAAGGTATGGGCGTCAATGATAGGCTGCTTCTCTCGGCGTGCTCAAGTACCATTGGCAATGCAATGACTCCACTGCAGAGCTGTGAACTTTCGATGGACCTGAGATGGCTTGAAGCTGGATCATCACAGAGGAACCCTTAGGACACTATATCTAAGCATCGGAAGCCACGTTGTTGCTGCCCCGCTGACTCATGGCTTGCAAGCTGTTGTGCAACCAAGCCACACGGTGGTCTAGACAATGAGCAACTGCCTGATACAGCTTTGCCAGCAGAGAAACTATTGCACGGTGTCTGAGCCCATAAGAGATTGGTCACGGGATTTGAGAAGTTCACCCAACCACCTGAGCGATGCGCGGACCTGTCAGAGACATGTTTAGTGTTCATCGCTTCCCCATTACATGACATTGCGGTCTGCGTTAACCCGCAACCCGACCAAGTCCTCTCCTTCGACAGGATTCGAGCTTCACGGCTGCATAGGCTGGTGATCGGACCTGAGAAATAGCCATCCATCCGAGCGTTCCATGTCATGTGGTTTCTCCAGAAGGGCGTCGCGGCCACGTCGTCAGAGACCTGCTTCTGATACACATACACTGTGATGTATACCCGCTTCGATTTCCAATGTCTCTCCCAGAATTCCAAGTTGTCTTGTGTTGCGGTAAATTCATTTGGCCCCCTCAGTATCACGTTGATGTGGATAGCGACCTCAGGCGGATGAGCGTTTCGAAGCTCGTGCATGTCTCCGCTCAACTCGCGGTCTCCGATTAGGAGGCGGTGGTGTGTGGTGTATGCCACGGGATCGGTCCCTTTCTTGTTCAGGCGCTGCGCTGTGATCACAGTGTCGGAAAAGTGTACCCAGCCGCCTGACATGTGCGCGAATCTGTCAGAAAGAATGAGATTCTCTCCCTTTCGAACAGGGAATGCCAGCGAGGGGAGCGGCCCATCGCTCGATCGCATAAACATACCGATGACTTGTACCTCCTCGCGGTGGCAGTAATGCTTGATGTGCTGCATAATATCTGCCGGATGGCTGATGAACCCGTTGGTGGACGGCATGGTGCGGTTCATATGGAGAAGCGCCTCGTGCAGCCGTCCATTCGGATTCGAGTAGTAGTGAGTCGTACCTCTTCCCCCGCCGCTGCTCATTGTCGCTGACCAGAAGGCGCCATTCTGTCGCCGAGTTCTAAAATGATCCGCCTTACCATGTAACGAAGTTGAGAGTTCGGCCGGTTCGTGACTTGCTCGCCACCCAGTAAGCTACTAAAGTTAAAGTCCTTCGGCCATTGAGATCCTTTGGAAAGGCCTTCTCGAACCTCGTTTCCCATTGAGGGCGAGTCATACCATTTGAGCCCTCTAATAGCGCATCCATATCCTCTTCAAGGGCGAGGGTGAGTTGCATGGTCGCTGTCGTTGGCCTCGACAGTTGCCCACGCGCGTGTTTGGCGGTGCCGGCCAATTCGAGTTTGCTCCACTGCTCTCGGAGTCCGTCCTGAGTTCTGTCGTTAAGATGACGATTGGCGATCTCCTCGAACGACAGTCCCTTTGCCTTTAGTTTCCACAGTACTTCATTCTCTGCTCTCGTATATGATTTACCTTCTCGCTCATTGGTGAGAAGTCTTGTTGCAGCGGCGCTTTGTGGTGCGTCTCCACGGCTTGATGCTTGGGGAGGCGTAGGAGATTCCGCGTGGTCGTCGTCGTCGTCGTCGATCTCAATGGGCATTGTTTTCGTCCCAGGACCAGTTGATGGTGGCAATTGACGAGCGAGAAGGCATTTCGCTGCAGCCTGCAACGCGCCTTGCGTAGCGTGAAGCATGTCCGTGCTTGGTGCTTGGAAATTTGAGGGAATCGTCATGGGCATGGCTGGCATCTGTATGTTTCCCCCTGGTGTTGAGTTTGGTATGAAATAAACGGGCATCAGCATGGACTGAGTGGCGGGTAGCAGCTCATGTTGGTCCCGATTGATGCGTTTTGGGCTGGGGGCAGCGGCATTGTCGCTCGTCCGCTTCGCCATTGGGAGCCACTTCGACACCACTCCTAGGAGGCAATGTTAGTGTGAGCGGAGCCTTTGTAGAAAGTGCGACTCACAGCGTTGGAATAATGTTGCGATGTCTTGGTGTGACTGATCAAGTAAACGAGCGGCGTCGTGTGAGGTCGATGTGAATGAATCAGAGCGTGGAGTTGGCCAGGTATAGCGAATAGTAGTGAAGCAGACAAGGTGAGCGGCAGGGCATCAGTGTCCTGGTGGAGATGTTGGGACGTCGACATGTCGAGATTGAAGTTGTACGAGGCAAGAGGCAAGAGGCAAGAGGCAAGAGGCAAGAGCTTGTGGGTCCGCTTCAAACAGCAAGAACAGCGCATGTCGACACCACTTCACCTCATGGCGGCTCGCCCTCATCGCACACCTGAATCTTTGTCCGCCGTGCTGTCTTACATTCTCTCGGCCTTGTCTTCAGCTTCACTGTTGTTGCATCAGTTTGGTGTTTCTTGCCGCAGTGTGCGCATCTTGCGCGGCTGGCAAGAGGTGACGGACTTGCAGGCTCGCTATATCAGTTGCTGCGAACATGCTTCTCGCGGACGGATCAAGGAAACGATATCGTTCCATGGTGGGTATGCACTCTGCGACTGCAGTGTGTGTGGATGGGAACAATCTGCGGCATATCTCCGTTTTTGCACACGTCCCGAGCGTAGCCAGAGTCTCACATGTCGATGGCAGGTCGTGTTCTGAGTCCCACGGAAAAGGCGCTGCTGTTCATTCTGAAGCTGGTTTCTAGTTGTGAAGCGCATCTCGACTTCCCGCAGTCGTAGTAGGCGCGAGAGGAAATTATTCATGCTTGGCCGCGGATATTGCGCAAACGCGATGTGCGGTGGTGGAAATGACTTGATCTGCTCTCGGGTATATCTCCCCAGTTCCCGCATCCGTTGTTTTCGTGACTAGATATTGTTCGTGCGTGACCTCGGGCCCTGCGCAAACGCAATTTGCGCTGGTGGAATTGTTGTTCTCAGGAATATCTTCCCATTTCCCACACCCCTCCGTCATACGAAGTCGAACTGGAAGCCGATCTCGAGCCGCTCCTGAAAATGTGATATCAGTGTGAGCGGATCCTTCGTAGCAAGTGCAACTTACAGCGCTTCGAATAATGCCATAGAGTCTTGGTGGAATCGATTGATGAAGTGAAAGAGCAGCGCCGTGTGGAGGGAGTGAGCCAGAGTGTGGAACCGAGCAGGAAGAGGAAGAGAAGCAAGAAGAGTGAAGGATATATGGTAGGCTACGGGTGTCCCACCGCGGATGTGAAAATGTATGATCAACAGGCAAGAAGCAGGAGGTATTATATCAGCATCGGGCAGCAAGAACGGCGCGTGTCGACATCATTTCAGGATGACACCCGCGCCTCCA
Organism: Cercospora cf. flagellaris; assembly: GCA_005356885.1. Classification (NCBI taxonomy): domain Eukaryota; kingdom Fungi; phylum Ascomycota; class Dothideomycetes; order Mycosphaerellales; family Mycosphaerellaceae; genus Cercospora; species Cercospora cf. flagellaris. The sequence continues at coordinate 683,973 of RJLU01000009.1, read as the reverse complement.
TCCAGGTGAGCAGGGGGTAGATTTGCCGGATGGTAGGACGAACATATCTCATTGGTCTTTGCCGCAATTCAATTGCAAAACATTCAGAAAATCGAGCTGAAAGCACAAGTATCATATCGTGAAGAAGTAGTTCGGGTTCTTGTCACCCAACTCCTTGACCTGCATGACTCGTTAGTGGGAAGAACTGTCGTCGTTGCAACACAATTGACGGAACTCACCTCATCATCTGAAAGTCCCTCGGCCCTCCAATCCTCTTTTCCAGCCCTCTTGTTGGCGTTTCTCTTGCGCCAGTAGAAATGCATGCCGGTGAACAACGATCCGCTGAGTCCAAGCAAGCCGATCGCAACAGCGTAGCCTTCGGTGTATACTGGACCACTTCCAGTGAACAAGAATGGAGAGAGAACACCGGCAGCGTTACCCACGGTGAGCTGGATTCCATTTGCCGTAGTTCTCTTTCCAAATCGCGGATTATTTGATGTGAACCAGGGCATCGCCATACCGCAAGTCAGGAAGATACATCCTCCGACGAAAAAGCAGCCCACAAGCGCGGCAGCAGGGTTGGCGTATGTGATGAGGAGGACATATCCAAGGATGGTTCCGATCGTGAAAGCTACGATGAATGGACCGCGGATTTGAATCTTGTCCGACCAGAACGAGCAGCCGATGTACAGTCCTGCTCCTAGAGCGTAAATGGGGATTGTCAAGCTACCGAAGTCAGTATCCTTGACTCGTACTTCGAGCAATACGATACTCACCATTGAACCTCCGCAATCGAGTAGCTTCCAGTCTGATTGATGATTGTTGGCAGGAAAACGCTGAAGGCATAGAGCGTGGTGTTGGAGCAGAATTGGCAAGCTGCCATGACGTATACTTTCCAGTCAACGAATGCTTCTTTCGCGTCCTTCATGGCGAACTCTTGTCCAGATTTCGTTTGGCCAACTTCAGCTTCACGCAATAAGACCATGTTGCGGCGGTCCTGTTCGGTCAAAAACTTTGCGTTTTCCGGCTTGTCTGCGAGAACGAACGGAATTGCGAAGGCAGTCACTACAGTCAATGCGCCATTGATCTTGAATAAGTCATTAGTAGATATACGTTCGATTGAAGTTGTGTGACTTACCGCGAAAATCCATCGCCATGCACGCCAGCCAGCTGTTCCAGGCGGAGTGACATAGTCCGGATCTCCAGGGTTGACATTGACGGGATTCGGATCGTTGTCCATGAACCCAATGCCGTAGGAAACCAGTCCTCCCACAGCTCCAGCAATGGCCGCTGTTGCGAACAGATAAGCCATGCGCAGGGCGATGTGGCGCTTGTTGTAGAAGATGGTCAGATACACAATTAGGCCTGGAAACAGACCGGCCTCGAAAAGTCCGAGCAACAGTCTGATGGCAATGAGACCTGCGAAGTTTTGCGTAAAGGCTGAAAAGGTGGCGACGAGTCTGTTCTCTTGGTCAGATTGTGTCGTCGGGTTGACAAAGTGGATTTCTTCCCACATACCCCCAAGCTAGTGTCAACGCCGCGAGATACCATTTCGGTCGAAGCTGCTTCAACACCATGTTGCTTGGCGCCTCGAAGAGACAGTATGTGATGAACAGCACCGAAACTCCGATTTGATATTGGTTGCCAACGAGTCCGAGGTCTTCTTCCATGCCGTAGAGACTTGTGAATATTGTCAGTACGGCTTGATAGTTGTTGAAAATGCCAGACTGCATACCGGGCATTACCAATCGACACTCGGTCCATGAAGCTCATCAGATACATCCACATCACCATGGGAATAAGTCTCATGTCGATCTTCCTCATCAACGCGTTTTCAGTCCCAGCATCGACGACAGTTGGAGGTCCGTCAATAGCATGCTCGATGCGAGATGCGGAGCGGCTGTCACTGTCATCGTCCTTCTTTTCGTGCGTGGACGGTAGATATGGTGTGAGATCACCTGTAGCCGGCTGAGTTACGTTTTGCGAGATAGGCGACATCTTGGCAACTCGATCACGCCAGAAGTGCACGAAGAAGACGACCACGAGGAACGAGACATCTTTTATGATCGTTAGTCCGCATGGCCATGATGCATGGGAGAGCGCATCGTCCAAAACGTGGCGTCTGTTTGGACCCCAACCGTGCGCGGCATGCCATCATCCTAGAAGACCAAGCCTTGGGGGACGCTGGGCGTTCAGATCCGATATGGGGCTCGCTTGCGTGCGAAGTACAGTACTATGCTGCTGTTGTTCGGATAGGTTGAACTTATGCAACATGCATGCTGCTTTTCGGTAAAGATGCTGAAAATATGCTGTTCTCAAGTTGTTGCTGAACACCAAAGAACTTCGAGACTGATCGATGATTCAGAATAGGAAAGAAGCTGAAGCATTCACAATAGGGTCGCATTCAGTCCTCGCGCCACTCACCTGCCTGGGTTGCGATGACAATAGTCAGTACAGTGATCTGGGGGTCGTAAGCATCTTCAAGTATTGTTGTACGCGTGGATCAATGCTCATTCTTCACAAATCGCACAGGCGGCATCGAAGTGTGGTAGCGAGCTGAGTCCTTGGCCGCGGAGTAGGACTCTCGGCATCTGAGCGGCAGTCGATGTTATGAGCATCTTGCCCACTTGACCTTCAGGCGTACGCCAATGCATCGTAAGGGGCGCTGTTGCTTCTTCCTTCGCTGAAAGCTGTGCACGAGGGAACGCGTAGGTGGCACGAGTGATGATGGATCGCACACCGCGATACTTGTTCTCAGTCAGGCGATACCATAGCAGCCGGAGTCTCAGAAGTCTCATCGTGCGGCAACACCTGCGACTTCCACCGACATGACTGTAGGCGGCGCATGGTAACGAGTGAAGTGTTATGAGGTGAGACGCGGTCTGTCGTTCCCCAGAATGTCACCTTCTTGGACAAGGTTAACGGTCACGGGTTCTCGCATTGACCTGGTCCGAGCTCAGCTGCACAGGCCACGTGTGGGGCAAGATCGGAACCATGTTTGCCGCGGTGGTGACGACTGGTCTTGCTTGCACCTCCCATCGCGCCTCCTTGACTTGCATCGTTTGTCGCCGACAAGATGCCACTGCCACTCCGTCCGCAGCACAGCACTTGCTCGCCGGAGCTCCTGTTTCACTCGGTGCCGCGTCATCGGCAACGACAACGAGCCGAAGCTTGCCGTGCCGTCGAAACGGAGCGCCGGTCCAGTCGCGCGGTGAGAGGCGACAAAATGCCTCCACAGCCTCCACGCGCGAGATCTGGAATCGCACACGAGGGATCGCCACCAAACAAGCTTCGGTGCTCGCCTTGAAGAGGCTTGGTTCGCGTCTCTCGTGCAGCAAGCGCAGGTCGTGATGCGCGCCTGGCCGTCGTTTGGTGGTGGCAGCGCCGCCTTGTGTCTCCGTCTCCGTTGCGTCTTTGCCTCGTCATCATCGTCGTCCTCCTATGGTTTGCTATTGACCACTTTTCTCGAGAGCCCGCGCTCTTGTCATCAACAAGTATCTCATATGCCAGCATAAGTGCAGCTTCTTGACATCTGCTCAGCTTACCAGCTAGGATCTTCGAACGACAAGGATCATGCGCTCCCTGGCAGCGCTGCCTTTGCTCTTGGCTTCAACCAGTGCTCTGCCTGAGCTCTCCGTCTCGAAGCGAGATCGACATACCGGAGGACAGACGGACCTTTCTGCACGAGGAGTACCAGCGCGGTCACGTTTGACACGGCGGCAAGATGGATTCATCGAGACCAACATCTTTGACGTCTTAGCTTGGAGCTCTGGAGGCGCATATTACGCCAACTGTGAGCTGTGCAGCGGGATGCACTTATGGCCTGTTTGCTGACTCTTCACTAGTAACTGTCGGCACACCTCCTCAGCCTCAGACAGTCATCCTCGATACAGGATCGTCTGACCTTTACTTCGATGCCTCTTCTGCGAGCACGTGTGAAGATCCACCAACGGCAACACAAGCCTGCGAGGGCGGCACGTTCGATTCGTCAAAGTCAAGCACATACCGGGAGGTACACGCGGCGCCCGCTTTCAATACGTCTTTCGGCGATGGCTCTACGGCCTTGGGTCCATACGGCTCCGATGTTGTTGGAATCGGGGATGTGCTCATCTCGCCTGTGCAGTTCGGCGTGGCAACTACCGTGGACAGCACCACTGGTTTCTCCCTCGGCCTCATGGGGCTCGGTTACAGTAACAACGAGGCCGTCACGTCGCAACGTAACTTTTATCAGAACATGCCCGAGGTCCTTAAAGATGCGGGAGAGATCGACTCAAGACTGTACTCGGTCTTCTTGAATGGTGCAAGTGAGTGAAAAAAAATATTCGAGCTGTGAACGCGCACTGACTTCTGGTAGATGCTGGCTCTGGGACCATCCTTTTTGGCGGCATTGACACCTCCAAGCACACCGGCCCGCTTGCAACAGTAAACTTTCTCCCGCAGTTCTACGATGGCCAGGAACTGCCTCTCAATTTCATCACGACAGTTACCGCTGCGAACGTAACCCTGGGTGGACAGACTGCACAGCTGTGGAGTGGTGGCTCGCCTGGCGTGGAGGCATATAACCGCGATGACCCTGCTCTACCAGTTCTGTTGGACACCGGCAGTACTGCTTGGTCAATTCCACAGCGGTATTTTCTCAATTACATAGAGCCCAACTTCGACTTTGTGGACAGAAGCGGAATATGCTCCTGTGAGTACGCCAAATCTGGACCTTCTCTTTCTCTAGAGTTTGGAGGCAAGGTCACAATCACGGTCACGCCAGATCAATTCATCGTCCCGATCATCGACCCCACAACGAGGAAGCCGCAGCGTTATGACAACAAAGGCAACGAAGCTTGTATCTTCCTCCTTGCCCCGGACACTTCTGGACAGCCATTCCTCACTCTTGGCGACGCCATTCTCCGGAGCATGTATGTGGTCTTCGACCTCGACAACGGCCAAGGTTCGATCGCACAAGCTGCAACCAACCCCGGGAGTCCAAACATCGTGACGGTTCAAGCCGGCCCGACAGGAGTTGCTGCAGCGGTTTCAGGAGTCAACACTGCGCCTGCCAACACAGTGAGACCACCTGGCGAGGTACAGTCTGGCACCGTCGCCTACTCAGTTGCCACAGCTGCAACACCCATTGGAACTGCTACCGGCGCAGGTGCTGTGCCGGCAAATGCGCAAGTCGTTGGAGGGTCCGGAACTGGATCTTCGGGTGAATCATCGTCTGCTGCTGCGACTGTACTTAGCATCCCAGGCGCTGATTTTACCGCACTTGGGGTCGCGGCTGTCTGGACGGCTGGCATCGCGTTAGGCGCGAGTTTGATGCTTTGATGACAATGAGACGACAGAACCTGAAATACAGACAGCATTAATTCTACAGCTTAGAGAGGGGAGCATATAGATTCGTACTCAGAATGCTTCATTTGTCACAAATCATGAATGCTCGGGACCTGTCACTTGAGAATACAATCTGTGCCATAGATGCCAAGACTCAGCACGGGGTCGGTGCCTGAGGCAGCTACGACCGTGCGCTTGAGTGAAGTTAGTCGCAACTTGGATATGAGCCATCCATGAAACCACCAACCTCGAACTTTTCAATATGCAATCTTGAAGCGAAGCCTGACAGAGGTATTGCCTTGCGCATAATGTCAAGTTCGGCACTGGTGTTCCTGGATCAAGATACTTCATACCCATGCAATGCCCAAATCCAAGGCTGCCTCCTCGCGCCGGTCCAGATCATTCGAGGGCTGCGGGACTTGTCGCAGGAGGCATGTCAAGTGCGATGGCTGTAGACCATCCTGCCTCGGGTGTAGAGCTATTGGCTTGATCTGCGACGGTTACACTGCAGAAATTCGATGGCTGCCTTTTCTCCACGGCGCCAGCAACGAGCAAGAGATCGCCTCTTCGGAAGCAGGTGCTGGTATCGCCACACGAAGACACCTTTACTCAAGTACTTTTACTTCCTGTTAAGCTAGACTAGTACTGACTGTAATGTAGACGATGATCGGCAACGAATGAATGCTAGCATGGCTTCCTCTTTCCATGATACCTCAATAGACGCCAGTCTTTCTGAGCTTGATCAAAAGAGCAAACTCAAGAACGGCATAAGTAATGAAGATCTCGTAGTGGGGCCATTCGCTGTCCTGAATTTTCGAAAGCCTGAAGCACCTCTTAGTACGATGGAAGAAACAACCGCAGAGGCCCACCAACCTGCAGTGTCGCCAGTTTTTGATACGCCACTCACCGTTGACTCGCTTACTGGGATTGATGATAGTCTGCAGTGGGCAGATCTGTTTGGGTTCGGCTCGAATGGCATGTTTCTCGACAATGATGTTTTCGACCCAATGCTGGACTTCAACAACAACACAGACATGACCTTCCCCAATCAAGACTCAACTAATGGCAACGAGGCACATCCAGCTGTGCTGCCACTTCACAATGGCGGGACGGAGCCGAGCTTCGTGCCCACCAACATGTCGAGCCAGGAAGCCATAAACGATACAATAGTATTGGCCGAAGCACAGCAGCTACTCAAGCACTTCAGGAACAATGTGATAAGACGACGGTGTAGTTTGCCGACCACGTACAAATCGCCGTGGTATATCACTCTGCTGCCTGAAGCCATCAATACTCTTGCACATCTGAGCTATTTGGACAACCCTGTCAGCTCTGCAAAGAAATCCAATCTGTATGGAATACTGGCTATATCTTCACACCACCTGTCGAGAAAGCCTTTGTACGATTGGCAGCCTAACAGAGACTCGGGATACTGGTCAGCCATCACAGGTTTCTGCACAAGAGAGGCAAGACTCAATCTCCAACATTCCCTCCAGCACGAATTTAGCGGTCCGGCGAAGGCGAAATACAAAGATCAAATGAGTGCAGTCTTCAGTCTGTTAGCACTATCCGTAAGTGTTTGTACTGTTCCAGTTGTACATTGTGCTGACAGATAAGGTCATTGCTGGTACCTCTGAGGATGCCCGCTGTTACCTCATCGACTGCGAACGCCTCATGAGATATCGCGGACTAGCCAAGCGTACGATATCACGGAAATGCCGTCTACTACACCACATGTAGGTTACAATTTCACTGAGCGGCATCCTGGATACACGCTTACTATTCTGGTGGATCGCAGGTATGCATGGTATCGCATCATAGGCGAGAGTACATATGTTCTTCACGAGTACGGTGAAGGTACAATGCCACATAATCTACAATTTGTGGTGGGAACCATATCACCACAGAGCTCTACCCAAGAGAGCGGGCCTGGAAGTCGCTTGGATGACTTCCTTCGCCTAGAGCTACGACCCGAGGACAGCGACTTGGACCTCTCTCAGTCGAAAGAGCCAGAGTTGTCTCTTCGGGATATACATCTGGAAGACTCTCGAACAAATTCGGCGACGATGTATGATCAGATCTTCGGAGTTTCTGAGACATGGCTCAGCTTGGTGTCACAGACTACTCGTCTGGCGAATAAGATGGATTCCGTGAAGGCCAATGGCGCTGCGAATGGTAAAATCTCTCGACTGTTGCAACGACGTGCTGGTGAGTTGGACCCGGTTTCCTTGGCCAGTCGCACGGACTTTCGTTGGAAGAATTACGCTTTCAGCCTTAACTCAAGCATACCACCTTCTGACACATGCTAACAAATCATTTCACTTTTCAGCAAGGTTAGAAGACATGATTTGCTCATTCGCAGCTCAATTCGAACCGATATGCAAGGGCGAGCAGTGGGCAGCAAATAGTGCCATGCACAATGCTCTGAACTCCGGCTTGGTGATTCTTTTCTACAGACGCATACGCAACGTCAATCCGTGGATACTTCAAGGTCACGTCGATGATGTAATCGCTGCTCTCGATGCCTTCGACCAAGCATTGTCCAGCAAAACATGGGAAGGTCCGGGAACTCCATGGCCTGCATTTCTCGCAGGATGCGAAGCTGAGACACGTGAACGGCGTGATAGATTGACGAGCTGGCTGGCAAAAGCAGCATCGATGACTGGGTTTCACTCCTACGAGCAGGCCAAAGATCTTTTACAGGCTGTTTGGGCGAGGCGAGAGAAGAGTCAACTTGATCTTGATGCAGAAACTTCGTCTGAACATGATCCCGCGGGGTCTCTGGTGACGAGCTGGGTCGAAATCTGCCGTGAGCAGAAAACATGGCTAATGGCATTTTGAGCGCATAGGCAGTCCATGGCACAATCTCGAGGCTCATGCTCATGCGAATCGGAAAGTATCGCCGAAAGTGGCAGGTGCAGCCGACGTTCCACCTTCTTCGCGGGGTTTGGCCTGCACTCGGCTCCACCGTCAACACTTCAGTCAGATGCTGCCATCAAAACGAGGCAAGCGATTCGATGCGGGCGATAAGACTCATCCGAGTAGCTCAAAGCTGCAACAGCTTACCTCCATCAACTTCAATACCTCGAAGCTGTCTTCTACCCATTTCACGACCAACAAGTTCAAACAGGAGTAGACATCCACTGCAGCAGCGGAAATTTGGCAACATGGCAGCTCAAGCTCAAAGTATCGAGCTCTCAGCTCCCAATGGTCGCACATACAGTCAGCCCACGGGTCTCTTCATCAACAACGAATTTGTGCAAGCTAAGAGTGGCAAGACTATCACCACGATAGATCCTGCAACCGAGCAAGAGATTGCCACAGTTCAAGCTGCTGGAGAACAGGATGTCGAAGATGCAGTACAAGCTGCGTACAAGGCCCTCAAGGACCCTTCGTGGAAACTGCTACCGCCGACTGATCGAGGACGATTGATGCTTAAGCTTGCGGATCTTGTTGAACAGAATAAGGAGCTTTTGGCAACTATTGAGGCTTGGGATAATGGTGAGTGACGAGCACTGAAACGTCTAATGGGTCACTCATGGTAGATAGGCAAGACATACAATGATGCTGTCAGCGGCGATGTTGCTGAAGTCGCCTTGACTCTTCGCTACTACGCTGGATGGGCGGACAAGACATTCGGCCAGACGATTAGCACAACACCTCAAAAGCTTGCCTACACTCTTCGACAACCAATTGGAGTCGTGGGTATGGTCGTGCCCTGGAATTATCCTCTTGCAACTGCAGGCTGGAAGCTAGGTCCAGCGCTCGCCTGCGGCAATACAGTCGTGCTGAAGTCATCCGAGTTCACACCATTGAGTGTTCTTGTCCTCGGACAGCTCATCCGCGAGGCTGGCTTTCCTCCTGGAGTGGTCAACTTGATCAGTGGCTATGGAGCTGATGCCGGCGCAACACTTGTGTCACATCCACTGGTGGACAAGGTCTCTTTCACTGGAAGCACGAACACAGGACGACAAATCATGAAGATGGCATCTGCTACGCTCAAGAACATCACGCTCGAGACCGGCGGCAAATCACCTCTGTTGGTCTTCTCCGACGCTGATCTGGAACAAGCTGTCAAGTGGTCACATCTCGGCATCATGTCGAATCAAGGACAAATTTGCACATCAACGTCCCGCATCTTAGTCGAGGAGAGCATTTACGATGAATTTGTGAAGGAATTCGTCGCGGAGGTGAAGCAGGTCAGCAAAGTTGGCGATCAATGGGATGAGTCCACGTATCAAGGCCCGCAGGTCTCCAAGCAGCAATATGAGAAGATTCTCAGCTATATTAAGCTTGGCAAAGAGGAAGGAGCAAGTGTTGTTACTGGTGGAGAATCACTACAACAAGAGAAGGGCAAAGGTTTCTACATCGCACCGACGGTTTTTACGAATGTGAAGGATGATATGAAGATCTGTAAGTCGCCCAGCGTGTTGAGTGCTACTTGGACCCATCCGCTAACAAACACGCAGATCGCGAAGAAATATTTGGCCCTGTTGTCGCCATCGCAAGCTTCAAAGATGAAGCTGACGCACTTCGCAAAGCGAACGATACGACTTATGGGCTTGGTGCGGCAGTCTTTACGCAGAACATCGAGCGTGCCCATAGAGTGGCTGCAGATATCGAGGCTGGAATGGTCTGGATCAACAGCAGCCAGGACTCTGATCCTCGCATCCCATTCGGAGGAGTCAAACAGTCGGGCATTGGAAGAGAGCTTGGAGAGGCAGGCTTGGAGGCATACAGCCAGATCAAGGCTGTGCATATCAACATGGGTAACAAATTGTAGCGTCCTTGGACTGCAAATGTCTAAATCTACACGTTATATTCTACAGATCTGCGATCGATACAAATCTATTGCAGGCCGGCGACAGTCTCACCAAGGGTCAGGCTGGCTGGGTTGACAGCTGTGACAGCAGCCGCAATACGAGATTCGTAAAAGTATGCTGCAGTCGCACCTGCAGCACCAATGCCCGAGACGATCCATGTCCAAGGATTCGCGACCTCAAACAATGAAGGCCAGAAAGAATGCTTCTGTAGCTGATAGAGCTCAAATTGAGCGTGCTTCGACTTGGACTCCTTGGAGTAACGTTCTGCTTGCGACGATTCATTCTCGCGATCACCGCCAATCCATCGCAGGAAGAGGTAATTCGCCGCGGGTCCGAGTAGTTGTGACCAGGTGAAGAGTTGAGAGCCGTAGTTCCAAAGCGGGAAAGCGAGATGGACAAGAGAGTCGCCAAGGTAGTTGGGGTGTCGGACGATCGACCAGACTCCGGTGCGTAGCAGATCGCTTTGTTCTTTGCCTTCTTGCCTCGCCTTGATCTCCCTCTTCTTGTGCGAGTCGAGTTGCCAATCTGCAAGTGTCTCCAACGCAAGTCCCGCAGTGAAAATTCCAGCAGCTGTCAATCGGGTCGTTTGAGCCCATTCTGCAGGTGCACCAGTGAAGCCAGTCACGGAGTCTGCGCGGAAAGGTAGAGTGAACGGTATCGAGATGGCAGTTTGAAAAGCAGCTTCGAGTGCAAAGAGCAGGGATGCTTTATTCCAGAACCCAGACTGTTGCTTAACGTTCTCGTATCGAACATCGTCCTTGCCCCGTGATACGCTACGCTTGACAATGCGATAGAAGAGACGAGCTCCCCATGCGGTGACCGCTCCGAGAAGAAGTTTCTGCGAATAGCTCAGACTCTTAAGTATTTCCAATGCTGGTGCTCCAGGGCCGTCAAGCGAATGTCTCCCAACAGCAGTCCACCATGCATTGATGACCATTCCACTTGGCCATAGATAATCTTTTATTTCGACGCGGTTTGTGCTTCGAGCGATGCCGTATGCAATGACGCTCAATCCACCGTGAAGCCCGAAAGATGGGAGAACGGCATTCTGTAGAAGGCCGACTGTCGATGTGACTTTGCCATTGGAAAAGATAGAGTCGTGGCCATTGAGGGCTTTCTCGGCCGTCGGTATGTCCGCCGTTGCGGACGCTGCGGCTGTCATGGTTGAAGCAGAAGCAGTGAAGCAGCAGCAACAGCAAATAGACTCGTTTTGCGGAAACCACTTCCTTCCCGTATATTGACGAGCGTGAACGTGGGCCTGTTATGCTTCCATGAGATCACTCCGGATTTTCGCCGTTTGACATCCCTGCACGCTGGGGACGCGTCGAATGCTCGACACGTCGGTTTTCTCCTTCTCAGGTCTCACGAAAATGTCGAATCTCGTCGACCAGGACATTTATGAAAACGGCCGTGAAGAGGATCTAATAGCAGAGTTGTCTTACTTATCCGGCAACCCGGGCCTTCGCTTCCTTCGCCATGTCCGGCCACGCGTCGCTCGCGACTCGCATTGGATATAGCTATGCTGCTGCTCTGGAATCCTCTTCTGACTTGTCCTGGGAGGAGTATCAGGCAATGGTGAGAGGCGTTGTTCGCATTCTCGACAACGCGGCGCTGCTGGCCACGACGAATCGCAGCACCAAGCTCTTCTTGTGACTTCCGAGCAACATCAAAAGTGCACTGAGGAAAAGCATTGTTCTGCACTGGCATTGTCGTGAGATTACCAGCCGTGGATCCGGAAGCGAACATGGTCAACGTGTGCGACGTATCTTCTTGAAGTCTGATCTGGCTTGCCTACTGGGAATGGGCTTCGCCATATCAGCGTTCAGTAGAGACCTCGTCTCAGGCATAGGCACGATATGCAATGGGATCTGGTATCTTCGTACATGCTGCCACTTGTGCAGCGATATCTGTGAGTAGCTGAAGTCAGCACAGTGAGGTAGGAGAAGACCGCCAGACCCGTCAGCACTTACTCCGCACCTGACTTCGCCACGAACGTTACACAAGGCAAACTCGGCTTCTGGTACCTGAACGAATCCTACAAGCAACGGTCTTGGTGCCAACATGGCTTGCGGGGTCGCCTTGCTTCGTTGGTCGCACTTGCTCAAGTCACCAAGTCTCTCTTTCCTTCTTCTTCACCTGAGAAACGAAAGAGCTTCAGCACTTCTTGCCGATTGCATATGCTGGAAATCGACTTTTGCATAGGCGGCCCCTTGATGACAGCCCTTGAACTCATCAGGCTTGCGTTCAGTACGAGTGCAACTTGCCGCAGGTTCCGGTCACATCTGGGCGTGTGATCAACGACAGCAACAGCGCACATAGTCTCCAAAAAAGACATCAGCAGGGCCAGAACTCTCGCAGCAAAACTTGTGTCGACTTCACAATCCTCTTGGTTGATCAAGGACAACACGGAAACAAGAGGCACTGAAAAGGTCAACTTCAATCTCACAGACCCGAAAGCATGCACTCCACATTCCGCACAACCTGGCTACGGTTGGGCCGCCGAGTGGTTCAGCCACCTTTATGCTTGACTAGCTCGTGCACCGTGAACACTTACCACCAGTCAATCAAGACTACATATCTCGGACCTGTTTGGAGAACATTTTCGTCAACAGCAAGCAACTCCAATGCAACTAGCATCGCAACTCCGAGCGTGCAGTCTTCACTGACAGCCAAGACGAGCGCAAGCAAGTATCAGCTGCCAGCACAATTCGACGTTCGTGATATTCTCGCCCACGTATTCGAGTCACAACACTGATAGGATAATGTCACAGGTCTCGGACAGAATCATCGCCGCGACAGGTGGAGGCGGTGGTCTGACGCTCTGCAATGCGGAGTTTCTTGCCAAGCTAGGAGCTCATGGTAAGCAATATCGATCGCGAAAAAACATTCAGCTCCTGAGAACGAAATACAGTGTATTGTCTTGATTACCAGAAAGAACCCTCAGTTGAATGGCTGCACACTCAGGCTCGAGTTTCAGACTCAAAGACCGGCTCTCTTACCTACATTCGACTCGATACTCGAAATTACGAGGAGCAAGAAGCCGTCTTCGCCCAGATCGCGGACAAGCACAATGGCATCCATGGTCTCGTCGCAGGAGCTGGTGTCAACTTCGTTAAGCCTGCTCTTGATTACCCTCCAGAGCAAGTCGATCGCGTAAGTCGAGACCAATGCGCATTGGCTTTCGTTCGCAGGGCCTGTCGCTGACCAGGAATCCTCTCTTCACAGGTCATGGACATCAACTTTAAAGGCGTGTTTTACTCTGCCCGAGCCTGTGCAAGACAGATGATCAAGTACAGAACGCCCGGCAGCATCGTCCTGATTGCATCCATGAGCGCACGGGTGGCCAATAGAGGGCTGCTGTGTAGTGTCTACAATGCATCGAAAGCAGCTGTCGACCAACTAGCAAGGAGCCTCGCGGCGGAGTGGTCGCAGATTGTTGATGGAAAGCCGATTCGAGTGAACAGTCTTTGTCCCGGCAACATTGTCACACCGGTAAGACCTCCAGGACGCCGAGAGGACCTTTGTTAACAGCCGTGGAACAGATGGTTTTGAAAAACTTTGCGGACGAGCCACACCTCAAAGCGCAATGGGAGGATCAAAACATGCTGAAACGCCTGTCAGAAAGTTCCGAATACACGGGAGCCGTGTTGTATCTGTTGTCCGATGCTTCGTCTTTCAAGACTGGTGCCTCGGAGATTGTGGATGGTGGTTACACTGCGTGGTAGGGTGACTTATGGCGCTGGGACTTGGTGACCCGGGCCATCGGCGTGGAAGCTGCGGCGGGTGTGAGCCGTGGTATTTGGGCATTACCTTTCGACGTGGTATATTTGATCAGCATTGAGAGAATCAGTTAGCTCCGTCAATGAGATGCATATCATTGATCCTCAGATATAATCTTGTACAAAGCAAGAGGTAAGGTGTAGTCCTCTGTACGAGACCCCGCTCTTGTACGGACATATGCTGCCGGTTGCAGATCAAAAACTCTCAAGTAAAGTTGGCTATTGGTTAGGACACTCTTGCGGCCGCATATTGATGGCCATAATATGCTGACTGGCCAAATTTTTGAGTCTTCACTGCAGCATGGACGCTGTCCTTACATGACTTGCTGAGTGACAGCGTCTGTCTGCTGCTATCAGTCATAACGCATTGTCGTTGATACATCAGATCATCAGATAGTGCGTGGCAGGTCAAAATGTGTCCCTGTTTGGTCAGTCTTGTTTCAAGGAAGAGGTTTCCCGCTACACTGGATGCCTGATGAGCCTATCCAAATCTTGTACAGATGTGGCATGACTTAAGCACACGACAGGGTCTAGCTCCCTCAATCTATTCGCTTCCCAGATCAGAGCGTGGAGGTCGCTACCGGTTGGTTACGACTGAAGTCCGGCGGCGAGTAAATGAAGGTTCCGGTTCCATGTGGTTGATCGCTGCCTTGTCTGGACAATGGGCGGGATGTAATCTTGGATCTTGGTCTTGGTACGAGACGTTGTAAGCTGCAGACAAATGCAGGGCGGACGGTGTCTAGCGAAGCAGGGTCCATGGCGGCCGAACTTTTGCGTTTTTGCACCATCAGAACTGAGAGTTCGTTCCTCTTTTCGGATTCGAGTTGCGACGAGTGTTCGTGTCGTTATTGCTGTTCTCACAACAGGACCCCGCCACGACCTATGACCCACTAGAAACTAACTCCTTTGTATTGTCCGTGACGATTTGCGCTCGGGGTCCAGTATCACTGCAGCAACGACGATCTCCTCAATAGTGCTGCAGATCTCGAGAGCTTCTTGGCTACACAAAACGTGTACAGTAGTGGGCAACGCTTGACGCGAGGGGTAGATCTCGTGTCAGGACGAGCGTGCTCAAACCGGATCTGGCAGCAGCGAGGAGGTATTGTTTCCTACCCTTCCACTTCAGTTTCGTTACCCATCACGCTGAAATTGGAATATACACTCGGAGTAACAAGATGAAATTTTTGCATGGAATTTGCACGCGTAGGTGTGGCTGGATATGTTCTGCCTGATGATGAACTTCGCTCGTGTCCAATTCATCAGTGATGGCCCGCCTGGGCTGATGGTGTGGTGGCTATTAGACTTGCCGCCGGGCCGCTGTTCTAGAATCGTTGACATGCTCGCTGCACGCACTGAGGTCCAAGACTGATTTTATATTTTTGCACTGAACAGTGAGGTCCTACTCGCAAGGACAACCCACAGGTAGGAAACGATAGACATTAGAACCATTCGTACGTATGCGGAGATGAGGCGAGGTGTAGTGCTGAACTTCCATTCTCGCAATGCTTCGATGTCGTCATCCGGCCGGCGCAGGGTCCATCGCTGAGTCTCGCGCCCGCCGCGCCTTCCATTTCCAATCTGCCTCTGCACCTGCATGCTTTCTCAGTCGCGGCGTGGTGCTGTTCTTGTGCGAAGTTCGTGCTCGTGGTCTCGACCGACCGCTGCAGCATTTCCATTTCCATCGACCTCCCCTCCCCTCCCTCTCAACCGCCACCGCCACCGCACCGCACCTCCCTTTCCTGTCCGCATCCTGACGTCAGTCACCACTCCGCTCGCTTTTCCGGGACCCTCTCGAGCCCACGGTTGTGGCCAAGGCACGGCGAGCGCGATCCTCCTCGACATCCACGCCCTGAAAACAATGCTCAGACAAGTTCGCTGCTAGCCTCCGCTGCTAGTTGGTCGCGTGCACCGCCTCTACCCATCGTCATCGCAGAACGAATCGACCTGGCGTGCCGCCGCTCATCACCATGACCCAAAACATCTCGACACCTCTTCACCACCCGCAAAGAGTCTCGAGCACCCCGCAACATCGACACATGGCGCCGCGGGATGACGGATCGCCGAGCTATTTCGCATTCCAAACAGCTGACGAGGACAGCTCGTATATTACCGCATCAAAAAACATCTTCTCTCCGCCTTCCAGCAGCATACGCTCCACAGCGGGCTTGTCACCGGCCGTGGTTCCACTCGACCAAAATGATCAGTACGCCGCTTTCAAAAAGTCGTCGCAAGGACATGGGAATAAGGCGTTCAACCTCTCTGGATTGAACACTGCAAGACCGGCTCTTGTCTCGCGCCCGAGCGCCAACAGTAAAACGTGGACGCCGGCCCCAGCAACGTCGCCCCCGCAGCACAGCGACCCAAAAGACATACCAGCCCAACAGCCCTCACACCGCTCAGTCTTGGACCAATCTACCATATTGTCCCGCTCGCCCAAGCGATCGCACTCACCCGGCTCGCATAATATCAGCAAGAGACGCGCCTCGCCTCCGACCTTTGATGACTTTCAGCAGGACATGTCCAATGGCAAATTAGATTCCCCCAAATCGGATGACGGCCAAAACTTTCGCTTACAACTTCCGCTGGATAACTTGGCAGCGTCCTATCAGGCCCAGAAGAACCGCTCTGAAACGCTTCCGGTCACGACAGATACCGATGCTACCGTTTTCGCCACTCCGCAGCATGTCGTGAACTTGCTCAACACGAGGAACGAGGACATTCTCCTCTTGGACCTGCGCGTCCAGACACAATACGCTAACTCTCACATCAACTCTGCGCTCAACCTGTGCATACCTACAACATTACTGAAAAGACCTTCCTTCAATGTACAGAAACTTGCAGACACTTTCAAAGACGAGGAGCAACGAGCGAAATTCGAGAACTGGAGGAAAAGCAGCTATATCGTTGTCTACGATGGCAGCTCCGCCGTTACGAAGGATGCCAGCATATGCCTGAACACCATCAAGAAATTTCGCGGCGAAGGTTACAATGGAACCCTGTACATTATCAAGGGTGGCTTCCATGAATTCTCTAAACGCTTTCCTCAATATGTCGACAGCGGTGTCCAGAGTCAGTCCAATGGCTCACAGGGGGTTGATGGTGATGGTCCAGAGGTGGCTCCGGTTGTCGGTGGCTGTCCTATGCCGTCAACTGACAAACCGGCGAATCCTTTCTTTGGCAACATCAGACAAAACATGGATCTGATAGGGGGCGTTGGACAGATTGAACTCAAACACCCCGCACAGGAAACGAGTTCTGCAGAAGAGGAGTATCCAGAGTGGATCAAGACCGCCGCTCAGGAGAAAGATAAAGGCAAGCGCGTGGCTAATCGCTTCGAGCAGATCGAGCGTAGGGAGAAGAAGCGTATGGAGGATGCACTCTCCGGGAAAGTATCTTTCGGGACGCCGACGAACATTGACTCTTCAGGCGCAGTCCAAATTGCTGGGTTGGAGAAGGGTAACAAGAATCGGTACAACAACATCTGGCCCTTTGAACACTCGCGAGTACGGCTTCAAGGAATTCCAAATCAGGGCTGCGACTACTTCAACGCAAGTCACATCAAGGCGGCTTGGAGCAATAAGAGGTACATCTCAACGCAAGCACCAATTCCTGCTACTTTCAACGACTTCTGGAACGTAGTTTGGCAGCAAGACGTGCGTGTGGTGGTCATGCTCACTGCCGAGAAAGAAGGTGCCCAAGTTAAGGCGCATAACTATTGGGACCAGAGGCAGTACGGATCAATACACCTTGATTTCCTGTCTGAAAAGCGAGCTTCATTGGAACCGTCCAGGATACACAAAGCACATCAGAAACGGCCATCCACTGTCAAACGTAACTCGACCAAGTCACAAAACCCCGGTGTACCGCTCGCAACAATCGACAACAAGGAGGTAAAGAACTCAGGCGCAGACCAGCCCTACGTGATTGTGAGGAAGTTTACAATCAGCCATGATCGTCACCCGTTCGAGCCAATGCGCGAGATCACCCAGCTTCAGTACTCCTCATGGCCCGACTTCGGCGCTCCTGCACATCCAGCGCATCTCCTGGGCTTGGTCGAACAGACGAATGCCGTGGTCCGTGCGACGAATAAGGTACGGGCTAGCCAGCCTGAAGACAGCGAACGGCCGATTCTGGTGCACTGCTCAGCTGGTTGCGGCAGGACCGGCACATTCTGTACTGTCGACAGCGTGATCGATATGCTGAAGCGTCAGCGCATCGCCAGCTCCTCGAGGGAGCATACGCCGATGGACGTCGACTCAACAGCAACAGCTAAGAAGCAGGCTGAGAGAGTCGGTGACAGCAATGGCGATTTCTTCGCTTCGCAGTATCAGCCAACCACTAAGGACCTCGATGACTCCTGGCTATCGCGTGACGACGTCGATCTAGTAGAGAGAACAGTTGAAGACTTCCGACACCAGAGACTCAGCATGGTTCAAACCTTGCGACAATATGTATTGTGCTACGAAAGTGTCATGGAGTGGATAGTGGACCAACGACAGTTGGCAAAGGAGCAGGAGTAAGGTCATGGGCGTAACATCATTCGTTGATCTCTCGCATTGGAGCGCAACCAGTACACACGGGTCGGGTGAATCTTCTTTCGTGGCGTTAGGGATGGAAGAGCAGCATTGCATGACCGGAATGTCAAGAAGTGAATGTCAAGCATGTGGGAACTGTCGGGATGTGCGCATCGGGAAGGAGCGCTCGAGGAGCAATTTTTTTGGTGACCTACAAGCATAGCGAGGTTTGGGAATTAATACATCAGAATGGCGCTTCATCGCCATCAGTGATCAACGACAGTCTACAATTTGAAGCTTCCATGCCTTCCACTCCCCTCACTGAACCTCTTTGCACCTGCCGCTCCCTCCGCTCTAACTGCTTCGATACCATTCTCGTATTCATATTTCAATGCATCGTTCAGACTTCCCGAATCGTACGCAGCAAAGTAAGCTGACTTCCGGTCCAGATTCATACACAACTGCGGAAATTTCAACAACGACTCTGCCAATTTGATGGCTTCTTCCACGACATCTGTTCCTTCTGGTGCCAATCGATTTGCAAGTCCTATTTGCATCGCTTCTTCGGCATAGACCGGCCTTCCGGTCAATGTCAGATCCAGTGCTCGAGAGAGACCAATCAGACGCTGAAGTCGCACGGTTCCGCCATCGAGGAGTGGGACTCCCCAGCGTCGACAGAAAACTCCGAAGAAGGCGTTTGGTGCTATGACGCGCATGTCGGCCAGGAGAGAGAGCTCGAAGCCGCCTGCTACTGCTGGTCCGGAGATTGCGGCTATGAGTGGTTTGGACAGGAGCATGCGGGAAGGGCCCATAGGACCAAGGCTGTTGAGAGTTTGACCTGTTTTGGGGGAGGTCAAGGGGACGGAGTTGGAAGGTTTTACGGTGTGGAGGTCGTAGCCTGCGCAGAAGGCGGGCTGCTGGGGGCCATTATCGCCTGTGAGGATTGCGATTCTTTGGTCGGGGTCGTTTTCGAAGGCTTGAAATGCTGCGTAGAGTTTGTCGGCTGTGGGAGTGTTGACGGCGTTTCGTCTGTGTGGGCGGGAGAGGGTAATGAGGGTTATGTTGGGGTGAGGGTGGGTGATTTGGACGGCGTTGGGCTCGGGGTCTTGAGACATGATGGTTCTATGAGCTTTGGAGTTCTTGATGGATTTGCTATCAATTCTTCAGTAGTTAGTATATATGTATTGATGGTTGATGTTCAGGTCACTTCTAAGCGTGAGATTCTCGCGGAGTGTGCCTCGGCTTCACGTGTGGAAGGTTGTCCTTGTCGTCGTGCGGTTGCCCTATCTTTCCTAAAGGCCATCTTGTCGTTGCAAACAAGCTCGCAACGCTGTTCCCCCGACAATGCTGATGGGAGAACGAACAAGCATCGGACGTAGGGTATGTGTTTGACGTCTGTATCTCCGGTGCGGGAGTTCTCTACTTTATCCGCTGACTTGTTCCTGGTCTAGCGTGGCCTTGGCATTGACCGCAACTGCTGCTTCAACGCGTGCTTGCTACCAGCGTTCTCGCTCTTCGCATCCTGGCCTTCTTGCATCGGATGGGAAAGACTGGACCATCGCTCAGCATGTCGCCCTCAATTGCCTCTCTCCGTAGCATGAGCCTCGGCTCACATTATGTTGCTATTAAGTCCGAGAGCCAGGTAGACATTGCAGGTGACCGGTCTCACAGAACGCGTGACGGATCCCAGACCGTGATATGCTAAGGATATATCCACGTCTCTACTTCAGAGATGCTTGCCGGCCCGACTCATGAAGATGTGTAGCATCACAAGGTGGTGTCTCGGAGCTGGGCCAGTAAGTCTTCAGTTCAGGATACTGATGAGCCCAAACATATGGAGCCCCTGCGGGACGGTACGCGCGAAGAGCTTCACACGCTGATCACGTAGCCTCAACCCTTAGCTTGTGCGGTAGGCATCAAAGGCGAGGTAATCTGAGTCTCACTCAAAGATCTAGACACCAGCGTGCTCCAGCAAGACGCCAACATGCCCGTCGGCGATTATCAAACTGCTGCAGTAATGTTGCGTGCCCGCGCAATGAGGGTTCGCGCGTGCGTTGCGCTGTACATCTCAAGCACGCACGCACAGGTGCCTGTCACTTCTCTCGCACCTCTCGAAGCGCGTGGAAGCACCACGTACCTTCCACTTACGCAAGATGTCTCAGTATGCGTTGTTTGCCCCGACCAACCTCTTGGTCAAAGTTGTCAAGCATTGTGTAGCACAAGAGAACATTCACAAACGTACCAAAGGCAATTACCTGCACGGCACTTTTCTTTGTCTGTATTTCCTAAGCTCTTCCACGGACACACCGTTATTGCTTGTTAGAAAGCTCACTGTTGAAGTGCAGCAAACAAGATGTGGGATATATGGCTGACCTCGAGCCTCGAGCAGTGTTCTCACAATCAGAAAACACGGAGGTACGCATAGATCTATTCAAGTCGACAGCTACGCCGGCCATGAATCAACGCTCAAACCTCTGGATTCCACGTGCCAATCACAGGCTCTGGGGTGATAACGGCATCTATCGTGGTGTGGTGAAGACGAAAGACAAGGCAGCAGACACGGACCGTCCTGACTATCCCTACAGTGCGGCGTCAAACCAGCTTGGAGAAGGTCATCTACCAGCTAGCGTCTCCTTGGGGACCTGGCTCCCCACAAGAATTAGCGTCAAGGTACATGGGCTGCACGGCAATCGACGGAAGTTCTATCACGGCACAGAGATCGATGGCCTTTACGCTATAGTCATCACCGGTGACACGATTGAGACCTACCAGATCAAAGATCTAGGCGAGATGATCACGCTCACTGATGTTTGGCAAAGCAAAGACGATGGATCTAAGGCTACGAAAGAGAAAGGCAAGAAGCAATCCAAGACTGTGAAGAAGGACCTAAGCGCTGCGATCGAATCAGAGGAGGAAGATGCAGTTGAAGATAGTCCTACCAAGGTGACTACAAAGGCACTATCTGAATCACAGAACGCGAACCCAAGCAAGTCGGGCCGTCAGTCTAAACCGTCCAGTCCTCAGTCAGGCGATAAGCGCAGCAGTAAGGCCGCGGGACTTCCAGACAACGGCAACAACAGCGGAAAAGAATCGAAAAGTCCTTCTCGTGACATGAACGAGCTCTCCAAATACCTCCTGGCATCTCTCGCAACGCAGTCCGGGATCCGTGTCCTTCGAGGCGGTCCTAAACGCGAATCGGCTGCTTTCCCGATCAGCTTCGAGAGGGGCTTCCGGTATGACGGTCTTTATGTGGTTACCGGTTCAAAGTGCGATCCTTTGAGCGACGGATCCAGGCCCTGGACTTGGACACTGGACAGAATACCCGGCCAGAGGGCATTGAGTGCGATTCAACAGTCATCTCCGAGTGCAGCAGATTTGCAAGATCTTGTCGATTGCGAGGAGCAATGGAAAGATTGCAGGAAGAACGGGTGGTCGATGCCGACTTGAAGACCCCCATCGGCATAGAAGACAGAGAGAAGGTAGAAAAGAAGAAAGAGATGAAAGCTGCGGAGAACGATGCGATCAGCATGACTCACTGACCGATCAACGTAGTGATTCTGAATCGCTCGATAGCTTTGCGCCGGAACCTTGCCAGCGCAGAGCGCCCGTTCCGCTTGGTAGCTTCAGGGAACAACAATAGTATTGCATACTTGACATTCTTTTCACTTCCTTGTGTATTTCAGCCGCTACAGTCGTTCATCGCTGCCACGAGACTCCAATTCCATGTTAGAACTTCGTTCTCAGGCGCTGAGCATCCCATCTCTTCGCCGTGTCACTTCTTCGTCGCGCAATACCATGAGGAAGAACAGAGGCCGTCAATGAAGAAATAAGATCTGCATCCGCAGAAAGGTGAACCGCTTGGTCCTTCGATCTGAGAGCTGTCGTCACGCTCTGCTTTAACGTACTCTACAGGTCCCCATCACGCTGAAGGAACCCTCCATACGCCTCGATATGAGCGCATTCACAGTCTTGTACAAACATACAACGTTATACCTCCACATCCTCAAGCTCCTCCTCACCGCCCAACGCCCCGTCTTTATCATCCTCAACCTCGTCTTCCTCTCCCTCTTCAATTCTCCCCTTGTCCCCAACAGCAGGCGGCGGCATTTCTCCTTTCCCCTCCTTCAGAGCTTTCACCTTCGCATTCGTCATATCAAATACATACTGGCCAAGATGTTCCACGTTAACCATCTCGACCACCTTGCCCTCACCTTGCACTTTCTCGTCAACTTTGCGGTCGGTGGGGAACAACTCCCCAGTGACAAGCGTCAATTTGTTCGACCTCTCGAAGAAAGCTCCGAAAGCCTCTCGTAACTCAAGAGACGACTCAAACACCTCTCTCCTCCCAAGAATGTACAGTCCCAACCTCGCTCTTGAAAGCGCGACAGTCAGTCTTCGTAGATCACGAAGGTATCCGGGAGATCTCGTCCTTGTGAGGGATAGGATGATGTAATCATTCTGCTCTCCTTGGTACTTGTCGACTGTGCCGACCCAGCCTGGCAGCCCAAACAGTCGATTCTTCTCGCATCGGTGCTTCAAGACGTCTTTTACCAGCGCTCTCTGCCCGGCATAAGCTGTCAAGATAGCAATCTTCTCTGCTGGATACCCAAGAAGACGCATGTACTGATACAATGCAACAGCATATTCAGCTTCACCCAGATTTTGGATGAAAGCAGGAGAAGGCTCGGTCTCGCCAGCACCTTTGTAGTCTGGAACATCGATGAACTGGTAATCGTATCGGAAGCCTGCGTTGGCGGCGACGAACTCGGGAGCAGTGGAGGTGAACGGGAGGTTGGTGAGTGAGGGGTATCGCCATTTATATAGATCCGCGAGCGTTGGACGACTACGACCTTGTGCGTCGAGGACGATATGTGGGACCCCGAGACGAACCAGGCGTTGGAATAGAGATTGCTCGAGGTTGGCGTAGCTTTTGAGAGCAATGTCCTGAATGACAGGCGAGTTTTGCAGGTGGTCGCCGACGAGCACGACACGCTGGAGTGGGTTCTCGGGTGCCTTGCCGTCCTGCAACCGTGGCTTTTGGAGCACGAATGGCACGAAGTTTTCGATCTCTGTGATTTGTGCGGCTTCTTCCATGATCACGTTGTCGTATTTGAATCCGAGCTGCGCGATTTCTTGGCGGCGAATAGCGGCATGCGTCGATGTCATGGCGATGATGCGTGCCTCCTTGACAAGCAGATAATTGCTCTTGTCACGTTGTGCTCGTAGAATTTCGAATGGCCGGATGTCAGCAAGCTCAGAAAAGATGCGGTTAATATGCCTCTCGCAGCCCTTTGCAGTGTCCACGAGCTGCTCCCGTGTCGCGTCAGGAAGGAACAGAGGTTGCGGTGCATCGGCGAAGAACGCGTGGAAGGGGAACGTGGCGACGATCTGTTCGGATGTGGTATCGGCAGAATCGATGCTGTCCCAGTAACGTTTCCAGCGTGGCTGGACCCAGACCTGGTCGAAATATTCCGCCGTTTCGCAAGTGCTGCCGTGAGCACCAGGAGCTTCAATGCTTGCGGCAAGTCTCTGTACATCAGCAAGGTAGCGTGCACCTCGTTCAACAAAAGACTCAATACGACCGGCTTTGCTGAAGCTCGCTTCAGTAGTTAATTCCTCCTCTCCGTGGCCGAGACGCAGCAGGTGTCGCTCGTCAATGTCCAAAGCCACAATCTTTTGGAAGAGCTGATTGAGCGCTTGATTGGAATGGGCGATCAGAAGTGTGCGCTGCTGTGTGAAATTATGATAGATGTTACTGATGATCTGGGTCGCAACATCAGTCTTGCCAGTTCCTGGAGGTCCAACGATGACTGTCAGGCCAGGCTGAGTGCCAGCGGTTACCGCTTCTACCTGGGTCGGCGTGAAGCGAACATGGTTCAACTTGGGCGCGTCTTCGGGATATGGGCCAGCATTGGGTGGCTCGTACGTCGACACTCTGAACGTCTCTGCTGATGGCGCAGGATCCGGGCCATCCGGCTGGTCTCGTCTCCTCTTCTTGCCCTTCGCGGGAGGAGGCGCGGGGGCAGATCCAGTGTTCTCTAGCACATAAGGCGGCTTTGGAACGGCATCCAGTTTCGGGTCTGGTTCGACGGTTTTGCCAGGCAGGGACTCGATCAGATGTTGCCAATCTAAAAATGTGTCTCGATAGTCGACACTTTGAAGCTTGTTGGGTAGTCGCTTGTATGTTGCAGAAGCGGGATCACCAATTCCCAAGAAGACCTCCTCAAACCATGATGGAACTGGAGCATCGGAGGTAGCCAATTGCTTGATGCTGTCGAGCACAGGGCGGAAATTGTTTTCCCTTGCCCGTCTTCGTACAATCAGATTGATACTCTCATAGACATCTGGCTTGCCACTGGCTTCTCGATCTTTGTCTGCTTTGTAGGACGTGGTGTCAAGTCGTAGTAACAGCCTACGCTGTCTCGGTCGTGGTCCATCGTCCGAGAAGCCCTGGTTGTCCTGATTCTGCTTGAGCACTCTGCTGTTCTCATCAAGCACACTGATGACTTCTGCACATCTGACGCTCTTCAAGCCGAACTTCTCGGCGATCGATTGCTTCTCGGCAGCGCCATTGGTAAGTTTGTGGGCACCGTCTTCAGGATTTAGAGCCAACAAATAGACAGTGTCATCTGGACGTAAGCTTTCCCACTCTCTTCGCAGCCCCGGCTGCAATCTGCTGACATCAAGAATGACTTCCACCTTGACCTCGGCCGGCACAGTCTCGCCTACGCGAGCAGGGACTGTTTCGATGGTTGCAGGCTTCGGTATTGGGATCGCCATTCGCGAGAAACCATCAAACCGGACGATGCCTCCGCCTCTCCGAGGTTGCAATCTCTTGATAGTATCTTCTAAGTGCTTGCGCAGGCTGTAAAAAGCTTCATATCGGTAGAGTGTGAAAGACCTCCACAAAAAGTCTCCAATCGTTAGGTATTGCAGATTGAGCTTCGGTATCGCTAGAGGCTGATTTACAGCATGCTCATGAGCAGGGAGTCGAGCATTTTTGTATAACGCATCTTCTGTTGGCAGGATCTGCAGCTTCCGCATGCGCTCTGTATAGTACGGTTTCCGCTCGATCACAGCGACCAGGATCTCGACAAGGAACGGTCGATCCTGTACGAGTTGTGTAGACTCTGGGTACTCTCTGGTTCGCAGGCCCATCTCCTGACACAGCTGTAGCATCTCATCATCTGTGAGATCTATCAGGTGACCTTCCAGCTCTTCGCGTCGTCCGAGCGCACCATAGTTGTTCAAGATCAAAATCTTGAGCTTCTCGGGTTGTAACTTCATGCCAACCTTTTGCAGTTTTGATATGCTAGCATTCTGAGTCTCCTCGTATTCCTGGCTGCTAAGCTGTCGTCCGGTGTGATCGTCGATAGGAAAGTGCGTGTAGTGGACAAGCAATTCGTAGAAGTCCCGTATCCGCGATTCTTGTTGATACAGCGGCGAGAGTGTAATTGCTGGCAGAAGGTTCAGATCCTGCAGCAAAGTGTTCACGTATCGTCGTGTAGGCAGCTGACTCTGCAAATCACACAGCAACTCCAGGAAGCGTTCGCAGTATGCCACGTCTTCACTCTTTTTGGTTGTAGCATACAACTTGTCGAAAAAGCTCAGCACGAGCAGATACAGCCAACTCCTCTCGAATCGCAGCCTGGCTTGACCTGCAGCATCTGCATTGTCGAATTTCTTCCCTGATGCCCGCCATGCCTTTTGTAATTGTGTGCTTTTCGAGATCACCTTTTCCCTCACCGCATCACTGTGCAAATTGTGCCATATCCCGATCGACACCAGGGGAGCGCATTCTTTGCGCACGACTCCACTGTCCAGACTTTGGTATGCGGCAACGATGAAGGTGAGAAGATGGTCGCGGAGAGGGGTAGCGAGGCTCGCGTCGACGCTCAGGTGCAGCACTCGTCGGAAGAAATCTGCAAACTCATCGGGCGTGTTTGCGAAGAGGGACCATGCGGGCAGGTTTTCGGATCGTTTGGTGTTGACGAGCAAGGCGATGAGAATGACGTGGTGGTTGGAAGCATTCTCGCTGTACCCAGGCCAGAGGTAGCGCTCGAGTGCCTGCAGTTGTTCGAGCAGCAAGAGGGAGAAAGTCGAAAATTGGTCGTCTTGGACAAGCTTCCAGAGCTCATCGATGGTGGCCGGCTGCACTTTGGGCGCTGCAGCAGACGACAGCCAGTTGTCGCGCGCGATTTGGGCAAGTGCATTGTCGCCCGTCAGGTCGCTGATGCCCGGCCGCGCCATGTTCGGTGCTGTTTCGTCTGCCTGCGACGGACAGACGCGTGGAATCGCAGCAACAGCCTCAGCACGTGAAAGTGTCGACCAGAATTAATCGAATCCAACTTGACGTCGAGGTGCGCGCTGATTGGCCAATGCCCTGCTTCTCACGACCACCACACTCGCACAGCTTCCCACGGTCGCCGCACCGCACCGCACCACCACCACACGCACACTCTCCACCATGGGCGAACGACAGGGCGAGGTCATCTCTGTCACCGAGGGCCCCGAGCTGGGCGAGACCGGCAGGCCGCAGGTGCCCGCAAAGCGTCTCAATGGCGATTATCCCGTGAGACTCCTCTCATCTTCCAACCACTCCTCCTCCGCTCGCACCACTGACTCTTCTCGCCCCAGCTTATTGACTCCGATCCACACTTCAAACGCGTCGTAGGCTACGCTCGCCCCTCCGACTATGCCAGTGGTGCTGCTCTGGCCGCCGCTGGGCCAGCTCTCATGTACTGGTTCGAGCGCATCTCCCCCTCAGAAGTCGGCCGCGGTGGTTTCGCACAGATCATGCGTCTACAAGGCGCCGTTGGAGCCGCCGCTGGATTCTTCTACTTTTACTCGCGCTCCATCAACCGCTTCTACGGCTTCTCAGAGAACCGACGCGAAATCGAGATGGACATGCGGGAGATGACCGATAAGGTCAAGCGAGGGGAGCCTCTGTACGGACAAACGACCTTGACCGAGTATATGCAGGGCGCCGCGTCGCGACAAAGTCGGTACTCGGGTACCTTCCTGCATGTGATGCCGTGGTTCAACTTCGTCAACCATAACCAACACGGCGTGGATACGGCGAAATACTACAGAAATGCAGAGTGGGAGCTGGAGCAGGAGAAGCAAGGGAAGAGCTTGACAGACATGGCCAAGGAGAAGTATCAGCAAGCGAAGGAGAAAGTTGGTGCGAAGTAGGCGGGTTGACTACGCAGTAAGCGGCCAGGAAAGGCTTTTCTATATGTTGTGCAACGCTCGCGAAGAAAGAAGCCGGAGCTATCTATCAGTGAGAATGGCGTAGAAAGGGTGGAGTCAAGGAAATGACGAAATGTACAGCTTCAACTACCTTTTCGTTACGAAGGGCCTGCGGTGAGAGTACAAACAACATGGTGATTTTGCTGACGAAGAGGCTCAAAAGTGTCGACGTTCAAGTATGGGCTGCATAGGTATGTACTAACAGTTGACTCCGGAGTCTCGAAATATGTTCAAGCTGCAATTAAGTCAAGATGCGATTCGGAAGGGGCGGCGCTCAAGCTGCTCGAGGCTTGACTGTACTTGCATACCCTACGAAACATACGAGCTGGCGCATTCAAGTCCGAATCATACCACGATGGCGATAGAACTCATCCAAAGCTTTCCAGCGTAGACCGCTATCAACGTGCCTCTACTCAACGGACAATGTACAAACACGACTACTCAAGCACATCCGAGGGCCCGGCTGGGATTAAAAAAAAACCGTGAAAGCGCCAAAATGTGTAAAAGTTCGACTTTACCAAATCGAAAGCACAGCACAGCACAACATGTTCCAAGCTCTCTCGCGGTGGTAAAAAGAGAGCAATAATGGCCTATCGCGATATACCCTTCCGCTAAAGCAAAAGAAGGAGAAATGCTACCTGCCGGACTTGAACCAGCATTCCGTAGACGTGCGGGACGCTGGGGGACCCAGGATGCCGTCTACGTGCCCTATCCATTAGACCAAAGCAGCCGAGAACGGACATTTCAAGGGCTATGATACACTCAAGATCCTGAGGTACATTGAAACCCGATTCGCGGAAAATCTTTCTGCTTCCGCTTCTGCTATAACTCGTCTTTGCAGGGCAGATGTGGAAGCAAAAAAGAAATGCCGCGGATCGGATTCGAACCAATGCCTTCAGCTGCACTCGCTATCACTCTCACACGTCTCCCGCCCTGCCGGCCCTCGCAGAACCTCATCAAACGTTCCTCGTCTCAAGCTATGCTGGGGAACTGACGTGTTGACCACTACACTACCGCGGCGATTTCGATGTATTGGACGGCGAAAAGTTCCATGATAATGTCACAAGAAGTGAAGGTGTTATGAAGAAGGTGCGTGTGACATCGTTTGTAGGTGGAAAGTTCACTTCACTTACAAAGCAAATGCAGGTACGGCGGGATTCATCACAGCGGAACATCATTGCACGAGCTGATAGTGGAGCCTATGTGACCCACCAGCTAACAGCCGAGCTGAGCTATCCTGAATCCTTTGGATCCTGTCTACGTTTATCTCAAGCCCATTCTTGTTCTTCACCATGTGCAACACTCTGATCACCACAAACTAATTTTCACGGACCTCCAACCAAATCGCCACTAACACAGAATTACAAGCATCCTGGACGAAGAAAGTATGCCTCGACGCGACGTAGAATTCAAAACCATCGACCAAGTCACCCTGCGCGGATGGCTCTACACACCAGGAAATACTCAACAAACACCAACAGATATCAGTAGCAACATTCCCCCCGATAATGGAGCCAAAAATCCCATATCATGCCTCATCATGACCCACGGCTGGTCTTGCGTGAAAGAAATGGATCTTCCCCGCTTCGCTGAAGCCTTCGCGTCCACCCTCTCTATTGCTGTACTCATCTACGACCATCGTAGCTTCGGATCCTCAGACACAAAACCTGGCTGCCCCGAGCGAGAGATTGTGCCTTGGGAACAGCAGAGCGATATTTCAGATGCCGTGTCCTATCTTCAAGTCGAGTGTTCGGACTTCATTGATCCCGAGAGAATCGCCCTTTGGGGCTACAGTTTCGCTGGTGGACACGCAATCACCGTTGGGGCGAGTGATCCGAGAGTCAAAGCTGTAATCGCCTGCGCGCCTGTTGTCAGTGGCTGGGGTCAGGCGAGGAGGATCATCAGGCCAGAAGTGTTAGGATCAACATTGAAGGCTTTTGAGGAAGGTGCGTATGAATGCAATATTCCACTCCCATATTACATTTCGTGCATTCCCATCGTGACTCTTGCAACCACTCTACTGCAGTTACTCTCATCATCTAACAAGATATCACAGACCGCAAAGCCCGCTATACTGGCAACAACCAACCTATAACCCGCATCCCGGTTGTCTCCTCCGATCCCTCCGGGATCGCCTCTCTCGCTGCTCCCGAAGCCTACGCATACTTCTCCAAGTACGATAAGTCCAACAACTTCTCCTCAACCTGGGTCAACGATATGACGCTCCGCACATCCTATCTTCCACTATTCCACGAGCCCCAAGGATACATTCAGTACATCTCTCCTCGTCCGCTGTTGATGATCGTCATGGACCGCGATGCGCAAGCCATGACGGACTTGGAGTTGGAAGCGTATGAGAAAGCGCGAGAGCCCAAGGAATTGCAAATGTTGAAGGGAGGGCACTTTGATTTATTCAGCGAAGGAATTTTCGAAAAGGCAGTGGAGAAGCAAATTGACTTTTTGAGGAGATGGGTTGTCGATTCGTAGACGATACATGTAGTTTCAAGGCTTGAAGGCAATACGAAAGTCATTTGCGATGTCTGTACACTCTATACTCACAGATCGTCCTCGCCGAAGCACGAGGAACACACATTATTGACGCTCAATCTACCTTACCGAAGACCCTTCCCCATCTCCCCTCGGACTCAACTCCTCCACAATATTCTGCGGATCCTTCCACGCCAGGCTCACATACTTCGTATGACTGCCCCTCGCCACCAACTCATCCTTCTCATTGCGAAACACAATCGACGTATACGCCAACGTTTTTCCAACTGTAATCGCGAAACTTAGTAGCATCTCCACACTGACGGGGCCAATTCAGGCAAAAGAAATGGAAACCTACATTTATCACACTTCACCTCCGCCCTGATCAAATCTCCAACTTTCCCTCCCGAATTGAGATATGTCACATTCAAATCCGTGCTTACGCCAGTCGCGAAAAGGCCTCGTGAAGCTACGGCCAAGGAGCCTCCGAGGTCGACCATCGAGGCAATGGTGCCGCCATGAAGGATTTTGAGGCGGTTCTGGAAGATATCAGGTCGCCGTTTAGAAGCGAGGCGGTAGGGCAAAAGAGCGGGAGATGGGAGGCTGTCACGTACAGTATGATGCTTCTCGATATCCAATTCGAAGTTCACCGTTCCCGGTCGAGCGGCCGTGATGCGGAGCTGCAAGGAAGACGCAAA
Source organism: Cercospora cf. flagellaris (assembly GCA_005356885.1). NCBI lineage: Eukaryota > Fungi > Ascomycota > Dothideomycetes > Mycosphaerellales > Mycosphaerellaceae > Cercospora > Cercospora cf. flagellaris. Next base: position 653,116 of record RJLU01000009.1, on the reverse strand, counting down.
ATTAGGACGAGGTCAATGAGCTGCGATCTCAATAATCGACATGCAAACGCGTCTTTTCTGTTCGCGGGCTGTCCTGGAGCACCTCCTAAGCCATATACGATTGTCTGGCTTGAAAACGGCGTGGCTGCGCTGCAGCTCGTTGGAAGAGATAATCCTTGTACGTGGCGCTCGCCATTGGAAGACGCAAACCCAATACCAAATCATAGAAAGGGGCAACATACACCATCAAGTAACCTATAGCACCGCTATCAGCGAGATAGAACATGCAACAAGATGAGCAAGTAATACCTCGGCTCCAAACCCGAATTGGCCCGGAAAGACTCCCAGACAGAGCGTACAAACGGAAGACACTTGGTACTCATGATGTTGGCTAGAACGACAGGTAAAGACAGGATGTATTTTGGTAGCAAGTGATTAAGGGAAAGGCAGCATTGACCGCTGCAGCTGCAGCACGAGAGCGACAGGCGTGGCTGACAAAAGTGGGGAACGAACTTGATGCCGTAAGCAAAATTGAGGCTTGCAGCTGAGCGCACTCAATATCCTCAAGCAAAGAGAACGAGAAGAACGAGACACAAGATTTCAGTACCAATTCGCCATTCGAAACAGTATCTGCACCCTATATTGACTGAGCGCAAACCCCTGCCTCCCGGTGCGTCACTAACCCAATATCTCGCGTCGGTACACTCAATCCACCCTCGAATGGTCGTCGGAAAGCATCAACTCGTCACAAGTCTGGGGAGAGAGTCTAGACATTAGAATCGTGATCATCGACAGCGTCCACGTAGCGAAACCCACGAAGCCGCCCTTGACCATCATTCCATCCGCATCCCAGCATCAGCTCATTCATTACCGGCAGTGGCTATCAAAGCCGCCGCGCCCGAAGCCAATGCCCTCTCTCTCCCACTCGTGTCGAGAAGACATCCTGAAAGCAAAGAAGAAGCAGAAACGCAGCGCGATCAGTCCATGTCTAGAGCCCGTGATGAACGCCGTCGCCCGAAAAACATTTTTGCTGATCCCAAAATGCATCGCAAGTCGCTGCGATTCGCAATGACCAGTTGAATGCAAACACCTCTTGTTGCCGTGCATTGTCGAGAAAGAACTTTTACAACACGCAAGAAGCGAAGCGCAAGCACGCGTCAAAAAGCAGCGATCCTCTTTTCTATCCCTCAACCCCGCGGAAATGCAGATTAGTAGTCGTAATATTGGTAACACAGTCCGAAGCGTAGTGGATACAGTCGTACTCTCCTAAAAGCAGCGCAAAAGGGGTATCTCATACAGCAGTCTCATCCTTCTCAGCCGCCGTGGGTGATTTTGATCGGTTCCGAGCGGCTGGCGGTGATGCTGCTTCGGACTGTGCTTCCTCGGGCTGATCTCCAGAGGCATCGAGGCTAGCGAGGGCGCTGCGAAAGATGTCAGTAAAAGCTGGGCCCGTAAAAGAGCACATGATGACTTACCTAAATGCATTTTGAGCAGTAGCGGGCTCTTCTTTCTTGTCTCCAACAGGAGGAGTGTTCGTCCTGGATGTTCCAGTTGAGCCAGGACCTAGACCGCCAGCGCCACGTCTGCTGCCAGTTCGAGGACCCAGACCAGCCGGACCAAGGCTGCCACCAGGACCGAGTGAGCTGCCTGAGCGTGGGTTTGATCCACGAGCCTGGAGCTTACGAAGATCGTCCATGGCAACGTTGGTTCGGTTGTAATCCTGTGGTGGTGGCATGCCACCGGAGAAGTTGCGAGCATCGCCGCGACCAGCTGGCATGCGGCCACCTGGAGCACCACCACGAGGACCCTTGGCCTTCTCGGCCTCGGCCTTCGCCTGCGCGAGGGCTGCTTCGTCGTGGATTTCTTGAATAGTCTTGGGGCCCTTCGCTGAGTCCTTGCCCTTCCAACCTGCTTTGCGGAGATCGATGAGATCGAGAACCATGAAGCGTGGTCTGCTTGGAAGGTTCTTGTTTTGCATGATTGCTTGGTCAATGCGATCGAAGTAGGTCTTCATGAGCTGTTGACCTTGCTCTTCTTCGTCCATGGTGGAACCGACAGACCTGAGCAGAGTGGTCAAATTCTCAATAGCGGCCTCGTCTGGGTCACCCTCGAAGTTGAGCAGACGCATAACACATTCGTGCATGATGCGAAGCGTCAGCATGCGCAGCTTGTACAGCTGGCCGATGAACTGAATCAAACCAAGACCACGACGTTTGGCGGCAGCGGCAACGTAGTACTCGTCGGACAACAGAGCAGCCTCTTGCGACTCGCCCTCAGGCTTGTCTGGGAGATTAGCCTGCCATCCACGCTCGAATTCCTCCTGGCAGCGGTTGAGCAGGTACTTTCGGAAGAGAGCACCGCCGACGACGGGGTTACCATTCTTGTCCTTGATGGTTTCGTCGCGGATCTCAGTGCTCATGGTAGTCAGCATCTTGTGACAGAACTTGGCGTACATGCCAGCCCAGTGTGCTTCGTCGCAGGCCTTCTCAAAGGTGAGCTGAATGACCTGTCGCAGAGTGCGGCCGTCAACTTCGTGCTTCGACTGGGCGGCAATCTCGAGAATTTGGTCCGAAATCTTGTCGAACTTCTCTGGAGTCATCTTGTTCAACGCGGCCTTGACCTTGCGCTGCACCATGTCAGGAGCCATCAAGCCAGATGGGTCGGGTCCGGAATTCGATGGGCCACCATTACCCTGGAGACTCATTGGCTTCCAACCGCTCTGGGTGACCTCGATCGGCTTAATTTCCATGTGTGCAGTAAGAGGCATCTTGCTCGCGTCGGCTTGCTCCTGGCGCTTGCTGTGCTGGCGGTCATTCCTACTGCCGCCTCGGCCACCGCCTCGAGAGCTCTGCTGTCGTGAGTTCATGTTGCCCATCTGCAGACTGCTATTGCTGCGACTGATACCACCAGCCTGACCCATACCAACAAGTTGACTTGGCACACGACCCGCTGGCATGCCAGGGCGACCGCCCATGGCGCCCATCTGAGCGGCCTGGAATCGTTGCTCCGAAGTAGTACCTCGAGCATTGCCAGTACCCATTGGCCCGGCAAAGCTGCCCATGGCGCCGCCCATAGGTCCGCCAAAGGGCTGCCCACCGCGAGATCCTTGACGCGATCCCATGTTGGAAGGCGTGCGCGCGGGAGTGCGAGCAGAATCATCGCTGGGTCCAAGCGTGTCCTTGACCTTCTGGTCCCAGTCGACAGACGGCTTCTCCTTGAAGATGTTCTGGAATTGCAGCAGGAAGGATTTGTCGTAAGCATGTCCTTTACGAGCACCGTTGGGGTTGAGAGCTGGGTTGGGCGATTTGAAGCCGTCGGGGTACTTGGCCTCCTCCTTCAGTTCGAGGAAACGCGAAGACTTCAGTGCCTGCATACCAGGGGTCGGCTCTGCACGTTCCACGGGTTTGTTCGTCTCGAGCTTGAGGTGAGCAGGTTTGGGTTTCGAAGCTCCTGCGCGTGGTGCCGCAGCGGCAGGGGTCGACTCGGCGGGCTCTTCTGATTCCTTCTCAGACGTGGGTGTCTCGGTCCCGCTTGGAGTGGCTGCTGACGAGCCTTGAGGACCAAGTGTGGTCTTCTTCAGCTGTGCGAACATGGATTTGGCCTCCTCATCCACGTCTTTCTTGTCCGCAGCCTCGCGTTCACGCTCGCGCGCCTCCTCTCGCGCCTCGGCCTCGCGCTCTTGCTGCTTGAGCTTCTCGTCGAGGTTGGCCTTCTCTTTCGCCTCACGCTCTGCCTTCTCCTTAGCCTTCTTCTCCTGGTAAGCACGCTCACGCTCTTCCTCTTCCTTCTCCTCAGCGGCGTACTTGGCTTCCATCTCCGCGATCTCACGCTCCAAGCGCTCGTCTTCCTCTTGCTGCTTGCGTGTCTTCTCGGCCTCCTCGTTCTCGAGGGCCTTCTTCGCAGCCTCGGCATCTTCTTCTGCCTTCTTGTCATCAGCGGCCTTGGCTGCGGCCTTCTCTGCTTCGGCAGCAGCCTCCTTGACCTGGGTTGCGGCGGCCTCCTCAGCCTTCTTCGACTCGGCAGCCTTGTCGGCAGTCTCTTTCGATTTCGCCGCCTCGGCTTCTGCAGCTAGCCGCTTGTCCTCGTCGATCTTCCTCTTGACCTGCTCGGCAAATGCATTCTTGGTGCTCTCTGAGGATGGCGCGCTCTTGCTTTCGGCGCGGTTGTGGTTGTTACTACCTGCTCGTGGCGGTGGGGTCGGGGCGTTCGGGGTGGACACGATGACTGGACCTTGCGAGGAGCTTTGGGCAGGAGTGGCAGGCTTGGTGAAGTCGATGGCGTTGCCGTTAGCATCTGTGATCTTGATCGCATTGCTCTTCTTCACGGGGCGAATGAAGCTGCTGCTTTGAACAGGGGTGGCAGGGCCAGGGCCAGGAGTGCCAGATGGGACTGGAGCGGTCTGCGCGGGAGTCTGAGGGTGGCTAAGACTCGAGGCCGGACGCTCGGATGCCTGCGAAGGTGTGCGAGCCATGCCGGGCGCCGCGGAGGGATGGAAAGGTGGTTGCATGCCGGCGGCATTGCCTTGGAATGGACTAGGGTAGCCAGGACGAGGACTCTGTGGCGGTTGCCCATAGTACTGTGGTGGGTAGTAATATGGGTTATAGTGGCCACTCGAAGCATCGTACGGCGGCATGCCATACATTTGCTGTTGCTGCGACGAAGTTAGATTCAAATTCGACTCGAGATTAGCTGGAGTAGATTCTTTGGCGTCCCAAGTTGGCGCGCCCTCTTGCAGCGGACTGTCCGGCCTGTCGCTCGTTGAGCTGACTTGTCGGCGTGGTCGCGCCGGGTTAGAGGGCGCCTTGGTCGGCAAAGCTGGAAGAAAAGAGGGGGAATTTACTTGTTGGGGATGCATGGGGTAGCCGTGTTGCTGATAGTGCATCTGCTGGCCCTGCATCTGTGGTTGAGCGTTCATCGGAACGGGACTTGCGCGTGCTGCTGGGCGCCCATATGGTGACCCGGGTGGCTGCTGAGGATTAAATTGTTGGGGGAATGAGTTACGTGGTGGTTGGCCTTGGAGGTTCCGGTATTGTGCGCCGGGTGAACCCATATACTGCTGACCCGGAGTGAATTGCTGGCCTCGACCGCTACCGCGGCCTTGTGGCGGGAAGCCGGGTCGCATGCCTTGGCTGCTCAATTCACTCTGCATCGAGTGCGATGATGGACGTCTCTCGTGGGCAGGAGCGTTAGCCGGAGGGATGTGGCCATGTCCGCGCATCTTCAAAAGTTGAAAGTTAGTTTGCGAGCACCAATCAGATGACGTGCACGAGTGATGACTTACAGTTTCGGTGTCCGCGGGCAGACTGCCAAAAGCGAGGCCGCCGTTGTTCTGGTTTGGCAAACTGGACGGCGGGCGGCCGCCGCTTGCTGCCGGCTGTGGGATAGGCGAAGGTGAATGGGTCGGCGTGGTCACGCGTGGGTCCTGGCGCGGCTGTTGCAGAGAAGCACTGTGCGAATGTTGAGGCGCGCTGGCCTGTTCGCCGCCCTGTGCGCTCATCATGCCAAAGTTGATGGAAGGACGAGTACCATTCTGACCGACAGGACCTCCGTTCGGGAAGCTGCCCGAGGCGCCAGAAGCGTTGATCACGACAGATGTTTTGCGGGTGTGATCAGCAGTGTTCGAGGTGCCATTCGATACCCCGTGAGCTGGTTGCTGAGAGCCTCCTTGCGCCATCGAACCGTTCAGTTGAGCGTCGTTCGACTTTGCTGCATTTTGCGCTGGCGCAGAGGCTCCAGCCGATGTTGGTGGAGTCGCCGTTTTGGTAGCGTTGGCGTACGACTTCACTGCGGGCTGTGAAGACACAGCTTGCGGCAGCGAGGAAGTCGTACTGGCGGTAGTGGCGGAAGGCGTGTTGGCGGTTTGAGAGGCGCTGACTGGAACTGTGGAGTCCCCAGATGTCGCGCTTGTCATGAGATGGTCGGGTCTTGCTCGAGCGGTCGCCGGGAGTCGGGCGGCGAGCGGAGCGGAGTGCGCGTGGTGGTGCGAGAAGGACAGCCGGGAAGGGAGAGAGCGAAGCGAAAGGCCTGCTCTCGAGTGCGCGTGGTATTAGATGCTCGTGAATGAGCGGAGAAGAATTTTGGGATGCGCGAACAGAGCGAACTGCAGCGAGTGGCCGTGTCGGAGGGTGCGGCTGCACGTGTGACGACGGCGGCGGCGGTGGAGGGGGGAGGCGACGGCGAGGACGGTCGTGGTGATGCCGAACTGCGCTGCGGGTGGTATCTGGACGATACACACACGAAATACTGACGGGTGGTGTCAGTGGTGGTGGAGGGCAGAAGCGAAGTCTGAGAAAGTGCTGCTCTTTCCAAAAATCTTTCATACAGGGGTCGGCTGCGGCCGCTTGGCGGCGACCAAAGTCACAACAGCGCTCTGCCTCAACATCCTCCTTCGTCTCGTCGGACACAGGCCGACTCATGCCAACGGGTCGCTCGACTCGCGGCTTTGTGACACGGCGCACACAGTTGACTACAAATTCGCACGTTGCCGTCGCGCACACGAATTTCCCACCGATGCTGCCCCCTGGTGCCGACGCGCGTAAACACACCAGCTTCCCTAGAATAATACCTACAGGACGTCGCTCGACACACGTCGCGGCATCGCTATTTCCAGCGTGCGCGCGTCAGACAGACTGCGTGCCCGAGTCGCTGCGCAGCGCTGCACCACTCACCACGTCGCACCGGCCGGCCGTTCGCGCTGGCTTTGTTGGCGTGGTGCTCCGGCAACAATCGCAAGCCCTTCCACCTCCCGCACCTCCTCGTTTGTACAGCTCCTCAACATGCGGATGTGATCCAACATCCGGCGGCCGAGTCGCCGCGGAGCATTGCACGGGACGAGTGTCGAGTCTCGCGGGGTTCAGACCCTCGGTGAGTATGCGATGACGGTGCTATTTCAGATCTCACTGTCGAGTCTTCACCAGCAGCCTGTGAGCTGCTGCTCCCACATGCAAACCACAATGAGTCAGGGCTCTGACGTGGTGGAGGATGCGGCAACATGCAGTCGCCTGCATGAATGATGTTGCTCTGCCGCTGTCGAAGCTGGCCGATTGGCTGTGCGAGCTCACGACCGCCACTCTCCGCCACACTTCCTGTCGACCGGCAGGCGTGCTGTGGTTTGCAGTGATGATTTCGAGCGAGACATGTCCCATCGACTCGGCAGCAGAAGCACGCACATCCTCACAGGCCGCTGGCACCAGCTCGGGCGTGCTCCCCCAAACGTGCAATCGGATCTGGTGGAAACTTGCTGACCACAACCGCTACCAGTATCCCAGTGCCTGCACCCCTAATTCCACCCGCGCACCCCATCGACACCCTCTCATCGTTTCGCAGCCCGGCAGGCGAGCGACCTCTGGCACCGGCGCGCTCAGGAGAACGCAATGCCGCATCTCCGCGAAGATCTGGATAGATTTCATCTCGACTGAAACCGGCTGGCTAGGATATGCCTGCCGTGTGGCTTCGGTCCGACGGCAATGCTTCCATGTGCCGCGCTAGAAGGAGTTTATTGCCATTCACGTCTTCACGTGTCACACGAGTCTCTGACGACGTCGTTCTTTGCACCTTCCCGACCAAGGCACGTAAAGTGAAGGAGATTGCCCTACTCACGTTCTTTGGAACGGTCGCCCAGTGGCAGGCTGTCCGCCCGTGGGGGATGTGAGACTCTGTGCGGGCTTACATCAGATCTGACGACGATTGCACCGCAACTTCGTCGCGTGGTGAGGATCCGTGCCTGACATCTGAAACTGAATGTGCCAGGAACAGATCTAGCATTGACCCGAGCCTTTCCTGCTCAATTCGGAGCTATAGCCATACATGCTGCACATGGCTAGGTGCGTTACTTTCGCACATACCCTACTACATCAATGATCAGCCCTGGGCGCGCCTGATCGCTGGCGGCTTTCCTGTTAGCAGCGAAGCTCGCGTCGCGATGAGCTTCTGTGCTTCGTGTTCGTGTTCGAACAGTTCTAAGCGATGCCCAGGTGATCCCCTCGCGAGCAGGCTTCGGCTCGAATTTCCACGCCTCTGTTGCCCGACGCTGTGAACAATAGCTTTCGGGAGCGAACTAAGAAGCAGCATGTTGAGCCGACATTCGACTTGTAGGTCAGCGGCCAGCTTGCAGGTCCCTCTACAGACATGTGACTCCAGCGCAATCAGCAATTGGCCGAACCAGCGAGACAAGCTTGTCCTTCGGTATTGCATCTACAGGATTACCTCGCCTAAATGCACTCCTCCCTCAACTCTAGAGCAACGTCACGGCGATCTGGCGACAGAGAAAGGTATCTCGAAACGCCTTTTTAGCTTTTGTTCTCTTCAGGCGATGATCAAAGCAGGGCCCAAAAGGGTGCTGGTGCAGTCGCTCATGACCAGCTACTGGCGCTATGATTGACCCTCCCTCGTATCTTCACTTTAGCCTTTCGCCGAAGCAGCTTTGTCAAGGAAGGGATCCATGTCGCCGTGTTCACCAGCGTTTCTGGTACACTCTCGATGCGAAGTCAGTGGGCTCGCCAGAAAGGGAGACACTGGAGGCGGCGAAAGAAGTGTCGGAAAATCTGGTGCGCTCAACAACGTCAGCGAGCACGGGTACACTGACGACGGAGAATTCCCACGCCGAAGTCGAAAGTCCCCCAGTCTTAGCGAACTCCCATGACCCTAACTGCACGATATACAAGGCACGTATGTACAGTAGCTCTTGACAGCTGTGACAGCATGCCCATCACACGCAATGCCCTAATCCAATACACTGCTCCCTCGATGACTTCACGCAACAACAACAACAGCACAGCGGCAATATCGCGCCGTGGGCGCTTCGGAACGAACACCGTCAACATCGTCACAGAATGCAACCCCTCTCACCACCGGACGTCGAAATAAGCGCGCGGCTCACGCAACAAGTGCCAACCAACAAGTGCGATCCGTGGCCAAACGAGACTAAAAACCTGCCCTGGCTAGTCTAGTACGCCGACCAGGGCCAACGCCAATGCCTGTACCCCCAACCACAACCCCTTGCAAAAATCGCACATCGGTCCGCCGGGGGCTTCTTCACGAACGGAATAGTCCATGAGACCAGTAGCCCTCTTGTCGGTTGCATCGCCATGCTGCCCGTCGCATCAGCAAGCAGCAGGGATCTGTTCGCCATGATTTTCACAGAGTACTGTAGTAGACTGCCACTAAAAACGCAATGACGAACGGGATTGAATCCAGACCAAGATTAGCAACAGCTCTAGCAACCCGCTCGGCGCTGGCCCATTCGCGTGCAAACACGGCACGAACGCTCCGTCTCGTCCCACGGCCCGACTTCGCTGGTCGAGAGTCCAGAAGAGTCGGAAGCAGGACACTAAGAGGGGCCGTTGTACGTGATGTTTGTTGTTTTGTTGGCAGTTTCGGTGTTCTTGCTTTCGCTATTTTTTCTTTCTTCTTCGCCGACCCGGGGAAGCAGATTTATGCAACAGATCCGGTTTTTTTTTTGTTCGGGCATCTCCTGGCCCTGGCATTCTGCTGCGCTAGTCGATGTAGTTCTGTTTCAATACGCGATCGAGATGGTCAGGATGCTGCTGGTTAGTCTCAGGGGTGGTTGTGATGATGTATTGTAGGTATGCGGACAGTGGATCCGACGTCTGTCTAGTTTTCGAGTTCACTAGACAGGTGGTGCTGTGTTGTGATCGAAACGATGCGGCAATACTGCTGGCAAAATTGATGACCGGCGAGATGCTTGGACACAATGCTCAAGATGGCTAAACCGTAATTCTATCTTGGAAGCTCTGTGTCAGGATCTTTGCGCATGCGGGTAATGGAGAGAGTCAAGTCTGTGTGGCGCTCTGTTGGCTGATTCTCTTCACTTCGTCTGTTTCTGGTTGAGAGAAATTAAGCTATACTACCCTAGATGTCCCAGTGTGAGCCGGCTGGGATCGGTGAGAAGAAAAGTCGAAGTTTGGAAATGTGAAAAGTGCGAAGTGGGTATCCGCGAAAAGCACCGCTGCTCTGTCCTGCGACATTCAAGATTTTGCGACATCCATCGTTATCAATAATGATCGTAATGTCGCCGTGACAGCCATCTCCACAGTTTAATTTTGCTGCAGCGGCCTGTGTCGTCGTTCCTCGTTTCTAATGGGGGACTCCGAGTCCCCTACTGGCGGTTCAGTACGAAGAAGGTAGAGTCTGACTCTGACTGCTGCCGACATGGTTTCCGTGCACATATGACTGAGCCGTGCCTTGTGATGCATGGTATCCATGCTGCTGCTGTTGTGGTTGGGACACTGGCTCCGTGACCTGTCCATGCTGTGCATAATTGCTGTGGTAACTTTCTGACGAATACTGTCCCCCGTAGGAAGCATATTGAGAAGTGTTGCCTGGAAGGTTTGTGGTAGGATATTGCGGGTACGAGACTGGAGTTGATCTGCGAAATTGCTCTGGTTCTGTCGATGAGTAGCTGCCGGGCATGGGCGTCTGATACTGATGCTCGCCTGGCTGGAACGGCCCAGCTTGCGAGTCTGTTGGGGTCAGCAATGCGCATACGTTATGAGCTGACATTTGACTCACACGAGAAACCGAGCCCGTGCGGCCCTGCATCGCCGGACCCATGACTGGTCGTGCTCTGATATTGTGGGCGCTGGTGCGCATAGCCATGTTCCGAGAAAGAAGCTGCGCGCTCCGGAATATGGCGAGGTTGCGCGCTCGCACTCGTCAAGTGGGCATATGAGACACTCGATCGGAGCGGAGACGATGTCGGCTCGCCCATTGTCCGGCCGAGCCGCTCGTGCAATGGCATTCGTTGAAGGTGTTGTGGCTGTGAAGGATATGGTGTGTGGCCGACTGCTGGCAAGCCCGTAGGTAGACGTCTGGAACTATCATAGGGCGCCGAATTGTGCAGCACATAAGGAGATACGCTGCCCGCGACAGATCCTGGGGAGATGTGATCGGATGCGGATGGTGGTGGAGTGAAGGCAAAGGCACCCAGGGCCGGGCTCACGCCTGTTGGGCTGGCATATTGCTGGCCATACTGTTCATACTCTGGGACACGGCGCATGGTATCGAGGGTAAGGGGACGACCTCCGCCATTATCACCGTAGCCGTACGCGCCGATTGTCGAGATCGGGGCCCCGACTGACGGTGCCTGTGCGCCATATGCTGAATGCAGTGCTTGTGTCGTGTCGAAGTCGGCAGGCAACGCTCGCGATCTCAGTACTCGCTCTCGGTCCTCGTTTGTCAATCTTTTCAGCTTCGCTCGGCTACCTCTGGCGTCAGTGCAGTTCCGTTCACTGAGTCGAATTAGGACCACTATACCGATTCTGGAACCAGACTTGGACTTGTCTGGCGCTCAACCCAGGGATCTCTCTTGCAAGCCGTTCTCGATGGGCCGCGTCAGGATGCGCCTGTCGCGCAAACTCACTCATAAGGAATCTCGTCTGGTTGTGTGTCAATCTAGAGAATGTTAGCGCTGATGCCCAATGGTTCGGAACGCCGCTGTGGCTAACCTAAATCGCTTCATCTTCCGCTTTTGCGCACGGATCTCTGCAGCTGTCATGGGCGGCTTTTCGGTATCATCATCTTCTTCCTGATCCTCAACGCCAAATTCCTCGATCTCGTCGTCGTCATCGTGCTGGTCTCGCGACAATGAAGCTGGCGAGCGAGGAGTCAAGCGGTCGCGTGGGCTAGTTGCCGCCGACCCATCAGTCCCTACCTGGCCAGCATGAGCGCCAACGAGATGATGTATCGATGATGTGACCCGTTGCTGCGAGTAGTGGGAGCCTGAGTGCACAGTGTCCTGGCCTTCATCATCGTAAGGCCCGCGATGATGAGACCTTGAAGTTGGATCAGTCACGGTGTGCGAGTAAGCGCGATTGGTATCGTGAGAAACCCCGAGCGACTCGTAGGGTCGCGGCGGCACCTGTTGGTACTTGTAGTCGTGATGTTTGGTCGCAGCGTCCGACATACGCGGGGAATTTGGCGGCGAGAGTGGCACCTGGAATCGCTCGAGAAGCATTTGAGACGCCTCTCCTCAAACTAGCCATCGTCAGCCGTGCCAGATACGCTATGGACACCCTCACTCACCAGAACGCTGATCTCGCAGTCGATTGTGATCAAGGACTGCAGGTGTCGAGTAATAAGAGCTCCTGTAGCGCAATTCAGGAACGACAACGAATGTCGAGCCCGAGTCTCTCGGCGTATATTCACTGGCCAGGCGCTTTGGATCGTTGTCGTCGACCTGTCGTCCCAGGGTGATTGAACGTTGCGAGGTGAGCAACTGTGCAGCCGTTGGAGCAAGAGTGAAGTTGCTTTGCAAGCAATAAGCGGCCCGCTGCGTCCGTATTGATGCTGGGAAGAGGCGAGTGTAAAGAGCAGATCGTATCGTCGAAGGAATGGCAAGCAGTGAAGGACAGATTGTGGCTGACGATAGCCTGCCAGGTACTTCAAGGGAGGCGCCTGCGAAAGCGTGGAAGACTTGGAAGGAAGTGGATCCCAGCGGGAGGTGTTCGAGGCTTCAAGCGGTCGTACAGGGAAGTCGTCTGAACTAATGGTAGTGCGCTCGCGACGACCAGGTGCGCCTCCACAACAGTGCCAGATTGTTCAACGCCGGTGACCAGTGCCCCGACTGTCGGATTCTGCTGAAGCAGATAGATGATCGATTGATTGCGTGCGCTTTGGGAGTGAAGAGTCAGCGGATACTGGGGCCTTGTGGCACGTTCCTTAATCTTGATATCCAAAGACGGTGAAGTGGTGGTGTGTGCAAGCATGCGATCTCAAACAGCAGATGCCGGGCAATGGCAGGCGAAGTAGTCCTTTAGCATGCTCGGGAGGCACCGAGTGAACGGAGAGGTAGGCGAAGGAGCATCGTCCACTACAAACGACGAAAGACCCGCCCTCTTGCCGAAGATGCCCTAGAGCGTCGTACTGTAGCGATCTGGAAGTGTAGGCTCGCGGAGCGGGTCTAACCCCTCCAACAAGGCTAGAGAGCAGTTTGAGTCCGATGGGGCCCGGGTGGACACCCACGTCGAAGTACCCTGTCAGCACGCACGCTCACCTCGTGTGGTTGGCTGCCAGATGGCCGTTGAAGCCCGGTTGTGCTAGTAGGGGTAGGATGAGCTGTAGCATGGACCTCTGCGGGGACTAGTCGCCAGGAACCGCCTCTGTGCACCTGTGGCATCGAAGGCTGCTGTGTTCATGCTGAACTCGTTCGAGACACAGAACGGTTACTACGACCGGCGTGACTGCTAGGCCATCCTTCGCTGCAGCAACCAGTCCACTACGCCGCGTTCGGGCCGCAGCTGGCTAAGATGCGAGCGGTAGCACTAGCAGCGAAGGGCTTCTCCGAGGACGCCCATTCCGGCGCATAAGTGTCGCCAGTATGCCTGACGGGTAGATCATACAGGATGATGCCGCATGACATCCTGGTCAAGGGCGTTCGCACGGGGACCACCACGCGATCCACCAGAGCAACATGCGATGAGCCAACGAAGTGCATTCGGAGGTTTTCCACTCAGATCTCCTTCTCTCCTCCAGATCGAGCACTCAACAGCGCGGTCCGAGCCGATTCGAAAGCTGCTGTATAGTATAATATATTGCACTGCGCACAGAGTTCAAAAGCAGGGCGAGAGTTTGAGGGGACCAACTCAGGCGCCAACTCCAGTCTAAGCAAGCTTGCGGTTGCCATAATTGGACGGGCAGCGCGCGTGGAGCGATTCATGTGACGGGAGGCAGCTGGCAGCAGACGTGTTCGGCCATTATTGCCGTGCGTCAGTGAAGTGTTTGGGCGATCGACAACGAGCCGAGCAACAACAAGCGTGATGAGGCTCGCCAGGCGCGACGCTCGTGTCGAAGTAACCGATGATGAATGGAGAGTGGTCCTGTTCCGATCCGGACAATGGCACGGCACATGGATCTCGCGTGCGGGTAGGGCGCTGTTCTCACCGACGCTCGCGCTGCGGTGGTGATACGTCGGATGAGGCCTCTCAGACGTCTATTGTTTGACGTCTGCTCGCTTGGCCGGGGTGGGCGAGCTGGCGCTGGCGGCGCAAACGCGCGCGGAACGCTCTGGCCGTGCGCTGCTGCTTCTGGCGCGCGCTGCTGCTGGCGTCGACGCAGCGAGCGTACCTTTTCTTGGCCGCGCATGACGACCATTGCGGAGATTTGAGGGCAGATGGGTCGGTCCAGCGATGGTTTGATGCCCAGCAGGGATCGCGTCGCTTGTCAACTGAAACAAGGCCATTGGTCCGCAGACCGCGCGAGTGCTGGTCGACCATCTTTTGCCGCCAGCGCGAATGCTCATCTGCCGGGCTGCGTGTCCAGGAGCAGACGTCGTCCATCGGCGTCGGTGCAGACAGAGTTTTGCTGATTGCGCACATCTGACTCTCGGGGAGCAACAAACCTTTTCGGGAGCAGAAGCACAGGCCTGCGCTTGCCCGACTGCCCGCCTGTCGACGGGAATGCCCTTTCCTCTTTCCTCTGGGAGCCCCCTGGCGACGCCGCACCGTCCGACCAGGATGCCACGGGGGCCTCGCCGGCAGCGCGGTATGCCGCATGCTCTAAAACCAACGACAGTCGCCCGACGTGCTCGTCGCATGCGCGCTGTGCGCTCGCCCACGCGCTCACCAGACGTCGTGTCGCGCGCGTGGGCAATGTTCCACCGGCAATTATTGCTCAGTGCCCACTTGGACGTGTCTGGACAATGGCGACGCGACTACGAGGGCTCCGCAAGCGAGACTTGTCGAAGATCTTCCCTGCACGACATAACTCTAATACCAACCACAGACGGATGTCCACTGTCCAGCGCTTATTCGACCGCCAAAGCGACCGTTGCTCCTCCCGGCCCTATCACGATGTCCACACTTTGCTGGTTCGCTCCGTCGCTATTTGGAACTTTCCGGAAGATGCGTCGACCCAAAGAGGCTGGCAAAGGCGTCTCGATGGAGAGGCGTTCTGGTCGTTGCGGTAAAGGCGTTGCTGATGCCTTTCGCGCACCTGCTGGCCCCAGAATGTGGCTGCGGTGACATGCATTCATGAGCTGAGAACGTTGCGCATCGTTGGGAACAGTGCACATTCACGACGAGCCTGTCCAGTCCAGGCTCCGGTTCTTGATTCTTCATCTCTCTTTGCATTGACAAATAATTCAACATACGGTCATGGACCTGCTACATGCGGCGACGCTCCCGGTTCTTGCGGTCAGTCTTCGATACTTCAGTTGGTCACTGATCGTTAGATGCACGCCAAGAGTATTGGCGATTGTAGACAATCATTATTCATGGTTGATTCGGAAGTTTAAATCCCACGACACGAAGAGACGTCAGAAGAGCCAGCTCTTCCACCTCCAGCTCTGCGGCTTTCCCGTCTGCACGACAGTGTCAAGCAGGAGGAGAATAGGCTGGGCATCTGACAATAGTAACGGCTTCTAGCAGCCTCTATCGAAGCTTCACGATCAGAGCAACATAGAGTCCGGGCGACGATCGGGCCAGCTCACCTCGCGCCTCTTCGCATGATAGCACCCCACAGGAGCGCCATCCTACCCGGAAAACTAGTAGCCGTTTGAACGTCCAACGCCTCATCCTCAAGAACCGATACAGGCGTTGCAGATGGCAGATGCAGAAGGCTGGCGGGAGCGATCTTTGACTTTCACAAGCCCGCCCGTCTGTCAAAACCCAACCTCACGGGTCATCGCCTTCGCCTAAACAACTTCTAAAAAGAAGCTTAACTTGTCATGCGATCGATCTCAAATCCATCTTGCGTATTCAGGATGACTCGCCTTGGATCGCTACTGCTTAGTCTAGTCTGGGAGAATACATTGTGCTGTACAAGATGTGCGCCAGCGTAAGGATCCACGGACCGGCAAGCACGATGCAATGTCTTGCTGAG
The DNA here is from genome assembly GCA_005356885.1 of Cercospora cf. flagellaris. Taxonomy (NCBI): domain Eukaryota; kingdom Fungi; phylum Ascomycota; class Dothideomycetes; order Mycosphaerellales; family Mycosphaerellaceae; genus Cercospora; species Cercospora cf. flagellaris. The sequence continues at coordinate 637,300 of RJLU01000009.1, read as the reverse complement.
CAGCACCACACATTCCGAATGCGGGCATTGCCCCGAGGCTATGTATGCTAAGAATTGGCCTTGATCGACCAACCACAAACCCAATATCGTAATATGACCTCCTGCTCACTTCAAGACCCTAAGTATCAGGCAGTTGATCGTCACTCTTCGGTGCCGACCTCAACTGTTTGTCATGTCGACGTGCTGGATGCACAACTGCAACGAGAGTGCAAGAAGCGTACGCGTGCGCGCTTTGTGTGTAAAAGGCAGTGATCTATCGACCTGCAGCGGACATCCTGCTGAGGCCCGCAATGTAACGTTCGAGGCTTGCAAGCGCCAGAAAGCGATGTGGCGGCTGCGCAGTCCTGTAGCGTTCACCTTAATATGCAACAGTGCGGCGGCAGAAGGAAGCAGCAGTACTGTCGAAATTCAGGCAGAAATTTGCATAGCTCAGCCGGCTCGCACAGTCGGCTTGTCGTCCCGGAGGAATCGAATGCCCTCAGCTGGGGTGAGCAGAGTGGTACAGAGCCGCGCATCGTTACGAAGCTTCGGATCCCTCCATAACTTTGTCCTCCTCTCCTCCACTCGGCAGGTGCTCAGGCTCGGCTACTGTACCAGTTGCTGCTGTTGGATCTTCGGGGGCGCTGTCTGCGGAACCTAGTGTATCTTCGACGCTGGGCTCGGCGGCCTCAATTTCGTTCACGGGCTCGGACGCGCTCAGGATGTCTTCCAAATCCTTAGTGCTTTCCACTTTGTCAAGCAACGCAAGGTTGGCAGCACGAGCCTGGCGGAGCGCGCGCCATTTCGCATTCATGATGGCGGTGTCGATTTGTGCCTTTTCCTCGTCCGTCATTGCCATCTCGGCATCAAGCTTCTCCATCTTGATCTGATCCACAAGCTGCTCGAGGGAGGGTATTGTATAGCGGGAAGGATCCTTCAGAGCATCGAGACCACCGCATGTTCCTTCTTCGAGGAAAGCAAGGTCGATATTGCTCTGTGCATTTTCGGGAATACGACGCGGTTGTGTGGCTCTCGCAACTGCTTTCCTGGCTTGTAGCTCTTCCTGCGTATTTACCGGTCCACGCACGATGGACGGGCAGCTTTCGACCTTCCAGCGCACCCAGTTTTTGTCGCGACTCAATACTGTCTCGACCATACGGCAGTACTGCCTTCCATCATCTCTCGATTCAAGTCCATCTCGAATGGCCGACCTCGTAGACGTCGCCCACTGTGTGTCTTCCTCATTTAATGTGAAAGCGTACAATAGCGACTTGTTTGTCACTGTTAGGCTTGCCAAGCGCTTCTTGGCTTTCTCTGTTAGCGACAAGAGAAAGTCGATCAAGATCATGGCTTGCACAAGGATATGGCGCTGGAAAGCAAGATCGCTCAGCTCTAAATCGAACAAGTCGCGACTAGTCAAGTACTTGGGGTTGTAATTGTCCAGAAGATGGTTGTTGCTCTCGCGGTTGCCATGCTCATCAAGTTTTCGTTTTGTTCCTCGCTTGTCTTCCTCGCCAGCCTTCGTCTGCACCACTGTTGGAGTTTTCTTGAATTTGAGCAGAGTGTTTGCCAACCCCTTCTTGAAGGATTCGAAGTTCCCTCGATCGAAAAGCCGCGTAGGATCAGAGAAGTCATGCTGTAGTCTCCAGAATATTGGATACAGCTCGTTGGTCGTGAGTACGACTTCCTCTGCAGTCTTCTTTGGCGCCTTGATAGGGACGGCCTTGCTTCCTGGCTTGCTTGTTGGAGCGGGCGTGCTCTCTTTTGAAGCAGCAGCAGCCTCCACAGGCTCGGGATCGACTTGCATTTCCTCGCCAGCCGCTTCATCGACCTCGAACTTTGTGGTATTCTCAACATGAAATTCGCCTCGCAAGTTGACCGAACTCTTATCGCCCAGAGGAAAGGTCTGGAAGAGGAAGAAAAACACCCGACCACAGAAGATCGCATCTTCGGCACGACTCAATCGTCTCAGAAGCTCGTTGCACGACCTCAAGAACACGAGGTTCTTCTTGTGAAAGTCCTTCTGTGCCAGTCGCTCGCGCCGAGAGTCCAGGTAGTCGAAAACTGTTCGGCAGCCAACCGTCGTCTGGCTGTCCAGCAATTCCTCCAGAAGCCAGCACACCAGTTCAGGTGTGCATTTGCCATGGTCACCGCACATGAGTACAATGTCAAGCAAGTTCCAGACGTCTCCAAATGCGGGATCCTGAATGTCCGTAGAATGGACCAGCGAGTAAAAGGCTTCCCGGGCGGCTGTTTCTACACACGAGAATCTATACGCTTGGTCGTACTTTGCGTCAAGCCCATCGTGTAATGCGGCGACCTCATTGCTGAAACTCGAGAGTTGCAATGCTGGCTCGACGGTAGACTCCGGCTTTTCCTGTCTTGCGCGGTCGAGGAGCGCATTGAGCCTGTTGCCGATGACCGCGACGGGCTCTAAATCAGATGCTGATGATATCGCCATGGTGGCTCGCTCGCAACCACGTCCGGGGCTCGCTACAAAAAATTCCAGAGAACGTGCCCGCTAGACTCCAGCATGCCGGGATGGTCCGCTTCCTGACTGTGTTTTCCGATCTAGCCAGTGGAGAGTTCGTCGAGTGGTTCAATTACCAGTGATGATAATTGAGAAGGCCAACGCTCCTTTGGTTGCTGGCAGGAAACTGAAGTGGGTCCAAGATTGACTTTCGGCCCGCTCGCTTGTTAGCGCGTCAAATTCGCGACTGTCGCGACTTCCAATTCTGCCTGACGCGTCCCTAGTCCATGCGAACGACTTCAACTCTAGAATCAGCAATACTTCACTGCAGCAAACAGACATTATGCCTTCAGCGATAGCGTCCAACCCCGGCGCGGGTTCTGCACAGCCAGATGAGTTAGACCGACTTTTCAATGACGACCAAGCGATCGAGGAATTCTTCAACGATTTGCCTCGAAACGTCAAGGACAACAACACGGAACGCGAGCAGACACGAGATGAAGACCAGGAAGTACAAGTGAAGAAGAAGAGGACTCCTATCCCAAAATTGGATGAGAACAGGTAGACTGAACCCAACACCTTGTGAAACGAGCTCTTGCTGAGAACATCTTCCTTGCAGATTATTGTCAGATGCAGGAATACCGAAGCTTCGCAAGATCACAAAGTCAAGGCTAAAATTTCGTGGCAAAGGACATGAGTTCACTGACATTTCGAATCTCTTGAATACTTATCAACTATGGCTGGATGACCTTTACCCACGAGCCAAATTTCGAGATGCGGTCAAGATGGTCGAGAAGGTTGGCCACAGCAAGCGGATGCAGGTAACGAGAAGGGCGTGGTTGGACGACACGAAACCATACCGCAAAGAACTTACGCCACCGCCAGAATTGCCAGTCTCTGAAACAACAGCTGGAGGTGCTGCGAGCGGACATGCGGTCGATGATGAACCTGGAGCAGACGAGCTCGATGCACTGATGGCCGACGCTGCGGGTATATCGATGGCTGAGCGACAAGCGTCGAGGGTGTCCGGACCTTTCGAGGAAGAACCAGACGAAGATGAGCTTGATGCATTACTTGCCGACCACGAGACCACTACTAAACCGCCGCTGCTGCCAAAACCGGCCCACCGTATGCCATTTGAGGATGAGCCCGATGACGATGAACTAGACGCTTTGCTGGCGGCAGAGACGACCAGCTCTGCCAGACCCAGCAAGACAGCAGCGACCGCCGAACCCCAGGGCGACAACGACTTCGCCGACGACGAGGAAGCAATGAGGGACATGTGGTAGATCAGTGGGACCATTCCCTGCACTAGCTTCAGTTCCTTGGTCTCAAAGATGAATGACACGACATCTCACGCCACCTCATGCCAAGCGGACCAATATTGCAGTAATATACGCCAGCTGCCGACGCACGCGCGACCGGGTACTGACGACGCTGAGATACGGCTGTCTCGGAGCTTCATCTATGTGACTGCATTACTTGGCTCGAGCCGACCTTGCCCCGAGGTTCTACAAGCGCGAGCCTTGTATAAACCACGTTTGTGGCGTCCGACTGGCGGTACGGCAGTGCCCCCGATCTTGACACTTGGGCGTCCATGCGCTTAAGCAAGTCGTACAAAGGTGGTCATGCATCGCAGGTCCCAAACGTCGACACTCTGTCGCTACCCAACCATTGTAGCGGACCCCTTCGGCTACGGTCCTGAAGTCCGAGCACGTGTGAAAGAATGCAGTCCACCGACTCCACCCGATGTATTTTCCCTTCGAAGCCGGTCGACCGACGCACCATGCAAGCTGCACTATCCACTTCCACAGCAGCTGACCAGAATGACGGGCCCGGGTCAATGGAATGCTCCGCAGTGAACCATAAACCAGCCAACCCTGGACGCTCTGCACAATCTGGGTCAGGAAACTGCGACTTCGTCACTTGATCCAACCGGCCTCAGAAACTCCCGACTGCGCTCCTGTTTGTGCCACTTGCGCCTCCGAGGATAGTTCGTCTGCTTGTGAGGAAGTCCCTCAGCCCTGTTGGCCATGAACGCGTGCACAAGATCTGCCAGAAACTCCGGATGACTATACTCGATTTCTTTTGGTATCCAAGCATCTAAGCCGTATTCGACATACATGTCGACGACAAATGTCCTCGCAGGACAGCCCGGCGGAGTGTTGTTGTAAAGTATCATGATGGCCGAATGAGAGGGAAACGTCCTTGTACCATCAGTCGCGACCTCGTCCGTCTTCAACACCATTGCTGTGACACAATCATCACAGAACGAGTCTGCCTGCACTTTCTCGCCAAAGGCGTACATTCTGGCCAGAAGCTCATATTCGCCGTCATCCATCGGCAGTGCTGGTGGCGATACGGGCTTCGAGGGGATTCTGCGAAAGTATAGCCACTGTATCCAAGCTGAAACAATCTCTGCGCTGTCTTCGGGTAGCTCCACGATGCGTGAACGTCCTTCGCGCCACCTGCTGTCCAAAGCTGTGCGGAAGAATGGCGAATGTTCTCTCAAGATGGCCTCGTGAACTGAGAAGTCCTTTGTAGGGGCGAGTCCAACTTTGAGCGTTACAACGCGATCATCGATCATGCTGCTAATTCATCAGCAGTTGCAGCATGCGGAGTCCTGGTGCAACGCTACCTCTGCCCTCTTGAAACTCGCAAGTCGCTGTCAAGTATCATAGTGCTCTCGGGTCTCACGAACTCCCTCGCAGATAAGAATGACATGAATGTGACCCCAACGTTTCAGATAAAAGTCGCAGCAGATTCAGCCTTATTACCACCACATCGCTATATGACCACTTCTGCGCGCCTACTTCGTCACTCATCGATCTGGGAACCTAGCACCGGCGTCTATCACCACGCAGGACGCCAGCACATAACGTGCCAGCCGTTTTGTGGCGTGCAGCATGCCCTTGGACAAGTTTCTCGGTCTCTCTGAACATCTGGTACTCTGCACCGCTTATAGCGAGCGATCAGGTGCGCGCCTTCTACGATATGGCATCGAGTGGATGTAGTTGCTCGGGCGAGGAGAGACAAGGCACGTGGCGGACTGCGTGTGGTTGGTGCAAAAATAATGGTTAGACCAATAGAATTTCGGGAACACCATAAGACTTTCACATGGCGAGCGGAAGGTCCAGAAAGCTACCGATGACCATTGGCTCGTTTGCATCTCCGGGCGTCGCACGAGAAGAAGATCCGTGCGATGTGAAGGATTCTCAAAGAACGTGGTCGTTTTCTCCTCTTGTCGGCGTGTCGGTTGACGTGACGTCCGAAAGGGTCGCGTGTAATCAAAGCCTGTCCGGATCGGGAAGGTTGGCGTTTGGGCTGTAAACTACCGAAAGTCATAGTGCTACAGAAATAGTACGGCGTCAGTTGGGGATAATAATTGACTCTAGTGTGCGTTTGCCCGGCAATAGACGTGTAGACTATCGATCAACCCCAAACTATTGACGGAAGGCGACGTGGTGGAAGTTTTGGCTGATCGACGTCGGTAAGTTGTAAACCCGAAGATCTCGACGCAGGTGCTGATATGCTAATGTACGAATTTAAGCGAGGAATCTCTTTTGTTTATTGATGACGGTACTGTTGGGTGATGTTCTGGCAAAGATTGACGAGGGGAGTGTTGACGCGTGGGCAGGCATCGATTCGTGTACGGAATGGACAAGTCGGCTTGCCTGAGTGATCGGGCCTTGAGGATCGTAAAGGCGATGATGCGGTGTGGCAAATCTGACAGCGAGCAAGTCAGCTTCACGTCAGAAGTGGACGAAAGAAACACTTATCTGACACGTTCAAGGGACTTCGTCGAAGCAGATCTGCCACTTCGTGCATGTATTGTTGTAGCCAGAACGGTCCTCAAGAAGAATCTGGGATGGAATTCCCTTTACCACTTCTGTGATGTTGATGACGGTGACTTCGCTCAGGCGATATGTGAACGCCTATGATACAGAGCTCACGTTGCATATAGACCTGAGCTGGATATCGTTTCCTCAAACACTGCTTGGTCATGGTACCTGAAAGACCTCTTATTAGGCATTCCGCTTGCGGATACACACTGAATGTGTCTGGTTGACCATCGAATACCGTGCACTTTACTGCTGCACAATCCGCCGTACTGAGAATCTCTTTCGTAGGCTTCTGTGAGTGTACTGCGCGTGAGCAACGGCTAGTGGAGTTGCTCGACGGATCAGTGTACGCGGTTGTTCGATCACGCGATGGCTTCCCGTCCGTGACTTTTTCTGTTTCCAGTTCTATAATGTGGCTGACCGACTACTGCCCGGAGGCAAGGATGAATCCGAACAAGCTGCGACTGGAGTACATGAGTTTCGCAGGTACACAAAATGTGTGAAGCGTACTGCGGTACAATGTATGCTGCCAACCTCTTCCGTATAACCAATTCATTTGGCATAGCTGTTTCGGTCTCATTACGTGGTCCGTAGGCACAGTGACTGTGCGTGGTCTCACGCTTGTAAGTGGGAGCAAGAGCTCCGAAGCAACAGAGCCGCGACCAGGTGGGGAGGACCTAGCCGGCCGTCTAGTGTCTTTATTGTATGTCCATGTACTGCGATCCGGACAGGATTCCCACACTGAGGCCATACCTGCCCCTTTCCAGACCCACCAACACATCCACTTCGGACAACGAGTCGCCGCACGCACGTTCTCGCTGCATGGTTCTGCAGTCGCTGCTTATTCCTGCTCCAACCAGGCGTCTTTCTGTTCGACCCAATAAGACCGCGAGGCCTTTCCGCGGTTTCTGATCAGCTGCATCGCCAGATCTCTCATGAACTCCTCGGGTAATTCTTCCTCAGCCTCAAACCAATGATCCTTGGCGCCAGCAGCCCATGCTGCGACGAACAATCGGCGGAGTGATGAACCCGGCCTGGTGCTCTTGTACGCCAGGCGAATGTCGACCTCATGTGGGCACGTATTGCTCTTATCAAGGTCCTCCAGGACGCACATGAGGACCGCATTCAAGAATTTAGTGTCCTGAATTTTGTCGCCGAAAACGTACATCCTGATCAGCTTCAGCCACGTGGCATCGGAGTACTTTCTTCCTTCATCCGCACTTTCTTCCATGAGAGTGCTGCGGTGCAGCCATTCCACGTAGGCCATGACGATTTCTAGGCGGTCCTCAGGCAACGCGACCTCTCCGGTGGCACCTTCCTTCCAGTGCTTGTCCAGCACGGCGCGAAAGAAGTTCGAGGTCTGACGGAGCTTGTCCTCCCGGACTGTGATTGCTTTGGGTGACTTGCCAACATTCAGGTTTATGATACGACTGCTGGAATTGCCCGCGTCAAACGTCAGCAGCCGCGACGTGTACGTGATTTCAAGAAAGCTATTACCTCTCGTGCTTCACAGCAGGACCGTCGGCGTCGGCCATGACGGTAGAGAAAATGGGCCACAAGATGTCTTGTGTTTGAGACTTCGGCCGCTATGGGCTGGTAGAGACGCTCGTGGCACAAGAGAGTGGCCGTCGTCGAGGGCCGTCAGTCGACGTGGATAAATTTGTCGCGGTGGAGTGTTTTGGGAATCCTGACGCGCCCAAGCATGCGACGTTGACTACAATGTTTGCAAGCTGGGGATGATAAAACTTAAATTGCACTGCAGCCTGCGGACTCTTCACTCTCCTTGCAACTTGAAGCTCCTGAATCTACACGTGATGAGTACATGCTCTATAATGAGGCAAGGACTTACTGATGCCCCGTCCTTGCAATGCATTCGAATATGATACAAGCTAGCTGCAGCTCTACCTTCACAAACGCTCCACTACTTCCACAGCTTGGCCAAACTCGTCTCCTTGTCGTCGTGCTTGTTGAGCACCTTCGCAGTGGCCAGGTCGAAGTCCTCTTGTGTTACATGCACTCTTCGCTCTCTCAGCGCGTACATGCCTGCTTCTGTGCACACGCCCTTCAACTCTGCACCCGAGCACCCGTTCATCTTTTCTGCAATCTTCATCAGATTGATGCCTCTGGTCAAATTCATGCTTCGCGAGTGGATGCGCAGAATGTCTGCTCTTGCTTCGGCAGTTGGCGGTGGGAATTCGATCTTTCGGTCGATACGTCCAGGTCGCAGAAGAGCAGGATCAAGAATATCGAGACGATTCGTGGCCATGATGACCTTGATGTTCTTTGTGGGCTCGAAACCGTCCAGTTGGTTAAGCAGTTCCAGCATAGTTCGCTGCACTTCGGAGTCACCACCCGATGAGCCCTCGACACGCGAGGATCCGATGGAATCGATCTCGTCCATGAAGATGATTGACGGGGCGTGCTCTCGTGCCATGACGAACAGTTCTCTCACCATACGCGATCCTTCACCAATGTACTTTTGCACCAGCTCTGATCCCGAAACACGAATGAACTTGCAGTCGGTGTGATGTGCCACAGCTCTTGCCAACAACGTTTTGCCTGTACCAGGTGGCCCATATAGCAACACTCCCTTCGGCTGTGCAATACCCAACGATTCGAACAACTCGGGATGCTTCAACCCAAGCTCAATGACTTCCTTGATTTGCTTGATCTGCTCGTCTAGACCACCGATCATGTCGTATGTACTGTCTGGCACCTTTTCCACCATCATGAGCGATACAAGCGGGTCGACTGAGGATGGAAGGAGGGACGAGAGTTTGTATGAGTCCGAGAGGAGGGTGACGCGTTTGCCAGCTGTGAGTTTCGAGATGTCGATGTTATCCGCCACGTCGACCACTGTTACTTGTTAGTCCACTGCAATGCACTCAAAGCCTCAGACGTGCAGCCTCACCATATTTGCCCTCTGGGTGCACCTTCACCAGCACCTTCTTCGTCCCCATCACTTTGACCACCTCGCCCACATAGCTGCCCGGCTGCTGGAGTAGGCCGAGCTCTTCACGCAGTAACCGGACTCTACTATTGTACTCGTTTCGCTGCGCTTCGAGACGTCGCAATACTGCTTGGCCTTGGATGATCTCGAGCTTCATGCTCTCGATCTTGTTGTGGAAGAAGGTATCGAGCGCCATGGTTGCGCTGGTGGCCCGCGGGCTGGGAAACAATTCGCCTGTTCGCGGGAGGACAGTGGCAGTGACGGTTCGCTCGTTATGATGGTGATGTCCGATGCCGTCGCTGTGGTTGATGTCGATGGCGATGCGTGCGTGGGAGCTGGTTGGCGTTTGAGGCGAGGCAGCATCAGGCAAGCACGTCGGCCCGCTTTAGCGTCATGCACAGTGAATCCCGCAGCGGCCTGTCAAGGCTTCTGACAATACACCACTGCGCAGGAACACAGTGTCACGGCGCCGTTCAAGTTTTCTCTGCTTGCTTGCGGAGCGTTCGCAGGCTACTCATTCCACGCCCCAGCATCTCGATCGGTGTCGGATGCTGGCAGCGCCGTGCCGAGCTCGCCAAACCGCAGCAGCAGCATATGCGGCGCGCGCTGTAGAGGAGGGTAGCAGATCACGAACTGGTGATCATCTGCACCACACGCTGCTGGGAGCTGCTCCTATCATGAACCCGGATCCTTCGACCGCTGATATACGTATGCCCATCTCCTCGATACCGCACGCAGCACGCATTTCTCCTCTCCCCCCTCGCCCTCTGCACCTTCGAGGCTTCATCCTCGTCGCGGCGGCCAGCTGAAGCTGAAACCTTAGCCCTCCGTCGACTCGCCTCGCCCGAAGCTATTTCCCACGGCTCCCGACCACGCCGCCCGCCTCGTGCTCTGCATTGTGTCAGATGCCCACGTTCTTGTGAATTCCCCAGCTGCAGCTTCATCAGCTTGGGCACTATTCGTCGTCATAGTGGAAGCTGAAGTGTCTGGCGCGTGCAGCGCCGAAGCCAATCAATAGCCTGTTTCGGCCTTAGTCTGTCTATTATTCTGGGCGGCATGTCTGGGCAACAAGAGAGCTTTACGGCGGATGGCCGACCCACCACCACCGATGTGCAGGACCACGCCGACTTCCTTTCCACTGCTCCCACGACGCGGCGCAGCTCCGTGGTCACCGAAGAGATGAGTCGCAGTCAGCACGACGCTGCCGAGCGGCAGTCGAGCTACGCAGACATGCAGGCCAGCCAGGCGAGTCTGCAATCCCAGGCGGGCGAGGCAACACAGGGCACTACTCGGCGCCCTCGAGCTCGGCATCAGGACTATGGTATGGACTCGAGATCATCTAACTGCAAGACAACGTAGCATATGCTGAGACAGTCTAGGCTCGATGCAGGGTTCATCCACGAGCGCGGTCCCAAGTGGAGGTCGAACTCCACAAGCATCACAACAAACTCCCAAACGACCCAATGCAGGTCCGCGAAAACCCTCGACGGCGGCACCACACCGAGGAGACCTATTCTCAGTCGATGACGATGCGGTAGAGGTCGATGCAGATCTCCGAGAGCAGAGAAGTCATTCCAAGGTCGCAGCACAGCGCGAAAGACAGCTCAGACGAAGAGAGAGCACAATTCGGCGGCGAGTGCCCCAGCCCGCATTGCCTCGAGTGGAGAGTGACGAGCAGGAAGAGGAAGCTGCGCAGGCTACAGGCACAGACACTGTCAGAACAACAGTGAGACCAAAATCACCATTAGACGCTGGCGATCCTAGCTCCGAAGAAACACTCCAAGGCGAGGAGGAGGAAGAAGAGGATGAGGGGAGCCCAAATAGTGACGACGACGACAGCGCAGACTTGAGCGATGCCGAGAGTTTCACCCTCAAGGATCGACAACAAGCAATCAACGAAACACATCCTTTCGGAATCAGGATATGGAAGCCGGCGCTGTACAAGAAAAGTCGATCAGTGCAAAGAAATGCAGAAGGTGACATTCATAGTGCCCCCGGCGGCAATGTCAGTCGATGGCTATGGATATTCAACGCTCTCTGGACATTAATATTTGGCTGGTGGTTAGCTGTGATCACAGCCGCTGGAGGTGTAGTATGTCTACTCTTCAGCATATTCCAGGCCACGTCAGGCACGCCCGGGTGTCGGGAGTATGGCCGCGTATTGATTAATCTCGCGCACTACCTATTCTACCCTTTCGGCAAATACATCTTACTGGAGCGCGACGAACAGTATCTGCATGAAGATGAAGGCGAGGGTCGAGATATCGCTGAATATGAGCGCTGGCAAGCCGGCGACATTGAAGCTGGTCGTCTCTTCTTCGGACCTACAGATATCAATCGATCCTTGATCGGGCGACGTCGAGAAGAAGTACCTGACCTGGAGGACAACGAAACTGATAGCCTCCTTGGTCGGGCCAGATCAAGTTCTGTGGCTCAACGCGCCCGGAACCGTACCAAGAAGCGACTGTTTGGTCGCGGAGAATGGACACTCGGCAGAGTGATATTCTTCCTCTTCTTCTACTTTCTGATCACGCCATTCTTGTTCCTCGTCAGCGGAATTTGTTGGTTTCTCGTCTTCACGATCCCGATGGGCAAAGTTACCCTGTTACTATTCTACCACTTGCGTCGACACCCGCTTGCCATGAGCTTCCACACCGACAGCCATTACCAGCGGTTTGATTCGCAACCACGAGGCAGCTCCGATAGCGTAATTCTGCTTTGCACATATCGGGCAGTCGGCATCAAATACTGGAAGTACACAATCGACGGAACGAATATCTTTCTCATCAATCTTCTCGGACTTGTGGCATTCGCCATCATCGATTACTTCGTACTCTATGAGACTTTACACATCGACACATGGTTCACTTCCCCGGGCTTTGTATTCGTCATTGCGCTGGCATCGATCATACCGCTTGCTTACTTCATCGGCCAAGCAGTGGCTTCAATATCTGCTCAATCATCGATGGGTGTAGGAGCCACAATCAACGCCTTCTTCAGCACCATCGTGGAGGTGTTCCTCTACTGTGTGGCATTGGATGAAGGCAAGTCGCAACTTGTCGAAGGCAGTATTATCGGCTCAATTTTTGCTGGTATCCTGTTCTTGCCTGGACTGTCAATGTGCTTCGGCGCCATCAAACGCAAGACTCAGCGGTTCAACGTGAAGTCAGCTGGCGTCACCTCGACAATGCTGCTGTTTGCGGTCATTGCGGCGTTCGGCCCAACCTTATTCTACCAGTTCTATGGCTCTCACGTCCTCAATTGTCGCCAATGCATCGATATGCCCAACGGCCCTGACGAGGAGCGGGATTGTCGCAGATGTTACTTCACTCAGGTACCAGAGCTCAACGATGAGTTCTTCATCTCAGCTGTCAGGCCATATGTCTGGTTCTGCGCGGTATGCTTGTTCTTGTCCTACGTTGTAGGTCTGCTGTTCACCTTGCGCACCCACGCAGCTGTGATCTGGAACAATGAGCCTGAAGAAGAGAAGAAGAAGCATCAGGACCTTCTCCACAACGGGCCTCACCCGGGACACCTGAATCTGCCTTACACGGCAGGCCTCGTGCAGGCAGACCATAGTTCAGCGACCGGCAGGAAGCAGACCCACGGCACGATCAATACTGCTGACATTCGATCCAGTCAAATGTACAAACGAATTCTTACTCAGAGCCTCAAGCAGGCTGGTATCACCACAGCCGGCGCTCCTGAAGGAAAAGACAACAAGGACACCGCTCCAGATGCCGAAGGACAAGGGCCACACATTGTCCCACCAAAGAGTGCTGGCAACGATACCACTTCTAGCAGCATCATTGCAAGTGGTCTCAGTGCTGAGGACAATCGTGCACTGGTGCAGCAAGTGGCAGAGATGGCAGCGACTGCTGCTACGATCGCCGCAAGAGATGCCACCACCGCTCCACGTCGCGCCAGTCACATGGCGACCACGTCTGCTACTCCAACAGCGTCGCGTCACCAGTCTCACATCAAGGACAGCAAGGATGGTCGCCCGCCAGTGGGTTCCAATGCCATCGACTATGCCGCAGGCGGTTTGGCGCCAGTTCCTGAGGAAGCGTCCGGTGGCCACGGTGGACACGATGCGCCCAATTGGTCGCGTATGAAATCTGCCGTTATACTGATGTCGGCGACAGTGGCCTACGCTATTATTGCCGAAATTCTGGTCGATACTGTTGACGTTGTTCTCACGTCTGTCAGCATCCCAGAAAAGTTCCTTGGTATCACGCTGTTTTCTCTCGTGCCGAACACAACGGAGTTCCTCAACGCCATCAGCTTTGCCATGAATGGCAACGTTGCTCTGTCGATGGAGATTGGATCGAGTTATGCTCTGCAGGTTTTCTTGCTTCAGACGCCTTGCCTGGTCCTGTTCACTGCTATCTACAACAACTGGGTCCCTGGCGAGCAACTCGCCGAGCACAGCTTCAGTCTTATCTTCCCGCAATGGGACATGGTATGTGTGCTGCTCAGCGTCTTCCTCTTCGGCTGGATTGTGGGAGAGGGAAAGAGCAATTACTTCAAGGGAAGTATACTCATCTTCACGTACCTCGTCGTTGTCATTGGCTTTTGGTTCACTGGATACAACAGTGAGGTAAGTACAAACACTACTGGGTCCTCGCATTCGTCCGCTAACACGTATCCACAGGCGATGATGGGCATTGATCGCTTTGATACTTTGGCACTTGGCATTCAACCGCAAAAGTTCCACACGATAGGGCAGTCAAGCAGTGGCATGGCTTTCCCGTTCCGTGTACGACCGAAGACAAAAGCTTGAGTTGTGAAGCTCGGCGACTGAAGTTTGTGCATATTCTTGTCGATGGAACGATCGACTTCGAGATGAGTGTGATGGCATAGAAATGATAGTGAGCGTTCAAGACATAGCGCAGGAGTTTTGCATGGGAAGGATGAATGGGTAATGCATGGTGCTTATAAATGAGCTCTTTCGAATAGCGAACATGAGATTAATGCAACGATCATCACTTCGGGCACCTTCCAAGTGCGAACGGCGTCGACCTGGAATAAGCTTTGGGATGTGCATGTGAAGCGGCAGGGATGTCCACCAGATTCGTTCTTCTGGCAGCAACACAGCAGCTTTCAGTTCCACCGCACCAGCGACCAACCTGCGCATCAGAAGGAAGAGCCTGGGCGTGGTACATGTTTCGCGTCCTACGCGACCATGGCTACAAGCAACTTCACACTACAGCATCCTGATATTCACGTTGGGCTGCGAGACAACTCGGTGGGTGCTCTCTGGCGCACATTGAAGTCTTTGGCTGACCACCTACAGCTCGCATACAAAGAGTACTTCGTGCTGGACTCGCTTCCTCACGACGCACCGTTCTTCGACCTGGGCCCGAATGGCTACCCGGTTGTCAACATTGGCGAACGATTCTGCCGCTGGCGTTCGGAACATTGGAGCGGACGAGTGAAGCTATGTGGCAGCAGCCACGTATCACGGACGGAGCTTTTGAAGCACATTGAAGAGCATCATGGACTTTCGCGGCAAGATAGGCCACCAATCAAGATGAACCACAATAGGGCAATGTGCCTAGAGGCGGATGGTGCGATGGCTACCTCCTGGAAGGCTTGGATCGTGATTGCGCTGCTGACCACTTTACAGGATTCTATCGGACCGTGATGAATCACGGGGCGCCAAAATCCGTGTATCGGAAGGATTTATTGCGGGAACAGAGCGACGAGGAGACGAGGCTCCAGGAAGAGGGTTTTGTTCCTCGCGGGACTTCGACTGCCGTGGCTCTGCGCAACAGTAGCGTGATCACCCAACCCGAGCCAAACGCGGAGGCCGATCTGGAGTCGGAGTTGAGAGTGATCGACGCCGAACTTGTCGTGGGAGAGCTGAAAGTGAAGAGGTTGGAGGCTGAAGAAAGTCTCGCTGAGACAAAGCTGCGCAGGGTACGCTTGGAGTGCAGAAAGGACGCGATGCGGAAGCAACGCGACTTGTGATGGACTTGACTACTGTCCATGATCGGATGCTCCCTGCACCAGGAACAAATGCAGGTGAAGGCTTGTGTGCAGAATTCATGGAGGCGCGAAGTGTCACGGCGACCGTGGGAAGAGAGCATGTTGGCGCCCAGTGCTTCCCATTGCATGGAAGGACGCATCACTAGCCACAAGCAAGTCTTCGCGCAGTCAGGAAATGGGGAGCATAGCAATGCAGAGCTCATCAGCACTGCCATTGATTCGATGCGCGTCACATTCTATGTGATGCCTATCTCACGACCCACTTTCCGTTCTTGCCCAGTTCGCTTTGGTTCTTGCCATGTCTGTGGTGGACCGAGCGGCACCTTCCATGAACAGCCACCTCACATCGGGCGGGACGAAAGTGCGCGCTTCACCTTCACATCCGCCACACCTCTGCCGCAAGCACTTCCATCTCGCCGGATACAGGACACTTCACGAAATGGGGAAGGGGACCTCGTACGAGCGCCTACAGCGCGTCTCTGTGAGCTCCAACACAACAGATCCTTCAGTGGACTTCAAGCTGACTGACTCTAGCCCTCGTATTGCACCTATATAAAGCTCAAGAGCTTGCCGCCGAATGCTCCGGAGTTCGACGCCGACGAGACGGGGCTGCTGCGCCTTGAGATCGGGGAGCACTTTTGTCGCGTCAAGACTGCCGACGGTGGGCTCTGCGGTGCGAAGCTCGGATCCGATCAGGCCTTGCGCAATCATGTCGAAATCATCCACCAAAAGAGTACTAAGAAGCCGGACAAGCGTCGTTGCTACGATAATGCCGTGCTCAGAGAGGCCGAGGGTTCGTGCACGGCGGCGGGTCCGACAATTTGGTGGAGATGTGCTGACAAGTCATTAGTGTTCTATGCACGGCTTTTGGAAGGCCACGAGGTGCCGGAAGAGCGTATCAAAGCAGAGGACGCTCCCACCACCAAGTCATTGACGAAGCGGAAGTCGATTGTCATCGATCTGACAGCTGAAGACACCAATCCCGACATCAATGACGGCAAGTCCCCCATGCGCAAGAAGAAACGCCCAAACAAGCCTCTGCCATCAGCGATGCCATTGCAGAATGAACAAGACCTGGAATATGAGCTCAGAAAGATTGCTGTTCAGAAAAAGATGTATGCTACGGAGCTACGTGAGCTGGAGATGCAGCGAAAATTCGCGGCGCTGAAGAAGAATTAGCATGGTGGCTTAGAACGAGTTTCGAGCTGCCACTGAAGCACTGCTGCGCTACCCCATGAGGGCTTGATGTCGTCGAGGCATCGATATTCTTGGACGACGTCTATGTCAACGTAATGGAAGCGGAGGAGGGTGTCACGTGCAGACGTGTTCGCTTATGGTTATGGTTGCCATGTCAACTCATCTCCGCATTTGCGGCACACCCTAGACATCCAATTACAGCTGCAGAACAATGTCTGTGCCAACCAACACGTGCCATCTCGTGAGCTTCTCCCCTTTGTCTCACTGCAACCGACTCGTCGGAGAGCACGGCAGAGGTGTGGTTCGTCACTCTCAATGAAGGAACCGGTGGATCAAGACCATTACAGAGTGCTCGACGTAGCCTACAATGCAACCGGAGCACAACTGAAGAAAGCCTATCATGCCGCGGCCAAGAAGCATCATCCTGACAAAGTGACTCCGACGAGGACCGCAAAGAGTACTGTGGCCTTCCAGCATGTACGACAGTGTAGCACAATTTAGTAGTGACTGTATTGACACCGACGACAGCTCCAGGCAGCATACGAGACACTCTCTGATGCGGCTTCTCGTAAAGCGTACAACTCACGATATCCAGCAATCAAGGCGCAATGGGACGAGTGGGAGCGACATCAGAAGACACGAATGGCGAAACGCCAGAGACGCACGCGCTTCACAGAAGAGATCATCGTTCTCCACAGCGAGAACGACGAGTTCAAAGTTCATTTGCACTTCCTGACCGCACGTTCTGCCTTCTTTCGAGATCAAGCTGAGATCGCAAGGCGGAACGGCATTGGTTTCACAGACGAGGACGATGTCGTAGCAGCATATGTGCATTTCGTGTACCATGGTGAGATCCTGACTGAGCTGTCCGAAGCAGTGCTTGCAGCGACAGAGGAGTCCGATGGCTCGACGATTGTCAAAGCCGAACATGACTTTCTGGCGAAGCTTTATATATTCGGCGAGAAGGTCAAGGTGCGTACACAAAGCCTCATTGCATACCCATCTCTATACTTACAAACCTCATCCAGGACGACGCCTTCTGCGACCAAGTCATCACAACTCTCGCCGCATCAATCGACAGACGAGACGCAAAAGGCGGCCGTACATTCCCCAATTGCAAAGTCGTGAAAGCAATCTACGAAGGCACCACTCCCGGCAGCCCCATACGACAGATGATGGTCGACATCTACGCTGAGAATTCTGGCCAACATTGGTTCCCACATCGAGCATACGATTACTTCCATCCTGAGTTCTCGTATGATCTGGTTCGAGAGATTCTACTGCACAAGACACAATGTCCTCCGAAGGGGAGGATTGTGGATCTTGCGCCCAGATGGCATAAGCAGAGGGATTCAAAGTGAGCGTTTGAGTGCGGGTATCACTTTGAAGGTTGGATGCGCCTACCTTTCGCTGGGGGGGACTTTAATGCAACCTCTGATGAGTATTGCTTACTAAAAGCTCTGGCGCAGGCCGTCAGATATACAGGTTCCAGGCTCGGCCAGACATTTGATGAAGGCAAGCAAGCCCATGACCTGGGTTAATGAGAGAAGGGTCATTGATTGGCGGCTGTTCTGTGGATGCTATGTCCCTGGGGATTCGTTATTCCGTATTCCGTATTTGTGCAATGAATTGACTAGTGCATGATGGAAGATGGCGAATGTGCACACGTGATGGAGGCAGTCGATGTTGGATACTTTCAATACTACGCCAACTGATCACATCGCAGAGTCGCGCCTCTTCTTGGGCGCCCCAAATGTCTCTTCCTCGACCTTCCACTTGTCACAAAGCTCTGTATACCTCTTTGCATACCCCTCATGCCTCTTCTTGAATTCTGGTGCAGTCTTTAGTTGATCTCGACCGACTTGATGGCGATGTGCTGCATCTGGCCCGTCGGCAACACGTACAAATCTCGCGTACGTCCACATCTCGGGCAGCGGGGTATGTTGCGTGAGGCCCTGCCCGCCGTAGAGCTGCATGCAATCATCTATGATCTTGGCTGCCGTTTCTGGGACCATAATCTTGGACTGTGCAATAGCGTAACGACCAGCTTTGTTGCCTTTGACGTCCATTGTGTGAGCAGCGTTCATCACGATCAGTCGCATAGAATCAAGCTGCATGCGCATTGAGGCGAGACGCTCGATGTTGCTGTCGTAGTCACCAATGAATCGACCTCGGGGTTTCTTCTGGGGATCTATGCAGCGCAGAAGTGCGAGTTCATAAGCACGTTCTGTCTGTCCGATCAGACGCATGCAGTGGTGGATGCGACCAGGTCCAAGGCGGCCTTGTGCTATCTCGAAGGCACGGCCTTCGCCCAAGATGATGTTCTCCGCGGGCACACGTGCGTTCTCGTACAGGTACTCTCCATGGCCTTCGGGTGCGTGGTCGTAGCCCATGATGGTGAGATTGCGGATCATGCTGAAGCCAGGCGTGTCTTTGGGCACAACGACCATCGTGTGTCGCTTCCAGGCATCTGAATTGTTGGGGTCGCTGCAGCCCATGAGGATATAGAAGCCAAGCTCTTCATTCCACTTGCAATTGCCATATAGCTTCCTTCCGTTGATGATTAGCCATTTCGGATCTGTGGGGTCCCGCTCTATTCGGCAGGAAATTTGTGTGGCATCGGAAGAGGCGACGTCAGGCTCCGTCTACCGAAAGCAGTCAGTGGAAAGTATCGTAAAGTCTGAGACAAAGTTCTTCACGAGTTGAAGATGCCTTGTAGCGACCAATCTTACCATACTGTATGCAGAAAAGGTCTCTCCGTTGAGCAAAGGCTCTAGCCATTTCTTCTTTTGCTCTTCATTGCAGTATTTGGCCAGCAGCTCCATGTTGCCGGTGTCTGGAGCATGGCAATTCAGTGTTTGAGCTGCCCAGTAGCACCTGCCCATGATCTCTGCCGCACAAGAGTATTCTAAATTCGTGAGGCCTGGCGAATACTTTCCGAAGCTCTTTGGCAAGAACAAGTTAAACAGTCCTGCCTTTTTGGCGCGAGCACGCAGCTCCGTGATAAGTGGCGGAGTTTTCCAATTGCCATACTGCTTGAGCTGAGCTTTGACAATTGGTTCGGCGGGTATACACTCATTTTCGACCCAGTCGTGAACGCGCTGGATGATGTCTACGGCTTTTGGGGAGAGCTTCTCTTGTACCCATGCGGGGATTCGTGCCAGAGCTGGGTGCTCCAGAGTTGTATTGGTTGCCATTGTGATGCAGGTGCTTCTGAGAAGATAGTGAATAGGTCTACATTACCTCTCAGCTGCGAGCTGTGAGCTGTGTTTCTACAAGAGAGCATGGCGGACCAAGTGCCATGGCAAACGCGGATCAGTCGACACTGTCGTGTCGTGTCGTCGTACCTCAGCCGAGCACCACCGGACAGGAACAACGTGATGCCGCTGCCGCCTGAGGCAGCAACCACCGGCGTCGAGCTTCGGCTGTTCTCTCCATCAGTTCCTCCTCTGCGCACTCCATAGGATCGACAACTTCTCTTATATTTTTTCGGCTCCGAGCTACGAGCTGAGCTGCACTGCTCTGCTCTGCTCTTCACTCGCTGCACGCGACGCCCGAACGCCGTCACGTGTCGCTCGTACAAGATCTCATCCATCAGTAAGCCTCTCATGAGAGCGTTGCGAAGGCGTACGACCGGCCTGCAATCCAGAAGATCAGATCATCTTGGCGCAATTTCGAAGAACATCCATGATGATTCATCCTTTTCATTGCAGCACCTGATGAAAAGACAGCCATGGACCGGAAACGACTCAGCGACGTGGGATGCGTCTTGGTATCTCTATCTGACGCTCGTACCCAGCTGGTGAGCCGAGGAGCTTGATCCGCTGTCTTCTCATTGACATGTGGCGCTGTATCGACAGTCGTGTGCCGCGTGCAAAGCGGAGGTGCCGTCTGCTCGCCGCTCGTTGCTCGGCCCATTTCCCAAAGAACACGCACACAGTCAGCCAAGTCGGGCGGTCAAGTGCGGAGAAGAGGCGACGTGAAGTCCTGCTCCGGATTTCTCCAGACAGCACCTGAGCAGGAACCTTCGATTTAACCTTATGCCAACAAGAATTTGATGCTGTGGCTTCGTGCTCATGCTCTGTATGGAAGCCTCGGTCAAAAATTATCTGAGCTCTCTCATGTGGCTGCTGTCCAGACCCACATCCTGGCTTTGCGTCGACTTTAGAGTTCGTCCGCGCAGCTTCCACCGAGCTCCCAATTCGTCCAGTACCTCACATGCCCGCTTTCATGCGCATTGGCCGTAGGTGCCACAACGCCAAATACCGCGGATGCGGTGGTAGAGGCACTGGCGAGAGCGACGAGGAAGATGGTATAGTAAGTACCGCGCGGGATGCACGTTTCCTGGACTTTTTGCGCTTCTTGTTCCTCTTCTGCGTTGTTGTGCGTGAGTTGTTCGTTGCTGGTCAACAGTTCGTAAGGACTCAAGCTCGTGAGCACCGAGATCGCCCGTCCGAACAATTTTGGGAATACACGCGTGACGCGCGTGCAAGTGTTACGATGGCAGCCCTGGTCGTGCTACAAGCAGCCCAATTGGGATTCATCACACCTGTTGGCGTTGTGAACACCTTGGAGGCGGGATCGCAAGTCAATGTCAGCTGGACATCGCCATGGCCCTTGACAACATTGCAATTGTGGCGAGGTCCAAGTGCCGACGATGGGAGCTACACGGTCGGCATTCTTGGAGGTTGGTATCTATCATTCTAAATGTCTGGGCTGCATCTGACTTTATTTCAGAGAACTTGCCTCCTACCACGAATTCGTACCCTTGGATGGCTCCAGGTGCAGAGTCTGAGGCCAACCAGTTCAGCCCTGAGGTCTACTTCAGGCTGCAGAAGAGTGATCTTCCAAACGAGTGCGAGCAATGCGTGGCGAGCAGCCCGGTTTTCACTGTAGCGGCTGCGGGAGCCGCTGCAGTACCAGCAGCTGTACCTTCGGCGTCTGATGATGCTACACCTTCTGCAACCAGCGGGGCTGAGACATCAGCAGCAGAGGAAAGCACAGCAGCAACGACAGCAGCGACAATGGCCTCCGAAACAGCTCCCAGCACGACCACCGAAGAATCAGCCAGCATGACTACTGAGGAACCATCCAGCGCGGCCATGGAAGCCGCGAGCACCACGACAGAAGCAACAGAATCGGACATGACCACCGCAGCTGCAGAGACAACTGCAACCGAGATGTCTTCGAGCGCAGCAGAATCGTCGGGCATGACCACGATGGTCAACCCAAGCGTCATCGAATCCTCACCCGATGCTACGGCCGCGTCGGAGCCGTTCGTCTTCACGCCAGTTTCGATGTCTCAATTCGATCGCGCAACAGAACTTGGTCTGGGTATTGGTCTCGGTCTTGGCATTCCCATCCTTCTCGTCGTCATGGGCCTTGTGGTTCTACTGCTACACCGACGCGAGCGAAGGAGGGTTCAAGAGGAGCAGTTCGAAGGCATCTTTCACGCACAAACACGATGATGATGATAAAGTACGATTTTCAACGATGATACAATGATTTGATTGATATAATGATGAGGGCTTGCAGAGAAGTCGACGATGTTGTTTAGAAAGTAACGAGCACGATTATAAATATGACCGTTACGATGATTACAATTATAAGACATTACCGTACTACTTTGGCTGTGCGATCTACTCCTTCGTATCGCAGGCCTCCCACAAGGCTTTCGCTACTGACTACCTTGTATCTCACTCTGGCAGCCTCTCGCCTCGTCATTTCGCCATCTCTGAACTCCCTTGATCGGTCGGGCATGTGCTCGAGGGCCGAGATTACGATATCTGTGAGAGATCGGTACGGATGCTCTGTGTCTACTCCAGCGAACACCGTCGTGACAATGGCGATGACCATGCCCATTATCGCGATCGCTGCAGCGAATTTCGATGTGCGTGAAGACATACTGTACGTCCAGGTGTAGTACCGAGTTTTAAAGATAATGGGTGGATGGTCCGTGGCCGACTTATTAACAGTCTGGGGCGCAGGATCGACCGTGTAGTCAAGCATGGTCAGCATATATTGCAAGCTCTGTAGGAGCTTGCTCTGCAGGATGTTGAAGTCTCCGGTATCGGCTACCGCAAGAGTCTCTATTCCTGGCGCCTGACTGAAGGTCAATCCTATGAGGGCAGTTGAGCGGTTGACTGGTATAGTGCCACCACTGTCTACAGCCCATGTTGCCAAGAACCATTCTGGGTCCACAGGAATTGCCGCTCCGAGTTGAGGCAGTTGGCGGGTTTCCGCGAACGAAAGCTGGTTGACGGAGCTGGAGGGGATGTATGCATATAAAGTATTGTTGCGATGCACCATATAGTCTATGGCGTATATCGCAGATGTGGACAAATTTGAGGTTCGTTGTTGTAGCTCGACAGTGTTGGCGAACCTAGACATGTTGGCCGTTATAGATGAGTTGTCGATAGCAAAGAACTGTTCCCAGTCGCATTCAACCCCCAATGGCACTGGTTCATCGATGAAAGGTCGCAGGCAGTCTGGGTTCATTCCCGATGGCAGGGTTCCATTGGGAAGGAAGGCAGTGCGGTCGGAGCTGTACACTCTAATCTCAGCTTCTGGCCCACCGTCGGTAGAATTGGCGGACATCAGGGGGTGCTCTATCGTAAAGCTCTCATTCTTGGTGTTTGGACCCCAGCCTGAGCCTACCTGGATGCACCGCGTGTAATTGTTGTATACCGGTACTGATTCCCAGTCGAGGTTTTCGTACTGCTGGTTCCAGTAAGAGTTCTGCATCGCCCACACTGGATAGCAACGGACTTGCCGATTCTCGTCCACAGTTGTTGTCCAGATCCAGTTCACACCATCTGGCGGTGCGTCATTGTCCTGTACCCACTCTGGAGCTGGCCATTGATTCGCAACAAGGCCGATGATGGGCCCTTCACGTGTATTCTCAAGTTCAATGGCCTTCTCAAACACCCTGTAACGCTGATATAGCTCCTCTGAAATTGGTTCGTCGAATGAGAAGTGGTCGTTGAGATCTGCCAAGCTCGTGGTACCAGTTTGCATTGCTTTATAGTACATCTCGTCATAGGTAAACTCCCAAAGTAGCTGTCGATTGGGCACCCAGACTGGTACCGGGCTGCGATAGTTCTGGTCGTCGGTCATATTCGAAGCGAAACTGATTGGCGCCTCGCTAAATTGTATTCCCCTACCAGCGAAGATTGACGAAACAAGCCAATAGTCAAGCCGATAGCTAGATCCGGGTGATATACAGGACCAGCGCTTCTCTTGCACATCTTGATCAGAGCAGCGTTGCTTCTGGCCCAACAGAAACCCAGACACTGAAGGCGGACTTGCAGCGTTGAATTCCTTTAGCTGCCCAGTAACATAATCCTTCGTTTCCAACCACTGTTGAGTGGGGAGCACAAGAACGGCAGTCGCGGGCCCCATAAGCACACATAGCAAGCTTACTACCACTGATGTGATCACAAAGATCCATAAAAGAGCGGACTCCTTCGTATTTCGAGTCGTTGATTTCGAGGAAAGGGAGGTCCACGTGCGTGGTCGAAAGATCTCAAAGAACTCGCCGAGGCGATATGCACGTGTGAGGTGTTCAACCGGCACACCATGATCCTTGCTGGCCATCCTCATGGTGAACAGATAAACGAACCAGAGCGCAATCAGGGCAAACCAGATCTCCAATGCCTTCGCAACGAGTTGAAGGCTTCCCAGGAGATCGCGCGATTCTTTGCTGTACTTAAGGGCGTTCTGGGCTGCCAGTCCTGGATTCGCATCGTATGTGCCATTATTGCAGCTTCCGCCGCCTGGGCACCACGCGCTCTGTCCGATCTCGTGGTTTTTGAAATTCAAGTAGAGCAGAGCGATGATAGGAGCCAGCCACAGTAGTGAGGCGAGTTGCATGCCAAGTGTTGAAAGCCATGGCCGTGCCGTCAGGATTCGTCGATCAGGCTCGATGGATTCGTACTTTTCTGACTCCTGCTCCTTGTCGGAGCCGCTGCTGTCCATGGCCATCGCACCCGCGTCGTAGCTGCGGGATTCTGTTGAGATACTCTCATACCGCACCGCCATTCGGCTTGCGCTGCACTGTTGCCAATGCAAGCGATTTTCTCGTAGCTGTGCTTGATGAGAAGGTGTTACAAACGTCACGATGGATCGGAAAGTAGCCCAAGACTCAACAATCGCTTCATCCTGCAAGGAGGGAGAGTGGTACAGTCGTCAGGTTGGATCAAAAAGCAATCCAGGATTGTAAAGGATCGTTCAATCCTTCAGAAGCATCGACCTCCAATCATTTACATCGTGTAAAGCCACAATACCAAAGCTGAGCCAAACCTGCACAGTGAAGTCAGGATCGCAAATCCATACTGATTGTGGTACAGCTTGGCGGATCCTTCGACTGCTCAATTGAGAACCATTGGTAAGTAAGCAGTCATCATCGCCATAGTCGCGTCTCTCGTGTGGCATCTGCCGCTTTTCGACGCGTAACAGCAGATGTTCGCGAGCGCAACGATGCACACTGCAGGTGCGTTCACGAGCTTGTAATGCATCCAGCACGAGGGGCTCATGCTCCCAATCATGCAGACTCGCTCCAGGTAAGCCTCCGGCGCGATTAGCAATCCAGAATCAAATGCAAACTACTGTAGGACTTGTTGTTTGATCAGCCTACTCTTCGTAGTAGATCATCGGCGTGTTGAGTGCCCGTGCAACTGCCATTGTGTTCCTTGTGTGTCCATGTGCATCAGTATTAGGCCGGCAGTGCGCATGATGCACAGAAGTTTGCCTTGCTGTGCCTGAGCCCAGAATTCAGTCCGGTATGATGATGTCGATGTTCAATGGGTATGTAATGGATGAAGCAGAAGTTGGAGGATGTCGATCGGGACGCCTGAAGTTCGAGCCGAGACCCGGCAAAGTTGCTGGGCAGGCATGCAACTGACAATCATCCCTCCACGCCAGTTACAAACCTCAACTTCACCTGATCTAACCGCTGACCATGTTGTACGACACTTACATACGGCGTACCAAAAAGTGGCGTGCTACTGACCCCTCTGCGGAGAGTAGTTCGCATCCAGACAGCTGCAGCAAGTACGTCGTTGCGAGCAGGTAGGGTAGCTGAGCTCTATATCTTCACACCCTCTGCGATGGCCGTTCCCGCCGTTCCCTGTTTTCAGAGACAGAAGTGTGCTAATGAGTGATCATTCGGTTTTCCGGCCGGAATGGCTTGAGGTATGTGCTTGCAGTCGCCATCTCCGACTTTGCTTTCTTTGAACTTGGCTGAAATTGCGACACGCACAATAGTTTGAAAACGAGCTTGGTTTTCGACCTCTACTGCTTGGCCCCACCTATGAAGATCTCTTGGAGCAATACAGACATAACCTGTTCAACGTGACGAAGAAATATGGGCTGCCCTCGCCCGATGAGTCCGTTTCTGTCTCCAACGAGACGACTCCGACCGGCGTGGGACTCAGAGTCTATACGCCACCCAATCAAAAGCTCAACCAGTCCATAGTCTGCTACTTCCATGGTGGTGGACTGGTCCTCGGAACTGTCGAAGAAGATGATGTGTTGGTACGTCGATATGCCAAAGATACTGGACTCGTGTTCGTCAGCGTCGATTACCGCCTTGCTCCTTATGATCCCTACCCAGCCGGATTTGGAGACTGCATAGATGCTGCTGAGTGGTGCGTTAGTCATGCAGCTGAGTATGGGGCGAAGCCAGCAACAGTACTGCTGATGGGAATCTCTGCTGGAGCCACACTAGCGATTGCCACAGCACTGAACCTCATCTCGCACCGCAAGACGAGTCAACTTCAGGGCGTTGTTGCCATCCAGCCATTTACAATCCATCCAGATGTAGTGCCAGGGGAGATCCAGCGCAAATACAAGAGCTATAACGAGCACAACGGGCGCTCTGTCTACACAA
Organism: Cercospora cf. flagellaris; assembly: GCA_005356885.1. Lineage (NCBI taxonomy): Eukaryota > Fungi > Ascomycota > Dothideomycetes > Mycosphaerellales > Mycosphaerellaceae > Cercospora > Cercospora cf. flagellaris. The sequence goes on along the minus strand of RJLU01000009.1, from coordinate 610,982 downwards.
GAGCAGCGATGGAGACTCTGCTCGGTACGTCACGAGCTAGGCCGATATGGCACAACGAGCTGACGCATGATGAAAGACCTGCACGGATCTCCCAAGACTGATCCATTCATTTTCCCGTCGTACTCCAGGCTGTTGAAGAAGCTACCGTGTGTATATCTATCCGGCTGCGAAGTAGATACACTTCGAGATGACGCTCGAATATTCAAGGAACTACTTGTCGACGACCAGTAAGCACATGGTGTCCTCGGGCGATATGCTCACTAATGTGCCTCTCTAGTGTCCTCCATGAGTATCACGAATACACCGGCCTGCCTCACTGCTTTTTTGCATACCCTTCGCCATACTTGGAGAAGCCAAGAGAAGAATACTTTCGAAAAACTGCTGCAGGCATCAAGTTTGTGCTCGAGTCGTCGGAAATCCCAGCAATCCCACTCAGCTGAAGGCCGGACACACTTTCAAACTGCATACTATTGAGGTCGGTGAACCTGTTGGCGATGCTTGGGGTGGCGGGCTTACTTCTGTTTTGTCGCATCAATGCACTGATAATGAGCGATAGTGTGCATCTAGTTGAGAATCGCATTTCGAGCGCAGGGTTCGTTCGGGAAAAGTCATGGAATGATCTTAGCATCTCTGAAGCGTCGAAACGCAGCCCACCATATTTCCTCTGTGGTCGACTCCTCGGGTTTGCCTCCATGAGCCCATGCTTGGTGCATTCTCTCCAAGCTCAATTGTCTGTCGAACTTCATGCACGCCAGTATGCCATGTCCTAGCATGTGAACACTCCTGGTCTCTTCAGCACCAACAAGGCCATGGCTGGCCTCCAGCTCCGCCCACTCGTCTCTATGGTCAGCTAGGAACTGGCTGGCTAGAAAGCCTTCTCCCGCTGGAGGTGGCGCTCCCTTCAGATCGAAGAACTTGCACAGTATTGGCCACCTCTCGGACCAGGACAATGGCGTGCGATGAGAAGCTACGTTGAAGGTTTGTCCAGCACCACAATGCTTGGGATGCAACGCCGCATGAATCGCAAATCTGGCGATGGTATCTTGACCTGAATCATTCGACAAGCAATCCCAGCTTCCCAGTGTGCCAGGTAAGGGACATATGGCACCCTTGCCGTTCACCTCCCTGTATAGAGCAAGGAACTTGGCAAGTAGTTGAGCAATGCAGTAAGCATTGCCGTTTGGCACGAAGCCAACGATGACGTCCGGGCGTAGTTCACAGTATGTCCAAGCCTTGTCTCGACTGTGTTCTGCAAGCCAGTCTGTCTGCGCGCAGTAGAAAAGTTTGCTGCGATGCGGCTCCGGTATTGATGGAAGGTCTTCAGTCAACGGAACCTGGTGTCGGAATGGGAATTCATCAATCAGATGTACTCCATATGCCTTCGTCCCAGTCGCAATAACCACGAACTCGAGCTTCTCTGACAACGCTTCGACCGCTGTTATGGCGTTGCTCAGTATCTTGAGATTGGTCGCAACTTCCTGATCCTGGTCCGGATTGAAGATATAGGCGAGGAAAAATACTGTGGTCACGGTCGCAATGTCGGTAACTTGAGCGACAAGTTGTCGCTCAAGATCGTCTCTTTGTAAGTCGATTCCGCTTACGAGTCGCAGTTTGGAGGTCTCTGGCCACAGCGTACGTCCTTGAATGGGCCGGTGCGTCAGAGCCGTGATCTTTTCGAATGCTTCGGGATCGGGGTAACCATTGAGCAGCTGATTAGTGACAGCCCAGCCTTGAATGCCGCTGGCACCGAAGATGAGCGCATGTCTGCCCATAATCTCGCTCGAATGTGGTTCTCAGAAGGAGGAAAGCAGTTCACAAACCTCGTTGTCGAGTCGGGAGAATATGAAACACAAATGACGAATGGTCAGCGACCGCATCGTGTTCAATGATTATCTTCCACAAACATGGTCTTCGCTGATCCCTGACATTTTCCGCCATACTATCGTGCGGTAGACAGGCCTTACTCTGGACCTCACCATGTGCATTTGCAGTTCCAGGACTGGCAATTGAACACGCTATCCTCGTCGTGGTGCCTGGATGCGCATGATTGCGAAGGGCCTTAGGGCTCGAGTGCGGCCAGCAGTTGCAAGTCGTCGATGACTGCGCCCACTGTTCAGAGAAATGGTGACGACTTGGGGCTCGAGCGCACTCGCAATGTTGCCCTTTTGGAGGAGTGCTCGTGATGTGGTCCTTGAAGAGTTAGGGCACAAAACCTTCAATCCGCGCGAGGGTCGGAGTTCAGGCCACCGCTTTGCCGACCTATTCAGGATGACCTCGGCCTTCTTCTCCCATGGCTCTCACGCATTGCCAGTGATGCTGGTGGAGTAGAGCTCGCTTTTGTATATGCATAGATCTGCAAGTCCAGGAATATATTCTGTGACCTCTGGTTGGTATTCGACATCTCATCTAGAACACATACAACATGGCAGGGCCAGTCCGACAACCAATTGACCAAGCGGCGTTAGAAAAGTACCTCAACCAGCATGTGCCCGAGATCCAGACTCCCGTCGACTTGAAGCAATTCGGTTTCGGACAGTCCAACCCCACGTACCAGATCACCGCGGCCGATAGCAAACGATACGTCCTCCGCAAGAAGCCTCCGGGAAAGCTTCTGAGCAAGACGGCGCATCGGGTTGATCGCGAGTACAAAGTCATCGCCGCTCTGCAGGATACCGACGTCCCGGTTCCGAAGGCATATGTTCTGTGCGAAGATGACAGCATTCTTGGGACACCATTCTATGTGATGAGCTTCCTCGATGGTCGCTTCATCAAGAATGCCGCCATTGAAGACGTGAATGAGCACGATCGGCGGGAGATGTGGAGAGATGCGATACGGACGCTGGCGAAACTCCACCGCATCAATCCCAAGGACATTGGACTTGAAAATTTCGGGAAACCGAATGGGTTCTACAAGAGACAGATTAGGACATTCAAGAGTCTTGCGCAGTCGCAAGCTGAGGCGAAAGACAAGGAGACAGGTGAAGAAGTGGGCCAGCTGCCGCATTTTGACGACTTCATCGAGTTCTTCGGCCAAGAGCAGAATCAGCCGTACGATCGCGGGGTGTTGTTCCACGGGGACTTCAAGATTGACAATCTCGTTTTCCACAAGACTGAACCGCGGGTCATTGGGATACTTGACTGGGAGATGGTCACAATTGGGCACCCTCTTGCCGACCTCACCAACTTGATTCAAGGCTGGACAATATCAGAAGCTACACCTTCGTGGCCGAGGAAACACGCAGACCAAGCTTTCCTGAAACCTTCCGATCCGAAAAGCACTAGGAAGGAATGGCCGGGTCTGCCTGAGCACGCAGAATGCGTTGAATGGTATCGGCAAGATACTGGCTTCGAAATCACGCAGAAAGATCTTGCTTGGGCAACCGCTTTCGCCCTGTTCAGAGACTCCATAATCTTTCAAGGCATCGCTGCTCGTTATGCTACACGACAAGCCAGTTCTGCTTCGGCGAAACAGTACGCAGAAGAGCGCGAGCCATTTGCAGAAATGGCATATCAGAAACTGCTCGAGGCGAAGAACAAGCTGAATAGCACGTCGAAACTTTAGATAGCGCTTTTCGGACAACTAATGTTCTCTTGTCAACAAGTTTCTCCACCAGCTCCACAACGACCGATATAGCACAATCACGTGCTCGATTTTGCCAAATCCGCACCACTTTTTGGCGGATCTCGCTGCCGGTCTATCGTTCGCGTCCTCCTTGTCGGGACGAAGGAATGTTCTCGCCTGGTCTTCTGCACCATGGGTCTCGCCATTTTCTGCAGAAAAGTCAGCAGACACTCTTCGCTATCGTGACTTGCGAACAGCGATGTTCAACCGCGCGATATATCGTGGCCGACCGCGGCTGCTGCAAGTCCATAAGTATGGCTGAATGCGAGTGTGACAGGGCGACCAAATTGTCCATCGCTCTCTCATTTCTGCAACTTGATCTCACGTGAGCTCGGCTTCACTCTCGCTTTCTTGCAGCCAGCCTCTTACAAAATGGATTTTTCTGCTCCACCAAAGTCTGCTAAGAAACAGAAGAAAAGCAAGTCGGCTCCTGTTGTGACTGTGACTGAGGTCTGCGACGAGCACGATGGCTCTCATCAGCGACGCCAAAGCGACATCCGGAAGGTGTTCATGAAGTGGTTCAAGCGACAACATCGGAGTCAAAAGTCTCAAGATATGGTCAGTACCCTTATCAATGCGCAACGATGCTTCACGAATTCTGACTTTCCATCAGAACGACAGCGATTTCTTCGAACAAGCCAGGGCATATGAGGTCGTCGAGCCCCTCGTGCCACTACTCGTGACGGAGCAACGACCCAAGTCATACCCGCGGCCAGTCTTCGGCGATTCACTGTGATCGCCACAGGCACAAGGCCACACAGCCACGCATTGCTCTGCCATTGGAGTGGAGCAGGTTGTAAAGCCAATACTTTGAGCAACAGGATTATCTACATCGTTTGGACGACACATAGGACACCACGATGGTCATTCTCATGGTTCCTGCGAGTCCTCACGTACGCTCGATCGGCAATGTCGATGGCCGCAACATCACCACTGAGATTGCGAAGATGACAACAGGATTGATGCTCCTGTGATCCATGAAGGATGCGGTTTTGTTCTGGGTGCACATTCGAAGGCTTAACAGGACTTTCCACGCTACGATCAATGACGACACGAAGAAAAGCCATATTGTATAATGATAATGCATTTTTGTTTTCGATCCATCTTTCGAAGACCGCTCAATACATCAAAACGATACCAGCTTACGCCGCATTGCATTTCCAGCATTCAGTTCATCAATCATATCATTCAAATCCTCCAATTTGCGATGCTCGATAGCTGGTTTGATGCCATGCTCAGCAAAGAAGTCCACGCCTTTTTGCATACGATGGGCAGTGCCGGTACTTTCGCCTTTGATCCTGAGCTTACCTCCTGCTAGATCCCATGCGTTGATAGAGAGTGGGCTCTTCGGAATGCCAGCGACCATTAGCAACCCTCCAAATTTCAGGAGCGATGGAGCACTCGAATAAGCCTTTTGATCGTTAGCTGGAGTCTTTCACACGAGTGATTTATGCTTACAGCATCGGCATTGCTGAATACGCAAGCGGCATGCACTTCTCCCCGAGTCAGCTGCTTGATATCCTCCACATAAGCCTCGTTTGATCTTGAGTTGTAGACAGCGTCGGCGCCGAGTTCCTTGCAAATAGCAAGAGTCTCATCGTTGACGTCCACGGCGATCACTTTGAGCTTCATGGCTTTGCCGATCTGTATCGCGAACTGACCAAGACCCCCAGCTCCAACTACAGCCAGCCACTGACCCTCGGTCATGTCGCAGCTGTCAACCGAGTGGAAGGCGGTCTGTCAAAGTCAGTGAGGTCAAACACAAAGTCAAGAAGAAGCATTGCTTACTAGTCCAGCACAGAAGTATGGCGAAGCAGTCTTTACATCGATCGAATCAGGCAATCGGACGCAATTCTGGGCATCGACGACAGCATACTCGGCAAAGAACCCGTCCGTACTGTATCCATGCAGCTTCTGGTTGCCTTTAAAGCAGTGTCTGCATCATATTAAGCACCATCAACGCGCTGGATCTTCCCTTTCAACTTACAATGGAAACAATTGACAGCCTTCACATTGGTAGCAGCATCCATCAGTATACAAAAATCCCACTGGGTCTCCCTTGTTGAAACCGATGTCCGCCACAGACTCGTGGATTTCTTCGATGTAACCGGCACCTTCGTGGCCGAGCGTAAAAGAGTGTCCGGCTTCAATCATCATCACATCGGAGTGACAAAGCGAGGCGGAGGCCATCTTGATGAGAAATTGGCTTGCGCCCGGTCGTGGAATTGGTACGTCACGAACAACGACTTTCTTCTCGTCCTGTGATTTTGTGAGCAGCAGTAGGTCTTATGGTATATGGGAGAATAGTACTGGATTCCATTGAGCTGCTCTCATTGTACGCGATTGTGCTTCGTCAGAACCCATGCTTATTCCTCCGTTCGATTGCTCTTGTTGGGCCATAGCGGTGGAGACTTGTGGTATTAGAATATGTCGTGAGAATGTGAAGAGCTCAGAAGCGTCTGCCTGTTAGACACTGGCTCAAGACGACGATCTATGCCAATACTGACCTACCCCAAAGCACGCCGAGCAACCCCTCGACAGATATTAATGCACATGGCAACGGCCTGGCGCATGCAGTGTAACATATATTCCAAGCGGGGCAAGGCCAAACAGAGAGCTCCCTCAGTCCTGGGTGTGCAAGAACACACAAGCCAGTTTTTACATCAGCGAGCTGGGCTTGATCCTTATGGCTTGAGTGTAAAGAACAGAGGGTTGAATAACGCAGAATGCCAAGTTGACCAAGGAAGCTGGCTTCCCGTTCACCTTCGATTACCAGAGCATAATTTTTACTCTCTCCGAGCTACTTGTATCATTCAGGTCGATTTGGAGCATCTTGTGACACTAACGATGCATTTGTCGTATTGCTTCAGCTCATACATTAATACTCTTGGGATTTCAGCTGCGGCTGAGCAGTGTCTTCTTGCTGCGATCCTCGCCGAACACATGGAGGTCCGCCATAGCAGAATAGTTCTCGTGCAATGCATCTGCGGACGCTCTATAGAGCGATATTGCTGAAGTGACTATCGAGTACCTGTAGTGAGAGGGAAGCACTAAGCGATTAGTAAGATATCTTCTCGCTGCTGAACGACTATAGCTTCGTCAAACGACCAGAGCCCAGCCTTGCTCCACCATCAACACTGATATACTCGCCGTTGACGTAGTTGGCTGCTTTTGAGCACAGGAACAGCATTACTCCAGCAATATCGCTTGGCTCTCCTAGACGCTTCCTTGGATTCGATCTCGAAAGCTCTTCTTCACCACCGAGAATCTCGATCAAGCCGCTTGCTAGTTTCGAGGGAAAGAAGCCTGGCGCTACAGTGTTGACTGTTATGTTCCTCGGACCCAGCTCGACTGCCATATTTCGGCCAAGATGGTGAGCTGCAGCTTTGGAAGCGGAGTACATGATCGTTCCGTTATCTCCAACATGTGAGACATTCGTCCCAGCTACGGAAGACATGATCACGATGCGTGAGGGGTCCTCTGGTTTGCCTGCTGCTGCGAGCATTGGAGCGAACAGACGGGCGAGATTGAACACACCGCGTACATTGAGGTCCAGAATTTTCTGGCTGGACCAGTCTGGAGTCGGTTCGAAAGGCCCGCCCCAAGTCGCGCCTGCGTTGGCGACCAGGATATCGAGCTTCGACTCATGCTTTTGCACTTCTTTGACAAGACGCTTGATGTCGTCTTCTTGTGCAACGTTGGCTGGAAGTCCTATGGCACGACCTTTGAGATTCTTGCTCGAGCATAGCTTGTTGAGCTTGTCGACTGCCTGGTCGATTCCTTGCTCGCCACCAGCTTTGCGGGCACTGATGAAGACAGTCTTTGCTCCAGCCAAGAGGAAGGCAGTTGCTGTATGTAATCCGAGCCCTCGCGACCCTGTGTATAAAGTAAGCATAATTCCGACCAGCTTGTGATGGTGACCAACCTCCAGTGACTATCGCGACCTTGCCATCGAGCGAGAAGAAGCCGTCAATGCTAATGTCTGACATTGTGAGTACAGGAGTCTCAAGTCTGTCTGGCCTTGCTGCCAACACTCATCCAGAAGATGGACATCCTCACCAACACAACTCTACTGCATCGAGTCAGGCTCACGTCCATCTCCGCTCCGCGTGTCGATATCCGAGGGAGCACAAAGTTGCATAAGCCTCAGGGTTCGGCGGGAGAGCCGACGGCGGTTTGCCGTAAATGCCGTTCGTCATTTCTCCACACCTTCGCTTTCCTCCGCACATCGCGCTAGCTCGACAGCCGCTAATGCCATAACGCGACCTGCCACGGCAGAAGCTGCAGCACCAGCACCTCCAGACATTGCCATGCCCGAGGTTGTCATGATCCGCAACCTTGTTCGGTGCCGTAATGCACATCGCGTGGCAGATTGCTCTCCACGATGTTCTGGCAATCACCAACATCATCTCGAGCGTCGGGAAGAGCGATTTCATATGAGTAAACATCGAGAGAGGCCAGCAAGATAGCGCTTACTTTTTGCCTTGGCTGTCCCGGATCTCTTTAAGAGCGAGCTTGAAGACACTGGAAGTCGGCAACAAGAACAAGATCCTCTCTAGCAGAAGACAAGATGATCCACACCTCGCCCATAGCTGATCTGGACATTCCAAAGGCACGCAGCATTTATGAGCTTCCAGAGCTACCGCTAACATCCTGATTCAGGTCAATGTCCTGAGCTACCTCTTCCCAAAAGGCCAAGAGCCTTCCGATGAGCCAGTATGGTTCGACGCCGGCAACCCGAATAAAAACCTCAGTCCTCGACAGATGTTGCAATGGATCAAGAGAGTGATCATTGGTCTCGACAGCTTAGGCTTGAAGAAGGGCGAAGTATGTCTGATACACACTCCGAATAACATGCTCGTGCCCGCAGCGTACTTGGGCATAGTCGGAGGCGGCCGGTCTTTCAGCGCGATCAATCCGATTTATACCGTCGACGAAATTGTGCACCAAATGAAGCTCACCGAAGCGAAAGTCGTGTTCGCGCACCCTTCGCTCGTGCAGAACGATGTGGAAGCTGCGAAAAAGGCCGGAACGAACCCAAGGATATACCAATTCACAGATGACGAGGCGGAGCTGCAAGAGATTGATGGCGTGAAAGATTGGCGGCATCTGCTTGGGTCAGAAAAGGAGGCTCAAAACTTCCGATGGAAAGACATGACACCGGAAGAATCAGTGAACACAGTCGCGACGATAAACTTCAGTTCCGGGACCACAGGGCTACCTAAGGGTGTCATGATTGGACACCACGCACTCATCTCCAATGTCGAGCAGACTGCGCGTGTGATATGGCCGCACGTCGACTACAAGAATGGCGGGAAAGTGCAGGAGCGGTGGCTCGGCTTTCTGCCGCTCTACCACGCGTATGGACAGATGTACGCTGTCATGATGGCCTGCAAGTTCTCCGTCCCGATTTACCTCATGAGGCAGTTCGTCTACGAGGACTATCTTCGAGCGATTCAGGACTACAAGGTCACGCATCTGCAAGTGGCGCCTCCGGTGCTGGTCATGATGGCGAAGCGACCAGAAACATCCAAGTATAACCTCAAATCCGTACAAAGCGTGCTCTGCGGGGGTGCACCACTGGGAAAGGACCTACAGAACGAGATTGCGAGCAAGCTAAATTGCACAGTCAAGCAAGGCTGGGGAATGTAAGTGTCATTGGCACGATATGGCGACTGACCTGAAACATGCTGACCAATGAACTTTCTTGTGCGAACAGGACAGAAGTAACATGCGGCTCCATAATACAGCACGAGCCTAGCGACAGCGGCACCGTCGGAAAGCTGCTTCCAAACCACAAGATGAGACTCGTGGATGACAACGAGAAAGATGTCGACTTCGGCTCACCCGGCGAGATCCTCATCCAAGCCCCGAACGTCATGCTAGGGTATTGGCGCAACGAAAAGGCTACGCAAGAAACCATAGGCGACGGCTGGCTGCGAACGGGTGATGTGGCTGTAATCAACAAAGAAGGTCTCATTTGGATCGTGGATCGAAAGAAAGAGCTGATCAAGGTCAATGCTCTTCAAGTAGCGCCCGCAGAGCTGGAAGGCTTATTGCTCGACTGCGAGCACGTGGCTGACACGGCTGTCGTGGGAATCACAATCCATGACGAGGAATGGCCACGGGCGTACGTCGTCTTGACTGACGAGGCAAAGAAGGCGAAGGTCACACCGAAGGACATACAGAGCTGGTTCAAGCCACGAGTAGCGAAGCACAAGGCGCTTGTGGGTGGTGTGCAGTTCGTGGACGAGATCGTAGGTGAAGATGGATCTGGTTCGATGTACTCCTGCTAACATGTCGCAGCCCAAGTTGTTGTCTGGCAAGATCCAACGGAAGGTCATGAAGGAATGGTCGAAACGAGATGTCCCAGAAGTTGCCAAGACCTTTGATCGGGCGCGGTTGTAAACGGGTATGAGCATGATGCATTGTACGATCACCAGAGCACAGCAGGTAAAGTCAATGAGGACGCAAGTGGAACTCATGAAGTGGAGATCATGGCCATCTGAATTGTGCGTTCACGTGTATTCCAGCGATCGAAGGAGTACCCATCAATGTGCGAGATCCCGTCATGCTACATCCGCTTGCCAGGGCGCTCCCTGTCGGTCCAGCATCCGCAAATAGCGAAGTCCTCTCACCGAACATTCGCAGTCGTATTGCCGCGCGCGAGCTGTCTCAGTAATCAGCGGTCACGGCTGCCTGCTCGCTCGGCAAATGTCCAGCAATCGACGAGAGATTGGACGAGCAACGTCGCTCAAAACGCAGGCAAAAGGAGAATAATGTAGATGAAGCTGCATGACCTTCCTTGCCAGGCACAGCAGGCTGGCACAATCGTTTCCACCTCGAGGTGCAGCTGTCATGTGAAAGGCGCTTGGAGGGAGCGATGATCCTTCTCCTTGCGGACCGTGGTACGAGTCGTGGCGCGGTCCCCGAGGAGCTGAAACGAGACGGGCAGACGAGCTCACGTCATCACGTTTCCCAGGTATGCGTGGTTTCTGCCCAATTGCGTGCCAGTGATACAAATCATGCCAGAAGTGGCGTGAGGCATTTTATCTTGCAGCATTTCTAAATCGAAGAGGTCTGCGAAGGTTGTTTTGCATTGTGAGAGAGAACGTCTCCAGGACTTCCTTCTCTCGCTAGGATCTGGCCCTCCATCTCGAGGCTCGATGATAAGAAAAGCCTCGCCTAGCAGCTCAGCAAAGAACGTGGAGAACGGATCGCCGTCGAGAGTCTGGGGTAAAACGAGACCAAAGCACGGATGGGGAAGCGCTTCCTTGCCTCCCGCACCGCTTCTTTGTCCTCATTGGCGGAATGGCGTGTTGTCTTTGAGTCCGGCGTGGTGCTACTGGTCTCGCCAACGCGGGGTAAACGATGGCCCTTTCTCTCAGATGATGAAGCACGCGCTCGCAGCTGCCCACTCGTGACCTCCTGCCTGGAGTACATATAGAAGTACTTGTGACTTCGTACCTCTTCCTCTCCCATTGTTTCCAACCAGTCAAGCTCTTTGTGTAAAACTCTCCTCTCAACTCTAACACCCCACGCTTTTGCGATTACTACATATCGAACGACATCTCTTCTTCGACCGACCCTTGAACGACTGCATACCACAATCATGTTCTCCACGGTCGCAGGCAACAACCTCTTGTACAAGGGCGCTGCCCTGTACGCCACCACCACGGCTTTTGCTGCTTTCTGGATTGGACTCCGTCTCCCAGTGCAGAACAACAAGGCCGGTCCATTCAACTACCACAAGCTGTTGAAGCAAGGTCGTCGTGTCCCATGGCGACGTCTGCCAAAGGTCGTCTAAAGCGACCGCCACGTTCTGGTATGTCCGGCACCCTCATCGCTCTTGCCTCGTCGACAATACTAACAACATGTCGCAGTCAGACGTGCAGTCAAGCAGTCATACTTCCACTGCACACCCACCGAGAGAGGTCGTCAATATACCCTCTCCTTCCCTCCGTCGCGCATTGCGATGTGAAACCTCAACATTCCTCCACCACGATACCCCAAACCACACAGGCAACGCCGGACCAGCCCGAACCTGTTCCTCTCATTCTACCATTCTCTCACGACCAACACTACTCGCGATTATCCAGCATGGCGTCGCTGGACCGCACTCGCGCGTACAATTCAAGCCAAATTCCGACTTCAGACCCAACGCCATCTGCCCAGGCCATCATCGCACGGTCCTGGATCACCTCTTCGACGACAAGAGACTTTTCTCTCCCTTGCCAGCCAAAGAGAAACAACGGAGTTTGCTGTGACTTCCTTTGATCATTTGTTTTGTCAACTTGTGTTAAGGATACAAGTAGAAGACTAGAAGAATCCTACATGCATAGCTCGGAATGAAACTGTAACACATCAACATCAATTTCCATTCATGTTCTCATTACTACTTCTCTACGTTCTATAATTCCTCCTGTGAAGGCTCAACCGATGTTGATTCATCCTCTCGTCACGATTCACTATCGACTCATCTACAGTCCTGCAAACAACGCGCCGGCTGCGATGGCACCCAACACAGGCGCTTTCGTGATCATAGGCGGCACGCCACCCGTATACTGCGCCGGAGTCGCTGCAGCCGTGATGTTCGGCCCGGTACCATTGCCAAATCCAGTACCAACCAATCCAGTACCAGTCATGGTCTCGATCAACGGCGTGGGTGTGTTGGGTGGAGGCGTGGTGCCGGCCACATTGGTAGCCGAGAAGATGGGGCTGTCTGTTGTCCTGATGCCCTCAGTGTAAGGGAAGACAGTTCCAGCGCGTGCTTCGCGGAATTGGCGTTGGCCAGCTGTGGCGCTTTGAGGAGGGCCAGCGGTTGTGTTGAATGGGTTGAGGACGCTGAGAGGAGTAGCGGTGTTAGTGGCGGGCTACATTTCTAATTATTAAGGGAAAATGGAAACTTACTTATCCACGCCGAACACCACTCCATTCTCGATTGGCAGGTTGAAGTTTATGATTCGTACGCCATTGACGAAGACGAAAAAATCTTCTGAGACGACGCCTACGTTCTCGAAACCAGGACCGTTCTGTACTGTGATCGTCTGATTCGGAGGTCAGCATTCAGATAGTTATCCGCCGGCATGCTGGCGACTTACAAGCTCATTGCCGTTCAGAGTAGGCAAACGAAGACCATCTGTGAGGCCAGTGCCGTAAAGCGTGCCATTGGTTATAGCAACGTGGTAGAGAAGGATCTCTCGAAGGTCATCATCAGACAGATTGTCAATCTCCGAGCCAATGTTCTGGAAGCCTTGGTTTGTTGGTGCGAAGAGCAGAAGGTCCTTTGACGATTCGAGTGATTCGAGGAGACCGACACGTTGAATGGCACCTAGAAGTGACTCGCGCTGCGCTGCGACGAGGTTGGTCGAGACATTTGGTGGCAGCGTCAGAGGTGGGTTGATGCCGTGAATGAGGCCGCCGTCGAACTCTAAGTCCTGGAAATTGTCAGAATTGCAGCTTGTAGGTCTTCGTACGATAGGCTTACCAGCAAACTTTCATCTGCCCAGTTGGAGTCAAGCACAAATCCACTGAAGAATGTAACGTTGGTAAGGTCTTCGACCTCAAAAGTACCAGCCGTGGCTTCAACAGTCTGTCCGCCAGTCACGTTGCAATAGGGACCAGGTTGAAGAAGCGTCGGGAAGAATTCGGCTCCGCGTGTAGAAGGTTGTACCCCATTAAAATAGGTCGAGTTGTATGTGCCCTGCAGGACATGGTAAGACAGAAACGCTCTCGCGTACTCGGGATCTGCAGAGAATCTGGCTCCTTCGTCGGTCTCGAGAAATGCTGCTAGTGCGAAGTTGGCAGGTGCGAGTACGGTGATGTTGCTTGTTTGGGAGACTGTATCGACCAGATCTGGGAACTCTTGCAGGGCAGCTAGGAGAGAGCTCAGTTGCGGCTGCGATGAGAGGACCTCAACAAGAGACTGCGCCGAAGCAAGCGATAGAACGCTAGAGATCGATGGGAGTAGCGAGAGCTTCATGATGGAGTGTGTTTGGGTGATGAGTGCGTTGAGTGGCTACCGGCCGGGAGGCGTTGCCTCTCTTATACTGGCATTTTCTTACCGCTCAAATGCGTACGCATCAACATGCGACATGCCACACGCAATACTGCTCCGTAGCCCCATTGCACAAGACCATCGCACAGCTGTGCACCTATTGGGCTGGTGGAAAGCCAATCAAACATTCCTCCATCACGATTCGCGGTGATGGGGCGTGAGTTTCGCGGACAGGCATTGTTGTTTTTCGTCACCCTGGTCGACAGCAATCGTCCAGGCATATTTTGTGATGGATCTAGTTTAGTCGGGCGCGGCATGCATCATGACGACTTTCCAAGAAAGTGTCAAGCCGGTGTTATTAGGCCGGACGTCGAAGCACAGGCACAGCTTCGAAGTTGCAACGCATTCCACAGTGGCCTGAGGCATACTTCAGCCTCTTTCGACAAGTCTGCCTCGTTCGTCCCGTGCAACGGCATCGCCACGATAACTTTGACGCGAAGGCCAAACATGCCTATTCGAGCAGAAGGATACAAGCATCTAAACAGATTGCATGGGTCGACAGGCTCCAGCTTAGCTTCCTGATCGGTTCGTGGCGTTGCTTCAATAGCTCCAGCATGGGATTAGCCGCTGTTTATTCCTCCCTGTCCAGTTGGTCGTGCTTGCTGTTGCATCCGGGGAGATGACGACCGTATCAGCACCATAACAGCCGGATCTACACCGCCAGCGACAGTAGTATCTCAACAATGTTTCACCTCAGCCACTACGTCTTGAGTAATCTTCTATTGCGTGGACATTCTGATCGAATTCAGCCATCATCGTCTTTTTCCTCCTTGCTGATGGCAATTTCAATGCGGTCGATCATACCGGGTGGGGTTGTACTGACGACTCTTTCATTTTCGGAAGGCTTGGTGGACCGGGCGTTATCGTTGGCAGCATCCATCTGCCCGCTGAGTTCTTCGAGGAATTCGTCAGCCTTCCTCTTAGCATTTCTCTGCTGGACTTCCTGTCGCCTGGCTTCGATCTGCGCTCTCCGCTCTGCCATCTTGCTATCGCGCTCCTTCCTTCTCCTCTCAGTCTCAGCGCGTTCGTTCTCAAGATTCTCCATCTGTTTCTTTCGTTCTTCAGCATCGGCTGAGAACTGAAAGAAGCCTGTGCCCTTAGTCCTGACTTCCTTGTTGCCATCGAAGTGCTCATCAGGCGGAGGTGTCAAGCTCTTATCTCTCTTCTTCGCCAGCTCAGCCATCTGTGCTGCCCTTGGTTCATCAAGGTCGAACGCCTCGTGCTGAATAGCATCACCTCGAATAACGCGAGAGGGAGCAGCAGGAAGGATCCCAGGGCCTTCTTCGGCTCGTCGCTGCTGTTGTTTGGCGCGTAGAGCATCAATCTTAGTCCCCTTCCGCGTTCTGCCAAACTCGTCAACATACCCCACCTCCTCCTGATCATCGTCATCAGCGCCGTCGTCGTCGGAATCACTCTCCTTGTCTTTTGCACGACTCTCAGCCCACTTGGCATCGAAGTCAACGGCGTAACGCTCGTCTGCATCTTCGATATCGCCCCGTTTCATTGCAGCATAAAGTCGCGCCTTCTCCTCCATCTTGCGCTTGCTTCGCTCCCACACGCCTTTGTCCAAGGTCTCGCCATCTGTGGTATGTTTTTGCTCGAATGTAGATGAGGTGTCTGGCTCGAGATCCCGTTTTGCCCGTTTCGCCGAATTCCGGTTGTGCGTAGCGAAGATGTCTTCCTTCTTCGGTTTAGAACGCCCGGATGAAGGTTTGGAAGAGCTGCTGCTGGTGTTGATGAGAGAGCTGAGTTGAGAAGTGAAGGAGAGTGTTGAAGATGAAGAAATGGCCTTTCCTTTGGACAAATTACGTCGCTTGTCCTGGTTGTAGAGGTGACCGTCCTTGTGCGACTCCATGGCAAAGATATGCGATGGTCAAGGATGCAAGTGAGAGTTGCCAGACGAGAAGGCACGCGCATGCAACATTCCTACTAGCGCCGATCTTCCGCGATCCGATTGCGGCAGGACCCTTGCATGGTGCCCCTCGTGCTTGCCTGACCTGCCCCGCCTGCTCGTCACAAATTCAAGAGCCATTGGCAATATTTCTCCTCACTTCGCATTTCACGACTCTCACTCTACAAAATGGCCAAGCAAGTCTATATCGCTGTAATCGGCCTCGGTGGCGTGGGCAAGGCCTTCCTGTCCCAGCTCGACTTCCTCCGCCAACGCCTGGCAACGCAAAATCCACCGATCGACCTCCGACTCATCCTGGCCCGCCGCAGCAACAAACAGCTCTTCTCGCAGGACTTTTCACACTTGAACATTCAGACAGTCGCAAATGACTTGGATAGCAAGGGAACACCTCCACCGCCGTTCAATGAGACTTTTGGGCAACTAGCACGAGCTCCAGGCAAGGTCGTGCTCGTAGACAACACGAGCGATGTCGGTCTTGCCAGCTTGTATCCTATGGTCTTGCAGAGGGGCATCAGCGTTGTGACACCAAACAAGAAGGCTTTCAGCGACAAGTATGAGTTGTGGGACAGCATCTTCAAGAGTGCTGCGAACGGCACAGGGTCCACGACCAACGGCTATGTCTTCCACGAGTCAACCGTGGGCGCTGGTCTGCCCGTGCTTAGTAGTCTGAGGGAGCTAGTCGATACTGGTGATGAGGTTACCAAGATCGAGGTAAGTCTGTCCCGAATCTGTAGAAGGGCAAGGCTAATGCAGTCCTCAGGGTGTATTCTCGGGCACAATGTCATTCCTGTTCAACTCTTTCCAGCCACTTGGTGGAGGAGGCGGCAAGTTCGCTGCTGAGGTGAAGAAGGCTAAAGAGCTTGGTTACACAGAGCCTGACCCACGTGACGATCTCAACGGCCTCGACGTCGCCCGGAAGCTCACAATTCTGGCCCGTATTGCTGGCCTGCCCGTCGAATCACCGACATCCTTCCCAGTGCAATCACTCATCCCAAAAGAGCTCGAATCCGCCAGCTCCGGAGACGAGTTCTTGCAGAAGCTACCAGAGTTCGATGCGCAGATGGATCAGATCAAGGACGAGGCTACCAAGGAGGGCAAAGTCATTCGATTCGTGGGGAGTATCGACGTGCCATCGAAGCAGGTCAAAGTCGGGCTGGAGAAGTTCGATGCTTCACACCCAATCGCTGCTCTTAAGGGCAGCGATAACATCATCAATTTCTACACAAAACGCTACGGCAGCAATCCTCTCATCATCCAAGGCGCTGGCGCTGGAGGCGATGTAACTGCCATGGGCGTTACAGCAGATCTCCTGAAGGTTATTCGAATGCTGTGATAGACAAAGTTATAGTACGAAAGCGTTGATTGCAGCTTTGTGGTAGTCCTTCATGACAGCACCGCGCACCAATTGGGGCAACTCAAAAGTCCATTGTCTCGGTACCAGTGCTATCTCTTGAGAAAAGCTATGGAGTCATCAGTGGAGAGTCTGATGCTTGGTCGCATTGCTCCGGCCTTCGATGGACTTTAGCTTTTCGTCAACGATTACTTCGTACGTTCCAATACGAAGCATGTTGGCAAGGAAGCTCTCAGACCTTGTCAGCAAGCCCCAAGCCTCTGTTCCTGAACACTGTTTGTCCCTACGTCACCCTGATGGAAAGCAAATCGTGTCAGACTCAGAGGCGCGACTCAGGCAGTTCCGACTTGACAAAGTGCGGTATGACATGTCTCAGGCCAGCTTCCAACATCGGTCGACAATCGGAATGACCGACGTGGCTAGTCACTGATTGTATGGCTTGATCGGTATGCCGACACTTCGTTCAGGTTGCACGCAGCGATATGTCGAAGCGACTTTCCGGTCAGACCTTATCGCAGGAGGCGTAAGAGTCGGATGTGACGTGTTGTCTGGTCCAAGAGCTTTGCACAAACTTTTTCCCGTTCAAAGCCTGGGTCACGGTGCATCTTCGCCTTTGATGCCATCTTGAGCTTTGCCTAGACTGTTCAGCTTGAGAGCAGGCTTGCTTTACTACTCTTCATTGTGTGAGTTCACGCGTAGATCTTGACGAGAGCAGAGCTCGCAATCACACTGTGCGATTACCACCTGCGCGCTGTGCAACGCCCAGAGCCCGAGCCAGTGCTGGCCTCCGCGTCGCAGGTCATAATGAACTTCCCGCTGACACCCAGTGGAGCAAAGCATGGCGTGGTTTGAGGCAAGACAGTCGTGATAGAGTGTGCCTTCCAGTCTCCCGTTCCAAAAACTGGTTCGAATTGGGCTGCATTAGCAGCTACAAGCTTCAAATCGGAGAATTGCAGGACGGCCAAAGTGAGCCCATAGAGCCTCTCAAATTGTCTCAAATGAGCAGTCGTTGCTTCGCAGAAGATCAATTTCAGCCACGACGCTCTGTTGGCTGACTGATCCTGTGAGCAAGAGCTGTAGCAATCTGCGAGAGGGCGGCATTCCCGCCCGATCCTAACGACTCCGCGCCGCGAGTAGGGGGCGACTGTTGTGTCTTCTAGCTTGCGGCTTATAAGGAAATGTCGTAATGTCTGAGGCTTTGCCCAAGCGGCAGAACGCGGCACGGTTTGGATAACTTCAGAGCAAGCACCCTGTCTGGATCCCGTCTTCAATTGGGCGAAAGTCCACTTGTACCGCTTGGAGTCAGATTAGTTTGCTGACGCGTGCCATCAGAGTAGAGTGTCCTGCTCTCCGTCGGACATGACTCTCCAACGAGTCCGTTCGAGACTTCGATACTCAGGGCAGATGTCACCGCTCATCACGTCGCGCTTCCAACCGAGAATGATGTGTAGCCAGCAATATGCATGAGCACCAACCTTATGCGTAAATCCACCAGGGGCAGAGTCGGGTCGGCATCCCGTCTCACTCTCCCTGGCAATTGCAGGCTGGCATTGCTTGGAGAACGTCGTGGTCAGCTCCGAGATGCCTCGCTCCTCCATGTCGTTCCCCGCGCGACGACCATGACGGGAAAGAGGGCAGTGCTGCGTGAGGCATGCGCGGTCACCATTGCCCTAGTCGTGTCAACGTCGCGAGATGCCGACGGAAGGGTTCTGGAGTCACGCCAAACACATATCCGATCGCTGTGACCCTGGCGAAACCACCTGACAGGGTTATGGCAGCGCCGATGCTCTTTTGATGGAGATCGTCACCGCAACGAGTGTGAAGTTCACAACCAGGCCATTTCGGAGGGCTTTCGAGAACGTCGTCTTGGCGCTGCCCCGCTCGTTGACATCTCACACTTCCGTGCCTCTCCAGGATCTCCCTACGTCCACACAGGTCTGCCTCGACGCCAGCCGACATGGGCCCCGGTCAAAGAGCTGGCGCCGCCCGCGTCGCAGTTGCGGGCGAGAATCAGCTCGTGCACTTTCGACTATCCGACTCACCGACCACATCCAATGGCCCGTTTCCGAGTGAACTTGATGGAGACTCCGTAGGACTCTTCGCGCAGCTGACATGTCCTCTACCGATGGCTCTCACCTAGCTGGCAAGCCCAAAAGACGGCAAAACCGGAGTTGCGATCAGTGTCGCACGGGCAAGCGACGATGCGACGTGCAGCCTGATACGCGAGATCTTTCCACTTTTTCGGCCTGCTCAAACTGCAAGAAGTGGAAGAAGGAATGTACCATTGAATGGCTAAAGTCGCGCGAAGATCGTCGTCAACGAACGCATCAGGATGAACAAAGCCGCCTGTCACCGGCTGATCAAGATGAAGGCGTTTTTCTCTCTATTCCTCCGTCCAACCCATGGATGGGCAAAGGCCCTCCTTCACAGGCTTCGGACTCTTCATTCGGCGTGGATGTAAGCGGTGTGCCTCCAAGCGTCTCCACTGCGTCGCGACAGCCCTCATGGACCGCTTCGACTGGCAGCATGCGTAATGCGTCGACACATCTACCGCCCAAGCCATTTCCCGTACCGCATAATGTGGGCATGCCATATCAGTGGCCGTTTGCCGGGACGGCTTCCCAAGTCATGGAGCTCGATGAGATTTCAGGCTACCCCAACATCAGCCCGGTCCCGTCAGCATTGTTCTCAGATGGCAACATGCCGCAGCGGAGCAAGCCTCGCGACTCGTTCAGCGTTGCGTCCGAATCCTACTTGGCCGATGATGACAGAAATGAGGCACAATCGGTCACGTCCTCCAGAGATTGGCACTTCCCTGGCGTCGTCCGAGATGTGGCGAAGGTTGGACAAAAGAGAAGAAGAGCAGATACGGTGGAGGAGCTGGATTCCACAACCGAGCTTACGTCAAACACGGACCTCACATTCGAGACTCCATCCTGGAGCTTCGCAAAGGGGTTTGTACGACCTCAATCACCTTTCGCGTCTCATTTTCTTTCGGAGGATTTCAATCGAGTGCAGGTCAAATCAGGGTTGTTGAAAGTGTACCACGATTCGTTCGAAGGCGCGTTGAGCTGCTGGCTCACCGAAAGGAACTGTCCTTATAGCATTTCTTCGTTTCGGGATCAGAACGTATGGAGCCGGTCATGGGCCAACAGAATCTTCGCCAGAACTGCTGCCTTGGACGATACATATGCTGCAGCGGGTGTCCTATCAGCCCGAGATCAGAGACAAGCGTCGAAGGTTCTGAACGCTGTCGTAATGGCTTTCGCTGCTCAATGGAGCCGACCGGAGCGGCGCAAGCCTGCAAAGCAGCCTGGACCGTTCTCGCCTGACCAGCTGTTCGAGGAGATCAGCGAACAAAATGGGAATGGAAATGGAAATGTCCCTGGTCCAGCACCGACAGCAAATTTTGGTCGCAATGTCCAGAAAACACTGTGGCATAAGGCAAAAGCAGCCCTGAACGAAGCCTCCGAGAACATGTCTTTCAAGGTCATATTCGCTGGAATCATCTTCGCCCTGACTCAGCGACCTGTTGAGACCGTTGAAATCAATTCAAGCACAGAAAGTGCTGAAGACAAACTTTCAGCACTCTTCAATTTGCTCGACATCGACGGGCCGACACTGTCCTTGGACGCTGCGCTGCGAAAGCTACACGATCACAGACGACATTTGCGGCAAGCAAAGTTCGTGGCGCACGCAGCACGGAAAGCACCAACCCACTTGTCTACTGAGGAACAGGAGACGTTCAATCTGCTTTACTGGATGGCAGTCATGTTCGACTCTCTTTCCGCAGTCATGAACAAGAGATCGTTCACGATTGATGATGCAGAGACGCGGATCAGTCGCGAGAACTTACAACCCGTTCAGCCACCATCCCATGTATTCTCTGACTCTCAGGACGAGATGGCTGCGCAGCTAATGGATGACACCAATCTATGGGGAAGCTTCTTCATGCGCGAACAGTCACATATTGGAGATCTTCGAAAACAGTCAACTCGCTGGCCATGCTCCTATATCGATGCTGCTGCATGTTTGGCAGATGCCGCGCCAGTAAAGGTGCTTCTGTACCGTCGCGTCGGACATCTTCAAGGCCTCTTCTACCAGGAGGCGAACCCAGAGGAAGTGGAGAGGGGTCTGGAGTCTGTGCTTGAGGTGTACAATCACTGGTCTGCAAGTTATGGCTTGTTCATCAGCGATTGCATCAAACACCACGAAACTCTCCCGGTCCGAATCCAGTCTTGGTACACGCTTTTAGCGGCACATTGGAACCTCGCTGTTCTGATATTCGCGGACCTCATCGAGACTCTAACACATGCAGGGATGACAATGTCATGCAACACCGAGCTCCGACAGTCCATGAATCTCAGCGCCTCAATCCGGCAGCACGCCGTCGTGGAAATCTCAGACTTGGGGTTTCACGCCCGGCATACGACTGAACCTACCGCCTTTGCACAGTCCCCCGACTTCCATCACGCGGTCAATGAAGCAGCTCTGCTTACAGAACCTTGGACAGTGGTGCTCATCCGGGCGTTTGGTTTTGCTGGAGCGATACTCGCAAAACGTGTCAAAGCAGAGGGCAGCAAAGGCGAGATTTGTGTCGAGGTGCCGTCCGAATCCAGGAGACGGCTGCAGTGGTGTGTTGATGCTTTGGCGCTCTTGGGAAGAAAGAGTGACATGGCAATGTGCGCGGCCGATGTTCTACGAAAAGCTACGAGCTGACGCTGATAAAGGGTGCGTCGTTGAGAAAAGCGCGCAGTGTGTCGAAGAGGTATAGACAAAATTTGTGTCAGGCTGCCACGAACACTCATTGATCTCACCAAACCTTTTCGGTGCTGCCGAAAGGAGCTGAGCTTTGATGGCTGCGAAAGTGAGTGCGGATGCTGCACAGGCGATATCTCTAGATCTGGGATCGTCCCACCACACAACTCCGTAGTCGCGAGAAGGTCATCACCGAGCACTTCCCTGATACGGAACGCTCGCATTGGCGCGGCCGACATCGAAAGTGTACTCGCGATGCATCAATACTTTGAGCTGAATCGCCAATTCAAGCACAATACAGTAGTATAATGCTGGCTCGCAGCCCAGGCTTTCGAAAGTCGCTCGTTGGAGGCAAAAGATGTAGTTTTGTGATCCAGTCTCATGCCAGAACGAGATCTATCTTGGCACGAGCCCAGTTTATGCTGGTCTCGAAGCTGATATAGATGAACATCCCAATAGTACAGGCTTGAACGAATGAGCACCAAGCATGAAGCGAAAGGAAAGCCACGTCAGCAGGCTGGCACCGTGCCCTTCTTGTAGCTATAGCTTTTGCTGCTGTGGCAATGCCGTTGAAGGCTTCTCACGAATACGCCTCGAAAGAACGTTAAAAGGTGAAAATAGTCGATATTCGGCTGACACTTGTTCTTCAATATTTCGTCTTCTCTCAGCTACAATGTTTGATGTATTTTGCTGTACATCGTGATTGACGACCAAAAGCAAACACTCTTTTCTTCCCTAACTTACTGATGAAGATGTCGTCGTGTGAAGGTATGTGGGTGGTGGGGCAAGCGCCAGAGCTTCTGCCTGAGGCAACAGTAGAGCGGCTGAGTGGAGGTCAGGCCCCGCGATGAGCAAAGAGTCAAAGTCTCCGACGCTGGTTGATCGAAAGGAAAGGCGGTGTTTGTGTCTCCGAAACTCGCTATTGAACAATTCTGCTGCACTACCACCACACACATTCGCCCCCTCCGAAACCGCGTTGTCCCTCTCAGCATCCTCGCACGTCACAGAGACCCTTTCATTGCGCCACATCCCCCCGAAGGCAGCAAAGTAATCGCATCCTCATCAACCTCCTTCTCCCCTCGTCTGTCCCTTCAGAACACCTAAACACATCACACCACCGCTCACCATGTCCTGGCAAGGTAAGTCCGCCTCTCGAGCCGTACGCATTCGCTGCGACCTCGACAAGATACTCCCGTGCGCATGTCACAATTTCAGTACTGACTCGACCGTGCGCAGCATATGTCGATACCAGGTATTATTCTCCGCCCGCCATACCTCCCGCGAGCATAATCATACTGACTCAAATTCCCCAGCCTCGTCGCTACCGGCAATGTCGACCGAGCCGCCATCTTCAACAGCGAGGGCAACAGCGTCTGGGCGACATCCGCTGGCTTCACAGTCAAGCCTGAGGAGATGCAAGCAGTCGTAGCGGCATACAAGGACAAAGGCGACGAGCAAGGCGTGAAGAAGGTCCAGAGCGAGGGTCTGCATATTGCAGGAGAGCGCTTCGTGGTGATCAAGGCCGATGACAGGAGTATATATGGCAAGAAGGTGAGTTGTGGATAATATGTTTCCTTCAAGAACAACGTGGTGCTTCGGACGGACGGACGGCGAAAGCTCCGAAGGACGAAAGAGTAATGGACACAGGACACAGGACACTGAGCTGACTTGGAGCACGCAGGGACGCGAAGGTGTTGTCCTCGTCAAGACCACACAAGCCATCCTCGTCACACACTACCCAGAGACCGTCCAGCCCGGTTCTGCTGCCAACACTGTCGAGCAGCTCGGAGATTACCTGATCAAGGTCGGATACTAAGCGTTCATGGACGGGAGGGCAGTCGAATAGAATCAGCATTGCGAGGCTGGCAAAGGAAAGATCTCACATGTAGAGACTGTGCATAACGGGAAACATGAACAAGGAGCAGCTCGAGCAGCAGCAGTCGGAGCGGTGGTAGAAACGCAAAACCTCCATTATCGCACTCGGCCGCAGGGCGAGGATACACGGCTTTTGCACACGCTGGGTAGAAGATAACATAAAAGCTCCAAACGTAGGAGTTCTCCCCCTCACAGATTTGTCCAAGTCGCACGAGTTCATTGTTGATTGCCTTATTGATAACGAAGAATTTTCTCGTTGATGCGCTGTCATAGATTGTGCTTCAACGCGCAGGGTCAGTCACTCACCGCCATGTTGCAAAACGAAAAATTGCAATACTCCAAGATTACTTGCTGTAGAGTACAGGCATAGCGTAAGCTATTACATGAGAAGAAGTGGATCAGCATTGCAAACAGCCGTTCACGGGCAAGAGTCGGTTAACAAAATGCCATATGGGAAAGTGCTGAGAGATGCCAAACATTCATGCACTCTACCAAGACATACTGCATACCTATCGTTTGCGCTGGCGATGAGGTCTCGCTTTCCTTTGATCTCTTTTGGCGCTTACAGGTCCATCGCTGAGCCTTGTGCCCCGCCGTCTGGGGATCTCTTGCTCTAGGAGTGACGAATCGCGAATAATTCCCACCCCTCCCACACTTCGGTCAAACATGGTGCTCACGCTGAGGCATAAGCAAACATCATTTAGAAAGGTCTTCGAGTCAAGCCATAGGACGACACATTCGATCTACCAAAACATTGAATTTTTGAACACAGGTGACGTCGCTAAAACTTTCATTTCAATGCATGCATACCTGAAGCATGAGCGTCTATCATGGCTTCCATCATGCTCATCATCCGATGCCGCCTATAGCCTGCCACAAAGAACGCCAACACGCGTGAGCCGCATGAGTTTTACTGAGCCCTGATGGCATTACCAAGCGCGCCTCCCGTGAATCCAGAACCGCCTCCACCACGTGGAAGACCACCGCGGCCACGCCCGCCACCTCCACGACCACCCCGGCCACCGCGTCCGCCACGTTGAGGCTGTCTCTCGAATGCGTTCGATGTGCCTTGTGTTCGCTGCTCCAATACCCGCTCGTTCGACTCGATGAGGTGCTGTGCCTTGTCTGCGAGTGTGAGCGACAGGCTCTGTAGTCTGCTGAGCTCCACGCCCTTGCGGAAAATGATGGCGCTGTTGACTTGGTCGAGAGCAGCAGCAAGATCCTCGTGGTGGATCATCTTGCTTACGATCGCAGCGACCTTCCGTGATTCGAGGTCGAACATCTCTGCCAAGTTTTGGATGGAAAGTGTGTCGTAGAACGGAGCGTAGGTGAAGAGGTATGTTCGGAGACCTTCCTCCTGTATTTGGCCCTCGAGCATTGTCTTGATCTCGGCCGCTTGCGGCAGAAGATCCCAGATCTTGATGCTCGTGATGAATTCGGCGGCCTTCTTCCACTCACCAGCTGCAAGGGCCTTCGAAGCCTGCATGACGTGGTCACGAGTGTTCTCAGGGGGACCCGTGAAAATTTGGCGTTCGTGGTATTCTAGCATGCGTCGGTAAGACTTCGAGATGACACGCTTCTTGAGGTCTGGGGATGACCCTGACTGTGCGAGAGTAGGGATCTCCAGCAGCATGGAGCAGGTCAAGTAGACGCACTCCAGAAGCTCCAGGTTGATGTGCATGTGGAAAGGTAGCTGTCTCTGCCGCTCCAGACGCTCTTGCTCGGGCGTGATCTGTGAGTACCGTTGCAGTTGGAGACCCTGCGCAAGAAGTTCCTTCTGCCTCTGGCTACCACAGATATCCTGCAGACAAGTTTGGCACTCATACACAAGTCCTGCACGGAAAGCGCAGAGACCCACTTGCGTGAGAGTTCGGTTGTATAGAATCTGGGTGTTGACATCGAAGCTTCCAATGGTCTCCTGGAGATGCGACATGAGCATCATATCGCGAGCGCGGTAGTAGTGGTCGTGAAGGGCAAGGTGATAGATCTGGCACAGCATGGCTCGTCCCTTGATAATGCCTTCGGCATGTTTGAACAGGTAGCCGGCCAGAGTCTGGACAAGATTGGTGATGTCAGTGCTCTGTGCACGCGGAGTGATGGTAGAGTCAAGGCTAGGCGAGACTGACTTCCAGCTGTTCTCTTCGAGAATGGTAACGACTTGAGAAGGCTTGAAGTACACGTGTTCGAGGCGGCGCATGACGACTCTGTTGACATTCTCCTGCGATGCTTCGAGCTTTGGAGTCGATCGCAAACGCTCGGCATAGATGGAAGCGCGGACAATGTTCGAGTAGAGAATGCCCTCATCTTGCAGTCGCTCGACGTATTCGGAGGTGTGAGGGTCAACGTGCTGTAGGACGCGGGTAAGCTCGTCGTCAAGGCGCTCGACGAAAGAAGTCACGCTGCCCGGAGTCTTGAAAATCTCGTCGGCAGTGATCGTGGGCAGCTTTTCGTCATCCTCCCACTCCTCCGCGTTCTCTACAACCACAATAGCCGTATTCTTCTCCAAAACAGCCAGAAGCTGGGCAATTTCTTGCGACGCCAGCTTCCATTGCTCTTGTGCCATCTGAGAGCCAGTACCCGAAGTCAAATCGAATCGGGTTGCAATCAGCGTGAGAAGCACACGGATTCGCTGGTAGTCGTTGACCGCCACGTCTAACAGCTTCTCCATAATGCGGATCTGCTCCAGACGATCTGTGTTCTTCCTGCCACGAGACTCGACGATCGAACGCAAGTGCTTGAGAATGCTCTCAGGGGTGTATACCATGGCCTTGCCACCAGCGCCGACCATGGTGAAGCCGTCATCGCCAGCATCAATCGCATCGGCGTTGCTGACCAGTGGAGACTTGGCCTTCTTTGGCTTTGGTGCCTTGGTGTCCTCTACCACATCGTCCTTCATGAAATCATCTGGATCCTTCCTGAAAGCCTCGATCTCGGTAGCGTAATCACGGTTGTTCTTCTTGATCTTCTGGCGCAGCGCGTTCAGGCCCTTTTGTGCGATAGGGTTCATCTTCTTGCCGGGTGTGACCTTTTGCTTCTCGAATGTCTCGGCCACCAGGGTCTCCAGCTCCGCAATTGTCTTGATGTACATCTTTGGTGCCTTGCCATCCAAATCACGAATCAGCGTTGGCAGTTGTCGGTTCATTTTGTCGTAGTTCTCGTTAATCGCATTCCAGTCGCTGATCTTCTCGCCATTCTCAATCAAGCGGATTGTACCCTCCAGTTCATCGAAGCGCTTGTCTTTCGCAGACTTGACAATCGTGACTTTGTCCTCATCGCTTTCCTCATCCTCGGATGACACTTCGCGCAAGAAACGGTTGGCACCGGTCTTTCCACCCTCATCATCACTGCTGGAGTCATCGTCATCCTCTTCTTCGGAGCTTTCCTCGGAGCTCTCCTCCTCTGCTTCCTCCTCCTCGCTGTACAACTCCTCCTCGTCGGAGCTGCTCTCGCTCGAGCTGTCTTGGCCGTGGAAGAATCGCGACATCGTGAATGCTGCTGATGTCGATGATAGATGTGAGGGCGGCCCTTGCCTTTTGATTCGTCGCGGCGCGGGTGAGTCAGAAGTCTCACAGGTCGTGTGGTCGCGGCGGAGGCAATCGCTTCGACAGCCCACTTGAAATCAAGTCAAAGAATTCGAAGATCTTGGCAGCGGCGGATGCTCCCGTGCCAACGCGTGCCTTCATTCCTCCTGCTCCCCATGCCGTCGTCTTCAACACTCACTTGTCCATGTCGTTCATCTCTCACCTGACGGAATCTGCGCCACGTGTAGCAGCAAGTTTGGCACTCACTTGTGTGTCTATGATACGTTGAATGCTCGCATGGGGGCGTGGCGGCAGACCTGGGATGAACAAACGCGATCTCCTGAGACAGTGACCTTCAAGCAACTGGACCTGGCAGGCAATTGATCAGGCAGGCACCTTGGCACTGCTGAAATCGTGTGCCGACAATCGTGTGATCTCTTCTGCCAGGATCTCGACCAAGGACTCTTTCCTGCCATGAGAGACGCGCGTTGTGATTCGGCTCACCTCACGAAAGCCACGACGTGTGCGCCAGTATGTTCTACGAGCATGAACATCTTTGGTTCGCGGCACTACTGTCAATGAGCTGACGACCAGGAGTATGACTTGTCGCCCCCTCGTGCCATAGCGTACCCAATGGAGGGCGGAGTTCCAGAAAATGATAATCTACCACGAATTGTAGCCGATGTTGAACGTGACGTTGCTTTGCACACTGCGACAGACCGTCGCATTGGCGGTCTGCGCGACTGGGCGGTCTTTGAGACTGGGACACATATGACATGACTTCATGCTATCCTCTCATAGTCATGAAAGTCTTGAAGGCGTGCATAAAGTTTGCTCCTGTTGAATAGTCTTACCGGATCAGCTTGCATGTGCTTGAACCGGACACCGGCCGTTCGCTAGATGTAACAGTAAAAAGGACTGCAAGCTACAGTCTGGCTACTCTGTTCTGAGCCTCCCGGCCAGCGAAAGCAGCTGCTCCAACTTATCAGATATCGTGGAATCATCGCACTGTGAGACGTGGTGGAACGTGCCAACTTTTGGCTGCTTGCGGCGCCTTGGGTCGGTTTAGGCTGGGCTAAAATTACCGTCGGCACGTGCGCTGTTCGATGGCTGGTGAACCAACGTCCGAAATCATCGTGTCTCGCTCCTGACCTGCAACGATATTCTCAACGCGACGTATTCACCACACACTAGACACGTCGTCAGAGCACCTGACGACTCCAGCAAACACTCCGACACATTTCCACTACCGTCGATGGGCTACTCCGCTCCTCCCGCTACCACGTTCTCTGTCTTCTCCGGCGCAGTCGTCGCAGTTCTTCCAGGCGGCGTTGCAGGACTCTCGCGCACTGATTCCAGCTTTGCGGCGCTGGACTGGCTAGGTGTACGAGGCCCAGTGTAAGGGTACTCCTGAAGCTGGGCGAAAAGGACGAAGAGGCTCGGCGAAGAGCCCGAACAAAACTCGAAAGTGCCGTGGACGACTAGGCAAACAATAGTCACCGCCGACTGCCATATGCAATCTGCATAACAAACGAAGTCTAAGAGGACGGCTGTGAACGCCGTCAATTGGTCACTGAGTGGGACCTGCCGAGTGCCACATTCTGGATCTGGATTGTAAAAATGCCAGCTATGGACATCGAGCCCAGCTATGCCGATCTGGGCATTCAACGCTCTCCTCCTATGCCAATCGGCACTCCGCGCATGACAGCTCGAGACTTGCCGGTCGAACAGAACCTCCCCGTCCCGAAACTCGATCACGAGGCTCTTCGGAAGAAGGCTAAGAAGCAGCGCCAAAAGGCGAAGAAGAGAGGCATGCTGCCAGCAGCACCAGCAGTCAATGTGATCAAAGGCTTCGAGACTCCAGTGACTACCGATGGCGAGGAGTCAGACTTCTCGAGGGCCACCACGCCTCGTATTGGTGCACTGAGCCCTGCGCTGCGCCCAGCAACTCCTCAGGGCGGTATCACTTGTCTTCGCGAGCGTCTCGACGCACTCAACCTGGACAGCAGGAGACCAAGTCTGGCTCGTGTCATGTCAAATGCTTCGATGACCACTGCCACGGCCTCATCGGCCGGTAGCGACGGCGACAGGACCGAGATGGAGACCTACGATGTTCCCCTCGACAATGACTTCATCAGCCCACTTGCCGGCTCCCAAACTCCGATATTTGCATCGCAGGCTATTGAGGGTGGTTTGAGAACTGACTCCATTCATCGCAAGATGCATGCTGAGGACTTCGAGCCTGTGCGATGTCTTGGCAAGGGTGCTTTCGGTACTGTCCATCTGGTCAAGCAGCAATGCACAGGCAAGCTGTACGCTCAGAAGCAGTTTAAGAAGGCTAGTCTTACGGTCCATAAGCGTCTCATCGAGCAAACCCGCACCGAGCGCAATATTCTGGAGTCTGTCAACCGCCACCCATTCGTGGTGAAGTTGTACTATGCTTTCCAGGACCAGGAGAAGCTTTACCTGATCCTCGAATACGCTCAGGGCGGCGAGCTTTTCACGCACCTGGCAATGGAAGGCATGTTCACCGCAGATACAGCAGCATTCTACATGGCAGAGATGGTCCTCGCTCTTGAGCACCTGCACCAAAATGTTCGCGTCATCTACCGCGATCTCAAGCCAGAGAACTGCCTGCTCGATTCGGAAGGCCATCTGCTCCTTACTGACTTCGGCCTTTCGAAAGTCTCTGCCGAAGAAGACGAGCGCGCGAACAGCATCCTCGGCACGATCGACTACATGGCGCCGGAGGTCATCGAGGGCAAGCCCTACGACTTTTCGGTCGATTGGTGGGGTCTTGGTGCAATAGGATGCGATCTACTCACTGGCCAGCCTCCGTTCGGTGGTAACAACCACGCCAAGATCCAGCAGAACATCCTCAAGCAGAAGCTGCAGCTTCCATACTACCTTGGCCCTGATGCGAAGGATATCCTGACTCGGCTGCTACGAAAGGAACCACACAAGCGCCTTGGTGGTACGACCGTGAAGGGCATCAAAGAATTGAAAGCGCATCGCTTCTTCAAAAAGATTGATTGGAAGAAGCTCGAGCGTCGCGAAATGGAGCCTGTAAGTCTTCATTTTCCTACCAACAGGTCCCAGTGAAGACGTGCTAACACCAATTCTAGCCCATTCAGCCCGTCATCACCGATCCTGAGCTCGCGGAGAACTTTGCAGCCGAATTCACAGACTTGCCTCTCAGTCCTGTCGTGTCTCGCAACCAGAGGTTCGAGGAGATGGCCAATGATTCGTACATTGCCGCTGAGAACGACCCCTTTGGCGGATTCAGCTTCGTGGCGAGCAAGAGTCTTCTTGAGGACGATTTCATGCTCGAGGGTTGACTATATGGAGGAACCTCATCGACGGACAGTGGTGTACATATAGTACAGCAACTAATATCATGTTCACACTTAACGCTCTTCCGATTCTCCTTGTTGAAGTTTTGCTTCTGCGTGTATATTCACTGAGCATCTCGATCTTGTGTACAGCATGCGATTGCATGGACATGGCTGGCAGCATCAAAATATACATTTCTTTCATGACGCATTTCTGTGCAACAAAGCGACCTGAACACGTTCCGGCTCATGAACAACGTTGTCGCCACATCTATATCGCTTCCGGCCAGGAGACCGGAGGCTCCACTAGGCCACCCTCCTCCCGATCCTCCTATTTTCCCTCTGTCTCAGACTCTTCCTCTCATCCTTCCTCCTCCTCTTCCATCCTCGATTCAAGGCCCCGCGATTCTCGTAAAACCACTTTCTAAACTCACTTTCCTCCTTCTCCTCACCCGTAGGTCTCGCAGCTCCGGCTTTCGCTTGCGGAGAAGCATTACCACCAGCCTCCGCGTCAGCCATTTCTTCGTCTTCGTCCTCGTCTTCATCCTCATCCTGCGTGAAGCGAAAATCGAATCTCTTGCCTATCGCAGCGGTATCAGGTGTTGGAGCGGCGGATCTCTGCCCTCGCCATTCGAGGTCTTCTTTGGTGCGTGGGGTTTGCGGGATGCGGAGTTCCGCGATAGCGCCGACATCGTCTTCGTCCATCTCGCCACCTTGCGCATCGAAGAAGCTGAATGAGGTGTCGATAGGTGTGGGCTTTGGTTTGGGAGAGACATCTGTTGTTGATGGAGCGGGACGCTTGAAGAGCGCTTCGAGCGGGTGGACTTCCTTCTCTTGGACTGAGCCGACGGGGAGAGAAATAGCTTCGGGTGTCTGCGTGTTTTTGTTCGAGGCAGAATTGTTGCGAGCTTGTACGAGTTGTGCGTCGAGGTTGGCTTCTGTGTCGTCGTCTGACTCGGATGAGGGAACTGATTCAGAAGCTGAAGAGACCGAGCCGCTGGATGCACTATCCTCATCGCCTGACCAGGCTTCTCGTGTCGGAAGACTCGCGTGTGCTAATTCGATGCTGCCTTCGTCGTCTGGCTCGGAATCCAACTCGGGTGCGTTTTCAAGTACAGAATCCTGTTGCTCTTGGGGCTCAGGTTCAAGAACCATTGATTTCGCAGCCTCTTTCGCAGCCTTGCGCTCTCTCTTTTTCTTCTGCTTCTCAGTCTCCGCCTCTATGACTTCACCCTCATCGTTGACCCAGCCTCTGCCATCTTCGTATTTCAGCTCTCCAGATCTCGCCTTCCCACCAGCAGCAGGTCTGCTCGTCTTCTTGCCTTCGGTTACTACTACCTCTTTACGTCCAGATTTTTGCGCTTCCTTCTCCTTCTTCTCTTTGGTTCTGCTTTTCTTGCCACTCTCCTTCTCCACTTCAACCTTGTTCGGCGGCACAACAGTCTTGAATTTCATCTTCTTATCCTGAATGCTGTCGTCGTTCTTGGTGCCCTTCTTCGACTTCGCCTTGTCCTCGGCCCAGCCTCTCTTCACATGGCGCCCTTCAGGCAGCTCATGTCCTTCGACCACAAGCTCACCTACTTTGCGCTTCGTCTTCTCCTTCTTGGCCTTCTTCCTCGCTTTCCCGTCGTCTGCATCTGGGGCGGCCTCTTCTCTGCTTTTGCGCTTTTTCTCCGGCTTGGCCTCCTCAATCTTGATTTTTGTGCCCTTCAACATAGTCCCGTTCAGTTTCTTTCTCAGCTTCTGTGCTTCGCTGATAGGCAACTCTACGTAGCCGAAGCCCCGCTCGGGAAAGGTTTCTACTGCGTGGAACGAAATGTTTGTCGCAACGGGCTTGAGAGCATCCGGGACAAAGCGGTCAAGTATGGAGGGATTGAAGGGCGTGATGTGAAGTCGAGTACGGTCTTCGGCGGTCATGGTGTCACCGGCGCATATTGGCGTGCAGATGCAGAAAGGAAGTGGATAGCTCAGAAAAGGTCCGAAAATGTAACTTCATCCCTGCTTAGCGCTACGGAGCTTGCCGCGCAGCATGTGAACGTCCAGACGAACCATGAACCTCACAGCTCACCTCTCGAGACATCCATCACGAACAAGTATGCTTGAACGATGACGCGACAACGACCCGTGTGGCAGTATATGCTGCTCTTCCTCTCCTTCCTCTCACTCTCCCTCGCAGCCTGTGAGCCTTTTCCGACCCATTCCAGCGCACCTCCACCCGGCTGACGGACTACCAGCACCGACATCCTTCTGCAAATGCACCTGCTTCACAAATAGCACCATCATCCCACTCGATGCTCCCCCTTCATCCGATAAGCCCACTGAACCAGATACTGGCACAAACCCCACGCGACTCACCCTCCGCGATGCCGAACCTGATCCCCTAGCCCTCGAGGCCCGCGACATCCTGCCCACCAACGGCTCCGAAAACAAGGTTCACGGCCGTACATGTGCAGACTGCAACAAGCAGTTCTGTCTATCATACAATTTACCAATATGTGCCGGAGCGACGGAAGAAAATGTCCTAACGACGTGCTTCCAGCGAGATAGTGTCAAGGATCAGCTGGTGGTCTGGATCTTCCTGATTGCAACTGTGGGGCTACTGGCCTGGGCGACTGTGAAGCCATGGTGGACGAGGTGGCGGGAAGGATATGGTGCAGTGCCGGGTTGAGCATGGACTGGAAGACGTTAAAGATAAAGAGCTTGGTTGGGAGAATGTGCAGAAGTGCGGCACAGCCATCATGTCTCCAGTGAAGCAGAATTCGCAATCCGTACAGTCTTCGCCTCCTATTGACCTTGTCTAGATGACAAGATTAGGACAAAAGCTGCAGCTAGTAGAGTCCTTGACTTCCAGTCTTTCACCATTTCCGGGTCATTCGCATACTCGTTGGCAGAGAAAACAGCCGAGCACAGAGTCGTGACATCTTGGCTGATAAGTTCCTCAATGGTACAGCTTCATCGCTACTCAGCTCCAGTTCCATTCTGAGCAACGCAGTCAATTCGACAGAAACACAAGGCCGAGATCAGAACTGAGCATATCTCTCTTTCAGGTCTCTTGCCTACTTTCATCGCAGGGACATTCATCGCCATGATCCTCTGAAGATGCGTCATGGGCCCCTCGATTTACAGAGCGACGGAGCTCGATCTCCTCATCTCCGCCGCTAGTACTCCACATGTGACCAGCTCATCAGAACACACGATGGCATTGCAGAGCACTCAAAATTGCAGAAGGAGGGGATATTGGCACGAATGTGAGAAGACAGTGAGCTTCTAATCAATTTCATTTACTTTTGATTGAGCCTACTATCGACTCGCTTCACTGCTAGACTGAGCAGTTACGATATGGATACAGCAAGAACTGCCCGGTCATGCTCAATATGCAACGCTCATTCGTCCTTTTTCACAGAATAGCAGCAAGAACCATCAACCCAGTCAGGAAAGCACAAGCGCTATTTCCAGCCGCTTCTCCTTTCTGCTCTCCTCCCAAGTTCCGAGTTATCGATGGCCCCAAAGTACTCGAAGTTAATGCCGAGGTTGACTTCGAGGTCGTGGTCGCTGTCGGGCTGACGAAAGTGAAAGCGGTGGCTGTCAGGTTGGCTGAGAAGGCTGTGAGCGGAATAGTGAAGTTCGGGTTGGCAGTCACGGCCGAAGTGTTGTAGAGAGGGTAGCAAGTACCGTTGATTTTGCAAATCTCTTGGATAACGGTTGCGATTGGGTTGATTTTGGTGAAGTAGGAGGCACCGACTTCACTGGAGAAGGATGAAGGCGAGAAAGTACTCGTCGCATCCGATATATAAGGGACGGAAGTAGTGCTGTCCGGTGCCTCAGAAGGGGCCGGAGTCGAGATAGTGCCATTGTAGAAGTTGATGGAGGTTGGCCGGGTGCTTGAAGACGGCTCCGGTATGGTGATGACTACAGTGCTGATGTAGGCAGTTGTAGTAGTAGTCGAGGAAGCGCTGGTAGATGCAGATTCGAGATCACGCTTGTAATAAGAGTAGCGCGTGCCGGTAATAGTGGTTGCAGGGTGATGTACCTCGGTGTCTTCGTACACGAACCTCGAGGCTACCCATACGACACCATTTGTTGTGGTTGTATCGTAGATGGTGCTCTTAGTCTTTCCATGCAATGTAAAGACCCAAGGCGGGTAGGTGTCGGTGTAAGTGGTCGTTGGCACGCCGCACGGCAATGCGCTGCCATTCCAGCATTGTGTGAACCGCTTCTCTCGCCGCTCAGTAGGCTGCGCTTCGTGGCCTGAGTGAGCCGTACGAGTCACTGTTTGAAGAACTGTGACTACGACTAAGCCTTGTTGCGATGGCGCGCTTGGAGATTCTGAGGTGGCGAGATTCGTGATGGTCGTCTGCTCGGTGGTGGCCTCGGGCACGGGGTCGATAGTCACGCCTGGACCGAGCGACACAGTGGTTCCGTGACCGAGATCAACGCTGACAGTATCGATCAAGCTATCCGTCTGCGCAGAAGCGATCGGCTCCGGGGTAAAGGTGGTGCCAGCACTGACGGTGATCGTGAGGGCCTGTGCAACGCTGACCACTTCTGTTGCAATGCCATCTTCCATCGGGTGAGCGTCAGATGACTGCACGCCAGAGATATCGGAGGCTTTGACGTGGATGACTGTGGCGCTTAGGAAGACCGCAAGCACGGCGAAGACGCGACGGACGCACCCCATGGCGGTGGCGTTCGGCGCGTTTGCGTGAGAGAGCGAGTGAAGAAAGGCCTGCGGTTTGCAGTGGGTAGTCTTGAGGCCGGCGTCGAAGCGGAACGAATGTGGTGATGAATCAAAGTAGTGGCGCAGAGCACTAGATGGCCGTGAGTATGTGTTCAGACTCGTCCATCGCATCGAGTGATGTGAGTTGTGGTGGAAATCGCGTTATGAAAGGTGAAGCGGAAGTGGACTGGTCGCTAGCTCACGTACCTTACTCTCAATCAACCTTTCAACTTCACAGCCCTCAAAGACTTCGCTATGAAGACAAGTTGATTGATGCGGAAACTTTGCTTGATTGTCCCTAGTCTTGGTCAGTGGTGATTTCGTACGCGGCTGGGCCTCAGAGATGGCTGTACAGGTATGTCTGGATGTCAATCTTCCAATGGTGACCACGCTGGTAGACCTCTGGAGCCTGGGAAGCGGCTCAACTGACCTGACGAGTCCAGTGTCCAGATCGCTACAACTGTCCGCCCGACGGTTTCACTGACCGCGCCGCGACGAGACCGGGCCCAGCCAGCCCTTCGAAGCCGATGAGCAACTATACCGACTACCAGACTGCGGCTTGAAGGTCCTGTCGTTGCGAAGACACAAGAGCGCGTGCTGTCGAATCGAAGGAGCGTAAGGTAGTTAGGGCAGATACACGTTAGCTGCGCAGATCCGGCATGAACCTGTTCCGGAGTTGTTGTGCCTTGGGATGTTGAACAAGATGATCAGGTCGCGAATGGGAATGGAGCCGACTTTTGTGCCTCCAGCGTGCGTCGAGCACGTGGGAGTGAGGTGAATTCAGTGGCATCAGAGTCCATTCTTTCATATGCTTACGCTGTTACTGCCACCTGGGGCGGCTACCTACTCACTTTTGGCAGCTGACAGCGCGCTCGGCATGCTCCCAATCATATGGGCAAGGCCTGAACAAGCTCGCCTTGCAATTGAAGGCATCGAGGGCCATACGCCACTAATCGCGATACAAGTCCTCAAGTAGATCCACCATCTTTCCTTGCAATGCCGTCAACTCGCTTCTGGTCACAAGCGGACTATACTTGGGATGACCATCTGGCAGCTTGCTCTCAGACAGGTCTCGGTCATCAGGCACGATCAAGGACTCGCTCGTGCCAAAGAAGGGAACGCCCAAACTCTTCAATTCCGCTGTCATGGCGGCCGCCATGGTCTCCTGCGCAGCGTAGATCTTTCGGTCAAATTCAGCAAGTTCCCGTTCCTTCTTCTCCTCAGGCGTCTCAAGCTCAGGCAGAGGCTCGTAGGAGTTCTGGTTCAAGGACTTGAGAATAGACTCTGCTTTTGCAGTTTCGGCAGCTCGGTTGGCGTGTACATACTTGAGATTCTGTCTCTCTGAATACCAGCGCATCTCGTTGGCTCGCTGGTCTTTCATCATCTGTTTGCACGTGTCAATGGGTTCTTCGGACACAAGAAGGCACGCACCAGCACCAGCTTACCCGCTTGATGTTCACGGCAAATTGTGGGTTCTGCGCTCCGATCTTGGTCACACATCGTAGAGCCTCTGGCCAGACAGTGATTGTTGCTGGGTCAATCATAGGCTTTGGTGTCGAAGTTCCTGATCGGCCCTGCGGGCGTGGAAGGCGTGGGTCAAGCGACTTCGCGGGCTGCTCTTGCTCAGCCGGCAGGCTGGCAGCGCCTCCATTTTGCTGATATGCATTCTCAGGCTGTGGTGTGCTAGAATTTGTGCCTGTCGTTTGAGCAGCCGTAGCGTTTTGGGCAGAATACTGGGCAAGAGTGGCAAGAATGGCCTGTAGATCTGGCACTGCGGCTGTACTGTTTTGGTCTGCCATGCTGGCAGCGCACGATGCCTTGGTACACGTCTGTACTCCGAGGCGCAGAACAGCGCCCTCTAGCAGTGCTTTGACTACACTGGAAGCAGATGATATCTCTGTTTGGTAAGAGTGTAGGGAAGGTCAAAGGGATGGAGCTCGACATGAAGTCGGATCGGAGCTCATTGGCGATTGGTCCGACCGTCATCGACTTGGACTTCAACTTTTCCCGAGGAGATAGTCGAGTAGATCATCAAATGCAATGCATCACACATAGCCTTCGCTCCTCTCGACACCGGAATTCCCTTCTCGCGCCATAGCACAACCGATCCACGATGGCGCGCTCGCCCTCCGACGCAACGCGCTTCACAGCAACAGGACCTTACGCCTCCAGCACATTCACATCCTCCGCTCCAGGCGCAACAACATCATCACGAATAAATTTTGGCTCCGCACCCGCAAATGAAACTCCCCAACAAAAGATCCAACGTCTCCGAGCAGCCGCCGCTCTCGCCAAACAAGGCCGCGAAACTACATTCGACAAGACCGTCCG
Organism: Cercospora cf. flagellaris; assembly: GCA_005356885.1. Taxonomy (NCBI): domain Eukaryota; kingdom Fungi; phylum Ascomycota; class Dothideomycetes; order Mycosphaerellales; family Mycosphaerellaceae; genus Cercospora; species Cercospora cf. flagellaris. The sequence goes on along the minus strand of RJLU01000009.1, from coordinate 573,506 downwards.
CATAGGTCGAGTATGGGCAGACCGAGCCCACCGCTTCACAGCCCTCAGCCTCATCGGCTTGACGATTCTCTCCGGAGCCGTGGCTACAGCAGGTGTGACGGATATGATTTTACACAACCGCCGGAAACGAAAAGAGTGGTTAGCGCAGAAACAAATCGAACATGCGAGAGAATTGGCTATTGCGACGCAGGCTGCTAGTCAGGGAACTGCGACGGAGGATCAGATGTTGTTGATTAATCGGGAACGAAATGCGAGACAGGCAGAACTTGAAAAGCAGGATCGTCCGGGGATGTTCAAGAGGGCGAGTAATTGGTTATTCAAAGATTTGAGTAAAGAGGAGCAGAAGGGTGGGAGGTTAGGCGCTGCTTCTGCTGCGGCAGGGACGATAGCGGAGAAGACAGAATTCGCAGCTGAGGAGGTCAAGGAGGAGGCGAGACATGCGTTGCAGGCGGTGGAAAACAAAGTCGATCAGCACCGAAGACAAGGGGAGAAAGTGCCGGAGATGCTGGTGCCGGCCGGAGGGCCTTTGGATCGACAGGCACAGGTTGCTGTTGATAATGCTGCGCAGAGTGGGAAAGGTTGGTACAGCTGGCTCACGGGACGGTAGTGACCCGGGGAGATATACATGTGTTTGAGTATCAGCATGGCGAAGGCGTTCGGGCCTCTCTCTGGCCTCCTGTATAAAGTGTATGATGAAAAGACACGCGAAAGCAAATGGAGCAACTCTTGTATCCATGTGAGGCATATCTCGAATGAGACTTGAAGGCAGGAAGAAGTTTGAGCCACAGCGCAAGCCATCCGATTCGCACGAAGATTATCATTCCAAAACTCATCATCTAATATGTATACGCGCCTGCCAAATCTGCAGTGCGATGGGGGTATCAAGCCTCTTAGTATACACCCTGAAGTTCTGCCATTGTACAAAACAGCTCCATTCCTCCTCCCAAAGCTCGTTGCTGTCTTCCTTTAAAATGCTCTCGCTATACATATCCACACTGCCAGAACTGAAACCAAAGCCGTCATCGTAATGTTAGTGCTACACTTGCTGTCATCTTAACAGCAACGCCCCTGCTTGCTGCCCTTCTTGGCCTCTTCTTCGTGGTCGTGTTCGCTGTAATTTGTAATGCCTCCGGGTGTTAGAGCTCCGAGCCAGCTTCGTCGCTTATCGCCATGACCGAGTCGGAAACTACCATGGCCTCCATTTGGAAGGTCGAAGTAACAACCTGGTGTCCCTACACTTCCATCAGCTCCGGGTGTTTTGCCGATAGACATCTCCTCTAGCATTCGTTGTCGTTCCTGCCGCTTCGCATTTTGCTCGATCAGCTTTCTATTCACGACACGGAAGACTTCATCGATGCCTTCGCCGTCCTTCGCACTGATCTCGTGGCAGCAATCCCATACGAAAGTGGTGTCACTCTGGCCCCAGAAGCCCGAACTCCGATTGCTGTTCGGGCTGTTGATGATGCCATTCGCGGGAGTCTGTAGACCATGCCGACTCGGTGGACAGCTGATGGGCTGGACCTGTGGACTCATCGGTCCTCCTGGGGGGAGCAGCTGTTCCGCGACATAACCTATACATCGCTCAAACGGCACTTCCCTCTTTGATGGATCTGCTGCGACGACATCACTCTTCGTGCCGACAATGTGTAATATCATATCTTCTTCCACTTCGGCCCCACCGCAATTCTCTCGCAATTCTCTCAACCATGCACCCATCTCATCAAACGACTTCTTACTCGTGACATCGTAGCACAGGATGGCAGCGTTGGCGCCTCGATAGTACAAGCGGGAAATCGATCGGAAGCGTTCTTGCCCTGCAGTATCCCATATTTGTAGACGGAGTTGGGCACCAGACTCGGGATCGTTGACGCGAGTGGTCAGAAAGGAGGCACCGACAGTCGATTGGGCCTTGTTGGGATCGATGAAGGAGTTCTTGACATAGCGATGCACCAGCGATGTTTTGCCGACGCCTTGCGACCCAAGCACGACCAGCTTAGCCTCGAGCGAGGTGGGCGAGGCGGTGACGGCCATGGTGGCCTGAAGAGAGAGTCGTGTTGGCCTGGTGTCTCTCGGTCACGGTTGTTGATCGACCTTGACTCGTGCAACGACGAGAGGGCGTTGTCTCCGGCCGCCGAGATCACTATCTACCGGAGTGCTTGATGATGGTGCTGCTGGTGCCTTTCCCTCTGCCGCCATCCATGCTCGCCCGGCTGCATGTCCAGTGTGTAAATTTCCAGCAGCTCCACCCAGCTGCACCCGTCTGCGCCTGTGTCTCTCCAGATCATCAATCTGACCTCAGGCCAGCCCGGAGCCGCAATCTTGGACTGAGACTATGATGCAAGAAAGTAAACACGCGACCGCGGCAGAGGAAGCGACGGCGTGCCCGCGACCAGTCACTGCCCGCCATCGCGAAGCATGCCCATCCCTGCTGGCAACCTCACTCTGCGCTTCTTTCCTTTTCTTCGTTCATCATCGAGATGGCCTGATCGAACGTGATCCCCGGTTTCGAGATGCGAGCGAGCTTTCAATTTTCCGGTAGCACAACGGCACTGCTGGAACTGCCGCTGTGGACCGATCTTCACGCACCTGCAGCTGTGCAGCTCGACTTCGTACTCTTGGCTATGATGCTACATTCTTCCTCCGAGACAGCTTTACCCGCATGATCAAATCAGGATTCTGTCACCGTCTTGGTCCTGACATCTGACGCTTCTCTGCTTGTTGGCAGAACTACATGTATTCGATGAGGCAAGAGCGCATATCGATCCACGTGGTCATCAAGCTCAGACTTCTGACCTGCGTCTGCGTCTCACGATTGCCGAATGCTTAACGAAATAGGCTGTATACTGATGATGTCGGGCTCAACTCCTGGAGCAGTCTCACGGTGAGCTGGATTAGGCTACGGAAGACGCTGACCAGCCAGATGATCCACGAGTCCTGAATACTGCGATCAGCTTGCACAAAACTTCACTTGGACTCGACTGAGGAAGCAGAGAAGTTCCGGTCCATCCGCCGGACTGGTAGTGCTTCCTTCTCATCGTGTCCTGGTCCAATTTGCACTTTCTCGCGGCTGTGTGGTGTCTCCGCTGCGCTTGCAAGTCATTGTCATGGCGCCTGCTATGGCAAAGAGTATACCATGCTTGCCACTTCCGAGGGTCGTGCAAGAAGGAGGTGTATGTCCAGGATTCTCAAACGCTTGATCAAAAGCTCCAGCAAGACGACGACTCAACACTAGCAGAAGCATCCAAACAGTATGATTGTTTCCAAAACTTTTCAACGCACACAGACAAGGTAGCGACTACGAGCGGCACCACATTCGTCAGAAAGTCCGTCACGAGAGCATATACACACACGCGCATACACACAAGCCAGCATCTACAGCTCTGCACAGCTTCACGCAGCATGTCGAGCGTGCCCCGACCGTTCCATCCGATACTGCCAACCGAACTCTGCTGGATGATCTACGAATTTGCATTCGACACAAAACCGCACCCTGGTGCTGTAGTCGATTTGGTTCATGCAACACCTCCTTCGTATGCCTTGCTAGCGACCTGCCGGTACATCTACTTTGATGCGAGACGAACATATCGGAGATTATACCAGGCATACTGGCGCAATGTCAACTTCAAACTGGACGTGGATTGCCTCAACCCAGCAACCTTTCTGGCTGCAGAGGAAATAGTATTGCGATCACCTCGTGAAGTCAACAGCATTCGCAACCTTGCGCTCACCTACATGTTTGGTACAGATGGGAGGACTGACAGTACGGTCAACACGCGAGGCCTTTGGTCATTACGGTGGTATAATCATGGAGTCCTACAACCACACCACGGCTACTGTGTCTACGAACCAACATGGGGGCCTCGCTTGACTAGGTCGGCTGTACGTCAACGTTGCGGCCCAAATCGGTTCGAGGAAAGTCATTTTGGCAGCCCCGTCGATACATCAAGATATTTCGCAAGTCTGACACATACTGCGCCGTTTGATGATCTACTCCTATGGCTCCTGTACGCAGACTTTCCAGAGTCAAGAGTGTTTGAGGCAGTGTAAGGCTTAGGATATAATGTGTTGGAAAGGCGGAACAGAGTCTCGAGCATTCATAATTGGGTTTGTACAATAGTTGACAATTGAACTGAATCGTGCCTTTTTCTCAGGAAATGATGTCCCTCAGCTGGCGGGTCCGACCACTGGTCCAGCTTGACCGGGAGCAATGTCTAGGAAGCATCTCTTTATCCAGAAAGCACAGGGTGTCTCCGTTCTGTTGCTATTTCAAGAAATAACAGTTCTGCAGCAAGTTGTTGCAGACACGACTACATTAGCCCTATGCCTATGGGTTCATTTTCATCTTGTAAGTTAGTGACCAAGCCTCAGCTTAAGTAATGGTCTTGGCATGCGCGTACTCACTTCACGTGTCAGTCGCGCATTTCCAAAAGTCGTCCATCCACGAGACACCTCACTGACTCACAGCTCGCATTCAACTCCAGCTAACGAAACAGCTTCCACGGTACTCTTCACGTACGCCATAACCACACTCCATCAGTTTCTCAGGAAAGCTGCCGACTAACGACCAAAATGAAGACCGACAACTACTTGTCTCTGTGCCTGGAGGAGGCTGCCAAGTCGCCCCTTCACTACCGCCATGGTGCCATTGTCGTGCGCGGCGGCAAAGTCATCGGACGTGGCCATAACGACTATCGTCCAGGCTTCAACGGTGGTGCCCTGAAGACTGGTCGTATTGCCAGTGGGGCCTACGATGGGGCTGCATTGGCCGAGTTAAAGGAGAAGCTCAAGGGCAAGCAGAAATGTAAGCAGGACAATCAGCAGCACCAGCAGCAGAGCCACGGCACATTTGTTCCATTCGAGAACGCCAATCCCGGTGGAGGTCACTCCGCTAATCAGCCGCTGTCGATGCACTCGGAGATGATGGCCATCTACACTGCTCTCAACGCCTCTTCCACCCTGTCCTCCACGACCTTCTCCCGCGAAAAACCGTGCTTCAAACTACCGCGTGCGGATAAACGTAAAGCTCGACTACGACGCGCCGTGCTCGAGGCTTACGTCAAGGCCGTCTGCGACACCTCCGCCGGCACTGGCAAGCTGCAGGTTCAAGAGTGCGGTTTTGAAGCTTCCACATCTCAATCAGGTGCGGTTAGAGAACAAGAGCAACAACAAGGTCAAGGAGGACAACAACGACAACCACAATCTGGCCACGCAGACGTTGGCAGAGTTGAGTCTGGCGTTTCACAAGGCCACGGGTGCTCAGAAACATCATCAGAACCCGAAGAACGAGAAGAAGAATGGGAAGAAGAACCGGTACCAGTATCAGTACGAGTACGGCCGGTATCGACAGGCACAACAAGCACAGTCTGTGTCTAAGGCCGGGAAGCCTTCTGTTCCACGATCTGATGAACGTGATGTGTTACGAGAGCATGACTCTACGACTGATGATGATGATCATGATGATAACGAGGGCACGATCTCCACGACCAGGACCGAGAATGCCCGTCGTGCTCGAGGACGGAAAGACTACAAGCGGGTCAGTGCTGCCCCGGTCCACGCTAAAACGAGATTGATTGCTGACAACAGACAGTCGGGAAAGATGAAACCAGACGTGGCTTCACAGAACGACCAGGAGTCGAGACAGCCAGTACTACTGCCGATCGGTCGTGTTACCAAAGCGGATGACCGCAAGCAGCATTCACGATTGCAAGGAGCGGATCTGTACGTGGTCAGAATCGGCTGGACTGGAACCTCGCAGATCAAGCCGCCGAAGTTCAAGGTGGCTCGGCCACGTTCTCCATCTCCGCCAGTCAATTGCGATGATACTGTGGAGGATCCTCTATCGTCCAGCATTGACTCTTTGTCAAGTCTGTCAATCGCCAGTACCAAATCGGGTACTGGTTCGCTACACGACGAACTGGTCAATCCCGAACCTTCTCCCTCGCCTTCACGCACGGGCGGCACTGACCATGAATGCTCTTTTGACAGAGACAAGATACACGCATCACGACCCTGCTACCGATGCGTTGCTTTCATGCATAAAGTTGGCATTCGTCGCGTCTTCTGGACAAATGATGCTGGCTTGTGGGAGGGCGGCAAAGTCTCAGCTCTGATTGATGCCATGGACAGTGGTATGGAAGATGTTGCCAACGGTGGTCCAACTGGCAACGGCGTGTTTGTCACGAAGCACGAGGTCCTGATGCTGAGAAGGATGATGGGTGCAAAGGCAAGTACGTGAAACCAGCAGGTAGCTAATGGTAGGTATGGTCTCGGGTCTTTCCTGCTATTTCACACTCCTTCCACATTCTACACTGGTGCACAGGCTGCATTTGAATCTTGTCTGCGCCTCTATCTCTCGACTTCGAAAGTCTACGAACATGCTAACACTACGAATTTCACTGTGCACATCGCACAGGCGACCATGAGGAACAATTGAGAAACAGCATCACGTGGTAAAGAACAAAAGCAAGCCAGAGACAAGGAAAAGTTTTTAGAGCGATCTTTGTATTCGTGTCCCGAGCTAATTACACATTGCAGGCTCCAGCACCGATAGGCTAGGCTGCATCACTCATCGTGTATCCGGCGATAATTCAGCTTGGGCATTCTGTCGCTGTGTCAGACCGCAATCTGTTGCACTTACGCTTGCAATAGCGTGGCTGACATTAGTATCAGGGAATTCAGTTTCTCGTCGCGGACATGCAGCCATGTAAGGCTGGCTATTGCCACCTTCGTTGGACATCTTGTCTCGAGCATGTGCTTGAACAATCCGGTGTGCCTGGACGACAAGAGATAGGCCGAATTCAAACAGCTCTCAGCTCAGAAGACCGACATGGCATCCTGACTGGCATTTTTATCTTCTTCAATGGCTTGACTAGTCTCTTGGGGCCGAGATACCGGCTGCCTCGCAGTGACGAACAACCCGGGCCATGAGGAGATGCATCCGGTGTGGAACCTCTCCGCTGCCCGATGCGTATCTGCTGTGCATTTGCTCGAGGACGAGGCCGACTTCCGGACGATCGGCCGCGTCCCCCAAGCTGGATTCGATCTCTTGAACGGTGGACAGATTAGAAGCATCCGATCTGATGGTACCGCCCAGCAGCTGCTTCGCGTGAGGTTTCACTTGTTCGACGGCTGCCGGCTCCGCCTCCTCTGGCGTGTCTCTAGCCGCCGCTACCCCATCTTCTGACTCCCCGCCTTCGCTTTGAACCTCGTCGCCATCATTGACGTTGGCGAAGTAGGTGACCTTGTTGCGGAGGGAACGACGCGGCGAAGCAGCCTCTGGCAACGGAGCGGCTGGTGCGGCGAACTCAACAATAGTGCTGTCCTTCCTCAAACGCTTCTTCTTTGGGCCCTGGCCATTGCCCTTGTTGCCGTTGTCATCATCATCTGGCCCGAGCGCATCAGCCTTACGCTTGGACGACTTGGTGGTAGCTGGCACTTCACCACCAGCCGATGGGACCACTGCGACATCGCCTGCCTTCTGCTTCGAAACCTTCTGCTTCGAAACCTTCTGCTTTTTCTTTGGCTCCTCCTCGTTTCCATCCTTGGCCTCGTCCGCGGCATCCTTCTCGAGCTGCTTAACTTTGCGCTTGCGCTTGTGTGTGGCGCCTGTCACCCCTGGAACCCACTTCGGATGGTCCTTGTGCGCGATGCAGTCGGCGGTTGTGCCTCGCCTAACACAAGCCTTGCACGGGAAACCCGTCATGGACTTAGTGTTGCTACATTTTACACGACGGTCGTAGCAGCAATAGCAAGCTGGATGGCTCTTCGAGCGCGCACGATCGTGGTCCTTTCTGGATCTCGGCTTGTGGTCTTGGGTGGGCGAGGATGCTGGCGAGCTGGCAGAAGCAGGCGCCTTGCGAGCGGATGTCTTGCGAGCAGACGTCTTGCGGGTGGAGGCCTTGCGGGCCATGATGTCGGCGCGCCTGACCGGCGATTTGAGTAGTGTATGGGATCTGAGAGAAGTCAGCCGCCTGAGACTGGATTTGTTGCCGCCTTTGCTGCAGACCTTTTGCGAACGAGCACCGAAGGTCGAGTCGACCTGGATGCTGTGTAGAAGAGTTTGTTGCTCCTTCGAAGATGCTGTGCCGGCGAGAAGATCTGGTCAAGCTCGAAGGGTTGAATTAAGTTTCAGGCGGGTTTCCCGCTTTAGACTTGGCAAGTGAATAGGAGTGAATATGCTCCTCCTACAGCTTTCACGCCGGGCTCTATACGGAATCCTACACATACTGGCCGCAGTACGTCGACGGTATCTTATTGCAGCAAGCAGAAGCGGCGGTTAATTCAGCACTGTACGATGGAACTTGCTGGTCTTCGACTATGAGTTGGCTTCGTTTCTTCATTTTCCCTCGACAGCGGCATGAGGCTTCTGGCGCTTATGGCGGTACACCAATTTCGCTTTCCGATGCAACGCCAGCGACTCTTGATGCGATCATACAGCCAGTACAGGCATCTCTGTGTCGACCTCGGCTGGCTCTACGATCGAATCGTGCACCGCCTGCAGGGTCGCGTTGGACTCTCAAAATGTGAGAGGCTGTCCTGCTGCACGAGCCAGAAGGTATCGCATGCTGGCGATCACATTTTGTTCGCCTTTATCCAATCGCTCGCGCATCACCCTCAGGGTCATTTGGACTGCTGGACGCTCGGCTGCGGCTCCGAGCTGTGCCTCAATGGCGATCAAGCGAGCAGCCTCCTCGCCAGGCTGTACTTCAGCGCTCTGGTCTTGCTGTTCTTGGATTGCATGCTCGTCTGCCTCATTCTCCTCAACCGAAATGCCCTCATGCCTGTCTTCTGAGTCAGCATAGTCTGGGTCTTCGTCATGAGAGTTCTCGTCTTCAAAGACATCGTCGTTTGTATCTTCAAGGTCAGGCTCTTCGTCTCCCGAGACTTCACGATATCCGCCTTCTTGCAGCTTCGAACGAGTTGAGCGACGAGAAGCAGGATTAGCAGAACTGGAAACGGCAGGGCCTTCGAACTCGTCATCTCCATTTTCCGACACAGCATCATCGTCCCCCTTGCGTGCAGCTCCTCTATTTCGCTGCTTCTTCCGGTGCTGGCCTACGCCACGTGAGGCTTTGGCACGGTCTCTCTTGTGCGTGGCTCCAGAGACTCCTGGAATCCAATGTGGGTCATCGAAGTGCGACATACACTCTTGTGCAGGCACCCCACGCTCGATGCAGGCTTCACAAGGGAAGCCTGTCTCCTTCAGAGTATTGCTGCACTTGACATGACGCTGCTGGCATTGGTAGCAGGCTGGATACTGTTTTGAGTGCTTGACATCGGTGGGCGCACGTTGGAGCTCCGGGCCCGAAGTCATGCTGGCTCCTCCTTGTCTGGTCATGACGGGTCTGATTTTGGGTCTCGAGAGGCGTTCGAATCGGGTGTGTTGCGATCGATATGCAACAGTAATCTTCGATCAACGATGAAGCTGGATACGGTCAGCTCGTGCGGATTTGAAGGAGTACGCTTGCTTTCTCGTCTTGTACGAACGGGATCTTTCTCAGTGTGTTTTGGTGAAGACTCTGAAGAAAGGCGAGCGGTCTAATATAATAGCCTCGCGCAGCAACAGCTCTTCACTCGCGCACGCCCATGACCTGGACGATGTTAGTGACGGACGAAATCTTTGTCTTCCCACATATGTCCCTATCAAGCCCATTGTGTTTCGGACGGGTCGGTTTCAATGGAAGATGTACGGAGATGAAGAATTGAGAGACTATCGCTGAATCTCGAATCTCGGCGACAAAACCCCACAGGCACAACGAACAGCATGAACTCCATCTCGGAAAACTTGCAGCACTGCCGACATCATGGACACAGCCCGATTTCTACTCAGCGTCCGAGGCATGCCATTACTGCCTCCATCACCTCGTTCCTTTGCTAGGTTCGCAATCGCTCTGCAGCAAGGCTCGAACAAAGAACTCGTGCACGAAACTTGGATACAAAGCCATTGTTGGTTGACGTGAGCAAACGGCTCGGTCGCTGCTTCTGTTGCGCCATGCTGGATGCTGGGTCTAGAAACGCAGCTCGGTGGCCATTGTCGACCATGTCCTGATTGGGGAATATTGACGGCTGTGCTGGTGAGGAGCGCCAGCGAAACCTCGGCGAGAAGCGATTTCAACCTGAACAGGCGTTTATTCTCACGTTCCGTCGTGAGTCGTCCGAATGGCTTTCTTCAGCAGCTGCTGGAAACGAACCACTGCCGCATAATCCCTCTCTTCGAGACTCTGGTACATGGCGTTGAGCACTGCACGCGCCGTTGGCCCATTGGCAGCTTCGCCGAGAGATTGCTCGAAACTCATGAGACGGAACAAATCGACTTCGTTCCAATGCTGCTGGTCTCCACTTGCTGCATTCGGTGCTGAACAACTAGCCTCTACAGGCGCTTGAGCGGCTGTGGCGGCTTGCGGCCGAGTAGACTCTTCTTCCTGCTCGCTATGCGTAGGTTGTTGCGAGAGTGTGCCGTCATCGTCTTCGGCATACTGAACAGGAGCTCGACCACCGCGTGATGAGCGCCGAGATGGGCCAGATACAGCTGGTAGCGGCTGCTGAGCCACAGCGAGATGGTCGACGCATTCGCCCTCGGTTCCGCGCTTCTTGCAGGCATCGCATGGGAAGCCGGTCTCGTCTGATGTATTGCTACATTTCACCTTCCGCTTCTGGCACGGTCTGCAAGCTGGGAATGCCTTTGCTTGGGCTAAGTTCGTTGGGGCGCGCTTGAGCTGGCGTGACGGAGTGGTCGTGGGAGCTGGCAGAGACGATTGAGAATGCGAGGCTGCGTTCTTGGCCATCTTGTTCGGAATGAGTTTCGAGGAGGTGGACGAATACTTGCTCCTTGCACAAGGTGGGTGCTTGAACTCCGCGGCAGGAAACTCAAGATCAAGATTTTTGATACCGGCCGAATAACATCCGCAGGATTGCAGGTGAATGGCCCCACACTTGGCAATCGAGTGAATTGGTCTGGCATCATTCTTTACGCTTTGTGCTGGTTTATTGACTGATGTAATATCTGAAGATGGACCGGAACAGAATATAGGAGCCCTGGAAAGAAGTATACTTGCTGCGTGGGTACACAGAAGAGTATCGTTGATCGACAAAAGGAGAGAAAAAGTCAAGCGAAGATGGAATCAATGACATTCTCGAGCAAACCGCACTACAAAGCATCGCATATTGGAGGCACGCTAACAACTGCCTGTGCTAGACACAAAGAAAGCTGAACTCTTGCCAAGCATTAGAGCGAGACATTCAACACTCGACAATTACTGCGGTACAAGCCTGTGCGCAAGCCGCCTAGCCACAAAGCCATCTTCTGATGTTCTGGTGCCTAGACGCCTGTTTGAAGACACTTTTTGGACTAAATTCCTGCCATGCAACTCACACGCATGTATGGGAGCGCGCATTCTTCACATCATGACCCGCGATCCTTCTCATCAACCGTCGTGCTTCGATCATCCTGAGACGCAAGCGTGGACGCGAGCCACCGAGCCCTCAGAACCGGTCTCCTGATCTTTTTCGGACTACTCATCCTCTCCATCGAGGAAGCCTGGTTCGAACTCAAACACAAACTTCACCGGCATTCCGCTCGCAGTGTACTCAATGCCGTCCTCGTCGATGTAGTTGACTGCAGGTAGCTCGACATGATCAACAACATCTTGAGATTCCATGCTGTCGTCAGATCCACCGTGTGCTTGATCCTCGTCAGCTGCGCCCTCCTCCATCTCAGAAGATCCAGCTCCACCAAGTGCTTCACCCTCATCAGCTGCGCCAGCCTCAACCTCAGGAGACTCAACACCAGCGTCGCTCAACGAGTCCTCGCCCTCAGACTCCTCATCGTTTCCAGTCAGATGGGCACCTCCAGTGGTGGCTTCTGCGAGACGCGCAGAACGTCTGAGTTTTGGAGTATCACTCGAGGGAGCGTTGGAGTCTTGGAGTGGTAGCGGAGCGGCCGATGGTCCGAAAGGCCCATCGCCGTGCTCGGTCGAAGACTTCTTCGCACCACGTCGAGCAGTGACCGCAGCAGCAGCTTTGCGAGAACCACGTTTGCCCGGAGCTTTACTGCTGTCGTTGTGCTGGATGTGTTTGCTGATGACCTTGTAGTAGCGTTGGCCAGCTTTGGGGTTGTTTCGAACTTTTGTGCTACCCATGCCAGGACGCCAGCGAGGATCCTGTTGGTGTGGCATGCAGGTCTTGATCCCCTTATCGACACATCTCTTGCATGGGTACACACCGCCCGTGTTGGTAGCACTGCAGCCACGGCGACCTGCGTTGCAGTCGAAGCATGATGGATGCTTCTTCGAAAGAGCGTGATCTTGATTGTTGCGCGTGTGAACCTTCTGTGCTGGTTTGGCGGCTCCGTTTCGACCCATCTTCGTATCGGCTGGGACAATGGTGTCGATGGTAATCAACTTGGCTGGTGGTCTGCATCGCGTAAGTGACGAAGGGCGATCGCTAGGGATATTGCTACTTACACACCTCGCGGCGACTTCGAGCCTCTTACAAGTGATGTCTATTTGTCGACACTTTCGAGTCCAGTACGCAAATCTGATGCCGGTTAGATGTTGATCCGCTACTGGGAGGGTATTCGGAGCGAGCACTTACTGGTATAGCGTCAGGAGCCGACTGCTACGCAGCGCCCGCTGCAGAACTCAGTGACCTGGCGCCGAGTATTACTGAAGGACTTTCTGTGTAGAGCCGACGGGATTGCGTGAGCTTCCCGCATTGCAGTCCGGTAGTGGGCCCCGGCCGGGGCCGTGTTCACTCCAAGTGAATGAGCCACTTTCGGACAGCGTTTCGGACTCGCAAAGATTGCAAGACTTCCTGAGGTCGTTGACATCGACTTTTTAATACTGTGCCACGCTACGACTATAAAACCCTGCAGCAAAAACAAGAGCCTCGGGAGCAGTCAGTGTCTTGAGATATCCATTTGATTATAAAGTGTACCGACGCCTTCGAAGGAGGAAGAATACGAGGATGGGCTTATGGAAAGAGCTCATGATAAGCCGCATATATGTTCCATGGTTTGCTGGTTCGGGTACCTCGATGTTTCGAAGGTTCGCCGTCGGTTTCTGCAAGACCACCTCTTGAAGAATGAGCAAACTGGGCATGTACCACGCAATACTGGCCCCTTCTGCGATCTTCTTTGCTAACAGGCTAAATGATACCCAATTCTTGCTTCGAATAAACACGATCTGCAAATTTGCTAGCTCTTCTCAGAGCTCGTGTCCAATGCATGTATGACGCTCTCTCGCAAAACCATGTCAACCATGAGTGGTCTGCCCGTTACCACAATCCTAGAATTGGAAATCAAGAGGCTCATACCAAGTCACAGCATCCCTCCCTCTCGTCCTAGTAATCCTGCTGATCTGCGCGCTGCTTCTTGACAGGAATGTGAAAGCCACGATTGCGCAAAGAGTGGCTGCCAGGGAGCATGATGTTGGTGGTTGCATCAGCATGAGCCTTAGTCGCTGCCGCAGCAATGGCACCGTAGTCTGAAGAGCCTGGCCGTTGCATTAGCAAGTTCTGACTGGAGGACACGAGAGTACTACCTCGAGTGGCCTTTATATCTTGTGCACCATTCTCAATGGTCTGGACGTGGCCGGCTGCTTGTCGAGGCTCGTATTTGGCGGCTGATGCAGCTTGAGACAGCTTCGATGCGGGTGTCTTCGCCTTTGAAGTCTCCTTGATGCTCGCCGGCTGTTGTGTAGTGGAGTCTTCGCCTTCTCCAACTGGATGACAAGCTGCTGCTCGACGGGAATCGCTGACACACGTCTCGCATGGATATTCACCCTGCTCAGCGGCGCTACAAATTCTCTTCTCGTCGAAGCAAGTCTTGCAAGGCTTCTTTCCTTTCGCATTTGAGATCTTCGGTGTGCTTGCGGTGTCGTCGACTCGAGGTGGTTGAGGAGGCAGAAGTCGTAAGCGAATCGCCATGTCTGAGAGAGAATGACTTGTGGGTTTGTCAAAACAACAAACAACGCATATGCCGATGAAAGCCTCGTGTTCCTGCCGGAAATTGTTCAGTGGTGAGTAGCAATGAGCTGAAATATTGGTGGGTCAATGGACTACTGCTGAGCTTGTTTTGCTCGTGCCAAGCTTTTGCATGTGAAAGCTCAGGCAGGTGAACAATAAAAAGTCAACATCGGGAGACAATGGTATCAAAGGCTGTATCGACACTTCCACGCAGCAGGTGCAAATATTTTAGCATGCAGACATCAAGGCTGTTAGCTACCACATCGTCTTCGTTACAACAGAAAACAAGCACGGCCCGTAGCCAGGGACCACCACTCTTCATGGAACATATGAGGTGCTCGAAGCCAAGCGAAAGGCGAACCTTGACTTTTTATCCTCCTAATTCTTGGTATTCCTTTTCAGCCACCATGCACGCTCGCACCATCATCCAATCATGGATGGCATGGATGCCTCGCTGCATTGAGAAGCGTTCATAGCATAACGCATATTAGAAAAGTGATTCTATTGATGGTCAGCTTGTTCCCAGAAGTGTGGGAGGAGGATTTGCTAAGAAGACTCACGTCAATTACAACCCCTGAGGCTCGCCCGATAGCTGAAGGTGAGCGCTGACAGAAGTAGCCTCCTCGCTTGCCTTCATCAAGCCTTGATCGATCAGAAAACTCAATAGTCGTCCTGGTCTAGTCGCTGCGGCTTCACTTTGACGCGACATCCGCGGTTCGCCAAAGAGAATTCGCTGAGTGGCAAGGCATTGCGCGCTGTGGGTGAAGGCATATCTTCCTCAGCAGCAGTCTCCTCGCTAGGGACAACATCTGTCTCATTGCCAGCGTTCGCCTCTGCAGCTCCGTCCGTTGCGCTCTGCTCCACCACGGGCGTTTGGTCGTCTTCCTCTTCAGCGCTCTCTGCGTCCGCATGGTTGAACGTGAAACGAAACGAGTCGAACGAGCGGAGCGGCGCAAGCCTTCCGTGGTAGCCGCTCGGACGCCCCCATCATAGGCATTGTCCCTGCCTCCCTTTCCGCCATCGCGCCTCTTGGTCGCTCCGGATTTGCCTGCCACCCAGCGTGGATCGTCTTGATGAGCGACGCATTCCTCTGGTGGCAGACCATCCTTTACGCAACGATCGCATGGTCGAGCACCCTGGTTGTCTGTGGAACTGCATCGCCGTGCTCCCTTGAAGCAAGGGTAGCACGATGGATAGAGCCTCGAGAGCTCAAGGCTGTGGTTAATGCGTGGGTGGGTTGTGGTAGCCATGATGACCGGTTGTACTTGAGACCGTCGGTGATTCGAGTCTGTTTTGCTTCCTGGTCTCCAGATGTGATCGCTCTTAAATACTCGACGTTTACAAGGAATGCGACCTCGGTTCAAGAGCAAAAGACTTCCCAGGAAGTGCCAGGTATTCTGGAATGAATCAAGTCAGTATCGAAGCTGGAAGTGCTGGCCTATCGGCTGTCCACTGGCCAATACTGCATTCACCCGGCTCAACGTCGGAACATCGACGAGTGAATGCCAAGCCTAGCACATGAAAGCTCCATGGCCCAATGAGCAACAGCATCCGTAGCTGAATATAGTGGTGCGGGAGATCCCAACGACTATTCGGCATGTTGTGTATACAATTGCAAGATGGAGATTGTCAAAGGTCGAATGCTTCTAGCACGATCGATCAGTAGTCAAAGATTCTTTGAAATATGAGCTCAAAAGACAATTGCCCGTTTGCTCATTGAGCCAAACGCAATCAGATCTCGTCGGTATGCTCTTCGTAGGATCATAGTGAAGCAGTATATCCTTCGAATCGATGGGATCGTAGAAATGCTCAACAATAGGGCTCTTCGGTCGTGCACAGAACGTAATAATATAAGTTGTTTGTCTATGTTCATCTCTCATGGAATAGGTCAGTAAGATTCAGCGTTCAAAGCTTCCTACTGCAGCGCAACCGGATCAACGCTCCTGGCAGCTTGCTCGCAGTTCTCTGGGTTGTATCCAACATTCTGCGCACATGCCGAGTATCCATCAACATTGCCATAGAATCCTGAGCCATCCGGACTTGCCTTCTGAAGACCGCTGCTGAACGGGTTGCTTCCACTGGCTCCCGGGCCAAGAGTGACGTTGCCGTTCCTGAACACTGGGTTCGCAGTAGCATTGTTAAAGTAGTACGTATTGCGCTGGCACAGGCCGGTAGGCAGGATTATGGGCTGATTGATGAGGCTCTTGAACGTCCTGTCGGTGTAGCGTGTGGATTGCGCGGTTCTGAAGATCATGTCGAAGGCATTTGGATAGACACCTGGGCCGGAGATGGGGTTTGGTACGATAGTCCAGGCGACTCTGGCGCCCAAGATGTCATTTCCATTCTGTTGGTAAGCAGCTCCCTTGGGCTGGAACTGTCCCAATCGAAGTGGATTGCCGCCGAAGAGGAGAGGCGATGCGACTGCTGGTACGAGACCGTTTGGCAAAGGTCCGTTGATACCGGCGACTATAGAAACGTCAATATTCTGATTCTCTATCAGTGGGGAATTGACCTACTGTATCCCTTCGTCGATGCTGCCAGGGGCGTAGAACTTCCACGCTGCCCCACATAGGTCACGTAAATGTTGCCTTGCATGAGTCCTTCATCAATCTGTAGAGCGGACATTCTGATGTCGTCGGTGAGTCCAGAGTTGACCAATACCGGTTGGAAGCCTGCAGGAAAACCTTGAGGGAATAGTGAAGGGTCGTTCGGCACATCGAGCATTCGAAGACCTGCGCCGGGGAAGGAAGCATCGATTGCGGCCTGGGCAGCTGCCTTGGGAATTGGAAGTATGAACCACGTAGTATTAGAGCTCATTGTCCGGACATTTGCATTGAACTGTGCCAGCTCATTGATACATTGCGCTTGTGCCAAGAACGGCAGCACAGAGGCCACAAGGCCAGCGGCGAGAGTGAGAAAGCGCATTTCGATTGATGCTGGAGCGTGGATGTAGCTCTGAGCCAGCAGAGCAGTGCAGCGTCTTGTACATATCCACTTCTTGATGCCAAATCGAGGCGCAAGTCGCGCATTCCGTGGTCGGCCGGACCGTCTGAAGTCTAATTGCCTGACTGGGTTAATGCAGTCAGCGGCGTCCATAAAACGTCCACTTTGCTGCCAAGTGCGCTTGCGCTTGCATACGTACCGTAGGTCCGCGTCGACGCTGCTGCAGCGTAGGCCCTACGATCGATTTGGCCAATGCAGCTTTACACATCAGGCCTTCCATCGCGAACTTGCTGTCATTCACGAGAAAACAAGCTTCCAGTGGTGAGTGAGATCGACCACCAGCGATCACTGATCTCCAATCGTGCTTCCTGCATGAGCACGACACGACAGCGCATCTTAAGCCCGTGCCACGCTGGGCAGCTTTGTTTCTCGGAAGCGACCAACGCACTGTATGCGCCTTGCCACACCACACCATACTAAATAAGAAGGCATTTCCTCTCAACGCCCGCAGCATCGTGTTCCATCCAACAACATCAAAATCCTGCTTCTGTAATGCGAGGCGACGAGATCCAGAGCCTAGGTCGGTGGCTGTTCCCGCCAGCGGACTGGACACCGGCTTTGCTCGGCATCGACACCTCCTAGAATCTAGATCAACTCAAGAATGGTTGCACATCTCTAAGAGTGGTGCGGAGACGCCGAGTCTCCATGCGCCAAGGCAAGCTCTCAGTGCTCACCTCACCTCAACACGAATTTCTTTTCGCGGAGAGTCAGATCCGGCGCTAACGTCCTCATCTCATTATTCATAATGCCATTGACGAAACAGAAGCCCATGAAATTGTACCTGCTCCTCTCGCGATCCGGCCGCAAGATAACAGGATGCCGACTACCATATGGCAGCACTATGCGATCTCCTACTTGGCAGTCGATGTGCCCAAGCCCAATGAATCCGTTGCTCGTGAAGAAAAATGTATCACCGTGGCAGAGGTGTCGAAAGTATAGCTTCCACAAGCCATACTGTCTCCAGGCCACTTTCGTAAGTCCAGAGACGTGTCCGCGCAGGAATCGGCGGCTCCAGACATCGAAAAGGCGGAAAGAGAACATGGAGACCTTTTCTTCATCGTCGCCCGTCGTTGATTCCAAATCCTCTCGCAGCCCGAGCATGGATGCGAGGCCCTCGCCTTCTCCGAAGTTCCGAGCAAGCTTCTCATAAGGACTCCCAGCTCCTTCCACAAGATCCAGCACCAATTGGAAAGCTGCCTGCTCGTTCTTGGTCAACATGATTGGTCCGTCAGAGAATAGTCCTAGAGGGGCCTTTAACAGATCTAATGCGCCGGTCCTCAAATTATTCCAGTATAACTTTCTCGTCCTTTTATGGATTGTCTTCACCACAACATCAAATTCCAGTCCTCTCAGCACCAGCAATTGCCGTCTAACACTCAAGCTGGCCTTGGCAGTCGCACATTGGAGTCGATTCGTCCAAGGTAAGACCTCATTATTCCCTCTCTTCTCACCCGCGCTGTTCTTTGCCTCTCCGGAAGCATCCACGGGTGCAAATAGATACTGACTGAAATCACCCGTGTCAATCCAGCTCTGGTTGATCGCTTTGCCAGCATAGCTGAAGTCCACACACCAGGATGGTAGCTCCAGATCTGATCTGTCTCCCTTGACCAAGCCCAAGATGTGAATGTTACCACTTGCGATGATGGAAGCATGTGTCGCCTCAGCATAAACCCAGGGCACCGGTTTCTTGTAATCAATCTCAACAAGAGCACTCTCAGCTGGTTCGATGAGTGCCAGCAAACTGTACACCTTATCCCTCGGATCCGTCGCTTCAGTCTGCGAATATGCCCAATACATTGAAGCAAGCGTTCGCACGCCGCTCGACATGTACTTGATTCTCTGAAAGCTGAAGAATGGCGCGCCGACAAGCTCGACAGGATCATTTTCTTCTGCTTCAGCTTCTGGCTTCGAGTCATCGTTTTTCCAGATATGCTTCTTCAGATTCGAAGGCTTGAACGCTCGAAGTTCGCGATCCTCCTTGACCTTTTTGCCAGCACTGACCGCGTCAGTCCAGCGGATCTGACAGTCGGCGAAGAGCGCAATCGGATCTTGACGCGCCATCATGAATTCTTGAATACACCATGTTCGGGTCCACCAGGTCGCTTCGGCATGTTCCATAACTTCGAGTAAGCGTTCTGCGATTTGGCGCCGACCTTCTGAACAGTGGGGCTTCCTATACACGAAAGATCGTCAGCATGAAACCCGCTGGCCTAGCGAAACAAGAATAGTGAGAAAGGACTCACAAAGGCTCCAAATCCTCATCATCCAAATCTCCCAACCAAATAAAAACATCCCACGCGAAGCTATAAATATTCCCCATCGCCCTCACTTGCCACGCCTTCTCCTCTTCATTCCGCTGATTAATACAAATCTGATCAACCCACAATCGAATCACATCTTCTTCCTCTCTCCTGATTCTCCTCAACGCGTTGAATAAATTCCTCGTTACCGGAAAATCCACCTCTTCTCCACTGTCAAAATTCACAATCGTAATACTCGTTGAATCATCCCAACTGCCCCACGTATAAGATAAAGCGTTAAATGCAGGTAACGCCGATTCAGCTGCATGAGCAGCGACGACTTTTTCTTGGTGGCGTTCGCGGTAGGATTTTGGCATCCAGGGTCGTAGGTCGCGAATGAAATCGTCTTTGCTGGTGTTGCGGCGGAAGTAGTCTATGACGCCTTTGGAGTTGAACATGTCGCATAGCATGTCGCCATGAATGGTTGGCGGAGGGCGACGGGGGGTTGTGAGGTCGATGTCTTGGACGACGAGGTTGCAGGTTATCGGGGAGTTGAGAGGGCCAGGTTGGATTTCGAGGACGCGGATTTGGGAGGTGGGGTTGATTGGTAGGGAGGTGTAGAGGGATTGTTGGGTTGTGTTCTCTTCTTCGGTTGCTAAGAGAGTGACGGTCGAAGAGACTTCGACATCTTCTTCCAGGTCTTCGATGCTAGGTTGCTCGTAGTTGGATGTGACTGTCATTGGTCGTGGTGGGAGTGCAGGTGCTGATGGCTCCGAATGCGTCGCCTCTTCTTCTGTGACAACATCTATCTCTCTGGTGATAATGCTGACCTGCGCCAATTGGGCTGTAGGAACAATCGGTCGAGCAGGTAGTGGAGGTGGTAGCTCGACGATTTTGGTGGAGTCATCTCCGCTGACAACACCTGTTTCCATGCAGTCAATGCTGATGACTGCCTTCGAGGCGACAGGCACACGCCGAGGCGGGAGAGGAGGTGGTAGCCGAACAGTCTGCATTGTACACCTTCCATCAGTGAAGTGCAGTGACGATGCTGAGCATGCTGAAGGAGACACCACCTGAGGCTGACCAAGGCCTTATACCTTGGGAAGCCCGCTCAGCTCTGTACGCCAATGGCTGAATCTAGGCTTGGTTCTCTATGCACATGATACGCCACCTGGATTTTGGCGCATGCCTATTTGGAGTTAGTCGTGCTGGGCACTCGAACATCGCGGACATGTATGAAGTGAGCTGAAAAGTTCATTAACACTAGATTGATATATATCCAAAGCTTTGTTCTGTTCTTCCAAGACATCGTGTCTTTATATTGGTGTCCCAGCGACCTGGAGTCCGATGTTAGCGTATGAGATACCAGACGCTCGAGCACCATCACTCTTACCTTGACTGGATGCGCCTCCGTGTTGAAAACATACTCATTCTTCCCCTCGTGATTAACTTGATATTCTGCATCCGGAGCATGAATCAAGTAACTGTACTTGAGCACTTCCGCAAACCAGAAGCTCTCCTGGAAGTTATCGAAGCTGCCACCGTTCGGTGCATTGACATCCGAGATACTGCTGAAGCCAGATCCGACACGGCAAGTCTCGTTGATGGCCACGAAGGCATTCCACGCGTAGTCTTGGTATTTTCGATCACCAGTCACGCGGTAAGCATAGTAGAAGCTTTCAATAACTTCAGGTCGCAGAACGTAGGACCCTGCGACAATCCAGAAACCAGCACGTTCATAGAATTCAGTCTGGTTCGCCGGCAGAGTAGTCGTGTTCCACGAGAACACCTCTGGGCCAATACCAGTGAGTGTCTGGCTGTAAGTTTCCTCACAGGCCTCTACAAGTTGAAGGCCGAAGTCGGTGTATTTCTGCTCGTTGAGCACAAGTCCACCCAAGATGAAGTTACCACCGTCGAAGCACGCAAGATGTTGACTTCCATTGATCAATCTTTTGCCATTGTAGTCGGCAAGGAAAGTCAAATCCGGACGGGATGAAGGATGCGAAGCAAGATACTGGATGCTGCTGTCTGCTGCCAGGATCCAGCGATCTCTGTATTCGGCGTATCGAGACGTGTCATAAACGTACATCTTGATGAGATACTCGTAGAAGCTGTCGGTGCCTCCGGTCCAGGCTCCGCGAGCATTGGTGAAGGAGCCATTGTTGATGCCAATCTCAGAGCCAACGAGTCCAGGGAATGGCTCGGCCTGAGGAGGTGATGGGTTCAACAGATAGCTTTCTGCGCGAGAAGCGAGGTCCCCGTAAGTGGAGTCACCTGTAAGATCGGAAAGGCGCTGCCACTCGAGAATCAAGGTTCCAATAGTGGCCAAACCATTTGTGTCTGAACCATCATTGGTGCGGTTGCCCACGAAGATCTGGTTGTACGGGATACCAGTAGGAGTATCGAATGCAAAGCTGAGGTTGTTTGCAAGGTTCTGTGCTTGCACCAGCAGAGACGCGACATTGTCCTTGTTATCAGCCAAATCTGCCAAAGGTCCACTGAGCAAGTCGTACCCTGAGAGAAGTCCTCCAAGGTAGCGAATCGTTGTCTCGAAAAGCGACACGACTTGGTCGTCGGCGCTCACGCTCCAGTCAATCGAAGGAACGTAGTCCAAAATCTGGTTCACAATCTCCTTCTCGCCCATCACCAAAGCGGTCGAAAGTGCATCTGCTGCGGAAGCGCCCCATCCATTTCTCGAATTACTGAAACCGTTCGTGACTGGTAGAAGCTCGTCATTAGGAAAAGCATATCTGTTCGCAGGTTAGCTCGAAGCTGGACAGATTCCGCAAGATGCCGCTCACTCAGAATAGCCCTTCCAGCTGAATTCGAATGCCTCTTTCACGGCATTCGCTCGCTGCTGGGACTCATCTTTGGGCTCTCCTGGATATGGTTGATATTGTGGTAAAGCGGTAGTGAGCGTCGCGGCAGAAATTGCCAAAATAGATGATGAGTAACGCATACTGAGATGCGGGGAAGAAAGAATAGAGAGAAGGGGGGGAGGATGAAGAGCTGAGCGCAAGGATGCTGCTCAGAGAGAGTTGACCGCAGGCGAAGGGTATATGAAGTGAAAGCTTGCGAGAGAAGAAGGAAGGTGGTAGAGCGGTAGACTTACTTGCCGTCTCAACCTCAGTCCCATGTGTATCGAGACCGTTATTAACTGTCGGGTGCAGGCGCGTGCCATCATGACCTACCAATCCTGGCAATGAGATGCAGCACATTTCGGAGGGAGCTGTGACAGTCGCCATGATGCCTGTACCGTCTCCAGGAAAGTCAAAACGGGTGCATGCTATTGGAGGCACAGCATCGCGTTTGGCAATTGTCTGCACACTTCGTGAGGGACTGCTGCAAGTCACTGCATAGCGCAGACGATCCTCATGACCTGCCCGAACAAGTCGCTGCTGGCCGTGAGGTCATGGAGTGGGTGATCGGCTGTGCGGTTGGCGGAAGTGGGAGGTGCACGAGAGGGCGCTGGCAGATTTGGAGAAGTGTAACGCTGCGGGAGCGCGTCAGGAACAGGCAATTGAGCGGCAAGTTAATCTCGGCCAGCACGGCCCCTCCTCCAGGATGCTGCTGAAGGATGTGCTGCTGCTGCGGGCGGGCCGGGGTGGAGTGTTGACGGTCGGAGGTTTGCAGATCCCGCAAGCTCGACCAAATGTACATAACGTCGACGCGTGATACATTGCTTCACATGCACTAATGCATCCTCCCCTTCCTCCTCCATCGCGGGACCTGGCATCTCCCCGCATATGTCGTGGAGGAGACACATGCGCTGAAATATTCCCGGCCGACAAGGATGCCGAAGCTATGCGGGCTCGTCTGAAATCCACTCGTCGACCTCTTCTGTCAACGATGGGACAGTAGCGAGATGATGGACCAGACGGCATGTCTCGAGAGGACGCTCTGTCGGGCAAGAGGAGAAGTCGGATCACAAGGTCACACAAAAGTGGCACGTGACTCATTCCGACTCGCTCCACCACACCCAACCACGCGACAGTTGAGCGTGACAATACATGTCTCGCTCGTGAGCGGGTACTACAATGAGCATGCAAAGTGAAACAGCGTACAACAGGCAAAGCGTAAAGGTCCAAGTCATCATTGTTCTGAGCTATCATGCTAATGTACACACCATGTCCGTCATTGCAATCGTCATCAGTTCTTTCGTTCAAGAGTCATTCAGTCGTGTCGCCATCAGTAGAGCGTAGCGTGTCGGCAGCCATCAAGACACCATCAGCATCGCTTTCGTCAGTCATCTGTGTTCTTCCAAGAAGATTCCGCACTCCATCTCGTACAATCTCATGTGTTGCTGCAAGGAACAATAAGCCGCCAAGTCAAGCAATGTAGTCGTTTCCTTCACTTTAGCCCAAAAAGATGTCCTCGAGGCAGGCCACCGTAGCCCTGGCCCTGCTCTCCGCGAACCTTTCGCGGCTTGTCGACAAAGTCATCGGAAGTTGGGCGAAAGTCGATCAGGCGCCCATTGTTAGCTTTCATCTGCTGTTTTGCCTGTGGAGAAGGCGGCAGCTCTCCGACCAACACTCCGTTCTCCTGATCACGGGCCATCCATATCTCTCTCATTGCCTCGATTCGCTTCTCTTCCTCTTCACTGACGAAAATGGCACCCAGCATCCACACTGCGGCGATCTTCTTTGTCACTGGACTTCCTTTGACTCGCACAGCGAAGTCGGGAGAACCGTATCCTGCCGGACGCAAACCTGAGTTCGCCGCATCGATGAATGCTTGCAACAAGTCCCTGAAACGCACACCACCAGGCTGTCGAACGCGAATGCGCTTGACCTGTAAGGGAGCATAAATGCGCTGGCGCCGCAAGTTGCGGTCCTGGTAGTGGAACACGAACTCAACAGTGCTGACAGGCGGCTGGGTGAGAAACATGTCGTGGTGCAGCGACGAGCCAAGCGGAATGTTGAGATCTGGGCGACCGATGAAGCGCAAGCTTTCGCACGTGCGTGCGCGGTCGTGGAGGGGAGCGATCTTTTCCTCTCCAGTGTTGAAATCTTTGTCACGCGAGAAGAGCAGAGGGTTAAGCTCTGTTGGGCGGCAATAGGATTGACGGTCGCGCCAAGCGGTGCCATAGACATCCAGCATAGACGGCTCATAAGGCTGAAGAACTCGACTTCTCTGGTCATAGACCCAGAACTCATGGCTGACAGGCTCGGCCTCCAGGAAAAGTGCACGACGCGTAACTGGAAGGGTGAGGATGATGTGGTTCCAGGTCTTGTTGACACCACGAAGAGTGACGAGAGCCTCTGGTGGTAGATGAGTGATGATCTTCTCAAGAAGTTCACCCGTGTTGAAGAGAGCATTCTTCGTCATTAACTTTGTGATACCACGCGTGGTCATTGCATGTCCGAGGACATTTGATCGCTTCGTAACAGGAGGCAGTGGAGCGCCTGCAAAGCACAAGGCTTGCGGTGGCGGCTTGTTGGCACTGAGATTGCCCCAGGATAATGTGTCCAAGTCGGGAAGCGCCTTGATGAGGTCCTGGTCGCGGCGACGATTTTGCTTGTTGCAATCTTCACTGTTGCTGGTCGATGGCCGCTTTGAATTGCGGTCACTGTCGAAGGGTGAGCTCCCTGCGCTGCCATCGTTCTTATTGTTGTCAGAACAGCGACATGAGCCCTGAAGATGTCAGTGAGGTCGCAGTCAACGAATTGAGAGGATGCTGACCTTGAGCTGTCTTGTAAAAGCCTGCTGCTCAAAGCTCTCGCAAGCCTTGCGCTTTGAGGCCATCTTGCTAGCCAAAGTCTTGCCTGTATGCTGTTGATACTGTGAGGGGGCAGGGGAAGAAACAATGCTGGGGCCTGAGCCAGTTTTAACCCACAATGGGAAGTGAGGTTTGAGGGGATCGACAATAATATTTTGCTCCGGGACCCACCTGCGTTGGAAAAATGAACATGAAAGTGAAGTTATCGTGCATCAAGGCCATCCGCGGCTTCCATTTTGGGTATATCTTATTCATTCACTCGAGTCAATCCTCCACCTACCATTTTGCGCTTTTGAGCCTTGCTCCAAGATCACTGCGTCGTGGAGACAGAGAAGATGTCGGCGGACAAGCATCTTCAATTGCGCCATCTTCCAGTGCCTCATTACTGTCAATCATACCAGCGCAGGACTTCTAATTGCGCGAATGAGAAATGCCAAGACCGATGCCAGGTGAGGTTCGTGCCCGTTTCGTTGGAGGACCGTCCTCACTTCGTTCAACGTTCGACTTCCGAATCGCGCCGAAGAGCTTCGTCTGCCTCAGATTGCTGCCTGAATCTAGCATGCCCCGCCCTTTGAAGCTTTCACGCTTCTCGTCCAGTTGTTCTCGGCTAGTCCGCAGCATTTGGGAAGCAGTCATTGAAGCTTGCGATTCAGGAACTTCATCGTTCTCAATAATATCAGTCTCAGCCTCACTGTCATTGGCCCCGTCTTCTGAAGCAGACACAGTTCCGTCAGAAGGTGGCCCGTCTTGTGACACTGGTAATGAAGGCTGGCTGTATATGTCGGGAGTACGCAGAGCACTCGTCCTCTGCTGAGGTGCCGTTGCCGGAACATGTAATGCTTGACGCTGAGCTTGAGGCGTCTGGAATGGAGGCTGACCGCGCATGCCTTGGTTGCGCTGGGGAGTATTTGGCAAGCTCGACATGCTCTGAGCATTGCGGTGGTGTGACTTTCTGCCTGCTCGTGCAGACTCTTGGCTTGCCATTTCAGAAGCTTGCAGCAGCGCGGCAAATGGTTGTGACTGCTGGTGAGCGCGGTGCAAGTGGCCCCTCTGTGGAGTGGCATAGACCGAGCGTGGAGTTTGATCTGGGCGCGACGACAGTTGTGGCTTGCGGTACTTTTGCAAAGACTCTCGGTTGGCTCGAATGCGCTCCGCCATCAGAGACACCTTGTCAGACAAGCTGGCGATCTCGTGCTCCTGTTGTAAGATTATTTTCTGCTGTTGGTGTGTCTCGCCTTCCAAGTTGAGGTTGGCGTCCCGAAGCAGCTGGATCTGGCGACACATGTCTTGGTACAGGTCCTTTTGGATGGGGATGATTCCCTCCTCAGCGGTGGGCGTTGCAGCAATCCGAGCCTGGTCGGCGGAATGAATCACTTCGTTTTCTGATTGCGCCATGCGCGCTTCCACCGACATGCGCTCGAGGGCAGCTGCGCTTGACTGGGCCAGCATCTGGTATTGCAGCTTGTGGTGCGCTGCTGACATTTTTGCTTCCTGGAGTGCGACTTGCAGCTCCACCACCTTTCCCTTCAATTCCTCTGGCGTCGCTGCTTCCAGCTCTTCGGAACTCATAGTCGTAGCGAAACCTCCGATGCGACCCGTGTGGCTTGCATTTGATGTCTCTCCTGTGGGCGGCGGAGTTGAGATATGTGAGACAGGCGGTGTTGGAGTTCTGGTTTTGGCACGCTGCGACGGCGGGACCTGTGTCGAGGGCGGTGGAGTCAAGGTTGCGCTGTCAGCGCTCTGCTGCGACGACATGACGAACGTGCGATCAGGTTTGCGGGTATGATATTCGGTCGCGATTGCTCTTCTTTGCGGTGCGATGGTGCGTTGCGGAATGATGGGCCCAGCGGTGGGAAGCAAGCTGGGGCGGAGGCGACGCTCGGGTTGTGCGACACCAGCGGAGGTTTCAACGGGCGTGGAGCATGCGGCTGCGACAGACAATGCGGTTGTAATTCGACACGATACGGTCAACAATGAAGGGCCCGCGTGGCTGGAGACGTGCTACTGCGAAAGTCGATGGCTGGCGCCGAGCGATAGTTCCCCCGGTGACCTTAGTGCACAACACGTCCACCGCACAGACGACGTTTCGCTGCCAGCAGAGCCGCACGCAGCCACCGCTTGAACCCCTTATTCTGCCGACACCGACCACTGTTGCCCTCCGCATCGATTGGGACTAGCCCGGGGGCGCAACGAGGGGCATACCATCAGCATTGGAAAAGGAGTGGCCGACTCTCCAGCTGCACCATGCTGGCGGTGATCGAGTAGTTCGAGCTCGACTGCCAACGTCCACTCGTGCCCGCCCGCCATCTGCTTATTATATTGCTGCACGACCGAGCATGGATCCGGACACCACCAAGCCGTCTACCGGCATCCCGCGAGGCCCCTCCAAGCTGCCAACAACCAGACTGCCCGCCGTCAAATCCCGGCCTGCGTCGACTATCACCGCGCCATCATCAGGACTGCTGCCGCCTTCCCAGAAGACCATTGCTCCGCCCAGCACTCTGACAAAGCCATCACCGGCACTCGCTACCCCCAAAGCCACAAAACGAACATCGACTACTGGCTTGGCACGACCGACTCCCACTTCTGCTCTGAAGCCTCCGAGCAGCGGTCTACAAAAGCCAGGAGGAGCTGTTCGCACTGGCCTCGCAAAGCCCACTCCCACTACTGCCAGGACTTCCACTACATCAGGTCTTGCGCCCCCTCGAGCAAGGACTGGTCTGCAAAAGCGTGCTCTTAGTGCTTCCCGCTCCACTGCCGTGATCGACGACGAGGAGGTCAGTGATAAACTTGGCTCTCTTGACAGCTTTAGGTCCGCTTCACGCCAAGGCTTCAGTGATGAATCCGAGTCGTTCGAGCTGGCCGAGGAACATGTTCCTCGAAGTAGAACTTCACGTCCTTCGCTGTCGGAGAGGACGATAGAGACACTGCAGTCAATGCCATCGACGCCGAACGACAGACGACGATCGAGTTTCTTCAACCCGCCAGACAGTCCCATGGGCCCACCTCTACGGCCAGCCTCCGCGATGAGTAGGAATAGCAGAGCGGGAAGTAGACCAGGAACTAGTGATGGATCAACTTCATCGAGACCGCTTAGTAGAGCCGGCTCCACGAAGATCGCACCTGCTAGTGCCAGACCATCTACACGCACTGCCACTGCGCCAGGATCGAGGATTAGCTCTCTGCCTTCTACGAAACGCAGCGTCAGTGTCGGTTTGACTAGCAAGCTACAACAGGCGAAAGCAGAATCCCAGAGAAGTATTTCGCCTGTCAAGAAGCCTTCCGCATTACCAAATGGCTCTGCAATGGGCATTCCGAGTGCAACGACTTCGAAGATCGGCAGCGGAAATAAAACGATAGCAACGTCACGTCCTACGAAACCACGAACTGGGCTTACTGGTGCCTTTGTGCCGCCAACCAAGCGGGCGCCGCCACCTAAAGCAGTAGCTACAGCAGACGCAGAAGATGCCAAACCTGCTGATAGCGCACGGGTCGTGTCGAATTCATCGGCTGCCTTGCGAGAGCAAATTGCAGCGGCAAAAGCGGCAGCGCGAAAGCAAAGAGAGTCCGCGGAGAAGCGAGAGTCGTCGTCTTCTCAGCCACTTTCCACGAATGGCGACTCCGGAGTCGATTTTGAGACTCACGCCGACCCGTTTGGTCAAGCCCCCAAGGATGAAAAGCATGTACTGAAATACCGCGTACATAATGCACGCATGAGTGGGAAGCTCAATATTGCTGCTATGGGGTTGAAGGAAATGCCCGAAGAAGTCTTGAAAATGTACGACGCAGCTGCGATGGCTGAGAGCAAAGTCAACTGGGCCGAAGTGGTCGACTTGACAAAGTTCATCGCTGCAGACAACGAATTTGAGCGAATTGATGATACGGTCTTCCCGGATCGATCAAATGAGGACCTTGCTGCTGACGACGATGCCACGGGCAACCAGTTTGGTGGACTCGAGCTCCTAGACTTGCATGGCAATTCACTGCAAGCACTGCCGATGGGTCTGCGACGTCTGGAACGTTTGACACATCTCAACATCACTCACAACAAGCTGGAGAACTCCGCTCTGGATGTCATCACACAGATTTCAACGCTGAAGGAGCTAAAGATTGGTAACAACAACCTGACAGGCAATCTCCCAGGGTCGTTGTGCACTTTGACCAAGCTGGAAGTCTTGGACATACAGGCGAATCGTCTTCTTAGCTTGCCTGAAGCTATTTCAGACCTGACTGCACTTCGAGTGCTGAATGTTTCCGGGAATCAATTGACGGCACTGCCCATGGACGCTCTTGCCCAACTACCTCTCGTAGAACTGGACGCCAGCAGTAACGCGTTGATAGCATCACTGTTTCCGCTAGGTGCTCCAGGTCGCCATCCGACGCTCCAGAGCTTGAACATATCAAACAACTCGCTGGCCGCGTTGACGTTTTCCGAGACGCTCGATATGCCTAGACTGAGGACACTGCATATCACGAATAACCAGATGACGCAACTCCCTTCTGTAGCTGGCTGGCATGACTTGATCACTTTGCACGCTGGTGACAACAAGATTGTCGACTTTCCTGAGGGCTTCACGAGTCTGGCGAAGCTTCGGACTGCCAATTTCACCAGTAACGAGATTCGCATGCTTGATCCAGAAATATGCCGAATGGAGAGCTTGGAGTCGCTAGTTCTGGCAGCGAACCCGTTGCGCGAGAGGAAATTCCTGACCATGAACGCTGCAGACATCAAGCGGGATCTTCGAGCTCGTTTGGCTCCGGATGAAACTGGAACAGATGATGGTGAGCCGTCTAGCCCCATCACAGTCGTTGGTGCCGAAGCTGGCGGCTCACAGTGGTCAGTGAAAGGAAACGGGCTTCTGAGCTTGTCCGGCAAAGATTTAGCAGAAGACTTGGACGAAGATCTCAGCGCCTTCCTGAGCAACAACACTGTACGACAACTAGAACTGCAAGCCAGTGGCGTTACTGTCATTCCACCCGTGTTGTCGCTGGTCAAGGATCTGAAGGTACTCGATCTGTCCGGCAATCCTCTCGCGACAGAATATCTGACGGACGAGATCGCTCTACCCACTCTGCAAGAGCTCAACCTCAGCAAATGCCGCATCACATCACTAGACCTGCTCATGACGTTTCTCCAAGCACCGAACCTGAAGACTTTGAACGTAAGCGCCAACAGATTGACTGGCGATCTGCCAGCCCTTCGCACTGTGTTCCCGCAGTTGACAACATTGTTCGCGACCGGAAACAAGATCCGGTCTATCAGTGCCGATGCGCTGCGAGGTCTGACGACTGTCAACCTGGCCTCCAATGACATTGACTCACTTCCTGCAGAGATTGGTCTGCTTTGGGACGAGGGACTAAGGAACTTCGATGTCAGCAGCAATGCCTTTCGCGTGCCCAATTACCGCCTCTTGGATAAAGGCACGGAGGCCACGCTTCGCTGGCTCCGCGACAGACTGCCTGCGTCAGAGTCTGGTAAGACGGACGATTGGGATTGAGCGATGCGTCACCAGTACAAGAACGTGAGATGCTGACAGATGAAGAGTCTTACGGATTAAGCAAAAGCTCATGTTCAAAAGTGGAAGTTGGTTTGACAAGCACCGATGATAGGAGACATGGTTGGGAAACAGTTTGAGAATTGGGTTCAGCAGTAACAGTATTTCGTATTCGTCTAAGCAAGCGCATCAGCGATAGTTCTACATTATGCAAGCAAAGCAATGCGTGCGAAACAAGCGCCCGCAGGCTAACATGCAAATTTCAAGTCTCGAAGTCCCAGCCCTGAACGAATGTGTGCGCCAACTTTGCATGCTTCTCTTCAGCGTCCTCTCTCAATCAGTCTTGTCATCTCCCTTATTTGCTCATCCCACCCAACACCACAAACACCTCTCTCGCCGCGTTCTGCATCTCCTCTCGCTTCTTACTATCCTGCACCGCCGAGAACTTATCCGGATGGAAACGGCGCTTCTCCTTGCTTGGATCGACCTTGAGTGTGCGGAAAGTGTTCTTGATAGAGCAGTCACAAGCAGGATTCATACGATCGAGTGCGAAGGAGGAAGTACAGTCTGCGGTCGTGCAAGGCGTAAAAGGTGGGTATGGGAATTTGGTGAGTTTCGGGATGGAGTCTGAGGAGAGCTTGGTCGTGAGGGAGGCGTACCAGTTTAGGATGTCGAGGCCTGTCGCGTATTGGTTGGGTTGTTGGGCGGTTCTGGAGGAGGTCTGTTGTTTGGTGTGGGATCTGGAGGATGAGGAGGGTTTGTCGTTGCGGTGGGAGGAAGATGAGGTCTTGTGGTGGGTTGAGGTTCGGGATTGTTCGCCTTTTGGTTGGGAAGCGTTTGGTCGAGAGTCTTCTTTGCGTGAGCGATGGGATCTCGAGTCTTCTCGACGTGAGTGGTCAGACCTAGATTGACGGTCGTCGTCGTGGCGTGAGCGGTGAGAACCAGACCTCGACTCGTGATGACTCGAACGGGATTCTTCTTGACGCGAACGATGAGAGCCAGAGCGATGTTCTCCACCGCGCGGAATGTCGTCTGGTCGAAGGTGGTCTCCTTAACGCGAGCGCCGAGAACGAGATTGAGGCTCACCTTGGCGTGCATCACGGGATGGCTCAGGTCGCGCCTCTTGTTGACGTGAACGATGAGAGCTAGATCGAGCTTCCTCAGGTCGGGAGTTTTGGGGCGGGAATGGAGGATAATCGTCGGGTCCATTGTAGTCGCCGTGACGCGATCGATGAGAGCGAGGAGCAGGCTCCTCATACGGCGAACGAGTCGGCAAGGTATCGCGAGCGTAGTCTGGTCGGCGTTCTTCGTATCGCGGACGCGGACCTTCATATGCGGGACGTCGCTCCTCATAGATAGGTCGCAGGTAAGAGTATGAATTACCTCCAGTCTCGAAGTCTCGAGTCGTTGGGAAGATGTTGTCGTTGACAACGAAGGTGGTTTCTGTCATGTCGAAGCTCATCCTCCTCCCAGAACGCTCCCTCGCCTCCTCCGCATGAATCTCTCTCATAGCTCTGGCTGCTCTGTCCCTTGCTCTATCCAGTAGGTCCTCGATTGCGGCTTTCTCCTGGAGAAGCTGCATGAGCTCTTGATCTCTCTCGTGCTCGCGCCGCTGACGATCTCGTCGCGAGCGTCGATGCTCGATCCTCGTATCATGGAGCGAGATAGATGCGGTCAGTGTTTCGATTGAGCTCTCGGCCTGCGAGAGCTCGTCGCGGTAGTAGTTTCGTGACATCTTCAAGTGTTGCTACTTGGTGATTTGTGATGCTTTGGTAGGAGTGTACTTGAGAAGATTTGTAGTGCTTGCTAATGAGCCAGTGGACCTAGAAAGACAGTGAAGTGCTGCCAGAGTGAACAAATATGACCTGTACCGACCAACAATGTGAATATGCGCGTGATGAGGACAGAGTGATTATGCTATAGGAACAAAGGAGGACAGTCGCAATTCCTTTGTGGCGAGCCATATCAATGGCCATCGTCTCCAGACCAGATCAAGAATTGTGCTCTGCTACGCCGACAATGTGATGTACGTGACATACTCTTTGTAGTGCGAAATGACACACTCTGCACACGTGGGTCGCTGTGACCATTTCGTAGCGTTCTCGGCGAAAGTAAGGTTCTATCGGAAGCGTAGAGGGTTCATGTCCAAGAGGCGTCTCCTACGCGGGAGCATTTCTGGTGCACAAAGGCATTGTGTATCGGACGTAGTCTTTGTGATATCCAAAGCGGCCTTGGCGTGGCCCACTATATTCCTTCTTCGATCGCTTTGAGTGAGTGAGTCGCATGGCTCTGGCAAGCATTGCCTGAAGCATCTGACCCCAATGTATCTGCTGTCCATAGTGTATGGTGTATCATAAGTCGCTCAATCTAATTTTGGGTTTGCGTCAATTCGTCCGTGTCGTATCACACCATCACTGGATGGTCTGCTGCTGGGCCATGCGGTCGTGCTCGTCAATGTCCCTGTTTGTTAAGTCAGTCAAGCCTCTATCCAGTGCCGAGAGGAAAGAAAGCATACGTAGCCTCCCAAGGATAGCAGATCCACACATCCGGCACCGTCCTCGCAGCCAAGTATCTGTTGTTGGCGATCATCTCCTCGGGCAGCGTACCCTTCTTTACCTTGTCCTTGTTGTGCAGAACAAAGATGGAGAACTTGGTGGTCTCTCCCTCTCTGCCCGCCTGCTTCGCTGCAGCATCGACATCCTTCTGTAGCTCTTTAACAGCATACTCGAGCGTTGTACGCGTGTCGTCGACTTCATCCACAATGAGCACGTTCTTGCCGATCAGGTTGCCCATCTCGAGACTCGTCAAGTCGAGCCATTGTGTCCGCGTGACTTTTGTACCTGGCTTCTCGACCTGGCTGTCCGTACCCAACTGCTCGTACAACGACAAGCCAATGGCTTGGATGGGGATGTTCGCGGCGCCGGTTTGCTTGAGGAAGGAGCGGAGCATGCGTGCGGGCACATAGCCACCGCCGCCGATGGCGATCATGAGATTCGGCTGGAAGTCGTTGAGGATGCGCGGGGCTGCATCTTGGCACAGCTTGTGCACCTGCGTCGCTGTTGTCAATGCTCTGCCATGTCGAGTCTCGTCTTTCGACGGGTGCACGTATGCACGACCTGCGAGTCGTGTGGCCTCCATGTGGGTATCCGCTTACCTGATTGTATGTGATCCACACTTTCTCGACCATTTTGGCGGCTGTGATGGGTTCTACCTGTGGCTTTCTATCCGATGGTAAAGTCAGCGAGGACGACCGGCAGCTTGTACCACCAAGGAGAAAAATGTATGAGTTGTGTCAACATGGAAGCTAACATTTTTCTGTCATCAGAAAGTATCGGCCACCTCCGAGGTGGGGCGTTCGGTGAATACAGGGTCTCCCAGACGCGTCTGAAGACGCGTTCCATTCACCCACTCTACTTCGTCCTCATCGAACAACTGTCCGTGGACAATTCGCAACAAATAGCATAGATTCTAGCCAGGATCCCTCTGCCGCTCCTTCTACTCAGCTGGAGCCGTCCATTACGAAACCGTAATATCTTGCGTGCCGAGTGTTCCCAATGTCCAGTGCGACCTCCGGAGGACGCTTGCTTGCATTGCTCCTTCTCAGTAGTATCCACGCCATTTGCGGACTAATTTCCAACTGCAATTGGCACCTGCACTTGCAGCACCGTACACAAGGAACATCTGTGGCAAAGACAGCTCGGAAGGCGTTAAGGAGCGGCCATAGTACCGCTCAAGCACCACCCAGGCGAGCAGAAAAATGAGCATCCATGCTGTAAACCAGACGACGAGCCAGCGCGGGAACGTTTCTAGATTGGAAAGAGGCCGTCTCACGCTTCCTGTAGGTGCATCTCTAGGCTTGTCAGAGCGCTGCGCGATGATTGTCAACGTCTACTGACCCAAATCATTGTCTAATTGCTGCACGGGCTGCTTGATCATCTTCTCGGAGTGTAGACTCAAGAGGCTCATGATGAAAGTCGTTGGTGTATTTGAGAGGAACTGGTCTCAAGATCGTGGCCAACGGCACCGAGCATTCGCGCTATGCCACTTCGCCACCTGCAGCTTTGCTCCTGCGTCGATCCATCTACTGCGCCTGTTATGGCATCACCAGTGTCACGTTCACGAGAGAATGTGTTCAGGACCCCAATGCGGTGATGTGAGTATTGAAACATCTCTCTATGCGCACAGATGGAAAGGGAGCTTGTTGAAAGACCGGTGCTCTGCGTCGAATTTCTTCTCTTTGATAATCGCTTTCATAGACGATGATCGATGTCTACATACTGGCCGGCGTAGGGACGACCCCGAGAATGCTATGCCCGTGGGGCATGAGGATAGATACAACCGGAGATCAGCGAGTAGTAGGCGTGCAACGGTGCAAGACTGTACTGAGTTGGGTAGATCTTGCCGTGCTGGACGGCGAATCGGGATCGGCGCGCGTCCCGTGCCTTCTTCTCGCACGCGTCCAACATCCCGCCTGCCTGCTGCGAGTATTCAACGCACTTGGTCGATTGAAGCCAGATGGCGCTTCTGCTTCTGTTATACTACTGTGCGTCGGACTTGCAAAGCGGCCGGCATTGCCAACGGACTCAGGCAGAGCGTCAGGCCACCACCCCCTTTCGCTGTCATCGAAGTGAGATGGCTCACGCAACACCGTGGATTGGGACCACACCGACCTCGCTCTTGCTGGCTGCAACTTCGAGACTTTGCCACATTTGCCTTCAGGTTCCTCAGCATGGCCGGAGGCAAGACATTCAGAGTGACCTTCTTCTCTACTGGCATTGTCTTCTTCCCGTCACCAGTCTTGCGCGATCATCAAGCAGCCTGCAATGATGACCGGCTCCGCGATGTCACGGCCTCGATGCTACATTAGCTCTTCCCGAAGGATACGCCTCGAGGGTGCATCGCTGGGTGCAATTGCATGCCAGCAATGCCTGAACTCCGGCCGAGCTGGTCAGGCCTGCTACTCTACGGCATGCTGGACTTGATGGCGCGATCGCCGGTGTGAGCAACGACGTTGCGGCCGGCCTACAGTACCAGCGAGGGGCACTCGCGGCCACAAGGGAATGCTTTGTCGATGAAGCATGTTTGATCGACGTCTTAGCCACGCCGGGCCAATACTCTGAATCTCTGACCACCGGCTCCGTAGGGCCTGTTGGCATGCGTCGAAAGCGTGCTGCTCCCTGTGTTGTCTCAATTCTCCAGACACCAACACGTCAAAATACATGGGCCAAGCTGGGAACACCCTCCGTTGTCAACTCTACGCCAAAGCTTGACCTACGACCTTGACGCGGCCGATGCCCTACGTTGAACCAGGTTCGTATGGCCCGAGACCGCTTTCACGAGGGATGCGAGATTGCTCAGATCGTGGATGAACCTCGCCTCTTCATCGGGCCACGATCTTATTCCGCTATGCCTGATCGAAGGTTGCTGCCGAGTGTGGAGCGGAAGCTTGCGGTTGTTGCACGACCGGCCTCCTCAGCTCCTGCTGGGACGGCTTACGCTAGATCTGTTCTCACAGTATTGAGAATCTCCTGACGGTTGCAAATTTGAGTTGTGCAGTGGCCAGATTCGGTGCACGACACCACCGGTCGCGTCCAGCAATTGTTCAGTCAACATCGGCGGTAGGCTCAACCTGCAGAAATATCCGAAGAGCTGTCACACAAGGCTGGAGTGGGCGCAGAGGCCTCGAAGGCCGACCAGGGCACGCCGTTAGGAGCGCCGAAGGTCCTTCGACCGGGCTGCGTCGATGACAGGCCAAGGTACTGCAGCTTCGGACATTCAAACGTCAAGGAGCCTGAGCTCTGTTGCAAGCGCTACTGCAGTGGAAGTGAATGCCATGCGCGCCAACAACGCTGTTCCTCCGAATACTCGAGCGTCGTCACATCCGTCTCTTGTCAGGAATAGGCTACGCCTCCACGAGCATCGCGAAGCCCAGCCCTCCTTTGGTGGCTGAAAGTGCGAGAGGCCACAAGAGCGGGCCTGAGGAGGCCTCGAACGAGGACTATCGAATAGCTTTGCCTGTACCTGCTACTGCAGCTACTGTTGAGGCCATGAATCGTACCAATGACTGAAGTTGAGCAAAAAGCCGGACTCCTCGATGCCATACAGCGAAGAAGGCGCATGGCGGAGGCACCTTCCATCTCGCTGCGTTCACCCAAATGCATGTTGGTGCATTCTAACCTTAAGCGGCCAGCCATTTGCTTACGCGGGTAACGCATGATTTCGCTAGGCTTCACCATTCACGCCGATGAGCAGGAACGGCACAGTCGGGGCGAATGACAGGCTGGCTGGCTTGGACAGATGTACACATTTCAACGACTATTCTCGACGAGGCGCTATGTGGCTGGCTTCCCGGCGTCTTCGGATCGTTTGCCCTCGGTCGTTGTTCCTACGCCGCATGACTAACGGCGAAATCCAGACCTGTACTCTGGCTAAGGATAGCGAAGGAGCATTCCATCGAACGCCTTGCGATCATTATTGCGATCGGATGCATCCACAGGAATCCAGAGCTGCTGTCTATGGGTGTGGCACGTCGGCGAACATTTCCATTCGCATGTTCAATCAAAACACCAAGATAAGTGCTGGCACGTGTGACCCACGTGCGCTGGAGGGATGCTTGCGTCAGTCATGAAGACCAACTTGGTCTTCAACAAGATCCTTTCTTACCAAGACTGGTGGCTGAGTGCTCTCGCACCTGCATCCGCAGACTGCAAGCAGGTAGACGTGTCCCTCGAACAGTCGGGCACAGCAGAAGTGTGTTGGTGTGATCCCAAACATCAACGAAGGAATAGGCCTAGCATGCCTGGCGTTGACAGAAGGCTGCCTAGGAACACCAACCGTAGTAAGAGACCACAGCCACCGATTAACAACTACTGTCACAGCCTTCTTCGTCCAGACACCAACACTGAGAAGAGCGACCCTCCGTGGTTGGCGCCTCTCCGACTCAGCATCACTCTTCCTAGGGATGCGTCGGCACCGACACATACGAGATCTTGGCCAAATCACGAGACATTCCCTGTGCAGACAGGAGCTCCAGCTTACGCGCGCCGTGTGTGGCTGCGCCTTCACCAACGCTCCACTACAGCTTTCGGGACGCCACCATGTGCGCTTGAAACTTTCTCACGTTCGTTTCATGGCTGCCACTCTTACAGGCCGATGCACCGATTCCGATCATTGCTGACAAGTCTGCAACGTGATGCTCCCTGCAGGCGAGGGAATGACAGTCGAAGTGGGTTGCAGAATATTGCTTTCGAGGATCATGCACTGAAGCGAGCGACACTAGTAAATGATCGATTGACAGTGAGAAGATTATGCACGCGGCCGGGACAACTGGTGACTAACCTGCGCGAGGGACACGTACTCGATGAACACCGTGATGCAGCCGGACAGGCTACACGAAGGTACGGTACTGGATCGTTGCAGCGAGACCGTGGGCGTGAGCCAAGATGCGGTCTTTTCTCTGCTTGAGCAAAGGAGAAAAGAAAAAGCATCGCGATGGTGTCAGCTCGTTCCCGGGAGATGTTGTCGTTCCAGCATCACCTGCTACTGCTGGTCTATGTACATTGTTCGCATCGATCGACTTTGGTGAGACCTGCGCAAGCCTCAGGGTACCAGGACGAAACGAATGACATCGGATGCTCTTTCTCACTCGTACAGTCAGATTGGATGTCACGAAGTTCTACCACCCGATCGAGCAAGGCAAGGGTTCAACGCCCAGCGATGCTCGTCGCTAGTGCTCGTGAGAAAGTGAGATTGATTGACGTACAGTCTACAAAATTTGCAGCGATCCAACAAAACTCTGCTGATATTGATCTGCGGTACCGTAGGCGCTGGACAGGTACGAGAGCAGCCAGAGTGCTGACGGCCTACACTGAGCTGTGCCACTAGTCAACCAGTGGCAAGATCTGCACTCACTTTGCTGCGCGCTGTGTGGTCCGGCTGGCGTGTGGCGGATCACGAAACTTGGTCTTGGTCGATGCCGCAGGAGGTGTGAGGGCGGAACTTAGCGGACGCATGCTTGCATAACTTCCCCGGCGTTGGATAGCTTTTCTCGCAAATTGATGGCCTAGGGAGGCTAAAGCGCCATTCACGAATTGCGATGTTGCTAGCCTGGAGTGAAAAGTACACGGGTCTCAAGGGCGAAATGCCTTGTTTGGGCATAGCACGATATGAGACCGTGCAGAAACTTCGTGTAAGCTTTTCTGGGCAATGAGGCTAGAGAGAACGCTACTGCACAGCATCGTGTACGGACCACACTCTCCAAGCCACAGAGATGCGCTAGGCCACGAGGCCTAGACTTCGATTCGGTCCTGCGAGATGCAGAGCGGGAATTCTGTGACGTGGTCCTGGTAAGCTCCAGCGAATCCGAGGCGACGAAGGCAGAGTGCTGCAGAGAGAGCTCTTGCTTGCCGCTGTACCAGCATCAACCGGACATGAAGATGGTGGCACAGCAACCAGGCATGTCTCTGGCCGTAGTCTGAGTCGTATCCGCCGATCTCACGCAGCCGGGCGATGGACCAGTCTCACGTGATGTGATCCGGATGAAACATGCAGAAGGAAAAGTGTTCACAGTGCCGGGTGGTTTGAGGGACAGACGCTCGGTTGCACACGGCGTGGCAAGGCAACATTGTGCTCCATCAAGCGAGACTAGAGATGAGGATTCTCCGACTATTGCTATGGCGCAGCGATCCAATACTGGACGAATTCCTCCAACACGACGCCATCCAACGGCGCTGCGAGTTTCACGAGTCCACGATAATAGCTCCGCAGTGCACGTGACGTGCAATTAACGAGACGAGAGTGCTAGTTCCCTGCCGCTGCCGAATCACATTTCCACCGAGCATCATCCACAGTCTTGTACACTCCGGGACTGGGATAGGGCAATCTCAGAATAGCGAGGCTACCCACTCCCAGCTGCAGCGTATCCAGCGCTGCTGCGTCGATGCTTGCACGCTCGTTGATGGGCGCGGAGTGTCGTGACAGATTGACGCGCGCGGGCACACACTGCGCAGTCCTGCTGCTCGCTCGCCTGCATGCGTTCCCAACAGAGTCTCATGCATTGCGGCTGGCTGGGGACGGGAGCGATGGAGGTGGTGCAGACAGAGTCATCGTTACACAGAGCAAAGTACCGACGAAGGCCAACGCCGCTTGACGAGATGCGCGGCAGCGGCCAATGACGAGGCGAGACATGTCATCGCAGGGCGGTTAAGGTTGCAAGTAACGAAGTCTGCGCAAGCTCGGGCAGCGTCTGACAGGCCAGCGCTGGGAAGTTCTCGAAGATCGCTCCCGCAGCTAGAAGCGGTGGCGTCGTGGGCAAAATTCTGCCTTTGCGCGAGTGTGTCGCTGCGGCGGGCGTGCAGTGTGCTGCGTCTGCTGCGGGTCGTCGCAAACGAGCCAAGGCGATGGCTGAATGAGCGGCGATCGCTCCATCTCGCTCGGACGTCGCGCGTGGGCCAATCGACGGCGGCACAGGCTGCGCGCGGCCTCTCCTGGACGACGCCAGGAAGCGCTTGTTGTCATGCGGCGGGCACCGAGCCGCTGGCCAGGAATGGGCGAGCAGCAGCAGCAGGCAAAGCAAAGCATCGCATCAGCGCTCGTCTCATCAGCGCGCGCAGCGAATCGAGGGGGCGCTGACGCTTGCCGCTCAAGCCGGGAGCGCGCGCGCGTGTGGTTGGAAGCGGACGGCGGCCACACAAAGCCCTGGGACGCATGCAGTGGGCCAACTGACACGCAAGCCTCGCACAGGTCAAGCGGTCCCGGGCGACCCATGCTCGCGCTGCAGCTGCACCATCCTGAGCCAAGCCAAGCCCACAAGCTCGCCGCCGCCGCTGGGAAAAATAGCAGGCAGCGGCATGACCAG
Organism: Cercospora cf. flagellaris; assembly: GCA_005356885.1. Taxonomy (NCBI): domain Eukaryota; kingdom Fungi; phylum Ascomycota; class Dothideomycetes; order Mycosphaerellales; family Mycosphaerellaceae; genus Cercospora; species Cercospora cf. flagellaris. The sequence goes on along the minus strand of RJLU01000009.1, from coordinate 533,231 downwards.
GACGTGCAGCGCGCTAGTCGGGCTAGCCATGCCACCCAGGGATCGTTGCCGCTAGGGCAGATGGGGATGTGTCGCGTTGACAGCAAGCCCGCACCCATGGAGACATCCGCCGCGCAGCAAAAAAGGCTGTGATGGAATACTTATGCACCTTGCGCCTATCCAGCCCACCTCGCACGCCCATTCGGTCCCTAGCTTAATCCTCCCTAATAACAGCACGTTGTGCCGCCCGGACCAGGGTTCGCAGCCATTATCACCAACGCCTATCGCCCCGCTATTGCCTTCACTACATCACTGGAACGACATCCAAACAGCACTTCTACCAACACTCCCTTCAACCAACGACACTCTTTGCCCGCAACGGACTGTGATTCAACGATTGATCCATTGGCCTTTGGAACTGTTCTCTCTTCCGGACCTCTCTACCTTTTGATCACCCTTCTGCCGGCTTCCTATGAGTGTTGACAGCTTGTAAAGTGATCCGGATCCCATTGTGGTGAACGGTTTCGACCATGCTCCCAACTCCCCCACCTTCTCCCAAGCCATCTGGACTATGCAGCCCAGAGGATCGAACAGGACAAATCTTGGCCGGTAGCATCCAACTCACGGGCATTCTGGGCGTTGGCGCATATGGCACCGTGTACAAGGCACGAGACATCGTTACTGATGCACAGTACGCCGTCAAGGCCTTGAACAAGGTCGGCCTCGATGCACGACAACGCAAATTCCTGGACCGCGAGATTCAATTGCACTACGCCGCGAGCCAGCATCCCAATGTGGTTTCCTTGGTCAAGATCTTGGACTCGCCCGAGTGCACGTATGTTGTGCTAGAGTATTGTCCTGAAGGCGACCTGTTCACCAAGATCACCGAGGAAGGCCACTACGTCGGAGAGGACTTCAAGGCCAAGTCGGTCTTTCTGCAAATCCTGTCCGCTGTCCAGCATTGCCACGCCCGTGGAATCTTTCACCGCGATCTCAAGCCTGAGAACGTGCTCGTGATGGACAATGGTTGGACCGCCAAGCTGGCCGACTTTGGACTTGCAACCCAGGAGCGAGTTACTTCAGATTTTGGATGCGGATCGACTTTCTATATGTCACCAGGTGTGTACATCCACCAGCATCTGCTTCAGAAATTGCGCTAACTGTCTTCAGAGTGTCAAAATCCAAACCCGAAACCATACGCATGCTATGCATCGGCACCCAACGATGTTTGGTCGCTCGGTGTGATTCTCGTCAACCTGACCTGCGGTCGCAACCCATGGAAGAGGGCCTCAATGGACGACCCAACTTTCCGTGCCTACATGAAGGATCGCAACTTCTTGCAGTCCATTCTTCCCATCACTGATGAGTTCAATGCAATCCTGCAGCGAATCTTTGAGGTGAACCCTTACCGCCGAATTGGCTTGGATGAACTCCGTGAGCTCATGGTGCGATGCCCTCGTCTGACGACCCAGGAGTCTTCCAACGCAATTTCGGCCCCAGCCACCCCACCATACAGCCCAGTGGAGAAGGCCGTCGACACTACCTTTGTCAACGGTGCTTACGAACCTGTTCCTCACTTGGATTTGTCTGCACAGCCGTGCATGGCACCCAACCAGGAGTACCTCCATCACCAATCGGCCCTCTACACACCACCTTCATCTGGGCCTTGCACACCCCAGCCTACCATTTATACGCCGCAGCCGAAGTCCGCGGTCCATTCCATGTACAGTGGACCTTTCTTTGGCAACCTCCCCACGTTCGGTGGCCGATGTGGGCAGATGTTTGCCAACTTCAACATGCCCAGCCACGCTTGGGCTTCCACCTTTTAATTTCGGAGGCCTCGAACGCTGGACCTTTTTTGTTTCACTTGTCCATACTGTCCAGCCTTTATCTTACTCAGCCTTCCGGATCACGATTTTTATGGAAATGGCCTGACCTGGAGCGACTTTGCCGGCGTTGTTTCTTACTCTCCGAAAAGGAAAACGTAGAAGATACCCCAGTCTGTTTGATTTAGCGAAGCGGAGGAAAGTTGTTGTTGTTTCCTTTTACTATTTGCGCTTGGAGTTCGGCACCAAAAGGTTACGTGTGCCACAGGAAAAGGGCCACAGCTCAAGAGGAGCATGATAGAACTTCGTCGTTGTGGGGAGCATTTACTGGCGTTCGAACGAGCATCACGACTAGAGCAACGATGGCATGTATCATGAGGACCAGAGGCTACCTGGAGAGTGGTCGCAGTAGACCAGACTTTGTTGTATACTACCATGATTACCTACCCGCGAGGGCAACAATCAATTCATCGATTGTACATTGCACTATCATCACTGATCTCACTGTTCACTGCATGCTTTCTTCACATGCAGCCTTCCTGTTTCAGCCGCATTATCATCTGGAAGAGTCGATTACTCTCCACTCCGAGTCGAGCAACCTTGTCTCAATCTTCATAAAAGTCAGAAAGTCAAAGCAATGGTAAGGGACAGCCTTCTGAACATGGTTTTGGGTGGCGGTCGGAAACTTCACAAACAGACTTCATTGAAGCCAGTCCAGCATGCAGTTGCTCTGGCCATGGATGACATGTCGTTGGCTCGAATTAGCAGTTGGCAATAAGTCCGATGCGCGGGTGTGGCCTGCCGTAGCAACGGGTGCTGCTGCAACGAAATTTCGAGGCGAGCAGATTTGCGGGCGCTGTCTGACTCTCTGACGCACTTCCTTGCTGCTCAGGCCAGTCCAGTCCAGGCCAGGCGACCAACCAACCGCATTCCTGCAAAGAGCCTGCAGCCCGCCCAATCATGCTCTGTCTCGCTTCATCTTGGCTCTTCTCTCTCGACAGCAGCAGCGGCCGTGCACGGATCCACCGGGCGATGGATGGAACGCACGTGGAATATCGAGCAAAGAGGATGAGCGCCCACTACTCGTATCCACCACACCCACACCCACACGAATCTCGCCAACGACAAGAGACTGCCGCAGTGTCCGCTGGTCTGGGACGGATTGGAATCTTGCGCGTGTTACGTACCACCATCCGACTGGCCACCGACGAGCCACTCCTTGCGTCGCCTTGATGAGGCCGGCCTGAATCAGCGCCAGTGTGAGTGTGTGTGTGCAAGCAACCATGTATGCATGCATGCCTCTGCCGCACTTGTGCGTCTCGACGGCACTCGCCAGGCACTACTGTACCCATCAACGACATTTTTACGAGACATCAGCGCCAATGCACGTCGCAGATCATGTGACGCAGACAAGAGACACAAAGGTGGTGCGGAAGTGCAGAAATTAAGGGCCGATGACGACCAGCCGTTCGTGTTCTCACCATTCAGCAACACGAACCCGCCGGCCAGTCAACCAAATGTAGGTACCTGTACGTCTACACGGCGAGAACCACAGCACACGTTTGCGCGAGTTGACGCCAGAGCGGAGCTCCGTTCAATGGGACTGGGGATGGAGCATTGCATTGCGCGTCCTGATTCGCTTTCCGCGTGGTCGCCTTCCTGCGACCGCCCACACTACGACACTGGTTCCGCCGCAAGGACATGTGTCCTACCAGACGGGGCGTCGGTGCTTTGCCAGCAGCGGCGCAGCGTTTCAAGTGACGACGAGAAAGCCTTACCGCGCCCGTCTAGCGTCAGGCTGCTGATGAAAGGCTGGGAACATCGCTGCTGCATCTAGCCAAGACCCGCGTTAATAATGCATGCATCGTGGAGTACAGACAGTCCATCTACGTACGCGCCCGTGGCACCAATCTCGTCCTGTACCAGCACACGTAGGATCGTTGGTGCAGCTTGTGCGCGCAGAACGTCGACTGCCGACGCCCGCCAGACATGTCACTGTGCGACGCCGATATGCTGCGACTCAGGCCTCATCGCTTGTGGCGAGTTGCAGACGGCCCCTTCACTCTTCGTGATACGAGTGATATCGACGTCAAGACGCAGGCAAGATGATGCGCACTCGCACATCTTCTGCTGTGCTCCGATGGCCTGCCACCAGGCGTCCCAGGAAAGAGGACCCCAATCCTCCCAACGACGGTTGTTCCGGCGAGCTACATTTTCAAGAGGCACCTTGCTTCCCGCATACATGCTACACCCGTCGTTTGACGTTGTGAGCCATGGATCCGACGCGTTTGCACTTTTGGGTCTTGCTTCGCCACGCAACGACGCAACGGCTCACTGCATACTGCGTCAGGAGGCCGACCAATGCCTGTAGCAGTTGCACCTACCACACCTAGCTTTCCGCAAGCGCTTGCAACGCACACAGCCGTCCTAGCTGTCAAGAAGGCAAATTCGGAGGCTGGACGGAGCTGGTACCTTGTATCCAAGCTGCATACCGGAAGCTCTGATTTACCACTCCGCGCCTATGGACATCCGCAAAAGCAAGTACTGTAGGTCAGATGCAATGCACAAGAACCTCTCGTCTTCCAAACGCTCCCAATCCGGTCTAGGATAATTTTCTCGCATCTTGTCACGAGCCACAGCACAAAGCTAAACCTTTGTGCCACCAGCTGCAAAGCTAGCGTTCTTCTCTTGACACCTTAGTCGTCTGCTTGCATCAACCTTACAACTTTGCTGCACAGCTGAATCCTTGCTCGTCTGTCAAACTTGCTCGTTGGAAACTTTTTTCCCCTTTCCGAGATTGGCGATGAGGATAAATTTACGCTGACGAGATCTATGAGTCTTGCGCAATCGCTCAGGTGACTCGGATACGGAGTGTGAAACCAACGTGGCCGTTGTTGATGACTCGACATCAAGACTGACTTTCTAACGTTTTCTTGTCTTCAGCGTGAGATCCGCTGGGTCACAAGACCCTTCTTTCCCGTTCACTTGGGAGCTATATCTGGATGTTCTGACAATAGAACCATCCGTCTTCGTTTGCGAGGCGTTGGGGAGAGCCATTCGGCTTTGAATGTCGACGATTCCACACGAGTCAAGAACAGAAAGGTTCCCACGGAGCTATCAATGACGACTGCAGCGACGAGAAATTATTCAGCATCACGACATCAACAGCGCCGGCGTGCCGTGCACAAACGCGCTGATCCCAACAATATATGAAGCTTCTCGACGTTTGCCGTGTCTGGTATAGACCCAATATTGACAGGTCTCAGTATACCCCGCGGCACTGGTAACGCAAGACATGTCGACTACTGCTTCTCGGGATTGGGAACTGCAGCCTGGACCCTTTCATTCCCAGTGTGCTCCTCCCTCAAGATCTTGGGACGTCATGGCCTATAGCAGCATGGCTGCTGATTCTTCCCATCATTACATGAACGGGCATATTGAACCTACCGAACAAGAATCTGTTCCCGGGCGCCCTGATGGTGTTCGTGTCAGTTCGAAGGCAGTGTCTTATGTTATCCGGTGGTGTTGGGTGATGCGAACTTCTGGAGAATGTCTCTGTCATTTTTTCAAGTGGACGCGAGACCATTGGTGAGACTGCTTGGGTTTTCTGGTAGGAAGATTTCGGCATTCGTTCCATGACCTTCTGCAGGCAAGGCCAGGAGCTCTGCTGGCCAGCATCCTCACGAGTAGTTCACGGTATCCGCCCAGGTGAGTCAATATCACGGCCCAGGTCTTGGAAGTCAACCATACACTTCCCGCCGTGACATTTTTACCAAGATGGAAGACGTGCCACTTCCCGCTGCATATCGTCTTGATACTTTTCTCGACCCGCAGCATGCTTACTTGGCTATAGCGAGGCTAGTAAATTTGCAGCCACTAGCAGAACAAGTTGCATGACTTCATGCTGCTATCACATTGTGATCAGAATTCAAGCAACAGATGCCATCGCCCTGCATAGTGATCGGCAGTACCTACACTGGAGGACTCATTATTAATCACATATCACTAAGAAAATACCAAGAACATCAGCCCACCAGACAAACAAGCGGATGCCAAGCGAAGTGCATACATGATACATACACAATAGACAGAACTTTAAATCAAGAATTGAAGAAACCTGAATGATCCTCTCCCGCAATCATATGATCACGCGAATGCGAAAAAGAACAACACTAATCCTCCCCAGGCAATCGCGAGAGAAGAGCTTCCGTAGAGCTACCGCAAGAAGGGACAAGAGCAACTGTACTTTGTACAGCTTCCCAGTAGTGAGCAAGAAGCTCGCAGTACTCGACGAGCCCTCGAATCCTTCTTCCTTCTCCCCAAGACCGGAAAGCGCGAGAGGGGAGCGAGGGCATGGCAAGCTAATGACGAGCCAAGCCTATCAGACCACCACCACTCAACGTTGATGACCTGACCGCCTTTTGCCCTTCCACTGTTCGCAGAGGCTCACGGAGTTTTCTCGCCCGGAAAACATGCACCATGGTTCCGCGCGCCAACAACCACATATGCAATGCGGAAGGTAAACTAGACAAGACAAGGCGTTGATGCGATCGATGCCTGAGGGTCTGGAGCAAAAGACAGGCAAGACGAGGCGGGATTGTTGAACAGCGGTCGCGGAAGATCAGTGACAGAACTTTTCGGGGAGAGGAAGTACGATGTGAAATTCTGTACCGTTGTTTTGCATGTCGTGCGTATGTATCGGACCTCCGACTGCACAGGATCGTACAGTTCTCGACCTCCCTCCTGCCTGCCTCTGTCTGGATGCATCGCGTCCTGGCCCACTGTTCTAGTATACTGCAACACCTCTGGCAAAGTATCATGTTGGTCCCCACTCAAACCGTGCTCTCCATCCTACTTTGCAAATCGCTTTCCCAATTTGCGCCACATGTTGTGTCTTGCCCTTCGCGGATGAAATCTCCCATCGAGCCTGTGTCGATGTTACAGCCCGAAATGTGAGGCTAAATCATCTGATCAACAATGAGAAGCCTGCTCGCGAGTGAAGCTTGCCTGTCCTGGAGAGATGCAGGCGTGTCCGCGCACTCAATCGCGAGTACTCACTCCCTAAGGCGCCGCGAACCGGGTGCGGTTGTGTATGCAAGTATCGTTGTGTCTCGCATCTCCTCCAATCACCCAGCACGCTGCATGACCGCCGGACGAAACCCTTTGGGTAAAGCTGTCTTCGTCGTGGCCTTGACCGGGGCATTCGTCTCGCGCGTGACAAACGGGTGCTTGAGGGCATCGCTGGGCTTGATTCGTTTCTCAGGATCAAGCTGTAAGCACTTGTCCAGCAGATCGAGAAAGGCATTGTGGAGCTTGAGCTGGGTAGCGTCCATTTTCTTGGTGTTGGCACTCAATCTCGATTTGAGATCTTTGGCAGTGCTGCCCTGATGAAAGTGCATTGGCTTTGCCACAATGTTGTGGGTCATCGGGTCCTTCTGTTCTGCGTGAAAGACAAAATTCTCGTCAAAATATTTACCGGCAAGCTGTGACTTCTTGATCAGCCGATTAGGGAGTTTCCCACGGCACTCTTGGATGACTCGCAGCATGTTGTTGTTGTCTGCGCCATTGAACAGGATCCGTCCAGTGTATAGCTCGTACAGCGTGCAGCCAATTGACCACATGTCAATGGCGTAGTCAAAGTCCATGCCCATGATCACTTCTGGAGCGCGATAGAACCGCGACACAAGATATGGGGTGAGCTCGGCATCTTGGTGCAGAGTGGCAGTGCCGAAGTCACAAATTTTGACAAGCTTGTTGTCGCTGCTCACTAGAATGTTGTCTGGCTTCAAATCGGCATGCAGCACTTCCTGGTGTTTCATGTGCTGCAGGGCGAGGAACATCTGTCGCGCGTAAATCTGAATTGCTTCGGGGTTGATGCCCACGTCTCTGCCGAACTTTTTCAGCGTTTCCCGGAGATCCATCTCAAGTCCCTCGAAGACCAGGCATAGGTGACCTTTGTGCATGAAATCTGCCAGAAGCCGGATGATGCACCTCCTGTCGTCTTTGTCCGCTTCGTTCAGTTGGTTGAGAAACTGCATTTCCTTCTGGCCAGCCTTGAACATGGTATCGTTGCGGCATGCAATCTTGATGGCGACCTTTTTGCCAGTTTGCGCATCTGTCGCCCTGACTACAGTCGCGAACGTACCTTTACCAATTTGCTGCTCAACGGCATACCGCCCATCCAGCAACTCGCCATTGATGATACGGTAATGCCCATCAGGGTAATCCCAATTGTCCAGCAAGCTCTCGTCGAGCGCCTTGGCTTTTTGGGGGGCATTATTTACCAATGGTGCATCATCGGCAGCGAACATATCGTCATCATCGTCCGCAAACATGTCGAAATCGCCAGCAGGCTTTTGGGGTGGTGCTGGTGGCTCTGCGGAGGTCTGCTGATTCTGCGTTGCATTTTTGTGATCGGGCCGATCCTCGTTCATGTCGTGATTTGGGTCGTAATCAGCGGCAGATTGTCCGTGTTCTTCACTCGCCTCGAGGTGGATTGGGTTCGCAAGGTCTACATCAGCAATAGCAGGTGACCCAGGTGATGCTGGCGATCCTGGGAAGGAAGGCTCCATCGGAGTACGAGGGGAGTTGAGGGAGCTTGGCGGTGACTGGGGTACTGACCCATGACCGCTACTTTCATTGTAAGGTGTCGTGGCCGCTGACGGGAGGTTCGATTCGAGCGTCGAGCGTAGGAGAGAATCATTCGCCGAGGCTGCCGCGTGCTTCTTCCTGATCGCTTCACGCTTCTTTCGTCGTTCTTCGATCAGCTCCGCTTCCGTCAACTGCTTGACGGGCTCCGCAGCCTCTTCATTCTCTACATTCGCAGCGGTGACAGTGGCTGCAAGTGAAGAGGCACCCGGTTGCGCAAATGAGACACTGCTTCGCTGCTTACCGTCCACCTTGGACCCAGCACCAGCCTGATCGGTTACTTTGGCACTGCCCTTGGATGCTTCTGCACGGTATGGTGAGCGACTGCGATCGCGCGGGGCGGCTCGGACGCGTGCGTCTCGTCTATCGTTCGGAGATGTGGGTTTGTGTCGTCTCGAGTCACTACTGCCTTTGCCATAGTGATCATCGTGGTTCCGTCGCTTCTCACGAGTGCTATCGCGGTCGGCTCTGTATGGCGAGCGTGAGCGCGAGCGCGAACGATCTTTTCTTCTGTAGGGCGACCTAGAACGATCTCTGCCAAAACCATTGAAATGCGCGTTTGAATCATGCATCAACGCCTGGCGTCCGACAAGGTGCGAAGGCCGAGATGAAGACGTCGATTGTCTGGCCGAGCTGTTAACACTGGTGCTTGTGCGGTACGATGTGTTCTTTGTGACCTTCTCCCCGTCCCCGCCTCCGCTGACTTCACCGTCGGAGAGGGATGGCGAACGTCGACTCATGGCTGCCCCGTTCTCTGGCCGCTTTTCGCGTGCCGTGCCAGTGAGACCCTATGCGCGCCCGTCGATGGAGGTGAAAGGTTAGCAATCTGTTCCAACGTGCAGTCTGAGGTGCTGTGGCCCGCGATGCGCAAGACCAGTGTGGATGGCAATCTCACAGGACTGATGCAGTGCACACGACGTGCTCGCTGGCGTCGCGCAAGTCGTTTGGCCAGTCGCGATGCGGTGTCGGTGGCGATGGCGGTGGGCGGTCTGTTCCTGCTGTCGCGCACGACGATGCTCGAGTTGAAGTCGCTATCAGTGATGATGACGATGAAAAACGAGCCGAATGCCAAGCTCGGCTGCCTGACTCGCGCTTGTGCGACTTCACTCTCCATGCGCCTCTTGCCCTCCCAACATCCAACAGTACTCCAACAGCACCACATGTCATGAGAAGCCACTGCTACTCGAGGCAATGGAACAGCGCAAAATCGTGGCCGACATTGCCATGTATCGCACCCCCAGCGTGCCTGCCTGGCAGTCTACGCGGGCCACAGACCGCTCCATTCACGAGGTGTGGGTCGTATGGAATCAAGTCCAGGCCAGTGGCACTGATTTCTTCCGAAAATACAAGACGCCTCCGATGATCTGATCTCGTAATGCAGTCACAATCCAGTCGGCTTTGGCACATCCGGTTGCAAGTTGAGCGACAAGGCCGTATCCCGCGCACGTCAGCTGAGGACGGGCACGTCCAACCTGCATCTACCTGAGAGCAACCCAAACGCAGTATCCGGAACAGGTCGCTGCATCACATACAACGGCTCGACTGAAAATGTCAACTCCGGAAGATGCCGCTGCGTCTACTGCATTCGTCCGGAGGATGACAGACGAACGTCTCATGAGGCTTTCCCGATCCACACTTTCGAACGGAGGCTTGTTTCAAGTTCATACAGCTTCATCAAGTACGGACACAGAATCACGCACCCGTACGTGATGAAGCAAACAACCGCAAGTATATCTAGTCCTTCTTGACTGTTCTTCTTCATCAGCAACTTTCCTCATCACCATCTTCTCCTTCCTGTTTCTGCTGCGCAGTCACTCATTGGATCTGGTATCCACTAAATACACTCACCCAGAGCACTCTACAGTCATCCGCAGTCTTGCAACCTTTTCCAGCATCACAGTCACAACGTCAACATGAAGTCTGTCGCAATCCTTTCCAGCTTTGCTGCCATCGCAGCTGCCGCTCCGTTTCCACCAACCACGGTCAGCGGCTATGCAGCTCCTACGCTGTCCCCGTCAGGCGCGCTTGGAGGCGGTTTCCCATCTGCAGCACCGACCGGTATCACTCCTTCCTCTGGAACCGATGATCTTGGAGCCAGCTCTGGCTTTGCTTCGCCAACCGGAGGCCTGGGCGGAGGCTCTAGTCTCGGAGGCCTGGGCGGGGGCAGTTCAGGATTGTCCGGACTAGGTGGTGGCTCCAGCCTTGGTGGGTTGACTGGAGGTAGCTCAGGCTTGTCTGGCCTAGGTGGTGGCTCTAGTCTTGGTGGCCTGACTGGCGGCAGCTCGGGACTATCTGGTTTGGGAGGAGGCTCTAGTTTCGGCGGCCTGACCGGTGGTGGCTCAGGACTATCTGGACTTGGTGGCGGCTCTAGTCTTGGTGGCCTGACTGGCGGAAGCTCGGGACTATCTGGATTGGGCGGAGGCTCTGGGCTCTCGGGCCTGGGAGGAGGCTCCAGTCTTGGCGGCTTGGGCGCGGGCAGCTCAGGTCTATCTGGATTGGGCGGGGGTTCTGGTCTCGGAGGATTGAGCGGTGGCAGTCTTGGTGGAGGTCTCGGTGGAAGTCTCGGCGGTTCTGCTACTGGCGATGCCAGCGCTGGCACTGATTTGGACAGCCCAGTCGACACAGGCTCTGAAGACGCTTCTTCTACGCCGACCGGCATCGAAGACGGCAGCGACGCTGCAAGCGAGCCTGCAAGCGATGCCACGCCTTCTGCCTCTGGAGAAGACTATGCTTAGACTTCAAGCACCATACCAGAGCCCGCTTGACGTTGGCTTTCCACGGCTGTCGAACAAGCATGAACATGAGCCCCATCGCTCATTGTGGGATTCCCGCACTTACACTCCTTCCAAACACCAAATCGTAACCAGACATTTGAATTGTCATTGATAGCTCCTGACTATGCAGAACAGCGTCTGGGACAACCACAAGCATACTTCCTCACTTCCACAAACTGCTCACCTTCACTCTGTACATTTGCTTGCAATCGCAGTGGCTTGCCACGCCTACGGCCGGAAAACCGCCATGCATATGCACAACATGCCAATTGGCGATCATATTGCATGCTGCCTCTTACAGACACTACAAAATTCGCCAGAAATCACTGACATCGTCGTGTAAGGTATCATTAGCGAGAAGTCTTGCCCGTTCGGCTGGCCGTCAGGCAGAAGCCAGCATGACTCAAGTCAAACTTTGTCTTCAAGACATATATTCTACAACCAAACGTGTTCTCTCGTCCTCTCAAGAGGACACATGGTCAGTGCAACAATACAGAGAAGATTAGCATTGCCCCTGCACAAGGATGACACATGCTACAAAGAGCGCTAAAGTCATTTTTTTGCGAGTAGTGTGATTCGTGACGTTGGGATCAAACAGCAGACGAAGTTGGAGCAGAACCGTTCCCGCTTTTGGCAACAAGGAAACAAGACACACAGCCGAGGTCTCTGGTTCGAATCTGCATGTACTCGATTATAGGTAGTCGAATAGTGTGGGAGATTTCGGGAAGTTATGTAGCGAGATGGCATGACGCTTTATAGATGCGCTTGCGTAGCTGCATGCTGGAACAAATTGATATCATGGTGAATGTCAGGTCCTTTTGAGCTCTGAAAAGTGCTCCGCTTTGCAAAAGATTGGAATCGCGAGGACTCTTTTCCTAGGCCAGTGACGCTAGCTCTCACTAGCGCAGTCTTCACATGTTTACGCCGCGAGTCATGTAAATCATGACTCAAGTCTTCAGGCCACGCCTGGAGCACACAAGCACGGAACTGTTCATAGAATATTTGACACTCGGTTTTGAGAGCTTGTCTGCACAGGACATGGCGACAAACATACACGGTCCACGCGAAGCAATACAGTAAGTACATTATCGTGCTACGTCTCAGAGCCATTTTGCAGCTATACAATTTCAATAATCATGAGCTTTTCTCTCCCGGCATGATCAGTACTTGACGACCTCAAAACCATCGAAGTTCGGCAATACAGCTCTGATCGTCTTGGCATATTCGTATTCTCCTCCCGAATAGCAAGTCTGTTCGAATGCCTTCTTCGGGTCAGAGCCGCCCATGTACCTGTGATCAAGTCAGCTTCAGGTTCGTATGATCACTGTGGTAACATTGGAGAAGAACTTACGTGCTCTTGGTCGTTGGGAACAAGGTCTTGTCACTGAGCTCGTTGATCTTTGACTTCCACTCTCGGCTGGCCCTGTCAGTTGGGTTGATGTACTTGATGCCGTTGCGCTCGCAAAGCTTGATGGTATCGGTGATCCATCTGCCTTGGATTTCGATCGAAGTTGGGCCGTTCGAGAGGAGGGTTGGACCTTGAGGACCATAAAGATGGAACATGTTTGGATACCCAGCGACAGTGGTGCCGAGGTAGGTGTACGCTGCCTTCTTCCATTGGTCCTTGAGCTTCTCGCCGTTGATCGAAGTGAGACCCATGGCGGTCATACCACCAGTGGTGATGTCGAAGCCAGTGGCTGAGCCATGTTAGTGATAAACCTCGATGCTGATACACAACACGGATTTGCGCTTACCAATAACAATGACATCAAAGTCATAGTGTGTTCCGTCCTGTAGGAAGAAGCCTTTCTTGTCCCAGCGAACAATTGGGTTGTGCTTAATATTGACAACGTCGACGTTCGGTCGGTTGAATTGCTCGAAGTACGAGTGCTCGAGACATGGACGTTTGACGCCCCATGGGTGTGGTGGCTCAACGGGAACCAAGATGTCGCGCTTGCGTGGGTCCTTGACGCGAACTGCTTGCTTCCTCTGCCAGAAGTCATACACTGCTCGGTTTGCCTTGGCATCAAAGAGGTAATCCCTGCGGGAAGAATCAGCGAGGTCATTCCAGTGATCGCAGTCAATCCATACCTGTAGTTGGCCACCCAGTATCTGAAGCCACCATCCTGCCACAGCTTCTCGAGGAAGGCTTCTCGCTCCTCGGGCGTATCCTGGAAGGTATCTCTCTCAGCAAAGTCATACAGGAAGCCGCCGAAGCATGTCTCGCGATAGGCGAAGAGCTCTGGGTACCATCGCTTCGCCTCTTCTTGCTCCTTGACTGTAAGAGGGCGTTGACGCATGGGAACAGTCAGATTTGGTGTGCGTTGGAAGACCTTGAGCTCGCCAGCAACTGGGCCCCAGGCTTGAGTGATCTGCACTCCAGTGGCACCAGTACCAATGATGGCGCACTTCTTTCCGCGGACATCCATCTCCTCGTCTGGCCAGAAGGAACTGTGGTGGACAACACCCTCATACTTGTCAATGTCTGGCCATTCTGGAACGTATCGCTTGGCAGCGAAGCCAGCAGCGAGAACGAGGTATTTGGCAAAGGCAGTTCTGCCATCAGCTGTCTTGACGTGCCAGCGACCTTCCTTCGTGTCGAAATTGGCGCCGACAACGACACTGTGGAATGCAGTCTCATTCTTGACTCCAAGGACTTTGTCGCAGTGGTCGAAGTAAGCTCTCAGATCCTTGTACGTTGGATAATTGTTTGGCCAGTTGTATCTGCCTGGCTTCAGTCAAACTCAGACGAGGAACCTCACTTTATACTCACGTCTTCCAAGTTTCTGGAATCGAAAGTTGATACTCTGGCACTTCAGAGTCGACCATGGCACCGGCTGAAGTGATAAGATATGTCAGAGCACAGCATCAAGGGCAGAGATCGATGAACCTACGATAACAATTCCATCGCCAAGTTCCTCCGAGATCATTACCAGCTTCGTAGATGACGGTGTTCAAGCCTGCTTGTTTGAGAGACCACCAGCAGAAAACGCCGCCGAAACCACCGCCAACGACGAGGGCATCGACTTCCAAGTTGTCTTTGTAAGGTCCGTCCTGTCTTCGACGCTGCCCATACTCGAAGAGCTGGGTCTTCAGTTTGGGGTTCGTAGCCTCATCGATCGACATGATTGCGGGATACTGGGAGGATGGTCGTGCTCACTCGGATCGGTGTTGCAACCATTCCAGAGTGCATCTTGTCGCTCTAATATAGTGATGTTGCAACATCGCACCTCTCTGCAAGATCCTTGTCCGGTACCCCTCCGTACTCGAATCAGCATCCACAGTGCGGTTCCGCATCGAGAAATATGCGACCAACCTCGAAAGACGCGGAGAAATGTGGAGATTCGGACCCTGCCAGAGCTCTAAGCTCTGCTGAAGATGGCAGACCATCTTCAAGGATCGTGCATGACGAACGCATTGCAACGCATGGCTTGGCGACCTCTAGCGTTGCCTCCTCCTTCGCCTAGCTACACATCCGCATCTGTCTTGGACCCGCATCATCTCTTCGACAGTCCTGCAATGTGATGCGGAGCCGTTGTGCGGTAGCATATATGAATTCTGGCAAGGACTGCAAATGCGTTCTATCAGTTTGTACTGTTGTCCACCTAGCTCAGAAGACCCCGAGCTGCACCCTGAGAAGCCGCATGGAAAGATCACTGCAGGCATGAGCTGGACTTGAAGCGTTCTGATCACGAAAAGCCAGCCTCTTCGTGGTGTCAATCGCATCAAGCAGCAAATTGACCCGGTATCCGGATCGAACCTGGAGGCCTGAGAACCCTTCCGCACACTTTTGTTCGCGCTTCCAAGGAGCTCGGCGACCGCATCACTGTGAAGTGGTGTTCGGAACCTCCTGATGCGCATCCGCGAAAGACGTGACCCTGTGGGCCTTCTTCTGCTCCACGCAGCCGTGGGCGGTCCCGATGAGCTTCTCACTCAGCTTATAGACTCTTTTCCTTTCCAATAGCAGTAGACCCCTTGGTCTCCCGAGCAAGGTTCGCTGTCTCCACTTGGCTACTGCCTCTGAATCCTAACCTCACCTGCGAGAAGGTGCGGCTCAGCAGCTGGCCGGCCCTTGACAACACCATCTCAGAACCCCAAGCCGCAGTCATGATGTTCGATCGGTTTGATTAGTTAGAAGACGCGGCGTGACAGCCTTGATATACTCGGTCCCGCTTCATGATCTCTTGTTATAGCTAAATCGAGCGATGCTCAGCTCTGAGTGGTGGTGGCCGTCGAGCTGCTCATTGGCATTGCGCTGATGTCCTTGAGTTGAGCAGTTGTAAATCGGAGCTACGGAGCCGCCGGTGAGGAAGACGTCGCAAAGGCGTGAAAGCATATCCAAACTCCGCCCTCAGGCCGAAGGGTCGTTGCTGTCCCTCATTGCCTAGATGCATGCAGCTGACCGCCGCGACTGAGTGAGCCCGGCTTTGAGGACGTATCTTTGCATTGCTCCGTCGTGCTTTTCATCGTTGCCTGTTCATGAAATGATCTTTGAGAGCCTCAGCGGACTTCAAACAGCTGGAGCTCCGCGAATGGGTCCCTGGCTACTCAAGCTGGTGAACTCGACTCTCTCTAGGTTCGGTTCCTCGTGATCGAATGCAGAGGCGCGGACATCACCTCAATCATGGTCGTCGTGGTCGACATCGATGCAGGTTCTCTGAAACGCGGATCGCAGGTCGCGCGAGAAATGTTACGGGATTGCGCGCTTGATGCATCTGCCTAACAGCCTCGATGACGCGATCTCTGCGCTCGTTGCAATGCGATGTGAGAATGAACGCCACGCTAGGTTGGTGAGGCAAAGGTAATGTCACCGTCGGGGGTTGATGGCGGCATTCCCTGTGGACCTTGTCACTTGGCATGCAACGTTTCTTCGCAAGCAGGGCAGAGCGCACCACCTTATACCTCGCGAGAGAGGTTTGCTTCACGTATCTTCTGCCGGAAAGAGTGACTATGTTCATTAAAGCGTATGTTACATCCCGCAAGTACAGGTGATGTGGAGGCAAGGTATAGGATACACAACCTGCGGCCGGCGCAGGTGTTATTTTAACCGCTTCCCAGTGCGATGCCACGACGACGATAAGTCCCCTCTCAATTATGGTCGTAGTCTTCCTGATGAACAGTATAGTATGAAATTCTCCGATCAAGTCCGCTATCGCCATCGAAGCGTCTGCTTCGAGTGCGTCTGCCATCTAGGCGAGCAGCGGAAGTCAATCGCGCACTTTCCATGTCAAGCTCCGAGAAGACGAGGGAAGGTAACAGCGGTACGCCAGGGCTCTGGTCTGGGGTGGAGGAGCTCTTGTCGTCTACTACGTCGTCAGGATGACCGTCCCTGCACGACCACCTGTCAAGATGGCGCAGTACTTCTCGGCTCCAGATTCGAGGCATCACAAGGAGTCTGAAAGGCACGAGGCCTAGAATTACAATTGGGAAGGCAGGGCCAGCGATGGTCAAAGTCATGATGAAGACCATTATGGTGACGAATATCTGGAACAGTGTATAAGAATGCAGGCCCCAGTAGCGCACGCCAGGGTAAGGAGGAGGCAGTTGCGACTTTGGCGTGAGCATGTTGAGAGTCCTTCGGAGGATGGGATTGCTCGCAAGACTCTGCTGGCCCATGAAGATGAATAGTCCAGCAAGAACACTCTTCGGCGTAAATCCGAGCACGCGCTGAAGCGGTGGCGCAATACATGCTAATATTCCACCGGCATGTATGATCTTGCTCCATCGCTGCTCGTGAACGCGATAAACCGGTCGAGTAATGGTATGCTCGATGCCATTGCTGTCCCTGACGACCTCTTCCACCACCTCATCTTGAGAAGGATACAACAGGCTCTGGGTGTGAAGAGGCGCCTGCGGTAATAGTCCGTTCGCGGGAGGTATTCCAAGAAGACCGCAAAGCGCAGTTGTTGCACCGAGCAGCATAATCTCGAGCGCAAAGCCATTCGGCTTCTGTACGCCAAACCGCTTTGCCGTGGCGATTATAGTACTGATCTCGTGATCAAAGAAGAAGAGCATGGCAACGATTGCTCCGGAGAGCATCGATGCGAAGATCGAACCGATATCGAGTTTCCAAAACTGGACGAAGAAGCCACTGCGTTCTGGCGAAGACGGCGCGAAACGGTCAGCGCTCGTCGACAGTCTGTTCTTCTGCAAGCGGCCAGCGTCACCTATGTACCCGAGGACAACGAAAGTGATGACAGCAATGGCTGTTCCGTATTGCCGCAGCATGCGTCGTATCCACCTGGGAAAGAACGTCCAGCTCTCAGCCGTTGAAAGCATGAGTGCTAGGAGGAAGGTTCCGACGGCGTCAATGACTGAGAAGAGGAATGCGTCCAGAGTTAAGGTGCCATGGGATCGTCGGAATTCTTGCAACGCCTTGTTGAAGTAGATGATTGAGTTGAGTAGGCTGAAGATTTCGCAAGTGAATTCCGTCACGTAGAGCATGGACCATTCGTGGGCATTGAAAATGGCCAGAGCCCACAGCATCCAGCAGCTGTGAAACAGAGACCAAGCCATGAACGGAAGGTAAGGTATGTTCATTGATTCTGTCACCAGATTGTGGAGATGTTCAGCAATGACAGTAAAAGAGCCTGTCACACCCAAGATGGTAAGGGGCTGCAGTCCGAACAACGAAAACACGGCGTTGCAGATGCCAGTGCTTAGGACGATCTCGATAGTACCCCATTGTTGTCCCGTCAAGTCGTAGAGCTCGCTTGCAAACGTGATTCCGGGTAGAAGATTCGTCAAGAAGACAAAGACGGCGCTCGACAACACAACAGTGTTGAATATCGTCCAGTCGCTGACATATCGCCTTCTCAGGTTGACAACATCCGCGCTGAGCAGTCGGAAGGGCCGAAGTTTCCCTTCCTTGGAGGTAAAGATTTTGAAAGCGGTTCGCATCTTCAGTGCTCTTCTCTTTGCCAGCGAGCAAATTGCTGATGTGCCATAAGAGCAGATATATAGCGTAGCACAACTCCTGGTCAAAACCATATCTCTTACATGGGACACTGAGGTGTGTCTCTGGCAGTGACACGTATGGTATGCATTGCGCTGAGACGTCCGAACGAGCTTGCTGCTCATGGCAAGAGAAGCTGGGCATGACCAGTTTTGGCAGGGCGCACTAGGTACAATCTCAGCATCTTCAGGCTGTGTTGAAGCTTGGCAATGGCATGCAGGAAGTGGCGAATGAGGAGCACAAAGCTCTCCAAACGGAGATGATGCCAAGGAGTCATATGAAACGGAAGCGCGGATTGCTGTCGGCGGCCGTGGCGGTGAACATCGTCAACGGTATGGCTGAGCTCATGCCCGGCAAAGCTTCTCAAAGCTGAGCTTTTCAGTCTTGTATTGACGAAGCCTCTTTAGCTTGGGCTTGTCTTCGTAGTCGCGCCAAGCCAGTGGTCTCAATCCAGACTCTGAGAGGCGGACCAAAGCAAAGCTGCATCCAGGATCGTTGGCAGAAGGTACATGGATCTGTGCCTCAGACAGCGCTCCAGTGTGCAGTCGTGACGCTTTGTAGAGCTAGGGGCCAGAGAGCTCCGGAGTTTCCGGAGAACGAAAAGCTTCCAGCGAAATGTAGTCGCGTCTCAGACGAATCTCTACGGCACTATCTGAAGCAGAGACCATCGAGGAGGTTGTCAGATTCCACTGTGATTGGGAGGGATATACGCTTCATGGCGACTGCTTGGACTGTTCGACAGATCGGCAGTCGTTAAGGTGATTGCACTTAGTGCCTTCGGGCGTGAAGAACATCGCTCACTAATCCATGCCCGTAATGGACGCCAGGCCGGCTACTGAGGGCAGAGCTCGCCAAGAAGGAGCGTCTCAAGTAGTCTTTGTGAGCCTCATCAGCCTGGGCTGACCAATTGCAGATCTGCGACGATACTGCACGAGGCGTGCATTTGGACAGCTTGGAAGATCTTTGCACTGCGTGAGATCACGGTCGTCTTGTTTCACATTGATTTGTCGTGGTATCGAAGATGGCAGGGAACAGTCCAGGCAGAGTTTGCTGATGAGCTATACGAGCGATGTTGGTGCCCAGCGTGGATGATCGTCGGTGGGATAGACCGGCCTCAATGCCAGGGAGCACGGTCCTCCTCGCGATGATGATAAGCTCTGCGCGCCGGAATGGGGTGCCAAGAGACGACGCGAGGGTTGTAGAGGGCGGAGCGTGTTTGAGGTGAGGATGAAGCTGGGCGAGGTTCAGCTGCTCAGGGAGCGCGAGGTCAAAGTAAGAGGTGAGATCGTGCAGAGTGTTGTTGTTGGTCGACCGACGTGGCCAACAAGAAGGGGTCTTGGCAGCGGGTGATGGGCCGGACCGCTAGTCAAACAAGGTCGTGCTTGCTGACGACGACAACCTTTTGCTGCCCGAGGGCCGACACGTGCGTGATGGAAGCGTCTTGAGTGCAGGGAGCACAGCTACTTAACTGTCGCCCTCGTGGCTCTGCTGCGTCGCGTCTGTAGCAGCAGAGTGGGGGTTCCTGTGCTGCTCGAGCGAAATCACATCTCGTCACCATCCATCGTACAACTTCGCAGGACTATGGCAGACGCAGCCCGGCTCGACCTGGACACGGACCGCATCAAGCAATGGCGTTCCATTGTCACTCTGATCATTTTCGTCATTGCCAGTAAGTGATCCAGGGAATGCCAAGACATAACCTAGCGCTGATCCGCGCGTCCTTCAGACCTCGTTGTACTTTTCCCCTTCCACATCCCCATCTGGATACCTCAAAGGCTTGTGAATGCTACATTCGCAGTCTTGGCCCGCCTGCGAGTGCTGCCGCCCAGGCGGGAGAAGAGGCAACGACAGGTCGCCCGGTTTGGGGCAATCACTCTCGAACGATGGAACTTCCCCATGAATTTCGTAACAGCACCCTTAATCGCAGACCTGTTCTTGCTTGCCATCGGAGCGATTGGTCGAACTGAGGTGCACGATGGCACTGTTGGGGCGAACCACATTGCTCCGATCGATATCATGGTCTTCTTCTTGTCCTTAGCCTACATTGCCTTGTCCATCGATGCCTCAGGACTGATTCGATGGCTTGCCTGCCGTGTCCTGCGGAAAGGAGGTAAGCATGGCTACCGGCTCTACTTCTATCTGTATTCGTTCTTCTTCGTCATGGCCTGCTTCGTTGGCAACGACCCCATCATTTTGGGGGGTACGCCCTTCTTGAGCTACCTTTCAAGGGTTTGTTCTCCTGCCATTGCGGCTGAGTCGCGATCGTCGCTGACCATGTGTAGGCTTCGCGCAATATTACAAACGCCACAGCTTTTATATTTGCGCAGTTCACTGTTGCGAACATCGGTTCTGCTGTGCTCGTCTCATCGAACCCAACGAATCTAGTTCTAGCTGGAGCATTCGGAATCAAGTTCATCGTTTTTACCATTAACGTCATTGTACCTGTTCTGGGAACGATCATCCTCTTGTTCCCTTGCCTGCTGTGGCTTCTGTTCCGGAAGGACGGACTCATCCCCCACGTCATTGAGCTCGAGGAGCTTCCAGACAACATCAAGAACGCAGAGGCGGTCAACCCGAATATACCACAAGGGTATCACAAACAATTGACGCCGGAAGAGCAGAGTGCGCTTGCGATATCAACCGTTTTGAACCCGTATCTGGAAAAGAAGAGTGCCATTGTGGGCGTCGTCATCATGAGTGCCACTCTCATAACGATCCTCGTCATGAATGCCACAAGCTCGAATGGTCATGAGCACCCTGTGTTCTGGGTGACACTGCCTGCCGCAGTATTGATGCTCTCGTGGGATATCTGCTTTGGCTGGGTCCATCGGCACGAGTCACGTCAGCTTGCGGCCAATTCGTCAAACTTTGGCGCGGCATCGGAAAGAGTTAGTGGAAGCGAAGACGTCGCTTATCGCGCCGATGATCAAGAAAGTGTTACAGAGCTTCCTACAGATGTCGAGAAGAAAGGGTTGTCAGAAGAGAGCGTGGATGAACAGGCGGACACTGGGCAGCAGAGTCGGAAAGCGTCACATGACGCAGTACGCGAGAAGTCGCCGAAAGGAGATCACTCACAAACCCCATCGAAGGAGACCGTGCTCGAGAAGGTCGTCGCTCAAACCGAAGAGCCTACCGATACTAAGCACTCGAAAAGCGAGATAGCGGCGGCAATGCAAAGCCCCGAGCGACGAACCCTTCATTCTGAAACAATTCGTGGCTGGAAATGGCTGCGCAGGACATTTCCCGCGAGCAGTGTGGTCATGACGCATCTGCCCTTCCCGTTGGTTCCCTTTGCTCTCTGCATGTTCGTACTCGTTCAAGCCCTGGTCACGAAGGGCTGGGTCGCGGTGTTCGCACATGGCTGGGACCATTGGGTCGACCGCACGGGCGTGGTTGGCGCTATAGGTGGTATGGGCTTCTTGTCGATTGTTCTTTGCAATGTAAGTTCAAATCCCCTCGATACTGACCTCGGACCACTGCTGACTTAGTAAGTTTGCGGGAACCAATATCGGCACGGCCATTCTTCTCTGCCGTGTGGTCCAGTCGTGGATCGAGATCCATCAACAAAACGGGCTGCCCATCAGTAACAGAAAGTTTTGGGCCACGGTCTACAGCATGGCTATAGGCCTGAACTATGGCGCTTTTAGCACAGCGTTCTCAGCGTCCTTGGCCGGTCTTTTGTGGCGCAGCATCCTCGACCGGATGGGCATTCATGTGCGGAGTCGAGACTTTATATGGGTCAACCTGCCAATCATCGCCATTGCCACGAGCATTGCTCTGATTATTTTGATTGGGCAGATATACATCACGAGGGATACAGAGCCCTACGTACCTAATATGTGAGGGCATGTATGCTTACCACGAGGAGGCATTACAGGCACAGCAGGCTGTGCTCTGAGGTGCATTTTCTCAGCAGTGGATCGCATAGACACTCAAC
Organism: Cercospora cf. flagellaris; assembly: GCA_005356885.1. Taxonomy (NCBI): domain Eukaryota; kingdom Fungi; phylum Ascomycota; class Dothideomycetes; order Mycosphaerellales; family Mycosphaerellaceae; genus Cercospora; species Cercospora cf. flagellaris. The sequence continues at coordinate 511,112 of RJLU01000009.1, read as the reverse complement.
TTCACTGCCAGAGAACAACATAGAAAGTAGAGTCAGTACCACATTCTCCGCGCAAGCGACGCGAAAACCCCTTCGCTCGTTATATCTCTGCCCCATGAAGCGGATTAACGGCCATCTGTCTCTCGAAGCGAGACTGGCGTTCAGTGCCTGTTTGCAGACAGCGGAGAAGGAAATTCGAAATCACCTACGATTGTTGCTCTCTCGTCATGACATTAACTACGAGCCTGTCTCGCTTCGAGAAACAGAACGCCTGTGATACGCTGCGTAGGGCAGAGATATAAGGCGCGAAGGACACAACCACATTCCATCCACTGCTGGTATCGTACGACAGAGTTCAACTCACACTTGAGGTGCGCCGCACCAACAGAACGACCGACATCGACAGCACGATTCTCATTGTCAAGATTGCCACCGGCGAGACTCGCTCTCACCACGACTCCTGGTGGACGTCCAAGAAAATAAGATGGCACTGCCAAAGAGCAGTGGGAGCATGCTATCAACCTTGATTGAGTAGCTTTGAGCAGTGCAAAGAAGGGAACCAAGAAGACGGAGGAGTACAAGACCGCCGACGGCCCTCCCAGACAGTAGATGCTCGCTGATATTGAACCTCGAGTCATGGCTGAGCGACATGCCGCCAGAAAGACCGCTCGGAAGCGTGATCCAGACTACGAGAAATCCAATGCTTCCTTCATCGAGAACGAAATTGATGAAGTTGTCGAAGAAGAGGACGATGGAGTTGTCGGAAACGACCTCAATGAAGATATGGACACACCGCCGGTGACACTCACCCGGAGGACGGCACGGAGTTCGAGGGATTTGTGGACGAATACGATCCCGCCAACGACCTCGATTCAGACAGCTAGCTTATAGACTCTTCGAAGGCACGCGAGAGAGTCAAGGGATTTCTGAAAGATGCAGACATCTATGTTGACGAAGATGGGTCGCAGACTGCGGAACAGAGCGCAACAGAAGAACTTGCGGATGAGCACATGGACGAAGACGAGGAGACAAAAGAGGCTGCAGAGATTCATGCTGCACTGACTGCGTGGAAAGTCCAGCCAGATGTCTTCCTCCGGATGGTGGCCAATATACGTGAGGTCTTGCTGCGCAACATCCGGTCGTGGCAATCGAAATACAACAAGACGCGAGCTGAAGCAGACTTGCAAAATCTCGCAGCCGCGAAGCGCGAGCCCGCAGAGCACGATCAGAACCCCGACGGTGTCATGTTCATGGATGGTGATCATGAGGAGGGATCCAGAGACGAGGGGGACGATGAACACAGCGGCGAAGAAGAGACTGATGATCACGAAGATGATTGAGATGAGGGAATGGAGGACGCTGAAGAAGCAGAAACTGGCCAAGACGATGACAACGTTGGAACTGAAGCAGAATAGACGTGAGACCACTAGAGATTGGCTCGTGAGAGTCATGTCTCTGAAAATCGAGCGAAATCGCAGCTAATAAGAGTGTAAATGGAAAGCCTGGAGCCAGGGTCTGATTCATGGAGATGAGATGGTCCCAGGTGAAATGGGATAGGTTGAAGACGCGGTGAGCGATTCCCAACACTGTCCAAGTGTCGAAGGTACTAAAGACCACTACCAATGTCGCATCAGAGGCTGTCTTCTCTAGAAGATGATGAAAGTCTCCGCTGCTTAGCTTCAGTAGGAGGCACGACTGTGTTGCAGAGATCTGTCGGAGATGCGCCTCCAAGTGGAATAGAGACTATCTTTCTCTGGAAACAGCCAGGGGTCGCCGCTCTCCAGTATGACGAAGGCATGCGATTATATCGCAGGACGCTGTCTGAGACACGAAACAGCCACCTTCAAATGGTAATTATGGAAGCGAGACGTATCAAGCTCATGAATTCTGCCCGTAGGAGGCTTCTAGTATCGGCGGAAGCTTTTGTGTAAGGTGTTCAACAATAGCATCTGGTCCTCGCTCCACTTGAAGGCCGTGTGGGATGGCGTATGTTATGATGTTGGGATTGACTCCTCTTGCGATGTTCTGGATTTGCTCTGCTTCTTCAGCGCTCCACATCGATGCACAGAACAAAAGGTCAGGCTGATTCTCCCTCACGGCTGCTTGCACCTCTTCGATTTCTGCAAACTCGAGTCAGACTTGTATAGATGGATGACCGGAAGCTGCTAGGTCGACTCACTCTCGCAATTGTGGAGGTGTTGAATCTCGTATGTATCTTGAAGGTTTTGTGCCACTCGCCCAACGAGGCGTTTTGCTCGCTCGGGTGCTGTATTCACAGTGACTAGCTTGAATGGTCCTTTAGGCATATTTGTTGATACCCTCGTCAGTGAGAAGAGCTGTAGTGTCAGTAGCGCAGAACGGAGTGCAGCAACAGGGCTGGGTGAGGTGAGATAAAGACGTCGAGACACAATGCGTCGTGGTTAACGCCGAGCAGCATGTGGCGGTCGGTCCAGACCTTGGCTCCGTGCCTTGCCATTCCGCGGAAAGAAGTTCAATGACTTTCGGCTTTCAGAGTCGGGATTACTCTCGAGCAGCAGGGAGTGTTGAGAATGAAAGTCGATGGAATATTGATGGATTCTGGGAGGTTCTTGGACGTCCGAGTAGTTATGTCCGGGCATTCGGAGGTGCCTCTCGACTGAGAATTGCAGCTCGCTTCATGTGCAAGAGCTGCTCCCTGCGATTTGTCTCGGGTCACAAGAGTTGCCTGACTTGCTGTCGAGTTTCTAGTTGCACAAACAAGTCTCCAAAGGCAGTGGTATTGCTGTGGAAAGGGCGGCGGCGAGCTCGGACGTGGAGGAAGTGTTCCACTTATCTCCGACACCTCGGAGAAGTGCTTCACCTTGCCGAGTTGTAAGCCGAACACGCACTTCACTCCATCGCTGGCGAGATGTCGTCAACTATCTCCTTGAGCAAGAGCGATATCGCGACGCGCTGGAATATACAGTAGAGCAGTGCAGTGCGGCTTCAAAGGACAGAATTGAATCGGCTCTTACCTTTTTTCCTAATTGCCAAGATGACGACCACCACGAACGGCATCGACGAAGGACTCGCCTCTGCCTTCAGACAGCACTTGCCAGATCTCACTTCTCCTCGCTTCACAACTTCGGCCCAGCAGAGTCCATATGAGTACTCTGAGGCCTTTCAGAAGACCGGGCATCCACCTTGGCTGTACAAGCTTACGAAAGCATGGGAGCAACTTCTCGAGGAGCCTTTCCAGGGAGTGACAACAGATGGTATGCGTCCCGCTCCCGAGAATGTACAAAAGCTGACGCTGAGACAGGCAAAATTCGCCACGATGTCTTCCGAGAAGAAGACTTCGCAGGCGCTCAGATTGACAAAATTGTAAACGCAACAAACACGATGCTCGAGAAACTAGACTCTTCGCAGAAGTCAAAGGTTCAGTACTCACTCAATGCAAAAGAGTGGCGTTGTTGGTCTAATCCCGAGTTCCTACTACGTCCCTTTGGCCTTCGTTTGGAAGAACTGCCGGAAGAAACAGCACAATCCATTTTGAGTGTCATGGAAGCCACTTTTTCCTCAGCCGGCTATCAAAAAGCACTTGCTGCCATGCGAGTCAACCACTTCCTGGGTGAAGTGTGCAAAGTGCCCAGGATCATGAACCAATACTCGTACAACTTTCTCCTCTTCGGCAAGCCATCGGCAGACCAAGCTTGGGGCTGGTCGATCTATGGTCATCATTTGTGCTTGAATGTCTTCCTCAAAGGCACACAGATCGTTGTTGCCCCATACTTCACTGGAGCCGAGCCAAATCTGATCGATAGCGGCCCGTGGAAAGGAACCCAGATCCTGCATACGCAGGGTGATCTGGGCCTCAAGCTCATGCAGAGTCTGCCAAGAGAGCAACAGCAAGTCGTACAGACTTACAAGCTATTGAAAGACCCCGCGATGTTGCAGACCGGGGACGTCAAGATCGATCGCTGGAACCAGGACGATCAACGGCACCTGTGCGGCGCCTTTCGAGACAACAGAGTAGTGCCTTACGAGGGCGTGAAAGTGTCCGAGATGACCACCGAACAGCAGGACATCGTTCTAAAAATTGCAGAAGAGTTTCTTCTTTACTACCCAGACCAGACCAGAGCGAAGCAGAAGCAGCTCATCCAAAAGCATTTTGACGAGACTTTCTTCAGCTGGATTGGCGGCTACGGAGATGACGATGCATTCTACTATCGCATTCAAAGTCCGGTCATCATCTTCGAGTTTGGTGAGAGATTCAAGATCTATTTTGTATGCGTGCCTTTCGCTGACTTAATCTGTACAGACCACCACTCTGGCGTCTTTTTGACCAACACTGAGCCCGCCAAATTCCATACACATACGATTTGCAGACTGCCGAATGCAGGAGACTACGGCCAGGTGTTCCGGTCCGAGCAAGATCGTGTACCGTAAATCAACATTACAGACGCTCATGCCGGCATCTCAATGGCTCCGTTCGCATTTCCTCCAGACCTTTTCGCCCAGGCGGCGTACCACACAACCTCAAAGCCCTGGCTCTCGGCTTCCTGCACCGCTTGCTCGACAATTTCATCGAAGCGATCTGTATCTGCTTTGCTGCGACTGCGGCCTCTGTCGCCTTTGAGCTGCTTGAGCCATGCCAGTCCAAGCTCCTTGACGTCTCCTCCAGCTCCTTCTCCGATGCGACTAGCGCTCTTCTTCATCCCAACATCATCTAGCCTGACTCCGGAACTATGGCTCGCGACATCAAGCATTGCAGGCAGATCGCCTCCCAGAGTACCTTCCATGCCGCCAGAAGAAAGCCCGTTGCCGAGAGTCTGGAACAGCTGCTTACTCGGTCTGTCCGTGGTCGCCAGGGCTGATGGCTCAAAACAGCGATCGACGAGCAATAGTGTACCACCCGGTTTGAGCAATCGAAGGAGACGTCCTGTGATATCTACTGCTTTCTCGAAGGAACCTTCGCTTGACGATATCACATTCTGCCAGTGGACGAGATCAAAGTACCCGTGGATGTCATTTGGCCAGTCATCGCGCGGACTTTGTGCCAGAAATCGCATATTGTGTGGAATGGTGAATGGACGCTGCTCAGCGGGCATAATCAACGCATCTGTGCCGACTAGATCTGCATTCTCCGGATCTTGCAGCTGCGAGCGGAGATCATTGAGCCAATAGCCATCTCCTGTACCAACATCGAGAATTCGCATTTCTGGGCCATCGAGCGTCACTGCCTCCGCCACGCGACTGCCGAAGGCCAATCTCGATAATTCATGCTGAGCTCCGTGGAGGACAGAGTCAGCGGAGCCGTGGGTATCCGCATTCGTTGACATCTTAAGCAGATTTTTGAAGAGAGATCAGCATCGAGGATAGGGCATCTGGATCTTTTTGTGCGACAGGGACGCTCGAGCCTGAGGTGACGCAGCAATCCAACCCTATACAACCTGCGACAAGGTACAAGTGCTTGCAGCCAGGACCTGAAACACGTCGAGCGTAGCCTGCGACAGGCACCAACATGAGCGCCTGTCCGCTCTGTTGAAAGATTGGGTAGTGAAATTTGACAATGAAAGTCATACAGCATTTGTTTGCCCGTATGATGCATGCTTCAGCTTTACTTTACCTTCCTCCTCCTATGACATTTTATGATAGAATTTCAGCGTGAAACATCAAAGGCACATGTATTGACAGATGTCAACTAGCGACGTCACTCATCAGTCGTGGAAGTACTTTCGATGCACACCTGCAATATTGAACAGTGCATGCTGTTCCGGTCTTGGCAGGCATCACGTCTCGACAGTCATTTCATTAGACACTAGCTTATTCGGCAACAGCTGTATAGTAGCGCGCCACAGAGCAAGTAAGCTAATAATGTCTCATGCCATTCCTCCCACAAATCTACCAAACCTTGCCTTTCGTCTGCTTGAACTCGTTGACCTTGATATTTCGCCACACAAGAACAGCAGGTACTGCAAGAGCCAAGACTGCGGTGGCAGCGATCGTCTGATACTTCATCGCAACACCATAAGCCTGCTCGATTGCATCTCTTGCCGGCGTTCCTTTCTCGAACACCTGTTGTTCTGTGATCGAGCCCGCGATGATGGTGGCGTTGGGCTGCAATTCCGGTGGGAGGAAATCTGCCAGAGAACGTGGGAAATATTCGTTCCACAATGGAGTGCTGATCGAGTACCCAATTGCCTGTCCCACAGAGAAGAAAAGTGCTTGGATGGCGAGCACAACGGCAATGTACTGATGGGTGACGGCGGCCATGACGGCTGTTTGAGAGCAGATAGTGGTCACACCACCTCCCAGAGCAATGAGAACCTGACATACGATCATAGGCCCGATGCTATAGGAGGGCTGGCGGAATTCGGTGAGCATCCCCACTCCTATGATGACCAGTGGCAGTCCGATGTAGGCCGCCAACCACTTGAACTTGCCAGACCAGCGGATTAAAATACCGCAGATGACGCCTGTGAAGCACGAGCCGATGCTGTAAATATTCTGGACGTAGCCGGCCTCAGTGACAGAGAGCCCATACACGATCTGAGTGAACGGATTCATGAAGCTGGCCCAGATGCCGAAGGACATTGCCGATGAGAGCTGAACGATGTTTGCACCCATCACGGTACGGTTCGTCAGGATGTGCCAGGGTGCGAACTGAATAGGGGCGAAGAAGCGTTCCCACAGGACAAAGACCACTACGAGCACGATACCGAGAACGAGCATGGCGATGATGAATGGCGTGCCCCAGCCCTGTGCTTGCCGACTGTAGATGTTGAACGGCAGGAGGAAAAGCGCCAGACCTGCGCCGAGGAAGAAGATGCCGACCAAGTCGAATTGGATGGCGTAGTACTTGATCGACTCGAACGTCGTTCGTCCCGAAGAGCCTTTGCGCAAGACTCCCTCGCGTCGAGCTTTTCTGGTGTACCACATGAATAGTGCGACCAAAGGAAGGTTCACAGCAGGCTCAATGATGGTGAAGACGCCGTAGCCCCAGCGCCAGCCAGGTCCATCCAGGAAGGCTTGTGCTAACGGCGAACCAATCCAGGTGGTTGCCAGGAATGGAGAAGTTTCCAGAGCGAACATGAATCCTCTGTTCTTGAGGGATGTGATGTCGGACAAGAAGACACTGATGCAGAGGTCCCGGCCGAGGATACCAAACCAGTAAAACACCTGGGCGCCCATGTACATCTCCACCGAGTTCGTGCCTGCCATCATGGCCAGGCCGATGGTAACGAAGAGAATCATGACTGCAAAGCCTTGAGGCCTCCCCCAGACGTCGAGTAGTTTCGCAACACCCAGACGGCCAACACCGGCAACCAATTGCGACACGACGCCCGTTGTCGCATACAGCCCGAGTGCGCTGAAGTCACTGACAACGTAGACTTCCAGGCCAAAGCCCATCTGTTGTTGCAGCGATCCGACGAAGGAGAGGAAGACGATGAAGACCAATGCGGCGGCTAGTGTCTTCTTCGTCCATACGGTAGTGACGGCTTCGATGGCCTTCACACCATCTTGCGCGCCCTCTGTGAAACTTTCGACGTCGCTGTCGGTGGGCGATTTGGAGGGGTCGCTGCCGTCATGGGATGTTGTCCCGTCATCGTGCTTGAACTGTTCCACGTCGTCACCAACAGTCGGTTGAGGGTCCGTCTCCACTGGCACACCCACGACATCCGGAGCAGCCGGCTTGCTCCTGTTCAGGAAGCCAGAAGTCAGGCGCGACATTTTGATAATGTGCGTTTGTCTATGGCAGAGAGGAAGTGAAGTGGAAAGTGGAGGACTGATGAGATTGATAAGATTGCCACGCACCCTGGAAAGGGTGGGGACTGGGGGAGCGAAATGTGCTCAACCGGGCACGATGACACCGATGGCATCAGTAGGATGCAGAGGGCGCTTTCTGAGAGGCTCCGACACCGCCGCAATCCTTGAGAAGGCAAGAGGCTTGACGATCGATGGTGGGTGGGCAGACCTCGGCTGGCGGCTTGGCCCTCGTGGCAGACGCTGGGCATTAGTCGTTCGTAGCGAGTGGTGAAGCTTTACGAAGGCGGCGTGGGAGCTTGTCTGCCCCTTGGTGGTGTTGGCAATGGGTCGTTGTATCGAAGTGGTTCATCGCCCGAGAAGTCGCTGCCGCGCTGCGTTGTCGCTCGCGCCTGGCATCTGACGTTGGATGGGACGAACTTGCCATCGCGATCAGAAGGCACGTGTGCGGCGGCGAGCAAGAGTGGGTGGGGAGTCGCTGTGCTGCTTTGACGGCGAGCGCAGATCGACAGCGACATCGTCAAGCGTGGGATACAAGCACGATCCTCCATCCTTCATGTGCCAGACGATACGCGAGGAAAGGCGTGAGGTCCGAAGTGTAGCGTAGTCAGGCCTGACACGACATGGGTGTTGGTGTTCCTGCCTGAAGCCAATGCCAAGAAACGTCGCCCGGCTGCTGCCGCAGCCGCAGAGGAAAGTCGCGTCGTTGGTCGGCGCCGCGTCTTCGCATCGCACCCGCGAGAACACCAGCCCAGCTCCAGCTCTTCGTCCCTTCCACCCTCTGCTCAGCGCTTCTCCTCACCCATACCGGCGCCATGCCGTTCAAGAAGGGCGGCGGCCATCACAAGGGCCGCAAATCAAGCACGCGCATCAGTCTCCCTGCGACAAGTATGCGACATCTCCAATGCCATGCAAGGGCACTCCAATGCTGACCTACTGATCGCAATAGGGACTCCTACACCCCGAGTGGATGACGACAACGAAGACGAAGAGATGGCCGACCAGGACGAGATCCAGTACGATGCGCCCGAACCTGATGCCGACGAGGATGAGGCCGAAGACGCTGCCACTCATGCCGCAGACGAGGACGATGATGACGACGATGACGATGCGCCGCGAATCACTACGATACCGCGACGGAGAGCGAAAGCCGCTCGGCGAGCATCACGAAGAGGCGGCGACGATAATACCCCCGAACCTGGCGACGATGGCAGCGATGTCGGCACTCCGCAAAGGAGGCGGCGCGGACGACCGACAACAGGAAGCTCAAGAAGAACAGGAGGCTTTCGTGGGCGGCGAAAAGGTCAGAAAGACGAAGGCCCAAAGACCATTATGGACAAAAATGGCACGATACTGGAGGTGATTGACGATGAGGCGCAAGTCGATTGGGATCCCGAAGGAGAAGAAAAGGTTGATGCGCTGGGATTTCTCAAAGGAGGCAGGGAGTACCGCGTTCGTACCTTCACAATCATGGGCAAAGGCGAGAGGCAATACATGTTGAGCACCGAGCCCGCGAGATGTTGTGGCTTCCGCGACAGCTACCTTTTCTTCACGAAGCATCCGAAGCTGTACAAGGTCGTGATTGGCGAGGACGAAAAGAGGGATCTAATCGAGCGCACCATCCTGCCGAGCAGCTACAAGGGTCGCACCATAGGAGTGGTTGCCGCCCGATCAGTATTCCGAGAGTTTGGCGCAAGGATAATTGTGGGCGGAAAGAGAATCATCGATGACTACCGCGTTGCAGATGCCCGAGCGGAAGGCGCAGTGGAAGGCGAGCTAGCGGATCCTGACGACTATGTTCCGGACAAGCGCGAAGAGTACAATCGCAATCGGTACGTCGCCTGGTTCGGCGCCAGCGACGTGTATAAGCAAGGAGGCTCAACTGTGCCGAACAAACAAGGACCGATTGGAAAGCGCCGAAACAATATTACGCGAGAGAATTGGCAGTTCATGCATGCACGAGACGCAAGTCGCTTCAACTCGACGCTTACAGCACACCGCGCCCTGAACCAGAATGGCGTTTACGACTTCAACACGAACGCGATGTTCTACCCGAAGATTATGCAGCCTACGCATGCGAAATGGGAGTACATACCGCCTGGTGCGGACGAACCTCAAAATGGAGCGCTCACGAATGGCCTCACAAACGGACATGCGAATGGTGACTCGAGCTCCACAGAACACGACACGGAGAGTACGATCTTCACGCCTGTGCCTCCTGTGATTTCCCGGAATTTCAAAGTCATAGATACAGTATACTCCGCACCCCCAATATCTCATGCTGGGTATCCCGGGCCCGACGGCCATGTGGAGGATCCGACGTCTGGACCGAACGGACTGTCGAGTATAGCGCAGGAGCTCGTAGACGAATTGCCGCCTGAGTGCAGAGCAGCGTTCGAGGAAGCACGCGCCAAGGAGATCGGCTGGAAGAAGCAGTGGGGCACCGAGACCGACAGTGCTCATCGCGGGCATCTAAAGATCGGCTTTAATGGGTATCCTGTTTGATGTTATCAGGGCGTTAGGCGAATGAGGCGTTTTGCGAGTATCTGTGGCGAGGAGGTAAGAGCCACTTGGACTGGGTCTGATGTCCTGCAAAAGGCTGCGACTACTTTTCTGGGTTCGCTTTTATTTTGAATTTGCGCCATGCGCGCTGAAGAACGTGTATGGGGTTGTAGGAGATGCAAGTAACAGACTTAGAGAGGACATCAGATCTAAGTAGTAGGAATAAGAAGAACTCGAAACGCCGCCGCTTCACGACGAAGGGAGCGCAGCCTGAAGCCGGAATTCTTCCCCTCTTCTCGATTCAATGCAGCACTACCACACACTCACACGACCTCATCCATCATGACGAGCGCAGCGGCTTCTGTCGGTGGCACTAGATGCGCGGGCGGCGAATTCATTGTCAAAGAAGAGGACAAAGCCGTTTTCGGCTAAGACTTATTGGCTGCACATTCCAACGCAACCGCTCAGACAACGATCCCTTTTAGGCCACTTGCGCTGTGGCGACGACACGCAGCGACGATTGAATTGCACTGAACACAATTTTCCAGGTGTCGCAAAGGTGCGACAGGCGCCGATACAAGCAATATGTCTTCAGGACTGGACTTGGGCGATCTCGGCGGGCTGAATATCACATTCTGCCCGACGCCGTTTGTTGCTGAATCAGATTTCCCCAATACGGGTGGTTGTGAGTGGTCGAGAAGATACACTGGCTGTTGCATTGGGACTGACTTGGATGTGTAGATCTTGGTGGGCGGTATTGCGGGAAGCTATCTCCCACGTTATCATGTTGTTTGCCATGTCCTCTGGAGAATTTGGTCTACACAGACAACTTTCTCCACTTGATGGATGCTTCGCACTGGCTCAATATCCCGAGTCTGGCGTTGCAATGCCTTCTGCTCATCACTTTCCTCGTCTTGCCGGCGGATGTTGGGCATCGGAATTATCTTGGTGTCGGACTGTGCATATCGATCATTATGGTTCAGGTGCGTTATACATCAACACATTCATTTTCGAAGAGTTGCTGATATCAAGACAAACAGCTCGGCTTCCTCATTCCATTAGGCACCAACCCCGACATGTGTCACGACACCATTACGCCGAACGATATGCGATCTTCCATGTCTTGCGCCTGGACTGGCGCCTTTCTCGTTACAGGAGCTATGGCTTGCGCAGTCTGGGTTATGCTGCGATCACTCTGGACACACCTTCGCATTTGCTGGGACTTCCAACACCAGAAGACGTTCTTCTGGGTTGCTCAAGCTGTAGGCTGGGGCTTGCCACTCTTGTTCCTCACCCTGACGCTCCCGATCACGGGCGTCAGCTATCGACTCGGACCAAGTTGCGTGCCGAATCAGAAGAATTCGTTCCTGACCTGGTTCGGCTGGCTGATCGCCTTCGGTTGTATCGCTGCTTTGCTTACGACGAGTACCACGATATTCTGTCTCTGGGTATATCTGAAAGATCTTGGAAAGCACAGTCGGAGTGGGAAGGGACACTCGACGACTGAACAGAGCCGCACTGGAGACGAAAGCGTTGCGCCGAACATGGAATCTGGTTGGGAGAGTCGCAATAGTACAAGGAGACTGGCCTGGACACGCGTGAAGAAAGTTCTGCTGATGCAGTGGAGAAGCATGTTGCTTTCAACACTCGTTATCGTCATGGTCATGTACTACGGCACAGTCTTCGTCAAGCAAACCAACACAAGTCTCGACGCGGAGAGCCCGGCGAAAAGAGAAGGACTGACAAACTGGGCCATCTGCATGGTCCTGAACTCTGGCGACAAGAGTAAATGCGATGCTTTATCGAAAATCTTAGGGCTCGACGAGGACGCTGTAATCGCAGCTTGGTTCATCGCAGGGGTAAGTCGAATATGTGATCAGCACAATCCTTGGTTCACAAAGCTGACAAATTCGTCAACAGCTCGTGGGAACTTTCACTTTCCTCCTCATGTTCCGCCGGTCGATGATCGGAGGCTGGTGGTTCCTGCTCCGGCATCCACGCTCATGGGGTCGCACCGAAAGTGTTGGACACGAAGACTTCTTCATCATCGATCCCAAGTCTCAAAACAAGACGACTCTTACCGCGGACGGAACAAAGCGCATGTCATTCGGCAAACAACTCCAATCAGAGAAAGAATTCGCCAACATCGACGCCATCGACGAAGAAGACGCCGAAAATGAATCTCTCAATGAGATCGAGCCTTTCCCACATTCGTCGAACCGAACGCATGCTCCTCACGGCGTAGCATCAATGCTATCTCCCGTCTCACCAATCTCACCCGCTCTAGCAAACTCTTATTCGAGGCATGTAATGCATAGTGGGAATGCGACTCCTGTGTCTGGCATTCTACCAGATATCACGGAAACACCGAGGCGCCATGAGACAGATAGCAAGGCGGACAGTGCGATTTTGGGTGGACCCCAGGCTCGTTGGTCAGATAGTACGACTTCTGAGGTGGAATATGAAGCTGGGGATGTCAGTAGGAGACATGAGACCACGAATTTGTTCGATGTGAGGCATGGAGAGGAAGACCATGATGGACAAATTGGTGATTCGAGTGCTGTGAGGAAGAGGAATGCGAAGTTGGATAATATGTTTTAGTTTCGTTCATTCGTAGATTTTGAAGAGTTATTGATACAAAATTTCGTGTACTTCATCCTAGGCTATGAATGCATCTTCCGGTCTTTGCGCTCTCTTTTGTCATGATGCATGATATATCTGAACTGGTAGTCGTAGCTTCGTAGTCGTGCTGGGGTCTTTATCGAATGTGACAGACAATTCGATCGCGTGTCTTCTGCTTAGCAGTGGCGTCCAAAAGTCGGGGGTAAAACTCGGATCGATGTTGATGGTGAAGGGCGTCGATGCGCTAGCGGTGGTGATCTCTTTGAAAGACTGACGAGACTCGTCTAGGATATGCCGTTAGCGTTGGCAACACACTCCTTCGTTCTTGATTGCCGGCTTACCATCACTATCCGAAGAATCGTGTACCTCCCACTCAGCAAAGACATTTTCATATACCTGCGCCTCATCTTTCCTTTCTCGAACAATGGGCCGATTGAAATGGTTACTTTCCAAGACATGTAAAGCTCGTGGCGCAGGTCTTTGCATGACGAATGTTGTGGTCTTCAGTTGTGCTTTGACGCAGTATGATCGTGGGAGCTGCCATATCGTGTCTTCCACGTCGGTGGATTGACTTCGTACCAGCATGAAGAGGAGATCGACCTTTGTATGAGCCTGATTTTGCCCGGGATATATGGTCAATGGCGCAGGTTCCTGACCAATAACGCCAATTTGGGTGGTGCCTGATGCTTTTCGAACCATTTTCGTCGTCCGAAGCACGTATTCCTCGGGGTAGTCTTCAGTCGGTATGGGCGGAGGCGGCGACTGTAGAGCTGGCACATATTCGAAAGGCCTTGATGCTGCAGCGATACGGTCTCCTTTCCGGAACGCAGAAGCGACGATTTTGTAAGTGATCTTGTAATTGACTGCATGATCGGTGGAAAAGTTCTCTGACCAACGCCTCTTTGCCTGTTTGGAATTGATAGAAGGCGGCATGCCTTGCGCAGAGGATCCACGTCCGTACTCATTTCTCGCCCCGGTATCAGGCTCCCACGTGGCCAAGGTGAAGTCGAAAGGTATCTCGGTTTTCGACTTTCCATCTTCCATTGGGCCGTCGAAGAGAACAGACGATACGAACTGGGAAAGTCAGTCAAGATCTTGTAGCACGCCTTGTCAACCTACTGCATATTCTTGAGTATCTGTATTCGACTGGATGGAACCATTGACATCGTTGGCAATCCTCGTTTCGATTACGCCTGAAATGCATGTCATGGTCAGCACAAGACTCAGCTCGCCGCCCTTGGCACTTACCTTTGACAATCACCCTGTATCGAAGTCCATTCTGAGGTTTCTTGGAAAGAAAGCACGCTCGGCCAACGATAGGCTGACTGCCCGTGAAGATGTGTGTATCTGAGTGTTGCCACGAGTCGCTCGATGCAGCATCGAGATCAATCAGGGCTTCCACTGAACGCGACGGGATCCAACGAGGCATCGAGGCTGATATTTCCTTACTGTGCGTGAATGAGCAGAAAGGGCAAGTGCAGAAGTTCTCACACTTTCATCGCGTGGCAGGATCGGCGCGACCATAATAAGACGGTTCCATCGTCCACACAGCCGCACGTCGATGACCCAGTCATCTGGTTCACAGTGGTACAAAGCCATCATACACCTCATCAGACGTAGTGCGATGAAGTGATTTGTGAACACGAAATCGCGGAGGAGACGGAAGCATTGGCTTCCACTTCACTATAGCGTTCTCGGCCGTTGTTGATATCCTTGCGCAGGCGCCATAGGTGATTCGGTCGCGGAGGAATTGCCTAGGCTTGGTGGAAACGGAGGAACGTTCGTCGTCTTACAAAGCGGAGCTGAAAAGACGTCCCGCCAGCAGAGGGCCTCAGCTTGGCAGGTGATCCTCGGCATGAAGATTAGTGATAACCAACACGTCAATGTGCTTCGTGAGACTCCACGTCGGCGATTCCGGCACAATCGCCGACAGTATATAATGTCTGGGGACGAAGTTGATTGTCAGATGTTGGATGTCCAACAGTTTGGACCTGTCACGAGACTCAGGTCAGCCTGGGGTCAGAACGTCAGGTCGCCGTTCCAGTTTCACTTCCAGGCACGCTGACAGAAGGAATCATCGCAGCATTTTCTCCGAGGACCGCGGTATCGTGTGTTTTGGCACTTTGCTGTCAGAACAGCCTTCCACTTTCAACTTTGGCGTTGTTGTCGAACACAGGTGCTTGTTCTCGAAGCCAGCTGGTTTCTTGGCTCCGGGCTTAAATAAGCATGTTTGTATGCGCAGTGCTGAACCGAGGGACAACCGTTAGTGTGAAGAGCTCATCGACCAATGCACGTTCGACTGATGTAAATCTCATCCATACGACAGATATAACCTCTACCATGAGCGACTTTGGACAGTGCCATCTGTATGTCTAGGCGCACTTCAGGTATCCTTCTCGAACCATTGGCGGCAAGCTTCATGCAATTCCTTGATCCCTGCACAAGATTGTATCAGGCGATCGTAGAGAACTTGGTTGATACGGCTCATCGATTCGGCCATAGCAGCAATAATGAAGTCGCCATAGCAGACCTGACTGCCCAAGATGAATGGACCTTGGTCTTTCTTGTGATCCTTCAAGAACTTCTCCATCGCATCGAATCCTGGCTGTGCTGCTTGCCAAGCACCCTCACCACCTTTGGCAGCCTCAAACTCCTCGATGGTACAGCCAAAAGCAGCTTCTCGCTTTGCGCGCCAATACGGTGCGACGTCGTCGAGTAATACTTCGCGCATGATGAGCGGGTAGAATACGCCGAGTAGCGGACGAGCTACCTGCCCAAGTATTGGTCCTGCCTGTTCATGCAGACCATTCTCCAGATGCAGCGAAGGCTCCGGGTGGCTCTTCTCGAGGATAGGAGCGATTCGTGCAGAATCCATGACAGCCGTTCCGTCGGGAAGATGAATCGCTGGGACAGTATAACGAGACTGAGGTCCTGCTGGTCCCATAGGCGGGTTTGGAGAAATGCCAATCGACGACAATGTAGGTTCAATGTCTGGATGCTTGAGGAATGTTGTATTGTAAGGAATGCCTTTGTAGTTCAGGACGAGACGTGCCTTCCAAACATTGGGCGACCAACATGTGGGCGGGTTGGTCTTCTTCGTCGGAAGGTCATATAGCGTGATCTGGGATGCTGCCATCTTGGGCTTTGCTAAGTTGCTGGCGACAAAGATTTACTCGCGGATGTCGACTTGGGGGAAGGTGTGTAACATGAGTGTTACTCGTTCTCCCAGCTGCGAGCAGATCTGCCCCGCTTTGAAAGCTTGAAGGATCCAGAACTCTGTGCAGGTAGCTTTTATTCGTCCGTGTTCCAGGTCCGGGCCACGTGGTTGCTGCCGTGCATAGGCGTCAAAATCGACTCCATGCTCGGTTTGAAGAGATGTCAAGCAGGAGAGTCGATATGATGTCTTGTGCTTCCAATACTGGTAACTGACCTTGGTTCTGTGAATAAAAACTGGGTCTGGCACAGGACTGTGGTAATGGTCAAGTGAATGCATGTATGTCGTGAGCAGTAGAAATATTCATCAATTGCTGCGATATGGCGACGACAGGATACAGGACACGAAGCTCATATCGCGCTTGTCAAGGAAGTTGAAGGTGTGGAGCACTGCTGTGGCAGATCGAAAGGCCTAGCCTTCGCAGGCCGAGTGATGGCAGACGCCGTAAGAGTAGTGTTGGCGCCGGTTGAGACTTTCACTGTGTGTCCCATCAGGTACGAGGCCACTCGAGGCCGACCGTCCCGCCTTCCCTTGACGGGCTCCTCCATTCACCGTACTCGCCAGTGCCGGTCTTCGCGCTTGCATAATTCGCAGTGATGCAGGTGGTGGGTGCATCTGCAGCGCACAAACGCAGTTTCGTCCAACGCACGAGCACCTGCCAACGGTAAGTCTCTCCTGTGCACCATGCCCCACCCTCGCCATTTGTCTCTTTCTCGCGCAGCACCGGCACGACGTGGCAATTCGATCAAAGATGCCGTCGCGCAAGAGTCATCCCACCGAGACTCATCAAGAGCCGCGCAGGAGCTCATTGCGGCGGCTGTCGTCCATTGCCTCTCTCCACACGCTGAATCCCTTCAACCGCCGGCGCAGCAACAACATCGAGAACTCGCCGTCGACAACCGCCAGCAATGTCTCCTTATCCAGCATTTGGGCTAACGCCTCCGACCGGCAGAAAGACATGAATACGTCCGACATTTCCAGCGAGAGTGACAAGTTCGATCAGGTGCCACCTCTTCCTGCCCTTTCTTTGCGCAAGAGCAGCTACATTTGTCTGCCGGATGATCCCATCGGCGGAATGCCGAGGAGCAGAACTTTCAGCAATCTTCCCTTGCCGACTCGAGCGAAGAAGTCGACCAGCAAGCTCCAGCAGTCCAAGTCGCACGCTCGCCTGCCGTCGCACACAAGCAGCAATTTACCGCCATCGCGACTGCCAACGCCGACCTTCTCGACCCGCAAGCACTCGACCACTCGGCTCATCAACGCGAGCAGCAACACGTGGACAGGTAGCAGGAAGCTGATGAGATCTGATACCGAGCCGCTCTTCCCGCAGGCGCTGCAGCGCGAGACGAGTGTGCCTCGCTTGACTGCTTTCAAGGAGAACATTTCTTTGAGCCCCATCAAACCGCTCTCTCCGTACGACGATGACTTGTTTGGCTCTCCGTCGCGGAACTACAGCAGTAGACAGGGCTGGTCTGAAGATGGTGATGAAGGCCTGCCACTTTACGCGGAGCGCTCGTCGGGCTTGACATACCAGAGAGTTGTCGAGCCGCGCGGTGTGACTACTCGACGACTTTCGCAAAAGTTCGAGAGCAGCCCAGCATACCGTGGTCTGACGGACAGGCCACCAACGCCAGGCAAACCAGTGCAGAGATGGAACTCGCAGCCCGTGCTGACCAACGCGACCAATTTCCGCAGCTCTTATGGCTCCGAGATCAAGCAGACGCGTTTGATGTCTGCTCGCCAGGCGCCGACGCCGCCTCCTGCAAAGTCGCCCTCGACCGAGCTTCTGCTCAATACCGCACGCGCTAGAGCCTTGAGCAACTCGTCGAGTCACCACCTCCGCATTGCCTCTTCCCAGACTGCGGGTGTTGTCGAAAGTCGCCCGCAAAAGCCCATCAGTAGGGCCAGGGCAGACTCAACCAAGGCCAAGCCTGGAGCTGTGAGTAAGCCAGTCCCAGTACTAGCGCGCAAGCTGACCATGTTCAGGTTACATCTGCTCAACCTTTGGCGTACTGGACGGGTCGATTTTCCTCCCTGAACGATCGTTACCGCAATGAAGAACTCTCGGCGACCGACTTGTCTTCCCCTTCCATCCTCAAATTTGAGACAGACAAGATGCATACGACAGAAGCCAGTTACCGCCGTATGCGCAAAGCCATTCAGCATCTGTACTCCCTCTGTGCCACCCCTGAAGCTGAGCACTCTTTCTTCGTCTGGCAGAAGGCAGTGGCTTGGGCTCTTGCCATTCCAGAGCTAGCTAGATCGGTGCCCGTCCCGGAGTCGAGGACTTGCGCTCTCGAGATGAGCTTGAAGAGCGACGAAAGCTTTACTCCGCCAAGCGAGACCAGAAAGATGAACTTCATGGATCGACTGCTGGGTCGTAGACAGAAGATGGGGATGGACCGCCCCTCGGTAGCGCCGGCAGTCGGTGGACTCTGAACTTCGACGACTTGCTGAGGTCGAGTGATCGCTACAATCCGGTCTACTATGATCGCGTTTTTTATGTTAAAGTCCGCGAGGAGGAAGGACGTTAATGCGCGCGAAATGCTGCTGAACTGATATTTCGCAGATTGAAAGCAGATCACGATGTTGGTACACTTTTCATACTCACGAAAATATTGATGCATTATGCCAAATGCTCCTTCTCAGACTCCAATTTACCCACCTGTATGCCAATCTTTGAAGCAGAGCGTGTCATGCTCGTCGAACCAAATGCTCCAAATGCGCCTCGCTATGCATTACCTCGTATTGAACTCGTCCCAGACCGCTTCACGATCTGCTCGCAGCGGCAGCTTCTTTCGCCTCTCTCTTCCTCGCGGCCTGACTTTTGAAGTACGTGCTCATTTGCTCCATTCTGGTCACAAAGAACGACTTCTTGTGCGGGAACTCCTTGACCAGGATGCCCAAAGCTTCTGCGTACTGCACTGCTTTCATGTAGTCGTCATCTGTGCCGACTTCTCGAATCAAGAAACCCTTAGTACTCTTCATTCTTTCGCCTTCAATCTGCCATAGACGGATCTGATCTACCACTGTGGGTGGCAGGATAGGAGCTGAGTGCATAGCTGCTTGGCGACGCAGGATCGGATGCGCGTGGGTTTGTAGGTAGGAGATGATCTGGTCGCTGGTGATGCCGCTGGCGATTGCAGTTTGGATCGAAGGTTTCGTGATTTTGGCTGTGACGAGGTTCGGGTAGCGGGTGTGGAGGTTGGCAAAGAGGGAGAGAATGGAGATTGGTAAGGGCGAGGAGGTGTAGGCGTAGAGTCTGTAGTTGGTTTCGAGGATGATGTAACCTTTTTCGGAAGCGGACGATGCAGGATCGTTGGGGTCGGAGGTCGTTGTTGTGAAACTGTTGTTGGGAAGTGCTGGTGCGTCAGACGTGAGTGTTGTAGCCAAGCGTGTTGGATAGTAGCGATCGGAGTTGGGAGAACGGCGATAGACTAGACCGAAGTCTGTGAGGTCTTCCAGCATCTGGAGTTGAGTCGGGGTCAGATTCGATGTCGAATAGCTGATGCCCAGCTCCAGAGAGCCGAGCGTGAAGAGGAAGGACAGGACGTCAACAGAGTCCATGTGAAGCTATGGTCGCACAGTCAGTTCATACTCCTCCCCAATGTTCATGTGAAGACCTACATCAGCTGAGACTTCCAGATACACAATCAGCAGTGACCAGATTTGGGCGTTGACATCTTGCAGCAGGAATGTGAAGCCATCCTGCGTGATAGCCCTACTTCGTCCCTTGACCACGACAAATCTACCCTTCTCAAGCAGCGTTCTCGTGCCTGTGGAGATCTCAATACCTGCGCCCAGCCCTGCAGATGCACTTCCAACCACGTAGTAAAGAATCGCCTCCCATTGCTTCCGAGCGAAAGTGTCCAGGTATTCAGCAGTCACTGGCGTCTTGTCTGGTTCTGAACAAGGCACACCAAAGCTATTGTGCTTGCCGCCACCTGTCAGAGCCATGCGCAGACTCTTGCCAAACGCAGGACTGAGGCGGAACGCCTGTCGGCCATTGTGCTGCTCCTCGTACAGAATCTTCAGTCGTTGCAATATGCTGAGTGCACGTTCCTTGACTTGTGTGCTTTGGTGGTCCGGCTTGACCCATGCGTCCAGATCTGATGCAGCGAACGGGTGTGGGAGGTAGAGCATGGCCATGACAATCGTCTTTGCGAGATGCGGCAGCATGCGGCGGAAGATGGCCAAGGCAGTCGACGGCTGTTGATACAGCTTGGTGAAGGTCGTTCCGGGCAGCTGCTCAAGGTACTCGAGCGCCCGCTGCGCCGAGGACGACATCTTGCGAGAGTCGTCGATGCCGCTGGCGAGCGGTGCGGGAGTTGGAGGTGCGTGCCATCGTTGATGCACGAGGGAAAGTTGCCTATGACACTCGATTCGCGAAGCCGCAGCGCTGGGACGTGCCGCCGTCCGTGCGTCGGACTACGCGTTCCATTTCACCCGACTTGTCCTTCTTCCTTTCTACAACACACATTGATTTGTTGCTGAGATGCCAGATTGCCCTGTAGTGTAACAAGGAAGTGGCGCAACTAACACACAAGACTTTACCAGGCGTCACCCAAGATTCAAAGGTCATACAGGCTGCAAAGAAGGTGAGAGCTACAGTAAACTATCAGTGATTGTCTCTAGGCATTGGCACCTTCTGCGCGACTCTCTGGAACTGCGTCGCTCGTCGAAAGACCATTCCCTCGCTGAGAGGCCCGACTTCCCTCCTGAAGAAATCTTGATAAGGCGTATGGCTCTTGACCATCTTATATCCGCCCTTCGCCATCAATTCCTTCCTCCTTGCAGCAATTTCTTCGTCCGGAATCAACATGTTCACTTTGCGTTTAGTCAGGTCCACTCGCAGCATATCTCCGTCCTTCAAGATTGCCAAGTTACCATTGTCAGCTGCCTCTGGGCTTGCGTTCAAGATGGAAGGACTTCCTGAAGTTCCCGATTGTCTCCCGTCACCAATGCACGGCAGCGAGTATTTCAAGCCCTTCTTTAGCAGATGCCCAGGCGCGGTCATATTGACCACTTCCGCTGCTCCAGGATAGCCTAGCGGCCCGGCACCACGCATCACGAGGATAGTCCGCTCGTCTATCGGCGCAGTCTCGATCCTGGCATTATAGTCCTCCGGGCCATCGAAGACAACAGCCTTCGCTTCGAAAGCGTTCGAATCGTCCGGGTTCTCCAGGAACGCCTCTCTAAACTCGGCGCTGATGACCGAAGACTTCATAATGGCGCTGTCAAACAAATTGCCAGTCATATGCGCGAAGCCGGCGTCAGTTTTCATGGGTTTGTCATATGACAAGATGACCCTTCGATCCCACGTCTGCCTTCCCTCAACATTCTCCTGTATCGTCTTGCCATTAGCCGTGATGGCATTTGCATGCAGCTTGCCTTGCTCGAGGAGCTCCGCCATTACAGCAGGAAGACCTCCGGCACGGAAGTACTCTTCACAAAGATATTCACCAGCAGGCTGAACGTTCACCATCAGAGGAATACCAAA
Source organism: Cercospora cf. flagellaris (assembly GCA_005356885.1). Lineage (NCBI taxonomy): Eukaryota > Fungi > Ascomycota > Dothideomycetes > Mycosphaerellales > Mycosphaerellaceae > Cercospora > Cercospora cf. flagellaris. The sequence goes on along the minus strand of RJLU01000009.1, from coordinate 489,570 downwards.
GCCAATGCTATCCCAGTCATCCAGGTCAAGTGGCACGCCAATATGCTTCGCCACAGCACACAGATGGATTGGAGCGTTTGTCGACCCACCAATCGCTGTATTCGCCACGATTGCATTCTCAAAAGCTTCTCTTGTCATGATATCCGACGGTTTCCTGTCCGCGCGCACCATCTCCACGATCTGCACACCAGTCTTATAGGCACACTGCGCTCGCTCCTTGTACGGCGCCGGAATAGCAGCAGATCCTGGCAGCGCCATACCAAGAGCTTCCGCAAGAGCATTCATCGTCGATGCCGTACCCATCGTGTTGCAATGCCCAACACTCGGCGTCCCTCGAGTGATCAGGTCCGTGACTTCCTCATCATTCAACTCTCCTGCTGCATGCAATTCTCTAGCCTTCCATACAACTGTCCCAGATCCCACCAAGTCGTTACTTTGCTGCCCATAACCGTTCAACATAGGTCCAACATTAAGACAGATAGCCGGAATGTTCACTGTCGCTGCCGCCATAAGACAAGCCGGCGTCGTCTTATCGCATCCAGTCATGAGAACAACTCCATCGAATGGATACCCATACAACAACTCGACCAAAGTCAAATAACTCAAATTCCTATCCAGCGTCGCCGTCGGCCGACGGGAAGATTCCTGAATCGGATGCGTAGGAAATTCAATGGCGATACCTCCCGCGGAACGAATTCCTTCTCGCACACGGTATGCTAAAGTGGTATGGTATTGATTGCAAGGCGTGAGATCAGAGCCCGAATTCGCGATCCCGATAATCGGCTTGCCGGACATGAGTTCTTCTCTCGTGAGGCCGTAATTCAGATACCGATCGACATAGAGAGCAGACATTGCTCGATCGTCTGTTCGATTGAACCATTTTGCTGAGCGGAGGCTAGAATTGTTACTCGCTTTGACTGTAAGTTTGGATAATTGGGATTCGAGTTCTTTCGTTCTCGCACGGAGAGCTGAAAGTTCGGTTTTGTAGTCTTCGATGTCAACAAGTTGAGTGGTTCCGTTGCTGTTGGAGCAGCCGTTCGATTTGTCTTGGCAGCCATTGCAGGCTTCAGTAGATTCACAACCCATTCTTGCTTATTGAAAACGGTCAACCTCTTACTGCTCTCCGATTGTTAGTCAGTGGTAATCATGTGCAAGATTTGTGGTTCAACATGCACACTAAGTATCTCGCTATAATCAAAGGCCGACCATGACCCATGTCGGCCCCACGCACGGCAGAAGCAGGCTAAATGTTCAACCTCGCCTCGCTTCGGAGTTTGTGGGGGCAATAGTTGCTGCTAGGCCGAACCGAACCCGGGAGCCAGTATGTATAATAAGTATGATTATGGCAATCTTTAGCATCTTGAAGTTGCTGCATGCTGTTCTGTGATTTTACATATGCTCGAGCATTGCCAATCGTCGAGGCTGTGCGCTGACTCTGTGAGGCCCGAAGCTGACGTTATGTACAAGGTTACTCGCCCTCGCTCCGTTCACTGTGCTCGACTGAGAAACGCTATGATACAAATTTCGATGACGAAAACGTCTCGAGCTTGCTGGCGTAAACACATAATCGGTTTCGTTTGGCATGCAATGGACAGCTCTGTTGTGCTAATGGGGTATCTTCAGTAAAATGCTCATGGGGAACCAAACGCCTGTTCTGTACTCCAACCCATCAAGATCATGTACTGTGTTGCGTCTGGTTGCGCCAGCGTTTAGTGAAGCGTAGTCGCCTAGGGCAAGCCGTCGATTTCCAAGTAGGATACTTCAGCTGGGAAGAAACTTGCGATTGGGATAACGCAAGCTCAAGCATTGCTATCGGACTCCAGAAACTGAAGACTGACACCATGTCGAGTGGTCAGTCCTATGGCATCGTCATCGTCATCGTTGTCAAACGACGATGACCTCCTTGGCGTGCGATTTTCTTCGTTGCTGCTACGATCAGATGAACTCTGGTCGTCGACGTCGAGCATGTCGAAGCGGTTGTTCAGCGTCACATTCTTGACTGTCGGACCCTTTGGCGTAACTTTTGGCGCAATAGCACGGGTTGGCAGAGGTACGTCGCACTCATCCGGGAAGAATGAGATCTTGCAGCCGCGGTACGTCGTTCGACTCATCATGCAAGTCCTAGCGAAGAGAGCATTATGCACTGCATTGGTGTACACGTACGCATTGCCATCTCGAAACTTGACGTCAATGACCACCAAGTTGTGAATGTGCTCCAAATCGTCACGAATACGTGCTTCAGTGAGCCCTTTCTCTGTGGCGTTGCGGATGAGGATATTGCGGGTGGCGCCAGTGTCAATCTTGTTCTGGATGTGCGAGTTGAGAGTGAACTGACGTTCAGCCCATCTCACCTCGACACGCTTGCCGTGTAGGTAGATGTCGTTGCGCTTGACCCATGCAAGATAATCCGTAGCAGCATCGAGGAAGGTTACAGTTGCGCTCTTTTCGGATCGCATGGTGACAGTGAGCAGCTTGCCACCCTTGACGACAGAGAGCAGGTCGCGATAAGTCGTGCGGCTGCCAAAACCTGTAAAGTAAAGTGTTCGAAGGGGTTGTCCAGGTCCAGCTGGTGTTTCTTCAATGTCGTTCCCCTCGTCCATAAAGCTATCAGCTTCGGTACCATCCACAATCGAGAAGTTAGGACCGCCAAAACTGGCATGACGCTGAGAAGCAGACACGTTGTTGAAAGGTAGCTGCTTCGATGCTGAGAAATGCTGGCGTGCTTCGTTGTGAGAGCCGCCAATGGCAGAATCGGAATGAAAAGGAGCTGACGCACCAGATTTCCATGGCGCAGAGCTGTAGGACGCATGGCGATTCAAAGCTGGTGGATCTGGATATAGATGCGTCGGCAGTCCATCGTCGAACTCGTCAGCCCACGCCTCAGGACCGAATGTGTCGGTCTTTTGTTCTTCAGGCGGCATGCTGCCAGCAATCAGGAGACATAGCGTATCCGCAGTGATGCCACCTGAGTACAGGGCGCTTTTGAGGGCATGATACTCTCGAGACTCGCGGAGCTGCCACAGAATCGTATCAGCGCGGCCACCGAGTCGAAAAAGCGAGCACATACCAGGCTGTCATATTCAGCCGTCTTGATAGAGACACAGGTCGGATCTTGGCGAGAAGTGTGCTTGAACGACATGTCAGCTGCGGTGTCGTGGACACAGAACATCTGTACCCCAAGCAGACAGAGAGGATACTCACAAAATCTGCTCTGCGCCACACAAACAGGTCAGCGCCTAATCGCATGCACTGATAGCAGCGCTATCTCATGAGTCGCGGATGGAGAACGGGAGATCGACAAACCTGCGCAGCAATGCGTCAAAGTAACTCTTGTCGACAGTGACTTGTTGACCATGTGCCGTGGAAGCCATGGGATGCCAAACGCAGCCGTCGTTGTCTGTGTGTTGTGCACAGGAGAAGTGTAGCAGAGCAAGTACTTCTATGGGAGACAAGGCAGGCCCAGATCGCGCCAGCGGCATTAGCGTCGCTCCAGCAGGGGCGATCCCTGCGCCGCAAAAGCTTGGCGACAGGAGCGTCCGTTTGGACTTTTTGACGCGTCAAACTTGTGCTGTTTCATGGATCAACATGCACCAGTGAGCGTCGCACAGCCGCCATCAGTGCCATCACCGCCGCCCGACCCGCGAACGGCCAAACAGGATGCCATCAAACAGCTGGCGGAGGCCGGCAGTGGCGATGGCTCTGTCTGGTCGCAGCTGCTGAGTAACCCCTTCTTCACTGCAGGATTTGGTCTGGCCGGGCTGGGAGCTGCCATGCGATATGGCGCACAGGGTCTGAGGAGAGCTGGCGATCTGCTGCGGCATCGAATGCTCGTAGATCTGGAGATCACCAGACATGACAAGTCGTATCCGTGGGTCCTGGACTGGATGACCACCCATTATCAGAGTCAACTTGCTCCTCCAGGATCTCGCAAGCAGGTTGGTGCGCTGGAGGCCATCATCCGTCGCTTCACCCCAGGTCTGCATCATCTTCAGATCAACACTGAAGTCGTCAAGACTGCGGGCGGGTCAGTGCAGACAGCTTTCGCTTTAGTTCCCGGCCACGGGCGTCATATTCTGCGCTACAAGAATGCCTTCATTGCTGTCAACAGAGAGCGTGTTGGAAGAAGCTTCGACAATACTGGTCAGCCTTTCGAGACTGTCAAGCTCACAACTCTCTACGCCTACCGCCATGTCTTCGAAGACATTTTCCGGGAAGCGCAAGCCATGGCCATGCAAAGGACTGAAGGCAAGACTGTGGTCTATACCACCCGCAACATGGGCTGGGAAGAATCCGGACAGCCAAAGCGTCGGAGACCATTCGACTCCGTTGTGCTGGAAGAAGGTCTATCTGAACGCATACTGCATGATGTACAGGATTTTCTCAACGCTCGAACCTGGTACCTTGATCGTGGCATCCCGTATCGTCGAGGATATCTGCTTTACGGACCACCAGGTACAGGCAAGACATCCTTCGTGCAAGCACTTGCTGGCGAGCTGGATTTCAACATTGCAATGCTCAGCTTGAGTCAGCGCGGTCTGACGGATGACAAACTGAACCACCTTCTTTTGAATCTGCCTGCGCGTACCCTCGTTCTACTAGAAGACGCAGACGCAGCTTTTGCCAATCGCCGCCAGATAGATGGCGACGGGTATGCCGGCGCCAATGTAACATACTCTGGCTTACTGAATGCACTTGACGGTGTGGCTAGCGCTGAAGAGCGCATCATCTTGATGACCACGAATCATATAGACCGACTGGACGATGCCCTCATTCGGCCAGGCAGAGTTGACATGACGTTGTACCTCGGAAACGCTACAGAATGGCAGATGGCAAAGCTTTGGGATCGCTTCTACGCCGATAAGGATCCCAGTGGCGAAGGCAGAGATCGATTCGTGCAGAAAGCGAAAGAACTGGACTTGGTCGGCAATGTTAGCACTGCTGCATTGCAAGGCCTGTTCTTGTACAATAAAGACGACGTGGAAGGAGCGATTGCCCTTGTTGATCAGCTTGCAGCACTCCGGCCTGGTCAGCAATCTGCATCTGATGCTGGCTGAATACTACCTTCTTCCTATCACTGATCCCAAAGTCGAGTTGGACCCACAAGACGCTTGTGCTTGGCCCGAACGGTCGCCTCCGTCACGCCAAGTTTAGGACTCACGCGGCAGTCTTGGTAGGATTTCAACCTGCAAATGTCGCGTGCCATCGCTAGCACGTGGGTGCCATTTGGCTTCCTGCAAAGCTGCGATCGGATGCTGAGGTCTTGATATCAGGCTTCGCCTCCTAGCACGCGACATGAATGGCCACAGTATCTTTGATGCTTCTTAGCAAATATGGCGCCAACCACGAAAGATCTGGAACTCTCGAGCGACGATTCGACTGTATATAAATGGAGTGAACATACAACAACAGGCCTATTGCTGGCATAAACTTTACAATTGCCAATATGCTTTCACAAACTTTATTTGCGACATTGCCGGCGCTTCTCGTCGGCGCTCAGCAATACAGCCTCACGGAAACGGGCGGACGTAATACCGTAGATTACCGCTCACACCTCAAGGTAGATGGCAAGCCGGCCTCGTTCTGGCATGATGTCGCCTTGTATCCTCAGCAAGGCAACGCGTCGGTTGTGAACTTTGTCGTTGAGATACCTCGCTGGGAAGACGGCAAGATTGAGATTCGTCGCGATGAGCCTTTGAACCCAATTTTCCACGACGACAACGAAGAAGGGCCGCGTTTCGTGGAGAGTATCTGGCCGCATCGCTCCTATCCATTCTTGTATGGCTCGATCCCGCAGACATGGGAGAGTCCCAACTTCAACCACTCATTCACCAATTTTCCCGGCGACAATGATCCAGTTGATGCCTTTGATATTGGACAGGATATTGGCTATGTCGGACAGGTCAAGCAGGTGAAGATCCTCGGAGGGCTTGCTGTTATCGACGGCGACGAAACGGATTGGAAGATTCTGGTCATTGATGTCAATGATCCTCTGGCGCCTTATGTCAACGAGATCCAGGATCTTGAACAGCATCGACCTGGCGTCGCGGAGAGCTATAGACAGTGGTTTCGCGTAAGTGATGTTGCAATATGCGAATGTCGCAAGATGTCTCCGCTGACCGAGCTGCTTTCAGACATACAAAGTTCCTCGTGGTGACGGCACACTCACCATCGCCGGCGAGACCTACCAGAATGCGACTTTCACATCCTCCATCATCGCAGAATCGCATGAGTGGTGGCAAGAACTGGTCGCTGGCGAAGTCGACAGCAATGAGATCAATTACAACCAGACTAGCTCAGCAGGGTACAACAACAGCTACGTCCAACCAGAGAGCGCATGGGATGAGTTGGAAGTTCCCAGATGGTCGACATATGGTCAAGCCGCGCAAAAGCCCGAACGCTTCAATCACTGGTATTATCTGGACGGTAATGAGGAGCTGATTATACTGCCTGAGACTATGCCCCACCAGAGGAGGACTGAACAAATGGCGGTTTTCGAAACAGCCGATGTGACTGACCGTGGCTATCTCTGAAGGCAACTACCTCTAAACGCAAGCGCATAACCAGATTGGCTCTCGATAGCCCGAAAGCTTTGCTGAGTGGCTCAGCGACCTGCGCTTGCATTCAGTGGTGGTTGCACTCAGAAGTAGCCGCGGCTGTTCGTCTGACTGGTATGAGGTCTAAATCTAATACAGATTTCTCATTGAACCTTAGATATCCTACATTAATTGTACATTGACCAGAAATCAATCATTTCCTATTCGTATCAACGAAAAGCGGCCTCTGGTACAACCTCACCATTATTAATCAAGTCCTCCGGGAACTCCTGCAGTGGATCTTTGTGATCAAAATTGAGCTTTGCCCTTTCCTCTCGTGTCCACTCGCATATGTTGAAGCTGTCGCCGCCCCAGAATGGGGACCCGCTATGATGGTCCCGTATGTATCGGTTCATCTGCAACATAATGTCAGCTTAGTCTCACACTGCAAGGTCACAATTGACCTACCGAAGACGAGAGTTTCCAATTTGCGTTCTTTCGAGAAAATGGCTCAGTGTGTACTTGGCGCAAAGCCTCTTCGATATCGGCGACTCCGACGTCACGCAAATCAATCTCGGCTTTCATCGCATACGCCACAATCGCCTCTCGCCAGTTCGTCCCGGAAACATCCTCGAGAACGAGTTCGATATCTGCCCATGATGAAGAAGGCGCTCGGAAAAATAAAGCCATGACTAGACCGAGGTCTTTGAACTTCGAATCTTTCTTCAGCTGATCGACTTGCTGCACGGTATCGAGGGCAGTGAGTATTGTGCGTCCGATGAGATCAGCCAACATTTGAACGCCTTCACCATCGTCGGCGCAAAGCCAGTAGTCCCCATGGCAATCACTATTGAGATAGTGGCCAAGAGCGGCCACATCAGCCCAAGCTGTGTGTAAGTCTCTGGCTTTCAAGGCGGTATCGGCAGATTTGCACTGTTGAACGGCATAGTTGTCAGCTTTACCAAGCGGAAGTGGACATTTCTGCTCGTACAAGTCTTGCAATAAGATCGATTACGGCATATGGGAAGTAATCCGTGTAGACATGCATGCCATAGTTATCGGGATTGCTCTGCGTTGTCTAAATGCAGTGCTCGCATAGTATGCCAGCGGCTCGACGCATCATGATCCATTTGTGGGCTGGCCGCTTCGAAGCGGCAGTCTTGCAATATTCCTCTTCCGGCAACGAGTCTTCTGAATCGGCATCACTGTCTTCGTCGCGATCTTCGGCCCAGTCAGGTTTCTCTATGCATAGGTACTGGTATGAGCCATTGAACTTCTGCTTGTTGAAATTGGACTTGAAATTCCCAGGCATGATTGCGAACAATCGACTGCAATATCAGAGATGCTGATTGAGCGACAGCAATTACATGAGATGAATGCAGCTCGCGGGGAACCACAGAGATCCGCATCTTATGAGGTCGTACGCGGTACAGAAAGTGTGAACATGACGTATCGGCGTGGATGACGCGTTGTTGATTGAAGGGTCCAAGAATCTGTGACACGCTAGGAACGCGGGAGACACGTGCCTGTTCGCTGGACATGGCGCAGGAAGCTGAAATTGGATGAACCTTTGGAGATCTACAAAGCCCAGTCCTTCGATCTAGAGAGGAGTTCAAAGCCGTTGATTTGGCGACTCACTGAAAGTGAAATCGATCGAGCTTTGGGCTAGCCTCGATCAGTCCGGCACTGCGCGCCCAGCATTGTTGCAGGAACACATCGTCGACTCCATGGGGATCTGAGCGCACAAAGGAGACGCTGCGGCGATGTGATCTCGCCATTGAGATGACAGTTTTTGTGTCCCCGGCAGCCGAGCGCAGCTCTGCAGAGCATTACTCGTAGACACGGCCCGAATGGACAGCCATCGCTTCGCCCCAGACAGTTCGCACGCTTCGTGGTCTTAATCTTGCTCGGTGACCCAAGTGATGATGCATCGTTCGTTGGCAAGCCGGCAGGTGCGGAGGCCCATCACTACCAGGGAAATCGCTTGTATGCCAGTGCTCGCGCTGCGAGCGGCAGCCAGCCGAAAGCGCGAGCATGTCCCTTCAGAGCCCACAGCGGTGTTTGCCTGTGCCTGCTTGCCTGTGTCCAGAGAGTCCTCTTAAACGTGATGGCTTTGACGCTCTTCAAGATCTTATTTTCTTTCCAGTGACGGGCCGGTGCCAGTCATCCAGCACCCGCGGCGGCGCTCGTCTTCGGCGCGAAGAACGTATCCCTCTGCCACCTCGCCTCCTCGATACTCTCCAATATGTCCTCCTTTGCCATATGCTTTCCAGCTTTCCAGGGACTCTTCTTTAGCACCTCTTCCGGCGCAAATCTCCTCGCCGCCTCTTTGATCGCGCTGACATCGAATATTCTGTGATGCAGATGCCTCACGACAGGGTTCCATGGCTCTTGACTGAGGAAGACCTTGTCCGCATGTACAGTGTTCCCTGCCAGTAGGGCCTTCTTCCGTTCTGGACAATACTTCTTGATGTATGCCAGCAGCTCCTCCGAGGCTTGTTCGGCCGTGGTGGTGCTGTCGAGGCACTGTTGTGTGAGTCCTGAGGAGCCGTGATGATCTGTACACCACTCTCCCATTTGGTCCAGTTGCTCTTTCGTGTGGTGGATCACAGCTTCGTAGCCGGTGTCGTCGAGGAGGTTGAGCTCGTAGTCGGTGATGTAGCACGCGAGCGACATGATGGTGTCTTTGTCCTTGTTCAGACCTGTCATCTCACAGTCGATCCACACCAGGTGCTCTTTCGAGCGTGATTCGGGCATGGTGTGTGAGTGCTGTGTTGTTGCAGTGAGGGAGATCGGATACGTGGAGGTGAGACGTGGTTTTGCAGGATGGCTGGCAGGCTTGGCTGAAGCATGGGCTAGTGTGAAGTGAATGACGACGATATACGTTCTGCAGGATTGAAGCTGTGCTGGCTTTTAACACTGCGGACATGGTGTCTGTTACATCGCAGATGTGATATTGCTAGATCTATCACCACTACCTACTTAACTCAAATCATGTCTCGCTTATGAAAAAACATATTGTACGGAGACCAGGTGCTCTTGTGCTCTACAAAGGTCATCCTACCTACCGCGTGCAGCCACGTTCACCACACGAGATATTTGCATGCAGTCTTGTGAGAGCCGAGAGCTTCCTCGGTGCATATCGAGTTGAGTGCCATCTCGACTTTGTGAAGAGCTGTCTGCGATCTGCAGCCACATATAGTGTGCAACTTATTCGGTCGCTGATGCATCAATACGTGTAACATACGCTGCGTGAGACATCGATGATGCATCTCGTATTGCAGCATGACTTGCCGCTTTCGTGGTCGGTCGCGCGACTGAAACCTGTCTAGTGGAAGTGCCAGGTGCATTTGGCATTTATATTGCGAACCAAAGTTGGCTTAGTCAGGGAAGTAGCTCATTCAGCATAAGACAAAATGCTCGTAGTGGACTCGATGAGTCTGTCTGTCCAGCAGACCCTTCCCTTTGTCTGGTGGTCGTGGGTTCGAAACCCGCAACACGATCTTTTTCTTTTGCAAGTGTTTGCCAGTCATCAGCATGCGACTCATTGTCGGTCTTGTGTGACTTCATCTCTTCTGTTCTTGTTCTTGTGTGTTCCACTTATCCGATCAGGCCGATACTTTTGCCCATACAGCAGCTTCGTCTCTTCGTCCGATCGAACCCAGAGGATGTCATAGTCGCTCGCCGCGGTCATTGCAGCGTCTCGTTGCGTGTGCCATCCATTGATGACCCGCACATTCAAGCCTTGCTTCCGATATTTTTCGAGTGTAGCATTTTCGGTACGCAGCCCATCGATTGCTCGGATCGTCGCGTTCGAGTTCTTCTGGCGGTGCTCGGGCGGGGTATGGATGTAGATTGTGATCCGGGAAGGCTCTACGGCGTGCTGAAGAAGGTACTGTAATGCCAGGCTGTCTGCGCCTCCGGCATTGGAAAGGATGAACTCGTCGTGAGCGGCGATGGCAGTGTCTAGTGCTGTCTGGTAGTGCTCTAGAAATTGTCCTTCAGGCAGGTCAATGTGGCCAGAAATGAAAGCAACTCTACGCTGTCTTGCGCTGCCCGGTAAGTCCATCTTAGTCATGATACCGAATACTGAACCTCAGCGTGTGGCTCGCTGTCTTATATGTCTTCCTGAACACAGCGTCTGCGCGTTAACTGGCGGCGTCCCTTTTCGAAACCAGGTTGAGGCATGATTGCGGCGGAGCATCATGATCCTTTGACAACGCTAAACGCTGCGGTAGACTTGCGCGCACTCATATTGATGATACACTTTGAGGCCGAGAGGAAGAGAGGGAGGCTGTGTCCATAGGACGAGAGGTGCAGTGCAGCCACTTGCGACGATCCCAGACCGCGCCAACATTCGGGCCGACGAAGAGGGAGCATGAAGCAGGAGCGCGTCTTTTCGCAGTTAGAGGCAGTCACTACATACATCTGACACTGATACTATTTCTCAGGCCGCCTCTTCAGCCGCACATACAAACTTGCGCCTTTCTAGGAACTTTCTGCTCCAGCCTGATTGAACACGGTGCGCGAAAATGTCTCGGCAACAGCCCCAATCTTACCGTCTCCGAACGGTGTTATTTGTGTAGCCAGAAGCCATGCAACACCCAACTTCCTGCTCGCGGCCCACAGTGGGCCAGTGTAGCCAGACCATCGCAAAACGCCCGCCGGTGTCCCGGACGTGGCGTTGTCGCCTGTGGTGACGATCGCACCGAGGCCGTGGTTTACAAGTGGCTCAGAGTCGGACATGTAGAAGCCCCACAGGAGTGGCCCAAATCGCTTCATATCGGCCAGTGATGAGCTTTCATCGGGCAGCTGAGGCGTGAACATCTCCTCCACCATAGCAGAGCTCAGCAGCGATGATTTCTCTTGAACCAGATCCTGCAGAAGACGGAGATAATCGCGTGCGGACGAATACAACCCCAGACCGCCCAAGTCGTCCACAGCGGGATCGGCCAGCCGGAATCCTCCAGCGATGAGGTTGCCTTCGGGAGTACGAGTGCACATGGGCACCAGTCGGCTGCGGATGCTATCGCTGGACTCTAGGTGAAAAGTGGTCGCAGTCATTCCCAGAGGATCAAATATGTTATTTGCGCAAAAGTCCGCGAACGACATACCGGAGAGCCGTCCGATGAGAATACCGACCCAGTCAAGTGATGCCCCGTACATCCAAGACTGACCTCTTTCAAAGATCAGAGGAACATCCATAGCACCAAAGAACTTGCCGACAAATGCCAGCGAAGGTTGCCCGCGGTGCTCAGTCTGCCACGCTTGTAGTTGTGGACTGAGCATGTCATAAGCAACACCAGAAGTGTGTGTCAGGAGCTCGCGCAGAGTGATGCCCTTCTTGGCTTCATGCAGCACGTAGCCATTCTTGGCCGTCTCGTCCGGAGCGATTAGTTGAAGTGCCGCGAGCTCCGGCAAGTGTTTATCCAGAGGCAGGTCAAGTTCCACCAGACCTTGGTCCACGCATTGAAGCGCGGCAACCGTTGTCACGAGCTTGGTGCAAGATGCCAGCGCGAATACCGAGTCCAGGCTGACGGAGGCCTGGCTGGGGTCTGTCACTGACAGTGGCCCGGATGCGTGCGAGAATACATCGGTACCAGACTTGTCGACCGCTGCAAGGACGACTCCGGGCAACTGTCCATCTCTGGTAGCCTGATCGATAGAATCAGCGAGGTCTTGGAAGCTCGACGGCATGCTTGTGACACGTTGACTCCGAGTGCAAGCATATAAGCCTGTGTTTTTTGCTGATCGACCCCGCGCATAATGGCTGATCAAATACGGCACGTCGGAGTTCATTTTCCCGGCCTCGAAGCACAACGTTGTGGTATGCGGGTAATGAACTCCTCGTAGCGAAGCATAACCTCATGCAGAGGCTTCCCTTCGGCATCGTCATAACTTACTTGGTGTTCAGTTTCAACTCCGCGAGTTTGGTCCGGAATTTTTCTCAATCCAGGCCTCTTCTCTTGATCACGAAACTTGTCTAAATATGCACGCCCAAACCAGGAATGCGGAGGTCCTCATTGTCGGAGCGGGATTCTCTGGCATTTATCAGTTGTGTTCCCTCGTTGGTCAAGGATACAATGCTACTCTCATCGAAATGGGTACTGATATTGGCGGAACATGGTACTGGAACCGATACCCTGGGGCAATGTCTGACTCAGGAGCCCCATTCTATCGCTTCTCTCAGGATGATTTGCAGAAATTCCCTGCAAAGAATCGCTTTGTCAATCGAGATGACATTATGTCGTATTTGCGATATGTCGTTGACAAGCACAAGGTGCAAGATCGTATCCACCTGAACACCGAGCTACGACGTGCTGTCTTCGATGAAGACTCGGCCACCTGGCGAGTAGAAACATCTCAAGGACATATTGAGGCACGGTACCTGGTATCAGCCATGGGACTGTTGAACAAGACCAATTACCCAGATATCAAGGGACTTGATGATTTTGGAGGCGAGCTATTCCACTCCGCCAGGTTCCCAACGAATTTCGACTTTCACGACAAGAAGGTCGGAATCATTGGCAACGGAAGCAGCGGCGTGCAGATCATCACAGAGCTTGGTAAAGAAGGTGTCTGTAACACTCTCACCTCGTTTCAGCGCCATCCACAGTATACTGTCCCGAATGGCGATGGTCCTATCCCACCCGAAGATCTCCAGGAGCTCGTGCAAGATTGGCCTGGCACCTGGAAACGCATCTTCGGCAGCCGAATGGGCTTTGGTTTCGAGGAAGCCACGACTCTGGCCGGAAGCGTGGACGAAGCGACTCGCCAGAAGGTCTTTCAGGATGCATGGGAAAAAGGTGGCGGCCTTCGGTTCATGTTTGGCACCTTCGCCGACATTGTGGCCGATCCTACCGCTAATGAGGCAGCCGCCGATTTCATCCGCGGCAAGATCAAGGAGATTGTGAAGGACCCAGCCAAAGCAGAAGCTCTTACACCACACGACCTCTTTGCAAGACGCCCGCTATCTGACGCGGGATACTACGAGACTTTCAACAACCCATGGGTTGACATCGTTGATTTGCGCAAGTCCTCAATCGATCAGATCACCGCCGAGGGAATACTTACGTCCGATGGCAAGCTCCATCAGCTCGACGTATTGATCCTGGCCACCGGGTTTGATGCTATGGACGGCAGCTACCGCCGCGTGTCAATCGAAGGCCGTGGAGGCGAGACGCTTAACGAACGTTGGAGCGATGGCACAAGGAGTTACTTGGGCTGCTCGGTCGCGGGGTTCCCCAACTTCTTCATGATCCTGGGACCTTACGGTGCGTTTGGAAACAACATTCCGATCGCAGAGACAGTGGTCGACTTCGTCACAGCCGTGGTACGCGATGCGATGCCACAGCCTGGCGGCCCTGGAAAGACGATTGAGGCGGCTAAAGAAGCGGAGGACCAGTGGATGGCCATGTGTCATTCTATCGCTGACGCCACTTTGTTCACCAAACTGGATGCTCCAACTTGGGTCAACGGCAGCAACATAGCAGGGAAGAAACAAGAGCTGCAATTCTTCGTTGGTGGTATTGGGGCTTATCGCAGCATCTTAGATGATTGCAAATCGAGCGAGCCTCGGTGGAAAGGGTTCAGCGTGTCTTAGTACTGGAAGCAGTCGCTTGTGCTGTTTCATGAATAACATTGAGAGTGGATCATGCTTGATGACCCTCCTTTCGACTGTCTCTGCTTTTGACACTTGCTTCCACGGATGCAATTCGATTCGCAGCTGAGCAGGGACGCACCGGAAACATCAGAGATACCAAGCGCCTGACTGCGCTCAGGACACTTTTCTTACAGGATACGTTTCCTTCTTGCAACGCCACGCATAATCCACCTTCTGTGTGGCAAGGGAAGCTCCACCAAGGCCATGAACTCTAACGGTCACGTGCTACGGATATCATTAGCCTGACTATTACCAGATTCAGTCCAGAATGTGATCTAGCAGCCCGGAAATTGGTTGGGCCTTGAACTCCGGATCCTGTTTATATTTACTAATTGGGTCACGTTCAGTGCATGTTGTCAACCATACTGCAGCGTTGCTTGGCATTAGATTTCCCTGCTTCTACCTACATCTGGCAACCTAACATGGCGTCGGACTCGCCTGTAGCAGTCATCACCGGTGCTGCTAGCGGTATGGGACTTGCGCTGACCGAGGATCTTGCTCAAAAGAACTGGAAAGTAGCGATCCTGGACATCAACGACAAGGGAGGCAAGGCCTTGGAGGAAAAGTTCCCCGGTCAGGTCTCCTACTTTCGCGCCAATGTTGTGGATTATGAGGCTCAAGCTGTTGCGTTCGAATCGGTATGGAAGTCATGGGGCAGACTTGATCTTGTCTGGGCGAACGCCGGAATTGGCGACAGACTGCCCTACCTGGATCCACCAGCGCAGCTCGATGGCGAGCGTCCACCGAAACCAGATGTCCTCGTTATTGATGTAGATCTATATGGTGCGGTGTACACATCATATCTTGCACTCTTCTACTTTAGAAAGAACAAGACCGGAGCAGGCAAACTTGTCATGACCAGCAGTACTGCGGGCCTTTACGCAAACATTGCCCTACCGCTGTATGGGGCGGCAAAGCATGGAGTAAGTACCACCCCAGCAGTCGTTGCTGCAAGGGAGCATCGGCCTCAAAATACTGACTTGTCGATTGCTCAAGATCGTAGGCCTAGCACGCAACATGGCGCTCATCCTTGAAGCCAGAAAGGAACCCATAAAGGTCAACTGCATCTGTCCTGGGCTTGTAAAGACGGGCATTCCAGCGAAAGAAATGTTCGATATATTTCCTGCGGAGCATGTAACGCCAATGGATACTATACTCCGTTGTATGAACCAGTTCATCGAAGAAGACCTGAACGGCAGAGTTATGGAGTGCAGTGGACCGAATATAAACCGTGTCGATGCGCTGGATTATAGCGATGAACACTCACGCTTTTTGGTCAGTACTTTCGAGTGTTCGCAATGGGCAATGTCAATGGACTAACACATGCTCATGGAAACAGAATCACACATTCCCTATCAATATGACATTTTTGGCGGCCAATGCCATGGACGAGCACACCTAGTTCGATGCCTTTCGACTGGTGCAAGCAGTGCACTGGTTGGAGGGCAACAGCCAGGGAGGCAGATGACTACATGGTACAACACAAATTTGTCTGGCATCAGTGTTACTCGAAAGGTCGTAGTGTGGTAGGCATCTATTCTGCGGGAATAATATAGTATCGTACCTTCTATAAACGCGGCAATAAGGGGCTTTCTAAGAGCTCATGTTTCCGCCAATCAGGTACTCGGAATTTGCTTCAATCAGCATCGAGTCAAGAACGCAGCAACAGTTGCATATGCCGGCAGGAGTGCTCTGGAAGGGAAGTGGGCCATGCACCTTCGGCTGTGTTGAAGTTACATACTCGTGGAGGAGTGTACGTAGAAAGAAGTGGCAAGTCGTATGGCTGGCGCTACCCACTGCTGCACCCTAGCGCCTGCTTCCCCGCATTTCCCCACACAAGTGAGTCCCCTGTTTCCATAGTTCGTTGTCCATGCCTTTTCACACAGTAACGCATTATGGTACTGGCATATGACTTCCTCTGGCTAGAATTCGTCGCCCTGCACTACGTATGACACGATGTCCGCAGCGTCTCCCCCGCAGAGCTCAGACGTGAGCTCTCACAATCGACCACATGAAGCACCGCGTCTGCCTCTTAAGCGAGCATCAGCGGCATGCGTTTCGTGTCGCACAGGCCGTATGAGAGTGAGTAGTGCGTGCAAGGTGCAGTGTCACAGAGCTCACATAGTACAAGTGTATCCGCGTCCCGGGTCAAACAAGCTGTAAAAGCTGCTTTCAACGCAGCCGCCCCTGTGTATTCACTGGCTCAGATGAAAGGAAGAAGTGGGTCCACGACTTCAGCTAAAGTACTGGCTATTCCACTTATTGGTACTGACCAATTGCTACGCAGGCCTCGATCACGACAATATGTCAACCATCTCGCAGACGAGGTGCAAGCACTGCGGCAGCGATTGATGTCCATGCAGCAAGACTCGACGACAGACTGTAACCTTACAACAGTGACTACTAATGAAAGCCAAGATTCCCAGCCCACGCCGCCACGCGATGCTGATGAGTGCGGTCAGTCAGGCGTTGTGCCCGAACTTCTCCATCCCCCTGCGGGAAGCATTACTGAACGCATCGTCGATGATGCAGATTTGCTGTCCCATCAGGAGCACATGCCCGTCACGGTCCCAGGGTCCGTGGTTTCGCACATCGCTAGTGTTCGCACGCGCAAGAGCGTTAATGCCATGGATCGACGGCTACGTTATTTTTATTTCGGCCCCGTCACGAATTCAGCTGTCCTCCTCTCGCAAGACAAGCTTGATGCGGAGAGCCCAAGCACAAATGTGAGTTAGCCAGACTTAATGCGAGTCTCTGTCAATATCTAACGCGATGGTGCATTTCAGGGGCCAGATGACCGCAGGGCACGGGCTCTAATTCGTTCTGTCTCACATGAAACCCACGACTATTTGATGAATCTTTACTGGAGCAGCTTCAACCGAGTCCTGCCTGTGATAAACCGCAAAGCTTACGAGGACGACTTCAATTCGAGAAGCATGGGATACTATTCTAGCCTGCTGCATTTGTGCCAACTTGCCATGGGGTTTCGATTCTCAGACAAGTCTCGACATGACATGAAAGCGATTGCACGCGGCGCATTCGAGAGCATTTTTCACCAAGAGGCAAAATACATGATCGATACAGAGATCGAGCAACCTAGAGGGTTGCCCACAATCTCTGCGCTCCTGCTCATGGGAGACCTGGAGTGTGGAGTGGGTCGAGACAATGTTGGCTGGATGATGCATGCAATGGCAATACGAATTGCACTGGACTTGCGCCTGAACCTCGCGCCATCACATTACGAGACCCAGCCGAACCAGGAGGCTTGGCTGGGAAGACAGACGTTGCGGGCCTGCACTGTTTACGATTGCTACTGGGCGCTTTTTGGCCAACGTCCAACAACAATTAAGGTAGCAGAGATTGAAGTCGATCTCTGCACACCGAGTCAAGACGGCGCCAACGCATTTGACTCCGGTACAGGTGAAGCATTGCCAACGGGTAGAGTCTATGAAGCTTTGCTGGAACTGATGTCTATTGCCGGGCGAATCTACAGCGATCCTGAAACGCTTAGAACGCCGCGCATCAGCGAGCTACACAAGACCTCCTTGAAGAGGGAACTCCAATGCTGGTATGCTCAGCTGGACAGTAGCCTCAACTTGACACCACAGAACCTCATAGATGCGACCCCGGACATGTTTCTTCTACACCAACAATATCACTCTATGTTGATCCTCTTGCATTGGCCGTTGGTGGATAGTCCTGGAGTCGCTGGAATAACGAACTACTTCGACATGACACAGCAGCGGCAACGCGAAGTAAGTAGTGCGCTACATATCTGCCACAAGTCCGCTGTGGCAATCACGCGCATCTACCAGGAATACACGAAGAGGTTCGATGCTACAAAGCTTTTTATTACTTGCGTGCAGCATGCTGTAAGTTGGTCATCCGTCCGTTTCGAGAAATACCGCACTCTGACCATGGATCTCCTTATAGGTAACTGCCGCGTCTGCACTAATCGCATCTTGTCAGATAGGCGGCGTTTCATCAGACACCTGCGTCGAGCAGCTCCGCATCCTCTCCACAGTCATCACTGCTGCCGCGACCACGTACAAACCAGCTGGTATCATACGTGCTCTACTCGACGAAGCTATCATGGAGCTCTGCCTCGACTTGCCACATCATCTTGACTCAAGCTCTGCCGCACCACTCGACTCTCAGGTCAACCTGGACGGGGAAAACTTCGAATGGAACCTGGCACAGTTCGTTAACGATGCAAACACCGAGCCAGAACTTTCCTGGGGATCCTGTCTATTGCATAACTCGGAACGCGCTGAAGGATTTGCATACAGCTGAATAGCTCATATCGACCCCCAAATACTCATTTGAGCTCCTCGAATGGAATGTTCACGGAGATGATCAATGCAGGCTGGCTGTGGAGAGTGCAATCGAGAACAATTCGTCGATCGCCAATCCAGCTTCTAACGACGGCTGTCACGCCAGGGCGGGAACACCTGCACTCATCAGGTCTCGCGGCAAGTCTCTCCAATCTGTCCTTGTCTTGCATGCCCTTAGGCTTGTTGAGAGCCGTAGTTGTCGTTCATGATTATGGCGAGGTCCTTGGGGAAGGAGCAATATGGAAGCAAGGCATCTTGGGCCACTAAGCTGCATCTGAGCCCGTGGGAAGGGCTTTCAGCTGGCACCGACTCATGCACAGTCGATGGAGGCGCTACGCTTATCATGTCTCAGACCACAGCGGGGAAAGAGGTGATGTGCGAAAATCAACAACCACGCTACCACTCGCCCGATTTCTTCTCGGCCCCTCATTCGCGTACTCCGCACCAATATGCAGGACAAAAGACATATCTGCAAGTTCTCGACGAGGCTCTAGCAACAGGTCGAGCTTCCGATCCGGTAATCATCAATGGCGGACGCCAAGGCTTTGTGGCGCGGAACTCTAGCTCCCAAAGTATAGTATCCACGCTCACGTGTACGATTGACTTGTTTGCTGCCATGGGTAGCTCAAATCGACCAGGAACCCATTGGCTAACAATCCCAGGTCCTTCCATGCTTCAAATTTTGCTTGATCTTTGCTTCAAAAAACGAACATTCCAGAAGCCGTCTTCTCACCACAACAGCTGCCGCTTCGATCCGAGACACCTTTTTCAAGATGCCTGAGCCAACAATCCAGCGACACACATCGGCGCCAACAAACCTCAATGGTGGCGTCGATCCTTCGCAAGCCCGTATAAATAGCCCAGCATCCTTGACTGGGAGCGACCTCGTCAAGCATCTGGAATGGATAGCCTACTCCTTCGTCGACGCTATCAACGATCGTGACCTCACTTGGCTCGGAGACGACGGGCCAATGTCGCCATATATCTCACAGGACTTCGTCGGCGAACAAGAACGTATTCCAGGGAGCTCGCAAACCGGCTTTGTCGGTCGCGAAGAACACGCCAAATTCTTCCCTCTGATACTCGCGTGGTTTCCGAACTACAGAATTCGGATCTTCGACCTTAGTACCTGCGTTGATGAGAGGAAGGGCAAGGCTGTGATGTTCTTCAACGGGGAGTCGACTGGCATAGGCGATCTCGCTATGCCTAGCACTTGCACGGTCGAGTTCCAAAGATATGACGATGGTCATTGGAAGATGTGTCGATTCGCCGGCGTCCGGGGCATGGTCGATGGGTGCGAGCTTGTCAGTCCTGACGTAGATTGAAGGAAAACCATCGGCTGGCTAGTAGCCCTACCACTTACGAATGAGATTCCTTTTTGTTGAATGGGTTCGGTGAAGCAGGTCACAAATGTACGAATCCACAGAATGTAACAAGGGCATGGAGTGTTTGGTAATGCTCAGTTTGCAATGCTTCGATTAATCTATGCTGTGCCCGCTAATGCTCCGATTCCCCCCAATCTATGCCATTATGCTCATGTTACATTATCATGCTCTATTATATCATCTATGGGTATCATTCATGGCTTCGTCAGCTGTTCCTTCCGGAAGAACTTGTAAAACCCAACGCACAACGCAAGATTTGCAATTAAGCCCACCCAAAACCAAGCCTGCCAGATCGCTTCTGCGCCACCGCTAATGTCTGGAGAGATTGGTCCAGGTCCAAGTCTGTTCGGGCCAACACCACGACCCAGCATCGTTGCGAGAGATCCAATGACTTGCATCGCTGTCACAGCGAACGCTACGTGTGTTCTTGTCAGCGTGCCGAGCATGATCATGCCCAAACCAACGCCTTGGACGGCATCGAGGACGCCGAGCCACAGCCACAGAGATCGGGATAGCAGGGCACTCGCAATGTAAATCGTGCCAGTATCGATGCTGCCGGGAGCCCAAGGGAGCCACAGACCGATGTTGCTGGTGCCCCACCAGATTTGAGCCCAGCGAGGAGCTCCAAGACCAATGGCAAACAGCGGCAGAATCCAAGAGTGCGACTTGGACAAATATGCAAACAACCCGCAGAATGCTGCCCAAACGCCGATGAAGAAGAATGCAACCAGCGCAAACACCTGCCATCCGGAAGCGTGCTGGCTGCTGAAGAGAAAAGACCAGTTGCGACCATATGGCGCACTGAGGAAGAAGTTCTGCACAATGGCAGTGACGAAGAACCAGAGGATGACCTTTCTCCGCGCGATCGAGCGATAGAAGCTTGGCATCTTCCCTGGTGCTTGTCGATAATAAGCTGGTAGTCCGGTCCACATCACAAGGCAAATCAGCCAAAGTGCGAAGCCGATAGGCAGAGTGATTGCTGTGACCTTCCACGTGCCAACGACAGGATCGCTGTTGACAGTCATGCCTGCAGAGGTGCGGCGGGAGAGAAAGCTGCCCCAGTACCAGAGAGCTACCACGTAGATTTGCTGGGAGCCTTGGATGAGGCAGGCACGCAACACCCACGACTTGATAGGTGCACCGCCCTCGTCTCCAAAGTTCAATGCGAAAAAGAGAGCACCAGATGCCGAGGCCAGTGCGTAGAACCCAGTACCGACATTCTGCACCCAGCCCACGCCGACGTACGTCGGAGCGAATCGAGCTAGGCCGACGATGATGAATGCCAGTCCATAGAAGAAGAATGGCAGTGACAGAGCCACCACTGATGCGAAACGTCGGAACAGGTACCACCACATCATAGAAGCCAGAAGGTAGATGGATGCGACGACGTACAGCTTGGTCGCTGTCTGACCGACCTCTCCAGTAAGCAATGTGATCTGGTAACTGTTGGCTGCGATGATTTGACCGAGAGCGAGGAAGTACGCGTAGAGTGGCCATGTGAACACCTTGACTTGCATCCATTTGCCCAGACCTCGAGGTGGCTTGTACTCGTCTCCTAGTGCGAAAGCAGAGGTAGTAATGCCTGATTCCTTGATCGAGCTTCCATCGGCAGTCTCAGGTTCAGAGGGCGCGATTGACGCAGGGCGTGACTGCCGGGTGACTAGAGTTGTGGTACTCTCCTGTTTGAGCATACCCAACTTTGCGTTCCTGAACTCATTGAACCATTCTTTCTCGGACTTGACTAGGAAGTCTTCGATGCAGTGGTCGCTTTCGGAGTTCTTGCCATCCAGAGCCTGGAGTTTTCGACTGAAGCGACGATAGAAGTGGCCATTCGAGTCCGTGAAGAATGGATCTACCTTTTGCAGGTTGAAGTCGTTCTTTTCACCGACCACGTTTATCAGCGAGAGCCTGGAAGCGGGGAAGGAGTTGCGTTTATACTGATCGGGGATGTCTGGTACAGGTGGAGGGTAGCTGCTTCGGTTACCTGTCGAGGTGCCTCCAGGTGTGGTCGGCGTGGAAGGTCGCAGTGGGGTGATCGCATCTCCGTCCGACACTGTTAGTGATGGCAATGACTCCATGGAAGCGCGGGATGTAAGACCGCTTCGGAACCCATCGTCACTGTGGCCTGGTCCATCTGAGAATCCGTGAGACGCATGTCTGGCGTTGGCCAGTGTAGGATGAATGCTTGGATGCGGGTGCACTAAGGTCACGGAGGACCAGCCATTTCTTTCCGACACGATCCTGTCGTGAGTTCGAATGGCAGTCGATTGCAAGATCTCCAATTCCTCAACCCACTGTGCGACTGGGAAACGCTGCTTTGCTGAGCGCGCTCTCATCAGTGCTCTGGTTTTCTGCGATGAGCTCATGGCTCCACGAATGGCGTCCTTGAACTGGTGAAGCAAATGCGATGGTGTTGTAGATTCGACCGTGTACCACCAACCTGGCATCTGACCAAGGCCACCTAAGGAGAGAATGTTAGCTATGAATTTGTGCGAAATCAGGAGAGTTTCAACGTACCAACTCGTGCACCTACGCCCAGCGCTCCTTTTCTACCGAATTCGACTGCGACCAAGCCAAAAGGCTCGTCACGTGATGGAATGAGAGCGAACTCAGCGCCGGAGAAGACGAAAGGTGGCAAAGCTGTGAAGACTGGCTTTGAGCATACCCGTTTTGGATACAGCTTCATAAGTCTGTCCAGCTTGAGTGCCGCGAACTTTCCGTGCAAGTCGATAACAGGTCCAATGGCGATTAGCTGAACGTTAGGATGGGACTCCAGAATGGCAGGAAAGGCGTCTGCAATCAGATCAATACCCTTTTGCCTGTTGAAGGTGTCAGTATGATTCCACACATTAATTGAGAGCTTCCGTCAACTACTCACATCGACCAGCGTCCCACGAAAACGAATAGCTCGGCTTTAGCGTTGACCTCAAGTCCAGCCCACTCTTGTGCTTGCACACGCCACTCGAGGCGCTGCTGCTCGAAGTCCTCGTCAACTCGGATGTCTTTGTCGGCGACAGCTTTCTTGTCCCATGCTGCAGTGTCAGAAGGATCTGGGTTCTGTAGTGATTGCACTTCCTTCAATCCCCAAAAGATTGGATAACGGGTGTATGCTCGTGATCCATACTTCCTTGACACCCCGACGGCACCGAAACTACGAGGTCTGTTAGCGGCGTCCACTCCAGAGGCAATTACGATAATGCTCACCCTTCCTGGTGGATTCGCAGATACGAGGCACCAGCGTGGAGCAAGTTGAAGATTTCGCCGAACTGGACGTATTCCGAAACAATGTCAGGTGGTAGATTGAAGACTGAGCAAACCTCATCGCGCTCTTTCTTAGTGCGCATTGGCCACAGTCCTTGGAATTCCGCATTGCTATGGAGAAGTGAGCGTCCGTGTCAAAGTACGTGCGTAGGCTTGACTTACTGAAGACTCAGGCACACTGGAATAGTGCGTGGGAGGAGATATAGAGGTGCGACTGTTCCGTGGTAGTCGTTGATATGATACATGTCGACCGGGAAACGAACTGTGAGTGGGTCAGTAGTGTATGAACGAACTTGCTTGCCACGACATACCAAGCGCCTGAGCGATACACTGGTTCCATGCGGAGTAGTAGATTGCTGATTCCAAATCGTCCATGCGTGCTGGATACGGTTCCTCTTTGCTCTGTTGCCTGAAGATTGGCGCGTCCAGGAGAACGTAAGTGATATTCCGCAGTTTATGGTACTGCACGTTCACGTTGTAGGTCTGACCGAGGACGGCCACGGTCATTGGAAGAGCGACTTCATCGACTGGATACTCAATGCCTCCAACGCAAGGCACAACCCAAATCAGGTCCTGATGCTCGAGATTCTTGCCCATGAGCTGTGCCATCACACCAAGACCGCCGATCTTGATTTTGATGGCCCAATCCTCGATGTCGTACTCCATGGTTGCGATGAGAACTTTTCGTCGGGAGTCGGACTGAGCCATGATAGCTTCGGTCTTGCGAGAAAAGATGAGCGATTGGCGCTTGAGCTTGGACAAGAGAGACTCGCGCTCCTCGCCAGGCATGGGCTGTAGTCGCTTCCTGAGTCCGTATGGAAGCAAGCGTATAAGGCCAAGCTTCTCGGTGATTCCCACTTGGTTGAATTTGATCTTGTAGAAGCTTCGGACGAAGATCCATACCGAGAGAGCGGCAGTGATGAGCGGAGTCACCCACAAGGTGAGATAAAGGCCAAGTTGCTGCCACATCGAGCCGGTCGGCTCCAGTCGAAACCTCAGACTGCCATCATCCACAACATACTTCCATGCGATGAAGGGCTTTGGTGGTGGGGCTGTGATGTTCAGGACAACAGGTGCGAGCGAAGAAGGTGGCAGCCGATCCAAGACGGAATCACCATCAATATCTCCCATGACCATGCTCTGATCGGGCTGTCCGTCGGGATTCATGCCCCAGATGTTGATTTGTGTGACAGACCCGTTGTTGCTCCATTCCGCCATATACGTCTTTGACCATGTGTAGTCTTCTGTGAGGCGAAACTTGTTATCCAGACCTGCATCGAAGCCATAGGCATTGTATGGGCCGTTCAAATGCATGTGAGGAAACCTGCGTGCCTTGCTGCGAATATCTGCTTGCTGGACATGGCTGGACGATCCCGCGAAGCGACTGAAGTACTCGACGCGTACGTGCTCGCCGTCCCACGTCTTGCGATGGTCTCCAGTATTAGTGATGTTATCCAAGCCGCCATGATATGGTACCCATTGCGAAAATGAGCCGCCAAAGTCTGTCGAGTAACGGTACAGATCAGATCCTGGGGCAGAGTGATTCAGCATCAGCTGGCCTTTCTGTTTCACTAGCAGTGTACTGGAGTAGTTAGCAGATCTGGTGAACACGACCGGGTTGTTCGGTTGGCCGACTCGCAGCAGAAAGTGATCGCGGGCCTCTGTGGTGGCGTTGATTGTAAGCTGATCCGAGGTGATAGCCGCTCTCGGATGATCGACCGTCATGCGATGAACGCCGTTGGCTACACGCTTGAGCGTCGCAGACCACGACCAAACGGAAGGCACATGGCCTACCAAAGGTGTAGGGCCTTTCTCGAAAGAGCCGCACCTGACGCTGTCCGGGTCCACGTAAGCAGAGACGCTGCCTTCTGTTTTTGACGAAATGCTGATACTGTTCGTAACGCTGTCGCAGTCCATGTCCGAGGAGAACTCGACCGATACATCGACGTCTTCAGTAGCCGTGGGATCGGTGTTCAAGGACAAAAGACGTGCATCGTGTCCAGGCGTGAATTTTGTAATCATCGGCTTGGGACCAATCCACTTTCTGATTGGGACGTAAGCACGATGGTCATAAGCCGCCATAGTCAGTGACTCTAGGCATCCGTTGAAATCCGTGGAATTGTCGAACCCAAACACTTGTGTGCTGTTCAACAAGGTGTGCTCATCATAAGGATGAAAGAGGTTCTTGACTCGTGTTCCAGCAGGGTATGGTGCAATCAACGATGTCGTGTTCAACCCAGTTGTGTTATCTGTGCAGTCGAAGTGGTATGTCGCGCTCGTGTTCAGGTTCGAGTACACCAGCCAGACCGGAGTTGCGGGGATCGATCTGCTTGCTCTTGTACTGTTGCCGCGGAAGATGGTGCTGCTGTTGCGATATCGTCCCCGATTTGCGGTAAAGTTGCTGCCGACCAAAGTTGGAGTGTCGTTCTCACTTACAGTGGTCGACAAATTCTGCATTCCCACAAATTCGGATCGCAACACGCTCCAAAGACCAGTCTCGGTGGTGACTCCCGAACTACCTCTGTAAGTTACGTCCCAAGTCTGATTTGAGAGCTGCTGCAGGAAGAATCCGTCGTTTAGAACAGGATACGCTTCGCGGAGGTGGTACATCCGGCGAAGGATATTGCGGACTGGCGCAGAAGGATCGCGGTGATCAGCGCTCACTCCGTCGTCGTTACACCCGTGTCTGGTGGCATTCCAGGGCATCTTGTAATACTGCGTGGAGTCAAGTCCATAGCATCCATGAGTTTGCCATGCGGTGGCTGTGCTCATTGGCATTCGGCCGAAGATGTAGTTGTCATTCGTCGAATCAAGCACGTAAAACTCTTGCTCTTCGCCCCAGAGAAGTTTTGGCACTCCCGGTAGGAGCAGATTCGTGATAAAATGTCCCAGAAGTTGTCGATGAATGCCATTCTCGATAGCTGGCCAGCGGAAAACATCCTGATTAGTGACTCCAAACATGTGACGTGGGTCAAACTTTCCGGTGTTCGCGTTGACCATGTCGTTTGTCAACATGAAGGTATTCCATTGATCGACCCACTGCAGTATATCGTTAGGATTTGAAGCAAGAACTGATGTTCAGCTGCGAAGACACTTACATTGCGAGGCGCATCGTAGCCAGCTTCCAGGTTACCATCCATACCCAAGAATCTGGTCAATGTCCGATAGACTGTGTAGTGAAAAGCGCCACCGTCCAGAGCATGTTCCTCTTGTGGCCGGAGATAGTACTGTGATGCGTTGGTCGAGTTATGATTCAACCCGATAGCCACAGTCACATTCTCAGGAATCTGATCAGGTTGTCGTCCGCGGCCGAAATAAATGGATCCCATTGCGTTTCCGCCAGTCACTTCACCGACGATGAAGAAGTTCTCTTTGCCGTATTTTCTGGCACACCTTCGCATGGCTGCACTCCCAAGAGCCATAGCATCCACCGTTGACTGGATGGCTTTATCGTAGCGGTATCCATCGAAATCGAGCTGAGCGATCGCAAGGCAGTAGAAGTGCTCGATCTTCGCGCGGACAGGAGGGTGCCATTCCCTCAGGCGATCCTGCACGGAGGCAAACTTCGACAATTGGCGACGATAATCTGGATAGACTCCGAATGCTTCGGTATCACCGTATTGATCGAAGTCGCTGTTGTAGCAGCCCTTCATTTGGTCCTTGTATCCCGCTTCGATGGGAAATCCCGTCTCGTTCCAGAAACGAGGATATTGGCATGTTTCGTTGTAGTCGTTACCAATGTCAAAGTCCATATACCTCCGAGACGATTTCCACAAGACCTTGTGCTCTTGCAACGAGAATGGGGTCGACTCGTTCAGATAACCATCAAAACCAATGAGATCGCCCAGTGTCGCGAATGTGTTGTCGAGCACTACGTACATGCCACGGGCATGAATCTCGTCAATCGCAAGCCTCCACATCTCGATAGTGCCGAAGTGAGGATCGAGAACGGACAAATCGACAGGGCTGTACGAGTCGTATACCCATGGTTGGTTCATGAACGGTGAGCCGGCGATGTAAAGGGCCTGCATTAGTTGTTGTTAGCGATTCCCCGTCGTGAAGCCTCACTAAGAAGTAGGTCCATAGCTCACCTTGATTCCCATGCCCTGCAAATAGTCTAGGGTGTCGACCAGACCTTGGAGGTCACCTCCATGTCGCATCTGATTGGAGTCTGTGACTCGCTCGAATACTGTCCCATTGATGTTGTCATTGTATGGGTCTCCATTGACAAACCGGTCCAGGAACAATGTGTAGAATGGGAACCGCCAGTTTTCAGGCGATGCTGTGTAGTTGTGCCCGGTCCATTCACCCCCTGGGACAGTCGTCAGCGCATGCCTCAGATGAATACCCGCGGCCGAAGTACTCGAATCGACATATTCATGCCCCTGCTTTGGTTCGATCTTTCGGAATCAGATGGCTGTTTACTTACAGAAATCCAAGGGGTTCACGCCTGTTTGATTCTGGTTCAAGTTGTATTCTGTGAGAGCGGGATCATACTTGTACGCTGTCGTGCGAACGATCAGCAACAAGTATGTGAATATCCATGCCATGAACTCCATAGCAGAACGCTGTAGAGCACAAGGCACAGATTGTCTAGCAGAGAAGACAAGAACACCAACGATCGCCCTACGGATGCTAGAGGAGCATGATGGTGGCCTCTAATTCTTCTGCACAACGCCACAGAAAGGTTGAATAGCATGGCCATCGTGCTGTCGTTGACATGAGCCGGTGCCGAAGCAGAGGTCCTGAAGGAGACACTTTTTTTGGCGCAGCCTAGAGCGCCGCTGGCCAAAAAGGGTAGGCTGGCTCGGCTGGGCATGCAGGCGTGGTGCTCGAAGCATGTGCTGGGAGGCATGGACCAAGCCTTAGAGACGCCTGACATCGTTGGGACTGCTCAAGCGCCGAGAACAGACGATGGGGCTCCTTCATCTCGCCAGCCTGACGCGAGTGACGAAGTGACGAGTTCACAAGCATGCAGGCTCCACGTGGTAGCCAGAAAAGGGAAATTTGACCAATGCAGGCCATCATCAGTGGTGGCATGCCGGTAGTACGGTGTGGTTTACTCTAGCCCAAGCACAGCGGGACGAAGCTGCAAGAGCTGCGAACTTTGCCCAGGTAGCCAGATTCGTGACCGTGCCGACGTGTTAACGCAACTGATTTGCAAGCCCGAACAGACGACTGTGCCGCCGACGGTTCGAGAATGTCGAAGTACCTTTCGTCAGTACTTCGCGGCAGAGCATTTCACGAAATGACTGGTGGGCCGGCTGCTGAATCGAGATGGCGCACGCGGCTCCCGAGCTGCAGAGTCCCAAGTAGGAAACGTCAACTGCAGATGAATTGCCTGTTGCGACTCGATTAGCTCCTGACAGCGAGGGATTGTTATCGCCAACGTAGATACTGTATAGGCTCTCAAGCCGCTCCTTGCACGCGACGCCTGCATTGCTCGGCCACTCATCAAGCGGTAGCGCACAGGACGTCGCGGGCTTGCTCGACAAACCTTGCCGCGAGAACATGTGAAAGAACGGTCACGGCACAAGGCTGGCGGTCGCGCATTATGTCAGTTCGTTATTTCGGCGAGACCCTACATCGCCCAGCCATGACACACCTCTGCACCTTCGGGAAGACGTTTGCCTAGTGTTGCACAGGGATACATATTCCCATCATTCTCTGTGCAGCAGCTTCGGTGCCGTTCAGGCACAGTGTGGCCAGGAGCAGCGTCAGCGCCAGCAGTGTCTCCACTAGTGACTAAAGCTTCCATTACGCTGGGCTTGCGACAATTCGCGTGCGATTGCAGACTGGTGGGGTTTTCAGGCCAGCAGTCCCCGAGTAAAGCCGCGATGGCAGATTCGAGGAATGGAGTGATGTTGAGAAGGATGCGGCTCTGCAATTTCGCCGGCTGGAAGGCCCAAAAGCGCCTCGCTGAGCACGCTAGCCAACGTGGCGGGTCAGTAGCGTCAAACTCTCATCTCGATCACACTCAGATCTTCCCCTTCTGCTGACTCGTCAGTACGGCGAAGCTCAAAGCGGCAAATACAGTAAGTCCCGCCGCGCTAGGGTAGCCCGATCAGGACATTACAACTTGCGATCTTGACAGCTAAATCGCCACGTCTTTGCGCCTCTACGTCGAGGTTCGCGACTCACGAAGAAGGCCAATTTCTGGCTAGAAGGGCTGTTCTGGGCCACACTGGCATGTTGCCGATATTGCAGGCATTGCAGAGGAACCGTGAAGAATGATCCTGAACAGCGTCGAAGGTGGGTCAGCTCATCTTCGATGAGGTCCAAGATTGGCCGAGACATGGACCAATTGCAGTCAGCCGGTCCCGCCAACCGGTTAAGAAAACGACACACTCGCACACGCGTGTACGGGTCGGTTTTGACTGCCGAAGTGCCGCCAGCGTGTTCCTGAAACTTAGAGCGGTTGCGCTTCTCAGCAACAGCTCGACGGGACCGACTCAAGACAGTTCCGTCTGGAGGTCATTTACTGACAGCCTGGCGCATACTTGTGCCAGAATCACCGTTCCAGCCCACGTCGCGGACTTCCAGTCGACTTTAGCTCGATGCCCTGCGTCTTGTTGCGAGGGAGGATTCGAAGGGAACTGCATCACGCCATGCAGAGCGGGACACAGGCCGTGATAGATTATTCCGGTCGGCCCACCATTGTAACTAGCTTTCGCCTGCATGCCAATATCACAGCCACTAGTCCCGAAATGCAGTCAATTTCTCACTTTGCATGCCATGAAGGGACGCAGCCGAGACGAGTTGAGCCATGGCGTGATCGCAGGAAGACGCTTCATCTGCCATTCTGCGCTCCAGTGCGCGAAGGTCGATGTACACGTCGCCGTCGGGATGGCCCAACCTTTGGCGCGGCTACTCGGGATTCCGATTGTCAGGAAGCAGAAAATTCCACGCTGTATTCACAGCACCAGAGGATGCGGTGCGGTGCATGTTCTGCACAGGGGCTTTTCCGGGCACTTGGGTTCTGTCACTGCTGTCCGAGATACGAGCTTGTCACTTTCCCGTCCCAATGGTCTGCAGACTGCACGGCTTATCGCATGATTTGAATTTCAGCGCCCCTGCTTCGCATTCGCGTTTGCTGAGTTCCGTGAAGGTGTTCCTTTTACACGTTACTTCCGGCATGTCTCGCTTCTGTGAGTTTGACAGCCGTCTGCATTTGTCGCTGCCGGGTCTCGAGTGTCTCGGCGCCTGAACGCAAAATCACACGTGGGTTCGAACTTCTGCTGCAACCGGCAGGCACAGTGCATGTCAGGATTCGCAGCTCGCAGGTCCAGATCCGAAAATGGGACGCCCGAATCATCCCATGTGCAGGTGATTACTCTATTGAGACGGCGGGAGAACCGGCTGAAAGATGACTGTGGTGAGGATCTCAACAATCGCAGCACGCCATCCGCTGAACAAAGTCGCGTCGTTCGTCAAGCTCCACGTGTTTGTGCTTCACTGGTCGCCTGGTGTCATCCGTATTTGGCGCGAACGCGCAGGTGTCCATGTAGCGATCGCCTTCAGTCGTTCTTCCGGGACAGGAGACGACAGAAAGGCTGAAGGATGCAAAGTCTTATCAGCCTTTCCTCAACCGAATCCTGGTAAAGCAGCGAGGAACGCTGACAGTGCAGCGTGGTCTTCTGCGAGCGACCATGATGGAAGTTCAAGCGCTCTTGCATGCGCGTCGATGAGGGATGCTCCAGGTGATGAAGGAGGTGAAGTTGGAGATATCCTGGTCTGTTGATAGCAACTTCCGTCGCCCATGCCCGAGCCGACCATTGAGAACGCTGCGCGACTGCCAGGTTTAGAGTGCCAAGAAAGGATTTTGTCCCACTTCATTTTTTTGCTCACCGTGTTTTGCATCGATTGCAGTTTCTACACTATGCACGGGCGCTCTACAGATACTGTTAAAAATGCAGCCTTCGAAGTATGAAATGCAGTCGATCTCGAAACATACATATATCAATTCCGTACGCTGACCGTGCCCCCAGAAACTTGTGACAACTGGCCAACCGCCTGTAGAGAAGACAGAAAGGACAATACAATGCACTGCCTGCATACTGTCCGAATATTACAAGGAGAAAATCCATCACTTCATTTCCATCAGCAGACGCAGAGATTGAAGCCTTCCACTGCAATCAAATCCTGTCTGGCTTGCATATACAAGACCCCTATAGCAGGTGGCTTATCTCCGCCTGCAAGCCGGCCTGCACAGCATGTCGTGGTCCTATGTAGGGGCTCCGGGATGGCTGCAGCAGTGCGAAGAGCTAGCAGTAAATCAAGGCAGAAAGCAGAATGTGAAGCCCACAGCTCCGCGGAGCCCGAGCTGATATTAATGCCAGCTCGTGCCATCCCAGACACTGCGTTGAGCTTGCTGATGCGCGCTTGCGGCAATCACAATAGATGTCTTCGTCGAATACGCAGCTTCGCAACATAGCCAGCATTTCTTGTGTCGAAACTGCCTCTGGCGAATGCCTCGCGAAAGTGCGATGACCCAATCAGCCTTCAAACCCACACAACCTCAACCTCCAGCTCCGGATCTTCAATTTCGCACCGCACCCGCAGTTTCTTCAACATCTGCTTCATAGCAGCTCGTCCTCCATCGCCCCGGAGTATCCGACAGTTTAGTCTTGGAACATCGCCTCCTGCTTCCAACGCCTGTACCTTCAGCTGAGCGATGCGACCCCCAAACCGAGCCACCTCCTGAGGCAGATGAGCTTCGGTGAGCTGAAAGAAGGCTTCAACAGTAGGGAAGTCCTGCATTTCGGCATAGTCGTCGACATCGAGCTTCGCGTTCCAGTGAGAAGGTGTATTCCAGTTGATGCGAAAAGTAGCGCGACCGAGATTATCACGATGTCCGGTGCTGGAGTCGGCATGTGTCATTGCAGAGCCGGTGCTCTGCTGCCTGGAGATACTCTCTGCCGCGAGATAAGGGGAAGGCTCTGCGGCTGGCCTCTCCTGAGACTTGGAGCGCCTTAACGGAGCCTCAATAGAGGGCAACGCCGATATTGGTCCGTGTTCAGTACCACGAGGGGACATTTGGACTTGTGCTTTTCCCGACAGATCCATATTTGGCTCACGACTGCGCGAGGAAGCGGAAAGAGCATGAATGGCATTGAATAAGGCCAGTTGCTCAGCATAATTGCTGCTCTCATCTTCGTTACGGAGTATGCTGGCCGTATCATCCTCCCCGCTGGAACCCGGATGCGGGATTGAGCTCTCATTCCTGCTGCTTCCATCTTGTGCATGGAGCGCGCTTGCTATCTCATTCTCCCTTCCGGTGTGCACATGCGGAGCCAGGCTTGCATTTCTGCTGCCCTCGTCTTGCTCCTGGGCCATGTCTGTCGCATCATCCTCTCCTCGAGCTTCAAACTGCGGGATTGAGCTTGCCTTTCTGCTGCATACCGGATTGGGTATTGACGCGGTCTCCTCATTCCAAGTGTTCTCAACATCAGAGTCCGGGCTTGCATTTATATTGCGGATCAGACTGGTGATAGCATAGGCTTGGTCATTCGGCTCAACGGTTCCCTGTCGTGTCGTTGTTGTCGGAGTAGTGGAGACTCGCGCATCGCAGCGCACGGAAGACCTCGTACAGTCCGAAACATCGGAGCTGAGGCTGCTTACATCGTCTTCTGAAGGACCATAAACTGCTGCAATTGTTGCCAGTCCGTCGGGAGCTATATTGAGTGTGAGCATTAGTGATGGTCCCGCACGCTTGTCAATATGCCCACCAGCGATGTCTCCAGGATTGACTGTCGACTCGATTGCACTCGCTGCGTTCTTAGGAACAGACGTCTTCGTACGCTTGCGTGAACGTCCTGGTGGCTCGTAATCGACGTCTCCCAATACGTGGCGAATTGCTCTTTTGGCCGGTCGTCGTTCTACAGCAACACCTGTGCCGGATTTGGACTTGCAAAATCCATGTTGCAGGTTGCGAGCGCGTGCACGGCACTTCTCAGTGATCCACGCCACGAAATCATCTCGGAGGCTAAGAAAGATTCAGTGAGTTACTCGCAAACACGACTCGGGTCTACTCACATCTCACGATCATCTTCCTCGTCATGATACAAGTCCCTCGGATAGAGGCCATCCCAGTTGTTTGAAGCAGCTTTCACTAGCCAAGCAGTTGAGTCGGTATTCGCGGACGGCCACAAGGTTGGTGCAAGCCTGTCGAAAGCGCGCTTGATCCTGAATCTTGCACCTGCGCCGATGTCGAGCTCAGTTGAACTTATCGTTTCGCCCACCTGATCGATGATTGGATCAACTTCGCGACGTAAAGCGGCAAAAGGACCGTTCTCCCATGTTCGAGCGAAGATACGGCCTGTGCGAAAGCCCATTTGTTGCTCCAGTCTACCAGCGTTGGCCCTGCTCTTGCCGGGCTCCGCCCTAGTTTTGTGCATGCTGGTGGGTTTTGAAGGCGAGTTTTGGCCCGCGAACCGGTCGTCAAGACGCGCGACGCGCTCTTTGCGACCTAACTGAGGTCGACGCGGCTGGTGAAGAAGTGACAAGCAGTCTCCCCGTCAATGTGCAGGCAACAAACGCTAGGAGGTATGCTTGCAGGCTTGGCGGCGAATGCGTCAACAGAAGACCTGTCGTGTTACACAACTTTCAGCGACCCACATATGCTGGACAGCTGCAGTTTGCCTGCCAGAGGCTATCGCGCCCATCAAACGCGTCCAAAAGTCCAAGCTTCGCGTTCAGAATCGGGACGAGCTTCCCTCGAAGTGACAACTTTTTTTCGACTTCACCTGCAACATGGTGGCGACAATCAAAAGCCTCGAGCACACGCTCGGCTTCAAGTGGAAGGCGCACGGAGGCATGCACAAAGCGACAGAGACTCCATTTCCCCTGATCGAACAAGCCATCGAAGAGCTGACAGAACAGCTCTTCGACGCGCGTGTGTCCAACAAACATGTTATCGCGAATGTGCACGAGCTGGACGTCATTGACGAGCACTTCGATCACATTGGTCCCGAGCTGTGGCCCGACGAGGGATCCGATCGAAACGAATGGCTTGTGGATGCCAACGAGGAGAACTTTGGCGGCTTGTATCCTCGTAACTTGTACTTCTCCGTACCCGAGGATTATGACTTGTGCGTCCAGTGTCCCTATGAGTCTCGCGATATACGAAGCTTGGCGCTAACAGTTTTAGGCTCAGGGAACGCTTTCAAGACTTGCTTCTGTACAAAGTGGGCATCCGACTGTACGAGCAACGCCGTAAAGAAGTGCCGTGCGAAGAACAAGACAGCTCTGCGATCGACGAAGGCTTAACGACGAATGTAACGAGGGAAGATGAAGGCCCCAGTGCACCAGACCAGACGTCGTTTTCCAAACCACAGGAAGGCTTTCCTCCGACCATTCGATCCACCCTCCGCAAGCACATCTTAACTGCATTTCTGCGACCAGAGAGCAGCGGAGCAGATGAGCTGCCTCTGGAAGTGCTCGTAGCCATCGCGGCCGCCGTAGTCGACGACAAGACCACGTACAAGTGGCGAGGTACCAGTTACAACGTACCGGAGGATATGCTGGCAATTGGCAAAGAGGTCATTGAGCAATTCTCGAAAGCTGCAGGAGACCAGCCCCCGCCCGCGGTGAGCTCTGCGAAAGCTCGCTGCGAAGTCGTAGACCTCGACTTATTGTCCAGGGACAATGAGGAGGAATACGGCCCAGAAGAGAGAACGCCGTCCTCGCCAGAGATCCTTCCAAGTCAGCACAATCGAGCAATGCCTCACAGTCTCGCAGAAATGCGGGCCATCTTATCGACCATCAACTTTGAAGTGCAATGGCGCGTTCGACAAGATGACTCTCCCGTCGTGTCCCTTCGCGGTTGTTACAGCTCTGCAAAACTATTCGAGCGGATCCAAGCCAGCATACCCGAAGATGCTCAGGTCCGAGAAGTCCAAGCGTTCATTGTCTACTTCCAAGGAGTGCGCGAAATTCGCGTTCGCAAAGACCATGAGCTGGACTTCCAAAAGCTCGTCCACAGGATGATTTGCGAAGACGTGCACGAGGGCTTCGTGGCAATCGAATGGTAGCCCCAACAGTGAACTACGGGTGGAGGGAAGGAAAGCCTGTGGTTCTGAAGTCGCGACCGGCTCCACACCAGTTTTGATTCACTCCATGGCAGGCCGAAGCTCGACCAACAGCAGGATCCGTAAACGACGGGACGATGCCAATTGGAAGGTGGCCTTGCGGACAACTTTGTCTTGATTCGTGTCAAATGTTACATGCTTTTTGTCATGCGCCGCGACTGACGGCTGCTCTACTGTACAATACGTTCATAGCTCGTAAATGCCTACTTCTTCAACAACTCCTCGGCCTGCTTTGACTTCTTCTCGAGCACCTTGGACAGCTCCTCGATCGTCTCCTTCCCGAGCTTCTGTGCCTCAGGTCCCTTGGTCTCTGCGGCTTCCTTGAGCTTCATGATCTGTGGTAGAATTTGAGAGCCATTGGGGATTGCGTCGAGCCAACCCGACAGAGCGCCGTTGGAATACTGGTCGGCCTTCTTCTTGGCGCTGTTGACATGTTAGTATACATCGAACTGATCAAGAAATGATTGTGCTTACTCTTGCACGTATTGCTCGAGGCCACGAGTGCTGCCGCTCTGCACAGCAGTGCGAACCTTGTCCACGATGTCGGAAACATTACCAGATTTGATGGTGTCTAAATTTTGCTCGACAAACTTCTTCACGTCTTGGTTCTTCTCCAAAAGTGGCTTGATCTGCTCGTACCCGGCGTCCCAGCTCTTGTCACCGAGCTGCTTGAGATCTTGTGTCTTTTCCTGCAGCAACTTGTAGGCACGTGTCACGGCATCTGCGCTTGCACCCGACTTGACAATCTTTGAGACCTCGTTGAAGGTGTCGTCCACTTGCTTCTTCGCCTCGGGGCCCAGTCTGTCTCCGAGCTGCTTGAGTTGATCGAATTGGCCACCAAGCTTCTCCTTCAACTCTGGGTGGTTGTCGATGATCTGTTGTGAGGCATCTCCAGCGAGATCAGTCAGTTGGCCGAGGCGCTTGGACAGGATCGCCCAGATGTCGTTGATGGTCTCGATGCCTAGAGATGTTAAGTCCACGTTAGTCTACACCTTCCTGTATTCCGTTTGTAGTCTTTGGCCGCCACAAGGGCTACGCATCAGAACAGACAGGGAGGGGTCAAACGTACTGGCACCCTTCTTTTGGGCAGCTTCACGGAGTTCCTCGTACGTAGCGCGAGCGATCTCGTTGAACTCCTTCTCATGCTTGTTGCGAATCGCTTCGAGATCCTTGAATGAGCTGTCGACAAGCTGCCGGCCACCAGGCACGAATGCCGCGTACTTCTCAGCGACCTGGCGTATTGAACCCAGGACATCGTTGCTCTGAGGCTTCAATTCTGCAAGTTGTTGCTTGATTTGCTCGGCCGCAGTGTCGACATAGCTCTTTGCTTGCTGGGTGGTGTTGACAACGGTCTTCGCGCCGCTGAAGTAGTAATATCCGTATCCGAGCGCGAAGACTGTGGCGCCTCCGATGAGACCGCCGGTGAGAGCCTGTCCACCTCCGCTCTGTGGTGCTGGCGATGGCGCCGAATCTGCGAACGTGCGTCGTAGGGACTGGCGGGGAATGGCGGAGCTACGAATGGCGCGCGCGGCGCGTGGTGCTGTGCGTGATCCGAACATGGCTGCGGCGGTGAAGAGAGTGGAGGGGAATTGGGGAAGTAGGAGGGTGATGAAGAGAGTGAACCTACCGCGGCAACGGTGAAGAAGCCTTATGCTTCCATGGTCTCGCAGCAGCCACAACTTTGCCTTTGCTACGACAGAGTGACGGAAGTGACGACGGATGAGAGCAAGCAGGAAAGGAATGAGCTCACGGGCGCGCTTGCCGGTCTTGGCAGGAACCACTTGCGGCCCACTCCTCTCACGCCTCCGCTCTGCAGCATCATCATCACCGCATGTGAAGAGACTACATCCCATTGACACCGATTTGCCCAAGGCCACCCTGCTCGGGCGGCCGTGCGAAGAGAACGGAGCATTCTGGCAAAGTCCTCCTTTCATGCTGCTGAAGGCTATACTTGGCCTGCCATCCTGCTCACGCGTAAACACTGACATTTGACGGCGATGCGCGTCGCTATCCTCTGATCTTGCGCGGGACCGGCGCAAGACGTTGTCCAGATGGTACTCGGTACTGCCCACTGCGTCCTGGCCATCCCTAGCTTTTTCCTTAGACAAAGGTGAGTGCCCAAACGCGGCAGCAGATGTCCAGCCGAATCCGGAAACATTGCATTGTGTCGTCTTTGCACAAAGAAGAACGGCATGAGAACTGCGGTAGAAAGATGGCGAATCGT
Organism: Cercospora cf. flagellaris; assembly: GCA_005356885.1. Classification (NCBI taxonomy): domain Eukaryota; kingdom Fungi; phylum Ascomycota; class Dothideomycetes; order Mycosphaerellales; family Mycosphaerellaceae; genus Cercospora; species Cercospora cf. flagellaris. Next base: position 452,081 of record RJLU01000009.1, on the reverse strand, counting down.
CGTCTGCTGGAAAGTATCACTCTCATTCAATTGTGCTCCATTCATGACCCAGGTCACTCGATATGTCGTCAAGTCATTTCACCCGATCGAAAGCAGCGAGGGGCCTTACGGCAGCGGAGGCATCGACTGGTTCAGGGCCAACACAGAAGGCAAGAGGACGTAAATCAAAATTAGCTACGAATGCACCACGGTCAGCAGGTGATGCTCCAGAGGCAACAGCAGATGCATCAAAGTCCAAGGACCGTAAACGGAAGAAAGCAGGAGATGCACCAACAGCTCCCCTCGCCGCTGCGGCGTCGCCTCCAGTCCCCGAACCACCACGACCTTCTGTTTCTCCTGCAACTGCAAGGCCTAATGCACCGATCTCGTCCAGCACAGGTAGACTCAAAACACCGACGCCACCTGGTGACCGCCCTCGTAATTCAGCAAGCCCCAGTGCTGCTAAAGTACCAAGGTTAAGCCCAAATGGAACGCCCATAGATTATCGACAGGTGACTGGCGCTAGGTTTCCCGATCTTGGCCTTGTCAGGAAGGAAGACTACACACGCAATGTCGATGAAGAAGATCATCTCTCAGGCAGAAGAAGGGGACTGTCGGCCTCGCCTGACGGATCCCGAACAAGACTTGGAGCCCGCCACAGTCCTCTCAGCAGGTCAGCGACTCCGATCCCAAGGTCCAGTGATTACGTATCAAGATCCGGGGCCATTCCCTACGAACCTCCAGAGCCGCGAAGAGAACAGTCTCAAAAGACCTTCTTCCGATCTTGGCCTATTGTGCTGAGCTGGCTGGTAGCACTCCTCTTAGCTGCTTGGTTGATCGTTGCCGATCCCGGGAACTGGCAAGCGCAAGCAAAGCTGAGGTTCATGAATCAACAGTATCACGATAGCAATGCTAGACGTATCTTGATCGACCCTCTTGGTACATCTCACATTGTAGAAGTCAACGACATAAGTCTATCGGTCAGTCAGTTTTGTGTACCAAATGCTGGCGGCTCAGGTACCACGTCGGGCATTGCGAAGGGGGTCAATATCAACGTGGCAAATTTCCGGGAGTGGAACGATCTCGTGAGAAAATCAAGAGAGCCCGAGATAAGGTATGCTCGTAGTGGTTTCTACGACTGCTACCTGAATTGAGACTGACGTATGCGTAGCGCTCTTTACGACATGTGTCATGATAAGATCCCAGCAGCTGAGAAGACCGCGCAGCTTTCCACAGAATTAGAGGCTCGCATGTGCGAGTTCGCAGATGAGCTCGTGGGCAAAGGCCTCGTTTACGAGAAGACTCGTTCATTTGCATCAAAGCTCCGAAGCTACCGAGAAAGCGCAACGAGGTTGAGCCCGACCAAAACCCCAGATTCAAACAAGGCCTCCGACATGGCAAAGCGACTGTGGGCCGCCGCGAGACCCGGTGACTGGGATCACGGTCTGGTCGAGGAAGTCTTCACAGACCTCAAAGAATATCTGCAGAGTCAACAGCAGCTCGCGCTCGCCATGTCCAAGCAATCCGGCGAAGTATTCGCAGACTATTCAAGGTTCATCAAGTTCTACCGCGCATACCAAAAGACTCCTGGCGAAGCGGAGCACCAACGGCAGGTTGCTTGCAGAGACCTTTACGTTAGGAAATGGCCCAATTGGGGTTACAATTGCGACAGAAAATCTCACGCCCATCTGCTTACTCCCTTTGGGGGCAACCGCGATCCTGCCATCATGTGGTCGATGGCATCACAGTATTATCTCGAAGAGGCTGGGACCATCTGGAACAACTACGCCAAGCACCTCGAAGACGGACTCTCTTTGCTAGCCGACATGCCCAGATTGAAGAGAGACTTGGCCGCCGAAGGTATTCCAGCAAGAATCGAGCATCTCGTGTCTCTTCTCGACAACTTGGCGAATCAAGCCGACAAGACAGCCGTGCTCTTACAGGACGCCTACGAGAGGAAATATGCTCCTCCCATTGATTTCGAAGCCAAGCCTGATGATGGGATCATCAGGTACACTCGCCCTGAGTCAGGACGTTGCAACGCTTGTAACGAGCGCACACTATCTTCGTGGTCGTCTTCGTCAATGGCTAGGGCTTCTGCGGATGAGGCATGGTCAAGCTTGTATGACAACGATGACGAGCAAGCAACGGATACGACAAAACCGGCGTGGGCATCACACTTGACCACAAGCTCAGCAGATTCGCGAACCTTTGCGCGACGCCCAGAGATAACGACTTCCATGCAACGCGTGAAAATTGTAGACGTTCACTTCTAGCCGCATCTCTCAAAGTATTGAGTTCTATGGCTTGGTAATACATATGTTTCTCTTTTCCTATCAGGCTTCAGGCGTCAGTGACCGTGGCTGCCTCTGAATGCAACTACCTCCGAGTGCGATCGCAGGTCGCTAAGCTAACCAGCAAAGCTTTTCATAGATCGAGCGCGAGCAATCTGGTTAGGCGCCTGCCTTCAGAGGTAGTTGCATTCAGAGGTATCCACGGGCTAGCCCTGGCACTCCGCCAACTTTGACTTTCAAGGTGCTTTTTTCTGCTTGGAATGAAATCTGTTCAACTGCTTGTATACACAAGATCTTCATCTATCCACGATGCCCAAAAACGGGTCGCCTATACGTACAACACTTTCCAACGACACTGTAACTCTAACTCTATACCCGAAATCTCCCCCTCCAAAACCTAGCCCACGTTCCCTCTAAGCACAGAAGTACTGGTAAGAGCCACCCTTGGTCGAGTTTCCAGCTCCAGTAGTACCGTTCGCCACTGGTGGAGTAACCGGAGCGGTAGTGTTGCCTCCAGAGCCACTGCCAGGAGTAGTCGTAGGGACAGGTGCAGGAGCCGTGGTAGAAACAGGAGCGGGAGCTGGGCTAGTTCCAGAACCACTTCCACCAACAGTGAAGTCAATGCAGCTCTCGTAGGTCTGGTCAACCGGTGGTGGGGAATTCCAGTACATTTGGATCACGCAGTCACCGGCAGTGGAGCATTGGCTGCCGAGGTTGTCTGGGATGGTGATGGAGAATTGCTGCGAAGGATGAATTAGTATCCGATCTTTGGTTTGGGGTTGACGGTGGATTTACCGATTCGCTTGCTACGCTGGGACGCGATGTGAGAGCGTATTCGTCCCATTTCTTTAGGTCGGATGCAATGATGGAGTTGGTTGCGGTGTCGACGATGGAGACGTTGGCGTAGCCAGAGTGAGGGGCGCGGATGGCGAAGTTGAGGTCGACTTCTTGCCCAGCGGTGTAGGTCTGGACGTTGTCGGTATTGTCATCGAACTTCATGCCCTGTTTCCATCTGTTAACGAACGATACGACCGCATGTTCTCTGGTGTTATGCATACCTTGCAGAGCCACAGACCACAAGCCTCAGCGTCGTAGTCTTGCTGGTTGGCGACAAGTTGCAAGAGACCTTGGACGTTGCCGTTGACTAGGGGAAAAGGTGTCAGCATTTGTCTCTTGGACTCCGTTGCCCTTCGACTGGAAACACTTACTGTCACCCTTCATCATGTTGTAGGCTTGCGAACCGCAAGCAGCCTCGTAGGCTGGGCCTGGCTGGCGAGCGATTGGAGTCTCGAAGTAGCCATGAGCAGAGACGAGCTCAAGGAAAGCGGCGACGGCGGCGAGGTACTTCATTTTTGCTGCTGTTAAATGAAGTTGTCGGAAAATTGTGTGAAAGAACAACCAGTGCTCTCAAAAACGAATGTGATTCTAAAAGAACGTGATGCTCACAGAGCTGCAAAAGTGCTGAACGCGAAAGGAAGTGCTGGACTGAATGATGAGTAGTATCGTCTCAAGGCCAGCAGAGTGATTATATACCGAGTTGGTTCGGCATCTCGCAGACTGGCGAACTCGGATATCGGCGCCGCTGCGGTCTCGCATAGACATTATGGGCGCTTGGCTGCTACAGATAGGGTGAAGGTGGAGGAACAATACATGACAACACGGGAGAATCTGCAGCCAGCACGCGAGAGCAATCTGCAGGAGATCTGTAGCGAGAAGCTTGAGTGGCCTTGTTTGCCTGGCTGCTTCATATGGGTGCGAAAAAAACCAGTGGTTGTGCATGTGGTGCCTGTATCAGATTAGCTGTATCTGAAACCAGCATAAGCGAAGACGGCTTGGCATATCGAAATGGCAATGAAGCACCGGCTCGTGATGTCATGTATAAGGCAGTACATTACATTAGATGAGCCGTTGGCTATCAATTTGCCTTTTCGGTAGTCTTTTGACATAGCGGTCGCCTGAGGGCGATATGCGTTCGGACGTCGGCGACGGCAAAGTGCCAATTCTAGCGAATTTGGTCCGCTCATTCCAGCAGTCTGGACGACCGTGTTACAGCTTGAGAACATCGATACTCTTAGCCACTGCTTCCAGCTTGGGGAACATCTCATCGATCATGTCCTTCGCATCCTTCAGCAGAATGTCGCTGTTCGTCATCGTTTGCTGGTACATCTTTTCAATCATGCGACCAAACGGAGAGTCCTTTCCGAATGAGAAGTCTAGCATTTCTCTTGTCTCAATCAAGAACATCATGTACACAACTCGAAGGTCCAAACCGCCTTTCAGAGTCTCGGCGAAAAGTTCTCGATGGTGTTGGATGTTTGGGTTACAAAGTTGATTTGTTATGGTAGCCATGACAAATCCATCAATCACTCGATCCGGATAGAACTTCTCAAGTTGGCCGCAGAGGAATGGCGTGACTTCAAAGTACATCTTGAGGCCGACTCGCCATGCCTGGTATGTCCGAGCTTGCGAGATATAGAGAACGAGCAATTGTCGGAGAAGATGCGGAACAGGCTGGCGCGTGATGTGCCACATCCCACTGTTGATGACAAGTCTTAGAGCATCCTTGATCTCGTCCTCGCTGGCGTGTTCGTTGGCTTTGTTGTGATCAAATGTGATGCCAGAGGTCGAAAAAGCCTCCGCCTGAATTGCTGCCAGCCTCTTCTGGGCAATATCGCTGTTCGCGGGAACGAAGAATTTGGGCAATTGACTTTGATGTCGCTGCACCAGACCATCTGCCACCTTGAGGAGCTTCTCGTCGACCCGCACCGTCGGACTAGAGTCATCGCCCCAAGCATCGGCAGATTTCAGGAACTTGTCTTCGACGTGCACAGCTCCTTTCTTGCATTTCCCACAGCGACAGGAAAAAAAGTAAGACTCCTTGAGCTCAGCCTGTCGCACAGAGAATGGATTTGTGATGTCAACATATTTCATAAAGATCTCCTCGCCTTTCTTGATCTTCTTTTGGGCACGAAGCACAATCTTGGGCTGGTTAAATATGACTGCTGTATTCGGAAAGTCACATGAGTGGTTCGCACTGCACAAGATCGGATCGAAACCAATTCCGAGCTTCGTGTCGTCCATGGCACTGCTGAGCTGCAGAGTGTTGCTCATGATGTTGAAGAAGAAAGCCTTGGAGATGGTGTTTGTGTCCATATCTCCGACCTTGGGCTCACCAGAGTATTTGTACGCGCCATATGCAAGCATGCTGAAGTCCTCGAATCGCCCGGGATCTAGGTTCTTGACATCGTCCAGCGCCTTTGTGTCTGACGCTGGCTTGAACTGCAGAATGTCGAGTAGAAGTTCATCTTTGCCTTCTGGATCCGCTTTCAGTCGACCGAGGAGCTTGATAACAGCTCGAACTCCATGAGGCAGATCAGGCCTCTCTGCAGGCGAGATTATCTTGCATTCGTACTTGTGCTCTCGCTTCCAAGCACGAGATTGGCAGAGCTTAGAGCAGTATCGGACGCGTTTGCAGCCTGTGCATGCCTTCGTTTCGATATTGGACGCCGGAAGCCCTAGAGCAACGGCTTTCGCTCGCTCTTCTGCTGTGACTCCCTTCAGGAAACACCATGCACAGGTGTCAGATAAGCGCTCGGTTTCGAGCTCGGCGACATAAGGCCGGTCCAGCGAAAGCACGACATCGCCAGGCTCGAAGTCCTTCTTCGCAAACAAACCGCGGCCGGCGTTGTCGATGCCGCTTTTCTTGACTTCGACGTTGGAGGCCATCACGGTTCCGTGGCGTTTCTGCGGGTGGTGGGAGTAGAGCGGAGGGACTTTTGGCGTTGGCCAATTTCGTCCTCGTTCTTTTGCAGGCCAGGGTGCCCCCGGTCTTTCTCACCTTCTCCCCTCTTCGCTGCTCCGCTTCCCCTCTTCCTTACGCCAATATTCTTGTCAAAGCATTGATGGCAGCGACAATGGAAACTTCTAGCATCACTCGCCTCTCTCGCTCGCACCGTCAGTCGATCGGGGGGTTCTTCCGATGCAGCAGCATGCCTCGAGGTTACGAGAACAGAACGAATTGTCCTCGCGCACGCAAAGACAACATTTGAGAGCGATCGCTTCCATCAATACTTCGCACCGATAGTCCCCAAGACATCAAGGCTGAGATACAGGAAATCGCGACTTTTGAACGAGAAAGAAGTCGCACACCACGGCAAGTGCTCTCTTGCTCCCAAGAAAGCAGCTCACCCGTCCTTTCCGGGCCGCTCTTTCAGGAAAGTACCGCTTGGTTGCTCTCGTACTTGGGGCTTTCTAGCCCCATGATTATGATCAAGACAACTGACGCGTGAACAGGTGGGAGAATGTGAAACCTAGTGGAAAAGATGCTGCAGGTGCTCAAGGCCCGCTATTCTTACTTCTCTATTTTAGCCAGCAAACAAGATGTCAAAGAAGCGTACGACAGGCAACGGGACCGAACAGACTGGGCTACTCGTGCGCATCGGAGAAGAACTTGGTTCATTCCCACACGCTGCTGCTTGAACAATTCTCCAACTTTTCTTGATGAAGTCGTGCTTACAGTTGAGCAAGTTGCTGGGTAGTGGCTCACGACTAGCTGCAAAGACACGGACGCACTTGGATAACACGCTTCGATGTCGTGACAAGTAGTCAGGACACAGAATATTGCTGATGGAACACGTAGTTTCGAAATGTTATTCTTTACTTCGTGGTACTTGCTTGTTTCTACCTAATGAGAACAACGAGACCAATACTAGGGCCTGCTTATGTCCCTTCTTCACTCACAATTCCCTGTATCTAAACTCCCAAAGCCTTACGAATAGCCTTGAAGTCCGGAGTTCCCCATCCACTAGCAGCATCCCAGCCCTTCGACGAAGGAAATCCATTCGTGCCACAACCAGTAACACTCCCCTTAGAGATATCATTATATCCCTTTCCTTGGCTCTGATACAACAATGGGTTCAAGAAACCCAAAGGCTTCTTTCCAGCAGCAAGCAACGCATCATTGACATTAGTCAAGACACCCGCCGCAACAGGTGAAGAAACACTCGTACCATCAACAGCAGTCAAAGCACCCTTGTAGAAGATCTGGTAGTTGAATCCCTGAGCTGCGATATCTGGGTAAGCGCGTCCCTTGGGGTTGTAAAGACCCTTGTTCGCGGCACCGAGAGTCTTGAGGTAGCCAGTGACAGCCTGGTTCTGGTATGAAGGACGAGGGAAGTATTCTGAGAAACCACCTCCCGCGACGTAGCCGTTGCGGGTGTCGAAGGCGATTTGCTCTGGGTTGACATCGCGGGTGCCGCCGACTGTGGTGACATATGGGCAGGAAGCTGGGAAAGAAGGAAGGAATTTGGTGGTGTTCTTGCCATCGTTGGAGATGCAAGTTCCGTCTTTGCCGACGCCATTGTCGCCAGAGGAGAAGAGGAGAGTGACGCCACGGGCTCCGAGTTGGGCGAGTTCAGCGCAGACACGGTTGGCGTAGTTCTGGGGGACAGTCTGTTCGTCGTCGCCGTAAGAGGTGGAGATGACGTATGGGACGTCCTTTTGCTTCAAGACATAGTCGAGCCAGACGAGGTAGGGCTCGTTGGTGTTGGTTGGTGTCAGAAGATCTGGCTTGAATGGTGGTGAGCCTCCCGTGCTGTAGGATGTGAATCGTGTTGGGTAGGCGATGCCTCCGACAGCTTGAACGTCCAAGTTTGCCTCTACACCTTGATCGTTCTGATCATCAGCGGCATTTGCAATGATTTGACGTGAGAACAGGTAGTTGGGGTCAGAGCCCGGTCGCTGAGCAGCCATGTACAGCTTGAAGTCACTGTCGGATGGCGTCTCGTTGAGGTAGTTCGTGATACCAGCATAGTTCTTTTGTGGCACCTTTGGCGTGTAGTCTATCGTGTTGTAGAGAGTGCGGACGCACAAGCTTGAGACAGTCTGTCCTGCAACGCAGACGAGACTGACGTTGGCATTTGGATATGCGGCGGCGGCAGGATCAGCAGCTTCAACTGAAGCAAGACGGCTGACATCAGTCGAAGGAAGCTCGCTGTCTGGCACAGCGAAGCTTGCAATCTTGACACTTGTACCGTGATGCTTTGGGTTGCCAAAGTAGTTGGTGGGCTGGATCACATCAATGTGGCCATGTAGAGATCGTGGCAGGCTGTATTGGGTTGTGCGAACGACCTCTTTGCCGTCTTCATGTCGGTACTCGTGGTATTCCGTATCTAGCAAGCTCTCGACTTTCGAGACTGGCAAGGCAATCGTTATCCAGTCCTTTGGCGGGCTGTAGTGCAAGTTGTCTGCTGTAATGCCGTGGCTCTGTCTCAGAGTTAGCCTAAGGAGGTTCTCGAAGATTTGTAGTGAGGCACTCACCTCTAGCCACTGCTCGACCGCCGAAAGGGCCTCCTCATGCGGAGCAGTGAAGGTGTGGATGTCGCTCATAGACAGGTGTTGCCCGTAACGCTCATGCTCTGGGTCGCTGACTTCATAAAGCTCTTTCTCCAGCTGCTCAAAAGCAGACTGCTTCAGGCCAATGCGGAGGCTGACTGAGTGGTCCTGATGAACAGTCAGCTACTTTGATTTAACAGAAAGCAGATTCTCCGTACAGGACTTGGCTTGCCAATCTTCTGCCACCCGGGAGGCACAAAGTGTGAATTGTGCACAGCATAATCTGAGCGATCCTGTAGAGGTGCAGCCAGCACGGCCGTGAGCCCATAGAGGGCAGCAGCAGAAATCGACCTCATTTTTGTGCAGAGTTCTCCAGTATCACAATACGTGGAATGCTCGTGGTCGAAGTGCGAACGAAGCAAGGGACCTTTGGTACACTTTATACCTACCTCGGATTTTGGGACGACGATCTCAAGCTTGACGATTGCAAGTGATGTGCTTGGAGCGTTGCCCGAGTCGACATAAGGTCCGCACGCCGTCCCGTCACGCCCGTTCGAGCTGCCTGTTTCATGTATCGCCGTGACTTCATTGCTCGTCCTTAGATTAAACTTGTGCTAGCGCTATGCAGGTACGACAGCTTCTGGAATCACACAGCATTGCGCACGCGATCTCAAACGAGTACCACGAGTGCTGCTCAGAGAGACGCAACCAACAACAGCTGATGATGACTGGTTCCGGCTCCGCAGCGTTTCCACGGCAGCGGCAGTTTCCATTGAGATGCTCCATCGGTCGTGTGTGCCGAAACCGAACGTGTACCAGACCCAAAAGCTTCGTATCGCAATCAACGGTACGTCGTCTGCTGCGCCAGTCATATCGCAGATGTTGCGAGCGCCAGTCCTCTTGGCTACGGAGCCAATACGACTCTAAGATGTCACAAGCCCTGCCGATGCCCGCTTATCACGCTCAAGCTAATGCTGTGTGGATGCTTGGCCCAAAGGTAGCAACGCTCCTTCCTCTTTGGGCCAAACTGCGGGGCTGCTAATGGCACGAAGCGAAGGCGAAGGCGATTATCTTTGCTTGTGGCGACGATATCGCCATTGCGTGGCGAACACGCTACTTCACCCCGAACGACTTCGCTCATGCGTCTGCTGGTGTGTCCTCAACTTCCACATAATAGTCTACAGCCGACAATAGGTAACGCTGACTTCTGTCGTTCATCAATGCCATAGCCAAATCGAACGAGAACTCACTGAGCTGATGACTGCGGGGACTCCGGTTGATCAGGTCCTGAAAGTCGTCCGTGCGAGAAGCACCAATGGTGTAGGAGGCCACGAAAAGCCGACGAAGAGGATCGCCGGTTTCTGGTTTCAGCTTGTAGGCCATGTTGATGGCCCCAAAGGGAGGCTTGTGACTCTGAACGTTGACTACAAGCGCGTCCATGATTTTGTTCATGGATCGATGGTCGATGAGGTCCGCGGCCAAGATATACAGACTGATCAAAGCCATGCGCGAGAGCCCGGACTCATATAAGCCGGCCGCGGGGATGACGAGCACCTCATTGTAGAGCAAAAGATGGACGTAAGAGTTGAACGTCGCGTTGCTGGAATTCGAAAAGTCGCCCTCATAGACAGTGCCTGCTCGCTTGTGCGACGCAACTGCATCGGTCACAAGCTTCGAGCGACCAACAATGGCGAGCTTAGGAACATGGTACGTCCGTTCTGTCCCATTGACGAGTCGTCCCACTGAGAATTTGATTGTGTCTGCATAATCCAGTCTGTATTCTCGTCAGCTGCGGACTCTGCAAGTCGGTCGAGCGAAAACCCACTTGCGCTTTTGCGCCGTGCCACGGGGGCTGGCCATGACAGTGTTTCGTGGTCGACGAGATCGGACGCCAAGCCAACTTCCTGACCTGAATACGATTTCCTGTTGACCAGTGGATGTGGTGTTGAATGTTAGGTGTCGGACGTTAGGTGTCAGCTGATGCAGTGATGTATGTGGGTTGAAGAGTCGCTTGTCGTGCTTGCATGTGAAGTGAATGTGCTCGGCATTTATCCTCACATGCCTCAACTTGCTAGTTCGTCTCCACAAGTGAGGTTAGTCCCAGCCATTGGCAATACTATACATATCAACTCGACCTGCGAGATCGTGTTACCTAATCCGTTTCCACGCTCAATTGCACGCTCACTTCCCACCTCAAGCCCGCCAACTTCCTCTGAATTAATTTTGTTACATTTTGTCGTATCCTCATAAGGTCATCAGTGGCCATGCCATAACCTCCTCTACTCTTGCGGTAACGTAGTTTCAAATTGGCCATGCCACTTCCGTAATGCACTTGCCAGAAGCATGCCTCGTCCACGTGGGTGATGTTGGGGTCACAGTTCGCCAGGTCGTCGGCAATGTTTCGCAGCGCGAGCTTGTCGTCGGAGGGACTTCGCGCAGACATCAGAAGCATCGAGGAGAGTGACGATCCGAGGCGAGCGCCGGTCAAGACCATGAAGCAGGCAATGACGACCGAGAGGATGAAGTCGAAGGCTGCGTAATATTGTGTTGTGAGGAATGGCAACAAGAGGATGGCCAACGAGCATGAAAGCGTTAAGAAATGCGAGGGATTGCCCAAAATCCTGCCCCAACCTGCGATGAGTCCCACGCGCATGGCTTTTCCCATGCGAGCGTGATTTTTGAGGAGAACAGCCGAGACCAGGGTGCTGCCTATCGAAAGAAGACTGGCAAAGTCGACATTCGCAGTCCCGACTCTCTCATGTGCGTGTGGCGAGTGAGCGACATGTGTTCCTAAATTCTCCAGCGAGTGTTGAATGCCGTGACTGATAACGTCCAGTCCCATGAAGCCGATAAAAACGGCCATGCCAAATCCTGCCAGCACATCCGCACGCTCCAGACCAAATGGATGTTTGATCGAAGATCGCTTCCATACTTCGAAGTTACCCATTACATCCACCACCACACAGACTGTCGCGCCTGCAGCATCGAAGAGCAGCAGTCGACTGAGAGCCGTCATAGCTAGAGAACCTGCTCCAGAGAATTGCACGTACCCTGCAACGAGGAAGTGGCACATGCACCATGTTAACCTCGTCGTCTGTTGTCTCGTCATGCTCCACCACGCCTCTTTGCGCGTCGGCATGGGTAGACTGGCTGGCACAGCAAGCGGTGTCCTGCTCGCCTGTGGTGGCTTGATTATGCCTTCCATGTGACTGGCGTGGATGGAGGAGTGCCTGTATTTGTGTCCCCTTCTCCCCACCAGCTTCTCACTTTTGGCTCCCGGAGCTGCGGGGCTCCGCTCATATTGCACAGGCGTGAAGTTGAAAGGATTTGACACAGTCTGGCCGTTTGCATTGCCGTCTATGCTGCCAAACCCGCCATCGGTCGAGGCTGTCTGTGGGGTGAAAGGGCTGTATGTCGTGTTCGCGGGACTCAGTCCATTATTGGCGATGCTGAAGGTTGCACTCTCAGGCGACAGCATTGAGGCAATGGAAGCTGTCGCATTCGTATCGGGCCCTCTGTCGACATATTGCGCCTCCATCTTCCTGCGTTCGGGGCTGTCATTGATGCCTGCTGTCCAGTCGTAATCGTGATGCTCTTCAATGCTCGGCGTGAGACTACTCGTGCTGTCGCTATGGTGGTGTAGACCCAGTCCTATGGGGGACGGCCGAGGCTTGAGTGCTCTAGGTGAGGGAGGAATAGGCGTCGGCGGCGTGGGAGTTCGAGGAGGAAGCGGGATGGGTAAAGAGTCGGCCGACATGCCGGGCGATTGGCGATCAAGAGTGACAATATTCCACGGGGCGCGGAGCACATCAATATATACACGTGCCGCCAACTTGTCCAAGCTCGAGCGTGACGACGGACGAGGTGATTCGATATGCAGGAGAAGACATTGGATTTAGGGGCGCGCAGCGGAGCTCAGGCCGATGCCTGCAAAGTTCCCCAGACATCCCCATCAGTCGCGTCACATCAAGTTCCAACGCGACTGCCACCTGAAACCTGCCATCGGCCAATCGCTCGATTAGCATTTTCCATCTGCCCAATGCGCCTGTGCGAGTCCCGTCATGTCCGAATCCAGACCTGGCAGCGGCGACCGCCGTAGGACCACCGTCTCTGGTCCGCTCCCGAATCTCAGCAATGCCACCGACGACGGCGACATGAGGCCCACCGGCGTCAAATTGACCTGGGCTCCGCCTTCAGCACCATCATCACCCGTAGACGCGCACCCTACCGCTTCCCCGGGCAAGCGTTCCGAGCACCGAAGAAGCCTCAGCGGCAACTTGTTATCCAAATTCAACTTCCTCAACCGTCACGGCGACGATGACAAGGACGGAGAGCTCAAACCGCCCAAAAGCCCTAAGAGCAGCAAGAGTCGCAAGAGCATCGACGACGATGAGCCAACCACGTCACCTGTCTCGCCTGTCAAGGGCGATGGCGCCATGGCTGCAGCGTTGAAAGCTACAAAGCAGCGCAAGAGGAAGGGCTCGTTGCGCAAGACAGCACTGCTGGGCACGAGGAAATTTGTGACCGAGACGAGGGAAAGACGGAATAGTGTTCTGCAGCGGACTCCATCTACCAAGCAAGTTCAACAGGCTCCGGGAGCTCATCTGAGCAATTTTGGCGGCGAGTTGAATCTCCAGCCCGCTCCTGCACGCGAAAGTGCCAATGACACTGTGACCAAAAACCTCAATTACGACGATACCAACGCAGCAGACGAACACGATGCCGAATGGGCCGAGTCTACCACCGCTCCTTCAGCACGGCTTTCTCTGGTAACAGACCACGCGCACCAGCACGAGCAGCGCAAACTGTCGTCTGAACTGAAAAGTCCCCTCGATCTGAAAAGTCCAACCAGCAACGCGAGTTACGCGAGCACCACGGATGATGACGATGTGCTTACCTTCCATCGTCCGACAACAAGTTATCCGAAACCTCACTCATCCTCGACCAGTTATTTTCCCGACCCAGCTATCTCGCGACGGCCGAGTCATCGCAAGCACTCCCGCTCACCTCTGTCGCAAAATCTGACATCCACTCTTTCCACATTTCCGTCGTCGCCCCTCGCTTTGGAGCCACATGATTACACGGAGACGGAGTACTGGGGCTGGGTCATTCTCATTGTGACCTGGCTAATTTTCACCGTGGGGATGGGGAGTTGCCTGGAGATCTGGAGTTGGGCTTGGGATGTCGGCGAGACACCCTACGCTCCACCGGAGCTGGAGGACGATCCCACGCTACCGATTGTGGGCTACTACCCTGCTCTGATCGTCTTGACGGGCGTCGTTGCATGGGTGTGGATCACTGTCGCGTGGATTGGCATGAAGTACTTCAGACATGCCAAAATCGAGGTGTGAACAAAGAAGTGTGAAAGGCTTATTCAATGCTTCTTCAACTGCTCGCCGGTCAGCTCGCCAACCCACCTGCTCCGCTTGCAATAGGCTTTGCACGGTGCAAAGGATCTCCCAACAGCATGGATTCAGTCTCTGTTCAGTTAGGACTTCCAGCAGCAAAACACCACGGTCATGCGGACAAACGCTGCCGTCATATGCATCAATACACTTTGGCTCTGCCCAATGGCCCATCTGTCAACCTTCGAGACGTGTTGAAGGATCAGCTAATGCTCAAACCACCCGCGAAGATACCGTCCTTGACCACCAAGATGCCATCATTTTACCAGTAGCAAGAGTGGGGTGTGTTCTTTGTCTGGGAGAACGAGGATGGCAAAGACACTGGGTTGTTGAATAAGAAGTGGGGATTTGAGACACTTTATGAGACGACGAAGTCCGCAGATGAGGGTGGAGAGATTGTGGGGGAGAAATTGGCTTGGGGCAAGATTGGTGAGAGGGGAAAGGGGACATGGACGATCTGGGTCAACCAGGGATTGCGGTTGAAGCTGAAAGAAAAGGTTTTGGCTAGTCAGGTCAGTAGGCTGATGAGGTGGAGTATGCCGCCAAAGAAGGATCTGGCGGGTGTGGAGAAGGGGGCGATTGCTTTGACAGCGGCAACCGGGTTGGTTGCTTTGGGGAGTTTGTTGGGCTGAGGACATTATAAAGTGAGTGTTGTAGCTGACTGATCAAGCATGCAAATCAAGTGAGTCTGTGTACATGACTTGCTCGCTTGGTTCAGTCTTTGGCTTTGTACCCAAAGGACTCCCTACTTGACTTACACAGACAGCTCGCGTTGCGTTATGGCGAGAACCAAGCAGAATGGCAGAGCGAAAGCCACGCCTAAACGAGCATCTGAGAAGCGCCAACCGACCAACAAACCAGAACCCTCAGTGAAGAGCAATACCTCGAAAGCAGGAAAGGCGCCGCGTGCAAAATCTGCACGCAATACACCATCGATTCCTCACCGAGAGAGTCCAATACGTATAGGCCCACCTCCCGACCCAAGTGACGACTTGATTACAATAACGACACCCTCCTTCGAGCGCCACGGCGCATTCGAACTCTCACGACAGCTGCTCCGCGACAGATCGTATCTCGTCGACGCCAAATGTCTCGAGATCAATTCTCGACACCTGGATAACTTAGCGGCCTTAGCAGCACCAGTGAGCGGATCAAGACCTCGGAGAGGTCGTCCTCCAGCCCATCAAATCCAGCAAAGCGACATTCCACCTCCCGACTACATTCTCGATTTTCCTGACGTAAAATACTATATTTTCGCAAGCTACGTCCACCTCCTAACGACCGATGCTATCGAACTGGACTTTCCATTTGCTCCGCTCAAGAGCGTTGATGAGGCTTGGAAGAGGCTTGTGAAGCTTTATCTGCTTTGTGAGAAGCTTGAGGATGAGGCTTCGATGGGGATGGTGCGTGATGCGGTGAGGGAACATCTTGAGGTTGAGTTTCCGAGTGAGGGTGGAGTGAGGTTTGTGTATAAACAGACGACTGGGGATGGAAGGGTTTTGAGGAGAATGTTAGTTGATCAGATTTTGGGGGGCTGGAGCGATGAGGAGGTGACGGAGTTGGTGCTGAAGGAAACTGATACAGGGTGGAAAGACCTGAAGGAGGATGTAGTGGTGCGGATGGTGGTAGAGAGATGTAGAGCAAGAGGTTGTGCAAAGTGAGACGAGCGAGGGTGATGTTAAACGTCGAGACGTAAGCGCTAGACATCGACAGGCGATTCCTACAGATACGATTTCTCACTAAATTCTCCAGTGATGTCGAAATGTTTTCCGTCCTTTAGTCCATCCTTGATGAATGTCAAGAGCATCTGTTTGAATTTAGGCGCAAGCCTCTTGACCACCTCCTCCGAGCTTTTGCCCGTCACCAATGGTGCTCCCGCCCAATTCGCCCAATCGCCAAACATGAACGGCATCTCCATACAATGACAAGCACCGTAGGGACTTTCTTTCGGATACCACTGGAACTCATAAGTGGTAACTTTACCGCCATAGTTCGACCACTTCCTCGCCAGCTCTCGACTCCCGTTCTTAAACACGCGATTTGATGCAAGCCTTCCGAGCGTATGTGCCAGAGCACCGCCAATGAGCGGCAAAGAGACGAGCGCTTTCGTGGTCGGTATCATGTGGAGATAGGGTATAACCTCATCCGCCGTCCACCCGATAAGTAAATCAACATCCTTCCTCTCTGCAAGTCTTTTGTCTAGATCGGCAGGAAAAGGTGCCTTTGTTCGGTTCGGCAAGAAGGGTTCCGCACCCGGGATTTCTTGCGAGCATTTCTCTTGGATGTCAAGCAGATCTCCAGGAAGTTTCTTCTTGACCAGTTCACCGTACTCAGGCTTCAGCTTGAGATCCAGTGAAGCCGAGATCAAAATCGCTTTTTGGAACAGTCCCTCTGTCGGTGTAAGCAGCATATTGTATACTGCCCACGCTCCAGCTGATTGCCCGCTAATCGTCACATCTGCCGGGTTGCCTCCAAAGGCAGCAGCGTTCTCCTTCGTCCACTTCAGAGCTTCAATCTGATCATAGACATGTAGATTTGCGGGCGCATGGCCTGGGATCTCCACACAGCCATAGACTCCCAATCGATATTGTACTGCAACAGTGACCAAACCTAACCTTGCCAAAGCACTCATATCCATAATGTCGAAATCTGCTCCGCCAGCGATGTTCGCGCCACCATGGTAGAACACGAGCACGGGAAGATTCTCTGCATTCTCGGGAGCCACGACTGTCACATTGAGGCAATCTTCTGAGAACTCGCGATCTTTCGATGGCATTTCACCAAGGACGTGTTCGAATCGGAATTGGTGTTGAGGACATATTGCTCCTTTCTTCGTGCAGTCGCGAACTTCTGTCCATCTGGATGGGACAGGTTGCTTCCAGCGATCAGCCGTGGCGTATTGAATATTTCTTGCATAGACGAGACCGTTGTCTACTTTGGTGAGGATTGGACCTCGTGGTGTGTTTATTTGTTTCTCCATGGCGGTCATCTCACCACGCGTTGGCTCAAGGTGATGTTATACGGTGGCTCTGCGAAGGCTTGGAGGACGAGGTTGTGTTATATCTACTCCATCCGGATGTAGTGGGCGTATATTCGAGGGCCTCGGTGTAGGGCAGAGTGCCTACCCGGTCCCCGTGCCGGTTCCTTGGATTGTGGCGTTTCTCTCGTCCGTACCACAGGTACGAATCCGAGCATGCCACGCACATGCGATGCTGACACCCCGACTATCGAACCTCGGCTCATGATGAACACGACGCCGGGTTGCCTTTGCAAAAGTCTGTGTTTCTTTGCATCTGAAGTGGTCTTGTGAAAATGAATGTCAGCGTACACATTCCCAACATATGTTATGCTCGAGCGTTCGGCTTTGTTTTTGGCAAAACAAGTCAATCTGACGCAGGTATAATGTGGTCCACATTGGAAGGAACCACTCTTGAGATGCCCAATCGCTGAGGTCTAGAACAACCTACGCGAATATCTCAAGCAAGTGAAATTCGCAAGTACTACCTTGCGTGCCTGCCCTTGTAAGTATCGGAAGCTCAATTGTTGCTCGGCCCAGGGAGTTCTCTCAGTAACAGCACGCGGCTTCGCATACTGAGTGGAGCAGCGACGGACCTACAGTTCGGCCAGCCTGCGCAGCAGTCAGCTGAAATGCGGAGCGTGTCTCGTCAAGCCGACGACAATAGCACGACCCGTTCAACGCTCGATAGATCCGTCCGGAGCTTTTATCGGCTTTAACGTCCTTGCGGCTCCTTCGGGGTTAGCAATAGACCTGATTTGGCTATGGCCAAATACGACGTGGGTGCCACTTCTGCTTCAACGCAGTTACTGTTCCACCGGGGCAGTCTCTGCCGTTAGCGTAAGCTCGCGAGACACCAGAGAGGCTGCTCTTTGATGACTGCTTCTCTGCGCGATAGCGCACGTAGGCTTGAACCCGGCAGGCATCCCAAATCTTGGGCTCTCAAGTTGAGGCGCAGGAGCTCAACCGATATGGTCGCCGTCCTACTGGCCTGGAAAATTTCCAGGCGCAGAGATAAGTTGGGTCCTCTGAGCATGCTGCTCATCACTGCGGCACGGATTCCTCGCTGGTGTTGTCCACCGGTGCGGTGCTCCTCTTGGCAACTTGGTCTCCTTTCGAGTCGAGACCTAGTCTCGCGACTCAGTGGCCTGGCTGTCAAACGTCCGGGTCGTCTTTCGCCTTGACAGCCGTTGTGGCACCGTCAGTGTTGGAGTGAGAGTATATTTCGCAATGGAAACAGCATTTGATGGTTCCGCGGGATCAGGTTGATGTTTGTGAGGTCACGAAAGCGTAGAGAAGGAGACACGTGAAGAACAGCAGCAGCAGACGCGCCAAGCCGGGACATCTCCGGGATTGATCGCTCTCCTCCTTCCCAGCTTATTAACACCACACGTCTTCCCAAGTTCTCACTCATCTGCACACATTGTCCCTGATCTCACCTTTCGTGCATTTCTGCTATACTATAGTACCGCTTGCGATACTGTGCCCAAATATCTCCGCGAGGACCCTGATTGTCCGATAGCTCTCCTGTGGCAATCCAACCACGCGCCTCGTGGACGACACGCACGACTCGTTCACGAAACGCGGCTGAATCGCAAGGCATCATCCTTGCACCGCATGCGGAATTCCAATGGCACTCGCAAAACGACCCGTCTGTGGTGCAGAAAGAGATGCACTGCAAATTGCGCATGCTTGTTGATGGACATTGAAGCATTGCTTCCAGATTTTACATTCAGCATCAGCCGTGCCAGCGCAGACCGTCTCGCCCAGAAGCAGCCGTTGCAACGGAACAGTAATTGCCCAAAAGAGAAGTGTTTCGTCTGAACTCGGCCTGACTGGTGGTGCTATGCGTCGGTCTCTCTTAGCGGAATCATATATGGGATTCAAGACCGGAAGTACGACCAGCATCTTCAGCAAAGCACTTTCGTTCTCTTCTCTCACTTCATGTTCCTAGCACGATGGCTTTAATATTACGGACAACAGTAAAGCAAGATGACAGCAAACAGGAGCTTATCGTCGCTTTCTCCATTATGCTTATAGCTGTAAGCTTGATCGGGATCAGCCTGCGCATGTATGCCAGATTAGCAGTGCTGCGGAAAGTCTTCACAGACGATGGTGAGGTCGGGAATTTCAAGGGGCTTCATATTCGGTGCTGATCGTGTTTAGTCCTCATGTTACTTGGGACCATCACAGCTTTTGGCCTCTCAGCTTGCATCACGACAGCGACTTACAACGGATTCGGCGACCATTCCTCGCAAATAACACCAGTCGACTTGAACGCCTTGCGGAAACTCGCATTCGCTTCATTAGTTTTCTACGTGGTCACCTCACTCCTTGTCAAGACGAGCTTCCTCATCCTATATCTCCGACTCGACCCAAGACCAGCGATGCGCGCATGTGTCTACTTATTGATGTTCTTTGTCGGAGCGCAGAACACTGCATTCTTCGTCGTGCAAGCCCTTTCTTGCATGCCACTGAACTTCATTCCAGTCGGCGATGAGTCGACTGAGCGAAAATGCTGGAGCCCGGAGACGATTCAGCAATCTTTCAATATCAACGGCGTGCTTATCGCAATCATCGACACAGCGCTTTTCAGCATTCCTCTGTATATGCTCTATGGAATGCAGCTTCCAACGCGTCAGAAAATTGCTGTAGGAGCTTTGTTCGCGCTAGGCTTCCTCCCAATTGTCGGTAAGTGGACGGTAGACCCACGCTCACAGCCTCAGCTGATCTTGAACTTTACAGCTGGTGCTCTTCGATGCTTTTACACCTGGGACGCTATTCAGTCACAGGACATCTACTACGACCTGTCCGAAGGCAGCATATTTGTCCAAGTTGAGCTACATCTCGCTATCCTCTGTGGCTCGGCTTCGACTTTCAAAGTCCTGCTCAAAGGCCTGTCGCCCAGCTGTTGTCGCAATACCGATAGCGACCGACACTCGTGTGCTGAGATGCATCAAGGAGCAGTGGAACTCCCAGCACCGTGGCCTCTGGATCAGCATAAGTTTGCACAGGCGTCAGAAACGGAATCGCCAATTGACACCGAGGGCAGCTTCAGGACCTGGACGCCACCCGTACCAGCAATCTCTGAGGACGAGGAGAAATCATCTGATCTTACGCCTTTCCGGCGACTATCGAAGATTATGAACAGGAAAAGCGTAGATGTCGCGAGATTACCAGCAGAGCTGCAGCTCCGATTTCCGAGTATTGAAAGCAGGCTTGGCGGACGGCATGCATGGCTGGAAGAAGCCACTGGAGTGAAGAAGCCCGAAACGGAGAGGTGGTCATTAATACACACGCGAACGATGTAGTGGATGAGATCGTTTAATGATTTGCTTTTGATTTTGACGCAAGACGAGATACCCAGAGGCGAGAGGAAGGCGAATGATGGGAAATGGACATCTCGCGATGATTGCAGCGGACATACGAGACAGAATCTGGCGGCAAGACCAGAGCCGAGCGCCAGAGAGAATTAATAACGAACTTAATGATAATACATAAACTCGAAAAGTCGGAAGTTATCTTTCCAGCTATCTCATCCATCCTTGTCAGCACGCACCACCACCGCCGCCTAGAGAAAGGGCCAAAATGCCCACCCTTCCAGCCCCCGCCGGATGCAGAGCCAACTCGGACTTCTCCTTCCTACGAAATCTACTAGTGACACCCCAGAATGCATCTTCCATTCGGGAACTCTGTCTCCCGCCCAATACACTCGTCAAGCACAGCATCTCAAGCTCAGAAGGCATATCGACCAAGAAATCCAATCTTGCGATTTGGTTCCTACTCACGGCTTTGCGATTGGGGAGGTAGGTCGCCAGTATAGTATCAGAATCTTGTGCGGTGACGAGTTCGAGGTCTGTTTGATGAATGGATTTTGGGTCGATGTTGATTCTTCTGTACGAAAGTTTTTGTGTTAGTCTACTGTCGGCCAACGGAGACTGTGACCGAAGTTCGTTGGAATGCTCGCGTACCTTCGCCATGTGTACTGCTTCGCATCGTGTTCGAAGATAAACACCCGATTGAGATCGGAAGTGTGCTGGACTTGAGTCCAGTCTGGTTTTACTTCGGTCTTGCTTGGGTCTCCAAGCATGATTTTACATTTGCCGCTGTTAGGATGGAGTTTGGCTGTCGCTATGGTGGATTCGCCATCGACTTTGGGCGTTGTGATGTGTAGTGTCGGGCTTCCAATAGTTGACTTCGTAGTCTTGGCTAGCAGTGCTGTTCGGCCTTTTTGCTGGATTTCAAGCGTCGAGAGATCATTTTTGGAGTTGGCTAAGATGTGGTATGTTGTTATAGTCTCGCCGATGCAAACAGAGGATCTTCTGCGAGCTTTGTCTGAAGGTGTTGTTGACACACTTAGTTGCGAAGAGCGCGGGGAGTCTGGCTTGAGAGACATTTTTGTTGTGCACGAAGTAATGACGGAGATAGCCGTGGAGGATGGGGCTTCAATGATCAAGTACATATACAGAACCTAGGGAACGCATGTACATACCACTTACCCGCGCATCTCCCAATGCTGGTCACGAGATGCAGACATCGCGCAGGCTGTAGCACAAGGCGCAGCGGATCGGTTATGGCAGTGAAGACGGAGACTTCCAATCAGCAACCTCGTGGCAGAAGGACATGAAGATCTCGCGCATCCTTTTGCTCCTCCATGCTGCAAGTTCGTCATTGTATGCAGGCGACTCGGAGGAAAGCGAGGCGAAGTCACTTGCGGAACGAACCAGACCGGGGCGCTAGCCATTCTTGGCCTCAGGCATCCGCGCTGATCTCGGCAAAGAACGCCGAACTTCCGAGCGAGATCTTTGGAGATCTCGAGGGCAAGAAAGTCTTGTTGACATCCTTCGCATCGCCGCTGTCGTTCTTTTCCCGTTATGGCGCATCGTATAGTAACGCAGGTGCTCGTAAGTATGACCATACTGACTTGACGAGGCTATGCTGATAGGCACAGGTCACGGGCGCCAGAGTCTTTGGGCGAGCATTCGCGGAGGCGTAAGTCCTCGAACCATGCATGAGTTGTCGAAGACTACCAAACTAACGAGCACCAGCTATAAGCAAGCCTCAGCATCGCAAGTACGACAGTCTTCATCTCGAAATGAAACACCGCCCTAACGAACGTCCAGAAATACCAACAATCGATGCAAGGCGGCGCAACAGCCTCGAACACCCTCTCCTCTGCAGGCCTGACCCTCGACGAAGCCTGCCGAATCCTCAACGTCCCTCCTCCCAAGCAAGGTCAAGCCGACCTCAGCAAAGTCCACGATAATTTCAAACGATTATTCGACCAGAACGACCCCAAAAAGGGTGGCTCCTTTTATCTGCAGAGTAAAGTGCTCCGAGCAAGAGAGCGGTTAGAGCTGGAGGTACGTGAAGCCCAAGCGGCAGCTGAGCACGAGGAAGAGCTGCGGAGAGGTTGGAGGCCAAAGTTATATCGAGATTGAGTCAAGAAAGAAACATGGTACGTTGAAGTGCGCAAGCTGACAGGTCATCGGTGATTGTAGGCGCAGAGGCTGAGAGCGCAAAGTGCAGAGAAGCCGCCTTCGGATCCGCCCGCGAGTAGCAGCTGATGCGACCGGGGAGGAAAGGACAAAACAAGAGGGAAGGATATACCCCATGTATGAGATTTTGAGGGCATAGCGCGGCGTTTCTAGGATACTAGGGGTCATTTTTTGCATTAGCGAAAAAGAAAGAGCACAGCATGTTGTGGAGGAGAGCAAAGGAGGCGGACACTACACTTTTTCTCCGCTCTCGAGGCGGATGCGATGCATGAAACAAGCTTTCTGAAGGCATTTGAAAGTCGACAGCGCTGTAACAAAGGAGACGTGTAAGATATCTTCAAAATGTACAGAAGTCAATACCGCTGGCCAGATGAAGCAATCTCGCGGTGTTATCCAAGCGTGGCATCCCTCTGAGCCGCGCCAGAATGTGAGCATTGCGGAGGTGAATGAATGAACAATGACCAAGTTGCAAAGGGCACCATCGACGATGAGTTCGGATAGGCGAACACGAAAGTCAGGGCTGATCCGAATGGGACGAGGAAGCGGATCATAACTTGCTCATCGAGGACGCTACCTAGACCTAGGAGGCACGAGGAGCTGTTTACTTATATACTCCACGGCACGAGATATGGCTGTTTTCTTGCCCTGGACTGGCCAGCAAAGACGACGCCTTTCCTCCGAGATACGAGCGACCACTTTCAGACCACAAAACTGGTACGGGTGCGTAATCCAGCTGCGACGCCAGGAGAAGAGATCAAATGAGGTTGCCGAATTTACGAATCTGACACAAGAAGTTGGAGAGGGTGACATCGCTCCGGCGGAGGCTTGCTGTGACTTCCTAGCCGCAGCTAGCCTCAGGAGCTTTGAGCCAGCAATTTGGAGAACGGCATGCTTTATAGCGATCGATCTTGACCATCGATACGAGGTACGTCTTTTATCCTCATTTCTCGGCCTACTTGTAAGGGCGCCAGTGCGCTCCTTCGTCCGCCTCAGGGGCAAGGCGTTCTATACCTTTTCGGAGAGAGTTGATCTTCGCTTGTGCCACTACAGAAGGCCTTTTGAATCTCGAACAGGCTCTTGCGACACGGCTCTAAAAGTCCTAAGCTTCGGGAGCTTCGACGCGCTCATAAGTCCAGAGAAAGGTGTGCTTCCTGGCAATGACTTTTGGACCCTGGTCTTGGACGCCGGCGGAGCGTGGGAGGTCGACTTCAGCACTCTGGCTAAAGATGTCGTTCTCTCAAGCTTCGCATTTCATATCTGTAAGCTGCGGGCCAGGAGCGTCGTCATCCTCCGACGAGTCGACAAGCTCCAAATCCAGTCCATGCATGTTGATCATGACTGAAGCTTCGTCAATGGCGTCTTGATTGGCTTTGGGCTCTGGAGTGAGGTCGACGATCGCTCCTCTGGTCTCAAGGTCCTGCAACATTTGGCCGACATCGATATCGATATCGACTTCGCGCGGTACCTCTTTGTCCAGATCACGACCGACATCATCAGTGGACGTGCTGCCGCGCTCGAGGTCGGAAAGAGCAGCAGCGAGTAGACCTTCGGCCAACTCCACCAACGCGTCACGGCCATCGCTCGGTGAGAGTCGCTCGTAGATTTCGTAGGCTCGCTGAGCGTGATCGCTGTACAGAAATGATCAGTCGCACGAAAAGCTAAAGAGGACAACCACGTACAGATACTGATCATCTGAGAAGGCCATGATCAAGCGAAAGCCGGCGCGGTGCACATCACCAAGGCGCAGCTCCAGGAGGTACCGGAGTGCTTGTGCGAGGGCATCGTTGAGTCGTCCGTTCTTGAGTAGGGGAAAGTATTCGTCCAGCTGGGCCTCAGAGAACTGCCCTGAGTTGCTGAACGTGCTTTGCACATTCGCGTTCGTACTCGTACTGCTTTCTCCGCAGACATAGCAGCTTCCGAGCTTACGGTATGAGCCACGAAGAGGAGCGTGCTGAGTAGGATTGCCTGAGATTGGGCTACCCCTATTCAAATCAATCGCGAAACATCAGCCCCCTCTCCAAACGGGCAAGAAGTCTCTGCCCTTCATCCTAGAAACCAGGTGCGACGCTGTTATGGCGAGCTGTGCGAGACACAGAAAAGGGGACGCTCGAAAAATGGTCACGTTGTAGTCTCTCGTTTCGACGAGCCTGTGCTCGCATCGCTTCTGGGGACAGAACGCCTTGGCTATGCTTCACACGGCAGAGAGACGAGGCTCGGCAGTGCACTCGACGGCCAAGCAGAGGAGTTTCTGTTTTGCTTGCCAATGGCAGAAGGCCTTCTCGGCGTCTTGATGCAACTACGGTGGCGGCGAGCATAACACAAGCCGTTTGAAAGCAATTGGAAGTTTACAGCTTTGTAAGAAAGAAGTGATGTACGAATACGATATCTTCAGATTGTGCATGATCGATACCCTGATGCTGATTCCAGAAGTCCAGATACAGGCCATCGAATTGGCCTTATAACTGAGCCACAAGCATGGAGCAGACAGCTCTACTGCTCGTTTCTCTTCTCACTTCTGTTACATGTGTTTTAGTCCCCATCTAGAAGATCATTGCACCAACCAAACCTACCATAGCGGCAGCGAACAGTCGTGAGCCAACTAGATTCGATGCCGCATTCTCAGCCTCTGGCGTTGAAGAAGAACCTCCAGAGCCACTCCCAGATCCTCCAGATCCAGAAGTACCATTGCCATTGCCAGTCTCCGTTGCAGCAACAGTGAAGTCGTTGACGGGAGAACCGTCCTCTCGGTACACGAGGTAAATCTCACCGGAAGCATCCGCGGTCATGAAGAGTTGAGTACCGTCGGCATTCCATTCCAAGCCGACTGGCCTAAAACAGTCGTCCGGGCATCCACTCTCGTCTTCATTCGACATAATGTCAGTGTAGCCTTCAGTCGAATTCGGTGGGGCGCTTGGGAGGCCGGTCTGGGTATTGAAGGGAATAACGGAGAGTTTGTAGCCAGCTGGATTTTCACGGTTCCACGAACCACGGAATGTGATGAACGCAGTCGATGCTTCGGTGTTGAAGGCGAGATCCATTGGTGCCATGCTGCAAAAATCATTAATAAATACCTCGAATTTCGATGACGAAATGGAACCTACTGGGCAGTAAAGCTCAAGACTGGAGGAATGCTGTTCTCACGGCACCAGTCATCGTTGACAGAGTCGTTGAAGTTCGCTGCGAATTGCTGTCCGGTCTGGAGACCATCATAGTTGGGCACTACGGATGGATCCCAAGCAGGGTAGCAATCTGGGTAACCATAGTATCCTCCCAGATTAGGTGTCTCGGTGCCGTTGAGGAAGCCGTGGAAGTTCTAAAGAAGAAGTATCGGTTAGCATTGACCTCGTCAGAAGTTGTTATAGGGGTAGAAAAATCGTACCAACTCCTCAGCGGGGTTGTCCTCCACAATACGCTCCCCATCTCTCTCCAATTCATCAACACTGTTCTCGTTGCTGAAGATTCCTCCTGTAACCGGGTTCTGGCCCAGTCCAACCGAATTCCTCAAGCCATAGCCGACCAAAATTCCGTCAACAGCATAATCGTACACTCGGCTGGTGTCGCTGATGTTAAATGCTCGAACTGTGCTGTATCCTGACGTCGGATCACGAGCTGAGTCATCAACGTTGCCATCGCTGCCTTCGGCATGAGTTAGCTAACAGCAGAGGTAGAGAAACGTTGTAACGTACCCCACGAAACGAGCAAGTAGTCCGGGTTAAGAGGTGGGAGCAAAAGAGTCCTAGTAGCATGGGATCCATCTCCACCAAGATTGATAACCCGACGTGCCTCGCCAGAGACGGTACCAGTTTCCGGGTTGTAGTCCCATGCATATACGGCTTCTTGACTAGAAGCATAAAGGATATCATTCGATGGGGAGAGCTCCAGGCCGTGGTTGAGCTACAAAAATCGAGAACCTGTCAACATCTCATATTGCACTGGCCACAGTATTCGACAACTTACCGAAGTATTCGCAATAATCTGCTGCCTATCCGCAACAGTCAAACATGGAGCCTCGCCCTCAAGTGTCAATCTTGTAATTCCGACGCCTTGGTCCGCAACAAGCAAATGTCCATTGTTATCGCGCTTCAAAGATCTCGGCTTCTCCAGATCGTTGGCAATGATATGAGCTCTCCAGCCACTTGCGAGCGAAGGAGCAGGATACCCTGATGCGGAAATGGTGCTGCTACATTCTTGTTGCTGCGCAGATGCGAGCGTCGCGCACAAAGTGGCGAATGCCGTTGTGCGGGAAGTGAGGGATGTCTTCATCCTGCTAGATTTCGTTCCAAGTGCCAGTTGGATATCAGATCGAACAGGGATCCTTGTAAATCAACCAGGTTTACAATTCGTGAAGTGAAGTGAAGTGCAACGGAACAAAGAAAGTGCAGCCGGTCACACTCTTGACGCCGTCAAAGACCAAGGCCAAGCATTCCGTGTCTGTAGTGGCGATCTTTTCCCCACGGCAGAGCAGACGATTAGAAACCACCAGCACGCCTTCCTCTTTCTCGCGGCAAAAATTCACAGTAGGCCCGCGGGGCAGTCAAACCAAGAAGTCGAGACGCGTAGACACTAAACCGAGATCAGATAATCGAGTGTGCTTGGCTTGTGCCGCTCGCTGTGCAACTAAACTCTGTGCAACGTGTGTTGCATCTTGTAGGACGAGCTCGTCTGAGGTGGCGGGCGGGCAGCATTGGCAATGACATATGTGGACTTGGCTGTGCGAAGCTGTCCAGCCAAAGGCTCTTTTGCTCTTGACTCGGAATAATTGCCGTTCTGCAGGCTATGCATAAGGTATACAAGTGTGATTTGCAAGCTGCACAATGTCAGCCGAGGTTGGAGGTGAAATAATGTTGTTCGCGACACTGCTGCCAAGCTGCGCCTAGACTTCCAGTTGCGCAGGCACCAATATGTTCATATATGCTAGATTTTGTGCACACATCCGCCAGAGGACGTTTCCAGCGCATCATTCAGAAAAGAAATCCCCAGCGCCATGCCAGCCCGGCATTCAATGCAACTAGTACGCTCACGATGCTTGCAAACTCTCAATGATCATCAGCGCCCCCACCTCTAATCATGACGGCCTCTTGAAAACCTCGACACCCAATGTGGGAGTCTCTACCCATTTGCGCTCGGGTACGCCCTCCTTCAATCTTCTATCAAAGAAGCTACCATATTCTCCAACCACGATGGTCCACTCTGCCAATGCCCTGCCGGCATACTTTGCCCTCGCAATACTCGCACCACGAGGCTTTACAGGAAGACCCACTTGCGAAACCACATCTGAGCGCTCCTGAAGTAGCCGATGTGCTGGTCCAGGAAGCCTCGGAGGAAATAAGCGCATCGGCGGCAGAGGCTTGTTACTCGGATGGAATTCGAGCGAGAACTTGAAGCTCAAACTTCGGTGCTTCGGCTTCTCTGCGCATGCTTTTGGACTGGATTCTGTACTGTCCACAGCGGATGAAGCATCCTTTCCAGTGCGCTCAGGACTGGTATGGTGAGGCGAGTCTCGCAATGCAGGCGTCACTGACTTAGTTTTCGAAGCATTCTTCTTCGCACCGCCCCCGATCATCTTCTTCAAAGTACCCAGGAAACCCTTGCCGTTTGATTCTTGGTCAGAATCCATGTTCGATGAAGAGGAGTCAGGCCTTAAATCAAGATTTTCGAGCATTCCCGGTGCAGCTGCCGTACGCTTGGCCATCTTTATGTTGGCATCCTTGATGAGCCCGTCGAATGTGATAAGAGACCCTGCGGGGCTGATGATATTGTCGGTACGCATGATGAGCAGCCTTCGACCTGGAGCCGGGTGGCAAGGATAGCATTCTGGGCGCAAGCTGTTTTCCTGTTCGGCCTTGTCCCGTAGGTACGTGTAGTGCGACCAAGTATGCGTAAGGCGTTGCTGCAGCGTTTCGAGGATATCGAGCTCCAATGACGCTTCTTCGTCGTAACGGCCAAGACGCCAGCAAAGTAGACGCATGTAATATGCTCGTACCATTGGACACCAGTGATTGAACCTGCTCTCGAAGACATCCGGCTCTAGCAGGAGATCCATGCAAAGGTCTCGCTTGCGGTCCGGATGGCCAATGAGAACATTCCAAATGGTGAAGAGGAAAGCATACAGGCGAATCTCAGTCATCGTATTCTCGCTTTCGATCATCTTCTTGAACACAGCCTGCCAAAATTTGGAGTTGACCAGTGAGTCGGACGAGGATCGAAGGCTGGCGTAGCGCACTAAAAGCACGAGTGCTTCCTCGAGGAAGTCTAGCATGGTATAGCAAGCAGAGTGATCGAACATGGACGTTCCGCGAGCCGCTGCTTGCAGCAGATCATTGAATGACTGCGCGAATAGCTCTCTCGCAAGCGGGTGGTCCGCAGTCCGCTCGGAAAGAAAATCTCGGATTAGCATTATAAGCCGGTTCTCGGCCATTAGTCTTACAGCATTAGTTGGTGGTACAGGTAACGACGAAGCGTGGATGTCGGGGTCTCCAAGAACATCATCAAACGTTGGCGTGGGTGCGGCATTGAGATCTTGTTGCGCGTGGTTTGCATCGCGATGGATGGTCAGCTCGAGGTTGGCTAAGATTTGCGCATGGACTGGGACCATGCAAGGTGCGCAAATCCGCTCCAGCTTGGTAGTGTTTGAAGGCAGAAAGTCGACGGCAAGAATGTGGTAGTGTTTGGTGAAGACGTAGAAAAGGTCACTTTCGCGTCCGCTCCAGCGTTCGACCCAGTGGCCCCACCACTGTATATGGGCCGTACCGACCGGCAGCGGTGGAGGCGTACGCATCTTTCTCGAAAACTTCGCGAGCGAGTCAAAGCCCAGCTGCTGCAGAGCAGGAGGGAAGTTCGGCACAATCGTCGCAGAAACGTGCTCTGGAATGTGGTCGAATTTGCTGATGCCATTCTCCTGTAAAACGCGGCGCACATCGTCGATGGGCAGTTCCCAAAGTCGCACTAGAACATCAGCCATGCCAGGGACGAAGACGAATGCGTATGCGCAGGCTTTGCCGCAGAACGTGACCAGGCTCGCAGAAGCGTTCCGCAGTGACATCTTGTCGACAACGAAAGCCATCTGCGAAGTCAGGTTCGCAATGAAGTTGTTGCGAACGTTGTGATGTACCGAATCGGCCAGGAAGTCTGACGAGCTTGACGTTAGCGAAGTGTTGGAACGGCTACCGTTGCCCATTGAGGCCTTGACGCGTTCGTTGAGTGGACAGAATGGCGAAGGGGCGAGCCTCCACTCTGGTCTCTCCATGATGCCAGAGATGCCATCGAGAACGACAGGCCTGTCAGTTCCAGAGATTGACTGGTTGTTCTTGCCGGCGAGCATTTCAAGCAGGCCGGTCCACCATTTGTTGAAGATGCTAGCGCGGCGATCGAGATCTTCCGGGCGTAGCGTTTTGTTGGAGGGATGGCAAGAATATGTTCGCAGGAAAGGAATCAGAGTATTGCGGACAACATTCGCCTTGAGCGCGCTCGATTTGGATTCAAACTTGGAGAAGTCTGCATCGAGGGCCCGGAACTGCGTCCATAGCTCATCTTTCTTCTTATTGCTCGATAAGGGACTCATGTGATGCTTTTCAGAGGATACTGTTTTCGGTAAAGGCGATGATCGTTCACCCTTCATGGATGCCGTGAAGGCGCTGGGCAATCGGTCCGTCGAGAACGACTTTGGTAGTTGTGGCACAGCTGGAGCTTTTGCCAGTGAAGGAGGCAAGTTTTCTTGCTGATGGCCATCTTTGGTCGCTTGCGTCAACCCAGATGTACGCGCAGCTTTCTTCCGCAAAAGCGTTCCTTTCCTCGCCACTGCCCCTTCAAGCTTCGTCCCGGCCTTCTCATCACCTGAACTTAGTGAGTCTTGCCTCTCCTTCTTCGCTCTACTTTCCTTCGTTGATTTCGAGGTTTTCTTCCGGAGCTGGAATGACTTTCTCCGTCCCGCATCTGCCACCCGTGGCGTGACGTCGCCAGTGTCTTCCTTTTCCGATTCGGCAATGGGCTGCTCAACAATGCTGTCCACCTTTGTCGGCGAAGGAGATCGGGATGAAGGTGTGGAAGATGAGGAGGGATACCACGACTTCCCAGAGAAACGGCGAGAGAACGATTTGTTGAAGGAAGGACGTTGACTGGAAGAGGGGGTAGTCGCGGCAGTGGATGCGGTCTTCGTGGATTCTACACTCGCCCTAGACTCGCGAGCAGCTGAGTGTACGGTCGATATACTGCTGCGGACGCTTGACGTATCGCATGGCTGCCTTTGTCCCGTGCTCTTCCGTAGCTGCGCTGCGATATCGTTTGCACGCGGAAGAGCTGTGTGCCGTTCGCTGTCTTCAGGCGAGTTCCAGCCTGAATTGTCTTCTGGTGGGGAGGCTTCTGAAGGAGAAATGTCGACTGTGTCGTTGTCGGACTCGGCTGCGAGATCCTCTTTTGCCACGCCTTTGATCTCGAGGACGGCATGGCTGCTGTACTCGCCAGTTTTGGTATCTGGCAGATAGGTGTATGAGGCTGCTCGCGGCAGGGGCGGCGCATTGTTCGAATCCGGTGTCACATTCCCCATGTTCGAATTCCTGCCTGTCAAGGACGCACCGCGTGGCCGCCCATTGCCTCTTTGATGACCTGTCGCACCATGCTGTCCAACATCAGCGTTTGGCCTGCTGAAATTGACACGATCTGCTGCGGCCAAGGCCATGCTCGACTCCCAGTCGTGGTGCCCGCTCGGAGATGGAGCCGCGAGGTCGAGCGGTATTCTTTGCGGAAGAGAATGTGTTGTACGCTACGAGTCCATCTTGTACAGTATCAAGCGAGTGGCAGAGCTCCGACAGAGCTACAGAGTGGCAGGACAGAGAGTCGTCGGCGTGAAGCTGGAAGCAGAGCAATGCTCAGTGTGTCTCGTGGCTAGCACCCCTCGCCCTGTGAGCCGCGCTGCTGGGATCCTGTCGCAGCCGTTGGAGGCAAGTCGGCGCTGGGCAGTCGTGATGGTCTGACGCGTGGAGTCGCTGGGAGAAGCACAGCGGACCGGCCCTGTGCGACGTCGTCTGCGTCGGATGCGCGAGTGTGTCGATGAGGTGAGAGCGAATGGGGTCGGTTGAGCAGCGCGTGCGGTCGAGGAGAGGCAGGCGTGCGTGAAACATTGTCGGAACCATGGCCGGCTCCAGTGGCAGGGAAGACGAGGAGCAGTGTCGAAAAGAGGGACCGAGCGCCGAAAATAGCACAGGCATTGCATCAGAGCGCGAGGCTTGGGTTTTGCTTCCATCCGTCAGTACTGTACATACACCATTGCAGCACGGCGCAGCGCGGCGAGTGGTACGGCAGGAAGGGAAGAGCCTCGCGCGGCTCTCCTCCATCACGCCCGTCTTGCGCAGTTCGACGCCCGCCTGCACTCGTCCATCGACCTGCAAGCCCGCCAGCTCAACACTTGCACTTGCACTGAAGAATGCTGCGCGGCGGGTCCGACGATGGCGTGCATGATCTGCATCGGCAGCCTGCCTCCGAAGCCCTGCACCAATCCTGCCGTCACACACGCTCAATCCCTCTGGATCATCGCCCAAATTGCACGAGCGCCTATCCACGCATTTTCGCCCGTCCAAGCAGCAGGTCACGCTCAGGCCACGCCATCTATCGCTCCATCTATAACGGCGAACTTTCGATGAGAATGACCGGCGAGGACAGCCGCAAGATGCAGTCCGGTTGAGAAGACGCACGCGAGCATGGCCGCGTGTTTGGGTCAGATGCGATGCAGGACTGCAGACATGCAGCTCATCCGACCATGTTCCACCTGCAGACGATCCGGAGCAGACGCACACAGACACAGAGATAGTGGCGGGCCGATTTCTGCAAATGCTGTGCACCTCATTTGCCTGCGTCTCCCAGCGACTCACCACAGGAGAGTGCAATCTTCACAGCTCCACCACGACGAACATCTCCATGGAAAGCCGGATCGGCAGACTATACCGTCTCTGTGTCCGCTTATCTCTTGCCTCGGATCTCCCTCGCCTCCAAGCAGCAGGTCCTGAGGTGCAAGCGAGCTCGCATTGCCTTTCATTAGCAGCCTCCTGGTCTCGAGATGCAGCAATTCTTTGCAGAATCCTATCACCCTTGTAGCATATTTGAAGCGTGATGCAGCTGCGAACTCTGTGGATAATTACTGTCGTGCATCGCTGCCTGGAAGACGCCCACAAGCCGTGCTGTCTCGCTGCTGATTTCGTCGGCACCACAAGCCATCCTCCGGGAGAGGAACGAGCATCTACAACTTCTAGCGTGCAGCTTCTCGTATATCCTAACCATTGCAGGTCACGCGGGGCAGTTCGAAAATTCGCTACACATGTATGTGGACGCACTACCTGATGGCGGTGGTGATTGCCAAGACACCTCGACCACACTCCGACCTCACTAGACGAACCCTATACCACCGCAACGCTCGAACGATGACCGACTCTTTTGGCTAACAACTTTGACAAGACCATAGGAAAGTGTGCGATATACTGTGTTCAGTTGTGCACGGGGCGTCAGTTCGCACACCATCCCGACATAATGTTCACACGTCCATCGTGTCTGTAGCAAAAGACTGCAACTGCGTTCGCAAGCGACCGGAGCATCAGCTGAGATTTCCTATTTCGGATGGCGCACAGGCTCTTTTGGCTGCTTTTAGACGAAGCCTGAACTGAACGCCCGTCTCCCATTGGCTTGAGACGGCTCTGCCGACTTCTAGTCTTCAACATGGCTTGCATGGAACAACGCTATACAGAGACTACCACAACGATGGAAGCACGTGGCGGCCACGCGACGCGATACAATTCTCCAGACCAGTAGTTTTCCTCCTTCAAGGACCTCGCAATTCTTATGGGATATGAGATCAGCTTCACGCTGGATGAGCCTGCGATCAATGCTGATCTGGATATCCTTTTGGCCAGTGTAGCATCAAACATGCAACTTTTCGACCAGCTCTCTCAAGGGTTCAGGCGTTTGTGGCTTTCAGCCACAGTTATGGACGCCATGCGCTCGCTGCATAGTCCTCCACACGTGGTGGTTCTAGGAAAGGTGAGCCACGCTAGACCGTCAACGTTCATCGCACCACCGGGGTCGCCGCCGAATGCGCCATGGCCAGACCGATCGTGAGGCTTCATAAGAAGTTCACGCATTCTGTTCCAATTTTTGTGAACCTGTGCGAAGATTTCGATCCCGCTGATTACTATGCGGATACTCTCATTGTCTCTGCTCGCGGGAGCGGCTCTTGCGAACCCCGTAGCTGAACTCCAAGCTCGTCAGCTCGATCCGGCTCAATCATCATCATGTTCTGCGAGCCACACCGCTAGGTGTACAAGCACTTTGTTGGCATCGGCCAGAAATTTCTGCGCGGCACTCGGCTATGGAACTACTGTTGTCAGGACATCCACCAGCAGGACCACTACCTACAGGTTAGTTACCCAAGATCCCGAGTCGCTGCGGAACTGACATATTCGGCAGCACCATTCTACGAACAACGACCGTCACTCCGAGGACTGTTACTGTTACCGCTCCGACTCCTACCACTACTTCCACGGGCGTAGCAACTCGAATGATCACAGTTACGAGTACTGCTAGTTCGACTACTACCTTCTCGACAACTATCACGGATCTCGTCACTGAAGCTATAGCGGGTTGCCCTGTATACGTTCCATCTCAGACGCAACAGGATGCCGAGACATCGACCACTACTTCAACCACAACATCGACCTCATCAACAGTGCCCCCAGCTCGGGCCCTAAGCTGTCGATTGAGGTCCGATCTGCCGCAATCAGGTCTTACTTGCGGCGTGAAAGGAGCTTTTGCCGGCAGTACCAGACTCGTGTGGCAGGGCGATGTGAACGACGGCCAGACCCTTACCTCCATCGAGGCATGCGCATTGCGATGTCGCACTTGGGAAGACCAAAGGTTAGTCGGAGAGTCAGGACAAGCTGGTTGCAAATCGTTCTACTGGGGTCAAGACCGCATGTGTCAGCTGAACGTAGTCGGCACCAGTGATAGTGGCTTTGGACCGGATGCAGATTCCTGGTACAGCGGTAACGATCTGGGCTGTTATGAGTGTACTAGGGAAGGCGGCTCAACAACAACAACAACAACCACGGCCAGAACCACAACTTCGAGCTCGACCACTCGCACAACAACTATTGCAGTTTCCACGACGACCTCAACGACACGCGCGGTCACAACTTCAAGCACAACTTTGAGCTCGTCGTCACGTACAACGACAACTGCAAGCACGACAACTACAAGGGGGGCAAGCTGCTCATCCGGCAGTTCTTGTGGCCTTCCTGGAACAGTCACTGTCGGCCCCTCCAATAGTGCCTGGCAAATCGAACTGAGTGATGAAAGTTCACTTGCTGACCCTAATGGATGTGCCCTTGCATGTAAAGCATGGGAGAGAGATCAGAGGAGGGATAGTTCGGATCGTCCCGGTTGTAAATCATTCTACTGGCGGCGAGACGTGAGCTGTCATCTTTTCGCCTACGTGCTTGCCGAGACAGGCTTTACACCTAATACAGGTTCGCAGTTCCGTGGGGACGATTTGTCTTGCTATGGCTGTCCTGAGGTCGTCAGCCCATCAACCACAACTACAACCAGAACCACTACGACGAGCTCAACAACTCGCGCGTCGACAACATCAACCACAACTACAACCAGAACCACTACGACGAGCTCAACAACTCGCGCATCGACATCATCAACCTCGCGTCTACCAGCAGCAACAAGCTGTGCATCGAGATCTGACCTTCCCCAGCCGGGCCTTTCTTGCGGTATAGCTGGAACCGTCACTGTCGGCGAAAGCAACAGCGCATGGCAAGCCGAACACAGTGATGACAACACAGTCTTTGACGCCAAGTGGTGCGCTTTGTCTTGCCGCCAGTGGGAAGATAATCAGACTGTCGGAAGATCCGGTCGACCTGGCTGTAAATCGTTCTATTGGCGGAAGGACCAGCAATGTCATCTTTTTGCCTCCGTGCTTACTGGAACCGGCTTCACATCTAATGCAGGCTCTCCATTTAGTGGTTACGATTTGGCTTGCTATAATTGTGCCAGGGTTGGTAGCTCGACTACAACTACAACCAGAACCACCACAACAAGCTCAACCACTCGTACGACCACAATTGCGACCGCAGTCGCGGCCAACAAGGCTCGTCAAGCGGCCCCGAACAAACCGGCCTGTCTTATCGCCAACAATGCAGCACAGACGACTTCAGCATGCAGATGCGTCATTCCGAGCTCGACTGTCTCTGTGACGGCAACGACTGTATCGACCATCTCGGTTTCCAGGACCATTTGGAATACTATTAGTGTAAGTGCCTCTTTCTCCTTGGCTTTACGTTTTCAAAGCGATGATCGAATGCTGACGTGCGATAGGTCACCCCTACAACGACCGTTACTCCAGCCGCCTTCGTTACGAGAACCACCCGTACAACAACACTCACACGGACTCGCAGCATGGTCAGCT
The DNA here is from genome assembly GCA_005356885.1 of Cercospora cf. flagellaris. Taxonomy (NCBI): domain Eukaryota; kingdom Fungi; phylum Ascomycota; class Dothideomycetes; order Mycosphaerellales; family Mycosphaerellaceae; genus Cercospora; species Cercospora cf. flagellaris. The sequence continues at coordinate 416,103 of RJLU01000009.1, read as the reverse complement.
GGTCAAGCGTGACTGAGACCATGAGGACCGCATCGGTTGTAGCATACAGCCTTGCAGCAACACCCAGTGCTTTCTACATCGTCGACCAGGACATGGCAATCGCTGAGTGGCCTGCCGATGCAGACGAGATCTTCTACCACGTGCAATACGATTGGAATCCGGAAGATGATGAATATGCTCCAACAGTCTTCACCATCACAGGCGAGGATGAATTGCGAGTCGCGAATATGGCCAACTCAGACGGAGTAGCCGAAGGGTACCGTCTCGCTGGTGTTGGTGACGATGCTTCGGGATACCAGATTGTTGCCAACGACGTCGTGGAAGGAGGAGTGTTTCCTTCTTGCAAGATTGAAGTCACTGCCGATGGGCAATGTCCTCTGAGGTGCAACATTGGCGGCAATAACGTCAACACCAGAAACAACGACGGCCTCTGGGCATTGATGCCGGAAGGAACAGAAGATGGGTTCCAGAACTTTATCATGGCTGCAGAAGATGTGCAGCTCGATGGCGGAGATGGTGGAGGACAAATCGACATTGAGTGATTTGCCAGCGTATAGCATAGCGTATAGCGTACATCGTTCTCAAAATTTTGCTCCGAGAAGAGCATCCAGTCGAAATCTGTGTTCATAATCGAAGGCTTTCAGCAACCCTGTCAAGTGCGCTGCTGCTGCTAGCAACACCAGGACGTGGAAGATTTGATGCGAGCTGCCAAAAAGATCGAATTGACCTGGCTTCCATCGTTCGGGTACTCGGGCCTGTAAACCAAGTCAGTGACTGGAGTTAAGATGGGACAGTGGGAACCACTAACAGCATAGATCACAGCACCAGTGATGTACAACGCGCCCTGCAGAACAAGCCAGCTCAAACCAATCTGCCTCTGCATCTGCTCAAGCCCGTAAAGCTTCAATCCATGCAAAACGGGCACGATAGCAGAAAGACCCATCATGATAAACATGGTCGCTCGAAATGGTCTCCACTCCGAACTTCGGAATTTGGGATGCATGATCACAATGAAAATGCCTGCTCCTATCGTCGTGATCTAATCCCACATCATCGTTAGCAAACGCATCAAATATCGATGTTCTTCAACATTGCACTACTCACCATCGACCAATAAACCCTCCTCAACCCCTCCTCCCTCGCAAACCCATAATAAATACTCGGAATAAAACTCCCCCAAATCAAAAAAATTATCCCCATATAATCCAATCGATTCCCGAATTTCTGCACTGGAGCTGAATGGTTTGAAATGGTATGGAATGTGGCACTCATGCCTAAGCAGACTGTCGCTCCGAGGAAGAAACAAGCGAAGACGAGGACATCTTGTTGAGTGGCTTGTTGGAAACGTGGTTTGAGAGAGTGGTAGAGGAAGGTGCTGGAGAGGATTGCAAAGAGGGAGCCGAGGAGGTGGGTCCAGATGTTTATTGTTTCGTTGTGGAGGGAGAGGATGCTGTGGAGGGATTTGGAGTAGGAGTTTGAGGCGGGGCGGTAGTGGGAGGTTATGTAGTGGTTGTCTTGTTGCCAGGGTTCGAGTTGGGCCCAGGTGAGGGTTTTGGAGAGGGTTTGTTCTGTCTTTTTGGGGAGTGTCTCGGGTTCTTTGGAGGATGAGGGGTCCGTTGGTTTTGGTGTGGGTAAGGAAGGCATTTTGTCTTGGAGTCGAAGCAGAACGATGGGGGAGTCAAGAGTGAGTTCAACTCAGTGAAGATGGAGCGAGACCCTTCTATATCTATTGTATGCGCCTGCCGAGTTAGTTGACATGTGAAAGTGTCATGTTGAGATGGAAAGTGAGAGGGACGAGTCTTGGCAGTGACGAAAGCGAGAACGACGAGTTCCGACTTCCCTTCCTCTCTTCACTGACAACAATGCGACAGCAGCGAGGCCGGTGATCCACCATTTGTCCCGCTGCTTGGAAGCTCTACACGGCCGTATGAGACGTTTGTGGAGTCACATTTCAGCACAATCTGGATCCCGCCGCGATCAGATACACCAACAGCCGCATGTCCAACTACGCACGACCGCCTCCCAGACGAGGCGCGTCCGGAGCATGGAATCGGCTCAAGCATGGCGGACCTACCGACCCATTGGACGTGTATGGACTTCCCTCTAAGGGAGAGATGAGGTGCTTACCAATGACTTGACGCATCAGACTCTCATTGCTGACAAGTCATGGAGACTGCACGATTACAAGGCACAAGAAAGCTACTATGCCAAGATTGTCGAACGTTACATGAAGTTTTGTGCATTGTCTGGCGGCGGTGACGGGCTTGAGGCTGCCTTCGCATCCTTGTCCGTGCGGGAAAACAATCCGTTGGCCAACACTGGCAATGGGACCAGCAATAAAAGGCCGCCACTCACACCGCGACCCTCAGATACAGCTCGTCCCAACGACTTGCCAAATATACTACTCGCTATGCGAAGGCTTCGAGAGGGGATTCTTGGGTCACGCCGGACTGATCACTTTGCTCAACGCGCATACATGTTCATCATCCACGCTAGTATTTTGACCAAGTCATGGGAGTCTTACCTTCCGGCTCTACAGTACCTGCTTGGCACAATACACAAACACACCCCTCTTTCTCTGCCAGAAATGCAAGAGTTTTCTGGATATCATATCCTCGACTTGGCATGTCGTCAGGATGAGTTACTGGAAGCATTCGCAGCACGACTCAGGTTCAAGAATCGAGATCGAAGGATCGCCACTATCATCCATGCGCTTGTGCACGACGATTGGGTAAGATACTGGAGGACGAAGAGAGCTGTCGATGGGTATCAGCGAGCTATTATGGAATACGCAGTCGAACGCATGCGCTTGCACGCTTTGAAGTGCTTGGGTAGAGGGTACCTGAACGCCGATCGCGCCTTTGTCGAGCGTAGTGGCGACGAAGTATGGGAGGAGCTCGTGAAAAGTGGTGTGGGCTGGCAGCTGCAAGACAGCGGCAACGTGGTGATTCGGAAGCCTAAGCCGAAGTGAGGTCGATTCCAGCATTACTGTACAGAAGCGTGCACCTAGAGACACTTGAATTTATCACACGCTATCACTGGAAATACGGCCACCTCCAGCATCCGCCTCGCTTGGCAGCAGCATCAGGTTTTCTCGCCTCCTGGTTCACGACTTGACGCTGCTCCTCGGAGGGCACCACCATCGAGCGCAGCAGCAACTTTGGTACTTCAATAAAGACTGCCTGCCGACCATACTTCTTCTCCAGTCTTCGCACAGCCTGTTCGACAGATTCGCGACCGAGCTTCGTGTCGCGCTTCTCCGGCCTTGTGATATCCGTGATTCTTCTGTAGTCGGTCCTGTCGTCAAATGCCCGCCCCTTGATCGCCTTCTGCAAGATTTTACCAAACGTCAACCCCGAATCATCTTCAACCTCTACATCCGAAGAGATTTGGACTTTGCCAGGAATGGCAATCTTGAAGGCCACTTCAACAATGGTAGCCTTCGGACTGCAAATGTGCATATTCTCCCAGGATTGAGGTTCGCCTTGTAAGTATTGATTCAGTGAGTCGAGAAGATATGTCCGGACATTGACTCTTTCTCCTCCTCTGCCTAACACGCATCCGGCATGATATTCGTGATGCTTGTGATTGTGGGCTTCTTTGACGAGCGTCTTGTTGAGTTCGACGACTGTGAGTGGTAGGATTGAGGGCTGACCTACGTGTAATTCGGGCAGCTGGAATCGGTGATAAGGACCGATCATTCGCGTTACCCAAATTTGAGGCGGTACATCTGGGCTTCGCATGTATAGGATTTCTTGGAGTTGTTTGGAGGTCTTGACGATGTCTCTGAATTGATGGCTGACACTTTGTGCTTGTAGGACCTGGGACGGGGACAGGTAGGTGAAGATCAGTTCGAGGAGCTCGGCAGTGTTGAATACAGCTTGTCGTGCTGCATCGGTCACCATGAGACGCGTAATACGCGTTGATGTCGCGTGTTGCTGAGAGGTGTCCGGTCTTGCCTTCTTGTTCTTGGGTTGGTAGCCAAGGTTCCCTTCATCAGTCTGGCATCTACGCTTGCGGCTACCCATGTCGCAGGCGTCTTGTAGACGACATCCGCTGACCAGTGGCCGAGGCAAAAATTCTGAGGATGTGGGAAGAAGAGGGAAGATCCTCCGCGACGCGAGGTTTCATTAGATGTCGGGTTCTGCCCATGTCCTTGGAGCATATGGTTTGCAGGCTCTAGCGAAAGTCTAAGGTTGGTCAGGAGAACAAGAGTATTGGAACAATGAAAAGGGAAGGTACGACATTGTGAAGGCCAAATCTGCTAATAAGACACGTAATTTGCGTTGCACTCATCCGCGGCTAATGTGTCCGCATCTATTGTGTATCTCGTACTTCAAGCTTCGGTGGTCTTTGTCGAAACAGCTCGATTCGGTATACGGCAGCTGCTTGCCTGACTGGAGAGCTCCGTGCGCGCTCGTTGCTGTCGAAGAGTTCTCGAAGCGTAACTCAAATCATACAAGCATGGTCCTCTCGTCTACTCATCGTCCATGATTTGCAACACAAGTCCGTCCTTCAGCTCTTCCCACGGCAGCATGATTCGCGAGAGGCCAAATGAGACCTCCTTAGCCTGAACGCGAGCTTCTGGCCCCCAACGCCTCAAGATCTCTTTGTTCAGATCTCCGAATAGTCCATACCTGACATCCTTTGTGACTTCGACTCCATCTCTGCTAGACGTGAAGATATGAGTGCAGAAGAATGCAGTAGCGAAGGGATTCCTCGTAACAGCTTTGAAAATGTGCCCGATCGTCCATCCCTCGCGTCTGTATGGTGCTGTGATCCATGCACGGCAGGTGTACTCAGATCTTTCAGAGAACGCCCACTCGATATCGACTGTCACACCGGCGTAGGTCCGTCCGTGAAATGCATCTTTTCGAGCAGTGGGGCGTCGACTGCAGCTAGAATCTGTTGCAATCCCTTCAGCAGCTTCGGGCCGGCGTGCACTTCGGCACTAGTGAGTAAGATGTCGAGAATGTCGTGGGGGCGGTTGGGTTGGACCAATAGGGCGTTGACTGCGTTGGGCATCCATCGATTCTCATCGTCTTCCGTGTACCCTCTGATACCTTTCGGCAAATCGTATGTCTCCGAGACGAGTGTCAGGCGATGCGGACCTATCAGATGTGGGCCTGGATTTCCATGTTCCTGAACTCGCCAGATTTGGCCTTCATGGCGGAGTCGAACGAGGAGCTTCTCTTGAATTGCAACTATCCCATGTTAGCTAACGTTCGTACTACGCTGACTAAATTGGCGGACCTACCTGACGAAGCGATCACATTGCGGAAGAATTTGCAAATGCGCTGCGCTTTGATGATGTCGCAGACATCGAGATAGACGAGCACATTCTCCACGAGTTCGGCTGTATCAAAGACCGCATCTGAAGCGGGTGTTCCAGCTGTGAGCGCGACATCTTGCTGATCATGTCCTTCAACTACGCTGTGGGTCTGTGGGTTGTTAGCTGCAAGGCGCCCTTGATACTAGAATTCTTGACATACCACGGCGCTACACATAGCGCCGGTATCATCGAAGATGGAGACTTCGGCTTCGAGTGGTGACATCTTGAAACAATGCCAATTGTTACCATTGAGTGTGGTTGAGGTTGGATTCTTTGAGCACGAGTGGAGTGTCAAGCAGTGGATACTAGCATATGTGGTGAATGGTGGGTGCGCCAGCACGTGCTTCCTGATCCACTTTGGTGAATATTAGGAACATGTCAGCTGCTTCTCCCTTCACCAACTCCATTTTTCTTTGCTTGTCCTGTGTAGCTCGATGTCTGTCCATCGCTCGACTTCACAGACATGAAGCGCAAATACACTGAAGGTGGCCGTAATGGCACAGCAAAGGTACGTTCCGGTCGGTGGCAATGCAGCGCGATCCATCGTATGAGACAGTGGACTCGAGGACCTCGATGCTGATCTGTTGTGGCAGCCCAAGTGGGAGAAACGCGTGCTCCAGCGTGCGGACATGCAAAGGGCGACACCGCTGAGCAACCAGGAGGATGATTCGAGCGATACAGACTCGAATGCTTCGGCCGTGGATCTTTCGCGCCTATCCGATGCCGACTACAACGCTTTCAAGCTCAAACAGGCCAAGCGCACCAGAACGAATGCCGCGATTCAAGCCGTCATATCTACGGTGGAGTTGCTTGAAAATGTCTTTCTACACCTCAGACCACTCGATATCATGAACGCAACTCGAGTCTGCCCGCACTGGAACAAAGTGGTCGAAAGCTCGATTGCACTCAGACCGAAGCTTTTCCGTACGGTGTATACCTCTGGCGAAGTCGGGCGCACTGATAAAATGCCCAATTCGCTATTCAGACCAACAGTACCAGAAGGCTCGCGTTTCAAGCCAAGAGGTCCCGCTATGAAGGCAGCTATCGAAATGTACCTCAACGGGCAACGTAGCGCCATCCTAGACGACATGCACATTACGGTTGAGCCCGCTCAGAAGATGAAAATTTGCCTTCACTGGAAAGCTTTTGAGGTGATAATAGGATGTGCGTTGGTGTCTCTTCCTTTCAAGAAAGAGGGATGGACAGTCGGTGAGGCATTGCTTATGGCCATGTCAGAGGATCACTTGACGTCCTGGTGCGACCACTCTCGGCAGTACGGCGGGGGCGAGCAGGACAATCTGGTAGACTTGTTCGTGAGGCTTCAGCTAGGCGGTCGTGGGTGCGAGATCGAGTGCGAGGAGATCGAGTTCAGGCTGTAAACGCAAGATGGCGTAGAGGCAGCATTGAGATATGCGGTGGGTGGAGGGTCTCGCTGGAGCCGAGAGCAAGATGACACTGGAATTATTGATGCATGCTTGACCCGGATGCCGCTGCCAGCTGGAAAATGTTCTCCATTGACATTCGACGGTTCGTGGGATCATTTCGGGCATCAGCAAAGATGTGCTGATGCAGCAAGACCTTGTGGCTGCTTTAGGGCGCTTAGCATGGAGCGAAGTAGTGGGGTCCTTCTGAGTTCCATACTGTGCGGAGACGAATCTCTCATCTTTGGTGCTCGAGCATACGCTGCGTCATCTCTTACTCTGCGATGGCACGGAGAAGCCTCTCGTCATAAAGTCGGCATTCTTCCCATTGCTGTTATTTTGGTCCTTTGTCGAGAACAAACTCTTCACATTGTCGTTTTCCATCTTCCTTTTCTTCGCCTGCTCCTGCTCCTTCACGACCTTCGCGGCGATCGAAGCGGCAGATGAGTTGTTTATCCCATTGCTGCCGTTCATTTCGTCCTTGGACTTCCTCTCTCCTTTGCCTTCCGCTTTGCCGTCCCCGTTCTCGGTTTCATCCTTGCCTTTCTTCCTCTTTTTCCCTCCGCTGGCCTTCTTCAAGGAATGCGCCAGGCCCTTCTCTTGCAACGTCTTCACCCTCAGCGCTAACCTCGCAATATCTGTTGCAGCAGTGGGCAGAACTGGGATTATATCGTTACTTGCGTACTCGGTCTCGCAGGTCAAGCACTTCTCGCCCGAGACTTCCTTGATCGCGCTACCCGAGAAGGCATGTCCACAGGGAACCAGATAGGCGGCTTTCGACCCTGGGCCCAACTTATCGCCAGTCACTGGACACTTCCAGACTTCCTTTCTCACGCCATCATTCGTGGCGTCCGTGTCCACCTCAAACTTGACTTCTACAATGTCTTTTAGCGACTTGATCGCGCCTTGCGTAACGACGTCCGCGTCTTCCTTCCGCGCTCCCTCGACAAGATACTCCAGTATCGTTGATTTGTTGTACAGCTTTCCCGAGGAGTCCGACACAACGGGCTGCGCAAGAGGTTCGCGGGATATTGGATCCGTGGACCAGTGATACTCCTGCTGTTCGTGCTGTGCCTCTTTGACCTGCGCAGTGGTCTTATCCTTTGCCGCTTCTTTCACCAGTTCGCGACGCGTCGGAATACTGCCGCCATCGTTGCCCATGCTTGCAACGCGCCTGTTGAGTGTGCGTGTCAAGGTCAAGCTCAAAGTTGATGCCCATCACCGCGACTTGGAAGAAAGTTGAAGCGTCTTGGCACCTCGTCTCTCCACTTCACTTCACCAGCCCCAATTGGCAGTTGCTCATCCTACGCACACCCATCTCCACAGCCCACCTTTTTATTTACTCGACTCGTTTCTTCCTGTGCCAAGTCTCAAGACATGTGCCTCAGGAAGATCTACACTACCGCAAATGGCAAAGAATGCGAGGCTCAAGGAGGGAAGGATCCTGCATGCGCCTTCTCGGTTCGGCACCGAGCTGTTTTTACTTACAACTTCGCCTACAACGACCTCTTGGCGTCGCCCAGCAACAAGCCGTTTTCACACCTCCAGACCGTCCAATGTGACACAGCACGGTTACAGGTATGGTTAGACATCTATGTGGTGTCTTCACGAGGCATCTAAAAATTGCTCAGACTTCAAGGCGGCTCAAAAGGTTGAGACCTCCAGCAATGTCCTCGCACTACAGCAAGTTTAGAATGTCCTCGAACGCTATCGCTAAGCCTCGGGGGCGATGCGCTGCACAGCAGATCAGTGACAAACAAGGAAGGCCGGTGTAGCTGCTCTATACACGCACGCGTGCCCTGTGTTGTTGACTGTGTTCACTTCGCCACTCTACTTGATCCAAAGACGAGCTGGAGTTCTTTTATAAACACTCACCAATATGCGATGCTGAGACATGGAGTCCTCCCCCTTGATGCCGCAAGGCGCTGAACACGATTGCATTTCGCCTGCTACTAGCCAGAAAGAAGCACGCCTTTCGTCGAAACACATGGCAACTGAATCGATTCGAAGCACATCCGATGCCTTGTCTACTCGAGAAGGCGATAGGAAAAATTCTACAAAGGACGCCTGCAAGCTCCACCGGTTCCCACTTACGTTATGGTTGACAGTCACATACGCCATCCTGTCAATCTTCGCCTGGACGATCAACTGCACCCTCGTTCGCAAACCTCTCAACGCATCCCATTATGGTATGGCTGCCATGCTCAGCTATCGCGCCGCCACTGATAATCCACAGGATTGTACCTCAGAGATGGCGACGTGTACGGCTATCGCTACCCCTCTCACTCTATTTACACGTTCAACGAGCGAATTCTACAGGTTGCACGGGTCGTTCAAGCGATCGTTGCTGTGTCTACTGTACCTCTAACGTCTGCGGTCTGCTCTACTGCCGCCGTAACATTCATGCAACGAGAGCATCGAAATCACAAGTTATCATTGCGCAAGACGATGGTCCTCGCTGACAAGGGCTGGGCTGATTTTGAGGTTTATCTACACCTCTTACGCGGCAGACTAAGTTCCTACGGCTCGAGTCTGCTATACCTTGCGATTCTGCTCATTGTCTTAGGTAAGCTTGGACGGTATTCCGTTTTTACTTCGTGCTAAGATTTTGCGATAGGTGCCTCGCTCTCGCCACTGCAATCCGTCTTCTTGACTTCAAAGACTGTGCAAACTCCGGTCAGCCTGGCCTCTCTTGAGAAAATTACCGATCTCATCGATATTTTCGACGAAGCATCACTTTACAATCAACTTGCCCCTGCTGAATTACGGTCCGCTCTCACGTCTACAACAAGCACGGATCCCCAAACCAGGTTGTGGACTGCTGACGGAGCGTTAAATTGCACTGGCAGCGTTGCAAACAACAACACGGCATGTGCATTCGGTCAAGTCTCACTGGCGAACATGTCGCAACTTCATGATCCATTCATTGCTCAATTGCCCGCAGGTTTCAACACTGGTCTCGTGCGACAATTTATTCCTCGCATCAGCTCTTCGATCTCAAGAGAACGAATTTATGCGGCAGACTTTCCTGCTCATTGTGAGCGTTCGGACAGCTCATTCTTCGCCAACTACTCTTCTACATGGGGACGTGACTACGTCAATGGCATCCTAACCAACAAGTCTTGGAGCCTGGTGGCCTGTATGCCCACCGACCAGAGCAAATCTTTGTGGAACAGGACACGAAACAAACAAACCATCTCTGAAACGATATACCTCAATTTTACTGCTTTCAGTCCCGATCAGTTTAGAAAGGCGTGGTCGGTGGATCAGTGGAGCGGCCACTTTAGAATAACCGTCAATACGACCACTGGATACTTTGAACTGCCAAATCTCATGAATGGCAGGCTACCAGGTCCCCTTCTAGACACTGGTCCCGAACTTCACTGTGGTCGTGACTGTGTCCTCCAGAGCGACTTGAAAGGCGAGGGAATCTAGTGAGTAAACTCTGCAAATGGCAAAAGTCGCAAGCTGACGATTCGAGTGACAAAAATAACACTCTATTCCGAAGAGACGAAGTTCAAGGATCGAACGGGACCTTCGTGGTAGATGACAATTCATTCGCTTTGTTTGATGTGAAGAACAAAGGGCCTCTGCTCACGATCGCCATAGCTCTATTCGGTACAGGCTCCTGGATTGCAGACCGGGCACAACATCCCGAATTCTATGTGAATCCGAACGTTGCGTCCCGAGCTCCTTCATGCACCGAAAGAGTCCCATTCGCAGGGCTTCTGGCCTCCATCAGAGATGACTTCTACTCTTCCTCTACCCCGTCTGACTATGACAACATGGTCGGATGCGTATCTAACAACAACATGTATGCCAGCTACTTGCACGAGAGCATATGGGAATACGTGCAAATGTACATTGGTCCTAGAACCGGTAAAGACGATCGTGGTCCCACATACGAGGCAAAATTGGACAACGCATGGGAAGCGGCTGCTTTCTTGGCAAACGAGCGCTGGTTGAAGTCTGCACAACGTGCTACATTGACTGTCAACTACGATCCCGGAGCTCCAATCCAGATTCCACACATCTCGACAGCAGGCATGATTTTTATCTCTGTGCTCTTAAGCATATACCTGGTGTCTCTACTTGCCATGGCGGTGTACGGCAACTGGAACTCACATTGGACCAGTCGCCTTGATGCATTCACCATGATGCAGATAGGTGCTGCTATCTCGGAGCATCTACCACTACAGCTGGCGAATAATACCCACATAATACGGATACTCGATGAGGTTCCTGGCTGGGTTGGTGATAGCTCAGAGCAACCAGAGGATGACACTGCCGTGGGCAAGGTCGGACTCGGTGCGAGCGGCACTCTGCGGGCGGGAAAACGATACAAATGCTACACCAGTAATGACTAACGGGCACAAAAGTAAGCGTACACATGATTTGATGATCGCAAAGTAGAATAAACAATAATACGTCTCTATTCGCATCCGGCATGCAGATGGCAAGAGTGTATCCATCACACTGAGAACTCGACAAGTATCATGTCCGACGGACCATAACATGAACCTCTTGTAGCCGTACCCTTCTAGGGCTGCGTGCTTCCAGCATATTGATGGAAGCGGCCAAAGGCGGAAGCTGTGTAGAGATATAGTGGTAAGGTTCAAGGAAAAATTGCCAAGTCCGCAGAGTAACTTGGCACGTAAGGGAGGGCACTAAACTATAGACAGGCACTGCAAATGGCTCACCTATAACGATGTAGGATCTCGTTACTTGCGCCTTGGAAGATGACCACTTCGAGCCACGGGCCCTGGGAGCGGGCTGGGTCAGTTCGTAATGCGAACCATTCCTGTGAGAGATACAGAAATCCCGTCCGCTCGAGTCCGACAGTACATAAGTTCCATCAGGTTCTCGATTTTCCTGTTTCCTTTCGCTTCACTTTCAGCAGCATCTTCAAGTGACAAAAACTCTCACTGACCAAGACGAATATTTCTCCGAAGTCATATAGCCTTCTCAGCTCACCAGGTGCGTTACATCAAGAACGCTGCCTTGAGCAACCATCTGAGACACAGCTAACGTTAGTGAAAGACACCTCCGCAAATAGCCCTTTTCTCCGACCAGGCAAGGACTTCGCTGCTCATCGGCCTCCCCAAGAAGCATACAAGCAAAGTAAAGAACCGTCCGAGACACGACGTGAAGATGGTTGTCCTCCGCTCTCTTCTGATTACGCCACTGGCCCTGGCACCAATGGTCCTGGGTCATCCTGCACCGCCACCCCGGCCAACCGGAGATCTCAAGGTGAAGACCTCCACTTCCAGCGGTGTCTCTGTTCATCACTTCCCCACGTACAGTCTCTCTGCCGCTCCGGCCAACGCCACGGCCACGCATAAGAATACGACCACGGCGGATCTCATTGCGGAGAACAAGAAGGAGTGGGAAAAGGCGCGAAGAGACGCAGAGTCGCTAATCGATGAGATTGCTGAGAGTAACGACAAGGAGCTGGACGAGCTGTTGGGCGACCTGGGAGAGATTGAGGGGGATAGGGGAAAGGAGCGGGACGAGCTCTGAAGGACCTGGCGGAGCACGAGCATCAGTTTAACAAGGATCAGGATGACCTGGAAGCTATGGCGTTGCAGTGGGCGCAGGAGAGGCAGGAGGAGGATGACCATATCCAGGAATTCAAAGCAATAAATAAGAAGGAGAGTGATGAGGCGTGGCATAACCTGGAGAAGATCAACGAAAAGTATGAGCGGAAGATCAAGAAGCTGGAAGAGCAGACATAGAGGGAAAGCTGAAGAACTAAAGCTCGCTCGTGGCCATTCGGCGCCGAGCACAAGGGAATTGGCGTTTAGTTTTCATGTGGCTTTTATTGTTGGGTAGTCGCTCAATGTCTTGAACGCTGAAGTTTGGAGATCCTTCTGCGCCGTCGTCAGAATCTCCGAAAGGATCGACGACTGCCAGTCCACTGAGACCTCGCAAGTGCTCGTTCCTGATCAATGAGCCACAAGCGCTGGCAGCGAGCTATCGGGCAAATTGTGCCTTTCAAGTGCCCGTGCGCCGCGTACGGCAAGGCGTCCGTCTGATCACGGGGACTGTTCGTTGCGACGGCTCTAGACGTACAGATCTGATTTGTAGCACCCTTGTGCGCGAGCATGTTGCTCGCTCCGTTTTCGTATTCTCCTTTTCAACGCCATAACACCTTCGCTGGAATACTATAACACATTTTCCTCCTTTCGCTAGTCTCATATCGTGCCTTTATCGTCGATCCTTGACAACGTCGCGCTCCGCCGGATTGTATCTGCGCGGTACGCATTCAGTTATTGTCCTATGCCGCTCGTTCTTTGTCTGTACATACCGCAACAGCTTCTCGATCAGATCGACGTGTGTGAGCATCATACGTCTGCAACAGTATCTGTTGAGGCCGAGTTGGTCCATCGCGTCGCCGTCAGATACCGTGTCGCCGTTCTCTTGGACTGTGCCAATGAGCTCGACGTAGCGCTCGTAGAGGTCTGCAATGACCTGGGAACAATAACACGTTAGCGCTGCACGTTCTAGATTGAGGACCGAATGCGTCGCACCTTGCCGCAGGAGAAGCAGCGAATTGGGATAATCATGTCGACGGTGGTGGAAGCGATGCAAAGGACGGCGTGGTGGCTGTCGCGAAGATTGAAGTCGTGTCGCGAGAAGTTCAAAGCCGATAAGACCGGCGGAGTGCACGGACCCTCGAACTTTTTCGAGGTTCAGAAAGCTAGTTCGGGCACACGAGCAAATGCGTCGACCTGCCTCTGATTTTTGTCATTCACTTCGCTCTCCACGTGCTCCCGTCGCGTCGGAACAATGGCCAGAGATACCGAGAGGAAGAGGAAGCTGGAGCAGCAGCAGGCGGACAATGCGACGGCGAAGCGGGTCAAGTCGTCCACGAAGACCGACGTGAAGGCAAATGGCACCTCGAACGGCAGTCCTCAGGTGGTCGTACCAAGGCAGAACGGTCTTTCGACTCCATCCCAGCACTTAGACTCGCCAAAGTCAGGCAAAAAAGAGAATATCGGTGTTGCAAATGGAGGCAACGTTGGAAAGCCTTCGATCAAAACCGAAATACAAGCAATACCGACGTCAAAAAAGGCCAAGAAGAGAAGAACTTCTCAAAATGGCACTGCGGCCGCTGCATCGCCATTCGCAGCACCACCTACAACTAAAGATGGGCACGTAGATGTGTCTATGGGAGAGATCGAGGCAGCTACGGTGAAACCTCAAAAGAGCAAGAAGCAGAAACAGCAGATCAAGGACGTGGTTGTGCAGGATGTAGAGGCAGGCGCGGAACAGCGAAGCGAAAATGGCACTGTGCTATCGATCAAGGACAAGCGACAGCGCGCCATTGAGAAAAAGGCGAGACGGAACGCCGATCGCGAGATCAAGGCAGGCTTCAGAGAGGATGAGGAGCTCACAGCACCGAACGAACATGGTTGGTGGTTGTCTCAACCGAGCGCCGGACGGTACCTGGCTCATGACCCAATCTTCGTTGTGGACGAGAACGGCGACGAATGTTTGATCGCGGCCACGATCCGTGAAGTCCAGCTACTGCACCTGGATAGCTCGCTCATTTCGCGGACACATGCAGTGCCCGATGGCAGGTCTATCCTTGCGTATACTTTGAGCGCCGACTACCCCGATCATATAGAGATTGCATATGACAACGGCAGCAAAGTGCAGTGGAACTGGACGACAGGGTCGATCATCAAAGGAAGCTTTCCAGGCAATGAGACCACCATTGCCGCAACTACTGCTGCTCGTGGAGATGGACGCTTAGAGGTATACTGCATCGCCCAGACTCAAGGCATGTACACTATTGTTGGAGAACGAAAGTCGTTGTACTCAACGTACCGACGTCTGACGAGCATACACGTTCTTGAAGGTGGCGCCTACATCATCTGTCTGGGTACGACTGCAATGCTGCTGGGAAAGAGGAAAGACGGCACTCAAACTGCCGAATACATCTGGATCGAGATGCCGACGACTGTGCCTTTCCAGTGTCTTGATGCGAGACTTGTGGCACCAGCTACAGGCAAGGCTAACTCACCTGCCAAAGATCAGAAGAAGCCTATCCCTGATCTCGCACTTGCAGTGGGCAATGCGGATGGCCAAATACACTTCTACTCCAGCCTCCTATCTCTATTTGCAAAGCCCTCGCAGGCGATTCTCCCCACGCCTCGGATCCTGCACTGGCACCGCGAGGCTGTTTCAACAGTCAAATTCTCGAGAGATGGCAACTATCTCATCTCAGGTGGCAGGGAGTCCGTGCTTGTGATCTGGCAGCTGGAGACTGGACACAAGCAATTCTTGCCCCATCTCACAGCAGAGATTGAACGTGTTGTCGTCTCGCCGAGTGGTACACAATATGCTCTGCAGATGGGCGATAACTCCATCATGGTCTTGAGCACCACTGAGTTGAAGCCCGTCGCCAACTTTGCTGGTCTTCAATTACCGGTACTGACAGAACAACTCGACCGAGAAGACATGGCGCTGCCAGCTGCGACGGTCGCACTGCATCCCAGCGATCCGAAGCAACTGCTCTTGACAGTGCCAGCAACACAGCCGAAGCACACCCGAGATGTCACAACTCGACCTTTCCTGCAAAGTTTTGACATTCAGAATTCCCGACACATTAGCCGACAAGCACTTTCGCGCAACAACGTGACCGACTTCAATCGTGGGCCTGAAAACACTCCTATCATCCCACCAGATGTCAATCTGCTCGCTGTAAGTGCAGATGGAGAATGGCTGGCAACAGTTGACGAGTGGTTTCCGCCAGCCACGGACCTCGAGCATGCGGTCGCACGCACGGCTGGCCTGGACGCCATCGATCTTGAGAACATCCAGGAGGAGCAGCTGAAACGACGAGAAGTCTACCTCAAATTCTGGAAGTGGGACGAGGTGCAATCCATGTGGACACTGAGCACCAGAGCCGATACTCCGCACGCGCGATCCTCTGATGCCGACCTTGGCTCTGGTGCAGGCCGTGTCCTGCAGCTCAAGTCCGATCCGGCCTCGAACGGTTTCGCAACTATTGGAGAGGACGGCGAGGTAATGATCTGGAAGCCAAAGACCAAGTTCCGCCACGGCGTTCCTCTGAAAGAGCCGAACGGCAACGATCTAGTCGAATGGACATGCCGAAGAACGATCAAGCTTCCAATTGCAGCTGACAGTGAAGAACGTGCCGACTCGCCAATGAACGGTGACCACGATAAGTCGTTGGCTGCAATTGACGCCAGCCTCGCATTCTCCCCTGATGGCTCGATGCTTGCATGCTCTACGACCACCTTAAGTGAGACTGTGCAGCCCCTGGTACATTTTGTCAACCCGGACACTGGTACTGTCATCTCTACAAATGCCGGCATCATCCCTGCCGATGAAGATGTTTTGGACTTCGGCTTCTTGGATCGGTATCTCATCGTACTCAGTCTAGGACACATTCGTGTATGGAACCTTGTCGACGACAACGTCCACTACACGATTACACTCCCTGGCGCACTTGGAGAGCAAGAGACCGCGAAGCTGGCTGTGAACGAAACCGATCAAACATTTGCGGTAGCTTCGATCAACATCACGTCTATGGAGTTGGATGAGTCCATTCCCCAGATCGCAGTTTACACGCCCAAGAATCCAGACGCTTTGTTCGAAGCCGACCTCGAATCAACTCCAGTGGCAATTCTGGCCGGCAAAGACACCAGAGGCTACACGGTCATTTTCGAAGACGGCACAATCCGCTCTGTGACCAGCACTCAACAAGCTACCCGCAACCGAAGGTCTTCTTCCGCTGCGCCTGAAGCGCTCGAAACGGTGGAGGAAGTGAGACCAACCGAGGATGCAGAGACCGCATCGTCTTCTGCGCTTGCACTTCTTAGTACAAATGCTGCGGAACAAGATCAAGAAATGTCCGATAGTCTAGCTCCGCTCCTGTTGACCGAAGCTGGCGAGGATGATCGCCCAGTTGTCAGACCTGAGCAGCTGTCTAGTATATTTGATGTAGGCGGTGGGAAAGGTGGCGTTGTAGCTATGCCACCTGTGAGAGACATGTTCAGAGACGTCGTGGGACTGTTTGCAAGGAAGCCGAGAGCGAGGGTAACGGAGGATGTAGAAATGGCCATGTAAAATCATCCGAATGTAGAAAGGATTCATTAACATGTGGATATGCACATTTCTGTGCCATTTGCAATCACTTCTCTGTGGGCGCATTCTGCCTCGTCGATCTATACGCTTCAACGCGACTCTTCCTCCTGATTTTATTGGACGATTGTGTTTAGCAGAAGTGACAGGATAAATATATGCTCATGAACATCGCTATATATACCAGAACAGTCATAAAATGCACATCAATTTCTCCTTCAAAATCTTACAACTTCGCCCCCTGCTTCCACACCGGTCCCACCAACGCATCATACGCATTCAAGCTCAGCGTATCGCCCGGCACGCCCGTAACGTGCATCCCCAACCCCCTCGTATCAATCATATCCGGCGTCAGCTCATCCACAGACGTCGCGCCAATCAACCTCATATTCATCTCCATCTCATCCTTCAACAACTGCATCGCACGATCTACACCAGGTAATCCATAAGCCGACATAGCAAACAAGAATGGCCTTCCGATTCCCACGCCTGTAGCTCCCAAGCAAAGCGCTTTGATGATATCTGTTGCGCGACGAATTCCACCATCGATGAAAATTTCGATTTTGTTTTCTAGACCTAGACGGCGGAGTTCGGGCATGACTTCAGCTAGGACTTCGATTCCTGAACGAGCGAAATCTAATTGACGGCCGCCGTGGTTTGAGAGGACGACACCTTGGACTCCGACGCTGATGGCGCGGATGACGTCTTCGACGCGTTGGACACCCTTGAGGATGATGGGCATTTTGGTCACGGAGAGGAACCAGGGAATGTCTTCCCAGCAAAGCGCGGGATCGATGAAGGAGGAGATGGCTCGTGCGGCGCCTTGCGAGCGGTCGACGTTGTCGCCGGATGTATTTTGTACATTGGAGCCAGTATCGGAGAATTTGGATCGCATGTCCTTTTCTCTGCGGCCAAGTTGTGGAGCGTCGACTGTGATGAAGAGGCCTTTGCAGCCGCGCTTTTCGGCGTGTTGGATGATGCGTTTTGTGATTTCGCGGTCCTTGTTGACGTAGAGTTGGAGCCATTGCACTTGGTCGTCTTGTCGGGCGTCGACGATCTCGTCGAAAGAGCAGGAGGCTAGAGTAGGGATCATTTGAATGACGTTGTGTTTGTGGGCGCCTCGTGTGAGGACGACTTCGCCTTCGGGGTTGCCCAGTTTGCCTAGAGCGGTGGCGGTCACGTAGAAGGGAATGGAGACCTTAGTGCCGAGCATGGTGGTGGAGAGATCGATCTTCTCGACGTTGCGAAGTATTCGAGGTCGGAACCAGATCTTGTGGAAGGCTGAGTGATTTTCTCGCATGGTCTGGGAGACATTCTGTTAGCTTTGGCGCATATGCAGAACAATCCAGTTGTACTCACAATCTCGTCGTCTGCGCCGCTGGAGTAATATGCCCATGCTGTCTTCTTCATCACTCTCCTCGCCACCGCTTCGAAGTCCATCAAGTTGTAACATTGCTCCAGAATTGGCATGTGCTTGATACGTTCTTGTCGCTCAATCTCTTCTGGATCTTCCTCTTTCTCTTCTTGTTCTACTGTTGACATATCCACCTCTCCCAAATGCTTGCTCTTGTCGAGGAACTTGTCGAGGGTGTCGGGAGGGTGGATAGGCTCGTACTCTTCGGTGGCGTCCTTGCCAGCATACTTGAGAATGATCTTTGGCCCACCAGGATGCTCAGGCAGGACTAACGAAGAGTTAGCACAAATCAACACTAATACCTCTCCCATGTTACGCACACTCTGTGACATCGTATGCCTTGCCGTGTACGATGACCCAACATGACTCTCGGCTGTTGTGCTTTGCGATCTCTGCGCCTGAGAGCTGCTTGCTCTGTGTGTTGTTGCTATCGCGATTCATTTTGTCTATGCTGTGATCCAATTATGCAAAGTGTAATGTACAGGAATGCTGACAGAGGGATGGGGAAGGAAGAACAGTCGTAGAAGAAAGCACAGCTCGATACAATTAACCCGATCCTGGACTGGCGATCACTGGACTCTTGAGCGGCTCTCGTCAATGGCGTAGATGCACAGTCCAGCCTCATGTCTCGTTGCCGACGGCGGCAGGTCTGCCTTTCCACTGCACCGAGAGTGTGGAGAAGTGAGGCAGGCTCAGCGAATAGCAAAGCACGGATTACACTCCTCGTCTCGATATCTCCGCAATACCCGCCGAGCATCGGTATGCCAAGGGTCAACCACATGGCTTCGCCGCACGCTGAATGCGCAGAGGGCTCCGCAATACCCGTTTCGTCGTTGCGGCAGTGGGCAGCGAGGGCTGTAGAATTGAAGCTTGGATACTATCCCAGTGACGGCTTGTGCGGAACGGCATTTGACATTGCAGAGTGCTTCCGAATATTTGCAATTCACGTTGTGGCTTGGCAGCGTGATACGACCGCGAGACGATGCAGTTGGAAGCGAATCGTGCTGCTTGCTCACTGCTATGACAACTGGGAAAGATGGGAAAGTGCCTGGCGACAGGAAAGCGCAGTGCTCTTTAGCCAAATGTATTTTAAATGCGCGCCGTGGGGTGTCAGGCGATACTGTTTGCAATATCTGAGCTTGGTTGCAGACTCGTTGAATCCCTACGCAACTTCCAGGACCATGGCGTGATAAGATCGGTGCCAGCGTGTTCAAGCCCCTTTCTGCTCCGTGAGGTTGTTCTTGCTGCATCCACGGCGTTCTTCGCCCCCTCTGTTCTGGGCAGCGTCGTGTCGCTGGCTGCCAACCTTGGATAGGCCTCGTTCTAGGATTATGAGAGTCTCCCATGCCGAGTACAGGTAATGGCACTCAGGCGCCGCACGAGTTCAGTATCAGCCGCTTGGAAGCACGCTTGCCGTGCTAAGCCATAATGTGGCGGCCTCTACATCGTCCGATGTCCAGGAATGCAGTATGCTTATGCTGCAACCCACAACAACACTCTTTCTAATAGGTCCAAGCCAACTCTTGCCTTCCTTCAGCCCGTTCTCTTTTTGCCGGATACTTTGGTGAAGCCATCATCATCAACTTCAGGAATAGGCTTCTCCTTGGGCACCTTTGGCGCGCTGACCAGAGCTGGTGCTTCGTCCATATCTTCATCATCGTCGAATCCTTCAAATTCCTCTTCGTCTGCATCCTGGTTCACCTCTTGTACGACGACCTTGTCCGTCTTCATGTTTCCCCGATTCTTCCACCTTTGTTCAACCTCTACTGCAGCCTGCAAACTCCTTGTCTCCATCATGCGACTCCGTACCTTGAGAATGTCCCCGGCGACTACGACCTCACTCTCGTCTTCGACATTGCACTCAAACTCATCGCCCATGATTTGAAGGAGGAAGAGCTCCAAATCCTCTTGGTCGGTCTCGGGACGAGTAGTCAGGAGGTCAGAGACAGCTCCTGCGAACCAGTCGCGCTTGTCTGCTGAGTCGGGTCCACCCCAGGCATTCTGCACGGCGATATGGAGGGGTTGCCAGAGGGAGAGAAGGTACCAGATCGAGTTATCGAAGGCCGTCTGGAGCTGTTCGACAGTGGCCGGGCCTGATGCGACAGCTTGAGTTCCAGACGAAGCAGGTAGCGAGGTCATGTTGGCAGGGTGTATGTATGGTGTGTGAAGTCGACTTGATCGTTGATGGTGGCACATTTTTTGGTCGGAGATATCGCAGCTAGACGCCGACATCTCTTGGCATGGGCAGGCCTGCTCGGAAGGGCGGGAGCAACAGCAAGGATGAGAGAAGAAGCTGGGGAAGGCGGAATCGTCAGCCGGGTTTGCATTGTTCGCCGGCCTCGATGACGAAGTTGGTGAAACGCAGCACAATGTTTTGCGACGTCTCTGTATCGCAGTCGGGCGTGGGCGCGCGCAGCTGGAACATTTGTTCTCGAAGCACCAAATGACGCAGGGGCACCGTCGACGCGAAACCCTCTCTCCTTTTGCCGCGACACCACCGCGCCGGCCAGAGCTCTGATGAGCGTTGACCCGTCGCTCACTCGCACCACCCCTCCGCTGGTCATGTCTGCGACTAATTTGTTCCTGTTCCTCACCCGATAATCCTGCCTTTTACACACCGTCCTTACCTGGTACCTGCACTGTTTCCGGACCTCTCCACCTCGTCTCGTCGAATGCACTGCTAGGGCCATCGCGAGCGGCCTGGTTGGATCCCCGGATACGAGGCTGATCGTCATCAACGGAACAAAACAACATGTACTGAGACCTGCTATCAGTCCCCTTACCTCCCTGCCAGCTGTTGCGACTGAGGTGACCAAGAGAGACGGGTGGTGGATGCAGAAGCAGGTTCACATCAACGCGGAGGAGCTCATCCAACATGCCTTTTAGCACCTTCGGTGTCGCGACAGCAGTGACTCCGTCCGTCATTGAGACCTACTTCTCCCATTACTTGAATCGAAAGCCGCTCAAGCAGAAACCGACTGCCCACATCTCCTACCACGAAGGCCTAAAATTAATTCGCCAATTCCTCGACTATAGCTCCAAGCACACTGTCGAAGAGCTCCAGGCTTTTACCGCGCAATGGGTACCGGTACCAACATGGGTTCGAACGCAGGACGTGGAGGTTCCGCCACAGTTCCTCAAGCGATCTGCCAACCTGCTGCGTAAACAATTGGGCAGCGATGGCATGGAACAGGTGGGTGGTGAAAAGTGGTGGCAATGGAGGAAGCCGGACACCCCGCTGCACGCAGAGTGGATTGAAATGAAGAAGGACCACCAAGAGCGAAAACGAGAACGAAAGCAGTGCGACCGAGTAATCCTGTACATTCATGGAGGCGCATACTACTTTGGCTCGGTCGATGAGCACCGCTACCAAATGCAACGACATGCTCGAAAGCTGAAGGCGCGTGTGCTTGCTCCTCGCTACAGGCTGGCACCGCAATTTCCCTTCCCTTGCGGACTTCACGACTGCATTGCAACGTACTTCTATCTGCTCGAGCACTTTGACCCTAGTCAGGTGTTGTTTGCAGGCGATAGCGCAGGAGGTGGTATGGTTTTGAGCATGCTGGTCACACTTCGAGATCAAGGTTGCCCATTACCAGCAGGCACGATCCTCTTGTCGCCTTGGGTAGATTTGACCCATTCTTTTCCGTCGGTTGCTGGCGAGGGACTGGGCGATTATATTCCTCCTCACGGGTTCCATCACAAGCCGTCCATGGCATGGCCACCGCCTCCAACCACAGATGATGCGCCTAAGAAGAAACGACCTGAGCGAACATTCACACAACCCGTGGAACAGCCATTCGACGTCGTCGAGCTACCAGCTTCCTATGGTACAGGAATGGCTTCCAAACAGAGTCGTGATAATCTTCGAGGAGACGCACAGTCACAAGACGGCTTGGAGGGAGGCAAGGAAACCAAAGAGTACAATCAAATTCCAGGAATGGGCCCGCGATTGGAAATCGCAATTGGTGACAAGCTGGTCATCATTCGCGAACAGTTTCAGATGTATGCGAAGAACGACCTCCTAGCACACCCGTTGGTTTCACCAGTGCAGCAGCCATCGTTAGGTGGCCTGCCGCCCATGTTGATTCAGGTCGGCGGAGCAGAGTTGTTACGTGATGAGCAGATCTATCTGGCGCACAAGGCTGCCAATCCGAGACAATATCCTCCCGGCGAAGCCGTCATGGAACAATACGATCCAGAGCGCACGATCTTGAACCAGTACCCGGGCACCGATGTTCAATTGCAAGTGTGGGAAGATCTGTGTCACGTACCGCACACACTGTCGTTCACACGACCAGCCAAGTACATGTATCGATCCGTCGCTCAATTCGGAGCCTGGGCGCTTGCACGGGCACAACACAAATCGATCGAGATTCTGGACGATGATGCGATTTCCATCATTAGTGACAGAGAGGATCCGAATGAGTATGGAAAAGGTAGCCATGAGTCCTTCGGGAGCATTGGAGAGGAAGGTGTCACGTCTACGCAGTTCAAATTGACTTCAATAGGTGCAATTGGCAAAGCAGGAGACGACCTTCCGCCCTTCAAAGACCACATGATTCGACAGCGGGTCAACAGGCACGGCATCATCTTCCCTCTGCCCCGCGTAGCCGACATAGCCTGCCTGAATCTCGATCGCAACACGATTGGAGCTATCAAAACCGGGCCAGTGCATAAATGGCTGATGAAGCGCGGGGAGAACGATGTGAAGTTTGCGAATGATTACAAAAAGCTCCAGAAGAAGAAGCTTAAAGAGGCCAAGGACTACGATCAGCCGGAACCCGGTGAAAATCCTCCTGCCGCGGCTTTAATCAATCGCAAGATCAAGGGCAACGTGGCTGGCGAAAAGAAGAAAGGGAAGTCTTGGGGTCTTGCCATGTGGTCTGGCTGGGGATCATCGCACGACGAGAGTACAATACAGAGGGAAGAGAGGCTACAGGATGCCAAGGAAGCAGACGCTGAGAGGCCTTCGAGTGTGGCTGCCAGCACAAGAACCGCTACTGGCCCTGCACCAGGGAGCAGCAGCGCACGTGCGACTGCATTGACTGGGGCAGACGTATCCCGGAGTGCATCATCCGCTAGGAACAACCTGGCAGTGCCTTCAAACGACGCGGATGATGCGAAACGGCGTCGACGCTCCAGTGCAAGTGTGCTGGCTTCTGCCTGGGGACCTAAGCGCAATGGCTCTCGTACACGGAGTCCTTATCGCAGTGTCAAGGACGAGGGCCAGGCGAACAACGAGCGGGATGCAGGCTCGCCAGTTCCTCCTGGGTCGCCGAATACAATGCCGGACAGTCCTTCCAGGTTGCGGGATCTCAGTCGCCGTTCGAGCGTGAATTCAACGAAGGTCAACTATGCAAGGCCGATCAGCTCCGCAACGATGCTGTCAAGCAATCTGAACCCAAACGCGAAGAACGGGAAAGTGGAGATCGATGAGGCAGGCGGATTGACGAAAGCTGGTCCAGCCAATGATGATGCGCAGGTAAGTGTCGTGCGTTGTTTCTTGTTGTTATCGCGTGCATAAAACGATCGCTTTGCTCCCCTAGGCAAGATGATTGTGCGAAGGGTGCGGGTGCGGTGTGACGTCCGAGCGCATCGCACATGTTGGACTTAGAGTTTCATCCTTCGCGAGTCGCCGTCGTTGGGTTGAATCGCCGACCCAAGTTTCGAGTGCAGGGGCTGACGAATATCGTTCTGTGCCACAGGTTGAGCCGCCGTCGCCGTCTGTGCCTCCTGCATCGCAAGCGCGCAGCGCGCCCTCGATGTCTGACGCCGGCAAAGCTAAGGACGCAGTACGAGTGCCAGGGTCGGTCAACACCTTTCTGAACGCCGCCAATCCGCGCCCCCACAATGGCGTCGTGGCGTATCCCTTCAAATTGGGCAAGCGGAATGGCGATGTCAGGAGCCCGTCGCCGAACCCCTCGACCATGACACTGGACAGCAACGCCGACGACAGGGACTTCGAGATGCCAACCGGGTTTGGGGTCGTCACGCCTGTGGAGCTGCCAACCGAAGCGTATGCAGGCCGTGCAGCTTCCCCGGGCGTGGTGGAGATGCCGGCGTTAGTGCACTCGCCTGAAACCGACATCGTGCCGGCGGAACTGGCTGTGCCACAACCCACTCTGGATGCGACAGATACAATATCAACACGACCGCGTCCCGTCTCTGCCCTTCCTGAGGGTACTCGTTTGTCCAACATCGCCGCGCCTGAAGAAGATCCCGTCAGCCCCCTCGAAACTCTTCCCACGCCCGGCAGCGCTACTTCCAACTCGTCGTTCAAGCAAACCGAATATCGATCTCGAGACTCACGACTGGGTCAACTGGGAGCTGACGGTATGCCTACACACGCTTGGCCAGAGAGCGAGCCCGTCGCGGACAATGTAGTTCGACCTACGCCTCCGCCATTCAAGATCCGCAACCCAGTATACGATGCGCGAGCCCCGAATCCGTCGCCTGCAGCGCCCGCTCCGCCTGCTCAATCTTCCGGCGTGCCGTTCAAGATGCGCCATACCATCTATGATTCCAAAGTGGCACCACCAGGAAGCAAGCCGCCTGGGCAACCCCAAAGTGAGCAATTTTCAGACGTGTCAGAATTACCTGCCTCGAATGGCTGGCATGTGGAGGAGAAGCAATCGATGCCGTCTGCAGATAGTACTGAAGAAGCGGGTCAAGTGCCTCGCGGTCCCTCGCCATCGTCATCGGCATCGAAAGGCCAGCATACGGCAAAACCATCCACGGACTCAACAGAACTAAGTTCACCAGCTTACAAAATTTCGAAACAGGCCAGTACCAGTACCACCATCGATCAGCCAGCGCCCAGTCTGAACAGTCTCAACACGACCAATGGGCAAGCCAGCCTCGCATCGCCTCTGGCGGTTCTACCTACACGCCTAACTGCGAATCGAGATTCTTCAGCCGATGCGCCTCCCCCTCCCCCTCGCAAGGACACGCCGCCTCAAACTTCTGTTCCGCCAACAGTTCAGCCGCCACCTCTCCCACCGACGATCAGCGGAGACAACACGCAGCAAGCGAGCGACAGCCAGCTCAACAGTAATGGGCATGCTCCATCAGTGACAAAACCGGGATTGCCTATCAAGAAATCGGCCGACAACTTGAAGCTGGCCACACAGCTGCAGTTTCCGCAAAGAATAGATAGCATGCCTCGGAGTACAGATGGCACTGAGAGCAACTCGAGATCTTCTCCAACTGCTGCGATGTCCGATCTGTCCTTATCGGGCTCCGCCCGTAACCGACCACAGACCGATCGCTCGAATCCAACGTCAACCAAAAAAAGCTTAACACTGGGAACGTCAGCTGCGCAAGCAGCGGTGCAAGCGCCCGCCGAGCTCGGGGACTCCTCTCCTGTTAGTCCTGTGGATCGAAGCACTATTAACGCTGCGCCTCCTCCGACAATCCCGAGAAGCAAGTTCTCCATGGCCAGTCGACGAACGAAGATCAACGATGCCCCGATCAGAGGGACTCACGCTTCGGCCTCCTCTCCTCCAACTATTGGCAACCTCACATTCGAACACGAACCTCTAAGTCCATTGGAAAGCGGAAGAATGGAATTAAGCAGTAGCGCCCGGGGGCTAGAAACGTCTTTAACTGCAGATGAGGAATTGAAAATCAAAGATTCAGTAATGGAAAACAAGATTTGAGAGAGTAAAGCATGTATGGAATGGGGCGGGAAACATGGGAATTGCCACGGTATTTTGCATTTCCATCGGCGTTGGCTCCTGAGAAAGCAGAGCCGGATGAGCCTGAAGACTTTTGTCTCTTGTGTTTTGAATAGCTGTAAAATCACCGCAAGACATATTGTCTTGAATTTTACAGAGCACAGAATGTATAATATTGGTTTTACCAATTCTGTGAGGAGGCATTTCGCATCGAGCGAGATCAGCTTGACGATTTTACTACAACCTTGTCCTCCGGAGATCTTCGCAAAAGCAGCCGACAACCTGATGATGATCAGGAATCAAGGCATTTCGGAGGTTGTTTCCTCTTACGTCTATCACAACGAACATTAGTCGTTCTAGTTGATTGTGCGAGTCAGAGGCCCCTATCTCTCCTTGAAAGAGTACGTAAAGACATTCTAGCCACGTGGATCTTCGTAAAAGCTCGCAATAGCGAAAATTGCTTCTCGCGTCGACTTGACGTGGCTCATGCGCGACGTTTTTCATTTGACGCCATGATCCGCGTAACTTCAGCGGAAGTGTTCTGCCTGACTAGTTTGGTGACGATTCATGAAGAACTCATTTCATTGTTGTTGTAAGCCACGTGGAATCAAGCTTCTGGAAGAGTTCAATGCCGAGCGGCGGATTTCGTGCTTGAGAGGGGAAGTCGTATCTCGCAAGTCATGTCGTGTCGTGTTCGACTTTTGCTGTTACTGGTCTTGCCTGGGGAGATTTCATAAGATCAGCGATGTACATGTAGCAGGAACCGCAAGAATCATGCGTGAAATTGTCGTTTGTCGTGCCGCAGTGGTTCATGCAAGTCATACCCAAGCATTCCTTGATCAGTGCCGGAGGTTTTGGTTTCGGCTTTGATTGCTCCAGTCGCATGATGAATGAATGTCAAAGTCAAGCCTCGTTGTGTAGATTTGCATTGGTGTCGAACATCTTCTGGAAAGTCTCGTGCCGTCTGCAACTGGTTAGCCTTTAACAATGCTTGCGTTCATGGGTTGTAGATCTTGGTCAGAAAGATGTAGTGCAGCTCGTACTCATCTGCTGGCTTGGCATAACTGTCAAAATTAGCTATATATTATAAAGACTTGGAAAATGATCACGTGTTCACAGTGCTGTCACGAATTCTGGGCGGTTCGTCTCATCCACTGCCTCACAAATCATGCTTCCACTAACGATCACGTAGCTTGGTCTAGGGGTATGATTTTCGCTTCGCATTGACCTCTAGGAGGTTGTTACGATCGTGTGAAAGGTCGTGGGTTCAATTGTAAGCCATAACCAGGTGTTCTGGAGTGATTGGAACATGTCCTAACAACGTTACAGCCCACAGCGTCCAACAGTAACTTTTTGCCACGCAGCAAGACCATGCCGGCACCTTAGCGTCTTCCGCTACGCAAGAATACCTCATCCTCAGGAACATGTCGGCGGGATTCCAGGGTATGGGTTATGGTGGAAGAAAGGATGTCTAGGAGGAGAGCATAGGATGAGGGCCTTTCCTTTCACGATCCTTGTTACGCAAACCGAAGAGTATAACCGTCCACGCATCTTTTGCATTCTTCAGCTACATGTAGTTTTCAAGATTCGTGAGGCGTGGGGCGTGGGTCGTGGCCTTGACCACAGGGTGGTAGGAGGGGCAGACTTCTCACTTGGCCCGGACCCACTTTTATTCGGCGCTAGTGCCAATTTTTCCCGGACAAGCGACCGATGGCCAAAACTGTGCACCACCATCTGCCAACGCCGCGCCGCGATCGCAAGCAGTAGCGGATGTCGTGTGTTTCGAGCTGTGCAGACAGCGTAAACAGAACTGTGCGAAAACCCTGCCATGGAGTTCGGAATTGCTACTTAGGCTGTCGCTGTCCACATTGTCTGCACCCGCTGGTTCTAAGAACTTGTCTTGAAATTGTGATTGATACAATCATAGTTTCTTGCCAAAGCTGCTGACTCATCAAGGGCTTGTAGCACAGTGGTAGCGTACGTTCTTCTCCGACTCCACTCACTTGATCCACGACCTAACATCGATCAGGCGCACGCTTTGCATGACCACCCGGTCAACTGTTCTGCGTGAGGTCTTGGGTTCGATCCCCAACTGGCAAGTTTCTCTGTAGTCGTTCTCAGCCCTCCAGGTTCTAACAATCATCCAGGTCCAGTACCTTCTCCTCAACTCCTCGGCTTAATCACCCTTGTGTGCAGCTTTTTTCCTTTTGCTCTACCTTGCTCACCCAACCAACTACATTCTTCTCTGGCATGCCTGCAGCCACTTCTTTTTGTGCTCGAGCGAGGAAGTCATGCACAGATCTCGTGTCGTTGCAAACTCAAAGCGAGGCGAGCGGGCATCGCAATGTCAAAGCCTCATGTCCTCGGGGACCAGCATCAGCAGTGTGTACTAATGCGTTACTGACTTTTGCTCGGGTCATACGCACCATTGTAGTTGCAAGGCCTGCCACAGGATGTGCTGACGTCGAGAACAGCCGACGTTCATTTCTCTTGGCGGGTGGCAGCACAGCCTCACACAGCCAGCTTTCTATTCAGCTGCCTACACAAGCATGCGAGTCCTGTCTCGGCCCCCACGACAAGACCTTCAAGACCTCATAGGCATCAATATTCAAGCGAATCGTATTCGCTTTGCGTAGGTACTAAACGTGACAATCTCAGACATCTTGCCCTGCTTTCATTTTGCACAACATCCAAGATTCTTAACCACCACGCAACCTCTCCTTGGCTTGTCTATACCGACATTTGCATTCCTTGTATAAACGCGAAGTTATTCCGATGGCAGGCGATAGCAAAGCACAAGAAGCACTGCAGGACGCAGAAGCATCTGCAGCTCCACCTCCGCCTTACAAGGAAAGAGCTAGTATTGTGACAGAGACAGACGACTTTCAAATTATTGATGAGCAAGATTGTTATCCTGAAGACGAGAAGCGAACAATCGAAGGGTCGAGCACGACACCACATCCTGAGGAGAAGATACCGGTGGATATGCCGACAAGGACACTTTCGATGCTGAAGGAGAAAGGCCCTGTGTACCCACCACGACCGAGCAAAGAAGTAGCCTCAGCGGAAGACCAGCAGCAGGAGGAATTGCAACTCGAAGACAGTAAACCTCTGCCATACCCACCACGACCCAGCAAAGAAGAGATCGCGAAGGCGGAGCAGCAGCAAGAGTCTGCAACACCTGAGGACAGCAAGACTCTGCCATCAGCAGAGGACGAGAAAGCAGCTTTGAAAGTCCATTTTGCCAGCGAAGAAGAGGAAACTCCTCCACCGATGCCTCGCCGACCCTCAGCGTCTCGCTTCTCGGAAGACTTCAGTCGAAGTGAGAAGAGTGCAAACATGCCACCACCCGTTCAACACACTTTGCCTCAACAGTCGAACGAGCTTCCTCTGGAGTACACCTTCACGTGGCATAGACCCATCCTTGACTTTCCGTCATTACACGTAACACCCACACCTAATGTGCCTATCCACTCAAATTCTCCCTCTATGCCATCCACCACGAGTTGGAAGCTCATCTACACTTCCAAGTACCAGGCAGGTCTGCATCGCTATGGCTTGACCCAGACGACGTCTCCACCAGAAGAAGGCTGTGTCCCGCAGATGACAGAATACCCATTCCGACAAGTTGCGTCATATAAATTTCCAGACTTCATCATTCCTGGCACCAACAGCGGTATCAAAGTGCTCTTTGAGCCTCATGAGGAAGAACTTGCGAGATTGGGCAACTTGGCTAACGGTCTGCCACCCGTCGCTGAGCATGACGAGAAAGATTCCAAGAAGGAGAAAAAGAAGGACAAAAAGAACAAGCGCTCAAGTTCATGCGGATCTTCTCAAATCCAAAAATTCATGCAATGCACCGGATGGCTCAGCACAAAATACACCATGGAGATTCCAGTCCTGGGCCACATGCAAGCGACATTCAAGACCATTCCCCGGCCTCGTACCAGCTCAACTGCCATTGTTCCTGGCCCCAACAACGATTACGCTCCACCTCCCGCGCCCCAGCACCCATATGGCAACACGACCAACGCCGAGAATTCCCTCCATAGGACACCTTCTCCATATCCAACAAACAACGTCACCAACTCTGACGCCAACAACATCCGGCTCGTCACCATCGGCGACTTGATCGACCAAGCCCGCGCCAAAATCGCCGACGAGACATTCACGCCTTACCCACAACACCACCTCATCGTCGAATTCGACGGCCGGGAAGTCGCAACGTATCAGCGCGCCGCACCTTGGGCCAAAACATCAGGAAGACTGATCATCAACAAACCCGAGATTGGTCAAGTATATCTCACGCCCGAGTTCATAGAGGGCATCATCATTGCAACTGTGGCGATGGCAGGGATGCAAGAAAGAATTGGGTTGGCAAGCGGGTTGATGGAGGCGATGGCGGCTGCAGGAGAAGGAGTGAGAGATGGGGTGGTGGGTTCATCTGGCCCGTCGAACGGCGCAGGTGCTAATGGAGGAATGGTGGGTAGAGGCAAAGAGGAGTGGAGAAAGCTGGTCGAAGAATGGAAGAAGAGGAATCAGAATCGTACAGGAGGAGGTATGGATTGGAGAGTATGGAACTATTATGGAAACGGAAATGGACAGCAGCAACAGCAGCAGCAAGAAAGACCAAGAGGAGGTGTCTACTTGCCTGAAAATGAAGGACACGTAGTTGGAAGTGAGATTTTCGACGATGGGCTAGGAGGTGTTCTAACGCCTGCGGAGCGAGAAGCTGCGAGGCGAGAACAGATGGCTTGGGACGCCGAACGAGCGAGGGCGACCAGACAAGTTCATTTTGCTTCTCCGCCGGAGACTTCGCCCCAAGCTACAACGCCAAACCCAGGGCAGCAGAATGCATGGAGTGCAGGAGCACAGAAATGGGAAGAGAAGCCCAAAGTCGTGTATGCTTAGGATGGACAGACGATAGACATGTTTCATTACATTACAATTGCACTTCACATTTGAATATTCTTACAACTAGCTACTTGTACACTGTCCCACTTCCATTCTGATTCCGTCATTGCGCTCAACGAAAGAAACCCTCTGGAGGAGAGTTACCCTTCTTCGGATCCCATGTCCAAGTTTTGCCGGCATATGCGGAATTTGCGTCGGTCGTTTTTGCGAAACGAATTGGAGCGCCTGGGTTTGAAGATGCCTTTGCAGCGGCGTTCATGCGTTTCCACGTGGCTTCCTTGTTGAGAGTGGAGCTGTGCTGGAGGTGTTGGGCCATATTTGTCGAGGTGATCGAGGCGACTTGACTGAGGTTCGAGCTGAGTACGTCGAGTGGCGAGAGGTTGCGTGCAGTGATGGTTGCTGGAGAAGAAGGAAGAGCAGAAGAAAGCTGGAGCAAGACGCTTTATATGCGCTGGTGATGCAGCATGCCCGAATGCATGAGGCAAATGCCACTATATTAGCGAAAGAAGATAAGGCGTCGTCGAATTCGCGACGTGTATCAATATGTTGTCATCTTCGCCGTTATGCAGAAAAGCCCATCAAATCCTATGCACGTCCGTGAATACTTTTACATCACACTGCAATTCTTGCCCATTTCCCAGTAAGCCTGCAGGTACGAATCTTCAGGCGCATCGTCGCGCACGCCTTCAATCTTGCCTCTTACCCGCTTTACGCCGGTCACCTTGAGCTTCTGCTCCCCTTCGCCATGCCACCACCGAAGGACCTGTTGTCTTGCACCTTCGACATCTTCTATTGTCCGAATCTCCCATTTGCCACCGCTGGTCTCGACCGTGGTTCGCGAAGGACTGCCTTGCGGGAAATGGAATTCGGGCAAGAAGATCTCAGTCGGATAGTCGGGTGGCGTTGAAGAGGGAGATGTCAAGTCCAGCGTAAAGGTACAGTTCTTCAAATCGAAGCCGTACGTGTCGATTGAGCCGTGCACGGCTGCCGGAAAGGGACGCACGTAAGCCTCAGCTGCTCGGTAGCCTTGCTGTCCTTGCGTTGCTTTGCTTGGCGATGATGTCGGATCCATTTGCTCCACAGACATCGTCTTAGATATACTGCTCGGCGTCTCTGGCGCTCGTTCTGATGAAGCACTTTCGCTATAGCTCGGACTGTTGCGGTCTAGCGATAGCTTACTGCTATTGTCGTTGATGTACGCAGGTCCCGGTAAAGGTTTGTCGTCCGCACTGTATATCGAAAGGTCTTCTCCATTCCATCGATCGCCCCAGTAGTGGCTGTTCTCGGTGGTGTAGCACCACCAAGTCATGCCCTGCGCTTTGCTGCGTTCTACGGCATACATGTTCGCATCGATAGCTGCAGCCTGGCTACTGTAGTCGCCAGTCTCATAAGCATGCTTCTGGTCCATGTCGTAAGGAATGCCGATTTCTGTATATAAGCAAGGATGGGTTCCCATGTTCTCGATACCTTCTCTTCGCACTTCGCTCAGTTGGTCCTTGAAACAATTTCGAATAGCAGTTTCACCTATTCGTATTGCAAAGGCGGGAGAACTGTATCTGCCACGGAGCACGCCCAGCACGTCAATGTTCCACCAGCGATTCCATTTCTTCGTGATTAACGTAATACCATCGTAAAAGTGAGAGGCAAAGATCATGTTCGGGTCGTCGCCCTCTGGGGTGCCCTTGATCTCCGGAGGAATCTCAAAAGGCGCGGGTTGCATCAGCAGGAATGCTTCACTCCACACATCTCGAATCGCTTTGGCGTACAGTTTGTAGAAGTCCATGAACTCGTGATTCGTCCAGTATTCTTGGTCGAGCTTCTCTCCAGTCCTGGGATGTGTGGCAAAGTATTTGGGCTTCAACAATTCGTCTTTGGAAGGATCCCACACGTCGTGCTGTGCCCATATACATTCACCCAGTTTCCAGTCCGGATCTCGTTTCCAACCATATTTGGTGTCATCCCAAGTGGCAGGATCGAGCCAAGCAGAGGTTCCTTTGGGGTCGATCAACTGCATTCCAGTTTTGTGAGGCCCGAAACCACCAAACTCCCATACTTCTACTTCCACCGCTCTGCCTGATCCCGTGAGCATCGATTGAAATCCTGTAGGTGTTGTATAATTTCTCAACTTTTGATCGACGGGGATGGTGGTGAGATCGGGATGCCCAAAGTAACCCTTGTTGGGTTCGTTGATTGTTTCGTACCCGATGACCACTTCTCCTTCGAGATCCCCAGCTTCTCGTATCCTCCGCGCCAGATGCTGACAAGCGCCGACAAAATGTTGTTGCAAGTAGTCCTGAATGTTCTTCCCATCGATGATGCATTTGGGCGCAAAGTCCTTTCCACTGTAAAAGAGGGTGAATATCGTCTGAGCTGCCAATCGAGAATAGTTCGTGGCCCAGGTCATCTTGGGGAAGGTGATGGGATCGGGCCAGGTGTTCTGTACTATGCTCGCCTCTCCCGCTCGAAGCTTCTCTGGATCGAGGCCACACGCGTATATTGTCCACATGGGAGCTCCGGATCCACCTGTGAACCTCGACCACACATCTTGGTGGGGATCCATGAGCACGTAGAAGCCATACTCTTTTGCAATTCGCAGCACTCTGATCGTGTGCTGTATAAAGTCCTCGTCGTACTTGCCGGGCCCGGCATGCTCTAATGCTTCCCATGTGAAGATGTAGCGAATTGTGTTGTAGCCGATTCTCCGCAGTCGCGAGAAGTGGGTATGTGCTTGGGAGACGGGGAAGGGGCGGTCTACGAAGGATACGTTGTCGCCGTCGAAGAACTGTTCACGGACGTGTGAGGGGACGTCCGGATGAGCGGGCAATTTGGTGTCGCCAGCGATATTGATGCCATGGAGCGTGATCTGGCGGTTGTGAGGGTCGCGGAACGAGTCGCCGTCGATTCGCAGGCGATGAGCCGGCATGCTGGCGTGATGATGCGATCGATGACCTCGTGGATCTCTACAAGCAGGATGTACTGCGACTGAGATTGATTGCGGTGAGTGAAGACAGAAGCCACCAGTTCCCGCTCATGGACGCGTGCGCAATGTCTCGCGTGATGTGATGTGCAGTGGTGTAACGCGCCCACCGCCTCTGTACCACCGGCCCGCGATCCGATCGTTCCACGAGAGATCCAAGCCTCGCTGCTAGTGCTGCCAATCCACGATGCAATCAAGAGCTGGAGGAATACGTCGAAAGTGATATGTGAAAGCGGTTACCTAGTCTGCGGCTCTGCGCAATGCTCCATGCGTACTCGGGTGGTGGCTGAGCAAACGATGACCGCATGGCATGGCAACTCCGACTGCTTGGCTTGGCACCGTTCGCCGACTTCATGCCGTCCTCGCTCCTGAAACGAACTTTGACGAGAACACCACCCACGCCACGAGCCGACGCGATGCTACTGCTGCTGTGCACAATTGCATATGCACTCCGCCTTCTAGAACCAGCAGACCACGAACTCGCCCTTCGTCAGGCGGCCACGCGAACCTCTTCCCGGGTGCTCGCCTATGCTACCGAACAATCTATGTGCAGCAACTAGCGCTTGTCGCGGTGGTGCGAGTGGTCCAGCCTGCACTCGCCATATTGCCCGACCAGTCCGTTCGTGTCAAGCCTACTGACCGTTTCAGAGCGATGGAGACGGCCAACCTCAACGCACTGGCTGTCAGCTGGGAGAATCTGCACGAAGACAGCCACGGCGACTCCAAACCAGAAACCACTGCAGGAACAATTGCGATGAACTCTGACGCCCCCTTCACCACGACCGCATCGCCGACTGATCCTCGTTACCTCGCGGTCGGGACCTGAGAGCTCTCGCGTGCAACCACATACCTGCGGAGCCATGTCTCGTAAAATCGTCGCGACCTTCTGCTCGTGGGGAGTCGCCCGAGCAGAGTCTGTTTTCAGATATGGTAGGCAAAACGCTTGCACTTTGCATGTCGCGCCCGTTCCTCCTACTTTCGTTCCCCTCTCGCCTTCTTTCGTCAACCACTTTATTATCTTCTCGAAGGATTCCTCGTAACCGCTGGCGGTTCTCGGGCTGTTCTACACGTCCCTCCCTCATTTACTGCCCAGCTCTTCACACTTGGTTGTCTGAAACGCCCGGCATGTGAGTGAGAATTTTTCGCGACATGGAACTCAACCACCGGCAACAACCAGGCATCGACTACGTCCACCCCGAGAAGGAACTTTACGCTGGAATCTGGACGCTCTATGCTTCCGCTACTGCTTTTCTAGCTGCGCGCCTGTGGGTGAAGACGACTCGTCGCCATGGATTATGGTATGATGACTACATTCTCATCGTGTGCTGGGTGCGTGCGCTACATCCACTTGCTCTAGCTTCGATCCTCGAGACTGACAGTCAGCTCAGATCATCCTTACTGGCAACAACATTATCATCACAATAGAGTATGCTACGGGATATGTGACGCCGACGTGGGACGATCGAATGCGAATCCTGATCATCATTTCGTCCTGCGGTACTCTACTCAATCAAAGCCTCACGAAAACTGCCTTCGCCGTCACCTTACTTAAACTGACCCGTGGTTTCTCGACCTGGAAGATATGCCATGGCATCCTGTGGTTCTGTATAGTGAGCATGTGTGGCTTCAATTTCGCGAAGGTATGCATCGCATCAAGCTTCATTGATCTCAACTCGGATAAATTGACTAACGTATCCCCAGATCGTTGTCGAATGGGGCCGAGTCTGCAACAACAGTGCCTACGACAAACCTTTCCGTCTCGACTTTTGCCTGAATGCTGGTGATCGCAGCCGATTCAAAGAAGGTGGAAACTGTACGTGGTTCTTCTCCCTCATACACCGCACAACTTGATTCTATGACCTTTCGCCTGCTCACGCTCCGCAACAGACTACAACGTTATCATGGACTTCATCTTCGCACTCTTCCCGTGGGTCATAACCTGGAGTCTCGACATGCAGCGCAAAGAAAAGATCGGCCTCTGCCTCACCATGTCCCTCGGCATGGTCGTCGCCATCGAATCCGCGATCCGCAACGAATGGAAATTCCAAGGCAACGCCGAAGATCGCTGGTACTTCTGGCGTAATGCGATGTCCAATATCTGGTACTCTTCGGAAATCACAGGAACAATCATTGTACAATGCATTCCAGTTCTGAGGCCCCTGGTACAGGAAGTCAAGGTCAGTTTGAGGAGTAAGAGATTGGGATCTATGACCATGGATGCGGATGAGAGTGGTGGGATGCCATTGGATCATATGGGCAGTCGAGATTGGTATCGTCCTTCCCAGCCCCATCGTTTTTCTTCTTTTTGGGGCTTGGGTGCTGCTGCTTCTGCTGCGCCTGAGCGTCAAAGATAGAAAGAGGTATACGAATTTTGTTTTGTTCATGAGATCATTTGAGCTTACGATTTTCTCCTTCTCGAATTGTAGTATGGTTTCCAAGAACGCTGAGGGGAGATTCGTTGTTGTGGATCGGGAAGGACTACCGGAGCCTAATACGATTGGTCGCGCGGTTTGAGAATCGAGTGTGGAAGAGATCGAAGAGCTGCGCGAGCAGTTGGGGTGACGCGGACGAACGTACGACGATACGACGAGATCTGGCTTCTACTCGACAAGTGGTCGCTGCCGTGTGGGACAAGGTGACAGGACACATTTCTGCGTTTCTTGTCTAGAGCAGATTCTGGTGGGGATGCATCGAAGAATTTAGTGTCAGAGATGTTGCAGGACGATTTGCTCGAGTAGCTTGGACATCCTGAGGGCGGGGATCTGAAGCCATAGTATAACCGGGCTGGTAAGTGGTGTTTCTTGATAAGAAGAGGGTCTGACTGACGAGGAAGTGCTTTTGTCTCAGGGGGCTTTGTAAATATATGTACTGATGGAGGTATGTCTGGATGATTAATTATACGTGTGACAATGCCGACAAATGTCTCTCTGTGATGCTTGCTTCGCTGAATCAAACCTTGTGTCTCGCTGTGCGCTTTCTCCTACGTTTTGCCTCGGAGACACTCGGTGTGAAGTCAAAGTGGCCTCGAACAGGCGAGATGTAGGATGATGTGTGTCGTTATTCGATTCTCGGTTTGCCGTGAGCCATCCGCGACGAGGATGAGAGCGAGGTCAGGAAGAGCTTTCCGGATTGGTTTGAAGGACATGTTGGAGAGCTGATATGAGAAAGTCTGGGGGAGTGATGGCGAGTGATATTTGGACCTCGTTGTGTCGGTTTCGATACTGTCGGCCTGGCCGCATTAATGAACCTGAACCTTCTCTTGTATCAACACTATTCCTAACAACACGCTTCATGAGTTGGGATGCCTCACTTAGAGTGCTGCTGCTTACTCCACGTGTTCGCAGTAAGTGAAGTGAGAGAGCTGGGAGGTTCGTTGGTCGAGAAGGTTTCGCGTGTGGCTGTCACAAGCGCGCTCATGCATGGACCCTGGAACACATTGCTTCTGGAATGCGCCACGATTGACCAAGTGTCCATTGTAGTATCGTTACTTTTGATCGAGCACCTCTCCACTCTACCTGTCCGCAAGGACTACCTCCGACCTCACGACACACAACAACACACTTGAGCCAGGCCGCCGCAATGATTCTCCGGAACCCACTGGCCGTGCTCGGCGCTTTGTGCTTGTCGACGGTGTCCATCCACGCCATCTCGCCTGCCGACATCCCGTCAGACGTTCCAGTGTCGCAATTGATCGAGTCGGCCAACTCTTACCTGGCACGTGGAAAGGCACAGGATGCACTCGTATACTTCGACGCCGCCGTGCACAAGGACCCGAGCAACTACCTGACACTCTTCAAGCGTGGCGCAACGTACCTCTCACTCGGCAAGAACCAGCAGGCAAACAAGGATTTCGATCAAGTGCTCGTTCTGAAGCCCGGCTTCGAAGGTGCTCTCCTCCAGCGAGCCAAGATTCGAAGCAAGAATGCAGATTGGGAAGCTGCCAAGCAGGACTACATCGCTGCTAAGAAGCAAGAGACACAGGAATGGGCTGATTTGCTTGAGGCTGAAGGGGGCGAGAAGATGTCGGCTGATGCGGAGAAGGAGGGCAAATGGGAAGAGTGTGTGACACAAGCCAGTACCGCTATCATGGTGGCCGGCACCGCACTCGAGCTGCGGCAGCGGAGAGCACGATGTCGCTTCGAGCAAGGGCAGATCATGGAGGCCATTGCCGATCTCAACCACGTCCTGCAGATCAACCCAGGTAATCCTGAGCCGTATCTTCAGATCTCGGCCATGTCTTTCTACTCCCTCGGCGAGACTGAGAAGGGCACAGCGTCCGTCTCGAAGTGCTTGCAGAACGATCCGGACAACAAGGCGTGTTCGAAGCTACGGAAGAGCGAGAAGGCAATCGAGCGCACCCTCAAGAAATTCAATGCGCTCAAGGAGAAGCGGCAATTTGCCTCGGCGGTCAAGCTGCTCATTGCGCAAGGCGAAGATCCTGGTCTCATCCAGGAAGTCAAGGACGATGTCAAGACGTGGCAAGAAGCAGGCTACATCCATTCCAAAGCACCCAACGGTCTCTATGGGTCGCTCGTCGAATCTGCGTGCGAAGCGTATACGGAAATGAATAACTTCAAGAAGGCCACACCTTTCTGTGACGAAGCTCTTACCTACAACGACCGCTCTCTCCCTGCTCTTCTCAACAAAGCTCAACGCCAAATCGACGCGGACGAGTTCGAGCCCGCTCTTGGCACATTGAATCAGGCTCAAGAAGAGCACGGCCGTACTCACAAGATCCAAGAACTCATGCAGAAAGCTCAGCAGCTCCTCAAGCGTTCCAAACAAAAAGACTACTACAAAGTCCTCGGCGTCTCGCGAGATGCCGATGAGCGTGAGATCAAAAAGGCCTTCCGCAAACTCACTGTCCTGCATCACCCTGATAAAGCTGCGAAGAACGGCATCACGCAAGAAGAAGCACAGAAGAAGATGGCTGCGATCAACGAAGCCTACGAAGTCCTGTCTGACCCAGAGCTCAAGGAGCGCTTCGATCGAGGTGAGGATCCAAACGATCCGCATGCGAGCAATGGAGGGAATCCGTTCCAAGGCTCACCTTTCGGACCTGGCCAGCAGTTCTTCTTCCAGCAAGGCGGAGGTGGCGGACGTACTCAATTCAAGTTTCAAGGAGGAGGTGGTGGTGGGATGCCTATCAATTTCGGGGGATTCCCAGGCGGGTTTCCATTTGGTTGAAAGTGTTTGGAATGTGTCTTCGGCCATGTATCACAGGAGTTCTGGGAAGTACCTACATTCACCTAGCGTGGGCATAAACGGCGGGATTGGGAGTTTATATGGGATCACAGGCGATACCAAGGGGTGCATATGGCTGGCTGGCGTTTAATGCATTGGGGTGTGCACAATGATGCTACTGCCACTTGTTTTCATAGTTCCATCTGCTTTTCTGGTTGAGTTCTTTTCCTTCCTCTGGCGGGAGGGGATAGATTAGACCAGAAATTACGATTGCATCATTGCTTCACATTGGGGCAGAGAATATGTTGTTAACAAGCATTTTTTCGTTTTCGTTATCAAGTTATTCAGTCGTAGGCCAGGATAGCCATCGCTGGTCGTGTGCCGGCTCGCAGATTTCTGCCAGGAGTCTTAAGAAATGCGGCACGTTGGGGACTCGAGCTGCACTACATCGTATGGCTGCCACGAGTTTACATTCGGTTCGCATCGTGGCTGCATACTGTGGCTTCGGAGACGCCGTGACTAAGTCTCTGCTATTGGCTCTCACGCACCAGCAGGCGCGCTGTGCCTCGTGGCTACTCTGCAGTAGGAGATGAGCGCCGAAGCGATGTCTGCGCTCGTGATGCACATTCGACAACGTGGCATGCCCAAACGGTGCAGAGCGTTGCATGTCAGGAAGAATCGAGACGTGATGTGATCCTTGTCGGAGGTAGGGCTGAAATTGCCTGCTCGAGGATCATGGCGGGGCAGCACAGGGTGTGCTTCGTCAGCCTCTCGTGGCGTTGACATTGATTCTATTGTGACCACGCACTCATCTCCTACAACATCACCGTCACCGCTGCTATACCTACTGGTCATGACCTCCTCGAAAATCTGGGAAACAACATAGAAACCTGAACTGCAAGCGCGTCGTCCGTGGTACGAGTACGCGCCTTTTGCATCCTGCGAGAGTCTAAACGACAGCCATCCCCACAACGCTGATCGGCGCCGACGTGGGACCATCAGCCATCATCGTCGACAGACCTTGTCACAAGCAGCACCACATCTGACAACTTCGCCACAGGCAGCACTTCGTCAGCAGTCTCGTGCGCCTGCTGCTTGCTGCTCGGCACTTATCCGACCTTCCCGAAGGTGTCACTTCGAGATCCACCGGCGTCGTGACGCTTCCCTTCTCTCTTGCAAACATTGAACTGCTCCAAGACATACATCATGTCCTTCTTCCCCGGCCAAGGCTACCATAACCAACAAGGTCCGCCTCCTCCACAGTACGGCTACGGCAACAATGGCTACCCGCCGCCGCAACAATATCCGCCTCAGCAATATGGAGCTCCGAGTCCTCAACCGCCGCCGAACTACGGGTATGGAGCGCCTCCTCCTCCGCAACAATATAACAGCGGACCACCACCTCCACAGGGCCATTATGGTGCGCCTCCCCCAGGAAACTATGGTGGGCCTCCACCGCCCATGCAACAGCAAGGAGGATATGGCAGACCAGTAAGTGGTTGGAGAACCCGCGCATTAGCAAGTGCGAAAGGCTGACGCTTTAGCCCCCGCCTCCCCAGCAACAACAGCAGTTCGGTCACGGCGCGCCGCCTCAGATGACATTCCAATACTCCAACTGTACCGGTCGACGAAAAGCATTGCTCATCGGTATCAACTACTTTGGCCAGCGAGGTCAACTGCGAGGATGTATCAACGATGTGAAGAACCTGTCGGGATATTTGAATCAGTTTTTCAATTACAAAAGAGAGGACATGGTCATCTTGACCGACGATCAGCAGAATCCGATGAGTCAACCTACAAAGCAGAATATTCTCCGTGCGATGCATTGGTTGGTCAAGGATGCGCGACCTAACGATTCGCTATTTTTCCACTACTCTGGGCACGGAGGTCAGACGAAAGATTTGGATGGTGATGAGGACGATGGATACGATGAGGTGATTTATCCTGTGGATTTCAGGCAGGCGGGACACATTGTGGATGATGAGATGCATCGTATCATGTGAGCGACACCTGCCTTGCACGATTTGAAAAGGGAGACACTAACGACAGCAGGGTCGCACCACTTCAACCAGGAGTGAGATTGACTGCAATTTTCGACTCTTGTCATTCTGGCTCGGCTCTCGATCTGCCATACATCTACTCTACACAAGGTGTTCTCAAGGAACCAAACTTGGCCAAAGAAGCTGGGCAGGGTCTCCTCGGCATCGTTGGATCCTATGCCAAAGGCGACATTGGTGGTATGCTATCTACGGCAACTGGTCTCTTCAAGAAGGCGACCAAGGGCGACGATGTGTATCAGAAGAACTTGCGCACGAAGACGAGTCCCGCGGATGTCATCATGTGGAGTGGAAGCAAGGACAGTCAGACATCGTACGTTCTCCTTCGAGGCAAGCTTTTCCTGACATACGTGGATGTGCTGACAACTATCACAGATCTGATGCGAGCATTGGAGGCCAAGCCACTGGCGCCATGTCTTGGGCCTTTGTCACAGCGCTCAAGAAGAATCCACAGCAAAGTTACGTCCAGTTGTTGAACAGCATTCGTGATGAATTGGAAGGGAAATACTCGCAAAAGCCACAGTTGAGTTGCAGTCACCCTCTTGGTAAGTAACATCCTTTCTTTATCCTTCCGCTACCCTCAAGAGACTTTGCTGACAAGTTGCGCAGACACCAACCTGCTCTACGTCATGTAAAGACTTTTTCTCACGAGGCCACGATCACGATCACGAAGACACTTGGAATGATGCGCCAGGTCCAAGGTTGGATACGAAAAACGATGCGAGCTTCCCACTTGGGTTCGAAGGGCGAGACTACAACGCTTGATACCAGGTCAACGAACTTCGTTCTGCAAATTGTTGCGCCACTTGCGGGCATGTTGCTATGTTTGGCGTTTGATGGGAAATTGCGGGGACTGAGAGTTGTGAATAAGGAGAGGAGAATACTCAGCGTGAATCATTGCTAGCTTTCCTCTAGATTGCGCTTGGAAGAACAGTCCCATCTCTTCTCTTTCA
The DNA here is from genome assembly GCA_005356885.1 of Cercospora cf. flagellaris. Lineage (NCBI taxonomy): Eukaryota > Fungi > Ascomycota > Dothideomycetes > Mycosphaerellales > Mycosphaerellaceae > Cercospora > Cercospora cf. flagellaris. Next base: position 374,056 of record RJLU01000009.1, on the reverse strand, counting down.
GCAGTATACGCCGTTCGTGCGGGTCTATCGTTTTCACCGTACGTGGGCCTGAAGGCCTAGGAACGCGCCCTCGACGATCGACCTAGAACAGATGTGGGAGAGAGAATATGACTGTAAAGTACCTTAACACATTCCGGTCGCGAGCGCTGAGCGGGAGCAGAGCAGTGCGTGAGAACATGGTATGTGTCCCAGTTGACGAGCTCTTGTGTCGATAGATTATGCCACAGGTACTGAGCAATAACCGCACTGGATCGTCAATCCTCCCATTCCTCCGCTTTTGCATATGGCCCGCTGCCTTCCGTTTGTCTCTTTGCCTGTCATAGCTTCGACTGCTGTCCTTGTCAGAACGAGCCCGCGTGCTTACGGAGTGATGCTGCATTTTGGCACAGCTGATGAGTGATCCGAGCAAAGCAGGAGGTGCGATCGGTTCGGAATCGGCATGATCGGGGTTCGATAACGTCTTTCCGCATGGCGGCCACGGTCGTCAAAGTGCGCTCCCCTCCAACTGAACTTCATCCACTTCTCACGATCTCCAGCGGGGTCGCAGTGCGCACTATATCGGTCGAAGGCGGGCAGCAAGACATTCTTGAAAACGGTGAAGATGTGCGCTTTAAGGTTGCAGACGGCAATCTTTCCCGCCAAGCGCTATCTTTAGCTTGCCTCTTGGATGAACCGGCCATTCGCGATTCCATGCTGACCGACCAGGTTCACCAGGAACACAGCCATTTCGCGACGGGATGCTGAAACATGGTGCGTTGAGAACGACAGCGATGCTAGCAAAGCACATGGCAAGAGCCGCAGTCCTGGCCAGGAGGAAGATGGATTCGTGAAAGACTCGCGAACCTTGGCGCCATGCTGCTATGCACCTCCAAGACTAGCAATGGATCTTGTGATACACAACGATCGAGCCGGACCACGAATCTTCACACCATCTTTGCATCTGGCCATCCATCTCGTCAGGATGCGGGTTTCTCCATGTGTACGTATGCATCCTCCATCTCTACAGTCCTATAGGGAATGGTCTTAAGACGCGCACGGGCAATGACGCGCATCCACTCTCTGCCGAGATCAACCGTGACTCGCTGATCCTCGCTAGGTGCGGTCGAAAAGTGCACGAAGCTTGACGAACGTCACTTAGCGTGCGCAAATACGAGCCAGCAAACCTGGGCTGGGACACCGCGCGGGTTGAGGTCACTCCTGGGCTCAGAAATGAGGCGAAGGTTTCGACCGTGTTTCTCACCCTCTCTCTCCCTTCCGTAATGGCACTGCTCATCAACCACGACATTCGTTCTCCATAGTTATGCTGCTTTCGCAGCATTTCGAAACCCCCACACTCGCTTGTCCGGCAGTGCTTCTGTCACTGTACTGCTGTTAATCCTCCCGACAATCTCGCCTCCGGCGCTGCGCCTGCAATATGAAGTGGAAGTGGGCCGACCTCCCGCCAAGTTTGCTACTGGCTGTATTCTCGTATCTGGCGTTTTCCGAGGCGCTTCCGGAGCAGGAAGGACGTACTCCAAACAAGAACAAAACCGACAACACTCCATTCTTCTCTGCCGCCAATGGTACGGGCGTGGCGTATGCGAGGTCGTGCCAGAGCGCATACTCCGCGTACTCATCGGGAAAGTCTTCATGGGATGCGATCCACAATACCGTGGAGACGACGACGGTGTACTATGGGGGCACTGCGATGAGCCAGGTAACATATTACGAAAATGCCACGACCCTTTGCGATGGCCATCCGCGCGTGTTGTACTCCCCAGCAATACCTCTGTCAACGGAGTGGCGGACGACAGTCGAACCCACTTCGGCAACCTCAGTCTATACCAATACCATGGGAAGGATATACTCGGCCCCTTCGCCCTCATGTACGATACGTCCCGAGGACTGCGATCCGCTTTGGAGCGACTACAGCAAATCTGTTGCGGCAGCTGCTACTATCACGCCCGCGCCAGTGATCCAAACACCGCCGTGTATGAATCAATCTGCAGCATCATCGTGGTCGAGCGTGGCGGAGAAAATATACGGATGCGGACTGTGTACCATCTATGGCGAAGGCGTGGAGCTTGTATTCTTTCCTGAACCTACTACGGTGTCGCGAGACATGTGCGCGGAAACTCCCACTGCATCGCTGACATCGTACGGCCCTGGTGCCGTGATCACGGCATATGCTGGAAAGAGCTTTGGTGCAAATCTGAGCTCAGTTGCAGGCGCGAAGAAAACCGCCGTGGCTGATGGTCATACCTTTACGACAGGCACGGCTTACATCAGTATCTCCAAGGTGTATGCAGCGAATCGATGTTCGAAGACATTTGGAGTGGTAAGCGACGCGATCCTGGCCATGCCCTCCGAGTCCGTGCTCAGCTTGCGCTATTCGCAAGACCACTTCCAGAGGCTCATGGAGACGGACAAAATTACGGGCTACCCGGTATCTTACGCAGACTTTAATACACCGATACCGTGGTCAGCATGGAATGGTCAGAATCAGTGCTTGAATGAGCTGGACACCATCACTTGCGGTGTCATATACGAGACTTATTATCGGCCACAGCTTGCAATTCCACCGGAGATCACTTCATTAAGTCCAGATTTCGAAGGTTGTCAGATGTGGTACAATGGACTATGGGATCCACCTCTGGCACTGACCGAGGCTGCATCTGCTGAAGCGCCGACGCTTCCCGGTGGGCATAGTATACCAACGAGCACTGCCGCGCAACCAAGCCAGGCCCCGCCTACCACGCAGCCCACTGCTGTTCCCAATGAGCTGCCTTCCACTTACCAAAACGAAAACGGGCCTACTTTACCCAATGCTGGTGGTCCGACAGCATCGGACGCTGGACCAAGCGGTACCGATGGCGGGAAACCAGCTCCTAGTTATGGTGATAATACCTCCGGTGGTCACCATGGAAGCCAAGATGGAAATGGCGAGCACGGAACGAACAATGGTCATCAAAGTGGAGGACAAGCCGGAACTGGCGAGGAAGGTCATCAATCTGGTGGTGCTGGACACGATGGCCAAAGTTCTCGACCACGTCCGAAATATGTGCCCTCCAAGGAGCCGTGGACCAAAGATGTCAAAATCCGAGGTAAAGATTACACAGCCAAAGCTGAGGGCAACAAAGTAACGATTGGACCGATCACTTGCATTGCGGGGGGCGCACCTCAAACGCTTCCGGACGGGACAGTCTGCTCTTATGGAGAGAATGGACTGGTCTTCACGACCAAAGAAAAAGTGGTGTTCGACGACCAGACTCCAGACACAGCAACGAGTGGCCAAACTGGCGTCCCAGATAGCCAGCCAGACACGGACTCCGGTGGCGCATCCGGACCAAGCGGCGAGACTCATTCGAACGATGGAGCGGACTCCACTGGTACAGCATCCAACCCTACTCGCACTGGAGACTCTGATACCGTGACCATCACCATCAATGGCGAAAAGGAAACTGCAGTGCAAGAGCAAGACGGAGGCCCAGTCGTCATAGAGCAGAGAATCACTTTGCTTCCTGGAGGTCCGCCTGTCACTTTGCCAGATGGAACTATCGTCAGCGTGCCTCAGAACGGCAGCGAGCTTGTCATTCAGACTAACAGCACACTTGGAGTCGAGCCGACGACGACGGCAGACAGTTCCGTCAGTGGTGCCATACGGAGCGGTCTCGGATATGGTGGGCAGAGCGGTTCTGCATCAACAACCCCTAGCTCGGGTCAACCGGCTGAGACCGGCGGAAGTGGAGGAGGCTCTTCGCAGAATGCCGCCGCCGGTCTGTTCTCTCTTGAGGCTCTGAACTTCCTGGTCGTCGTGGGCACTCTCGTGGTTGTTCTTCTTGGATGAGACTAATGGGTGGGTTCGCATAGAACAATCATTGATCTAATAGACCTCCATCAGCTGCCGTCATCTTGACAACGCGATCTGTGGAGTCAGGCGCTTCATTGTCATAAGGAGAACACGCCAGGGCGAGGCAGACGTTCGCGGCGATACTTCGTGCGGAATTCTGCTGAGCGCAACGAAGAATCAATCATCAGGCCTGGGCTTGGGAAAGCATTCAGCAGAAGCTGGGCACTCGCATTCGCGCTGTTGAGCTGCACCTCATTGTGTGCGCCGCGGACCAAGACACCAGGTCTACATCGCAAAAAATCGCTCAACAGACAGACTGGGCCATGACACTCGCCAAGGACGTCGAAGCAGCCGCGCCAACCTCCGAGATGGGAAGGAGAAAGCAGCCACAAACATACTCCACATGGAGAAGTAATGTAATATGTACGACATACAGATGCCATTGTACACGACATACAATCTCAACGAAAATTATCCAGCCACATCGAAGAAAGTCCGTAAAGCTGCCTTGTCCTATTCGCCCTCAGCACGTCTACAGTCAGAGTCGTGGTCTCAACTTCTGTAATTCCGGCATGCCGATGCCCGGGGTCCGATACTGATGACCGATGTTGATGACAGGTCTCCACACATGCGACGAAGCACCCTTGTCTGTTTCAATCCACCCCACCAACTCCATACAAGCAACTTCGCCCCAACATCGACCCCGACTCCTACCGAGCGAATCTCATGCATTCCAGATTTCCCCGTACATATAACGACGACGTGCCAAGAGGTTCAGCACTTTGAGAAACTTTTAGCCAGAATGTGACGCGCGCGGCTCTAAGCAGAGGTCCACTTCAAACGCAAGAATTGAGACGATTGCAATATGGCCTTCTTCCCGACGCCTTTCTCTCCGATGCGCCAATGCTCTTGGCATTATAACAAGCTTGTCACTTCGGACAATCCAAGCACCTGCAAGACTGCTGTCAAAAGTTCTTCGCCACTGCCGTGACATGACGGCAGCTCTTGCGTGTTCTTCGGAGCATTGCACGCACGCCATGGTTGGGAGCAGGCTTTGTCCGGCTTCTTCAGATAAAGTCTAATTGCTCATGGCAAGAGCGAAACTTACAACGCGTGAATAGGATGGGCCAGCTGAAAACATTAAATATGAGTGGTCGGGGCCAACAGGTGAAGAAGTCTTTCAAAGGCAGGCAGGTTTTGGGGAGAGAAACGTGGTAGGAAGGGATCGAGGGATATATGCGAGGCATATTTTTGGAAGAAGCACGTGTACATGCAGCACGTGCAAATAGCATTTGCCGGGCTTCTTGCACGTACCTCCCACGCCAGAAACAACTTTTACAACCTGCACAGGATCGCGGTCACGGCAGTGGCAATTGAGCAGGATTTACAGGTCTCTTGTCCAAGACATGACAAGACGGGCGCAAAAGTCCTTGGGGACTCCGGTATTGTATCGGGAGGAAATCTTCCAGAAGCCTCGAACACTCGCGCAACGACGGAGGCTCACGATGGCAAAAGACATAAGAAAAATAGATTGAGAAGGTGTCTGGGCGTGGATCCAGATGCACTCGCTACGTTGGTCTCCGAGGCGGAATTGTGGAGCGTGAAGCTCCCTCATGCCTGTGGGCGTGGAGTATTTTGACGAGTAGCAGGGGTGAGATGGGAGTTGGCCGTGCGTGCAGCTAAGCTGGCTGGGAAGCTAGCTGGGCATTCGACGACTGCTATATGTAGAGTCAGTCGAGGGTCGTGTCGGAGAGAAGATTCTTCTAGGATTGTGTTGTACGGATTTGAATACCTGCAAGCTCATTGGCATTGGCCAGCATCGATTACAGAGGGCATCGAAGGGAACACAGGACAGTTGTCGTTGAACACGATCAACATTGATCAATTCGATCGATTGAGAACAACAGAAGAGCAAAGTAAAAGCATACAATATTTGCAACATGAGACCATCATCAACAAGCCTCCTGGCCCTCCTCCCAGCACTCACCAATTCCTGCTTTACGAAACGCGACTCATCCTCCGAAGACTGGACCTACGACACTCCGGATCACTGGGCAGACGACAACGCTAGCTACGGAACCTGTCGCAACGGAACCCACCAATCTCCCATCGACCTCACCGACTCTACGATCTCCATCTCCACCCATCATCCAAAATTCTCCTACGCCGGAAACTGGACCGGAAGTTTACACAACAACGGCCACGGCCTCAAATTCGACCTCACACATGATGAAGATGATCTAACTTCACTCCCACAATTGACTTATACCAATGCAAACAATGAAGAAGAGACGGTGTACTTGAGTACATTGCACACACATGCCCCGGCAGAACATATCCCCAACAACGACCGCACAACAGCAGAAATGCACTTCGTTCACGTCGACTCGACTGGTACACCACGAGTCGTGGTGGCGTTCCTGCTCGACCCCTCTTATACTCGCCGCGACGCACATTCAGACTTCTTCTCACAGTTCGGAACGTTCCCAAAATCAGTCGACGACGACGAAGTTGAGAAGGAGGATTTCCAACCTGGATTGGCACTTCCGCAAGTCAACGACTTCAAGAAATTCTGGACGTACAGTGGAAGTCTGACGACCCCGCCTTGTACAGAGGGAATTAGATGGTTCGTGGCGGCGCAGACGATGGTGCTGGGGGATGAGCAATTGCAGGATCTGTTGAGCGTTAGCAAATTCTCTGCCAGGCCGACGAGGCATGTTTGGTTGCATGATGTTGGATTGTGAACACGATGTTGAGTTGTAAGCATGATGTTGGGTCGTAAACATGACGTTTCGATAACAGGTGGAAGGTGTTGGGAGAGCGTTGGAAGAGTGTTGGTTGTTTACTGATCTTGTACAGCGGCACATTATCATGGCGAAGCATATCGAAGCATGGAAAGCGTAGCATAGTCAAGCGTATACAGCATCTTGTGGCATTGAAAGGAATTTAAGATACCGTTATCAGTAGTGGACGCTCAGCCTTTTGTGGACTTACTTCTCCCACCTGTCTGTATCGACAAAGGACCAAAGCATGTAAATGCGACCGCCTGATCGCAGTGCGAGTGGAACAGTAACTGTAACTGTTGACTGATCTTTCATGTCCCATTTCGTACGTTTGCTGGGAACTTGTAGCAAGCCTGGCATTCACAGGCATGATTGTACAGGGAATCCTCACTGCGATGCCATCACTGTGTCCGCACCTGACAGCAGTGGTGTTTGCCACTCGCAAGAAAGCTCAGGACCTCGGACGGCGTTCTGGGCGAGTGAAGTCGAAATACAATTGTATCTCGACCCCCGGTACTCTCCGCCGCCGAGTGCAGCATGTGGAAGTCGAGGCGCACCTCGGCCATGCAGGGTGCACGTGAGGAAGAGATGGAATGGTCTCGTTTTTGCTCGGACAGTGGTCTTCTCCGCAGCGGAGGGTGTGGAAGTTCTGCCAAGGATGTGCCAATCGCTACAGCCAAAGCTTCTAGCTCCGGAAAGGTATCCTCAATCGATCATTTTCGTCTGTGCTTTCCGGGGAGCTACGACTCTGCCAATCAGTGTCTGCGCTGAGAGCGGAGGAGGCGTTCATCTCCAACCCGTTGCGGTCTAGTGGAACCGTGGTTTGGCTGTGTCTGTGGTGTCGTCCATCGAATGGCTGCAAAGGCGAGCGTTGTTCAAGCCGAGGCCTTTGGGCGAACGAGAGCAGCGTGGTGCTGGCCACGGCCACGGCTTTGATACTAGTATCACCAGACGGTATGCCAGTCGCGGGGACCTCCGCTGCTTTCTTTGTGTCCGTTCTCGATCGCAGCAATTTCCTCACAAAGAGCGCATAGATCTCGTGCTCGCGACGCTCCCACGCTGCTCTCTGGTTGACTTCGCACCGCAATCATGAAGGCCTCCTTCGCTGTTGTCGCCTCTACGGCGGCTCTCGTGGCCGCGCAAGAGTACACCTCGATTGACACCATCATCGACAACGTCAAGAACATCACAAATCAAACCAACCACCTCATCGAGCTCGCCGATGCGCTCAAGCCCACCGACACTCTTCTTGCTGCTCTCCCGCTGAGCGAAGCCTCCAATGGCGTGCAAGCAGCCATCAACGTCTCCATCGCCAACGCCAAAAACCTGCCCGATCCGCTCCCACCCGCCGACGGTATCAAGCTGATCCCATACATTCAACAACTCAGCAACGCCTCAGTCGACGCCATCGCAGCCTTCATCAACCAGCGAAGCTTCTTCCTGCCCAACGGCGCTGGCGAGATTGTCCTGACTTCGCTCGCGCTGCAAAATGTCACATCTTACGAGTTCAATGCTGAGATTGCACGACGTAACCCAGCGAACCTGCAAGGGCCCAGCGCGGAGCTTGCGCAGCCCATCTTCAATGCTTTGGCGGCGGGCGTGACGGCTTTCCAGGACAACGGGACGAAGTGTGCAGATGTCGCGTCGTGTTATGCTGCTGCGGGCGTCACGATGCCAGGACAGCAGATGGAGTCTGCGGCGAGCATGAAGAAGCTGGTGAGCTATACGACTGTGATGGCGGCGGCTGTTGCATTTGCTGCGTTGATGTAGAGAGTCAGAAGTGGAGATTGGATTTGGATGATGTTTCACGGCAGGTGGGGTGGGATGATGCATGATGATGGCTCTTGCCGTCTTGAGTGCTGACAGCAGTAGCACGATATACTCTCGTGCCAACTGCATGGCAGCTCAGTGCTTCGCAGTTCAGGCGAGCGAACAAGGAGGTCGACAGAACCGAGGGCGGGTCGTTCAGCAGGCATGAGGTAAACGGAGTATTCTTGTACAGACATTCTGTAATTACGAAAGCATGAGATGAAATATTCATTGACGATCTTCTAAGAGTACTTCTCGAGCCCAGGCTTCTCAATATCGTTATGATCAGGATCAGGCTCGGTAATGCGCTGGAGAATACACTGAACGCATGTTCCAGAGCCCATGGTCTTCGACTTCGAGAAGCCGCAGGAGATGCCCCAGACTGCGTTGCCTTCCTACCTTCTCGCACTACAGCGAAGGAATCTGCGATCTTCCAGAGGCGGCATGAATGGGTTGTTCAAAATCTCGTAGGGCACGCAATGCTTGCAAGACATTTGGGATATCACTTTCTGGTCTGCCCTACCACTCATCTCCAACGAGCACTTAGGCATACCTTTCTGGCACGCCTGGATCTCCATCTCCCTAGCACCGAAATGCAGGCTCTCCAGTGCAAGTCAAGCAGACTTCCCCTACATTCCCACATCTTCGAGATCTGACCCACAAGCAACACTACTGTGCGCTGCAGGATCCTCTACTCACTTCCCAGCATCTTCCATACCATATGCAATTGAGCCGAAATCGTTTGCGGGCGAAAGAGTGACGCGGAGCAATCTATTTGGCAGAGGAGTTAGTTGAATTCATGGCATGACATGAAGGTTGAATCTCGTGATTCGACATACAAGCTGGCAAATAAGAAAATCTCAGAGCAAGTCAAATGAATGAGTTTGCTGGATAGTAGGTGACATCGGTAGCATCGATCGAATAGGCGCGGTCTCTGGCGTGCGCGTTTATCCGCCAATCATGCTCTCAGTCGACACTACCTATCTCACCTCATGCGGACTAGAGTGCTCGATCAGGTGATATTGCTTTCCTCATGACAAGGAATACGCACCCAGCGAGTCGGTGATGGAGTGCTGTAAGCTTCACTAGTGTGTAGCTATTGGACAATGGCTAGGGAGAGCTAACGGCAGACTGCAGGGCAGCTATGTCCTCTGGAGTACCACAACGTGTGGCGCATGCATGAAAGATCAGGTGTTTGTCCTAATGTAGAGTCTAGAGAAAAGGTGGTGTGCGGCGGCTCACGTGCTGGAGCTGGATTGGCGAAATCCTGGATCAAGCTAGAGGTGGCTAGCTGGCAGACATCGGAGAGGGATTCGCATGGTCCTGGAGCGCTTCGCTGAATGGTATCACCCAGGACCGAATTCTTGTGAGATGAGGCATTCCCAGACATTGGCTGCGTTGACGGCGCAATCACTCGACCATGCCGGTTATAGATCTGAGTTCAGTGAGCATTTGCACACAAGCCCCTTCTCTCCAAGTCTTCGCCTGCTTCTGAGGACCTGGGCAGCGATAAAGTGCTTGCACGTGCGGTACAGCAAACGAAAGAGTTTGGAGGCTCCGTCGTCCGAAAACTTCACTGATCAGAGCCAAGAGTCCCTGATCTACACGTGTGCTTTCGTCGTCTGAACCGCTGTGACATGGTTTGCTCATCTGGAGTGGTCTATTGTGGTTCTGACGACGAAGATAAAGATGTCACAGCATCGAAGAGGAGGCGTTTCTTCGCTTGCGGTGTCGACATTCTGCTCGGAGAGAATCGAGCATCAAGTCCTGTGGTTGCAACTGCCAATTCGGGCTCGGAGGGGCTTTGTGTCTGAGCATGAGCAGACACAGCGTGCAGTACCCATGATAGCCCCTAGTCTTTCCTGCAGTTTCTGTCCGACTGCACGGAAATTCACGAATGCCTCCGCGGCCATCTTGGTATTGTCGTATTCGGGGTGGTGTGAGCAATGGTTGTGCGGATCTCGTATAGCGCTCGTCCGCCTCCTCGAGCGTAGACATCGGTGATAAGGGCAGCGAGTGAGCCAGGCGAGAGGCTCGTCGGCTTATAATTCTCAACGAGCTGGTCTCGGTCAATCAATGAGTTGTCGCCATTATCAGTATCGCGAGCAGTTTCGTGGGATGCGTCTGTCCTGCCTGCGGTGACCCTTTAGAAAACCTTTCGAAATTACCAGCTTCAGGCTAAAGCTGCTCCTGAAGCCAACCCTGGGCGCTTGCTGAGTGTGCTGTACTAAACATCTCTTGAGTAAGCGGCGTATCACAACAACTGAAACCGATCGTGATCCATCTTCGGTCTGTCCTCTTGTTTCGTAGGATGTCTTGTTGCGCGGCACGGGGATGCATGCGTGGCCGTGTCTCTTATCATGCCACCAGCGGGATATGGGTGTCGTGCGCGGCTTGCTGATGATGGACTGTGTTGTGTGGACACGATGTTGCGGTCTTGTGGTTGCCCGAAATCCGTCCTCAGGCTTGCGATTCGTGCCAAGACATCGCTCGTCCTCCAACTCAACTCTTCAATTCCCGTCCGACGACCCTATTGCGATGCATCTGCCACCACATCCTGAACGTTGCAACATCGTGGTCAGTAATACCAGATGGACACCTTGCAATAACAACTGCCCGGTCTTGGGGCCGCGTCAAGCTCTGTGAAGTATAAAGGCGATGATGCTAGGGCAGCTAGGGCTCGTTTCTGCGCTGGACGCATTGGGAAGCCCCCGGCTACGCTCGCCTACTTTTACGCCACACGCACTCAGCAAACTCTTTCCCAACCCGACTGTCTTGGACGTGATGAATGCTGCTGCATGTGCTTCATCGGCCGATCAACGATGATGAGTGATGCAGGCCCGTAGAGCATCTCACATCCGAAAGTCCGCGTCTCACCTGCTGATCGAATTTCAACCCTAACACAATACCAGTCGGCATCCTTCGGACTGCTGATGAGAGCCATCCACGTGTAGACGACCAATTCGGATCCGGAAACCTTTCCTTACGGCCTCACTACTACTCGCCCGTAACCTGGTTCTCGCGCATTCGCCACATGATGCCACTGGACTTTTTGGATCTTGAATCCCATTGCCAAGTCCGAGCAGGCACCAAAACAACCAGGAGCTGTGGGAGCACGTCTCCAGTGTGCAGAGCCCGCACGAAGCAGTGGGTCTTCTACGACTGTGGCTGAAGCAATCACGACAGGACGGCGTCTGTGAGTTTGAAAGTATACGTGCATTCTCCACTTTCTTTGGAGGTCTTCAGTATAATTCGGAGTTGGCCGCGACGGCCAACAATGCCCTAACACATGCCTCCCTACTAATCATTGCCTATCAAAGATCCCGTATGCGGGTCAAGCTGCCCTATACTGTTTGCCAAGTAAGTCTTCAATGCTGCTCTAATTAGCTTGTCTGCCAACCCTCCCGGCGGCGTGCAGGACCAGACTCGCGTGGCTTCTAGGGCCCATTCCTTTGGCGAAGAGGGTTTGCCCACTCTTCGCCGCTGCTTCCGACCGGCGACAACTCTACATACGAGTGCGAAGCTGAGGTTAAGTATGCTTTCCACCTCCTCCTCTGTCGATCACTCCATCTCTGCTTGTCCGCTGACTGGCCTTGGACACGCTCGACACCCCAGATCACGAAACACATCAACAAGTACAACAATTGAACAGCAAGTTTAACCAAATGTCGACTTCTCTGGACATTTTGCGTCCAGCACCATCTCCGCCGACTCCCTCATCATCATGCGAATCAGATACGCGAGATCTGGAGCGTCGCGCGAACAAATTTGCAGAGATCATGACAACCAAGAACTTTGCGGACCCTGCTCTGAAACAGCTTGTTGTGCCAGATTTTCGATGTCAGATTGAGCTTGCAGGAGGTCGCATCGGCGTGGTCAACAGTCGTGACGCTTTTGTCAACCACTACAGCAAGTACAAGTCGACCTCGCTGGTAAATGTTTCGAACCTTACAGCCGAGATCGATGAAGATGCTGGGCTAGCAAAGGTCATGCTACTTCTGCACATCACAGATTCGCCTCAGACGTCGCCACAGGAAGCCGTTTCAGTGCAATGGTGGAAGAAAGACCAGGGCGCTTGGAGATGCTACCAGCAGACGGGCATGCGAGGGGGTTCGGGCTATGGCGCGTGCATATGATTGCAATCTGATTGATGTTCAGCGAGGTGTTGGGGATGTCCTGGATCCGAGCTGTCTGCAATACAACGTGGAAGAGCATCGAGATGTATTTGCCATGTGCTGCACTACCTCTACTGGATGAATGCCAGAGCCGCAATAATGCTGATGCCACGACCCAACATCTCTCTGCCATTTGTGGCATCTGTCAAGCGTGACACTCATCCATAACTGGGCTCGCGTCGTTGAGAGGAATGCCAGCGCATGCGGCTCTATCCCATGCGACATCGACAGTGCACACGGCAGATACTCGGTACACCAAGCGAGGAGGTGATCATAAACTACCATTCCACCACTACCATGAGAGCAAGATACCGCCGCTGCATCCTGGCATCACATACCCGGTCGGCGTATAAATCGTCCGCTTGACGCACAGAGCCGGCCGTCTGGTCTCACAAGCACTACTCTTGTTGCTGCGTTAGTGCTGAATCATATCAGCCTCCTCCACTGAAGGAATAGGGCAGCACAGTGGCACTGAACGTCAGCGATATGCCGAAGAGGTTCCGATAGGAGGCGTGCATCCTAGCATGAGCACAGCGAGGGATCAAACGTGTCAGGTCCGGCTCAAGTTGAGCAATGCAGTTCACTCGTCAGCTTGCAGCACCTTGAGGCAATGGAGGGCCTTGAAAAGGAGGGAACTGTCAATTGGAAATTTCAATAGCAGCTTTGCTACTTCCTACAATCTGAGCCCGCTATCCAATCTATATCAACCCTGTAATGACATAAGATATGCTCGCTCAATCGCCAATAAGATCTTCTGCAATGCAATACACTCTCCTTAATGTCTACTCTCATCCGCCCCTCCTCCCTAACGCGTCCCTCAAACTGCTCATCCGACTCGCCATCGTACTCCCTCCTTGCGCTCTCATATTGCTCAAAAGCGCCTCCTCCAATGCACTTTGCGTCACGCTCGTATCATCTAGATCCGAGAACGAACTACCCATGCTCGGTGAGCCTTCACTGCCGTCTTTCCGGCTTCGAGGACTCAGACTTGCGAGCTGGGCACGATGCCGTGGTGAGAGAGGATGCACAGGGCGGAGAGCCGGCGAGGCTGAATCGTAAGATGCACGGCGGGCATTCTGTTGTGAGGGATTATCGGAGGATGAGGGAGCGGAGGAGAGGTGAGAGGGTTGCCGGGTCATCTTCGATGGAGCCGGTCCTGGGGCGACGGAAGAGGAGTGAACTGAGGATTGAGAGGATTCTGGATTTGTGTTTGACCGGGCTGGTGGCTCTCTGGGAGGTCTTGAGCGAGGATTCGAGGAGGCTGCAGGAGTGGTTGTGGTGGAAGTTGCAGCGGGTTGCGCTGGTTTGCGTTTTGGAGAACCAATTCGCAGTGTTGCTGCTGGGTCCGGCTTTGATGCCGCGGCGAAAGGCAAGTACCCTCCATTTGAACTTGCATCGTCATCGTCATCGTCGTCATCATCTCTGTCGTCGTCACCTTCAGATGCGAGGTCCGCGAGTGTCGACTTGGCTTTCTTTCCTGGTGGTGGCCGCCGGAACGCTTGGCTGCGTGCAAGTGCTGAGGGCGGTTCGTCTCCTGAGTCAGAATCCGAGCGTCCCTCATGCTCCAAAGTATCTTCATATTGCTCGTGCTTTGATGAGGCAACTATATCAGCAGCCCCTGCTGCCACAGGCGCTTTTCTTGTTGAGCCGCTGGACCCTCTCAGGCCTCGTGATCGTGGTTGCTGTTGTCGGGATCCCGTGACTTTGCTTTGTGTCACTGTCGCCGAGGACGGCGTTCTGGAAATTGGAGGCACTCCGGACTTTGGTTCATCTATGACGGGCGAGGCTGGTACTTCTGAGGATAACGGAAATGATGGACTGCCTCGACGGACTGCGGTGGTAGTCGATCCGGATTGCAACTTTGATTCTAGAATCAGGGTCAGCTTCGCTGCAGGATACACGTTTCGGTCGTGATGAATCGTACCTCGACTCGCAGTCCTCTCCATCTTCACGCCACCTGACGAACTTGCCGTTCCACTTCCAGCTCCTCCCTCTCCAGCTCCACCGCCGCCCACCCTGGTCATTTGCCGCCTCATTCTCTCCATGTGCCGCTCCGACAGCCAAGCCGCTTGCATTAGCAGAAAGTTTAGCTCGACATCAAAATCTTGACTCAAGCCCTCCCAATCTAGATCTCCAGAGTGTGATTTCGAGATCAGCTTCCATAGTTGTCGGTCCTTGGCGGCGGTCCAGTTTGTAGGTGCAGGATCGCGAAAATCTCCCCTATTAAATGGAAGTCTGATGAACACAGTGTAGTTCGGCGCGGGCACTGATGGGTCTTGGAAATGCCCGGCCGGTGAACCTGGTCTTGATGATATTCTTGATGGTTTGATTGATGCATCTGGCACTGGAGTTGCGTTCGACGATCCTCGATTGCGAACGTGACTCGGCATCGCTGCCGCAGACGACGATGGAGACATGGCTGTATGTCAGCTAACTGCGGACATGGTAAGTGTGATGAACAGTCGATGTTGCGTTGAGCATCGATGAGTGGAGGTGAGCAGCTGCCAAGAGCATCGTCACGTGGGTCGTGTAGGATGATGAGAATAGGTTCTCGGAAAAAGTCTAAGAAAAGTGTCTGCAATGGCGTTTCAAACATGTAGTTTTGTTTTGCTCACTATGGAGAATGGCGGAGTCAGCAGACAGTTCATTGACTGCCAAATCTGCTCAACAATGCCTGGAGTATCATTTCGTCCATCCCACCACATGCGCCCAACCAAAAATGCCGAAACTCTCTAGATAGTGGTCTCGTATGCAATAGGAGCAACGTTCTCTGGCTTGTTGTCCTTGGCGCTGACGGTGCGGGCCTCACGTGGCTGAGCTGGCTGTCTCTTGAGGTGGACGTGCTCGCCAGTCTCCTTAGCTTGCCTCTGCTTCGCGGCGTTGGTCTTGACACGGGCCAAGAACTCGTCACGCGAACGCGAGTGTCGGACGTGCTCAACGCGAACGTTGATGCGCTTCTCGATGTAGCGGTTGCCGACCTGGCGGTAGAGGATGACACCGACAGCGGACTTGGTGACGTTGTAGACGACACCGGTCTTACCGTGGTAGACCTTGTATGGCTATTGAAATGCGGGCGTTAGCCTCTCACCGCAAGGAGGCGCTTGTAGCGTGTGTCTGGAGAGCCAGAGCACAGAGACTACTAAGCTGAGAAAGTGTGTATCCATTTATCCACCTACCATGCCCTTTTGAACGGCACCGTTGGCCACAACATCGACGATATCTCCAACGCGGTACTGCTTGAGGTAGGTCGAGAGAGGGATCATACCCTTCTTCTTGAAGTCGCGCGAGAAGGCTGTGATCGCAATGTGTTAGTACCTGTTGCCGGCGCATTGTGCGGTCTGCCCGTGATCGCAATGTCGCACATACCATAGCGAGTGCCAGCGCGGAGACCTGCAGCGTGACCCATTTTGACGGTGGTGTGGGAGGTAGATGGGCGGGTTCGAGATTGTTCGCTGGGTGTGATCGAGGTCAACTTCTTCGACGCTCTTGCCAAACGATGGAATTCGCGATGTGGCCCCACTAAAATTTCGGCCCGCTGGCTCCGAATGGGGGAAGGTGTGCCAAGACTCTGCCGGCTCGCACTTGAGGATTTGCTCTTCACTGCAGCTTTGGACTTCTCTGATCCGACAAGCACGAGTTGCCCGCACGACAATCACCATGGCCCCGTACGTTACCTGATACCTCGTACACAGCGAAGAAGACGCAGGTTATCTGGAAGGGTGCACGTGGAAATGCGACGCCGGCGAAAGGTCCTCAATTGCTCGCGTGCGGTCTCAAATCGGTGAAGACGCAACATGCACTCGGCCACTGGCAAGACGCATTGAAAGAGAGGAGCATGTGGTGGAAGAGGATCTGGCGTCGCATATATCACAAGTGCAGCAGCAACAGAACCTGCATCTTCATGACTGGTACAATTCGACTTGCAGAGGGACACACACTGACATTCTCCCAGACGCTCGTACTCCAAGACCTACAAGGTCCCACGTCGTCCCTTCGAGGCCGCTCGTCTGTGCGTATAGCCCATGATCAATGAGCCAGCTTCAGGCTGCGCTGTATATCTGGTGTCTAATAATGGCTGCACAGTGACTCCGAATTGAAGATCGTCGGAGAATACGGTCTGCGCAACAAGCGCGAGGTGTGGCGTGTCCAGCTCACCCTCTCCAAGATTCGTCGTGCTGCCCGGTAAACATCTCTCCTGCCACGTTCTGTCATATCACTAGCTGACCAATCTACAGTCAGCTTCTTACCCTCGACGAGAAGGACCCAAAGCGTCTCTTCGAAGGAAATGCCCTCATTCGTCGTCTGGTTCGTGTCGGTGTGCTCGATGAGTCCCGCATGAAGCTCGATTACGTCTTGGCCCTCAAGGTTGAGGATTTCTTGGAGCGTCGTCTTCAGACTTGCGTCTACAAGCTTGGTCTCGCCAAGTCCATCCACCACGCTCGTGTCCTGATCCGTCAGCGTCACATCCGGTATGCACATATCCTTTTCTGCCCACCTGACACCACTCACTGACCTCTCGTACAGTGTCGGCAAGCAGATTGTGAACGTCCCGTCATTCATCGTCCGTCTCGACTCCCAGAAGCACATTGACTTCTCGCTCACCTCGCCATTCGGTGGTGGCCGCCCAGGTCGTGTCAGGAGAAAGAAGGCCAAGGCTGCTGAGAGCAAGGGCGACGAGGACGCCGGCGAGGAGGAGGAGGAGTAAACTACTCGCTCACCACAGTCGGGTCACCAAAATTTCACGATACCAATGGGAATGCATGGGCAAGGACGGCGTTCATACAGTGCTGGGGCTAAAGCACGCGCGGCACTCAGATAGCTGCGACTGTTCCAATGAAACTGCTAAGTTCACGATTCCCGGCTTAGCTGTCCTTTCCAATCTCACCTTAGCTATTGATCATGACCAACGTGCGTGGCATTGTATTCGAACAGGCATCGGAGAACGCCGCGATCTGTTGAAGACTGATTACATATCCTCAATCTACCACCCCTTCTGGCAGAAATGCGACGTAGTCTACTGGTGCAGGCTCAATTCCATCGGGCTGCCCCACGACCTTCAGGACGTCACCCTTGTTCACCTGCACATTCGCGAATCGTTTCCTCGTCGCAGAATGTCCATCCAAATAGATCGAAGGTGTATGCCCTACTCTTCCGGTATCTACATCATCACTTGTCCATTTCCCAACCTCGCGATTTCCGAGCGTGACTGTAAATGTGCTATTGCCCGCTGTTAGATCGAAATGCTGGACGATGAGATCGTAACGTCCGCTTTCGAACGGGACGCTAACGGATGCCGTTCCTGTTGTAGTATTCGAGGATGTGACAATAGCCTTTGTACCCGAAGCGATTTCGAATGGAGAAACGTCGTAGATTTCATACCCGTCTAGTTGCATGTCCTCGGCCTCAATTCTCCAAGGATGATTTCCCACGCGAGAAGAAGTATCTTCGATGCTGGAGAGATTGTAAATCCAGTTGCTGATCGCGTCGCGCCAGACAATGCTGTGACCTGCTTGGAATTCTTGCCGGTATAAAACTTCATTGTAGCGTTCGACATCGATGAGGCCGTGGAGGGATTTCCATAGGGTGACAAAACTTTGGGCTGTTTCTGCGCCGGCGTAGTGCGCATCGTAGAAATGTTGGGCGACGGACTTGCCGGATTTGAGGACATGCGTGTAGGGAACGTGATGGAACCAGAGAAGTAGATCGTCAGGCGTTGTCGAGATGTTCTCGAAGAGCTGGGCGACTTGGGGAGGGTATTGCCCGGCGTAGCCAGTGCCGTTCGATACAGTCCTGTCCATTCCGACGCCTTCATTATCGGCGCGTGTCCATTGGCCCCAACCATTGCCGTCTTGGGATTGTGGGTTGGGACCGAAGTGTGTGTAGAGGATGTCGGTCAGAGTTTGAATGCCGAGATTACCGGTGTAGTTCTCGTATGCGGGCCATGATTGCATGGACATCTCAGCAATCGTTTCAATGACCTTCTGGTCATGGCCGAATGTGAGACGGGTCCAATCATTCAACACCTCTTCAGAATCCAGCGTCCAGTCCCAGGCAAGGCGACCGTATGCATACAGATTTGACATTGCGAGATGGCTGCCCAGCCATGTACTGTTGGTACCCACGTTTACGACAGCAGCCGATCCTCCGAGGGGTCGCTTATGGTGATAGCCAGTCATAACATCTCGCAGCAGCGTGGTGCCGTTGTCGATTCGAAGATCGAAGTCTGTTAACGTCTTCCACAGCGGAGGCAAGTAGACGAGATGCATCTGCTGTCCAAGATACTCCTGTGTAACTTGCAGCTCAACTGCCATGCTGGTATTTCTCAGATTGGCGAAAAGCGGAGATACTGGCTCCCGGACCTGGAAATCTATCGGGCCATACTTGATCTGCACAACCACGTTGTCCTCGAAATGGCCGTCGAGTGGTCTGAAGTAATCAACAGCAGCATTTGCTCGGTCGGCTTTCCAGTCCGTCTGGTTGAGCTGGTCATACACAAAGGCACGAAACATCAGCACGCCTCCATGCGGTTTGAGTGCTCGTGCGAAAAGGTTAGCGCCTTCCGCCAGGGTGCGATTGTAATGGAGCGGTCCAGGCTGGCCTTCGCTGTTGGCCTTCACGAGGTAGCCGGCCATGTCTGGAATGCGGTCGTAAATCTCGGTCGTCTTGTTCGTCCACCAGTCGATTACTTGCTCGTCTAGGGGATCATATGTGTCGATATCTGTCAAATTTGCTGGGGATGCAAAATATAGCGATAGCCCTAGCTGGACGCCGTAAGGGCGGAACACATCTGCAATGCGGCCCAAGCCATCGATGTTCTCCGGTTGCAATGTGGTGAAGTTGGCGTTGACATTGTTCACGACAACCGCGTTAATGCGAATCGAGGCTAGTAATCGAGCATATTCTGCTGCTCGTGTAAGATTTGCTTTGATCTTGCCGTTTTCGAAGAATATGGAGTTGCCAGCAAAGCCACGCTCGATGATTCCGTGAGTACCGGATGCGTCCACTACGAATCAAGACACAGTCAGCGCGTGTCCACATGTCAAGGTGTCAATCTGGAATGTCGATGAGTGCGTACTGTTGTCCCATTCGTTTGTCCATCTGAGTGGCGCTGCGGGATTCGTAAGGTACTCAACATTCGAGAAGTTGCCCTGCGCTAGCATTGACAAGTACTCGAATGTGCCGTAGAGCGTTCCTCGCTCGTTGTGTCCGACGATCTTGACTTCGTCATCCTTGATGCTCAGCCAGAAGCCGTCTTCGATCAGATCGCCCTCAACTGGCGAATCTGGATATGCGGCGTTGTAGGTCTCAACAGTGGCAATGGTCACAGCCGGTTGTGAATCATCATCGCAGATCCTAGCATGGTGTCCAAAGATATGTGACAGTCCTTGTTGCAGCTCCTTTCCGGCAGTTTCAATAGGTCCGCCATGAGTCGCATTTAGCACGACAATCGAAGATGGAAGAGCAGGATGGTCAATATGTCTCGGTAGCGGGGCGTATCGAAGCCAAGCTTGCAACCCGGTTTCCGCCTGGACTAAGCTCGCGAGAAAGAAAAGAAGTAAATGAAGCATTTTGAAGCATGTGAACTTTGAAAGTATGCTTACCCATCTTGTCATTTATGCCCCGTCTACTCATCTCAATGGCCGTCGCCATTGGGGGTCACACTGATCAGGCATCAAGCGCATTCAGCCTATTTCAGCCTATATTGTGTTAACAGGCTCTGGAGAACGTCACGCGGGGCGCTGCTTGCGGGGAGGCGGAGGCGGGTTGCCAAAACCATATTGGCGTCATTTTGGTGGTTCTACTAATGGAGAGCGCACTCGGCTGATCTTCGATGCCATGTCGTCGCACAGTCGTGTAGCATAGGTGGTGTTGGGTCCAAAGGATGGGCCAGTGGCGCGTGAAGTCAGTGAAACACGAGATCGGTCTTGGCATGTGTGCCTTCCGTTCAAAGTCAGACTTCGCGACTTGGAGAAAGCACCACCGTTCGAGATGTGCTTGGATTCTCAAAAGCCATCATGAAGCACTATGCCTTCAGTCGAGAACCGCAGTGGCTCGTCTGCATACCGTCCGACATCTCTTGACTTCATCAACCTTCCAAATCCTATTCAACCTGCTCCTCCGTCGCAAAAGCACCCCTTGAATGGCACCCCCCACCTCGAAAAGGCGCGACTCGACACTGTATCGAATCAAGATCTCTTCCGGCTAGTTCTCGAGCCCTCTGGTGACAGAGCACCGAAAAGGCCCCGTCCTGTAGACAATCCTAACTTAGACCTACCAAAGTTGCCGGTGAGAAATAATGCCAAGCGTCTACGCATTCCGCCTACGCTCTCTGGGCTTCATCAGCCGCCACCTGATGCCGGCCTACTGCCTTCCATAAGTGTTGACAAGCCTCCAAGTCTTCCTTCGAAAACATTAGATTCAGAACCACATGCTGAAGCATGCGAGACTGGGCCTGCGCCTGATCGGGCAAGCAGTTCAACAACAAGGTCCGCATCGGCAACGGCGAACGAGTCGAAAAAGCAGCCTAGGAAGCTCGCGAAGCGCAACAAGTGGACGCCGGAAGAGACTGAGGACCTGTTGAAAGGGGTTGCTCGCTTCGGCGTGGGAAATTGGACCAAGATCTGGAACTGTTCAGACTATCAATTCAACAGCCGTACGGCGCTAGACTTGAAAGATCGCTTTCGAGTGTGCTTTCCAGATCACAACAAGAAGTCGAAGAAGTCCAGTGCACCTATAGGTGAGGCAACATCAACTGACACGGAGGAACAAGGAACCGCCTTGAAACGTTCCGCGAAAGGACCGGCACCAGAGCGAATTGATACGGCGACGCTTGAAAAGCTGGGCATTAACACACCGTTTGTCAGATCAGAACGGCGTTCTCGACATGGCTATAGCGCTACTGAAGACGAATCCCTGCTCAGGGGTTTCAAAAAGCATGGCAAGGCGTGGACTGCCATCAAACAAGATCCAGATCTCAATCTCTCGTCACGACAAGCGACTGATTTGCGAGATCGCATGCGAACACGATTCCCTGAGGAATATGCCAAAGCAGGGCTGGCGCCTCGAGTGAAAAAGCAGAGCGGCGACTCGAATGGTCACACATCTGCTTACAACGATGAGACTACGAAACAAAAGGCCGAGAATCATAACACTGTCGGTAGCAAGAATAGCGCGCAACAACCTGGTACGCTCCTCCCCAAAATGGTCGATATTAGGAAATCACAGCAGCAAGCGCTCTTCAGCCTCGACGACGTATACCTAGGAAGGCTCAGCGAAGATGAGGATGACGACGATGGGCCAATTACACTCGACCGCGGCATCTTGGATTGGGCGACAGATACTGCTCGACCGGTGCCCGCTGAACGGTTGCGCGCACCTGATCCCAACACTTCTTTATTACCGAAGCCTATACACGCGAGGCATACCCAGGAGCTTCCAATGTCACAGGCTTCTCAGAATAACAATGCTACATCGCTGCCATCGCTAGCGAGCTTGCTGCCCGAGAACAACTCGTCAGAGCACCTGGAGCTGCCGTCATTGACGGAGTGGTGGGGTCAGAGCGATGGGCGCGGGGGAACAGCTTCATATCCAAGCTTGGAGGAGATACTCAGTCACGATCTGTAGCCACTGCGGGCGTAGAGTAATGCCAGATATGTTGGATTTCAAAGTATATTGGTTGGCATTCCGGTTAGACTTTTTGACCCAAGTCGAAGGAAGTCGCGTGATATCAATCTAGCATGACACTTTTCTACTTCCCGCACGTTGACTATACAGTGCTTTCGTAGTTCGTTCGCTCGATGTATACATCAGTGTTGCACAAGATCAGCTGCTGTTCACATCTCGCCGAATTCACGGATGACGGTTCTGACCTGTTAAAACTAGCTCCGGACTCGCCCGCCAAGTGCCAAAGCGCTCGAGAAGCTTTGGCACTTCATCCTCGACATTGTCTCCAGAGCACCTCACCCATCCCGCCGCACGCCTTCTCCTCTCCATTCTTTGCACGCCGCCCAGCTCGTGTGTCGAGCGGACTCGGCATACGCTTGCGCGATCAGCACGTCTGCACTGCGACACGTGCCTGGTCAGCGCTCCCATGCGGCCTCTGTCCTCCCACAAAAAGTTGTCGCCCAACGCCTCCACCTTCTGAACCACCGAGTCGCCCTTCCTCATCAAAGCCGCGCCTCCATGTCGTCAAATGCAGGCCGCCGCTGCTGAAACACCACCGACTATCACCGGACAAGCACTGCAGCAGGCAGACCGCGCTTAGGTCCGCCTTGCCTCTGCGGAGGCCTCGAGCCACCACTGAACATGAACAACCCGTATCAGCAGGGAGGGCATGCGCCTAATGTGCCGCCGGCTCTCCCTATGCACGCGCAGCGCCGCGACTACAATCCCTACGCGCAGCATGCACCTCACACGCCGCTGCCTCCTTACAACGGCTACCAGCACCCGCACGCATACTACCACGCGCCGCCGCGATGGCCGCAGCAGGCTTACCCGCAGCACTACATACCGCAGCAGCAGTGGATGCCACCACAGCACTACGCGCAGCGTTCGCCGATGGTGGTGAGCTCGCAACCTCATGGACAGCCGATGACCCCGGTCACACGACAGCAGCATGCCATTCCGCCCATTCCACAGGCCACCCAGTCGCCGCGACCTGTTCCGCAATATGTCCATCACCAGCTGCCTGTAGCCTCTCCCTCGCCTGCACCGGCCCAAGCCCATACTCCAGCTGCCATCACAACGCCAGCTGCTGCATCCGCTGCTTCCCCAGCTGTTGTATCCAAGGCAGAGGAGCGTGTCGAGACTCCACCTCCAACAACGTCCAGAAGATCATCCATTGCTACAAACCCGTTGGCACTTTCTCCGGAGTACAGAGAGCCATTTTGGCCACAGGTAAGCACGCTCCGCCCTTCACGTATCTTATTTTGCTGACGTAATGTAAGCTCCCTTGGTACTCGGTACCTGAAGGTCACACTGCTTTCCCAGCACGTGCCACGCCTCGTCGCCGACGTCGACGGAACATTCGCAATGCTAACTCTGCTGTGGCCTTCCCACCTCTTGCAAGCGCTGTGGAGGAAGCTGCTACACCTGCCGCTGGCCAAAGCCAAGCCACCGGTGAGCCTGAGCCGGAGCAGCAATCGGAAGCCTCGACAATCGCGGCACCGTCCGAGCCAGAGACTCCAGCAACCTCTCAAGCACCTTCTGAAAGCGACTACACGAACGTCTCGACTCCTGCCACGCCCGCCCCAGCGCCCGTCCCTTCGCCGAAGCCGACGCCTACGCAACAGGCACCCCACGCTCGTCGAGACACGCGGACTGCCATAGCAATTCCGTCCATACCTGGTCTCGCCAAACCAAAAGGAGTCTCGCCACCATCGACTTCTCACAAAGAGGTGCAGTCGCAGGCAGGCGAGGAGATCACGCCAAAGACAGAAGAACAAATCACTAGCGCTGAGGAGAAGACCGCACCGGTTGAAGAGACTGTCAAGACACCAGAGGCTAAACCAGCGCCCAAGTCGTGGGCTGACCTGGTCAAGCGCAATGCTCCGAAGGCTGCAGCTCACACTCCTGGTCTTCAGAAGAGCGAAGTCATGACCAATGGCATTCCTCTTCCAAAGTCAGCTTCATTGGCTGATGCTCTGAGACAATACAGTGTCAATAGCGGGGCTCTCTTGAATTTCCTTGAACCAAGAGGTCTGGTCAATACTGGAAATATGTGCTACATGAACTCGGTGAGTTTAATCGTTTACTGACGAAGACGATGTACTAATACGCGAACAGATATTGCAAGTCTTGGTTTTCTGCGTGCCTTTCTACAACTTCTTGGATCAGGTACGACAACGAACTGTGCATTCTATGAAGAGCGAGACTCCTTTGATCGACGCCATGATCATGTTCATGCGTGAGTTTAAGATTTTGGCTAGCGCGGAGTCGGCGGACATGCTGCGTTCACGCTTGAAGCAAGAACAGCTTGAGCAGTATGGCGACTCCATCACCCCGGATTATGTCTACGAAGTGATTCGGAAGTTGCCACGCTTTGCAGGTATGAGGCGCGGACATCAGCAAGATGCCGAAGAGTTCCTGGGATTCTTGCTGGAAGGACTTCACGATGAATGCGTGCAAGTCATGCAAGGACAAGCCGAGGAGCAGCCACAGCCGAACGGTGTTTCTTCGCCCGAGACCGTCTTATCTCCAGGATCTGCCGATGGTTGGCTTGAGGTTGGCCCCAAACAGAAAGCTGCCGTTACTCGCACCGCCGGCCAGCAGGATGCTCCGTCTCCTGTCACCAAAATCTTCGGCGGTCACCTACGCTCGGAGCTTCGTGTTCCAGGCCAAAAGGACTCCGTCACTTTGGAGCCGTATAAACCACTTCAGCTTGACATCGGTGCACAGCATGTAAACAACATTGTCGATGCCTTGAAGGGGCTTACCAACGCCGAAGCCTTAACTGGTGATTTCGGTGGACGTGGCAATACGGCAAAGAAGCAAGTGTTCATTGACACTTTACCACCGGTGCTTGTACTGCACCTCAAGCGCTTCGAGTATAACAGCAGCTTGAATGGGACCCAGAAGATATGGAAGAAGGTTGGTTATCCGCTTGAGCTGCAGGTCCCGAAGGAGGTCTTCTCCCCAGCAAGGCGCGCTAGCTTGCAAATTTCTGGCCTGCCGAAGTACAGACTGACAAGCGTGGTTTATCATCACGGTAAATCCGCAGCAGGTGGGCACTACACCGTCGATGTTCTGCGACAGGATAGCCGGGAGTGGATCCGCATGGATGATACAATCATTCGCAGGATTCGTGGCGAGGATGTTGCCGAAGGCGGCGCTGAAGAAGATCCCAAAATTCTCGCCAAGGCCTTGGAGCAGCACAAGGCGGATCAAGATATGCAGAAGCAGAGAAACATGTACGGCGGCCTTGACGAGGCCGACAAGGAACCCGAAGAAGAGAAGCCATGGTCTGAAGTCAACGGCAACGTGAGTGGGCACAAGAAGAACTGGAGCGGCATTGCTGCTTCTGTCACCAATGGCACCGCAACGCCCACAAGTACTACAGGCAAGCGTACACCCACAGCGAAGCGAGAAGGAGTACGGGATAACAAGGTCGCATACATTCTCTTGTATGAGAGGATTCGCGATTGAGGAGGGTAAGGAAGACGGGAAATATGGTGGCATGTGCCACTGCAGATGTGCCGGTAGGTAAAGTCTGATGTTCGCACCGTTTTGGAGCAAGGCTGCGCTGGCGACGCACAGTGCACAGCTTCATCGGACATGGACTAGACTCGCAAGGGCGAAAGGGCATGCAAAAAAGTTCGGCATTAGCGATGGCGTCGGCGGACGCTTGTGTGAAACGTGTGCGCGCGGAAATGTGTTTTGTTTCCGCGTGCCTCATCTTGGACTAACGACGATACGCTACGGGTGTATTTGTAGTGCACAGAACAGCGAGAGCATCGCACGAAGCTGTTATCGTGATGAGAGAGGGCCCGTGGTTGGGCTGCTTTCGGCTTCAGGCTGCAGCTTGCTTCATGTGAGCGGGTTGCAAGCGATGTGTTCAAGCTGTGTGTAGATATAGTGAGAGATCTATCAGTAAATGACATCTCTTTCATCCTTTGGGCCCCTCTTGTTGGGACTGAGCCTCGCTATCTCAGATGAAGAGCACCTTGATGGCGTTGTGAAACAATTGCCTGCCTGTGCTCTGGTTGCTGTGCTTTGAAGCACTACCACTGTCGGTGCATGGCAAGACACTCGCATCCTATAGCCGGCGGATAGGATGCGAGCCTGCCCAAGAGGAATTTCCCGACCCGGAACCTCAAGCACTTGATCGCTCGGAGCAGTTGATGGAAAGAGCATGGTTGATCTGCGGGGCGATCCGCTTGTGTCAGACCGTACATTGTAGCCAGCGAGTCTATCCCACTTCGCTCACTCCACCTCTCGCCTATGGGTACGAGTTGCTTGCAACAAACGATGTGCAGCACGTGGGCTGCGGCCAAGCTGTCAATACCACCGTAGTCGGACGCAGGCTAAATAAGTGGTGCTACACTGCTACTCACCTGCCAAATGGGACGGAAGACCCGCGACACGAGGAGCTTGTGGTATGACACGAGAGGTTGGAGTCAGATAGCATAAAGGTGTCGCGAACTCCCGCCGGCGTAGATTCCGAAAATCAGACTCTCGATACGCTTGCTCCATCGGACAACATGCTTTTCTCCCAGAAGACCCTACTCGGCCTACTAGCCTCTACGGCTGCCGTTATTGCGGCGCCTACATCTCTTGAGAAGCGAGCTGTTATCAATCACGATGCTGTAGTGGGATTCCCACAGACAGTGCCGAGTGGGCTGACGGGACAGCTGTACTTGAAGTACAAGCCTTATTTGAAAGTGGACAATGGATGTGTGCCATTCCCAGCTGTGGATTCGAGTGGAAATACTGGGTATGTATTCGTTTATCACATTGCTGCTATTCAAGCTGCGCTTCGTGGCGGACACCAGACATATCTGGGCTGCAGATGCTGACAGGTGAGCAGTGGTGGTCTCAACCCAACCGGAGGCTCTTCAGAAGGCTGCTCCTCTAGCACCGGTCAGGTCTACGCTCGTGGAGGCACGTACAACGGAAACTATGCAATCATGTATTCTTGGTACATGCCGAAGGATTCCCCATCAACCGGCCTCGGACACCGCCACGATTGGGAGAATGTGGTAGTCTGGCTTTCGTCTGCATCTACTTCCGCGACCTTGAGAGGCGTCTCGGCAAGTGCGCATGGCGGCTATGACCCAAACACCAGTCCGAACTTGAGTGGAAATAGCCCATTGATCAGATATTTCTCCATCTTTCCGGTGAATCATCAGCTTGGATTTACGAGTACGCAAGGTGGACAGCAGCCGCTGATCGCTTACGAGAGCTTGACTTCTGCTGCAAGAACGGCATTGGAGAACACGGATTTTGGTAAGTGAAGCCATGAAGATGAGGCAGCAGGACGAGACTAACTCTTATACAGGAAGCGCGAACGTGCCATTCAAGGACGCAAACTTCCAAAACAATTTGGCAAAAGCGGCTCTATAGATCGTTCTGTAGAATGTGAAGTCGGCATTAGGACCGTTTGCTAGCTGCACGAGGCAAAGTCAAGCTGGCAGCACGCATGACAACAAACGATCATGTCATTTCCAAACTTGTTTGAAGTCAACTCATCTCACATTTACACCCGTCGTTTACTGTACTGACTATACTCTCAACGACCTCGACCATTCCAACGTACCGATGCCTCTCTTTCCATCCGAGCCACAGGCCCAGCTCACCAAAGGCCGCCGTTCCAAGCGCGTTGCAACACAAACCAAAACCACAGATCGTCGAGCGACTCCCGCAAGCGATCTTCTCCAGCGTTCGAATAGATTACAGACCGAGCTCCGGGCTTCCGATTCGAAAGGACAAGATGATATGCTCTGGGGCACTACCGACCTCGACCACACAGACGAAGAAGGGTTAAGATTCGCAGGCTATCGCGGCCAAGCATTCTTCGAACAGCTCCATCGCGACACCAGCGGACGGACGATGGAAATCTGTGTATGCAAGCACCAAGTCAGCAGTGAAGGCGAAGATGTGGAGGCCGAGGACTTGATGAGGTGTGGTGTGAGAGATGTAAGTCGACTGTTCTCCTTTTCCCGACTGATGCTTAGAACATCGCGTTTTGAACGAGTCGCGGCGGGTAATTGATATCGGCGCATAGTGCAGCCCTGGCTGGTTCCACCATAGCTGCGTCGGTCTGCCGGAACATCCTCCGATGTATCTTGGGTGGATGTGTCCGGATTGTATCTTGTCTCAGAGGATGACTGGGACTGTCAATGGGCTGTGGGATCTCAGGAGAGGGGAAGATGTTACGAGGGCAAGGGAGTGGTTGAAGGAGATGAAGTTGGAGAGGAGCAGGTCGGATGCAAAAGAGAAGCAGTTTCAGATGGCGAGGGAAAGGTTTTGGCGGGAGTTGCACGAGGAGGACGATTGAATGTTTGGCATCTGTAGATGCGGAAGTCGCAACTCTGTGGACTACAATGTTGCTCATGAATATGCGTCTCGCTGTCACCTGAGGCACTGTAAAGCCTATTCACGCGCAGTGTTTCGGTACGTAAGTCTATCACTCCCAAATGGTTCTACTCAAAGGCAAGGGCGTCATGCAATTGATTACACTCACAGTTGTGTCAATGGCTCAAGCCCAGCGCTCGTGCTTTATCGACATCAGCCCAATACCTCCCTTTGCTTCTCTCCCGCAGCTTCGGCCCGATCTTCACCATCACAAATAACGAAGCGTTCCACACGAAGCCAATGACTGCGACCATGATGAATGTGTTGCGGTACCCCAGCGCGTTCAGCCAAGGTGTGATACTAGAGAGTATCAGCGATGAGTGTCCAATTCAACAACAGCCACAGCAGCCATTTCAAAGCAGGAAGGGACGACTCACCCATAGTTCACCGCAAAACTCAACGTATTCCTGATCAAGATCAAAGTCGTCACCATATCCCCACTCAACTCCCTGTAGCTACTGATGGCATATCCCAAACCACCAGCTACACAGAGACAATTGCTCACAGCCAAAGCACCTTGCGAAAACACCAGTCCAAACCAATGAATCCGGTATTCAATACCCAGGCCATACAACAGCATACTGAAAGGAACCAATATCATACTCGCCACGAACATATAAAGAGTGTCTTCCGGCTCGGAGAGACCTCCACGACGTCGTGCAAGTCGGACAGTCAAGACACGACCCATCTTGCCACAATAGTAGGCCCCAATTAGCGCTCCGATGACACCGGATGAGTAGGCGGCTGCGATCGCTGTAGTGCTGAAGTTGTAATATTGGACGTAAACGGTTCCTGTTGTGGCGTTTTGTACTCCAGACCAGACGAGGGCGTTAGCACCGTACATGAGGCCTGCGTAGACGATTACGGGGTAGGTGAAGCCTTTGAAAGGGGCGAGGAAAATTGATAGCATGCGATTTGGGCGCGGAGTGTCGAGGAGGCGGAGCTTTTGCAGGTAGGTCTTGCGGGGGTAGGATGTTTCGCCTGCTTCGATTGAGGAGGTGGACGACGAGGAGATTGGTGTTGGAGCTTTCTTCTCTGATTCTCCGGTTTGGGCCTCTGGTGATGGACTGACAGACTCGGCAAGTGGTACTGGTGTTGAGATGATGACATGCTTTCGGTCATAATTCGTCTCTGATTGACTTGTGAGTATGGTTGATCTCTTCAAAATCCGGAATCAAGCTCACCTTCCATTAAAAAGAAACAATAAACGAACGCAACCGCGATCCAGATGGCGGTCCACCAGAGGACCCATCTCCAGTCTTGTCCGTCGTTGATAAAACCTGCCAACATCGGAGCTAGTTTGCCAGTCACGCTTAATCCAAAGCCATACCAAGCCAAGTACTTTGGTCTCTCATGGGCGAACCAGATGTCAGTGATACTAATCTCGCAAAGTGCTTCAACTGGCGCTCCAAAGAAACCTTGTAACACCTTATTCGCAAGATACGTGCTTCGTTCAGTGCACCAAGGAGCGCTGGTCATGATGGCGACTGATGCCAGCATCGAGAACAAATAAGCAGGCCGCTTGCCATATTGGAGAGCCAGAGGTTGCCAGATCACGCATGCCCAGCCATATGCGAGGAACATGACGCCAGTACCGGTATTGAGATCATTGAGAGTGAGTCCTGTCGCTTTCTCAATCGGTTTCACTACGGAGTATACTGAACCAGAAGGAATAGCGATCATGAGGGTATAGATTAGCACGCAAGATGTGGCCAGCATTTTGCGTTTGTACGACCAGTTTCTGTACGATGTTAGCACTGGCAGCTTATGGCCTTGTCAAGTGTCTCCCGTACGTACAATGGGTCTTCAGGGTCATCAGATGGCGTTGGGTGAAGAATGATGTCTCGCTCATCGGCAGACCCAGTTGCATGTTTTGTGGTGCCGCCGAGCTCATTATTGTGGTCGATGAGGTACACTGTACCCGGAGGCAAAGTTCTATCGTTGTCCATTATGTCTTGACGCTACTGAAGCATTCAATCAGATCTGCATCAACTGCTGGCACGTAAAGCTATTGAGGTCGGTGTCAAGACGAAGGTTGGGTTCATCAACGCGTCGCAATGTCAAGCCACTGTGTATGCCTATCTGCTGCCAAAAGCGAGTCACCTGTCCGGCTTGCTGCTTGCATAGCTATGGAGACCGGCCCTTGAGGCTGGCAGCTGTTGAAGTGGTGATAAGATATAGTTCAGATAGGCCTGGCTGCGTTTGGTTCCGCGTGTGGTTCGGGCAAGCACAAAGTGGGTCGTGGAACGCTCAGCACTTTTCCATGATATGCGCTGTTCCGCCACTGAGTTCGTGAACCTGGCCGTGTCACCCAGGCGAAAGTTCGAATGCCATCGTGAGGAGACGCGCCGTATGGATGCAGTCGCGTGGTAGCTTCGCTCCAGAGGCGAATTGGCCGATTTGCTCTCGGAGACACTCTAACTTTGACCGGGCGAAGACATCAGATGCCCCAGTCTCCAATGGTGATCTGCGTGATGGGAGCATCAGTCGCATGGGTTCTCGTATGGGTGACTCGGGCGTTTGCGCCATTGTCGGTGTCGGTGGCGCGTTTCCGGCCTATGTGAGACGACATTGCTGCGCGATGTAGAGTGAGACTTCCAAGGACGCGGCTTCGACCACCTCACTTGTCACCTCTCCGAGACACTCAAGATTCGCGATAAGTAATCGAGGACTCGTCTGCGACAAAGTGCATCCCGGACCACAATGGCGCGCATACGCGTCCGCGCAAGAGTAGCTGCACAGGGCCGTTGATCAGCATTTCGACAGCGAACGGTACGGCGGAAACATGGCTCTTGCGTCTTGACAGCCCCAACGGTCGCAACATCCTCCGATCATCGCCTGCGGAGGGGAGATGCAACGCGTCGAGGCAACTTGCTCGACATGCATCTAGATACATGCGCAGAGACACATGTCACATTGATGGGACCATAGACCGACGCAGGCAAACTCGTCGTCAACCCTCGCGACCTCCACCTCCACCCCGTCCTGATCCCCCTGCGCCAAGCTAAACCCTCGACCGAGATTTACGGTTCCTGACAACGCGCCAGGATCAGCACGCGGGCAGTAATTCGGGTCTCATTCATTTCCCAGTTAGTGACGAAGTCACCAGTGCCGGTTTCCCACTTGTGCTCGATGCAGCTTCGACTTCTTGGGACCGTCCATCCTGCGCCTCTGCCTCGACACGAAGATGCCCCTACAAGAAGGAGTTTCGGCGTCGCGGCACTACTTCCACCACGCCTAGCGCTCTTGGTTTCCAACATCATCCCTCTTCCTTACCTTGTTGTTGATCGAGACCAGCGACGAAAATGGCATACTAGTCGACCGACGTTCGCTTGGTGCATTCGTAAAATAAAATTGCCCTAATCTGCCCCGGTCATTCGTTCTTCGCCTGCCTCTACTTCTGGTCTTGTCTTTCCTATTGCATACTTACTACACACACTCGTTCGAACTGTTTTTCTGGCTCCGGCCGCTTTCTGCTCGGGTTCTTGAGCAAGTTTTCTATTGTAATCTATTTTTGAACAGGAAACAGCCGCAAATATGCTCGCAGACTGGACCTCACTTCTATTTCTCTCCTCCGCAGTCCTCGCTACTGCCGGAGGACATTCGTACCATCATGCCGCTCTCCACGCCAAACGCCAGAATGCCGACCAACAAGACCAGACGGCTGCGAAAGCACGATGGGGTCAACTGCAGCAAGAGTACCTCGACAGTTTAAGAGCAAATCTGGAGCCCGAAGGCACCTGCACGTGGGATACGATGACTGTGCGAAGGGAATGGTAAGTCGGATTCCCACTGCCTGCAAAATCAGCTGTGCAGGACTCTGTGATGCATTGCCCACTTGCAGAGGGAGTAGAGTTCAGACCCTCCATCTGCCAGCCAAGGTTGTTCCATGCAAACGATCCGTGAAAGCTAATTTCGTCCTTGAACAGGGGCGACATGCCATCGGAAGCGAAGCAAGACTATTTACGGGCAATACACTGCTTGAAGGAACTTCCAGGAAAGACGGATCGCAACGAACAGACTGGAGTTCCCGGCGCGAGGTCGCGTTGGGACGATTTCACTGTAGCACATATGCGCAATGTGAACGATGTGCATCGTTCGCCCTGGCTCGCGGTGTGGCATCGTCACTTCGTCTGGAGACTGGAGAAGGCCTTGCAAGAAGAGTGCGGGTACAAGTATGGTGAGTGAATGTCATCCAACATCCGTGATGAATAAGCGTCGATGCTGATGCGTAATACAAGGTCACCCTTACTGGCATTGGTCGAAATATCTCGACCAAGATGTCAACACCTGGCCCATGTTCGACAACTCTCCGGACTCGATATCCGGTAACGGCACACAGACCGGTCCTTTGTGCGCCTGCGTGAACGAAGGCCCTCTTGCCAACTGGACCGTCACTCTGGGCCCATTCCCAGGGAGCTGGGGCTGCTCTGCGAATCCACGCGACGATGGGCTGGGTTACAACCCCCGCTGTATTGATCGTACCTTCCAACCTTCCAACCTCAGGAGTAATGAGTACTCCGATGTTGTCTTTGTGATCGATAACTCCACCGACGCCGATTCTTTCGGAAGGCATGTCGAGCTGGAACAGCCCTCCGTGCACAATTATCCTCACATCTTCATGGGTGGCACGCAGATTGACGTAACGTTCTCCAGCCAGGATCCTTGGTTCTTCTTCCATCACTTCATGCTCGAGTACGTCTTCAACCTCTGGCAAAGCCGGGACTGGGATGCCAGGACAACTTCCCTGCCGAACGCGGATACGTTCACCGAAAACAGAAGGCGAGATGGTTGGGCGTTGCCAGTGCCGGCGCCGACGTTAGACAGTACACTGTGGCTCCAGGAAGCGTTCGAGAACATTACGGTCCGGGAGGCGATGTGGCCCATGAAGAACCAGTATTGTTACAGATACGAGTAGAAGACTGAGATTATGCCAAAGACAGGCCGAATCAGGACCAACCCCAGATTAAACGTACCGCACGCAGGGTTGATCAGAGGAGGGCACTGATCCGGAGTTGAAAGTTGAGCGAGACTGGTCAAGATCCAGTGTCCGTCATCTTGCCAGCAAATGCAAGGGGTTATGCAGTCCAGACTTGATATACCTTATGCTGGTCGTTACTCGCCAAGTCGAGAGGGCTCGGCGATGTATCCGGTGCCACAGCTGCGTCGCCGGCAACTAGGATGCGAGCTCATTGACTCAGGCATTGCTCAATCCAGCGCTTCGAGATCTTCAGGTTCCTCCACATCACCAATCAGCTCCAATGCTGCCTCCACGTCTCCCTCGTCATCTTCGGCCTCGTCGGCTAACATTTGCACGAACTGAAGCATGTCTTCTCGAAGCAAAGTGTGATAGTCGCGATTCCGGCTTTCTGAGTTCCCCGCACCCGCTCCTAATATAGTGTCTTCGTTGTTGCCAGCAGTATCCGGGGCTAAACTCAGTATGCGTATTACCTTCGTCGGTAAGACTCCCCTTCGATTTTGCGCCAATTGAAAGATGGATCGATCGCGGTGCCGCAAAGTCGTGTAGGTCGTCATGATGCAATCGTCGTATAATGACATGAAGCTGACCGGCACAGCTAATTGCGAAGATAAGCAGGAAGCCAAGGTGAAGGATGGTCTCGATGACTTGTCGTCACCGGAAATAACACGGTTTTCATCGTCCAGAGAGACCACATAGACGCGATCTTGAATTTCGAACATGACTCGCCGATCACGAACTGATAGCCAACCGCCAAGATCGAATGTCGAGCCGTCCGAGTCGCATTCGATCATGAAAGTATTCGCGGCAAAAGATGTTGACCCCTCGAGCGCTTTCCGCCAGTTGGAGCAGATGAAAACTCTACCTCCTCGTGAGACACCAGCGAAGAGATCGCCATCAAACATTCCAGCACCCCATTCATCCTCTGCCAAAGGGATAAACTCTCCATCGACTACTGGCATAGGACCCGCATTGATCGAAATCTCGCTCGTGCGATTTTGGCGCGGGTTTTGTGGAGGGAAGATACTTGCAACACCGGCAAAACTTCCTTCGCCAAGCCGAAAGTCTGGACCTCCTTCGCTGTGGTGTATGTGGAAGAAGCGGTCTGTGTTCCCTCCTGCAGCACAGAACGCTGGTTGCAAGACTCCGAGGCACCGCCCAGAAGTCTTGTCGTAAAAGTGGTAGCCTTTTGTTCCCTGGGACCAGGCTACGGTGTCTAGGCATTGGTGGAGATGGCCGGTAGCTCCTTCTTCGATTGTCATTTGAGTCATGACTCGCGGTTCGCCGGCAAGCATGTTGTCGTAGACAAAGCCTTGACCATCGCAGGATACGACGCAGAGCATACCATAGGAAAGCTGGAAGCCACGTGTGGTTCTCTCGTGTGGAAGAACTGTAATTCGTCTGAGTACGCCACGCGATGTTGCACTGTCGTCGATGCGCCAGACTTCAACAGCGTTTCCCTCGCGATCGAAGACAGCTGTGCCGTCCTCGTATTCCACTATGCGCAATGTTAGTGAGCACTCTAACGGCTTCAGCACAACCCGGAACGTGTCTTCATAAAGCTATGGTCATCGAAGCAGGGGGAAAGTGCTAAGCTTTAGATGTTGTACTCACGATGCGCAAATGGCCGGACGACGTCGCGAAGCATATGAAAGAGGAGTTCTCCGGTATCCATATCAGTCACGCTCAGTCCTCCTGCTTGAGATGTGGAGAGTATGATACGGCGCTTGAAGTCAGGCTTGAATCGCCAAACTGGATCATTGCCCACTTGGATAATGGACTCCCTAGTCACTGGCCGACGACTAGTCCAATTTCGAGTTAAGAGCGTTTGCCTTTTGCAGAGCTCTTTCCAGGTTTGCACGCCAGAATAGTACTTGGCGAAGCTGTGAGTCTGCTCGAGGAAGGCAAAGTCCCTGGCTCCATGTGGACGGGAAGTCTTGGCAGTGTAGATTGCATCTTGATGATCTTGGTCGATGAACGAGTGCCAGGATCGATTCAGACGGGTCAGAGCTGCCAGGGTGGGCGGCGAGGTGAAGTCCAGTATGCGCAGCACAACTTCGGACGGCAGTAGATGCAGAGGATCTGCCGTGTGTGCCATGGTTTGGTGACTATGAATGGATAGGTCAGGGCTGCCCAAATTTGGACGTTGAAATAGAGTCTTCAGTGATGATGTCAGCCGGTGAAGCATTTGTGGGCATGCGCGAAGTATCTTTCAGTCTGCAGTGCACACTCAGCCAGGCATCCCACCTACGACCTGAGTCTTTGCCGCTGACATTCGGTTGTGAAGGCATCAGATGCTGGTGTCAATCCGGTGCATACGGTGTCGGAAATGCGATGGCTACGGAGTTCTTCCACATTTATGCTGATTTGTAGAGCCTTGCCTTGGTCATGAAGGTTTCGGAACCTTGTCCCTGCTCACTGTGACCTCCTCCACCTCCGCCTGATCCCCTCCCGCTCGCTGGCCTTATCTTGTCGCGCCCGTCGCTAACAGCGCCAGAGACCAAGACACAATGACTCCGAACGGCGAAAAGGCGACGCTGCCGCTCAACACAGTGGACCTCCTCAAGCACTACGAAGAATATGGAGTCATCATCTGCAAGCCATGCGCTTTTGCGATTCAGCCTTCCGCGTTGGCGAGCCACCTGCTCAAACATCAGATATATCGGAGCGAACGCCGTCGCCTGATGGCCCAGCTGGCGCATCTCAAGCTCAAAGACCCAGCAGACGTTGTGGACCCTTCGCCATTGTCGCCGCCGATACCCGAACTGCAGGTCTATAAAGGAATTCGCTGCCTGCACAAGGATTGCCAACATATCTGCGCAAGTGAGAAACGCATGTCCCAACACTGGTCCGACGTACACGGCGAACGTGAATCAAAGAATGTTGTGACACGGCCAGCCTGGCTCCAGACTTTCTTCCGCGGTAACAAGATCCGATACTTTGAAATTTCTGGACCTGGCGGCAATAGATCGGGAAGTCTGAGCACTGTGAGCAGCCCATCGAGCAATGGACCTTCGACCTTTTCACATAGCGAGATCGACTCAAGTCCAGCCTCGACCGAGGCTCATTCCCTAGATATGGACTCTCTTCGCTATCTTTTGCATTACACAGAACACACCAGTCGCACATTACCGAGGACTGAATCCGAATCTACCAAATTTTGGAGCTCCAGCATCCCTCAGGAGGCGCTGAAGCACCCATTTCTCATGAACGGCCTCCTAGGACTCAGTGCTTTTCACCTGGCTAGGCTGACACAAGATCATGATCCAGCGCAAGCGGCCTACCACCATCAAGCCTTCGTCCGTTATCAAGCGGCCAGCCTCACGGATTTTCGGGAGCTCACACGGCGTCCAGATGTTTCAAACGCCGTAGCGCTGATTGCATACTCCCGAGTTTTGAGTATTCAGAGATGCACGAGAGACGTCCATGATGAGTACAAAATGAATTGGCCCACACAGTTCATGTACCTTGTGCGTGGAACTGTCGAGTGTTTGGTCTCACTTCAACCATTCCTCCCGGATGGCTGTGATTTCAAATTCACACTGGAAGACTATGAGGGTCTTGCGAGATTGGACGATGAAGCTGCCATCAGCAAGGATTCCAAGAGTATCGCCAACATTCCCCCAGCTATGTTGCAAAGACTGGATCAACTTCCCGAACGAGTTGCCATGGTATCAGATCCTGCGCACACATGGGACATGGACAACGCGGAAGCATGTTGTTCAGCATGCACAGCTTTGATAGCAGCGTACGCGCGAGCATACTCTGTCAACCAATGCAGTGCCTCACTCGCCGTTGGCAGTTCAGACAAAGATGCGATTCGAGCAATTTGGAGTGGATTTGAAGCCTGGACCCGAACTGTCAGTGATCGCTACATCAATATGTTGGAGCAGAATAGCGGACCTGCCCTCATTGTTCTCGCTCATTTCTGCGTGCTTGTCAAGCGTTTTGAGGAGCGGTACTGGTATATCAAAGGCATGCCAGATCGGATCATTGGTCTCATCGAGGACATGCTGGAAGATCGCTACAAGCCTTTTGTGTCCGATCTGTACCACATTCTGGACTGATGAGATCTGGCGAGGCATTCATTTACGAATCGATAGTGTCGTCGATGCTTTATCTCTTGAGCAGTCATCGGCGCCTTGACATAATGACCCACGGTTAGTGGACTGCGGTCCAGGCAAAGGAGTCGAAAAGGGGTGCTGCCTTTCGATCCATGGACGACGGAAGGAAAGAAAGTTTCTCTGTCTACATCACATACACAGTGAATGTAGCCTTCCCCCGAGACCGATCTAGCTGCGTCGCGTTTGGCTCGCAAGGTGGAAAGCAAACAAGCGTAGCAAACCGCTAATGCCTATAATGGCAGAAAGTGGACGCGGAACATGCACGATAACGCCAAAGCTCCGTTCGACTCGAAGAAGAGCAATTCACCAGCCATGGACCTAGAGAACTACGAAATCGTGTTCCTGGCGATCATGCTAAGCATGTTTGTCTTCAGTCTTTGGTTTCTGCTCACAACACCCTTCGACAATCCTCATTTCGTCGCGCACGATCACGATATTTTCGAGCAGGTGGCGTCCAAAATCGATCCAAATCACCTGATGTACACCCCTGGCACTATCGCGCACAGGCGAAGAACGAGAATGGCACTGGCGGAGGCGATGAGTGACGAGACTGAGGGGCGCAATGAAGTACCAATGGACACCTCAGAAGATAATGCATCGACGGGAGACGAGGAAGAAATTGAGAAGTCGCCGTACGTCACCGCCGAGGAGAGGGCGCTGGGTATTCTTTGAGTGATGTCGAGATGTCGCCAGGCACAAGCTATGTTTCGATGAGAACGAAGAAAACTACGCAGTGATCTGGCTGTTTCTGCTGGTTTCTGTATAGCGGACCTGATCGCTGCAATCTGGGATAGTCTGCTGTGCCATCTGCATTTCTTTCGCGCAATCAAAGCCTCAATTTTGTGCTTATTTTGTGCACGCTCGTTGAGTGACTGGTGACGAGTCGCCGCCACGTGACATCGCCTTCACTTCGTGTTGACGTTAAGTTAAGTTAGATTACTTGGCAGGGTTCACATCCGCGTCACGCCACCATCAACATCAGCACCAACTTGCCCACTCCTCATTCTCCTTTCACCCATTGTCACATTCGTAGCAACCATGGGCGTCGACACGGGCTACAGCGCAAATGCCTCATCTTCAATGTATCCGCACTCTGCCGGCGGTCCCTCGTATCAGTCTCCATATCCTGCTTATCCCGGTCCCGTTCAGGGAAGCTTCCACGCGCCGATAGACCTCACTGAAGAGTCAGGTGAGACTGGCAAGAAGCATGCATCTGGCAAGCGCAAGGCCGTAGGAGATTATAACAATGCCGGCCCAGCCAAGCCCTCGCGCAAACGCAAAGCAGGCGCCGTGGAAGAGGACGAGGGATCGCCACCAAAGAAGAAAGCCGCGAAGCCCAAAGATGGCGAAAAGCGTCTCCGTGTCTTCCGGAAACGAGCGCCTCAGGCTTATGCTGAGATTCGGCATCGTGCTCTCACACAACGCATGATCATCATCGATCGTGAACGAACTTCCCCGCCTGCCGATATCGACCCCAATTCACCCGACAACCACCCTACAGAGACTGTATCACTCGCCGGAACGACAGGAAACATCTACCGAATCACTATCTCACGCGTACCTTCCTGCGATTGCCCTCACGCACGAAAAGGCAACCAATGCAAGCACGTCATCTACGTCCTCCATCGTGTCCTCCGCGTCCGCGAAGATCTCGAATATCAGCTCGCATTCCTCTCCTCCGAACTTCGAGAAATCTTCTCCAAGGCACCGCCTCTTCCCTCTGAAGTCGCAAAGAAAAACAACGATGATAGCGAAATGGACGGAAACCGCAAATCGCTCGAGGGAGAAGACTGCCCCGTCTGCATGGAAGAATTCGAGACAGATGGAAAAGGGAAGCCTAAGCGTGGAGAAGATGTGGTGTACTGCAAAGCGGCCTGCGGAAACAATATACACAAGGAATGCTTCAAGCAGTGGGCTGTAGCGAAGAAGGGACAAGGGCATGTGACGTGTCCATTCTGTCGAAGCCCATGGCAGGATGACGAAGAGACGAGGAGTATGGATTTGAAGAGTCTTGCGAAGGCTGGGCCAGTCAACGCGGAAGGCTATGTTAATGTTGCTAGGCAATTGGGACTTTCGGGTCGGAGGGATTATTCTACTTACAATGAGTTCTGGATGAGGAATAGGATGGGAGATGATTGGTAGGATGCTTGTATGTTTTTTGGAGTTGTGATGGTGTGGACCTGAAAGCGATACCCAATTTCTTGAGATACCCCGGGAACGAAGACTACTTCTTGCGACTTTGATTTCTGGCAGCATAATTCACCTGCTCTAGTTTGCAAGCTTTTTGAGATCTGTATCAAGAACGGCGTACGCCCGCAATTTGAGCCAGATTGTAATTCAATGAGGCAGAAACCCTCTCCCAATGCACGTTTTTGATATCGTCCACTCTACTGACACAGGCGCAGGTAGCTGGAGGTGCATCTCGAGACACTTTCTCTTTGTCTAAGACAACAATAGGCTTATGTGCAGGCCGCCTTCGCAGATACTGGACGTCGTTCGCACTTTACGCCATTTCCTTCCCTCGCGCACTTTGTGCCTGGCCAGAACCTATTTTCAGTCGATATACACAATGTCTATGTTTCTTATACACCTTGAACAGGGAGGGGGAGGGGAAGAGAGTGTATGTGCGTGCGCCCCTCAACAATGGCATTGTACAAACCCCAGTCGACATGGCAATCGAAGAAGTCAAA
This sequence comes from Cercospora cf. flagellaris, assembly GCA_005356885.1. NCBI lineage: Eukaryota > Fungi > Ascomycota > Dothideomycetes > Mycosphaerellales > Mycosphaerellaceae > Cercospora > Cercospora cf. flagellaris. The sequence goes on along the minus strand of RJLU01000009.1, from coordinate 333,597 downwards.
ACATCACGCAGATCTGCAAGCCGTCGTCTTTCCTCTCCCCAGATCCCCAAAACAGTCAAGATGGTTCGCCAACATCACTTCCTCGCTGTTCCCAGCGCAGTGATACGGAAGCAGATCAAATGGCTCGCGGGCGAGCAAGCGCGAATCGAAGGCAAAGCAAGTCCACACCACGATACTAGGCGCCCATCCGCTGACTATACCAAGAATGCACCTAGCCCAGAGAAGGCAAAGAGACAGGACAATGCATTACATTTTCACGCGGTGGAGCGAGCGCACGTACTGCTTGAGCAGCATTTGCCCCATGAGGTGGTGCATCACACTGGCTCTCTTCAAGAGGGCAAGCTAACATTCGAGCTCCCGATCGGAACGCTCAACATTGAAGTCGACTCTTGCTTGAAGCGCATAAAGATGTGCCGACTTGTAAGTGAGATGTTCATCTCGCGAAATGTTGACGTACCGCCAGAACTGACAACAGCTCACAGTACCAAAGAGCTGGCGATGCATGTGCTTCAATTGATCGAGAAGCACATCATTTCACCGCATGCTGAGCTCCACAAGCACTTGCGGGCACGTAGGAGCTCATTTTCGGCAAAGATGATGAAGTGCATCGCCAGTCCGAGAGACATCTGCCGAGCTGCCAATCTGACTCAATATGGCTGAAAGTTTCTCAAAGCGACAAGTATTTGGGCCACCAAGCTCCAAGAGCGTCTTGAGCAGCGAGTCGCACTTATGCGTGAAGAGCTGAATGCTCTCCCGTTCGCTGCATTGGCGTTGAGCGTGCCTTCAAATCTGAGGCTCAAGTCGAAAGCTCGCATGATTGATTACATGTTGACACCACGACACGCGTTCCACGGCACCAACAGCGCAATCCTCGACAGCATCGCCAAGTGGGGTCTCTTGGGTCCAGGAGACACCAACCCCATGACCGGGCTGGCGATCCCAAAGAGGCTGGGAAGCACATATGGACCTGGGATCTACGTGACGACGGAAGTCCACCTCGCGAACACGTATTCGAACTGGGATGAAGAAGAACTCTTGTTCCTTGATCCCTCAGAGCGTGCACCCGGCAAAATTCGAAAGCGGGTAGTGATCTGTGCTGTCGTTTTGGGTCGTGCTGCGCAAGTTACCTTGGCAGATGGTTTCCGTGAGAAGCTGAATCTGTTCCCTGGTGCTCACAGTCACGTTGCAAACAACGGACAGGAATATGTTCTACCCAAGGAACAAGTCTTGCCGTTGTACGTTGCTGACTTTGACTGGGTTCCCGAAAGCGCGCAGCAGAAGAAGGCCTATGTTGAATATGCGGAAAGCTTGGTCTGCCCACCTGCTGAAGGCGACGTTGACAGATTGGGTCGATGGTGGCGTCCCGATTCAGGAAGTGAAGTGAAGAAAGCGATAGATTTGATAAAAGACCTGTAGAAGTACGACATGCTGGAGCAAAGAAGCGAGGATTATTGGCAGTGGCGCGAGGACATGTGATTTCGTGTTAAATAGGCTTGGCGTGTCTCCATCGCCAGGATATCACCTTCCGTTGTTGACGACATCGTCAACAACCATCTTGACACCATATGAGCGACTCGTCTTCCCCCGCAAGTCGCTTCATCCGAATTCCTGCAGATCTAGTACAAGGGTAGATGCTCTTCACGGCCTTTGATCACTGCTTGAGCGAAGGCCGCAAGCACGACTTAGCAATGGCACCGTGAGCAGATCCATCTCGCGAGGACAGCGCGTCCCACTGGTGCAGCGATCCGAGATACAACGTCGACACCGATGCGTCCAGAGCGCTGAGACACGAGCACAAAGACCCTTCAAGACATCAGCTTTGTTCACGCGTCCTGCCCTGCTGAAGCTGTGCCATCTCCATCTGGGTAGTACATGGCCTGCGGTTCCCATTCAGAGACGCCCATTCGTGAGGATGACATGGGGGTCCTTACATCTTCTCCTGAGTATCATGGATTTGCATAAAATAGGTCACTGACGACCCATAGCAATTGTGCAATCTAACCTCGGTACGCATGTCGTCAGCCCCACAACTTCGACAATATTCGTCACGAGCCATTGGCTTCTACCGGATTTACCATTCCTATGCAGCTTGTTGCTCTACAATGCCGCCGGCAATTTCAGGATTGACTCGTTGCCCATGTGGCCGAGCATGGCCCATAATGACCACAGCGAGCTCTGACAGAGTGCCATAAGCTGCCACTATACCATACAGTCAACATCTTACGATCATCTCGATCTACGATTGTTCTTATAACTGACTTCAAAAACTACAACCAAGAACTCAAGATGGCATACCCAAGGCCCTCACGGACCGGCGACTTGCCTAGTGAGAATGTACGTCTCATGTCAAGACTATCCCAAGCTAGCATCGAGTATCTCACTCGAATCATTTCACGCCTCTCTCCCGAAGCACGTAAAAAGCTGACCCGTCACCGACAGCAGAATGAAGCTCTAACCACATCCCGCGCCATTATGGCCTTAGAACCTCAAGACGGACAACGTGCCGGCGAGAATTGGGCCATACAAGACATTCAGGTCCCATCCGCGCTCAAAGAAGGCGAAATCCTGGTCGAGATGGTAGCAAGTGGAATCTGCCACACAGATCTTGCACTCACCGTTCCCGAAAAGGGCCAGACATTTCCCATTGTACCTGGACACGAAGGAGCTGGTTACGTGCGGGCTGTAGGCCCAGGCGTTAAGAAACCTGTCAAACCTGGCGATGCTGTGCTATTGTCGTTCGACTCTTGCACGCTGTGTCCCAATTGCCGAGCGCGACGTCCAGCCTACTGTGATATTTTCGCTCCTTTGAATCTCTTTGGCGAGTCGGACGTCTTTCAGGCTAGTGGTGCTGGTGCGTCGAAAGGCGGCGTAGGCGGCAAGTTCTTTGGACAGTCCAGTTTTGCAAAATTGAGTGTTGTGAAAGAGACCACGGTTCTGCCTGCCAACGATCTCATCCAGAACGAGGAGGAGCTGAAACTGTTTGCGCCGCTGGGATGTGGCATCCAGACGGGCGTGGGAGCAATCACTAATCTTGTCAAGGCGAGCCCAGACGATATAGTGCTAGTCACTGGTCTCGGCGGTGTTGGGCTGAGCGCGGTTATGGTACGTACTTGCATTAATTTCGAATGACAGTAATGCATGCTAATTGTGCACTCAGGGCGCGCATATCTCTGGCTGCAGAACCATAGTTGCTGTCGATAAAGTACAATCGCGCATTGACTTGGCCAGGGAGGTCTTCGGCGCCACACATGGTTTTAACACGACAGACGTCGCTGATCTTGCAGCCGCGTTGAAAGAGGCATGTGGTGGTCGAGGCGCGTCAGTTGTGGTGGAAACCACGGGAGTACCACTTCTCATTGAAGCCGCGTTCGATGCTGTTGACATCAAAGGAACGTTCGTTCAAGTCGCTGGACCCATAGATCCCAAGTATCGGATGCCTGTCGATCCCGTGAGCGTGATCTTCCGAGGGATCAAAATGCTCGGTTGTGTCGAAGGAGATAGCGTTCCTGGAGAATTCATTCCGCAATTAATCAAGCATTATCGTGAAGGGAAGTTGCCAGTGGATAAGATGGTGGAGTTCTATCCCGCTGAGGACTTCAAGACGGCGTTACATGTAAGTAATTCCTCCACTCGGAGTCGTGCCCGATCTGAAAGTCAACTTGTCTTTGAGCTAACATGTTTGTTGAAAGGACATGCATTCTGGCAAGACAATCAAGCCAGTATTGACATGGTAGAATCAATGAAGAGGACGAACTGCTCGTCATCGCACTGGTGTGCGGCTGAGCACCTGCAAGAGGCTATAAAGAGTATAGCTTCGCTTCGGCAAAGAAGTTCAAGTTCAGCTTCAGCATCCTTCAGTTGGAGGATCTCTCGCCTTTTCCTCACTTTCATTGAACACAACGTTTTCTTTAATTATTTTCCTTCTCGCGTTAACTCACTACAATGGAACCCTCAGCTAACTACCAAATCTCCTCTCAAATCCACTCCCCTCTCGACTCCTCCAAACAAGAACACCGACTCCTCCGCTTCGTAGGAGGTAAACGCTCTCTCGCCTGGGAACTCGGCACCTTCTCCCTCCTACCAAACCTTCAACATGCACACCCTCCCATGATCGCTCTATCCTACTGCTGGGGCCGCGCAGCAGCCGACAAAGCCATCACATTAAACGGACATGAATTCCTCGTACGACAGAATCTCTACGATTTCTTGGTACAAATGGCCAGCGAGAATCGACGCGATTGGTTTTTTGTTGATGCGATTTGCATTAATCAGGATGATATTCCGGAACGTTCTGTTCAGGTTACGTATATGGGACAGATTTATCGGATTGCGGAGGAGGTGATTGCTTGGATTTATTTTGAGGATACGGATGATCCGAAGGTTATGAAGCAGGGGGATATTCAGGCGCATGTTAGGGAGTGAGTAATATTGAGCTTCGATCTTATCATGGGATTGGCCTTTTGCTGATGGTTTTGATCTCTTCAAATAGGTATCAGCTCCTCGAGAAAGAAAAGCAACAAGCTGGCCAAGACCTGTCTCTAGAAGAACGACATCTCCTTGACAGTTTGCAACAAATGGCTTGGCAGCTCGCTGCTTCCAGCTCGTACTGGTCTCGGCTCTGGATCGTTCAGGAACTCCTTCTAGCACCGAATCTCACCATTCGCTGGAGCAGTCTCAACTTCCACTGGAAAGATATTATGTCTTTACGCATTCGAGATGTCGATATCCCATCCATTGAGCTAGATCCCACGACCGGTCGTCCACTCCGCCCACACCAATTGACCACAATGCGGAAAGCGGGACTCTTTACTTACGAGCATCTGCCCAATAGTGCAGAGAACTCGATCATGTGCAAGCAGCTCTGGCATTGGAAAGATAGTGCGGGAAACGACCTACAAGAAGGAAAGTTGTTGAAATTTCATGAAGCTGTGGCGTTCTTCTCAATCCAGCAATGTGGTGTGATGCACGACAATGTCTATGCCTTGCTGGGTATAGCCGAATGTGCGATCGAACCGGACTACGACATGCCCTTGATGGATCTTTACACAGCTGCTCTGTACAACTATCTGCTATCGTTATGGTCTGTCCAGAAGTCTGAGCACGATGGGAAAACTGCCATTGGGACGAGAGATTGGGACACGCTGATCGAGCTTGGCCTGGATTACAATAAACTCCTGGCGCCAGGTGAAACGTTCTTACACGCGTTTCAGTTAGATCCATTTCATGATTTGGTGTTTCTGATGACTTTCGAAGTCTGCAAGCGGTTCTCGGAGGACGCGGCACTGCTTGCTACGCAAGGACTTGCTGCGAATTGGCTCTTCCACACGGAGTATACGAAGCTTGAGGTTGGAGCGGCGGATGACTTGGTGAAGAGGAAGTGGTATGAATCGGAAGATCGGGCGCTGAAGAGGTTTAATAAGGATCTGATGGCGAGAGTGGAAAAGGCAAAGGAGAGACTGAACAAGCTCGAAAGGAAAGACGGAGTTTTGGAGGCTCCACATTGGAGTGCACCTATCAAGGCGCCAGCGAGTGACGGGCGGTCCAAGACTTGCTCAGAATGGGTTTCTGGGGCCAAAGCTCTTTGCGACGCGGTATGGCTGCGATGGAGCCGTGACCAGCAGGGCTCGACGCATTGAAATCTGTCGCGAGGACGGTGCTCCGAGCAGATGCGTTGCCATGTCTTCGGGCCCACAAACCGGGATCCCCCAGTCTAGCAGCCAGTGCCCAGCTTCGTGTGGACGCCGTGTCATTTCAGCGTCCAAAGCACTCACCGGAGAGCGTGGCTGTGTTCGAGAAGTTCAAAGCCCCAATTCTTTGACTTCACCCGGGCACCAATGCCGCTCAAAGCCTTGATCGAACGAGAAGTCCCTTGCGCCGAAGCCTTTGAACTGCTCATCAACGTCACTCTGAATCCTTGAGAGCGAACATATAATTGCCTATTCCTCCGAAGCGGCCATTCGACGGCTCGTCCCAGATTCCTGTTGGCATAAAGTCTCGAATCGATTCCTCATTCGCAAACAAATCAAGCTGCACCACAGTCTCCTGGTCCACTGCACTCAGCCCCACGAAGGTCACGGCCGTGTCCGGCCGGAGCCACGCAGGCATGGGCCAAAGACCTCTAACACAATGCCGCATTGCAAAGACAGTATCGATGACAACAGAATGAAGAGTGTTGGCGTAGCGGAACCAGGTTTCCCATTCCTTCGTTTGCTGCCTGGTCTCGTTGTTCGCGAATTGTTTCTTAGGCTTGTGAGCGGTCAAGGAGCATGAAAGCTCAACGATATCGAAGGTCACGCGCCGCACGCTCGGCAGCAAATCGTCCAGACTATATGCTTTGTAGTTTGCCAATGCTGGGAAAAGTAGGGCGCGCCACATCTTGTAAGGTTTCCCGATTTCTTCTTCGCGTTGGCCGCTTGAAGAAAAGGGAATTTTAATGGTGAAGGTGTCGATGTGCGGTTTGACCTGGGTCACGAAACGTTTCAGCTTCGAAGGCCGGGAGAAGATGTAGGCTCGAGGACGGAGGTATGGACAAGCTTCATGGAACACTCGGCGGCATGTGCAAAGCAAGGGTGGGAAATGCTGCATTAACTTGGCTTCCGTAGGGTTCTTCATGCTGGGCATGTCGGCAAGCACATCAGCGAAGATAAGTTCACGGAGTTCGGCAGCGAGCTGGAAGAGCGGTGACTGGAGCTGATTATGCATTTCCGCATCTGACCATCTGAGACTGGGCTTGGGTGTGTCCATGTTTGCCTTGCTCTGATGTTTGTATGGTTTCGATGGCGGTGATGGAGGCTGGCGATGGCGTGGCAGGAGCTGCTGTCAATATCACGGCATAGGAGGCTAAAGCAATGGCAGATTCCAAGGAGGGGACATTACCTAAATATGTCGAGAATTCTACTTACGCTGCTGGTGTTGTGGTGTTGCACAAGAGCTGCAGCAAGGGCGTTGGCCAAGAACAGCAGGCGGCAGCGGCGGGGCGGGAGTGGCCGGCGCTACGAGATTGCAGGGACCAAGCTCCATATCGTGTTTGTCGAACTTGTGCTGCAATTCGACGACAACGAGGGCATTGTCAAGGCGTGCACGTTCCCGTGGTATGCAATGAGAGCGTGAACTCGTTTCGAAAACGCAAGTACATGTTGTAGAGTGGTAGTGACAAGCCTCGCGTCGATCGGTCTCGGCAGGCATCACATGCAGCGGATTCGCGTGTCAAACGTGTCAAGATCACCGAGGGGTCTCCCAGAAATGTAGGCGACCCTGGTGGACACTCCGACTGCTGCCACTTTGTGCTGGAAGTCATCCATGGACGACGGCCATGCCAACAACAAACCATCATCATCGCAACGCCCCCCACTTTCCTTGATCGCCACCGCTGCTGCCTCGACTCTGCCCGCTCCCGTCGTTCCCATTCACCACCATCACCATCACCAGTACCATCGTTCATCATCTCTCGAAGCCGGGTCCCACGAATTGCAATCATTGAGCAGTCAGCATCGCCCAGAAGCTTCATCTTCCAGACTCCTCTCCCAGGACGACGACGACTACGCCGAATACCACTCTTCCGATTCTGATCCTCACTCTCCATCGATGCCCTCGCGAAAATCCAAATCACCCAACCCACGCAGCGGGTCCCTCCGCCATAAGTCCAGCGATTCGTCCTCGCTCAACGGTAAAACCACAAACACCGACATGAACGGCGGGCAATTCCTCGAACGCCGCAAAAATGCGCATCTCGAACCCCTATCCTACGCCGACGATGACGACGATAGCGCTTCCGCACGCGACCGATTGATGGGGAGAAGCAACTTCTCTCTTGATGACAATCCGCACGAAAAAGCAGAAGGATCACAAGGAGGAGAGAGCAAAGGCTTCTTCGAGCTTCCCATGCAAGACCGTCGAAATTTCCTTCTCCTCGTCCTGTTATACTTCCTGCAAGGCATTCCAATGGGTCTCGCAGGTGGCAGCATTCCCTTCCTGCTCAAATCGCACTTGAGCTACAGCCAAATTGGAGTTTATTCTCTCGCTTCCTACCCATACAGCTTGAAACTGCTCTGGTCACCCATTGTCGATGCCATCTGGTCCGCGCGAGTGGGAAGGAGAAAAAGTTGGATCTTGCCTATACAAACGCTCTCTGGCTTCGGCATGCTGTATCTGGGAAGCACTGCGACACAGATGATGGAAAGCGCAGGAGCAGATGGCGGAGCGGGGATCTGGAGCTTCACGGGCTGGTGGTTCAGTTTGGTCTTCATGTGCGCGACGCAGGACATTGCTGTGGACGGATGGGCATTGACACTGCTATCGCAATCTAATTTGAGCTACGCGAGTACGGCGCAAACCGTCGGGTTGACAGGCGGACAATTCTTGAGCTACACGGTTTTCCTGGCATTGAACTCGCCCGATTTTGCAAACAAATGGTTCCGCGCGCAGCCTTTGGACGTTGGTTTGATCACGCTAGACGGATACCTGACATTCTTTGGCTGGTTCTATTTGATCGTCACGTTGGGACTTGCAGTTTTGAAAACGGAAGAACGCACGAAAGAGAACGAGAGCGTTTGGGGCGTGTACAAAACCATGGGAGGCATCATGAAGTTGAAGAACATTCAGACCTTCATCATCATTCATTTGATCGCCAAGATCGGCTTTCAGGCCAACGATGCTGTCACAAACCTCAAATTGATCGATAAGGGGTTCAGTCAAGAAGATCTGGCTCTTGTCGTTCTCATCGATTTCCCCTTTGAAATGGGACTGGGATACTATGCGGGCAAATGGTCAGAACAGTATCAGCCAGTACGTGTCTGGTGCTGGGCCTTCGTAGGACGGCTGGTTGCAGCAGTCTTCGCACAGTTGACAGTCATGTTCTTCCCTACCGGCGGAATGACGACTTCCTATCTGCTCGTCATCATTGTCGAGCACGTATTTTCAACGTTCATGTCCACGGTAATGTTCGTGGCGATTTCAGCTTTCCATGCCAAGATCAGTGATCCGGCCATTGGAGGTACCTACATGACTTTATTGGCGACGTGAGTATTTTCCTTTCCTCTCCTCTAAAGCATTTGCTAACGAATTTCTGTTCTAGTGTCTCCAACCTCGGCGGCACTTTCCCTCGCTTCTTCATCCTCAAAGCCGTCGACGCTTTCACTCAAGCTACTTGCATACCTTCCACTGGTAAACACCCTGGAGAACTTAAAGGCGAGCTCATTACACAGTCTTTCAGCTGCGTTGCTGAGGCAGAAAAGCATCGTTGCATAGAAGGGGGTGGCGTGTGCCAAATCGGTCGGGATGGATACTACATTGTAAACATTCTGTGTGTTCTGTTCGGAATCATTACGTTCTGGGGATACATTAAGCCACGAGCGCTTGGGTTACAGGCGTTACCCATGAGAGCTTGGAGATTGGCAGGGTGATATGAATGCATGTAGAACTCTTACGTGTATATTAGTAGATGAGAAGATGAAAAAAGTTGTATACTACTTCACTTGGACGCTGCTTGTCACTTTCATTGACTAGCGACGCGAACTATAACAGACAATTCGGCCACAGCGTCTCCCTCGAGCCCTCTGCCAAAACATCCCTCATGTCCTTACCAATACTTCACCGTCATCTCACTCGAATGCATCACCTCCTGCGGCTCAACAATCGCAGCCAAGTTCATCATGAAAGCAACAGCTCGTTCCCCTTCCGGCACGTAACACCCTTGCATCCAAACATGTACGCCGCAATCTTTGCAAAATAATCTCGCGGCAGTTCCACTTATGGCGCGTAGTGTCCTAGTTTCGGATCTTCTTTTGAGACCGGAGTGATGAGGTCGAAATATATTGAGAAATGTGTATTTTGATATAACAAAAAGCTAACACAGCTCTCAAGCATCCGCCAAAATCGTATCAGCCGCCTTCTCACTCATAACCAAAATCGGCGCCGTAATAAACACGCCAGGAATCTTCGGAAAAACACTCGCATCCACAACCCTCAACCCCTCCACACCTTTAACCCGAAATTTACTATCTAAAGGCGTGCTCATATCATCATCAGCACCTATCGGCACCGAACATGAAGCATGATGGCCCCATGCACGGTCTTTGATATATGTGCCTAGAGCCTCGTCGCTCGTGACGTCGGGACCTGGGAAGAATTCTGTGTATTTTGAGCCTCCGAGGAGGGAGAGTGGGAGTTGGTTGTATTTTTGGAGGGCGGAGCGGGAGAGCTTCAGAGCTTGGATCATGGCGTTGAGATCGGCTTGGTCGGCTCCGTTGGTGGTTGTGCCGGTGTCGAAGTAGTTGAAGTCGATTTGAGGGGGGTCGAGAGGGTCGGCGCTGCGGAGGGTGACGGTTCCGGCGGTGTTGCGGGTGTGGGCTTTGAGGGTGTACCAGGAGTAGCTGCCGAGGATGTGATTAGCTCTTTACGTAGGGTTGGCTCGATGTAGAAACTTACAAGTTGTGTTGGTCAAGAATGTGATTGTACCATTCTGGGAAGTAGCCTGTGAAGTTCGCTGGCGAGCCAAAGATGAACATATCGACATCGGTGGTAGAAGCAAAGTCTGAGCGCTTGACCATGGTCGCTGCAAGGCCATTGGTGGCGTATACTCCTCGTTGAGCCAGGATGTAAGGACTGTTGACCCATTGCTTGTAGCACTTATCGTGATCCTTGGCATCAAGCGTGCAGCCATCGAGAATCGCAAAGTCCTTGTCGTGTTGCACGTTCAGACCGATCTCGTATCGGTCTTGCATGTTAGTGCCGACGCCTGGCGAATTGACAAGGACCGGAATGTCGAATGAGTTGAGCTCCTCCTCCGGGCCGATACCGCTTAGCTTGAGAAGCTGTGGAGTGTTCTAGTAGTCGTCAGCCATCAATGATACAGAGAAAGTTGCCATCACAAACGTACGTAGGCACCTCCAGAGAGAATGATTTCCTTGCTCGCCTTGGCTGAGCCTTGAACACCGCTACCACCACTCAGAGGACTGGCCTTGTACAAGTAGCTACCCGACAGGTATTCGACACCCACAGCCCGGGGCTTATCACCAGTAGTATTGAAGTCGACTTTGGTGACATATGTATTGGTTCGGACAGTAAGAGGAAAGCCGCCAGCGACAGTGTCTCTGATGAACTCTTTCACACCAACACGCTCACCATTCTTCATGGTCAGAGGGATGGGGTAGAAGCCTTGCTTAGAATCTCGTCCTGCTACCTCAGCATTAGGATCACCGAGAAGAGCGTTGGTAAGTCCAACCACAGGCTTCAAAAGATCAATGAGGCCAGGAGTTGCGACTGAGGCTCCACCGGCGAGTTGTTGGACGAATTGGAGATCACGGAGCAGAATCGTTGGATCTGTGGGCTCTGTAGGTAACCATTTCTTAACCTTATCGAGGTACTGCTTCATGTTCGACGCACTCCAGCTGTCGTCTCCTGTCAATGTTTGAATGCCGTTCCAGTCGCTGTCGTGAGCGGTGATCCAGATCAAAGCATTATGCGTGACGCAGCCTCCAAGAGTACCTGCTCGTGGGTAGAGGATCCCAAGATCTTTCGCTCCGGGTGGTGGATTGAGGCCAGTGTACACTTCCCCATTGCCGATGTCGTAAACGTATTTGGGGTCTCGGCGAGCGCGTTCTTGGTCCTTGTACTACAATCACCTAGTCAGTAAAGCGCGTCAGAGCAATTGGTTACTACTTACATGAGTGACATAAAAGTCCCATCGAAGCTTGGGGTCTCCAGATACCAAAGTCCTGGTCAATGATCAGCTTGGTATGGTGCTCATGCATTTTCTACTTCTGCGTACTGAAAGATTGGCACTGTTGTGTTCGAATTGCCAGTCTGATCGTCTCCAGCTTCGATCAAGAGTGTCCTGTGGCCAGCACGAGCGAGTCGACTCGCGAGTGGTCCACCTCCAGCACCGCTGCCGACCACGATGTACTCAAAAGTCTCCTCTTGACGTGCCTCGTTCGTGGGCAGGGCTTGAGTCAGCGACAAGGCGCTCAGCAGAGCGCCAATACCTGTCGTCCACTTCATGGTGATTCAAGGAAATGCTGGGTCACAGTCCCAGAGGAGGTCACAGGCTCGGCCACCTTATGTCTTGCACAGCTCGCTCCAGGCGCCTGTCGATCTCTGACGACCGAGCTCAGATGAGGCACTCTCGCCGGTGGCTGCAACAGCGATCTCGTCCATTCCCGTGGCGATCACCCTATAGACTATAGTGTCATTGGTCTAGACGGTAGTGTGCAGCACAAGCTAGCACAGAATATCGCTGTGTCCATAATAGGGAAACACCCGACTAGATTGCTTGCATTATTAGGGTATTCTAGCGTGCAGTGCAATGAGTGCGTAGTCCATTGTCGTCGTATGCAGGGACGGCTTAGGGTGCTGCAATGGTAGGTGATTGGGCGATGCTTGTTACCGATGCCATTTGGAGGTACCGCCCTACACAATCTGGAGCTGAGTGTGGAAGTCACGCCGAAATCGAAAGGCAAGGAGGACTTCTAGCGAGGTATGTGATTCTTATCTCGGTGGTGTGCTGCAGCCGAGACCCACAAAATGTCCACTTTGAGAGATGCTGCGCGCACGATCCGGTCCACTTCATGCGCGCAAACCTGGTCAGTTGGAAGACTCGTGCCACTCTCAAGAACGAGTCTTGTGCCGAACTCTGCTGTGCACGCGACAAGCTTGAAATAGACTTCTGCAACGACGCCCAGGTCTCAATAGCCTCGTCCACTCCGGCGCGTCAATAAACAATATGGCATGTCGTCGTACACCATGATAGACTTTTTGGCGCAAGACTGCGGTCGAAGGTAGAAGAATCCGTGGTAAGAAGACTTTCTGTGACTCTCGCAGGAGTCGAGCCTTGCTAAGTAGAGCTTGCTGAGGCTTCGAATGTGGCGACCAGAGTCGAATATGCCCGTAGCATCAGTGCCGTCTCAATTTCGGGGACCTTAAAACCTGTCATGAACTTTTTCGCAATGTTTGAAGTGTCAATAATGAAGTTGTGATTCAGGAATCCCGCAAAAGACTAGGTCACTACCCCAAAGACTTCTCCAGATTGCCAAGCAGATCCTCGTCCCCATCATCGAATTTCTCGACCTTTTCCTCCTCTTCTTGAGGAGCAGGAGCAACTGGAGGCAGTGATTCTGCTGCCAGTGACGCCTCTTCCGCTGACTCGACTTCAGCAGGCTTGACTTCAGCAGACTCAGTATTAACGGGCTCTTCGATCATGGGCTCCTCCACGATGGGCTCTCCCGCTTCCGGCTCCTCCAGCGGCTTCTCCTCCGGCACAGTGTCCAATGTCAGAGGCGCCGGCTCTGCAATTGACGCGGCACTGCTATGGCTTTGCGCAAGTGGGAGATCTGGCGAGCTCTCGACGCTGCGTTTGGCGTCAGGGCGTGTCTCGACAGGCTCGGTGACTGGTTCTATTGCGGTTTCCACGGCAGGCGCTGCAGGCTCCGCGGTGTCTTCAGCAGGCTTGTCTATTGTCTCCAGAAGTGCCGGCTCCGCAGCTGTTGACGCAGTCGGAGCAGTCGGCTGCACGTCTTCCATAGGCTGCGGCGCTCCATTTTCTTCGACTTTAGCAGGTGTCTGAGCTCCGGTAGCGGGCGCGTCATCGTCATCTTCATCGGACAGCTCACCGTCCTCGCGGTCATCGTCATCTTCATCTCCCTCTTCTTCATCATCGCCAGAGCCTTCCTCGCCGTTCTCGTCGTGCCTTTGCGCAGCATTCCTTGCAGCTTCCTCTGCAGAAACGTCTGCCGTTGCCTCTTCGCCTTTCGCGACGTGCTTGATAGTCTGACCAGGCTGCGGCACAATTTTGGTAGCATTTGGAACAATCGCAGTATACGTCGATCCGTCGGGGTTCGTGAAGGTAACGCGCTTCTTGCCTCGCCCTGGTCCACCCTTCTTCTTCGGCGGTGGTCTATTCCGTCTTGGCATAGATGGTTTGAGATGCTCGGCTACCATGACTCCTTCCTCGTTTGCAACACCTACACCCTCGATAACAGTACCTGAAGATAATTAGCAAGTGCGAAGGAGATTGAAGCTGAAAATCCCAACCAGGTGCAGCCAACACAGGCTTTACGTCTGCAAGCTCCGTCGACTCCGCAATTTCGCCTTCAATCGTCTGGCCTTCAGGTACAAGCACTTCGTACACTGCAATCTCGCCGTTCGCGTCCGCCTTCTGCACTTTCGTCTTGCGCATAGGAACAGCAGCTAGTTGCAGGTCTGGGCCGTATAAACTAGGGAGTCCTCTTCGTCGTTTCGCAAGGAAATTGAAGTGCTTGTGTTCGGGTTCCAAGGAGTGTTCTGGCACAGGCTTCCACTTCTTCGCTACGTACCCGCGATCATCAATACTGGTGATAGGCTTGTTGTCTTCCTCGGCGACTTCGTCGTCCGGCTTATCGTCGTCCGCATCAGCGTCTTGTTTTCGTTTGGTGCCAACTTTGCCAGATCGTGCGAGCCGTAAAAGATGCTGAGTCCAGGGAGTGAGGAGCTGAAAGTCCCGTGGCATTGGCGGCTCTCCCCACTTGTCGTCTTTGCTAGCTTCGATCTCTGATACCGGAGGGGCAAGCGAGACCTTCGCAAAGGTCTGGTTCCATTGCTTAACTGGTAATCCCTCGAATACGTCGTTATCTGCATTAGAGCGACCAGAGCGGTTGCTTCGGCCCGGTGGTCTGTACTGTTCGATGGCATTCATGTTAGCTTTTCCTCACGGATCCCAAGTCGCACGCCAGGACCGAGCAAAGCGAATGAGGACATCCACAGCTCTGATAGAATCGACTCCGGAACGTAGTGAGAATATTGTTTCGCTGAGGCGGAGTGCAAACGTTTTCGTGTATCACCCGGATCCACAGGCTCGGGAGCATGCTGTGGCTGGTGTGTTGGTTACCAGGATCGAATGAGGGGAGTCAGATGCGGGATGGGGCCAGATGTACAACGCATCCAGGTCCTCTTTTGGTGCGATCTCACACTGAAGATGAATATGGAGAATTGACCTACGTACCGGAGCCATGATTGGGAGGTGATACGCGCCGGAGCACCGCGTACACTAAGAATGTGCTTGTTGGAGATGACTATGCTCGTTATGGGTGCGTATATGGTACAAGAAGTGTATGACAGTGGACCGATGTTGTACAGAATTGATGCAGGGGAAGAACAATGGAGATGGCAATGGTGGTGAAGTGCAGCGCGTTCGCGTCGTGTGGTCTGCTCTGCTCTCCCCAGAGACGATGCGCCCGGCCCTCAGGCAGATCGGCATGTCGGACCCCCGCGGCGCATCGTCCGCCCGAAGCAGAAAGTCAAGCGAGACGCCCGAGCGTCATCATCGAGGCATGCTCCAGATCTCCAAAGAACCTCCATCGACCACATTGAGAGCTTGCGATCGCCTGTCCATTCTCACACCACACGATTACCCACATACTGTAATGAGCTACGCAATGTCAAACCAGTCCGCTGTGCAGGTGCGCTCGCTATATCGCCAACTCCTACGGCAATCAAGACAATTCGCCGCATACAATTTCAGAGAATACGCGACACGGAGGACGAAAGATGCGTTTCGAGAACACAAGACGGTGACAGATCAGGAGAAAGTGAAAGAGTTACTGGAGAAGGGGCAAAAGGAACTGCAGATGTTGAAGGTGCGTAAGAGTGATGGAGATGTTTGGACCCGCGGCGATGTGGCCCGATAATGAGCGCAGCGCCACACTTCCAAAGGGTTTCATTAGGGCATGAGATTGATAGTTGCTGACTTTGCTGCAGAGACAAACAGTAGTGAGCCAATTCTTCCAGCTCGATCGATTAGTAGTGGAAGGAGGAAAAGAAGGCCGACAGAAGGGTGGCCGGAACGATATAGTCCGGCAGAAAGACCAAGGGTAAGTCAGCTGTCTTTGGTAGTCTTCATCCGTGCTAACATTCGTTCAGGTGGGACTGAGCGAGCTTAATATTACGATAATAGACACAAAATCGGCGCTTGCCATGTACAGTATCATCTGACTCTGCAGGAACTCGCTTGACCGTCTCTATACTCATTTCATCACAACCATTTCGCTTCGTCGCTGCCCAGCTTCTTTGGCATGGTATCCCAACCAGGTTCTTTGCCCGCTACACTTGCCGAATGTCGCACAGCGCTCAATTCTCCGAAATCAGTCTTCCTCGTCTCCAAGTAAGAGGAAATATCTCCTAGCGGCTCACACTCGAAGCCGTCTTGCCCCGGAAACTGGCCTAGACTTCGCAGATACTTCATTATCCCCGCAAGACTTACGCTTACTTCCCAGCTGCCTCCCTCCATCGCCCTTCGATACAGTGCGGCATTGATTCCGGTAGCAAGAAGGTACCCGGCTGCGTGATCAAGAGCTTGTACGGGCAGGGCACGAGCTGGGATACTCGGATCTCCAAAGTGTTCGGCTTCACTCACATTCATCCCGGATGCGTTCTGAACCATACTGTCGAAGCCACGGCTGCTGGACCAAGGCCCTTCTCCACGTCCATCATCCCACGCGGACAAGGTGGCGTAGATTATTCCTGGGTTCTCTTCAGTCAGTGCGTGAGGACTGAAGCCACGAGCTGCCAGCGAGCCAGGTCTGTAGCTCTGGATGAACACATCAGCATCGCGTGCGAGGGAATGCAATGCCTTAGTGCCTTCTGTCGTATCAAGATCGAGCTGTATTGTGCGTTTACCGCGAGATACATCAATGTCCAGGCCAGGTAATGATGGAAGATTTGGTGAAGTCACCCAAAGGACGTCTGCGCCATGAGCTGCCAAAGTCTTACCAGCGACAGGAGCAGCGATGACACGACTCAATTCGAGGACTCGCACGCCTCGTAGACACCGATCTGCCTTGTTTGAAAAATGATCCGGGACCGAATGAGGAACTCCACCCTGTGGGCCGATTCTGTTTACTCGTACTGGAAAATTGTGTCCCGCCATGATGTGCTTTCCTGGAGCAGAGTTCTCCCATTCCTGATACGATCGCAACGCGAAGATCACAGCACCTTTCTCCATACTCGCTTTCTCCAGCTCTAGTGCTTTCCACTGAAGGGCCCTTTGGCCGAAGTCATCCTTTGTGGCTGTGTCCACGTCAAGCCCGAGAATCTCACAAGCCGCCTTTCGATGGTTCAGGAAATTGTCATGCACACGCACGTATCCGTCTGCGGTCTTGTGCAAACCTCCAAGTGGTCCCCATAAAGATGGAGCAGGTTTGCCATCGAGCAGGTAGTGGTGCTCAGATCTGAATTCGACAGCAGCATGTTTGAGTGGCACACTGATTTGAGTAGACTCCGAGCTTTGATTGATGTGAGAATGAACCAAAGCTGCTGACAGAGCAGAAAGGCCTATTGAAGCGTGAGCAAGATGTCCGATCTTGAAGGAGGATGGAAGTGCTTTCAAATCCTCGCCGGGCAGGTCAAGATGGAGAAAATCGCGGGCCTGCGCAGGAAGACTAAGACCGTGCCATATGTAGTCTATGCTATCACGAGTCGTGTAAGCTGAACGATCTGGCTGGTCGTCCCAGTCGTGTGGCCACGAAGCCATGGTACCGGTACTGTGCAGAAGACGGTCTGTCGTCCGGGTCTCAGAACATGTAGATCGAAGTGTATCTCGACACCCAGAGACCTGTTCAAAATGTGGTTCGCGAACATGAGTACATTGACACTGCCCGCGATGTCGGCGCCAGAAACGTGACGCAAAGTGGAGACTCCGAAAGGAACTACGCTAGACCCGATGCGCTGCCTGCACAGAAGTGAAACAACTTTTCGACGACGCGCGCTCGCGGTCGGTTGTGCCCGCTTTCCATCTGTCGACTTCACCTCTTCCTTCTCATCCTCGACTGATCTTGTTACTCTGCTCGCAGCCACTTCTTAGCTTCTCCCATCACGACATTCCGCCCCACGTGAAGCATCCGCCACCTCGCTAGATTCCGTCCTATCCGCTCAGGAGGTCCTTCCCGCAATTGGCGTCGCATTGGCTGAAACTGCAAAACGTGGCGCAGAGTGGAAAGTACCATGCACCGAGGAAAGGGGCCAGCAATGCCGAACCATCATCATTCAATATGCTGTGCACCGACGGTGCTATACGAGAGCAGCAGCCAAGCTCCCGAAACCACAGGAGCAACAGAGTGACCTCGTCGCACATGCCATGCAAGGGGCAGCACTTTCCTGTTAAGCTCAGCTGACAAGCTCTGCAGGAATTGCACTATTGCCTCTAGCTTGGACTGCATCGCGTATTCGTCCACGTTTTGCGCGACTTCCATTTTTGATCACCATTTTCCAACGCCTGCGACGCCTGCCACAGCAGACAAAATCGCTGGCTGATCTCCGGTGGGACGGTGTCACCTGTGCTGGCCAGCATTGTCAGCACTACCGGCTCTCGACCTCCGTCGCCGCGCACCGACACGATCGCTGGAGATCTCATGGGAAAGAATAGTATACCACATGGCGCAACCCCACTCTCGTTTGGTCGCAAGCTAATGTAAGGTACCGCTCAGCCATTCCTAAAGAGACCCTTCTTCTCCCACTTCAGCTCCCGTCCGCATTCACTTCTCTCGCGTCTTTTCCTTTCACTGTTCCATTCCACGATGCGCAGAGGCTACGAATAAATCCAGCATGTTGGCAAATTTGTGGACGCAGAGGCGTCGGCCGCTGCCGCTGATCGCAGTGACTTTGCTTGCGATCATCGCAGTCCTAACGGTGATGAACCACAACTCGAATCGAGAGCATTGGATCCCACCAGAGGTCGCCCACAACTCGCGACAGTACACTGTCGACAAGGACACTTCCTACGATTATGCCGATGCTCAATTCGTATGCAAAGCGGTGGACTTCAAGCCTTATGGGAAGCAGCGGAAAGTCTACGACTTGATCATGTTCTCCACCGAACTGGACTGGCTTGAGATCCGACTGCATACCTTGTACCCGGTCGTGGACTATTTCATCATCATCGAGTCGCCGACGACCTTCACGAACGCCGATAAACCGCTCGTCCTTCGAGACAATTGGGAACGATACAGACAATTCTGGCCAAAGATCATCTATCGCGAAATCCATGATCCGATCAAGTCGGACCGGACTTGGGATCACGAGGACTATCTCCGCAACTCGATGCTCTACTCAGTATTTCCTTCTCTTACCGGTTCAGAGATCCCCGAGAAAGGCGACGTGCTTGTTGTCAGCGATATGGACGAAGTCCTCCGACCCGACACGATGATCCTCCTTCGCTACTGCTCCTTCCCTGCCCGCCTCACGCTTCGCAGCCAATTCTACTACTACTCGTTTCAATGGCTTCACCGCGGCATACAGTGGTCACATCCACAGGCAACCGTCTACGGCGGCTCGATCGAGAACACCATCGCTCCGAACGACCTACGAATGGGCCTCATTGGCTCTTCCTTCTTTACCTATCCCTACCAATACTTCCGCCGCTTTTGGGATCGAGGCGAGCTATGGAATGCAGGCTGGCACTGCAGTTCCTGCTTCTCGACCATTGCAGAATTCCAGATGAAGATGAACAGCTTTTCACACCAGATTTGGAACACGCCAGAGAATAGAGACCCCAGGACGATTGCAGAAAGAGTAAAGAGTGGACAGGACTTGTTTGGAAGAATGGGAGAGGAGTTTGAGAAAGTCGAGCACAATGAGGATATCCCGCCTTATGTGGCCCGGCAGCATAAGGAGAAGGGGAGATTCGGGTATATGGTGAACAGGGACAACGAGCATGCGAGTTTCGAGGATTGGGATGCTCAGATGAGAGGCGGAGGTTGAGGATGAGATGGGCTGATACACCACTGTCTGCCTTACGCATTCCGTTGTGGACTGCGAGTTGACCGCCTGGGGCGCTGCCGCAGCACGAACGCCGTGAAGGACTTCCGATCGAATGCTGAGCCATCCTGGCGCAACATCCGGACATACTTTCAGTGTTGCATTTTCGAATGCGCGTGCGTGTCGAATCCCCATCTGAAGTCACCCCTGGCTTTCGGAAGAAGCACAGCAGCACCGAAGTTGGATCAACAATCCAGATTGCCGTTTGCTTGTCGTATCTGTATGATCCACAACTCGGCAACGTAAACTGTATGGGCTTGAGAGTGCGTCCTGTCTGGCTGACAAGTTCGAGGAATGACCTCGCCAAGTTTCGAATGCCATCACAATTAAGATTTTGCCTGAAGGAAACGATGGGGAAAGAAGAGATGTCTTCACTGATGTGTCTTACTGGCACGCCTTCACTGAAGCGCCCCCAAATGGAACGTATTCACGAAGAACTCTCCGTTGACATATAGCGCAGCCTGGTGTCTCAAAGTCGATCTTCATCTTGCACCCGCATCCTTCGACTTTGCAGACTAGTCACAGCACACAAGCACACGCGTGGTGTATACCATCGTTATCAATCAAGAACACCCACCGAAACAACATCATCAAAAATGCACTCAATTTTCCTGATATCTGGTCTGCTCGGGGCGGTCGTTGCGCAGCAGTCTGGTGTTCACCTTACCGTCCTACCTTCCGAGCCGCCCATGATCACGACTGAAGATCACTGGAGCTGTGCCACCAAAGACATCACTTCATACTTCCTGCCTCCATTGCCAACTGGCGCACTTTCAGCAGCACGTTTGTCCTATGGCCGTGGTGTACAGACCTGCACGTACACTGGCGCTGAAGCATTCAACTGCCCCTTTCCGGACAAGTCCTTGTGGTGTGGATTTTCCACTGCGGCAACTTCGACACTGAGCGACGAGTACATCGCATACGGCAGCACAGCATCTTCTTGGTGGGCAGCACGCAGCTCAGCAGCTGTCTCTCTGGCCCTTGCTTGTCCACACAGTTGGTGGCAAGCTAGAGATCGTGTTACCTTTGGCGCCGAAGATCTCAACCTTACGATTATCGAAGCGGAGTGCTACGCGGAAGCTCATCCGACACCAAGTGAGCCTGTCCTCTACAGCATCACAAGTACACGCTTTGCTTCTACACCAGAACCTACAGCACCACCACAAACAAACGAGGTCTAGGTATTCGCTAGGCCGAGGCAGTCGAACAACAGCGAATTTGGCTCACTGCAACGCTGTTGGAGTCCTTTCTGTAGAGCTGCATCATGGAATGGCGCAGTTGCACGAGCATTGCAATGGAATTGTCCTCATGCTGCCGAACTATGCCCGATTTTTGTAGCCATATCATGTACGACTGGAATCGATGATCAATATAAGCACACGAGGCGTCAATCGATTGTCTCACTCTCTTCCCGTGGCACGATCTCTGAAACTTCATTACGCTATGACTGCATATTTCTGTGCAATGAACTCCGCACATGTACAGAACTAAGTAAATGACAGCTGTGCCTGTACAAACGTCTCAGAGTCGGAAGAGCCGCCCTTGCTGCCAAGTACTCTAGGCTTTGACTGTCCACCATATCATCACTTTCTTCGTTCCTTTAAGGTCGTGTGTTCATTCAGAGTGGGAAGAAATGCCCTGGAAATCTCTCTGCAATCGTTCTCTCAAGCTCCGTTATACAGTCGTTTTTCCGGAATTGCTCAAGATTGGGCCATCCATGCCGACGAAAGATTTCCTTTCCGATGCGACAAGCTTCAACGCGACAAGTACCTTCATCACTGAGCACATCTCCATCTTCTTGCTCTCCCAGGTAGACTTCCTCGACAATCCGTCTACTCAGCGGAACATAGTCTAAGTTTATGAACTGACGCTTCAACACCTCAAAGAAATCTGCAATCGGCCAGGCCGGTGCGAGCCTCCATTCTTGCTCTTCGTCGGGAGCATAGTCAAAGGGATCGTCCTGAATCGGCTCGATGGGCCAGTCTGGTTCATTGTGGAACAAAGTCGGACCGCCAGTAATGTACACCAGGCCCAAGTTCGTATCCAGCAGCATTTTGTATGGTCCCTCTGAGATACCAATCACGTCAGATGAAACGTGATAAGGCTCCATTGTCCAGAGAAAAACATCACCGTCGGCTCGTCCTGCGATATTCTGAGAAAGGCGTGCCCAGTCAACGAACGTGCATGCGGCGGCACCTAAAAGCTATCAGCAATGTTCTTCTGGACAGTGCCGCAAAGCTTACTGTGGATTTCTGGTTCGCCTTGAGCCCAAGACACGTAGGGCAGATGGCGCAGCAGCGTGATCACTGTCTCGGACTTGCCCAGCGCCTGCATACTTTCTGGGGTAATGTGCGCCCATCCTGTCACGGGCGGCGTGTTGATCATGTCGCGATCCATATACACCTTGGCCAAGAACTCATACTAGCTCTTGAAAGCCGCGACAGTGGACTCATGAGAGTAGGCGATGTCGAATATCCACGCTCCTGGCCGAGGCGCATTGTGGTCGCCGTCGACTGAAGCCATTTTGGCGATGAAGAGACTCGAGAGAGGGGCGTCTCATTGCTTGAGTGCAGTGCGTCGTGTGGGACAAGATTGGAGGCAAGATGTTTGCGTAGCGCAGAACTAGCTTGCCGCTAGTGATGCGGCTTGCATTCTTCTTGCATATCTCTTGGTATTACCTCAGCAGACGACCTAGCATCTGCATCCGTCGTTGTGACTGTAGCAGGTGCACCATGTGCTAATAATGAAGTCCCTCTCCACGGACAGAGGAGCAACGACGCCGCTTAGACGCAAGTTCAGAGGGATGGCCCTTGTAACGAAAGCGCGGAATCTAGGACAAGCTCGACGGAGCTCTGAATAGCGGAAGCACGCGACTGCAGTGAGATATCCTACTGAACAGGCACAGCACTGCTTGGTCGTTCCGAGTCAACTGGTCAGATCGAATGGAACCTCCTGCTGAAATGATTCGATGCAGGTCTTCGCTCAGCTCCTCAAGAAGAAGTGACTACCGCATCTACGCATTGAAGATTCAGGGTTTCCTGCGGATGGATCGGTAGTGTCTTGGACATACAGCAGTTCCCAGTGGCGTGTGTTGGCTAGCTTTTCTTCGAGGTACTTCTGTGTGAGGTAGAGGCGGGTTTTCTTCCTCAGATCTCATTCCGGCCGATGTGTGCCGAAGACTCCCATACTCCGCTCACAACTCAGGTCACTGACTCGTAAATGATCGCCTGGTGCCATGCTTCTAGACATAGAGACTGCTTGCGGTGCGACCACTGGCGCAGGCGGAGCACGGCACTGACAACGACCGATGAGCGTTTGTGATTTCGTGCAACCCGCGGGCTCGAGAACACGGGCGAGCTCGAGAAAGAGCCAGAGTGTCGCTCAATTCGCGTGCCTGCGATACGCATTGGAGCCGTTGGAGATCTGGATCATACATTTGCACTCGAGGATAGACCGCATTCGAGCAGCTCTCGTGATGATTTTAATCTGCTGAGAACCAGACATCCATGGTGTTTGTGTTTGTCCTTGACGGCAGACCTCCTCGGATTTGGCGGTCCGAACCCGCCTCCACCCCTATTGCCTTCCAACTCTCCGTTTGCTTCCTCTTCTACAACTTGTCAGCTTGTGCACAGACATCTTCAAACAAGATGTACGGATGCGCGACATGCACTCGCGAGTTCGGCTCCGTCCATGCGGCAGCACAGCACATGAACGCCGTCAATCACTGTGCTGAGTGCGAGACCTGCGACGAGCAGTTCTATAATCAACGCGCCTGCAATCAGCATATGAATGATTGCGATCACTGGGCACCGAGATATGATTGCGAAGCCTGCAATCTTCAATTCGGTTCTTTTAATGCCGCTCGACGCCATATGGACAACAACAACCACTGGCGACAGCACTATTGCCGTGAATGCCAGAGGGGTTTCCAGAACGAGAACAACCTCCAGCAGGTATAAAGATTGTGTGATCGTCTTGCCGGGCGTTCTCTGTTAGCTCACATCTTCTAGCACCTTCGAGGAGCAGCTCATATGGCGAACAGTATCACTTGCCCTTTTTGCAAGAGGGTAAGTGGAAGGTTCGTGTTGGAGTTGCTGGTTCCTGTACTGATATCTGGCAGGGACATACTACTGCGAGCGGCGTGGCACATCACCTCGAAACTGGCGCCTGCCCAGCAGCACGTAACTTGAATCGGGAGACCATCTACAAGATCATCAATGAGCGGGACACTCGAGGAGCCATTACCAACAAGCAGCTGACTTGGCACGAAGAAGAGAACGCCGAGTTGGTTGCGAGTAACGCGAGCTGGAATGGCTACGCATTCGAGTGCTATCTCTGCCATCGTGACTTCGGCACTTTACGCGCCCTGAATCAGCATCTTAGCTCGCCGGCCCACAAGCAGAAGATCTACCATTGTCTAAGCCGTTCTTGCGGAAGACAATTTACTGCCCTCGCGCAGCTGTTCAACCACCTCGAGAGCGAGAGCTGTGGGGCAACGAGGTTCAGCGTCGTGCAGAAGAACGCTGCTGCTGTCTTCTCCGGGCAGAGGATGATTGGTTGGTAGGACTAGAGGTCTTGACGCTGGATTATATTTGGCGGCTCGTGAGACTGTTCTTGCCCCATCGATCCGGTCGCCTCGAAATTTATCAGCCCCTCGAAAGCCACACATACACGCAACATCTTCCGAGAGTGTTCGAGCCCCTCGCAGAGAGATTCTCCTGTTGCGCCAGCTGCTCAGGGCCGCAGGTCACCCTAACGATGATACCGCCCTGGCTCCTGGTCGACACAACTCTCCTTCTTAAAGATCACCAATGCGCGTAAGCACCTTACTGTCTGATATCGACGAACCGTCCGTCCAGAAGCACCCCGGTCAAGCAGCAGGTGTATCCGGCTCGTTGAGTGGAGACGCATCACGGTACTTCTTCTGCCACTCGCTGTGGGTTGGCAAGCATCTCGTTAGAGAATCTCGCAGGTGCACCATCTGCTCTTGCACTTCTCGCGCCAGGTCAGGCCAGTACGTAATAAGCCAAATGGTGTCCTCAACCGTAACACGACGCGATAGGATGTCGATCGTAAGCTTCCGCAGTTTGGGGCCTATGAGGTCGGCATTGTCCGCAAAATGACAGAGCTCTCTGGTATCGATACCATCAACCATGAGCGAGATCATACTGTCAAGAACCTTGTTCATGAAGACAGTATCTTTCATCTTTTGACCGATATGCCAGAAAGAAATCAGGAATATCAGTCTACGGCCGGGGTCGTCGATGCTTTCAAGTGACACAAGCTCAAAAGACACCGATACATGTAGCTCGGAGTCCTCTTCGTACAGATTCTTAGTGTAAGCCAAGAAATGAGCTGCCATCACATCTGGCAACTCAATGACTCTGTCTCCGTCGTCCTTGGTGGTTGTTTTGGCGAGCTCTTCCCTGACGAATGGTGAGCGCTTGCAAATGACTTCTTCATGAAGTATGAAGGTTCTTCGCAGCTCGCCCTGGCCGGCAACGATCTTGACAAACTTGACGTAGTCGTAAAAGTGTTTTGTGAGACTTGGCTTTGTGCGCTTTGAATTGCCTGGCGTGATATGGACAGCGGCGCGCTTGCGCTTTGGTGCGGTGCTTGCGGAGGCCATGAAGCTAGTGTGTTGAGATGCGACAAAATGCCAATGCAGGGGAGTCTGATGTACTTCAAGAGGTTCCATTCACAGTAAAAAAAGACAAGAGTTCCAAGCAAGAGGGATCGTGATTCTTGAGGAGCAGGTGAGCCTATGGGGCAGCATAGGCAACTGCAGTTGTGAAGGTCCATGTGAGGTGAACGTGATGCCTCACTTATTGCACGTGGATACCGTCTACCACGCAGACCTTCAGCTGCTGGCAATAGCGCTGGGTCAAAATTCACTTGATAGCAGGCCGGACGTTTAGCTTACCACAAGCTCGGCAGTCTCAAATCATGACAAATTGTCACTTCACGGTCTCTTTCACATGAAATTTCCCCTGGCAATCGAGGTCTCACTATTGCTCGCGTGGCT
Organism: Cercospora cf. flagellaris; assembly: GCA_005356885.1. Lineage (NCBI taxonomy): Eukaryota > Fungi > Ascomycota > Dothideomycetes > Mycosphaerellales > Mycosphaerellaceae > Cercospora > Cercospora cf. flagellaris. The sequence continues at coordinate 307,793 of RJLU01000009.1, read as the reverse complement.
TCGTCAAGCTGTAAATATATTGCGCATATGGCGCATTTGCTCGAGACTTAGAACTATCTATATCACGCAGCAATAAACCTCACCGCCCGATGCCCGTATACATTATTTGCAATCCCATTTTGAGTCACGCAACTAGCGGCTCGAATCCGTTTCTGATGACCGGCAATTTCATAACTCGTCAACTTCATCCCCGATCGTCACTTCCATGGCTCGTCGCCTTACATGATTAATCCCAGGACCGCAGAGAATGTCGCTCCCAGGAGTGCTGCTTTCAGAGAGACTCCAGTATAGGATGCACTTGAGCCCGTCTGCTGCGCGGGCGCTGAAGTCTGAGATCCTTGAGCATCTGTGGTCTGCGATGCGCTGCCCGAGGAGCCTGTGGCAGCACTCACATCGCCCGAAGCACTCGGCGTGATCGTCGTCAGAGTGGTCTGGGTGACGGCGGATGGCCCAGTACTGGTAGGCGAGCCTGACGCAGTTGCATTGGGCGAGCCTGCTGGAATCGTGCCAAAAGTGGGTGTCTGTCATAAACATCAGCCAGTTGACCGATAATGGAGATGCATCGTAGGTTCTCACAAATGTAGCAGGGTATGCGGCAGTATCGACTGCCTCCTCACTCCGAATCGACCACAGATACCCGACCTCGTCCTGATTTGTGGTGAGGATGTCGCTGGTATTGACAACATCGCCTTCAGCACTGTTTGCGTCGACTGAAAGTGCTGCTCGACCATTCGATGAGAATGTTGTGAAGAGAAGGCCGCCGGAGTCGGACGAGCTGTTGAAGACTTGGAATCTGACAATTGTTAGTACCTGCCGTCGCCAGCTTAAAAGCCTTGACGAAATCACAACTTACTCCGCCGCATCGTTCCCACATGCTCTCACAGTCGGTGGCTCGACACAAAGCTCTGGCCCATCGCACCCATCATAGAGGCAAAAGTTGCCTTCCGAAGTCTTGGATCGCAGAGCGTACACGCCTCGATTCGTATCAGGTCCGGCAGCAACGAATTGCCATAGCGTTGGGTCTTCGACATCGCTGAGCTGGGCTGCAGACGGAGGTGAAGCTGTATTTGCGAGAGATTAGTCAATGACACAGCAGCGTCGCTGGAGCAGAACGTACGGCCGGAGAGGCCAAGATAGTAGTCCGTCGCGAAAGCCTGGATAGAGTACCACGCGTCGGAGGAAATGCCAGTGAGCGCGTTGCCGACAGCGGATGGAGTCGAAGACATCTTTTCTTAGTGTTCTAACGTTGGACGTTGTGTCTGACTGGGTAGGGTTGAAGAGGTGAAGTCCGTTTTGAGCTTGCCGTCTGATCACCACGTTCTTTCCTCACGACCAACACGAAATCCCATGGGAAGATGCAGATGTGAGATGTAACTTCCCAAATTCACTTCTTTTCTTTCAGCTCCCGAATGTTGTCAGACGACAGCACGCATTCGTGTAACAAAGAACCAGGTCAGGTCACCTACAGGAATGACACAGGCCAAGGCATCACAAAGCACCTCGACCGACGCCACAGCCAAGGTTCTTGACTCTCTCACAACCTACCAAAGCTCTACGACCAGCATGCTTGTACGCCTGGGGCGTCGTGTTCTCCATAAGGTGATTTGGTACCATTTCCCGGAAGCCGAGACCTGCATATAAGCAAGCCTCATTGTTGAGCTGCACAAGAGCTGTAGCTTGAATTTGTGCCCGTTGCTATGGAGACTTTTTGCCAAGACAATCTGTTTCATGTGCTTGCACGCGGGGGAACGAGCTGAATATCCCTGCATGCTGTATGATATCCCGATGAAGACCTTCCCGCGCGGTGATGTCCAACAGGAAATCGTCCAAAACACATCTCAGCCCTAGTCCATCCCAACATCCATCCTCACCTTCAACAAATCCTCCTTTTCAATTTTCTCTCGCTTCTGCAACAACTCATTGAAATCCCATGTACAGCTGACATACCTCCCTGCAAGCCACTCTCTCCTCTCAGATGTCAACCAAACAATCGAGTCCCCAGCAAGCTCAGGTGTATCCATCAACAAACCGTGCATATCCTGTGGAAGACCGGCCGAAAGCGAAGTCATGACTCCTCCCGGATGAATACCAAACGACAAAAGGCCCTGGTCCTTATAATCCAGATTCAAGAACTCCCCAAATCTCAGCAGTGCCAGTTTCCCGGTTCGATATCCTGAACCTCCAGGCAGCATCTGATGCGCTCCTATCGATGCGACGTTGAGAATGATCTTGAGACTATCTTGCGTCTTCAAGATCCGCGGCAAAAGAGCTTGCGTCACGAGATAAGGTCCTTTGATGTTGACCTCCCAGACTTTCCACCAGTCGTCGGCGTCCTGCTCAATAATCGGGGCAAGTTTTTCCATGTATCCGGCATTATTGATCAAGATATCCAGCCTTCCGAAGCTTTGTTCGATGTCCTTCGCAGCTTTCTGCACACTCTCCTTACTGGTAACATCAATGCTCAAAGGCAGAACTTTGGGAGTCTTCTTTCCGGCTTTGGTTGCCGCTTCAGTCATTTCTGTCGCCAGAGCTTCCATTCCAGATCGAGCCGCGATGGCAATGCATGATGTCCCGGCTCTCACATAGCTGAGTGCTGTGGCTCTGCCGATTCCCTTCGACGCGCCGGTTATGAGTACAGCGCGACCATCGAGGTCGAACTGTTCCGGGTTGATAAAGTCGTAGGTCTCGTTGTGAATAGTGGGCGTGAAATCGATACCATTATTTCTGAGCTTTGCACCTGGTTTTTGGGACATCTTCGACAATTTCGGCCAGGTTGTATATCGTCAGATATTTCTGATTCTTGGAGCTTTCACTTGCTGTCGTGCTGAATGTTGTTTGATGTAGGAAGGATTCATTCGCCCCGCTCCGGCTTTATTGTTATTCACGATGCTTAAATGCGAGGTCCGCAGTTGAAAGTGGTGCCTCCTTCATTGATCAGGCTCCTTGCACACTGTGACCTTATGTGACGTTCGAGCAAAGATGAGTCGCGATGTGTTTATCCGCCGGATAGTTGGTAAGTCCGCTTCACCGAAGACTTAACTTCAATATGGGCCCGCGCCGCGACAATTTCTGGCCTTTGGAAGCAGTTTCTCTAGACTGACCAACCATTTGACGCCGGACGCCACGAAGGTATCTGCTTGGTGTTAGTTTCAAGTCTGCGACCCACAGCTTTCATGCCTTTCAACACTGAATGGCCTCCTCTTCGGACAGAAAAGGATCGCCATGTGTTCTTCTCGTGCCCACGAGCTTCCCATCGCACAAAGGTACACTTGGGACTGGTGTGTGCAATTCGTTTATTCATTATGTTCATCCTACCCAGTGATGTCTTATCACACCACATTCGTAGGATCGTATGCCTTACTTTTCCTCCCGCTCATTGCTTCCCAGCCATCCCATCCACTATCCAATTCATATATTGAAGCTCGCGCTGCTTCTACTGCTCTCCCATCGCCTTCCAGCTCGTATTTGGCCCCAATCGGACTGAGTTCGGTCGGATACGCAGATTGCGGCGTCGCGAGAGAGTTCCGTGCAGGCAGTTCCGCCTTGCCGAATTGAGAAACGCCGCGTGGGCGGTCGAGATCATTGTTGTTGTTCTTTAACCTTTGCTGTTCTTTCCGCTTCTTCTTGTGTCTGTATAGCATGAAAGCCCATACAAACAGGCTGACAACTCCAACAAGTGCCAAAAATGAGCCCACTCCGATCCCAATCATCATGCCCAGTCCTGGACCGTCGTCCGATGGTGTGCTCGTTTCTGTCGCAGTCGCGGTCGCCGTTGGTAAAACGGTCGTCGTCGGAGTCGCAGATGAGCTGGCGATCGCAGTGTTCGTAGGCTGCGCAACGATGTTGTACTGCGCAGCTGGGACGTTCCCGCTTCCCCGCGCAGCATTCGCGCCATCCAGATACGCACTGTCTGTTGTGCCTTTCATGTTGATCAATGTGAACCGGTTCGAGTAGTTGATGACAGTATTCCCGTCGGTAGTATTGCTGATCATTCGGAAGTAGAACCCATTCTCGAAGGACTGCGCGATTTCCGGGTCAATAGTGCCTGTGATCTGGCCTGTCGAGACTTTTCCGCCAGGACTTCCAATCGTGGCAATGGGTTTCGAGTTCAGAGGGTCGTTGCCTCCTACTATTAGTTGTAGTTCGTATGTGTCCAAGGCGGCCATGTCTGGCGAGCCACCCGCGTCGGTCCATCTCACAGTCTATTCAGGATCGCAGTCAGTCGCTCCGCCCATTGCGTCGCAGTGCCGAGTTCTCGCGGAATACTCACTATCGGCCCTGCGGGCCAAGTCGCTCCAGCAGCCGGAGTGGTGAATGTGACTCCCACAGCAAGCGCATCATGCACCAGTGAAGAAAGAACGCAGAGCGAAAGCAATAGCAGCGAAAACGACCGTGATTCAGAATGCCGTACGGAAGGCATCTGTCGCATCCATAGAGCAGTTGTACCGAAAACCAAAAGAAGGAGCGTGATTGCGCAGCAATGCGCGTGTGGGTATAACGAGTGAATGGCAAGAATACGCTGTATACAACGAATGCGTGACTACATTACCGTGGTGAGGTCGTTTGGCACAACAGAAGGAGGAGTTGGCAGACCGCGTGGTCTGCGACTATACCGCAAGCAGTTCCCACTGACTAGAATACGAGAATGATCGTCAGGCACCCAAATTGGGCTGATCGGCGTGCAGACGGCGTGGCCTGTCGCCAGGAGATTTGTGCTCGCTGATTCGCCCAGAAGGCGGAACGCGCGGCGATGGCTCCTGGAGAGCTGTTTTCGACTGGACGGAGCTGCTTGGCATACGGTGTGGAAAGGTTTCTTGGCTTGCCTTTCATCTTTGCGCTCATCGCCTCTTGCGAATGGTATCGAGACCACAGTCGCAGGTGATGTTTTGCGAAGTCTCAATTCGAGGCAAGACATATTGAACATTGGGGCGTCCGGCAACATCTCGGAAATCGCGTGGAACCATGAGATTTTGGTCTAGACTCATAGGTAGGCTGTCACTTCTCCGGAAATGACGATTCTGTACGGCAGTACCAAGCCCGCCAGCTCGGATACGATTCGCGGGTGCCATTGTGCACTTCAGCACATTCGCAAGTGGAATGTTCGAACAGACAGCAGGGCAAAGGATAGATGTGAATAAGCTGGGTCTGTATTCCGCCATCATCGTCTACATCTGTACCTCTATAAGATCACGCTCTGGACCGAAATGCTCAAACCTGAATCATCGACAAGAATCATACATCGAGCTCTCGCTCGCTCTCGCCTCTGCACTCTCGTCGTATTCGTCGTACAGCTCGTCACCCGGACGACCTCATCCGTCAAACACTCCATGCTGCAACTCCACACCCATCCTGTGAATCCATTAGCACAGCTCAAATCATTCATTGATCGCAAAGCGAATCTCAACCCACCCTTCAGCCATCTTCTTCATACTCTGCTCAATATCATCGTCCATTCCCCTGCCCAGTCCCAGGAACTGCCTGAATTTCGCATAGTAAAACCACAAATCCGTACTAAGCAGGACGACATTGAATAACAAATGTCTCCCATACTCAGCCCATCGATGCCCGAGAGTCGCATCTCGGTCTTCCGTTAGGGCACGACTAGCCCAGTATCCAGTAATCTTGATACGATTGACTGGACTTCCGAGGAACTGATTGTTGCCTTGCACGATGCGCAAATTTCGACCAATAAAGATCAGTTCTTGCGGGAATTTGTCCTGGTTCGCAAGTATGTCTCGGATGCCTTTCCGCATGTGTTGCTGCATTTCGAATTGCCGCTCCTGCTGTTCCTTCTTGGACATGGACTGCAGTTCTTTCATGACTTTGTTGCCGCCACCTTCGTAAGGTCGCATGAGAGTGGCACTAGCGAAAATGTCAGGCGCGTTGATTCCCCATTCCTCGCTGGTAATCCGTTTGATGGTCTTGTCGTCAAATGTCATGAGTGATCGCCAAAAGAGAGCGTATTGTTTACGGAAATCAGGATTCATCTTGATGTACAAGCCGTGATCAATGAGGACGAGTTCAGGCTTGCCGTTGGGTTTCCGGCGAATGAAGATGTTGCCAGGATGCGGATCGCAGTGCACCAGACCCCAAAGGAACATCTGGGCGCTGAAGAGATCGACCATTGTCTGCATTACTGGTTTCAAGGCGAGTCCGAGGCCACCCTTTTTGTCTGTACCTCGCCATTCGTCGCGGGTGGGCTTGAGCTTTTCGTCATTCGGGTTGTTGGTTGGAACAGATTGGTGTAGCGTCTGAGGAACAGGAGGAAGCTGACTGCCACCTGCACCTGGAGAGCCTCGACGCCAGCCGCCTTGCCAACTTCCAGTGATTCCTTCCTTGTCCCAAAGCCGAATACCCTCAATCCACTCTGCTGTCATGATGCGACGGGAAGTTAGCTCAGGATAGACATCAGGGACGTAGACACGATCTCGCAGTCGCGATTCGCCTTGGATGAGTTTGCGCATTTGCCGAGAGTTGTCCGCCTCATACTCAAAGTTGCACTCTGCCAAAAGTCTGTCGCAGACATATGGCACGAGGTGGTACAGAGGCAGATCGAACCAGTACGAATAGATTCTGCTCACAACCCGGAAGGCCCACAAGTCCCAGCCCACTTGTCTGGCAATCTCCTTCTTCTGTACTTTGACTGCGACCTCTCGTCCATCTGGCAGGCGTGCCCAATGTACCTGAGCCACACTGGCAGAGGCTCTCGCCGTCCTCTCCATGATACCCTTCCCAGGCTCTCCCGTGAAGCTGACACCAAACACTTCCTCTACGCTCTTCCCGAAGTCCTCTCGAATGACCTTCTCCACCTCTTTCCAATCATTTTGCGGCGCATCATCAAACATTCTCGCGAACATTTTCTGAAACTCTGGAGGGAGCACAGCACTCTGCATGGCGATGGCCTGCCCAATTTTCAGATAGAGTCCTCCATTGGCACGAAGCAACTCAAACACCCGCACTGCACTCCGGTGGTGCAGATCCTCAACGCTATCGCCAATCCATGGGTCGGCGCGGAAGTTGAGCTTATAGTCAAGGGCGATGAGCAGACCAATGGAGAATGTCCTGACACTTCGAGTGAGACAGGCATCGTAAAACTGCGTATCAATCCCCAGCACCACGGCGACCGCGAGAGAGGTCTTGATGAGGCGACGGAGCCATTTGCGGCTCTTGCGATACTGCTTCGCTTGCTTCGGGGCGCCGAGGTCAGCGGGTGAGGGAGGCTTCGCATGCGTGAATTGGCCTTGACTACGTCGAAGGACGGGGAAGGAGAGCGGTAACGATCGTGGTCGTGTGTGGCGTGGCGGGAAAAGTGCTCGCGTGCTACTTTGTCGGAGTTGATGGTCTGCTCCGAAACGAGATGGACTCGCGAGGGTCTTGCTTGCGCGTTGCCGGCATACTGGCCGGAAGACGCGAAGCATACCTCAAGACGAGCTGCTGTTGGCGGCGTCGGTGTAAGTGAACGACAGTGTATGGGGTTGGAGAACAATGAACACCTCGAGGTTGAAGGCATCATTTCACATGCGTCATTAAGCACTAGCGTCAAACTAGCGACATCGTCCCTTCTAGTCCCCAAATAGCCGGACAGCTCTATCGATACCACACCTCCTGACCGCCTTTGCTGAATCGGAATCCAATCTCACTAATAAACCAGAATCTCATTGTCAACGCCGAGTGTGCATAACTTGCCTGGTGCCTATTCTGGTTATCGCGTTGTTGGACTACCCTCTCCTCGGAAGACACCCTCTCCTCGGAAGACGCCCTCTCCTCAAAGGACACTGCCGCCTCTCTCGACACTCGCATTCGCCTCGGCCTGGTTCGTTGCCTAATAGAAATAATGCTATCCTTCTAAGGGGCCTATGCCTCACGCGCTCGGGTATCGTACGTCGTCGCTGTTGCTCGCAAGCTCGCCTCGCTTGTCCGGGGAATCATTCAAAGGCCAGCTTGATCCGAGATTCTGATCTAGTGAGATTGGATTCCGATTCTATATCACCCAGTATCCGGGCATATTTGCCCCATAAAACCACTCGAGGTGTTCCGGCCACTGCTTTCTCTCCTTGGCCTTTTTCTCCTTCTCTCCATGCTTCTTCGCGGCTTTTGCGTCCTTGCGCGCGGCTCTTTCAGCGGCGGCCTGCTGAGACCTTTCAAAGATATCTCCCTCTGCTGCACTTGATTTCTTCCGGCCGAAAGAAAATGCCCATGGATGTCGCTCCCTGTATGAGGAATTTGAAGTAGAGCTCGTCTTTCTCGAAGCTCCAGATCTGGTCGTAGCCTCGCTCTGTGATGTCTTCGATCTTCTCAGATCGCCCACTTGCCTTTCTGAAGAGGTGGAATATGTGCTGTCGCACGAGCCACGGCGAGACTCAGCTTCCTCCTCAGCCTTCGACTTGCCGCCCGCAGCCTGCATCTTGGAATACCCTTTGGAGTCGGTCCGCTTGTGGCCGAATAACTTGCTTGGTGACATCCCGAGCACGGTTCTCCGTGGAATGTTCCGTCGATTGGCCGGTGTCTTGAAAGTTGCTCACAATGCTCTCTGGCAGGCCCTCGTCAGCAACGTATCACCTGTCATACGAGGCGTTCCCTTTGTGCCATTGCACACCACGCACAGAAGGAACAGGTACACCGGATATGGGCGGAAGCTACCCAGCTTGCTCGAAGCTTTTTCGCACTTCACGCCGTATTGGAATCTAGATTTCTGTCAGACGTCATTCATCGAGGATACCTGTGGCGCGTCGACCTGATCACATCGCTTCACAACTCTCCCAAGTCGCAACCACCGGTTTTCGGTGGCGAGTACGATGTGCTGGCAAAGCTTGCGATGCAAAGAATGTCTTCGGCGGCCGAAGCTTCACGTATTGTGGGGGAGGGCCTGCTCGAGTCAAGTATCGATTTTTAGCACAATCCATCCACCTTCCCTGCCTTTCCCAAACTCTAGATGAAGATCACGCCAGTTTCCGTCGGTGGTTCTAAATTAGGGACGATACTCACAACCCTGAGAGGGTACGAAGATGGTTCCGAGGCGCAGAATTCATCTACTTTCCTCTTTGGACGACACTGATCGTTCTCCAGCCAGTAGCGATTGCAGCAACCAGGTATGTGTGGTCAGCGCTGCCCTGTACACCATCTTTCATGGTATACACTGCAACCACAATACAGAAGCCGCCACCAGAGCATTGGTGGGCGATTTGCGGCCGGCACTTCGATGCGATGGGCACTGGCATGCTCACCAAGCGATTAGTAGGGCTCGAAGCGATTCGAATGCAGTGCGCCATGAGGTAGCCACTATAAGTATCTGCTACGTTCGCTGTCAGATTCTGTATCACCAGCCTCGACCACCAGCTTCTCTTGTCCAAACCCCATACAGGCTCACTATATTCAGAACACGTTCCAAGTCAACACCTACTGCCCAATCAAAATGAAGGTCACTACGTTCGCTGCAATTTTGGCTGCCCTTGCCACGGGTGCCGCTGCATTTCCAGCCCCTATTGGCTCAGAAGTATGCCCACTTTGGCAGAAGCGATATTACCTATATGAAGACTGACAGCATACAGGGTCTGGTTGCACGTGAGGATCAAGCCCAGGCTGCCCAGCAGAGTACTCAGAAGTCGGACCAGGCTGCCGCTCCTCAGCAGGTGCAAAGCAAGCAGCTGCAAGCTCAGTCCGCCGGAACTCAGGAGCAGCAAAAGGCCAAGGCACAGCAAGGACAACTCAGTGCTCAGCAGCAGCAAGATGCTCAGAAACTAGATGCCACCAACGCGTGGTGCTACGACAACTATCGCGGCTACTCTTCATGTGGTCCAGATAGCTACTACTCGCAACATGTCTGCCAGGATACTTGGACTGGACAGTGGTATTTCTGCACTTACAATGACTGGTGCGTAAAATACCACATTTTCTACATTCCTTCATTGAAGTGCACTACAAACTGATACTGCTTCTTCTCACAGGATTCAGCAATACTTTGGCTATTATTACCCACCACAACAATGCTACGATAACTTTGGCAGGCAGTACCCATGCAATCAGCCTCAACCACAGTACTGCCGCGACTTCTACAACAATATTGTCCCATGCAATGGACGCTACCAACCAAACAACCAAAACATCTGCCGTGACCTTCGAGGAAATATCACTCCTTGCCTCCTCGATGGCATGGAATCTGCTTCTGTCGACACGCCGTTCGGAAAGTTCTCGGCCTCGCGCACGACTGGAAGCCAGAACAACAACCCCAATGGGGATACTACTTGCAAGCTTGACAAGGATGGTAACTTGAACTGTGCTGCTTAGAATGGAGGAATGGCAGCGCCATGATACGTCGGATCGATGAGCAGCGAAGTCGTTACGAGGAGCTGTACGTCGGTGGCGATGCGAAAGAATCGATTGCGAAAAGTTCGGTCACGAAGTCAGATGAAATTCACGAATGTTGGTATAATGATAATACTCATGCCAGTCCAGTTCTATGTTCGGGCGCTTCACCGCTGTCCAAGGAAACGATCACAGAACGAAATCCTTCTACACTGCTCCTAAAAAGTCTCTTGCGAGCTCGCTTTTGCAAGCAGTTCCCCGCTCTGAATATTGTTTCAAGGATGGCACTGTTCAGTTGACGAGTTCAAGCTTCGATGACAAGCGCCGAACAACGCCTACTTCTCTCGCCCTCCAAGACTTGCATTCCCGGTGCGGAACGCGCTGCAGCTTGGCAACAGTAAGCAACATGCTACAAGTGCTTCCTTGCCAGTCTCGTAGTCAAGGTTTGGTCGTCAGTGACGAACGAGCCTGTGCTCCGACTCAGACCTCAGAAGGTCTAGACTGTCGAGCCGTTGATCGGTTCGTCACTTTGAGGGCGTTTGACGTACTACGAAGAACGCTACCTACATGCAGTAGTCTTGCTCATTGCGGGAGAAGCACCTGCCAGTCTTTTGGGAGCATGTCAATGTAGTTTTCAGAAGGGATTTGACATAGATTGATCGTGCTCGTGACTGGCAGCATGATGCCAAGATATGCCAAGTCCAACTCGCCACCAACGGCACGACTTGAGTGAAGCTTCCTCTTCTTTCTCATCAAACACCAATCTCGCTCCATCAAGAGCCAGGACCTCGCGGCCCGCCCGTCAAGATCGTAGGATGTTGACCACTTATGTCTCTGAACACTTTTCGCCGATGCCCTTTGTGCTGTATGGCGCTCGCCATCAAGTAGCATCATAATCACGGAATTGTGCGCTCCTGTCGCAGATTCGCCAGCACTATTCAGTGCTCTTCATTGGCGCTATTCTGAAGAATTCGAGAAAGAATCGAATGGCTGTAAGATCATCCATTTCTTCGTATTACCCAATGCTTGGTTTGAGTGTCCCTTCCCGGCAGTATGCGATGATCTGGGCCTGGGCTCGTTGCGATAGCTGCTTTCACGATTTTCATGCAAGCTGAACTCTGGACAATCCTCATCGCACACGAACGCGTGGGACATCTTTCACTGGGGGAACTGGTGGGCCCTCGTAGCTGAGATCGGGCACGAAGTTCTGTTTGTGCTGTAAGCTTCTCTGCTTCGATCGGCTTTTGAGCGATATGAGGCCGAGGATCCCAGCGAGAAGCACTGTGATCACAATTGCAAGCCAGCGACTGGTCATCTGTCGATAGGTCAGTGCCATTCGCAGAGCGGAAAAACAAGAGATCATACCGCAAGTCGACAGTCATTTCCTAATTGGGATCGTCTTTGCCTGATATTATGCTGCATTTGGCACGCCCAAGACTCGTGAGTATACCTACCCAAGGAGTACACAGTTGTGTAGATCCACGTGGTGCTTTGATTCGTCTGAACGGTTGCAACGATGAAGGCGATTATGTTGATCGAAGTTGATGTAGCCAACGCGGCATAGTATGCGACGCGATAAGGTCTTGAAGACGATGTCTGTGTCTTGGTCAGCAACGAGTCTCCGTACAGCCCGGGAGGAGGCACACTTGCGTTGTTGTGAAGACTGATTCCGTACATGATAGCAATCACGACCATAGCCAAATTGATCGACAGGGACACAAGCAAGATATTACTCGCACCATTTTGAAAGCTCTCCGGTATAATCGCAAGCCTGTCGGCACCGATCCCAGGCGGCCAATTGATGAAAGTAGCCGAATCTCGGCTGAGATTGTTCCGAATAGACACTTGAAATCCGATTTGCAGCATCGAGAACACAAACACCAGGCTCACGCCAACTACCTGAGTCGCATTCGATAGTAAGAAATGCATTGCTGCAATGTTTGAGTCGCAGCTTCTTGATCGGTTTATGTATATGGATGTACTGCGGCGCAGTGCCAAGCTTAGCCAAGGGCGCCTAAACTTCCCCTAAGTTAGTCACCCCCAGCTGATCCTTCTCACCAGCAACAACAACATCGCTTCACCCAAACCTGGCGAGTTCATCTATTTTTCCGACCGCGCCTCATCCACCAGCGCAAATCCCCACTTAGTCGAATAGTCGCCGGGACTGGACTGCCTGCAGGCCCTGTACTAGCGCTCTATTCCGAGCATCCTCTGTAGTTCAGGTTGAGCCGGGGTTCATTCACCGGCGTTCACTGGTCGCAATGGCAGTAATATTGAGGGTTGATGGGATTGTCCTCGAAGCACTTTCCGCGACAGCTATCGCCAGTAAGTATGCCATGTCGCATCACAACAATCGAGCATCGACGTACATTGATTCTCTGCCATCGATCGCGCAGTAGCATTTCATCCCACAAGTTTTCATACTTGAGTGCGGCATACCCCTATCGCTAGTTTCCGCTTTATCTTCGGGTCTGCAGTCCTGCATCGCCAATACATGGCTGAGGAAAGTCAAGCTGAGAATAAGAAATCTGGTATTCATGATCGTTGAGTGAGTTCGGAATGGCGTGGTTGCTCATGGCTTTCTTCAAATTTAGGTGTGGCCTTTATAAAGAAGGACACCACAGTCTCAATGGCTCCTCCCTCAAACGAACTCGGCAGTGCAAGTTCGCTTGGTCAACGGGAATAGAAGGTGGACGCTTCTGTGCCTCTTTACTACAGTAGTAGTTCTCTATCCTCCAGTCTCAGTATAGCTGCAGGCGCAGCCAACGCCATTGAACATTGGCTAACATCGAGACTTCTATTCTCATCATAGCTGTGTTCACATCTAGCCACTTCGAGCTTCGATTGCTCTTTGGGTGCATTTCACCATGACCTGCCATTGGAAGAGGTCTCCCAAGCGGTCCCGGTAGCAGTTTCTGGACCAACATGCGTCTCTAAAGTTGGGAGTCCATGCACTTACTCTTGCATGCGACTGAGAAGAGGCGGTCCTCTACGCCGCATGACATCCACTCAGCTGGCCATCTGGAAAGCTATACTTATACGGTGCGCCCATGATTCGAAAGAGAAATCATCAACCCACGCCTCAGTCATTCAAGATGAATTTAGTACCTCTTCTCGCCATCTCCACGCTCGTGCTACCCGGCGCTCTGGCCCAGGGATCATCAAAAGCCACCATCTTCAGCGACACTGCATCAGATCTTGCGACCGGCTATGATGCTGGCCAACAAGCTCTTGCTGCTGTCAATGTGATAGTTGACCTGTTCAAGAATGAGAACGCCAATGGCACAATGGTCCGGATAGGTGTGAACGAAGCTCATAGCAACAAATGGGATTACGTGAGTAGCATCAGAATTATCTAGATCATTCACTGAACATGCAACAGGAAGGCTCTGTGGGGATTGTTTGGGCCTTCGACGGCTTCAACTCTGTCTTGGGAAGCTCTGATATCAAACCTGATGGGCGGATTGAAGCGGGTGGAGAAGGGGAATTCGAAGTACATCAATTCCTGGGAGACAAGCGAACCGCCCAGTACTTGGACGTCATCGCCAGCGACGACGAGATCTGCATATCATACATTCGTTAGTGTACACATATGTCAGACACGCGTACGGGAACTGACTCAGAATGACAGAAGCCTCGACTTTCGACAGCGGCAGGGCTCCTTTCACCTGGCTGGGTGACATCGGCAGAGCCTGCGGACAGTCCTGGGAGTACGGCAGTAAGCCTATCACTGGTGGTGACAAAGCACTGTACTTTCCGTCTTGCGTCTGGTTGGACCAGGATCATGGCGACGACATCGACAAGAAGGTACAGACTGACACAATCACGAACCGACAAATGAAGATCGACCTTTGGGCATATGCCGGGCTGGGAGCAGAGAATGGCACCATTCTCTCACAAGCAGACATTGATTACGTCTGCGGCGCGACAATCTTTACGTGGGACATGGATGACCCTATCGCGGAACGGACACCCCGGGGACCATATTTCGACGACCAGGGCAAATCACATCCCGACTCAGGTCGTGCTCATCGACGCTCTTCGGGACAGAATCAGCAACAACACAAAGCTCGCCCGCAAAGCGCGAAGATGGCCGAGCGGCTTTGGGTGAACTCTCGTCCATCACAGTCAGCTAAAGAGTTATGCAACTCTCCTACATCTCGTGGCTCGGACTTTGTCTCGGTCAATGAAGGAATGTTCTGTGATATGGAGACCAAGACATTGCACCCTTTGTGCTCCAAGGACAAGAGTGTTGGGTGTTTCGACCTGCACGCAGATAAATTGCAGCTCCATCGAAGAGGCGGTGCAAAGTTGGGGCAAAAGGAGGAATCAGTGAAGCAGTATAAGACAATCTCATACTCGGACTAATGGAATCGCTCGAAAGTATAGACTACTTTTGATGTATGTCTGTAAAGGCCTTTTTCAATCTATCTGATGGTCGATGACCAAATGTCTGCCTGAGTTCATTTGCTGAGTAATAGAGCGACATGGCCAAGAAATTTATCGGCTTCTTGACTGCATCGAATCCTTTGCGCAAGAACCACCACAATTGCAGGGCAATGACAAGCTCGAACATATCCGCGGATACCTCTGTCCCGTGGACACCAGTGCCGCTGCCCTACTATGCCAGCACTGAGAATGCCATCACGCTGCCCAGCGCAGAAGAAATTCGTGGTTCCACGAATGTTCTACACGAACGTTTCCGCGCAAAGATCGTGGCAGTGACTGATCAAATTGTCGCCAAATTCGGAGGCGACGTTCTTGAAAGGGATGGACAGGCACTTATCTATCTGGAGCGATACGTGCCCAGAGTACCAGCACCGCGACTCTACGCTATGTATTACCATGAAGATGAGCTGTTCCTGATTATGCAGCGCGCTCCAGGAGTACAGTTGGAGGGGCTCTGGCCGTCTTTAACAAATCTGGAGAAGCAGTCCATTGCCACAGACCTTCACGATATATTCAGGCACCTTCGGGAGGCAGTGTGTCCTGTACCGGACTACTTCAGCGGTCTGGCAGGTGAGGCCGTGAACTATCATCTTTTCTTCAATCAGAAATGAGATGGTCAATCTATATTGGGTCCGTTTCATGGCGAGGCAGCCTTTATCCAAGGCCTCACAAGCAACTTCCGCGCTTTGCGAGAGAATAATGGCCATCCCGTATTCAAAGCTCAATTTTGGGAAGAGCATCTCGTCAAGGTGCTACGAGACCTCCGTCCTAGGCTGACGCATGGAGATGTGCAGCGTCGAAACATCATGGTTGCAGAGAGAGCCGACTGCACAGTTGAAGGCGGCCCAAGAACTTTCGATGTCTTTCTCGTCGACTGGGAAATGGCGGGCTGGCTGCCGAGATTCTGGGAGTTCTTCATCGCTTCTAAACGATACCACTTCACAGAAATGGATGAACATTGGTGGTGTCACCTTGGCAAATTCCTGGATGTGCGTCTAGGTGAGGCAGCAACACTTTCTATGTTCGAGCAAGACTACGGTTGAGTGTTGGCATGTCGATGTCGTCTCGCGATGAGATCTCGCCCCTCACTTCATTTCATGACCCTTTTGGCTCATTCAATTGAACCACCCGTGGCTTTCATGAACTAATACCGATGACCTTGTTCATGTGAGACAAGGCTAGACAAGAGCCACATTGCCGCTACAAAGAAGGAAAAAGAAGTCTTCTCCATTGTGGCCTGTTCCGGTGAAGCCGGACCCCATTTCATTGTTACTATTCTTGCAACCCATAATGTCGAAGCACTTGGTGTCTGTGCATAAAAGGATGCTGATACCAGCAGTCTGGCGCTGCCAAAGCATGCTGGCATCAACATTCAACGCGTTCTGGAACATGGTAACATTCTCCGTTCCAGGAGACTCGCCTCCTTCAACGCCAGTCAAACAAAAGGGCACCCCCAACTTTCGTACATTTAGTGGACCGGAAACACCTTCCAGTTCTCTATCTCTGTTTGAGCATGTCGATTCTCCGGATAGCGGTATTGATGTAATGTCCATGAGCGAAGTCAAGAAATTCGTGGCATCCCAATCCATTGATCCGAAAAGGCTGTCTGCTATTCCCGAAGAACTGAACGGGTCAAGTGATCCTAATTATGTTCCGGAAGAGACCATTCCAGGAGTGTCGAAGTACACAGAAGAAGGCAAGAAGCGATCGCAGGTCACTGATCAATACGATGATGTATTTCAAGATTCCAATCCGCCTGCTCTAGTCGATGGACTGTATCGACTACCGACCCCCGGACCAGGTTTGCGAGATCGAGGCAATGTGCCTCGCGGTACAAGCTCTTCCTCGCCGAAGAGCCACGATCCGAGACGTACTTTGGAAGAAGCAGCTGATGCGAACGGTGAGCCAGGCCTCCGAGGTGTGACTGCCGCTCGAAAAGAAGGCCCTATGATGGCCAGGTATGTCACTTCGAGGACCATTCAAGAGTGGGTTGATGGCGGAAATCGTCCTGGATCGCAAGAGCCGAGCAAAAGGAGGAGACTGCAGTAGTTCGTATTCGCGAATAATTCCAGGATTAGACAGGCTTGTCACCGGCAAGTGTTATTCGATGCATGCGTCGGCGATATCCATGATAGTCATTAAGCGGGTAGTGTTGCGTACAGCGATTGTCCTAGAAAAGCATTAGCGAAGCGCACCAACAAGGCCAAAATAAAAGAATTGATGCTTACCCAGAACGCGATCGTGCCAGCTTCCCATCTGTAAACAGTCAGAAAAGTGCTTTCAACATACTAATTCGAGACTTACCTCAACCTGCAAGTGAACTCTGGCTTCACCTGATGCTTGTGCAAGTATTGCAACAGTGGACGACTCTCCTCTTCAGTCCAGCCATCGAACCTGGTAGTATGCGCCACATTCACAAACAGCGCTTTCTTTCCCGTTTCCGGATGTGTCCTTACAGCAGGATGCAATTGCTCCATATGCTCACTGCCCCTGCCACTGTCCTTGATTCGGTCTTCTCTCGTCTTGCTCGCGTCCGCCTTTGCCGAGCTCTGTACGCACTTGAGTGGATCCAAAGTCTTCTTTACTCCATCGCTCAAAGACTCGTATGCAAGATATTGATTCGCCCATAAGGTATCGCCACCTACAGCTGGAATCTCTTTAGCTAGCAATACAGATCCCATGGGAGGATCCCTCAAGTAAGTCGTGTCGCTATGCCAAACACCTCCAAAGTTTGCACCAGTTTCTGTTTCTTTCTTGAGTACTTCAATTACTATCGGGAAGCCTTCGATACCTTTAACGAATGGATATTCGACAGGCTGGCCAAAGAACGACGTGAACTTGACAAACTCGGCTGGCTGAAGATCTTGATTCCGGAAAAAGATGACACAGTTGTCAAGAAGAGCTTGTCGGACGTCCTTTGCTGTACTTGTGTCCAACTGCCTCACATCAATGTTGGATATTTCTGCGCCACAGCCACCCGCCATGCGTTCGACTTGGATTCCAGCACTTGTTGCTTTGATGGCTGATGTGGCGAAGCCTCGTCTTGCAGCACTGTGCCATACTGGCCTAGCATACGTACTATTCAGTGCTTTCAGCATTTTGGTAGCTGTGCAAGGAGTGACCAGCAAAGATAATCGATGGCGGAAGCATGGTATATACTCGCGGTGATGCCACATGCTTTTGAGCTGAGGCAGTTTATTGAGGCCAATCAATTGAGGGGTAGCTGATCATAAGGGAGGTGCAAGTCAGCACGGTCACAGGCCGAGAGTTTATGCAGGATGACGTCCATCTTCAACTGCAATGCTGATGGGCATGGCTTCCTGAAATACACGTAAATGCCTTGACAGGAATGAATGTACAACAGAGTGTATGACTCTCGAATGCCATGCACTGCCTGCGATGCATCAACATGAACACTGAGTTTCGCTGGATCATCGAAAAGATCTTACGAAAACAGCGAGTTCTGAGTACTGGCATCCGTGTATGCTCTAGCCAGCAGAACACCGTGATACCAGCAGGCCGAGCATCAAAAGATGGTGGGGAATTTATCTCGGAGCTCTGTGTTCTCGAGCAGATTTAGCAGCTCTCATTCGAGCAAGGTGATTCTTGCCGAGTCGCCGCTGAAGATGGATCTGCCAGCATTAGAAGTAAAGCCGTCAGCAACAAATTTGAACAGTGAAGTAGTACTCCATGATCTCTCAAAGGAACGGGCTGTAACACATACGTTTCGAAAGCATGCAATGTGTTGAGATTTCCAATTGAACTTTCTCAGATATTCTTCTTCGTCATCTCCTTCTCTCGCAAAAGCATCCTCCAAACCTTCACACACGCCTCAGAAACAATGTTCACGACCAGGATTTGCGTGAACGAGAATCCCATTCCTGCACCTTGACTCTTCGTCATCGCATCGATATCGGGAGAGATATAGCCGTTTTGCTTCAAGAAGTAGAGAACCAGACATCCGAGCAGCAAGAAAGGTGCTCGCATTAGCGCACCTTGAGCGAATCGGAATCCCAATTTCTTGCCATTGGTGCTGGCACCGGTCGGCGTCTCTTCCTGTACAACTACTTCCAAGTTAGAATCTGGTGTTGGAAGGCACCTTCTGAGACCCACCACTCTCTTCTTTTCTCGGAGCAGCAGTGCTCTTGGATTTGGTTTTCTTGGCCATTTTCGAGTGCTGCCTTGCTTGTAGCTGTAGCTTCAGGGACCGGCTGCGACTTCAATGAATTCGCAAATGATTGATATAACTTAGATTCTGTACGCCAGGCGTCTTTCATGTCGGATCGAGCGAGGCGGACATATGGAAGATTCAGTGTGCTTGGCGCCAGCGAAAGGTGAGCACGTGGGCTTGGCTAGCAGGCGCAATCCAGCGATCTTGCGAGGCGTTTTTTTCATCAAGATGCATGTCTATTTGCACTTCAAGAGACTGCAGTCCTTCGAGGCCGCTCAATCTGTGAAATGATAATGTGGACTTGGACTGTCGCGGTGGACTCGTGCTCGGGTTTCTTCTCCCGTCACGCGTCCATTCGGCCGATTTGATGAACTGGCAGCGGCGATTACCTGCTCTGCTTTCTGCAGATGCCACGGCACGAACAAACGCTGTCGGAGGCGCCAGGAGCAATCTTCTGGGTGGTGACTGTTTACTCATGCAGAGATGTCAATTACTGATTGTTCTGTGCGAGAGAGGTAAAGACACTGAGACAGCACCGGGCTAACCATGGACCGCTATTTAGTGGCACAGCACTGTCATTCACGATCCTGGTGTCTTTTCCTGGTAGCCCAGGGACAAAATCTCAGTCGCAGGGTGTAAAAGGCTTGTTCAATCGCGGATGTGATGGATTTGATATTTGTGAAGCTGGCATGAAAGAGGCGATACTGGTTGTGTTGATTCTGCGAGAGGTAGCGAAGTAATACTGATGATCACACATACCGCATCCTTTGCAGCGTCTGTCTTTCGATCGGTGAACTCGTTGTCGTTGAAAACTCGAAGAGTGCGCCGAGCTTTGAGATCTCACCAGGCGCCACAGCCTGAGGCACCAAAGTCGCGCTTTCTTCAACTCCATCTCCATCTCCTACCCTCTCGCGCACTCTTGCCTCACCAACACCACCCCGAACTCGGCCATGCGCCACCGAGGACACTGTAAGAAGACAGCTTCCCATATACGCCGACTCGATGCACTATCCTACACGCTTGACCCGCAATCCAATACGCCCCATACCAATCGCCGCATCCGATCGTATCCTCGCAACCCGCGGGCGTCCGCAGAACGTGACATTGCAGACAGCTGACCTCCACAATATGCCCAGCTTCACGACAGGTTCGAGTCAAAATGGTGGAAACCACTCCGGCTCTGTACTCAAATGGACGTGAGCTCGTCGCCGCTTCTCTTGGCCCTCTCTTGGTATTCTTGACATGAGCGGGGAAACCCCAGCATTCCAATGCTTCGGTAGCGAGACGTGCGCGCGCACGACCACGCCCCTCCTCCAAGTCAGTTATTCCCGTTCGTCGATTGAGCCAACATACGCGTACGATTGGAACATCAAACGGCGCGCCGTACGGCCAGAATGTCCTCGCGAACTGGGCCAAGAGGAAAGCAGCTTTTAGGGTTTTGCTATCTGGCCACGCGAAGCCTCGTGCTTGCAGCGCGTCGCCGATCTCCCAACTTTAGTGCTCACAGCTCCTGTGGCTGATTAGTTTATTACCGTTTTTTGCGGAGCCTGACAATATGCCAATGCTGCATGGCTGCGGCGTCAAGTATATCTATTGCCCCGGTAGACACGGTAATAGCGGACTGCTCAAGCTCCTTCGTGTGCAGCGGAGAGGCACTTATATCCCCTGTTGGCCCTGTGAAGTTTCCTGCTGATCGAACGACGATCGCACGGCGACTTTTGGGGGACTCACCTCGTTCACCTTCTCGAAACTCCTTCGCCAGTCTGCTGGACAGGGTCAATCGCAAACATGTCGGCCACATACGGCACGGCCCCAGAGGTCCAGGCTCTGGGAAAAGAAACTCACTATGCCGACCAAATAGAGAAGACATCGCAAACCTCAGACGAAAAAGGCCAGATCGTGGCGGAAGACGGAGATGGAGTCATCGTGCAAGACTGGACACCTGCCGAGGAGAGGACGGTTGTGTAAGTGTCATCGATCACCATCCAGCGGATGTTGCTTACATTCTCAAAGGAAGAAAGTGGACTTTCGATTGTTCCCCATGCTCTGTGTTGTCTTCGGACTTTCCCTCCTCGATCGAGCCAACATCTCGGCCGCCTTCATCGCAGGAATGAATATCGACCTCGAATTGACGGGTGCACGCTACAATGTCGCCCTGTTGGTATTCTTCATTGGCTACGGCCTGTTCGAGCTGCCATCCAACTATGTGATCCGACGCCTCGGTGCTCGCTTCTGGCTGAGCTTTCTGATCACTACATGGGGCGCTTGCGTTCTGGGCATGGGCTTTGTGGACGACTGGAAAATCCTATCGGTCCTCCGCGCTTTACTTGGAGTTTTTGAAGCCGGCTTGTTTCCTGGTGCGATCTACATCATTGGCTCGTGGTACCGCACTTTCGAGACTGCAAAGAGAATTTCCATCTTCTACATGGCATCTCTGGTAGCACAGGGGTTTGGTCCCATTTTCGCGTACGCCCTATCGCTGATTAGCGTTGGTAACGGAAAATATGCTCAAGGATGGAGATGGATCTTCGTAAGTCTTCCGCTCCGACGCCCCGACAAAATGCAGCGCTGACATTGCCAAGATCGTCGAAGGACTAGCCACCATCGTTGCCGGTCTCATCTCCCCCTTCTTCCTCATCGAATTCCCGGAACGTGTCCGTTTCCTGGATGAGAGACAAAAGCAAATCGCATTGGACCGTGTGCGCATCGACAAAGCAGGCAAAGATATCGTCCACCTCAATTTCAAGCAAACGTGCGCTGCATTGCTCGACTGGAAGCTGCTTCTGTACTCCGTCCAATACTTCATTTCGGCAAGCAGCGTCTACTCTCTGGCCTTCTTTGCTCCGGTCATTCTCAGGCAAGGCTTGGGGTTTCCATACGTCAAGGCCCAGCTCCTTTCTTCTCCGCCTTACATGTTCACCATTGTTGCAACTATCATCATGGCTTGGCTGTCCGACAAGATCAAGATGCGCTGGCCGATTCAGAACGCCCATTGTATCATCGGCGTCGTGGGACTGCTGATCATGCTTTATCCCCGCCCACCGGGAGTCCGCTACTTCGGTCTCTTCCTTGCTTCGTGGGGTTGTGGTGCTCTCGTTCCCGGAACGTTGACATATGGGCAGAACCAGACCGCTAGGTTGGAGAAGAAGGGTGTGGTGGCCGCCGCAATGATTAGTGCGGGTGCGATCGGTGGTGTTTGTGGTAGCACCATCTTCCGAACACAGGATGCCCCCACATTCTACCCTGGCATGTGGGCGACAATTGGTATGCTGCTCGTGCACGCTAGCATCACTTCTGTTCTGTCGTTCTACTACAAGAAGCAGAATGAGAGGGCCGATCGGGAGGGTATCATTCTGGAAGGTGTTCCAGGTTTCCGATATGCGCCATGAGTTGCTTCAATTTTATGTTGGAATGGGAGGCTGCGCTGAGCAAGACAGTATGGAGCGTGGTATTAAGTTGATAAGAAAATCGAATCAACCTGCTTTGATGATCATAAAACGTTCTGCATCTTGCGCATACATACAATCAACCTACCAGTGAAGAACGTTGCATATGCTCATGTCAACAAATTGTCAACGGCTTGCGACGACAAGATCTAGCAGAGCTTCCAAGTCTGCTTTTCTCTACGCTTTGCATTGCACTACTCCAATCCTCTCTGCAGGAAGCGTTGCCTCGCCGTTGCCCGAATTATGCAAATCCATGGTAACGAACATCTATCGATTTATGCAAGCTCTGCCCTCCCGGCCAGACTAACTTTCGCCGCACCTGATGCCCAGCTTCTCAGAGTTCGTTCTAGATCTTCGACTTTCCTTGGTATCACAATACTCCTTGGCTATGCTCTTGGCAGGACGGCATCGTATTCTATTGGCATCAATGCTGATTGGGGGAAATTATACGGTCTTCTCTTGTTGGTTTCTGGCGTTCGGGTTTGCACTGGAAATGCGCGTGGAGGAAATTGTAGTTTGTCGGTCGGGAAGTGCATTTGCTGTTCAGTTTACTAGTGTGCTTGGGTGAGTATTTTCGTACTTCGGCCACGTGTGGTGGCTGATGCTGATTGCGGACGGGGTCCGAGTTGTTGGAACGACTTCCTTGCTATGTCCTAGCGGTCTTTGCGAGGTAGCTGGGGTCAATGGGATGTTGCTCTGATGACAAGTTGTTGTCATCAGGATGGGCGCCACATGTTGCATGTTTCTGGACTGAAGTTAGAACGGCCGTCTGGATTGTTCACAGGGCGCAGAGACTGGGAGAAGGCAAGGAGTACGTGGGAAGATCTTCAACGTGAGCAGTAGATCATTGCTCGTGAGTGGACTTTAGTACACTTATTTACCTTGACATTCGCAGTCTTCGGATCGCATCAGAGCCCAGCTTCTCAATGCGATTGTCGTCCTCTCTCTTTCCTGTTGTTACACTGTTTGTACATTGCTTCGCAACCTCTTCTCGTCCAAATCATACACTCGAGCTCTCGCCCAGGCTCCACAGCACACCTTCGTACACACCAAACATTATTGCTGCGCTGGGCACCACTCGGAACATATGCGGTACCAGGCCTCCATACAAGCTCGCCATGCCCTCTTCTTTGAACACGGTGGTAAAGCAACTCCAGAGTCCGGTGTATTTCACTCTTCCACTCGCATCGACAGGAGCTTGCCGTAATCGCGTCCTCACCACTTCATGGGGATATGTGATCAGTGCCGCAATGAACTTCGCACCGCCCGCAGCCGTCAGCTTCCCAGTCCATTCCACTGTTTTATCCCATGTGTTCGGCGTTCTCCCACTCAACACCAAATCATCATGTCGTTTCGCTAGACTCCTCTTCGCTTGCTCGTACAGCATCCACTGCAACGTGCTTTCACTCACCCCCAGATAGCTCGCCGTCAACCCACGATACAGCCCTCTTATCCCTTCATGCCGCACAGTCTTCACCACACAGTCCCACGCATTTCGATACATCCTCCCCTGCCCCGGCGCACCTTTCGCATGCTCTTTATCCAATTGTAACCGCGTCTTCACCAACCAAATAGGATTCGTCGCAGTTCCTGTGATTATCCCCGCTGTCGCCGCGGCCAACAAATGTGCGCCTGCAACATCTTGTCCTCCAAAGAATTGATGTGAATAGAACCTTTTCCCGTTCCCGTATGCCCAAAAGTTGATTGCGCGAGCGGGAACTACTCCAATCAAATTCGGCCCCAAGCCCTTGAACAATGCTCTCCAGCCCTCGACTTTGGGAATTGCGGCGAGGATTGCACCTGTTTCGCTGATGTGAAGCCATGAGGCGCGGAGGAATGACATTTGGGATGGGGGAGGGATGCCTTTTGCTGTACGGCGAGCGGCGAGTTCGGCTTGGTAGAAGGTGGATTGGAGGCGGGTTTTGAGGACGTCGAGAGGGGATGTAAGAGTTGCGGCTGTCATGCCGCCGAGGCCGCCGGCTACGAAGTGAGCCCATGGCCGGCGGTCTTTGATATTCGATTGAGAGGTCGCGGCATTTTGTACTGATGTAGAAGTTGATGATGGATCGATCTGGCCGAGTTCGCGCGACTGGGAAATGGGCACGCTAGGAGCGGCCGAAGTTGCGACCATCAGTAGAGGAGTGTGGATGCGATGTTCGAGAGGATCGGATTCGGTATTCGTTGTCGATTTGTCCTTAGGCAATGCTGCGATATGGCGATGATGGAGATGGATGATGATCCAGAAATTCTTTGGGTGAAACGCGACTCGGAGATGCGGATTTGGCTCCGGTCGCGAAAGCTGCTGCCGAGTTTCAGCCGGCTGAAAGGCTTCCTGCAGTCACAGCACTGCCTCTCCTCTGATCTTGACTATGTATTCCTTCGTCGAATCATTGAAGCATTGCACGACGAGGTCACGTTCTGAGATGAACTGACAATGCTCCTAATCCAGCTTTACTAGAGTGATCCAAGCATGAACACTTCAACTAAAGTCGATTCTTACGCGTCTTGCGCTCAATGGCAGCATGCTGTCCCTACATACAACGAACGAGTTGAGCCTGCAATTTGACTATCAAATGCTCCCAGTCAGACTTGCTGTCTCACGAATGCGCCTCCACGTGGCTCACAGGATATGTACAGCTCTCCCTTTGGAGTACTCGTGAATCTAAACAAGTCACGGCCGAACCATGATATAGCCTAGGGCTGACAGGACTCAGGAGAACCCATAGACTACGTATCGAACAGCATTTACTGTACAAAAGGTACAACTACGGAAGAACCGCGGCAAGGTGACTAGCCTCTGACCACAGTCCATCCGGTCACACCCATTGCTTGACCGCTCGAGATTTTCTCCTTGAAAGTCCAAAACAACCCCAGCCCTAGACAAGGAGCATACGAGGACTACCCGCCGCGAAAGAACGAGCATAGTCTGGTAACAGCTACTGTATCCTACAGTGTATGCGGATCGCGGACGATATGGACAGCCGTACTATAGATTTCTCGATCGTACGGCTCCACGGATTTTGTCCGGCTCTCCGGAAGTGCTATGTTTCCACTGCTTCGTGGCCACATGCTATATATGCTGAACAGCTGCACCGTAGTGCCTGTCTCTAATGTTCCTGAATCCTTTCGACCTTCAGTATTTGCCATCATGAAGTTCCTCGCATCTTCCACGCACTTCATCTACGCTTTTTCTGCCTTCTTGCTAGGCGTAAACGCTTGCAGCCCCAAGACCGTCAACTATCCATCAGACAATGCATGTCGTGCCGGTTGCGCGGCAGAGGTAAGATATTTTGTCATATTACCGCATGTCATATTGAAGGGTTTTCTGACTTGCATTAGTGCCAAGCAGTAGGATGCACCGACAGTACCAAAGTCTTTTGCAGCACCGGGCCATCAATCTCTGGAGCTGATTGCGTTTGTGGAGGATGAGCGAGGTCCAATATAGAAAGAGGCGAGGGTCGGAGTGGTCAATGTTTTGAGGTATGAGATGTCACGGGGAAGGAAGAGTACCTTCGCGAGAAAGATGGTCCTAGAATGAATGTCGCTGCGATCCAAAGATGCGAATCATACCAAAAGTTGCTTAGAATAGAGACATCTTGCTATCAGCAATCTTGAATGCTCTCTGTCCGAAGAGTCGTTGAGCTCGGGTCACATAGCATGGCGAGTTGTACCAACCCGAGGCCTTGAAGATCAATTCATGTATAACAAGATCGGCCCCCAGTGCCTTTTTCGCAGCACCTACATATGGACAAAGACATAATGTCGTTCGTGAGCGAGTTTCGCCGCGACCTTTTAAGGATTGTATGGAGGGCATGGTGGCTATCGCATTGTATCATGACAAACTTTCGAAGCCTCAAGGAGCTGATATCAGTCCAAGCCTGGTTACAGTCTTGACCATGTCGGCATAAGTCAACGCCAGACGTCTGTCTGGTAACAACTCCCTGAGTGGAATTGTCTCCGATCCCTGTCGAAGCTGTCGCGGCGAGCTCAGCCATCTCTGATTCTGGCCGCCGCTCCACGTATAGTATGCAGTATCGAGATTGTAAAGCGAGACTCTGATGACAAAGCCTACTGTATTTATTTACTCTTTGTGGCAATATTCATGCACATTGGATTGGATGGCATGTCCCATTGGCCTCGGAGATTACGTGAAAGTGCCTGAAATTCATTGATGATTGAGGAGAAAGTTGTGTAGGGTCTGCCGCATGGCACATGAAGACAAAGCGGGCAACCAGCATCTAGCCCACAACCCGGTGCAACTTTCCACGGCCGTATCGTAAGGTTTTCTGTAATGCGGAGTGTGACGATTCGTCGTAGAATTTCTGCCTGATGACCGATTGAGACGTGTCAGGCTTCCCTTGCTGACTTTGCAGAGTCTGACTCGGATCATACTGCAATCAGCATGACGCTCTCTGCTAAACGGCCGTGCAGCACAAACACAGACAAAGAACGAGTATCTCGGCAGCCACGGTGTCACCAAAGAACCAAATTTGACATCAACGATTACATTCCGCTGCCAAAACCGCCGACCATTGTTCGTTTGATTGGTTCCAGACCGTCCGAATGTGGATTTTCTTCAGCGCTAGGTGCGACACGTGATGATCACGTGCAATTGCACCATCGATGCAAAAAGTGGCCAAGGCAAAGAGGCTTTGAAATCCACAGGCAGTGGCTCCGTGATGCCGCGACCGGAGCCGTGTTGTAGGGGAGAGCCTTCGAGAGCCAGTATGGCGTGCTCAGCAAGGTGACCGATCCGTTGCGTTTGCTCTTCCACTGGTCCTGTCTCTCCCACTTCCTTGACATCACCACATCACTACTCTCTTTGCGGACTGCTCCAACACCAGCGCAACAACCCCATACTCCAGATCACATATCCCTTCAGACTTGTCCTTGTCCTGAAAGGTCTTTCAATTGAGACATATTGCTTGGCGCCGGTGGCAGATTCTGCACTCCATACCCCTCACGAGACCAGCACAGTACCGTCGCAATGGGTTTCCGTGAGCGCTCCAACTCCTCCGACCAAGAGTCCGGTTATGCTTCAGGTGGCAGCTCATCGCCTTCACTGCCTGAAGTGTACTTCACTCGCCCACATCTCAAATTCATCAACGCACAGCTCTCCAAGCTTGAGCCCCAGGACATCCTAAAATGGTGCATGACATCTCTTCCTCGCCTATACCAGACTTCGGCCTTCGGACTCACAGGTCTGGCGATCATGGACATGATTTCCAAGCTCGACTATACCCTTCGACCAGATATCGAGTGCATCTTCCTTGACACATTGTACCACTTTCCCCAGACTCTTGATCTCGTGGAGCGAGTGAAGGCGAGATATCCTGGTATGACTGTCCACTCGTACAAGCCTGAAGGATGCGAGACAACAGCAGACTTTGAGGCCAAGTTCGGCGAGAAGTTGTGGGAGAAGGATGACGAGAAGTATGACTTCGTCGCCAAAGTCGAGCCTGCTCAGCGGGCATACCGGGAACTGGAGGTCGCTGCTGTGATTACTGGTCGACGGAGGACACAAGGCGGGAAGCGCGGCGATCTCGACATCGTGGAGGTCGACGAGGCAGGCTTGCTCAAGATCAATCCTCTTGCAAACTGGTCGTTCAAGGACGTCCAGTCATACATCGAATCCAACAATGTCCCCGTGAATGAGCTCCTCAGCCAAGGGTATCGTTCCGTTGGTGACTGGCACTCAACGCAGCCAGTAAAGGAGGGCGAGGATGAGCGTGCCGGTCGATGGAAGGGCCAGAAGAAGACTGAGTGCGGCATCCACAACAAGCGAAGTCGTTATGCTATCTTCTTGCAGGAGCAGGAGGAGAAGCGCCAAAAAGAGTTGGCTTCGGCCATCGAGGATGGGTTGAACCGCAACTGCTCGCCATTGGACGTCATTCGACAGGCGTAGCGGGATGTCGTCGTCGTTGTCGATTCGTTCGATTCGTTATGAGAAAAGTTGCAAGGCCATCAAGCATAGAGTGGGGATTCTGCTGATTAGCATTGGGCGTTTGGAGGTGGAATTATCGCCGCCACAATCTGGCGTTGCGAAAAGCATGCTGCAAGCATTGCTGCTGATGAACATAAGAACGAAATGAAAGATACTTCTCTGTGTGCCTTGGTGATCCACCAAGGTGCTTGTATACGTTCCCAGATCCGTCTCACCTTTGTGGTAGGTTCGTCAACTGACAAGATTGTGATGGAACTCCAAGCTCGCCGTGAACGACGCTCGTGAGGCAGTCATTCCTGGTCTGGCTTGCTGCCTTCTATGACCAGCGATAAGGACCTGTAGCTGGTGAAGTTGCTGCTCTCGTAGGAGGCTGAGCCTGCGATCCGTATCGTATATCGGTGGCTCACTGTTCGGGTGTCGGTATTGGATCCTTTGCTTCACACGGCATATTGGGCACTGACACAACTGCGTGTGAGAGAAGGTTCGTTGGAGTTCTGTAGTCCTGATCACTCCTGCCGTGTTCAGCGGGCGCTATCACGTGGTGGTGGGTCGGAAAGCCACAAGTATCGCAACAGCATCGCAAAAACATCGACAACGACTCGATTGTCTTCTCGACAGGCTGAAAATATCGTCTGGTGCAGAGGAGAAGGGGATTTATCAGCAGAGATGAGCAGGTGAGGTGAGGAAGAAAAGACAAGCCGGGTGTGGGTGGTTCAAGAGGCACATCGCGCAGCAGAAGCCGGGTCGTCGCTTAGACGCCGACTCGTCGCTATACAGCACAGCTTCTGCAATTCTGCTCACACCGTAGCACGCCAGCAGCCAATGAAGAGTATTTCATGCCGCGCACATTTCTCTGGCCGTCCAATTGACCTATTTCCTTACTATCGCGATTGCCGACCTCTTTTCCCATTTCTTTGCGACACCCCACGGTGATGAGGGCTGCGCTGTCCCAGGCCAAGTACAGACACGAGCTCCCTACATGACGCAGCACGGAGACTGGATGTCATCGCCGTCGAGTGTTTCTTACGCGGCGTTTGTCTGTGTGCGACGCGGCATGAGTCGATCTCAGTCTCCCACGATGCGGTGGGCGCGCAAGCGATGCAGCACGGCTCATCCAGGTGTCTGATAGCAGGCGCGCGCATTCGTCTCCCTTCACTGGGGGCAGACAGCGCCCACGCTGTAAACGACTCGTGTCACTCTGCGACGACGAGGCTCTACGACAGCAGGGAAGGCGTGCTGGGCGAAGGACGTGAACGGGAGGGCTCGAAGTCGACAAAGAAGGGCTGGTTTGGGCTGCGCGAAGCTCAAAGCATGGCGTCTTCGTGTATGGCACTGACGACACAGCATACCACAGCCACGGCAAGTGAAAAGACTTCTCGCTTGTTGTTCCTTTCCTCACTCGCTGCGTGAAACAGACTGACGAACAGTATCCAACTCTACCTGCGGCACCCACTGCTGGACCCAACGCGAGCGCTTGGCACAACGTAACCGTCATTCGCCGATCACGGTTCGCAGCTTCGTAGGATTGCGCGAAAGCATCGACAGCGGCAGCAGCGCTGAACAGCAGCACATTGACCACTGCGCTGGATCTGGTCAAATTGTCCCGACATCCTCACATCTTCGAGCAAAGCCATCTCCAGCAAATCTTTTCTGCGTCTTCAACGCTCAACCGCGTGGCAGTCCCGCACTACAAATCGGAGTCGCGTCCACCCATCGGGTTCCACAAACGGCAAGGCCGAAAGCACGTCAGACGAGTTTAAGCTTCCAAGTGGGCTGTCTACAAAAAGTTCCTGTCGCGGAATTGCATCTTGCACGAAACACGTCTTCTCTCTCCTCTCACTCGCAATAATCATGGCAAACCCTCCTCATGGTATGTAGACTTGGACAGCAATCCGCTGAAATGCTAATCGTCGTTCAGGCGGCGTCCTCAAGGACCTGATCGCCCGCGATGCCCCGCGCAGACAACAACTCTCCGAGGAGGCCGAGAAGCTGCCAGCCATTGTCCTCTACGAACGCCAGCTGTGCGATCTGGAACTCATCCTCAATGGCGGCTTCTCCCCGCTCGAGGGTTTCATGAGCGAGAAAGACTACAATGGAGTCGTGGAGAACAACCGTCTCGCCGACGGCAACCTCTTCTCCATTCCGATCAACCTGGACGTGAACCAGAACCTGATCGACGAGGTCGGCATCAAGGCCGGTGCGCGCATCACACTTCGTGACTCTCGCGACGACCGCAATCTCGCCATCTTGACTGTCGAGGATGTGTACAGGCCCGACAAGCAAAAAGAGGCCAAAGAAGTCTTTGGTGGTGATCCAGACCACCCAGCTGTCAAGTACCTCTTCAACCAGACTGGCGAATTCTACGTCGGAGGCAAGGTCGAGGCCATTGACCGTCTCCAGCACTACGACTACGTTGGCCTGCGCTACACACCCGCTGAGCTGCGCGCTCACTTTGACAAACTTGGCTGGTCCAAGGTTGTCGCTTTCCAGACCAGAAACCCAATGCATAGAGCTCATCGTGAGCTGACAGTCCGCGCTGCCCGCCAACGACAAGCCAACGTACTCATTCACCCCGTCGTCGGCATGACCAAGCCTGGTGACATCGACCACTTCACCCGTGTCCGCGTGTACCAAGCACTCCTTCCACGATACCCCAACGGCATGGCCGTTCTCGGACTGCTCCCGCTCGCCATGCGTATGGGTGGTCCTCGCGAGGCCATCTGGCACGCCATCATCCGAAAGAATCATGGTGCCACACACTTCATTGTCGGCCGTGACCACGCAGGTCCGGGCAAGAACAGCAAGGGCGAGGAGATCTATGGTCCATACGACGCACAGTACGCTGTGGAGAAGTATCGGGATGAGCTGGGAATTGAGGTCGTGCCATTCCAGCAGATGACTTATCTGCCAGACACCGACGAGTACAGGCCCAAGGATGAGGTGCCAAAGGAGATCAAGACATTGGACATTTCCGGCACTGAACTCCGCCGCCGTCTGCGAACGGGTGGAGACATCCCAGAGTGGTTCTCATACCCTGAAGTTGTCAAGGTGTTGAGAGAATCTCACCCACCTCGTAACAAGCAAGGTTTCACCGTCTTCCTCACTGGTCTCTACAACTCTGGCAAGGACGCCATTGCTCGCGCGCTGAACGTCACGCTCAACCAGCAAGGTGGCCGATCTGTCTCTCTGCTTCTCGGCGAGACTGTCCGCTCTGAGTTGTCCTCCGAACTTGGCTTCTCCCCAGAGGACCGCGACAAGAACATCCAGCGCATTGGCTTTGTCGCTTCCGAGCTCACTCGTGCCGGTGCTGCTGTCATTGCCGGCCCTATCGCCCCATACTCCAAGTCGCGAAAGGCCGCTCGCGAGATTGTCGAGAAGCACGGCTCTTTCTATCTTATTCATGTCGCCACTCCCATCGAGCACGCCGAGAAGACAGATCGCCGTGGTATCTACGCCAAGGCTCGCGCCGGCGAGATCAAGGGTTTCACTGGTGTTGACGACCCATATGAGGAGCCACAAGAGAAGGAGGCAGATCTCACTGTTGATTTGACCAAAATTAATGTGAGAACTGCTGTGCACCAGATTGTGCTTTTGTTGGAGGCCGAAGGTCTGTTGGATCAGCTATAGACGGGATACAATCTGTTTGGGATATTTGAACGGTTGTTCTGCATAGATTTGACAACATTTCAATGGCGATGGTCGAGACACTTCTGTACTTTTTCTCCTGCTTGTTCTTCGCTATATTCCCTGCCAGCCTCCAACTCCCACGCTCATTCTGTCTTCGCCAACCAACTCAGTGCACCGACAATGTACCCTTCCATACCCACTTTCATCGTGGGCTGAATCTGCGGCGCAAACAGCCCACTGTGATTCACTGGAATTCCATGCGAGAGCGTCCCAGCTTTCTCATGTTCATCCCACAATCCATGAGGCGTTCCTCCATACATGAAAAAACTCGTAGGCCTGTCCACTGCTGTACCC
Source organism: Cercospora cf. flagellaris (assembly GCA_005356885.1). NCBI lineage: Eukaryota > Fungi > Ascomycota > Dothideomycetes > Mycosphaerellales > Mycosphaerellaceae > Cercospora > Cercospora cf. flagellaris. Next base: position 275,500 of record RJLU01000009.1, on the reverse strand, counting down.
AAAATACTAAAATCCTCCGATCCAGAAAGCTTCGCGCAGCAAGAAGTATATTGAATATCCTGTTGACTGAGATCTTTCGCAGAAGGATCAACGAAGTGAGCCGTGAAATTATTCTCGAGAACTTCGGTGATAGTTTCATCATTGATCGTCAAAGGGAAGTCGCGTGTGATTTGGATTGTAGGATCTTTGACGCCTCGAAGAGAATCTGATTCTGCTTTTACGATTCTGCGAACACTAGCCAGGGCGTGTTCGCGGGTTTTTTGGTCGACGGCACGGATATCGACTGAGATCTTCGCATCGTCGACTACGATATTTTCGGTGTCGCCTGCTTGGACGCTGGCGACGGTGACGACGCAGGAGTCCATGGGGTCGACTTCACGGGAGACAATGGTTTGGAGTTTGAGGACTGTGTGGGCGGCCATGATGACGGGGTCGACGAGGCGATGGGGCATACTGGCGTGGCCGCCGCGGCCGTGGAGGGTTATGCGCATGGAGTCAGCGGAGGTGGCGATGAGGCCGCGACGGGTGCCGAGGGCGCCGGAGCGCCAGGGGACGACGTGGGCGCCTAAGACGATGTCGGGGATGGGGACTGCGTGGCGGTTTGGGTCGTAGAGGCCGTCGTTGACCATGTCGCGGGCGCCGGTGCCCCGTTCTTCGGCGGGTTGGAAGATGAGGAGGAGAGTGCCGGTCCAGTGCTCGCGGGCGGAGACGAGGGTGTGGGCTGCGCCGAGGAGACAGGTGATGTGCATGTCGTGGCCGCAGGCGTGCATGACTGGGACTTCTTGGCCGTTCTGGACAGAGACTTGACGGGCTTTGGAAGCGTATGGCAGACCAGTGCGTTCTTCTACGGGGAGAGCATCGAAGTCTGCACGGAGGAGCACAGTCTTGCCCGGGCCATTGGAGAGGAGAGCAGCAATTCCATAACCACCAATGTTCGGGCGGATGTCGAAGTCGGGCGAGATTTTCTTCAACTCTTCGATGATCCGGGCGGCGGTCTCCTTTTCCTGATTGGAAAGCTCAGGATGAGCGTGGAAGTACTTGTATAGATCTTCGTAGTAGGCGAACTCTGGCCGATACTTGCTGGTGATCTCGGAAATGGTGGGAGCCATTGTGGATGATGAAGTGGGCAGGAGCAATGAAGCTGCAAATACAAGTTGGAGTAGTACAATACCTACATACAAATACAAGTCTGCACAGAACTAAACTGTGTCGACGATGTAGTCATAAAGTGAGGTCGAGGTGTGACCGCCGCAGTAGCCGTGCCGTCCATCGAAGCTTGCCCGAGCTGCCGAAAAGTGGGGACGGTACAGAAACTGGCCGAGTACGCTGTGCTCAGCAGATTACAGATTGCAGCATACGGCGACTGATAACCATGTTCTTGCCCATGATGGTGCGCGTGGACCGCTTGATATCATGCTGCTGCCTCCTCGCTGGGCTTTGCCCAGGGCTGTCTGAATTCGAGCAGATCACGTTGCCCGAATACCTCACCAACAATGATCAAAATCGTGTCGAGCGTTGCAAGAGTATTTTCCGTAGGCTTGCCGTGGTGAGCCCTGGCTTGCTGGTTGCCCGTTGTGACTGAGTTTGATCGCTCACCTGCTTCAGTATCTGGTGCATCTTCAAGCTGGTCATCGACACTCGCAGCCGGAGTCTGTTCCCTCTGCTCAATAGCTTCGAGGTGGGCCGCGGCTTCTGGATCGAAAAAGTGCAGCTGAAGAAAGATGACTCGCTTACCGAGCTCACGCAGTGGATAGACTTGGTCGTTATTCATGTTTCCGACATCATCAAGTCGACAGAGGAGCGACCATATCCAGGCACTGGTGACAGTCTTGATGTTCTTACCCTTCAGCAGATACGAGCTCTGCAGGAGCTTGAGTAGATTGAAGATGGTCTCCTCGTTCATAGCACGCAATTGAGCTGGCACGGGCGATTTGGAGCCTAAGATGCGATGCCATTCGGCGCGGAGTCCCTTGTTGCCCTCTGGGAATGAGGTTGGGTAGCCGTCACCGAGCTCTGCTAGTTTTGCGGGTGTGGTATTCATGTGGAGATGTTTCCGCTGCAACATGAAGCGGTCTTTCAAGGCCTTCGAGAAGACTTGTTGAGGATCTGTGTTGTCGTCTGCTGCGACAGCTGTCGGTTCTGGCCGTGCGATGTACGTGTCATCATCGGCCAGATAGCCATTGTCAGCATCGTCTTCTCCTTGATCGTCGCTGCGGTTGTCCCAGACTTGCCGTGATACTGCCAGGACTTCAGGCAGTCCTTGTCTTTCTGCCCGGACAGATTCTAAATATGCCAGCGCTTCTTCCGTCGTGCTGTCGTAGTCCTCTTCGTTGAAGTCATCGTTGTCATCATTTGCTGCAGCACCCAAAGCCACGCGCTGCCCTGTATCGGACTTTCCGGCGCCGCGTTGTCTCTTGCTTGTCGATACTTGTGATCCTACTGCTGCTCCTCGCCCGTGGTCTTCATGTCCATCTTGCCCATCTGTGTATCCTAGCTCTCTTGGCTCTCGTGGCGCTGGCACAGCACTCTGCTTATCCTCGAGTATTGGCGCCGTGTCGGTTTCAGCTTCTGCTCCAAGTGTCGCTTCAGGCTCTTCCTCATCATCAGGATACTCGGCAATCTGATAGTTTGCCAGCGCGCTCTCGTCTAGAGCTATCTCGGGTGCCGCGTCGACTGGGGGAGTCGCGACTTCGACATCTTCGTCGTCGGACCCGTAACTGAGCAAGACGCGTTTGTTAGGATCATAGGTCGCTTCGGGTCCGCACTTGGGCTTGTCGCGTTCTCTGCGCCGCTTCGGCATGATTGTGAGAAGGTTGTGGTAGAGGAGACGATGTTCGTAGTCATCAATGTCAACGATGGGAGCGGGAGAGTTTCTTGGCAAACATGATCGATCGCAACTTCACGCGTCTGCATTTCACGCTACATCTGGATTATCATTCTTAAAAGCACGCACTTTTCTTCTCGACTGGCCGTAAAGCAGTGCCATGATCAACAGTGCACACCCAACGGTGCAGGCCACCGGACTGCACGCCGCGGCGCCGTGACTGTAGCTTCAATCGATCCAAACCATCGCCTTCCTTACGACCTGGGACTTGTCGTATTCCTGACCTTCACCATTGCCGATAGCAAGAATCAACGGGCTGCAGAGCAGACCTATCTCATTGCCGTCAAGCGCCATGTTATTATCCTCGAGGTCTTTGTTGTGGAGTGCGTGGGGCTCGAAGTAGTGGGCTCCCGATCTGTACACTCGGTCATTGACCTCGTAGTTCTGAATTGCGGACCAGTCATGGACCACGAAACACGGCTTGCGCGTCCACAGCTTCCAAGACAACTCTGTCGCTTCCTGGGCGATTGCCGTGAGCTCGAGCCATGCGAGCCTCCGCTCGTCGTCCGACACTCCAGGCATGAATTCAGCCACGATATTTTCGGCTACCTGTTGCGCAGCGCGTTGGCGACTATTGGCTGCAACCTTTCTAAGATACGCCGCATTCGCGTGCTGCACACTGAGCGGCGGTTCGAGCAAGCGCATGAGCTGATATCTCAGCGCTTGTGCACCAGGCTCGTCAACTGTTATGCTGTCAGCAAGAACTAACATGGCAAGTGCGCACTGAAATGCATACCTAAACCAACGTGCGCTATCACGTCTCGGAACGCCTTGCCCTCGTGTTTCTGGAGCAAGTCCTTGTCGACGTCTCCGACAAATGCAAAAGTCGGGTCGCCGATGATCGATTGCACGATGTCAGAGGACACAGCCGCCGCGAGCAATACAGCTGCTACTTTCGCAGATTTCTTGATGCGCTTGCCCCGCGCAAGACCGATAAGGAACTTCTCCGGGAACGGAACGCAGCCCCGGTTGTTGAGCAGACATACGATGCGCTGCAATCCCTCGACTCCCGGCCGCTGGGCAAGGATCAACGAGCCGTACTCTTCAGACCACTGTTTGACCTGCGAGAAGATCGACCTGAGCTGATGGTCGACGTCTGAGCTGGACAATGGAGCCCATTGTTCTGCTTCGACCGATTGCAAGCTGGCAGTTTGCAGACTTCGGACCGTTGCATTCAAAGCTTGGATCTGCTTCTCCAATGCTCTGCACGACTTCTGGCCTGCCTGGTCTTGGGCCTTGGTGATATTGCTCTCCCTCTTGGCAGCCTCGATCCGTTGGTTGTTCTGCTCATTGTACTTCTTGATCTGCTCATTGCACTTCTTGATCTGCTCATCGCGCTTCTTGATCTCCTCGTCGTGCTGACGTTTCAACTTCTTGACCTCATCTTCATGGTCGCGCTCCATATCAGTGATGCACCGATCCCACTCCTGATTGATCTCTTCGGCGTCTTGTTCGAATTGTCTCTCACGGCTGTCGAGCTGCTTAAGCAATTTGCTGACTTCTTTCTCAAGCTCTTTATTCTCGGACTCAACTTCGGCCAATCTTGCTTCATTCTGCTCCATTAGCGCTTGCTCAGCCTCGCGGGCAGGCGCATTGCGACCGGTAATCATGGAAACCATGGACTGGAGTCCCCATCCGCTCAGTTGCTGCTGCTGTGCCTGCGCGTTTCGACGCTGGTTCGAGGTTGATCTGGTATGATATGCTCCGCCGCTCTGGTGCCCGTCGTCGCCAAAATGGTCAGCATTCCTCTTGACAGATGTTCTCCGTGCTCCAGATCTCTGGCCGCTGCCGAAGCCATTGTTGTTTTGGCGCCAGCTCGCTGGCTTGTTTCTCTTGTTAGTTCGTGGTGGCCAATGGCCAAAGTTGCCATCACTCATGGTGGGCGGGTATGTTGTGCTTGGTTGTTCTGCTTGAATGTTGTATCGGAACTGGGCAGAGACTATTCTTTTGTGCTGACTGTTGCCTATCAGCTTCACATGAAAATGCTGCAGCTGCTCACCGTTTCTGGTTTCATGTGCGAGGTGAAGGAGCCGTTGGCACAATCCTTCACTTGCATCCTGGCGCCTGGCGTGGCCACAATCGATGGCATAAGGCTCTCATTCTCTTGCTCTCGAACACACCACTGGCAGCTGCACAACATCACCGACCAACTTTCTGTAACCACACAACGATTCAGCATGCCTCGACGCGGCGCGCCTCCGCCGTATTCGGAAATTGATGCAAGTGGACCAACACAGCCAGACGTGCACAAGATTATCCTTGGCATCGACTTCGGCACCACGTTCACTGGCATCAGCTGGGTGTCCACGGAGGGTGCTCATGATAAGACACTCGAAGATGTGCACTGCGTCCGCGATTGGTGATTCATCCCGCACTCCTTGTACGGACCGTATAATATGCTTACGCTAGAACAGGCCAGGTCCCGGGAGAGACGGCGACTACTCCTGGAAGGCACCATCGCGGATTGCATATGCTACCGAGAACGACAACATTGACGAAAATGCATGGGGCTATTTGACTACGCCAAAAGAGAAGTCATACACTTGGATGAAGCTCCTCCTGGACCCAGAACAAGCCACCAAGTATGACGACCCAGGTCTTATCGACAGTGAGGGTAACGGTGTCCTTGCGAAGCCACCTGGCAAGAGTCCTGTCGATCTCAGTGCGGACTATCTGACAGAAGTGGCAAGATTTGGATGGGAGTCTCTCGCACGCCGTGTGTCTCCTGAGGTCCTCAAGGCCACTCCTATTGAATTTTGGTTCACAGTCCCAGCTGTATGGAGTGACAAAGCAAAGTCAGATACTTTACGTGCAGCTCGCAAGGCTGCAAAGCAAGCAAAGCTCAAGTGCCATGTGGACAGCAAGATCTTTCTCATTCGCGAGCCAGAGGCTGCAGCAGTGGCTACTCTGTCTGCTCTGACCAAGGGCGGTTCGGACCACCAGATCAAAGTTGGCGACAGTATCATGGTATGCGATTGTGGTGGTGGTACTGTGGACATCACTACCTACGTGATCAATGGCATCACTCCCAAGCTAAGTTTCAAGGAGCTTCTTGTCGGCACTGGTATGTACTTCACTCCTGCTTTCTGAAAGTATATCAGCTAACTAGCTGCAGGCGGCAAGTGCGGATCTACTTACATCGACCGTGAGTTCATCAAATGGATGGAGAAGAAATTCGGTACTGCCTACACCAATTTGAAGTGGGACAAGCGTGGTCCAGCAAGCCGACTCATGAAAGACTTCGAAGGACACAAGCGCGATTTCGGCAAGAGTAAGGATGCGAAGCGATATTACGAAATGCAGGTCACACTGAAGAACGTGCCCGAATCGAAATACTACGATGAGGACGACGGCATAGTCAAGATATATCGGTAAGTTATTTGGAGTTCCTGTGACAGACTTCGGGCTAATTGTGTCGGCAGTGATGATCTCCAAGAGCTGTTCGATCCCGTGGTCAAGAAGATCATTGCTTTGCTCCAGAGTCAGCTCGATGCGGAGCGGGCTCAGACTGGAAAAGTCACGATCAAGGCATGTATCAACCCAATTCGGATAACGCATCGCATACTTACATATTCTACAGACAGTTCTACTCGTGGGAGGTTTTGGCGACTCTGCGTATCTCAACGAGGTCCTCCAGACTTGGTGTCAGAAAGCTGGAATCCGGCTACTTTGCCCAGAGCATCCGTGAGTATATCTGACCATGCCGAAGCTCAAGTTCTCTCCCTCTGACTTGAAGACAGCCAATCTGCCATCGTTCGTGGCGCTGCGTTGAGTGGCCTTCACTGCATCCAGCCAACTTCTCGTCGCTCCCGGCTTCACTATGGCTGGGAGTACAGTGAGCCATTTGACCCCATGCGTCACCGCCAGCAGGATCGCTACATCTCACCTTGGGATAAGAGTGCGCAAGCCAGTGGCAACGTGAGCTGGGAACTCAACAAGGCACGTGTGTTACTAGACCTGGGACCTACTTTTGCTGACTGAAGATAGGGCGATACTGTCGATGAGGACACCAACATCAAGTTCGCTTTCACTACCACGCTCTACGACGACGCCGCTAGTCGCAAGAGGGACATGGAGCTTTGTTGTTCCAGCTTAGATGATGCCCCATACCACATCCGCCAGCCTGGTCAGTATAAATTTGACTTAAGGAGATGTCGAACCACTAACTTCAATAGGTATCACGAAGCTTGCGAACATCAGTCTCGACTTCACCAATGTCGATCTCAGAAGCAAAGCCTCCAAGATGGTCTCGCGCCGCCGTATGTACAAACTCGCCTGCTCGGTGAGCGTTCACTTCGGTCATCGTCGCGGTGTGCTTGTCTTCTCGTGCACGGTGGACGGCAAGGACGTCGGCACGACAGAGGTCAACTTCGATGGCACCAGCAGCATCGATGCAGCTGAAGGCCCAACGGGCAACGGCTTCATGCCACCTTGTGCTGTGCAGTAGGGAAAGGACATCACAAAGCTTTGCGGAAAGCAGCGGATTGTGTTTGTTACTACTATCAAACGAGAGCAGGGCTGAGAAAGCCATCAGAAGCTTGACTCCAGAGAGCAGTAGATTGTCTATTGACGGAGGCTATCAATAGATTCTATCTACCCACGACAGCATGAAAAGATTTCAGCTTGTAGTCTCTGTCTTCTTCAACCTCGCCCACATCGTATGGATGGTAGTAGAGGCCCAAGTCCCGCGACCGATGAGCGGCAATGCTGATATCAGCTCACGAAGGCCCTCACTGCCAAAGCTCGCATGTCTTCACCCTGGACAACGAATTTAGTTCTGTATTCGCCTCATACCCGCGCGGTCGATACATTTTTCCACACCCACTCATCGCCTAGAGTGGTGCTCGAAATAACACTTGAGATTGTGGTGAGAGAACAACTGCAGCAATCTGTAGCAATGGAGTCGAAGATATCGAGATATTGGATATCAACAACCACATGACACGTTGGAAGGCTTGACTGAAGGGTTGTAAGCGTAGCAAGCATTGGGAACTGCTGCGTCCACTGTGCTTGCTCGCCGGTCCGATATGCTCTCGCCAGGATGTAGCGAAGTGCAATCGCTGACGGCAAGCGAGAGATACTGACATAGCGACACCGTGCTCGAGCATCTCAATGAAGCATTCCAAAGCTCACATCTTCCAGATCATCTTGACTTGAAAGCACTTCGCCTCAAACCACATCTCATCCCACCAACTCCCACTCATCTGACATCAGCAAAAGACGCAGGTACATACCGAAGGATCGGTCTGCATGAAGAAAGAGCATAAACCATACTCAGCCGAATCCGCACTGCTATATTTGAAATGTCGACCCAAGAAAGTGCAGCTCAAGAAGGTTTTAGCAGTTGTCATGCGTCATGGACATCGCAAGCACGAGCAAGTGAAGTGCTCTGGTGCCAAGACCTCGGATGTTCTGGGTGGAGGACAAACGCGTCGATGAAGTGTCGAGCAGTAGAATTACAGACAGGCATAAGATAGCCAAGAAACTGCCTCGCCAGCCATCGTAATTGTAGGCGTGGCATATGGAGCAAAAGCCTCGCGTCGACGCGTATATTTTCGACATAGCCACCCCGACCCATGTCGACACCGAGCTTGCACAACATCCGGGAAGAGGTGGAGGAGTGTGGTCGAGCATCGAACATCACTGCAGTGGCTATCATGAGAGGAGGAACTGAAGTGGAACAGTATTTGAGAAGATTTGATATCATTACATCGGAAAACACATTACATATTTTTCTTCTTTGGATCAGACTTATTCCAGTTGGTATCGTATATTCAAACTCTGGTGGCATCAAAACTAGCCGTGCAGTCGTAAGAGGCGTCAATACATGTCGAACGTTACGAGATAAATTCCTCATCCATCATCTTTCCCCTCGCCCTTCACACGTGCTTGGTTCTGTCGTTCATGGTACTTCGTTGCGTTGAATTAATTATGATACCGAGACGCATTTAGTCGTACCTGCGAGCCTCATATTAGCACCGCGCATTTATGCTGGGTCACGAGCATAGGAAGTCGGTGCTGGGATGCCATACTCGTCCTTGACGCGTCGGTCGCTCGAGCTATCGATGAAGCTTCCCCTGCTGCGTGTGCTCCTCTTGCGACCAAAGTATGAGGTCTTTGTCTTGCTGCTATCCTTGCCAGCGGCACCACCGATGCAGACCAACACTGCGGCGATGAATAGGGCTGCGACTGATCCCCATGTGAAGCCGTAGGCGTAGCGTCCGAGGCTGGCCTCTTGGCCGTTGGAGTTGAGCTGGTTGCGGGCTTTGACAGTCCAGGCACTGCGATGTTGTTAGTGACGCGTTCGTTGCAGCGGCGAGGCGGTGTACTCACGTCATTAATGCAGCAGCAACAGCTTGCATGATGAAGGCGATCAGGCCGAAGAGGCCAGTCAGGTATGCTCCAAGACGCGCGCAGATGGCGAGCACGCTGATGAAGAAGGTGACAACCGAGAAGAACAGCGCAATCAGGTAGAATGCCCACGCGACGCGGCTGAGATAGTAGTAGGAGTTGTTGTCCAGGAATGACTCTGGCACGCCAGTCTCAGTGCCAAAGTTTCGCGCGAGGTCGAATGGAATAGCAGCGCGCTTGGGGCCACAGTCAACATTTCGGCTGCCATCAGCACCGCAGATGGCGAGGTAGGTCCATCGAGCTGGGTTGCGGTATTGATCGTTGCCGTTCGAGATGCCGTTTGTTGTGGACTGCAGGAAGTAGACCAGGTTCAATGGCGATGGGTTGAGGCCGGACAGAATGATGAAGAACTGCAGGACGATGGCACCAGCGGTCAGGACGAGCGCCGTGATGGCGAGGATGGGGCCTGCATATGATATGAGCTGCTGTTTGCGAAGGTGCTGTCAGTGTTGCAGGTGCTACTCACGTGCGCCTGCCATTGCAGACTACAGTGTCGCTGGATGGAAGGCTGACAGGGGAATGCCAGAGTCAGGCTCGTGCCTTTGTTGTTGTGTGGCTCGCTGTAGTTCGTCCTGAAACCGAGATGCAGCAGCAACAGCAGCAGAGCGAGGACGAGGTCGGACAGTGGCAGGATGAAAGACGCCGGCGAGTAGCGCGCAGCCGGCAGGTTTGTATGACCTTAGCCTGTGCCGTGGGTGGGTGACGTGGGCGCTGCTGGTGACCAGAGCGACGCTGTGGCTTCGACTCTTGGTTTTACACTTTACCGGCGTGACAATGACGTCTCGCGAAGCCACGGCCGGAGTATTGCGATCAGCCCAATTCCCACCTCCTATCCAAACCGTTCCCAACGAAAGAGAGCACAGGTACAAAATATGAGTGACGGATCGTATATACTGGAGAAGCGCAATACGGATGGAAGAAAGTCAGCGTCAAACAAGTCAGCATTCCTCAGGCTGGAGACAATGCCATCCATCCTTGTGCAGCTCCCAGAGCTCCAGAGTCGCGTTGCTAGGAAGCCCAGTGACGTAGCACACCTCGCGCCAACCAGATCAAGCTGCGGCCAGCTCGGGCCACGACCGTTGCCAAGTTGCACTGAGCGCGCATATCGATCGACTGTTCATTGGCCATGTACCAAACCGGCAGACAACGGTCGCTGTGTGCAGAAGTCGGACCGCGGTGGCTGTTGGAGTGAATTGAGCAGAATTGGACAAATGATATTGTGGCCTCTGAACATGAGCCCGTGGGTGTGAAGATGGAGTGATATCCAGCAAAGGCAGCGTGAATGGTGAGACGGCAGCCGAACGATCGGGAAAGCGCCTGCTCCCTCCCGGATCACCAACAGGCTTCTGCTCTCCTCGGCCCTCACGCGCCAGCCAATCCAGTGACATCGGAGCATCCTGCCTCTGATGCACAAAACGGTATAGTCGACCACCATGACAACACTGACTTGGCCGCCCATTCCGCCCGAGGATCTGGCCCGCGAGGAAGAGGGAGCACTTGCTAGCGAGTTGGAATGGCTTCTGGGATCGCTGCAGGATACACTCAAGTCCCTGAAAGAAGGGCTGGAAGAGTGCGCTGAATTGCTTGCGCCCAAAGAACCAGGCTCGACGCTTGTGCTGTCATCTCTCAGATCAGAAAGTCTGAAGGGCTTCATCACGCGAGTGGGCACGCGCATAGTCAAGGGCGATGTGCAGATGCGACTGCCATCTCTGCCGCCGCCAAAAGGTCAGAGCAGCTACAAGCTGACCGTTTCCTCTCTTCCAACCGCGCCTACCATCGTGCTCGAGCAACTGACCACAGCACGAACACTCATCAACGCATGTCTGGATGTGGTCGACGCTACACTATGGACAGGCGACAGCACGAATGCGGACTTCATCTCTGGGCAACTGCGACTACTGCATGGCAACATCGAGGAAGCTAAGAACTCCTTGAAAGGATGGACGGAGAGCCAGAAGCCGTGGCATGAGGTGCCGCTAGACGAAAACGCCTTCAATCCACCTCTTCCCGCGTATGTGTCCTTCCACCTGTCCATATCCGAAGCCGCGGTCCTGCTCAACGTCCGAACGCTCGAACTTGCCGATCCACATACGGGCACAAACACGCCTCTGGGCATTCCGGGCTCATCGTTCAGCGGCTTCGGTCTGCGCGAAAGACTTGCCACCGCGCTGGGGGGGCCGAGGCAGGCCGGTCACGATGAGGCGCACGAGGTCTTCACATACAAAGGCCAGGAGGTACGCGTGCGGGACAAAGTCAGGATTGAATCGCAAGATCCAAGCCTGATGGCAGCAATGGCCAAACTTGGAGCTTTGGAGCGGAATGTTGCATTGTCACGACGAGCACTGGATGTGGTCATGGGCAAAGATCAGGAAGATGTGTGAGAAGATTGGTTCGCTGTACGGCGCACAAGGATATCTACACACCAAAGATTCTGATATGCTACTGTATCAAAAACCCATCTCTACCGCATGTCTGGGCCTTGTCTGTTTCTCCACGGTCGGGCCACAAAGAAACCACGTGCTAGCGGGCTTCTCCGGATTTCCGTCCACGGCGCCGATAACGCAACTCGAAGATTATCAATGCGCGGCTACTGGCTGGCCAACAATTTTTATTTCTATTGTCAGAACGCATTGCTTTGCCACACCCTGTTCCTTGGAGATACTGGATCGTGAGCGATTGCAGAGATAGTGCATACTGTACATCAAGTGTGTCGTGCCCACACAATCAGGCTTGAACAGTTGACATTGTTCTTGCGCAAATTGCACCGGCATGTCGCCCGCATTACTCACAGCAGTAGATTCCACTGCACATGTACACCTGATCATCGGCTCGAACCCACTCGCAGGAGCACGAATAAGTCGATCGCTCGAGGTCGGTGCAACGCCGATCCTTATCGCTCCCGAATCTGCGACGCTACACTACGGTCTTGCGAAACGGATAGAAGAGCATGCTGTACAATGGGAGAAGCGCGACTTTGAAGAGACGGACCTCACGACATTGGGACGAGACGAAGTCGACCATGTCGTTGACGCAGTCTTTGTAACAGCAGGTGGCAAAAGTGCGGTTGGTACCAGGATATCTACACTATGCCGAAGACTGCGGATTCCAGTCAATGTTGCAGATGCGCCCAATCTCTGCACATTCACGTTGCTATCTACACACAACTCTGGTCCACTGCAGGTTGGCGTCACGACATCCGGGAAGGGCTGCAAGCTCGCATCACGCATCAGAAGAGAAATTGCTGCTGCACTGCCCAATGACCTTGGACCTGCCGTGGAGCGTCTCGGCACTGTGAGGAGAAAGATATGGGAGCAAGACCATGCTAGTGAGGCTGGCGGCGATCTCGAAGCAGAGGATGAAGAGACTGGACAAACAGCGACATTCAACAAACTTGTACTGCCATCAGACGCTGAAGCCGCGAAAGCTCGACGGATGAGATGGCTATCACAAATCTGCGAGTATTGGCCACTGAGACGTCTCGCTGCGATTACCGATGAGGACGTGGAGCAGATATTGCAGGCCTACAAACAGGAAGCGCAAAACACACAACTGGGGGAGACAAAGCCTCTATTGAGTACGACGACACTCGACTCTCGGCGGACCCAAGGTCGTATTGTCTTGGCCGGCTCTGGCCCTGGACATCCGGATCTGCTCACCACTGCCACGCTCAAAGCCATTCGTGGCGCAGATCTCATTCTTGCCGACAAATTAGTACCTGCGCCAGTGCTCGAACTCGTGCCCCGCCGAACGCCCATTCAGATCGCTCGCAAGTTCCCTGGCAATGCAGACCAAGCGCAAGACGAGCTTCATCGTCTCGGACTCGAAGCCATGCAGCAGGGCAAGACTGTATTGCGACTAAAGCAAGGCGACCCGTATCTGTACGGCCGTGGTGCAGAGGAAGTGGCTTTCTTCAGGGAACATGGTTACGAGGCTATTGTCCTACCTGGCATAACTTCTTCCCTCAGTGCTCCTCTGTTTGCACAAATACCTGCCACGCATCGTTCGGTTAGCGATCAGATCTTGATATGCACGGGCACTGGCAGAAAGGGAGCGAGTCCGAATCCGCCGGAATACCTGAGCAACCAAACTGTGGTCTTCCTGATGGCTTTGCACAGGTTACAAGATCTGGTAACCAGTCTCGTTGAACGCAAGACCAGCGCATACCCTTTGACGACTCCTTGTGCTGTTATCGAGCGTGCTTCGTGCCCAGATCAGCGGGTTATCAGAACAACACTTGAGCATGTTGTGGCTGCGATTGAAGAGGAAGGGAGTAGACCTCCTGGACTTCTTGTTGTCGGTGCTTCGTGCGAAGTATTGAAGAAGAGTCCGCAGAAGTGGGTAGTCGAGGATGGATTTCAAGGTCTTGATGCGCTCGATTCGCTTGGGGAGAGTGGGAAAGGACTTGATGGGCTACGAGACGCGCTCTTGACGCCTGGCGTGGAAGAGCCCGTCAAGACGGTGACTGCGCCTGTGACAGTATGAAATTGAAATAGAGGACAAGTCTAGATGAGAACAATAGATCTGCTCTACAGCCATGGAGCTTTCACTCTCGATTTTCAAGCCGAGTCCCCGTGCATGCTCTAGCATCTGTCTCTATGAACGTGAGTGCGGCTGTCCGTATGTGCTCTTGCCGTCTACACGGCACAATACCAAGATTTGGGGGTCATTGAGGTGCACGCAGGAAGCAGCCAATAATTGACGCGACATGTGTTCAATGGGCGAAGTAAAGTACTCGGTCGGAATGTCTCGTTCCGACTTTGTACCAATGCAATGCCTCGACTGAGCTGCTTCCGCAAACTCTGGCAAGGAAGTGCTCGGAATTAGCTACCACAATGGCCATGCCGACGAATGCCGACCGCTCCACCAGCAGTTGCCGACACCACCTGCTCTTTTAATCTCCATTGCTATAGGTAAAACTGTGGCCTTCTGCCCCTCCTTCCCCGAGTTCAAACATCACACAAACGAAACGCCAAAATGAAGCTCCTTTACCCAACCTCACTAGAACTAAACGTCGACTCTTTCAAGGGTTTCGCAACAGAATATCACCCATACAATGTGAAAGAACCAATCCCAGATGACCTCATTGATGCCGAGATTCTGGTGACTTGGACCAACACAGCAGATAACCTCAAAGATGCCGCTTCGCGAATGAAGAACTTGAAATGGATTCAATCGCTCGCTGCTGGGCCGAATGATGTTTTCAATGCTGGGTTCTCGAAAGACATTACGGTCACCACCGGATCGAGCTTACACGATTACACTGTTGCCGAGCACACTCTTGCTCTCCTCCTCAATGCCGCTCGAAAATTCTACGAGATGAGAGATTATCAATTACAAGGCAAATGGCCTGGACATCTTGGAGGACCGCAGCCAGATCGACCAAAAGGGAAGTTTACGAGTTTGAGAGGAGCGAATGTGTTGATTTGGGGTTATGGGAATATTGCCAAGGCTTTGACGCCACATTTGGTCAGTTTGGGGGCGAATGTTACGGGTGTGGCGAGGTCGGCTGGTGTACGAAATGGGGTCGAAGTTATTGATGAGCAAGCTCTTGAGCAGCAGTTGAAGAAGACTGATGCTCTGGTTATGATTTTGCCAGGAAGCGAAAGTACGAAGAATGCGTTGAATAAGGAGCGGTTGGCGGCGCTGCCGGATCATGCTTGGGTGGTTAATGTGGGACGTGGGACGAGTGTGGATGAGGAGGCTTTGGCTGATGCGTTGGATGCTGGGACGATTGGTGGTGCGGCGTTGGATGTGTTTGTGCAGGAGCCTTTGCAGACGGAATCGAGGCTTTGGAAGACACCGAACACGATCATCAGTCCTCATGCTGCCGGTGGGCGGCCCCAAGGAGCTGAGGGGTTGATTTCGGAGAACTTGAGAAGATTCATGTCGGGTCAAGAGCTCAGGAATATCGCTTGACTCGGGGTTCGTGGAGTTCATGAGCGTGCCAAGCTGTAGGACTTCGTATCGCGCATCTGGACTTCACTTCCTCAGGATTGTAGCAATTCGTCAACGACCAATCACAGGACTTGGTCGTTGCAGGATTCCACAACGGGCATTATCGAGTACAAGTAGCAGAATACGTACTTCGTATGCAGAAGGCACTGAAAGATCATTGGAAACGTTATTGACTGACCTAGGTTCGCCCCAGACGACATCGCATCTGAAACACCATTCACAAGCATCACCTTTCATCCAGCTTAAGAAATCTGCCTGTCCTGTATTGCTTGATCTTTCAAGCCTGGCAGGGCTTAGAGGGTTTCCAGTCGATGGGAATAGACTAAAGCCCCAGGTAAGCTTACCATATGGCCGCGATCAGCGGTACGGTGAATATCGTTCACGACCAGCAGACCCTCAGAACGTCCACGATACCTCGAGACCGCCTCCGGTCCAATATAGGATACAGCATGCCAAGAGCCCTAGGCTTTTGCTGAAGAGCTTGCAGGGAACATGAAGCTTGTAAAATTAGCATACCATGCCCGCCGATGATTGCCGGACATGGGAGCAATGGTATGACAAGGACTTCAGGAGCACGTCCACCTACAGACATCACGAACAAATCTCTGAGCAGCGCGTGTCTCGCGGGGCCAGAACACATTCATTGCAGATTCCATCACCAACGGAGATCCACACCCACGATACATCATCCAACATGCATCCTCGCCATTTCCTCGCAGCAGCCGCTGCGTTAGCAACCTCAACAACAGCCCAAACCTGGGAGAACGACATGGCCACAGACACAACCCGCCGACCCGTCTCCGCATCCCTCATGAACGTCACATTCTCCGATGCCAACAGCCAAAACTGCGGCAACGATAGCTCCAACTCCCTCACAATCGCCATCCGAACAATCCCCCAAGATCGCGTCTGCTTCAACCTGGGAAACACCTTCAGCGATCCCACTGCAACCTACTCCATGCGAGGCCTCGACTGCAAAGACAACACAATCTGCGGGGTAAACTACACAATCGTCGCCTCAGATTTCAGCACCAGTGTAAATTATAGTCAGATTGGGTATACACAAATCAGTAATCCTTTTGAGGAGGAGAGGGAGCAGCGAGCCATGGGTGGGAGGTTGGAATTTCATGTTTATAATGCGGCGAATTGTAAAGAGGATGATGGGGTGAGAAGTCGAGGGTGGGATTGTTTGGATGGGGAGGTGCAGTGTAGTACGATGCCGTTTGCTGTGCAGAGCTTTTCGGTTGCGATGACGGATCCGAAGGATGTTGGGCAGAGTAGTTGTGCGGTTGCGAAAATTAGTGCGGCGGAGAGGGGCGCGGTAAGGTCGTGGAGGACGAGTGGTGGGGTGGCGGTGGTAGTTGGGTTAATGTTAGGGTTTGGGTACTTATCGTGAAAAGCACTCTTTGTCTTTCTTCTTGCAGCTGTAGTCTGTCTTGCGGTCCTGCTTGACGAGGCTTGGATGTTTCGCATGGCTTCTGCGGCTTCGTAGCAAGTGTTCATTCGACTGAACTCGTTGCTTCAACGCATGACACTGGGATCATACTTGTGTCCACATTGCCTTTGTGATACCCTTTGCAGCACTCTGAAGAGATCTGCGTTACTTGCTTCGAATGCTCTCGGCGATTTGCGCTAGTCGGGCACACGGCTTCGACAGTTGCCTGACAACGAGATGCCGGTAGTGATGAAGGACTCATGTGCCTAGATCCTCCTTCAGACTGCTGTGTGATCACATAGTCGCTTGTTACGGAAGAGCCTTGAAGTGACCCTAGGTGCGAGACTTTACCAATAGGGAATCCGAAACCTCTGGGCGTGATCCAGAACGCCAATTTGACTTTCTGCGGCGTCGAAGGGCTTCTGCTACAGATTGCGTTTCGCGTGCATATAGGACCAGAAGTGACGTTGAGTAATCGTCGAAGGAAGGTAACCATTTGTCTACGTCAAACCTGATTGCAGACACGCTTTCGGTCAAGCTGGAGGCGTACGAGCTTGTGAGCTTAGACAGACTCGTGTCTCTTAGAATGACGCTCGCCGTGTCGCCAGGAGTGCGTGTTCATACTGCAGCCAGTGTTGAGCCAGCATGCAATTCCTTGTCGACGTTGATCATCCGCGCACTTCCACTTCATGCAATGCCAAACCGGCTTCGGATACGCTGCTGTTCCAGAGCCGCGATATTTCAGCTTAGGTGACAACGAATCGTATGCACTCTGCTGCATGTGATTGTCAAGCATCAACCATCCTCGAACCACTTGGCGAAAGTGATGAGAGACTGCTGCTAGTCATGAGCAGAACATATATTAAGCTGTGTCATTCGCAAGGTCCTGTGAGGATACCACAGCATCTCAGCACAGCACCGACAACAACCGACTCACCTCCTCCACTTCAACACCGAACAACGCAAACATGCAGTTCCAGCTCGCCTCTCTGCTTGCCCTCGGCCTCGCGGCCTGCAACGTTCTCGCTGCCCCAGTCTCCGGAGACGCTCTTGTTCCTCGCGAGGAGCAGGCTGCGCAGACGTCCAACGACTTCATCGATGACGCTGCTCGCGCGGCGGGCGATTTCTCTGCCGCTTACCAGAATGGCCGTGACTACCGATATGGACGCAACAACCCATATGACCGCGATT
The DNA here is from genome assembly GCA_005356885.1 of Cercospora cf. flagellaris. Classification (NCBI taxonomy): domain Eukaryota; kingdom Fungi; phylum Ascomycota; class Dothideomycetes; order Mycosphaerellales; family Mycosphaerellaceae; genus Cercospora; species Cercospora cf. flagellaris. Next base: position 257,624 of record RJLU01000009.1, on the reverse strand, counting down.
ACTACTATGATGGCCCATACCAGAATGGTCCTTACGATCGATACCGCTATGGCCCTGGATACGACAGATGTAAGTCGGACCCAGTTCAAATGAGCTGGTGGCAGCGAGCTGACAGATCGAACACAGATGGACATGGCCGTGGTCCATGGTGGAACTAGATGTTCAATCCGGTGGCTGTAGAGTGGAGGGCTTGATGTCGTATAGCGCAACTTGTACTTTGTGACAACAAAGGTTGTGATGATCTTGAGTCGGCATGGTGCTAGCTAGAAGCAGTAGTCTGGTATCAAAAGCGCAATGTCACTCTGCGTGCTCTGCGAGACAGTTTCAATGTACCCGCTGTCAACCTACGGTGCTCTGATGTTCAATGATGGCATCGTCACTGCATGGTTTCCGAGCCCCGAGTGAGGAAGCAGTCACCGTCGGAAATGTCATCCGAGTGCGTCTCAATTCAGGGTGTACCTCCAGCGAGCTTGCGTAATGATAATTGAGACAGACAGGAGTTAGTTCTGGTTGAGCGGAGATCCATAGGAGAGCACCGCGTCTGACGAGAAGATGAAGAAGTTCTTGGCAAGTGTTGAAGTGGAAGTTGCGGAGTGAACTCGGACTTCCGCAGAGCCGCGTCTCTCGTCCAGACTTCTGGTGCTGCTGGCACACGCTTTCTCGGTGCCATAGTCCAATGTCGAAACGAGTGTGTCTTTCGTTACTCTCCGCTCCCCAGCGGCCCCATCATCAGCAGACGTGTCGCTTGCTCCTCCAGCGACAGCAAATATGGAACACGACCACCTCCACCGCCCGCGATAGCCACCAAACGGGTCGATTGGCTCGCCCATCATGCCGCTCCTTTTCATCCACCTCTTGCCAGCGCGTCGGCATCAATCGCATGGCCGGTAGACCGCAACAGAAGCCACAGCAGTCGATAACCCTGCAACAGAAACAAGCAATGAAGAAAATGCAGGCTTCTGGCGAACACCTCGATCACGTTGGCCTTCTCGAAGGCACCTTTGTCCCACCTACAGGCGAAAGGCTTCCTTCGCTCTTTTCTGATCCTCGCGGCCGCTGGAAAGTAGTACGGTATCAATTCAAATCATGGATCGGAATCATGCAATCCCGCCTCACGGCCTTTTGGTTTGTGAAGCCAAGGCTAAAACTGGAGGTTGGCAAGACTCCACGCATCGCGAAAGAGTTGTATGAGGAGATGTATGCCGCTTTTGCCAACGGTAATATGGCAGCAATGCAGGGGAAGCTTGCGCCTGGGCTGCTGAGGAGCTTGAACGACCGGATTGCACAACGAACGCCGAACACGCATCTTCAATGGAAATTGCACAAATACATCGGAAGTCCAGAGTGTGTGAGCTACAAATTTGCCATGCCAGAGGTCAAAGGCCCCAACACCACGAGGACAGGTCTCATGCAAGCTGTGGTGAAAATCAAGTCGCAGCAGAGCCTGCTACAAGTGAGAAGGCAGAGGATGAGGGATGCAGCTACAAAGAAACAGGTTGTGGCGGAGGTGCCGATTGATCGAAATGGGAAAGAGATTCAGAACTTTGACCGGGAGGTTGAGGAGAAGAGAAACATGAAGACCATGGTGGAGTATTTCGTGATTGAGAGACTCTTGATTAAGGGACAACTGGGTTCCTGGAGGGCGTGGGGAACTACACAGGAGGCGGATCTGTCGAAACTTCTAAAGGCAGAGAGGGAGAAACACAAGGCCTTGCTGGGTGAGGAATCACCAACGGGATGATGAGCAGCATAGCAAGAATCTGCAGCTGCTGATATATCATTCGGACAAGGAATGAATGAGGGAGGGTTGTTCGGCATACAAGGACAACCCGAATGCTGCAGGGTCCAACTTGTACAGAAGATGTTGGATGGCATGCCAATCCTCCCGTGAGCAGCAAAGCCACCAAAGCCCATAATGCACAGCCCCGAACCACATTGAACATTTCAAGCACGTCGTTAGCTCCACGACATTCGATGCCGAATGATTGCGTCCATCTTCGCGGCTTATGATTCGCGTAGTGGGACGTGGCGTGCTCAGAAGAAGGCTGAACTGCAACATCCAAAAGACGAGTACATTGTGGTTGTCCTCCGCATAACGAAAACTGTCAGATGATGCGAGATCTAGCAATCACATGCGTCAAGTCGATCTGGTCCGTGGTTAATACGCTCTCGGGATTTCGAGAGAGGTACGGACCCAAAATTCATTGCACCAAAGTGGAGATGTATGTAGCAAGAATGATCGATCAAGTACAAGTCAATACCAGTGCTACGCAAAGTTTCGTGTATTCAATAGGCATCAAATTATTTGACCAACGACTGTACTGCTTCCAGACAAAAAATGCGTTGTTGGCATTACTTAAGTTGCCGAGCCTGATACAGTGACGCCCATTCTATTGACATCGATTCTTGCTCTCTGTAGTGTCAACGAGGCCAGACAGAGTAGGGTCGGGATCTCAAGGTTTATATTTTGATGCTGCGACCAAGCAGCGGTGCCTCAGGTTGCGCGACTTCCACAATCGGACGCCAAGCCGCCCACTCTCGCGGAGCCACGATTTTCGAAGCGCCGACTCTCGAACGACGTTTTGACCTTGACGAGGACAACCCATTCCACCCAGCGACCAGGACAAATACCGCCAACATGACCAAGGGTACCAGCTCCTTCGGAAAGTGAGTTGGCGCACGGCAATTGCAGCAATCAGAGGCCATGCTGACCGCACACCAGGCGCCACAACAAGTCGCACGTTCTGTGCAGACGTTGCGGTAAGTCGGCCCTTCGCAAATAGGAATGACGATCAGAAGAGGAGGCATTGGAGTGAGGAGGATGTTGGACAGAAAAGACGCGGTTGAGAGGGACGCTTGGGAAGGGGAATAGTGCTGATGAGAATGGGACATACAGGCCGCCGCTCCATGCACGTCCAGAAGCACACCTGTGCCAACTGCGGATACCCTAGCGCCAGCGTTAGAAAGTGTACGTGAACCCACCGCGAGCCAGGACGAAAGCGACCGCAATCTCGACCCGACATGCGTACGAACAACAACTAACAACTCCCGTGCAGACAACTGGGGCGAGAAAGCCAAGCGAAGAAAGACCACCGGCTCCGGACGCATGCGATCGCTCAAGCTTGTCCCACGCAAGTTCAAGAACGGCTTCCAGAACGGCGCACCAAAGGGTGCCCGCGGCCCAACTGCCGCCTCCTCATAAATGACGACCAATTGGCATGGGAGATGATGGAGCAAAGCATGAAGCTGGGTTGCTAGGAGTTCGGGCGGATCGGACTTTTTGCCTTCAAAGAGGATACACTGCATCTCAGTTTGGCATGGAAGATCATGGACAACGAGGAAGGTACATGTGAAAAGTGCCTGCAGCCTCCGCGAGAAATGTGCGCCAAAGTAGTCTAGGAGTAGGCGAAATGGCTGAATTGAGCGACTACGAACTCTGTGCACCAAGCAGTCTCCGGTCCCTCAGTTCTACTTGTCGGTCGCAAAAGGGAAGGTGTACATACTGACAGTAGGGATTCAATTGTCGAACCACAGCATGCAATCGCCAGCACGTCTTGCCTGCCGTTCACCCCACCAATGAAATTTTGAAATGTCAGACACTTCCACTGCATCTGGTCGATCGAACACGAGCCATATATCACGGTCCGACGAATCATGCGCCCTCTACAGTGGGAAAGACGTCGACATGTATCAAACAATTTGCAACGACCAGATTGACATCGGGAGCCTCAATATCGTGATCCGACATGCATATCACGTCCGGTCTGAGTTCCCAGCATCTCATCTATACAAAACCGCTTACACCGTCTCTAAACCTCGCGAAAACTTCCACTGGGAAGCCTTCAGCCATTGCTTTGTATCCCTTGGGACTCAAATGTAAACAATCTCCACTGTCCAAATCTGGCCTCAACCTCGTTTCATTCGTCGGATCCCTCACAATCCTGTCAAAGTCGACCAATGCCTCGAACCCTCCTTGTTTACCCACAGAGCTTCGAATGAAGTCATTAATTCTTGATCTTGTGACCTCTCGCTCTGGCGTACTATAAGCTTGTAATGTGCTGTTCAAGCAGCCGAAAGGTGTGATGGTAGCACCAAAGACGGGGATTCCGTCTGCATGAATACGTGAGAGGATCTGTTTATAGCCTTGTACGAGACGATTATAGACGGTTTCTTGTGCTTCGGTTGTGGAAGCTGCGGTGCCAATATCGTTGACGCCTTCGAAGATCAGAGCATAGCCTACACTAGGGTGAGCCAGGACGTCTCGTTCGATGCGGGACAAGGCGGAAGGTCCAAGTCCGTCTGCTAGGACACGGTTGCCACCAGCTGCTTGATTCGAGATACCGATGGACTTGAGGTTTGCGTTGCCCGACTGTAGGCGTGAGAAAAGCTGATCAGGCCAGCGGTCGTTCCCATTTGTGGTAGAGCCTCGTCCATCTGTTATGCTGTCCCCAACGATGACTAAAGATTCACTGTTGCGAGGTGACCACGCCTCGAGGGCAGAGATCAGATACCAGTGCGCTGTACTTTGCGTGCTAGCATCTGTGAAGTTGGCAGCCGAGGTCTGATCGCCGAAGGAAAGCCAACTCGTTGTTCTTGAGCCTGGATGAGAAGTGATTGCGAAGCCTTGCTGTCCAGAGGCAAGATACAGACTGATGCTCAGAATCTGGTTGGCTTGCACCGAGAGAGGGATCGGGTCAGATATTGCCAGAGCTCCAGGCGGGATCGTGATACTTCCGTTGTTTGAGAAGGTAATGCTCTGCAGAGTTGAGGTTTCAACGCCGCTGGCTCCAGTCTTGTTCTGTCCGGCTTCAGCACGGGCTAGTGCAATACTCGCAGTCGTGATTGGTAGCTCGGTTAGACCAAAGGCGTTCGAGATCCGTAGGCGAATATAAGAGCTTGCACCGATGGTCGTCTTGATAGTCTGCCGGATTGTGGTATTTGGGAACACCGAGTTGCTACCATTGTACGGCGCCGGAGGAAGGTTGGCTGGTTCTGTGAGTTGCGGCATAGATACCCAAGTATCGACCCAATGGCCGTCTTTGGGGCTGGGGGCATTATAGGATCTCTCTTGACGTGTGACCAGGGCATTCGCGAGGCATACTGATGCCAGTAAGGAGTTTGAAATCTTTGAGAATAACATACTGGGCTGCTTTGTGCAGAAATGAACAAAGTGTCTCTTACCACGGTTCTTGAATCAATTTATGACTATGATCTCGACAGTGGCTCTGCCTAATTGCACACCTCAGTGGTGAGGAGCATCAAAGACGGCATCGTGCTTGCCGGCTAAATGCCATGGCTCTGCCATGTGGCCGAATGTACACACAACAGCCGGAGCGGGACTATGTTGGGGGCACATAGTGCAGCCTTGGTAGCAGAAAAATTCCTGACCTACTGCATCGAATGTCGATCGTGGATGTCGGCAGTAACAATGGAGTGAGCGATGCGGCAGGCAAGGCAAGCTTCGAAGTCTCAGTGGCTCAGGCCACTTCTTGGCTCATGGTCCCTGAGAAGCTTAGTGCAGCGACTTCTCCAAGCTGAGACTGCACTTTTTCCTCGCCTTTGCGCGAGACATTCAATTGAGAATTGACAAATACCGGCCACGAAGATGCTCTCAGAGCACTTCATAGCGTCAATAGGCGTACCTTCCAAGGCCCCTGGGACGAATGTTGCCAAAGATGCAGCCATTTTCCTTCACGAGTTTCAGCCGCTTGCACAACAGCGCGCCATCTTCAAGAAATCTGCGACGGCCCCGAACTGCTTGGCCATAAGTGAAAGTCACATCTTTGCCGCACAAGAAGGCAAAGGAGCAGTACACGTCTACAATCGGGAAAAGGGCAACCAAGAGGCTACGGTTCCATTCACCGAGAAGATCTCAGCCATTACCCTGGCCTGCGATGATGCTGTGCTCGTTCTTGGCACTGTTGAAGGACGAGTCTTCCTATGGGAGACTTGTACAGGGAGACAAGTTGCCACAAATCAAGCTCATCTGCAAGCTGTGAGCGCACTCGCCGTCGATGCCACTTCGAACTTTCTGCTTTCAGCTTCCAAGGATGCGACTATCCATGTCTGGTCAATACCGCAGCTTCTTTCGTTCACCCACACAGGCGGCGCGTCACCTCTTCGAACTTTCTCATCGCATCATGCAGAAATCACCAGCCTCGTGCTTGGACATGGCGCCTTCAACTTGAACTTCGTAATATCCACTTCAAAGGATAAGACGTGCCTGGTGTGGGACTACAAGACTGGCAACATCCTGCGGACATATCTCTTGCCAGGAACCCCTCTCTGTGCTGCACTAGATCCAGCCGATCGAGCGGTGTACATCGGCTACGAGGATGGCTGTCTTCAAAAACTCGATCTATACACGTCGCCCACCGGGGAGCTGGATGCGGTGCAGAACGGACAAGGAGCACTTGATCCTGTACAGCCTCCTGCAGCTTCTCGATGGAAGCTCCCTGATGCTGCTCATGGCTCAGCTTTGAGTCTGAGTGTCTCTTATGATGGCAGTGTGGTAATCACAGGCCACCAATCCGGAGCAGTGCTTAGCTGGGATGTCGCTCGAGCTAGCTTTGCCACGAACCTTACACCACTTCCTCTCCCCGGGCCTGCCAGCAATCTCATATTTCTCCCAGTCAGCGGATACCATGGTCAACAGTCTGATACCAAGAACATCAAAATTGACGAGATTATCAAGCCCAAGTTCGGCGCTTTTGATGTATCGGGAAGCGGAGCTGTGCCTGGCAACTATGTAGCCAATGTGCAATTTTCATCTGAATTCGGCCTAGGAACATCGGAATTTCGCTCTGCCCTGACTGCGCCGACATTCCCAACTGCACTTCTCGATGAAGGCCTCGATGAGCTGGCGAACTGGGGAAAGATGCCAAATCAGTCAAATGGCGATGTTGGGGCGAACGACGATGACTTTATGTCACTCGATGGCAATGATGATAAATCAGAGAGTCAGAAATTGCAAGAGGAAAATGCCGCTTTGAAGACGCAACTCGAGTCGATGAGGAGGATGCAGAAAAAGAGTTTTGAGAAGCTGAACAAGCTGAGTGACGAGATCCGAAGCCTTTCGAAGAAGCAGCATAAACGAGGTCAAGCGAATGGAGCCCAGACGGGCGACGATATAAGTGATTGAACGGCTACGCTATAGCTGTCAATGGATGTGTGCGGGAAACGTGCAAAGGACAGGAGTATCCGGAGAGTTCTTGGCATGCTTCATAAATGCAAGGACGTGCAACCCAGCAGCACGAGCGGCCTTGCATTCCATGAGCCCGCCACCTCGGCTCATCAACCACGTATTTGTTTTGCGTCGCGAGGAAGGAATGTCCAATACACTTCTCAAACTGCGCAGCCTTCTGCGTCCTCCACAGCAATACAGGTTGAGCACTGGGTGCTACCTCACGGTCGACTGTCTTGAGGATACGACCGACGTCGACAGTACTAACACGTTCGTTCTGGCAGCGCCGCTTTTCCTGCCATCATGGCTTACTCTCGTTCTCTTGTTGCGATTCTCGTTCACACTTTGGCATACCAGGCAAATGCTCGCCACCTCCATCAATTCAAGCATGAAGCGGTCAACATCCAACGAAGGCAGGTCGGGCCGCCGATCGAGGCATCGCCAACAACTACGCCTGAGGTTATAGAGGCGCCTGCGACCAGTTCGGAACCAGTGGTCTTGACCTATCTTACGCCATCTCCTGGCGCGTCCCCTGTCGCCATCACACAACAAAGTCAACTCGAAACATCATATGTTCCGCAGTTCACTCTTTGCGCGCTCCCTCCTGCCGCAGCTTATCCGGTGACTCCACTGCCAACGATGACTACGATGTCATCTCCATGGCGCAACTACTCGCTTTCTATTCCTCCTGGAAATGGCACCTGCACAACTATCTACAGTCCTACGCAGACTATGATCTGCGCCACCACCTTGACCGGGCTTGTCGAGAAATATACAGTCAGCAAGTGTGACCAGGATATTACCTTTTCGACCGAATACGGCTATGTCCTAGCGTCTCCTACCGCAGATGCGGATGCCAGTGCGCTTGCGACAACAGATGCGACAATAACCCCTCGCCCAACTGTGCAGGGCTTGACCACTTACTATCTTGCACCATGGACAGCTGTGACCGCAGGAGAGGCACCTTCGGACGTCGATCTCAAGGTTTGCGCTCTGTACGCCAATGGCACAGAAGAGTGCATTCACCAATACGAAGTCTGGCGCACTTCTCTGGTCACCGCATCGGCAACTCGTACTACCTCAGTCAATATCTCCACAACCTTGCACGGTCTCAGTCAAGTCATCGTTGAGACATATGTCGCGAATGTTACGGAGCAAGTCACCACATTCTCCATGTCGACTACCATGGAGTTTGAGTACGCTACAGAGATCATTACTACGCAAAGAGCGAGCGCAAGCGGCACAATTACGGGACCGACGAGCTATGTGACAGTGACTTTGGAGGATGCTTCTTCGACTCCTCGGCCCACTATCATGTGAGTTTTACGGGTTTCCGATACAGAAGAAAGGAAATCGAGAGACTAATTCCAATCAGCACCACTAGGACTTCGACGATCCGCCGCACTAGCACTACGACGGTCTACGATGGCTACACCACTGTGACTCTCCCTGACGCAGAGGCAGCTCCAACTGAAGCTCCAGCTGCTCCAGAGTAAGCTTCTCCCGCTGAGCACAGGATTTTGCTGGACTAACATCAGTGTGCCAAGGGAATCGCCGGACTGGGTCTCGATGCTCGGCATACAGACTGCGCGGAAGCGGAAGCATTAGATGGTTAGACATGGAAGAAGGCGTGAGTGGTCACATTACTGTATTCAAGAAATGTAGCGCAGGTCGTTTCGTTATCGGTCCAACTTGAATGCTCGTCGTCCGGATGCCCGGACGGGATTCAAGCTGCTTGATAGAAGAGCGTGTCACTTCGCGTTGCACGTTTCATCGCTGATGACATATCTCTCTTTGACCACGTACTATTCCCTCGAACACCGCCTGCGAGGGGAGCCGCTTCCGAGGTTCCTGGTGGCCTATTGTGCTCAAAGCTTTATCTCTCTGTAGCTGTGGCGCCCTAGGTCACTTCAACCGACACTGATAATCTGTTCGACTGCTCTGATCTTGCTGTGGCGCAAGACGCAAGAAGCCCTACTAGCTCTGAGTAATCCGCATGGACGCAAGCTCACAGCTTGTGAAGCCCGCACAAGTCTGCTCTGGTGCTGTCCAAAGCGGAGAATCGTCGATCCAAGAGACCAGTAGCGCGTGCTTGCTTTGTAAATGTCATTCGCGCACGAGCCGATCGTGTCTGTTTTTCGCCGCGTTGCTTACGTATGAGTATCAACTTTGGCCAATAATGGAATCTCAGCTTCGAAAAGAGGGGCCGTGCAAGAACCGATGTCAGCGTTTATGGTATACCGAGTACCTCCTTTTTAATGCGCCCGGTGTCCTCCCAGAGAGCATTGTGGCGTGAATGGACTTGTACGTCAGACCAGCTTCGCGGCCTTTGGCCAATGCTTCGTCCTCCTCGGTCGTCCATCTGTTAGAGGGCCTGGTCGTTAGCAGCCACATCCTCGAAGCAGCACCTTCCGCACTACTAAGAGACCGCGATGGCATGAGCTGTGCAATTTCCCGCCAGGACAATCCCTGGCTCGCCAACTCTTTCAGTCGCTGCTTTTCCTCGTCAGTCCAACTACATCTGGGTGGCTTCGGCGTCCCAAGCGACACAGCCTTTATTCTGATGCGGCAACTTCTTCTCGCCAACCCCGTCCTCGTGCGTTGTGGGAAGGCTGACGAGATTGTGGTGTAACTTTTGCCCTCAGACCTCAAACGCAGGAGTTTTTCATCTTCGGATTGGGAGTATGGAATGTGCTGATTATGTTTTGTCAAGTTCAATGTTGCCCGACGACGAAAAACTGCAGACAAAGTATGACCGGGAAACATGGCGACCATGGCTTTTACTGCGACACCTTTGGCGTGTAGATCAGCCAACATCTGGTCCTCCTTCGGCGTCCATAGTTGCTTGCTGCTGGTCGATACGGCCGTGGATTGTATGAGTGATGCTCCAGACCGCTCAACCGTTGAGACGGAGTGGAGGGTTGGCCGTGTCGATCCAATTGGGAATACGTGCTTGCAGATAGCGAGTGTTCTGTGCCACATGATCTGATGTCGAACATGAGCCGTATGCAGAGCTCTGCGATTCTCAGTCTGTGAGTCTCGAAGATCCAGACAACGCCTCTACTGTCCAGGTGGCCAAATACTTCCTCCTCTGTTTCGTGACCAGTTTATGCAATGTGATCTGACCCCTTGTGCAAGGAAAGCTTCTTGATTGCGATTACGCTGCGCCAGGTCTGTTCTTCAATAGTACATTTCTGCAGCATCATGTCGAAGTCCAAACTGCAGCGGGCGAATATCCAGCATCTCGTGCGACCATGTGAAGTGGAGGGGGCAAGAACAGGCAGAATTTCGGCGAACGCGAAACTGTCGCGTCAATTATTCAGCAGCGTCCGTGCACCATACAGCACAGTCCCAATTCTCTGGCACGACAATACACTATCATGTCGTAAAATCCCCAATCTTCACTGATATTACTAACGTTCCAAGTTTCTATATAAGCAATTCAAACGCATCCTCCATCACTCCGAGTCATCATCCTTCGGGGATCTTGGCACATGAAACAACCTCACAACCAGACTCTCCACCTCCTCCCACTGCTCTCTCCCCAAGCCACCCTGCCCAGTCCCGCTCTCCCCGATGCTAACCAACTCCCTTCCAAACCTCTCCTTCAGCCCCTCCAGATCATCCAATTTGTTCTCCGCATTCCCATTCACAGTTCCCACCAACTTCAAACCCCCCATATTCCCACCCCTCACAACCTCGACCAAAACCCTCAAACTTTTCCAACAAAACCTCACAAACCCAATCTTCGTCACATACGCCCCCGGCTCCGCCCCATCTTTCTCCGCCACATCTTCGACATCCCTCAACCAGCGCCGAAAATTCCAGCTCGCGGTCTTCGTTCCCGGATCGATGTGCTTGGGAATATCTCGCGTGTGGGAAACTTCAAAGGCTTGCTTGCATTCCTCAGCCGCAACGGTCTGGGTATAGTTCAGAGTGAAAGGGTTCTTGCTATAGAATACAGCCCGGCAGAGTGCAATGTCGAGGCCGTGTTCGGCTTGAATTTTGGCGTAAGTGGCCCAGTGATCGTAGATTTTTGATGAGCCGAGCACCTGGTTGCCTGTTGGCAAAGTACGTATTTCTCCGGGGTTGATCGTAATGCAGAACTTTTTCAGGCAATCTGGGAGGATCTGCATCTGGAGTTCGGCTGGAAGGGAGCGAAGGCAGTGGGAGAAGAAGACTTGGGAGATGCCTCGACGGGTCGGATGCAGCTTGCTTTCGGCGGGCATCTGTGGCAGTGGAGCGGCGATGCTGTCGGCTCCTTGTGCAGTGATGTCTTCGCGGTGTGGTATGTTGTCGTGGTCGGAGTGAGTCGGTTTCATTATCTTTCGTGATTTCGATGAGCATTCTTCAGCTTCGCTCCTTTTCGCTCCTCTCTTCATATCGTCGGAACGGGAGGAGGAGGAGACGGCGTGACCTGCGATGTCCTCTTTCTTGTGAATGTCCTCTGTTCCCTGAAGTCTCCTGAGGAGGTTGTGTGCTCTGTCCTTGATTCCCATCTCGTCCTTCGTGAGTTGTGTAAGAGGTTGAAAATGGAAGCAGGAATGCAGCTCACTCAAGGAATACTTATCTCATGCCTTGGAAAGTTAAAAGATGAGGACCGCGACAGAAAATTTGACTCAAGACTCTACCACGGGTCCGATGACTGCGGCCTCAGATATGCCATCCCCATCAACCGAGACTCGGTGTGGCCTACAGAGCCGATGACAGTTGGGTTTTCTTTGCATCGTCGCCGAACAAGTGGTAAGTGACTGGTGATGTGAACCTGTGCTGCTCGATCTCGGTCGGAGGTATTCAGCGTCGATGCGGACTTGTCCATCACACGACATCAGCTTTCAATTGCCTCACCTACCATCGAATGCAGAGAATGGGGAAATCTTCCATTTTCCAAGATGATCGTAGGGGTATCATGTGTTCGTTTCTATCATTAGTATACTAATACACCGCTAAAACCATTCATGGGACAGCGAGAGTTGGCTTCCCATTCACACCGGCTGGCGCGACGCTCCCTGCATCCTTGTCTTTGCTCAGCGGAACGTCACGCGCGTCCTTGACTGGCGCAGCGTCACGACTCTCGGCCTTGAGCGGTGCCACAGACTGCTTCTCGTTTGTGGTTGGTTGAGCGTCATGTTTCTCGTTCTTCGGAGGTGCAGGGTCGCGCTTGTCGTCCTTGCTCGAAGGAGCATCTCGCTTCTCTTCCTTGGCCGCTGTCGCAGTGTCTCGCTTTTCGTCGCCTTTGACTGAAGGCACGTACGGCTTTCCCGCAATGACCATCTCCCCAGGCAGCTTGCTGGGTGTCGGCGGTATCTCGTTCAATGATGGCGTCTTCGCAGTGCTGAACGTATCGCTGGTGCTATTCCTTCGAGTATCGGGCTGCTCTTTCCTATTGCCGGTGTCCTAGCGACCATAACCCGGATGCATTCCGTTCTCGAGTTTCGACAGGTCAACATCGTCATGGCTCTTTTCGCTACGGGTCAAAGGCGCACCAGAGGCTGATGGGGATGTGGCCAGCCCAGGAACGTTGGGAGCGCTGGGGACGCCAGTGCTAGGAGGCGTCTGCGAAAGGCGGTCACCAAAGCCTGGAATTTGCTGTGCAGAGTCACGGCTGGCTGCCGAATTGAGCGGACTGAGTCCTGATGGAACAGGTCGAGCCACATCAGCACCTGTTGCTGCGTTGTCCTCATCGAATTGAAAGTGCTCTGCCTCTTGCTCGTTGAAGTCTTGTCCCGGGTTTGCAGTCTCGTACTCCAAGATCTTGACAAAGCGGTAAAAACCAACGGCGAGCAGCGAACCGAGAGCTGGTCCAAGCCAGTAGATCCAGTGTGTACCCGGGAAGGAGCGGAGGACGACGCAAGGACCGAACGAACGGGCTGGGTTGAGAGAACCTGTCAAACCAGTGTTAGCTGAGTGCTTCAATATTCTGTTCGGACGGAATGGTGCGTACCGCCTGTGAAGAAGACGCCCGAGAGCTCGGCGATGAACAGCGCGAGACCAATGCCGACGGGTGCGATGAACGTGGCCTTGTGCTTCTCCGCGGCGAGCATGAAGATGGTGAAGACGAGCTCGGCCGTGAGGAACATTTCGATGACTGGAAAGTGGTCAGAATGGGCTTCACTGTGGCTGTGATGACCATTACTCACACAAGCCACGAGCGACAGATGTGCCAGCGCTGATATTCGTCGAGACAGCAAGCGGGCCTGGAAAGAGGGCCGACACGACCGCTGCGGAAGCGATAGCACCCAGGATTTGAGCGATGAAAGTAAGAAGCGCTCGCACCCAGTTGATCGCTCCGATCAGGGCCAGGCCAAGGGTGACGGCCGGGTTGAACAAGCCTGCAGACAGTCAGCTCATTCATCATTGCTCGTTTTACTCCATGGAGTACTCACCTCCACTGATTCGAAAGAAGACCCATGCATTCACAGCCAAGCTGAAACCGAAAGCCAGAGCGATATACATCAGCACGGGAGCATTGGGCACTTGAGCCAATTCCTCGCTGCCAGCATTCGCTCCAGATGCTGCAGCATTGGCGACTTGTGTTCCGCTGAAGGCAAAGAACAGGAAGAGGAAGGTGCCAATAAACTCGCCGACCATGGCAATGAAATGGTTGCGAACTCGATTGGGCAGAAATCCTATGAACGGCAGCCTGTGTTCGTTCAGATGCCCAGGTTCCTCTTTATTGCCGAGGCCTGGAACCTGGACGAAAGTCTTGTTTGGATCCATCTTGTCGGAGGGCGGTATTGCAGCTGTGGAGGAGCTCTGTGTGATAGGTAGCCGAGCCCGATGGCCGCTCGTGTGCGCGGGTATCGATGCCGTAGGTGTATGCTGTGATGAATGTCGCGTAGATATCAGGCTCGTGCGAAGGGTGTAGGTCAGTGTGATAGCTGTGAGGTATGACGGAGAGAAGATCGAGACACGCAGATGGGAGGAGATGGGTGCCACGAGGTAAACACACGCTGGAACGCAAGAGCAATGTGCAGAAAGAAGTCGATCGGGCAAGGCTGAACGACTTTTTGGCAAAAGTGAGCAGCTGCAGACTCACGCCGTGCGCAGTGACGACTGTGCGCTCTGGAATTGCCGACATGCTTTGAGCTTGTTGGTGCTGGACCGCGTTCACTTTTTTCGGTATGCGTTACACTGAATCGGCTTACGGCCATCCAATTTTCGTATAGCGGCACAGGCGAATTGTCGATCGGAGGAGCCATTGCTCCAGCAGACGCCCACAGGCGAACCGTTAGACGGAGCGAATCGAAGCCAGCGAAGCCACACGGCATGATCGGCAGCTGCAACGGCCATTTCGCTCAGCAGCAACGGCGGCAGTGGCCACGGGCGATGTGCGTGTAGCTGCGACAGGTGCAATGATGATGACAAGATGAAGCGTAGAGGAGGGCGTCTGCGGAGTGCAGTAGGGTGGGAGTTCGCGAGACCTGCAGCACGCATGCCGCCCCGCTGCAATCCTTCATCGTATTCTCCCGATGCGTACTGGCTCTGTTGTTGCTGAGCCGCAAGGGAAATGTGTGCTTCCTCGAGAACGTGGTGGCCGCGGAATATGGAGGGTGTTGTGCAAGATGTGAACGAACGAAAATGCATCTCGAAACAACCACATGTCGTCGGACCACGCGTTTGGGAAGAATCGCTGTCGTCACCAACGGCGGCGTGTGCATGGGCAAGGATCTCGCAGCTCTGCTGGCACACACGCCACACTGAAGTCTCAGCGTCGTGGATCGCCTCAGGCATGTCGAGAGCAGATCTCCTACTCTACGTGAGACGCCAGCATCGGGGCTGCCGAGTGCTCGCAGACGGCCCAGCGTGTCGTGCAGCATGGGACATGACGTGCGCATCAGCAGACGAGTGTGCATATGTCGCGCTGTTCTATCCTGCCATATTCTTCACTGTCATGAGGTCCGCGAGCCTGTTCGCACGTGATGAGTGTTTTACAGGCCTCCTCCATGACCACCACAAGCAAGGACGTAAGTGTGTAAGAGCTCCCCTATCATCCCGATTCCTGTTCCTATTCCTGTTCTCCGCAACACCTCTTCTTGTACATTCTTCCCTCATCTCCTTCACCTCCGAGCCAACCATTCCTCTGTGCCGAGGCCGGCCGTTGTTGCACAGAGCGTCCAGGAAAGAGCGGTCCGCCAGCAGCAGATCGACACATCATCAGCACCCTGATCAGCGCCACCTCCAGCCTGATACCACCACGCTCACCTCGCGATCGTACACTCCTCGACCCCACAATCCTAGACCTCGACCGCGAATGATAACGTGATCGCTGTCGCGGCGAGGTCGCGTGTCGGCCGTCTACGTACCACATCCGCGACTCCGTAGCACAACACTCACCATGCGACCCCTCCGCTTCCTCCTCACCCTCACAACCTGCATCGTTGCATTCCTCCTTCTCGTCGTTGTGGGTCCCTGGCACAGTGATGACGGACTCGAAGAAGAGCGCGGGGGCTTGGGAGCATACTTCAATTGGCGAACTCCGTCCAGCTTATTTCCACCCAGCGCCATCATCAGCATAACAGACGACAATTCTACAAATTTTGTGGCTCGACCTGCAGCGTTTGGGCCACTGCTACCCGCCAAGAGCTTGAGCGGGCAATTGTGGATCGGAAGTGGCTTTGGAAATGACCACTTGGGGCGAGGAGGCTCTGGCGCGGGCGCTGGAGGTGAATTAGGCTGCAGCGACGTACCGGGATGGGATGACGGGAGCTGGATCGTTGCGAAGAAGCCCGTCAGCGAGAGCAAGAGCAAGAGTAAGACTCCTTCACCAGAAGGCAAGGGACCTTTGGCAGGCAACAGCAAAAGAGATTATCCTGTGGAGGACGAAGACGAGGAGAAGCCAGAGAAGGAATATCCCACAGAAGACGATGGAACAGATGACCATTTACACCATCCCCTCCCGGCATCAGACGGCATTCATGTGAACGGTAACTCGGCTGGCAGTACGAAGAAGCCCACCCATGCCGACATTCAGTCTTTACAGGAAAGTGCTGAGATCGCTGGTAAGGTCGTCCTACTCAGCCGCGGTGGTTGTGGATTTCTGGAGAAGGTGAAATGGGTACAGCGCAGAGGGGGAATTGCACTGATTGTCGGAGACGATATTCGAGGCGGGCCCCTGGTGACCATGTACGCACGCGGAGACACGTCAAATGTGACGATTCCCTCGCTATTCACATCGTACACCACTGCACAGCTCCTGTCGAGCCTGATGCCGGCGGGTGGCAAGAGTGCTGCTGAGTCGAAGAAGGTCGTGATTCCAGCACTGGGGCAGAAGTCATCATCCCACAAGCCTTCGCCAGATGACAAGCCGAACTTCACCACTACAGCTGCCGGCAGCAAGGCCACTCCTGTAACGCAGGAGAAGCAAGTCGGCGCATCGAAGCCAGGTTCAGGAGCGCAGCACAAGGCAGAAGAGGTGCAGCGACATCGCACTGGTTGGCTTGCTTCGCTGTTTGGTAGTCATTCCCACGATGCTGACAGCAGGCGTCCTCCAAGCAGCGGAAAACCGGGCTGGGTGCTGCAAGAAGATTTTGAGGACGACTTGCAAGATCAAAAAGCTATCAAGCAAGACCTCGTCACAGCACCATCTTCAGAGTCCGCTAACACGAAGAAAGTTGGCTCTGATGACGGCTTTGTCATCGGTGTTCAGGACTGGCGGGACCCAGATATGGTCGCTGAACAGAAAGAACAGCATGCTCAGGATGATGCATCTCGCTCAAGCGCGATTGCAGAACCCAAAAGCACTTCAGTGGAGGCGCCACTCAAAGGCGGCAGCATCACACCGGGCAGTGGAGAATATGGCAAAAGCCATCATGAAGCCGTCGATATTGACAGTCCGAAGAAAGTGGCCCCAAAGAAAGATGCACCTACGTTACATGCTGAAGAGCAGCAGAAGTCTGGAGGCTGGTTCGGGCGTTTGTTCAGTGCCGGTCATCAACATCCTGAGCAATCACACAAACCTCTTGTTGGCCTCCCGGAACGCCATGAGCAGGACTCACAGCAGTCCACGAAACCCGACTTACACCGAAAGCCTCATCTTGCGGAGGGCACACCACACCATGAGGGTCTGTGGGTTACCCTCTCGCCAGCCTCGATGTCTTCATCGCCCTTCTTCGATACGTTATTGGTGCTTGTTGTGTCGCCTCTCGTGACACTGACAGTGGTATACGCACTTCTTCTACTGCGCTCACGTATACGCAGACGAAGATGGCGGGCACCGAAGTCTGTCGTTGAGCGATTACCGGTCCGGACATATCAAACGATGCCGAGCTCCACTGCTTCCACGACTTCCATTTCATCACAAGCCAGTGCAACAACACCTCTGCTTCCAGCTTCGCGACCTATCAGCACACGCTCGCGCCCGCGAGCACGAACAGCGTCTGATCTCCCACAAAGCAGTGGCTCTCGTTCAGACAGTATGGCTTCACCTTCACTGGAACAAATCGAGGAGAAACGTGCTGCAGGTTTGGCGGAGTGGCGAAGGCGGTACGGCGGTAAACAACGAGAGTGCGTCGTATGCTTGGAGGAATACATCGATGGCGTCAGCAGAGTCATGAGTCTTCCCTGCGGTCACGAGTTCCATGCCGAGTGCATGTAAGTTCCCCTGTTACTAACATCATTCACGACAATATACTGACATGCCTTTCACAGCACACCATGGCTCACCACCCGCCGCCGCACATGTCCGATCTGCAAAGGCGATGTCGTTCGCTCTCTTGCGAGGAACGGAGCATCATCTTCGGCAGCCTCGACCCCTTCCCAATATGCCCATGAACCTTATCGTGATGATACAGAAGACGAGGTCGACGTGCAAGAGCAGGCCGTCACGTTAGTGAATGATGACCCAGCTTCGCAACAGCCTGTCAGCAGGGAAGATGAGGCTTTTGAAGATCTGGAAAGAGGTCTGCCGGATAGGAATCGGTGATGACCCTACACATCAAACATTCATGAGGAAAGCCATTACCGGCAGGCTCGGGCGAGGCGGGTTCGGGCGAATGAATGAAATGCTTCTTCAAGCACGCTTTTTCCTGTCATTGCGCAGTTCACGGTGCGAAAGTTCGTTATTTCCGTTTCGTGCACCATGGCCGGCGAGTTGTTATCCCGTTTGTATTCCTCTCATATCGCATGCGGTTTCGTAAGCGTTGTGCCGCTGCGTACACTACCACTCAGCATCGTGATACACTCACTCCTACGCCTCACTAGCTACCCTTCTTTGAAGATCACATTGAAGTCAGGCTCGGGTTGGAGGTACACATCATCAAAATCCTTTCTAGAACATTTTCACCGGTGCATCAACTGCAGGAATGGCGTTATCACGGCCACGGAACTTGTAAGACGAGACATGCATACATTTGCCACGCCCACGATACATCTACACGCGGATCTGGGACCCAGCCGGCCAGTCTGAGACAGGGACTCTGATCAACGTGGGTCCCACGAGCACAACGTGCATGAAGTCGTCCATTTCCGTGGAACTTACACTGGTCACGAATGATATGGACTCGGTAAATGTTACGTGTTGTTCAGTTGAAGTTGTAGTTTCTACCGGTACTACGAAGAGTGCTAGGATTACAAGTAAGACCTTTCCCCACATGTTGATTGTGGATTCGGTAGCTTTCGCAGAGGAGAGAGAATGCTGGTGCAATGAGATCAAGCAGATGTTGACCAGATCTATCCGAATCCTGGCTTGGTTTCTTGGAAGAACAAATTTGACGATCAGAGTCTTCCAACTTTCCAATTTCGAGGTCGATATTGTCCGATTGTCGGCTTGTGAAATGAGTTTTGACAGGAGAGAATGTCTTTGCCGGTTTTCGGGAGCGTGAGGTTGGATCTGCTTCCGAACTGCGTTGGTAATTGAGGGCTGTGATTTGTCCTTGCAGCGTGAGTCACGATGGTGGTTGGTTGATAGGTTTGAAAAGTCGTCGTAGCCTAGGAAGAGCTCCATGCTCCGGTTCGAGGTTGGTTCTCGGGTTGGCGAGATTGGTCTGGGCCGGGATGAAGTGCGGCTGTGGTCTTGCAGTGGACTTGTTTATGCCCCGGCTGATGATCGTCTCTGAGGAGGATCAGCGAGGCAGGCGAAGCCGAGCGTGTTTATCAAGAACGCTGGAGCCTTATTCACAAAGTCCTGAACTTCACAGCACTATGGAATGGGTAAATGAGTTGAACGATGCTAGTACGCAACAGGATCGCAGAGTAGAAGGCACCATGGCATGTTGCTGTCTCTGTTTTCAGTGCATATGGCAACATACCTTCGCTCATGCCCCTCTCATCTCTCTGGGAAGTGCTCAAGCCTTGAAAACCAGTATTCCATGAGGCTTGAAGCGGAAAATCTGCGTGGAAGCAGTAATGCATGCGGCAAGAAAATATGCATTGCCACTAGACTTGCCCTAGAGTAAATCACGAAACTGAACGCTCGCTTGAATAACACGTACATTTCGTCTCTCATTCATGTTTGTCCCATCAGATAAAAGTCTCGCTCTCTTTCACTCGACGCTCTCTCTTGCCTGGCTCCCGCTATGTGCAGAGGCTCTTCCATACTTCCCTCCCAAGACCTGGTATCCCCATGCTCTTGTCCTCTCAAAATTACCACGCATTGCGATCCCAGTTTGGATCCTGCACAAATCCTCCCAACACTCTACTTCCCGTCTGCAAAAGCGGATGCCCCACTACAATCCTCAAGAATCTCTCCAGTCCCTTCCTTCGCTCCTCGATCACCGCATCATCAAAACGATTGAGGTACACTTTCCCCGGCAACGGCGGAATGCTAACTCGCGCCGATTCGCGCTCCAATAGATCGCGGAACACCTCGAAGTCCGAATATCTTCTTCGCACTTCGGAGCGCCGCAGCTTAAATGCTGGTATGTTCGTGCTCAGTCGAATAAGATAGGTAGTGTAGCGGGAATTAGGACTGGATGTAGGTTGGTGTGTTTGAGGGTCGGTAACTTCGATTTCGAGGAAGTTTTCAGGTACGCCATAGATTTCCTCAAAGGACTGGGTGTGGGACTCACGTCCGGTGCTGGCGAAGCCAGAGGGAAGTGTCCAGCCGCCGCGTTGTTCGAGAGCGGTTTTGGGGGTGGTTGTGGTGGAGTGTTGTTGCGAGTCATGGGGCTCAGCAGCGGGGTCCGCTCGGGGCTCGATGCGCTGCATGGTGGGCGGCGACAGCGATGGAGGTGGTGATGACAGTGCTGTGTGTACTTGGAGTGTCGTCGATTGGCGGTGATTGAGCTTCTAGAACCTGCAGTGTGGAAGACGAAGGAAGAGGAGGAGCAAGAGCTGCTGCGTCATTGGAGGTCGGTCGGCTCCATGTCGCGTGCGCAGCAGACAGGGTCGCGATGCCCACAACACTAACATGTCCAACGTAATGATACGCCCGAATCTTGAGCCATGGCGGCACGCGAATCGCCTCCATCTCCAACTGCTGGCGCCCCTAGGAGTGGACCTACGACCGCACGCCGCGCATGCGATTCCTGCTATGCTCTCAAGGAGAAATGCTTTTACGCGGATGCCACCTCCGACTGCTACCGCTGCTGTAGGCTGAAGAAGAAGTGTACAGACGATCGACCTATGCGCCAATCAGGCCGTCCTCGAAGAAATCGACCAGTCCAACGTGGCATCTGCAAGCGAGCTACAGCGATAGCAGCCAGGCCTTCCCCGATGCTGCCCCCGTTTGGACTTCTCTCCGCACGGCTCGATCCCGCGGACGAGTACTTGCTCGTCAATTACATGGAGCCGCAGGATGTCGGTGATCTTATGGTCGCGCCGAGAATTGGAGAGGAAATGTTTCACCAAGCCGTCCAATGTCTGCTTACAAATTACGATGACCTTCGAGACGGCTTCCTATCACTCTATGGCTCGTACCTGACTGCTCTTGGGGCTGAAGTGCCTGGCTACACGTACGAGAAGAACATTCTCCAGGGAACCTGTGCTCTTGCCAAATTCAGCTCATGGCAGCTGCCGCAAGACCATCAAGCCTTTGTGCCGTGGCTCTGGCTGGGTGTAATGATCTTACTTCATGGTCATTGTGTACTGGGCTCGAACAATGCACCTGTGAGGCGGTACATATTGACACACTTGAAGCAGCTCGGCGCAAGTGCCAAAAATCTGATTCTGCACCCTGTGGTCGTTTCACAAATCGCCCTCGACATACAAGACAGTCTCATGCAAGGGCAAGTACCCATACTCAACATGCCCGAGAGTTTCGAAAAACCGTTTCGATATGAAATCTTGGCGGGGCTGTGCCCAGAGATATTTCGCTTTCTACATGAGCTATGTGGGATTCTGGCATCAAGAAGTGCTTCTTTTGATGCGACCAGGGTCGTGGAAGCTCGTTCATCAGACCTTCTGACGAGGATCGAAGCATGGCATCCTCCTCTCTCGCCCGAAGTTCTGGGGGAGCTTACTTCAACGGAAGCAATCCATATTCAGACCCAAGTTCGAGTGTACAAAAGTGCCATCAAGCTCTTCATTCATCGCCTGCGCCACCCGTTTAGCGAAGATGATGAAACGGCACATGCCATAGCATTAAGCATCTTTGCGGATCTCGATCTTGCGACGGCATTGTCAGGCGAACCTCCGAGTCTCGTCACGTTGCCTTTCCTCATTGCAGCAATAGAGACATGGCCCCCTGGCCGCGAGCGAATCAATCGCGACATCTCGGTCTACGTGGATGGCATACCGCCTGTGGTCCACGCTCGCAATAAAGATTTCTTGAACATCATATGGCGCCGCAGAGACTCTGGCGAATCTTTCAAGTGGATCGACATCATGGACGAGCTGCCAGAGCTGGGCATCAATCGAGTCGGTGGCAGGAAGAAAGCTCGCGCGGGAGAGAAGATCGTTCCAGAACAGGACACTTTGCAAGCTGGCTGAAGGACTCAGCAATGACGTTCCTTCATCTTTGTCTCCGGACTTATGGGCAGAACATCCTCGTGGTCCGCCACGAATACTCTGGCCTTGAGGCGATCTCACGCTCGACGCACTCCTTCGTCTGTGCACGTGCCAGGGATGTCTCCACCGGATGGGCAAACCCTCCGGTTCCGGTCACGTGCCATATGAAGTGGTCGTTCAGCAGGGCGAAGGGTATGTTTAAATAGCTCAACTTGTCCAAGGCGAGCCTGTTGAACGTCTCAAACCAGCCCGCGAACGCTATCTACACTTCAGCGATGTCCACAAGCGCCGGCGGTATCGAGTACAATCCAAACCTCAAAGGACCCGATCATTTTCCAGTCCTATGCTGGGGTCATAACAGTATATCTCGCCTTCCATGTACTTCCTCCAGCACGAATGCAAGACCTGACGTACCGAACAGAGCTTCCAAAGCAGAAAGGCCAGATCACGTATACTCTTGGACGAAACCAACATCGTCCTACTTTCGCTTTATGGAATCATGGCATCTTCGCTGGACTTCGGAATACGATTAGACGAAGCAGTGGACAAGCACTCTATGTCATTCCGCCGTTTCTTGCAGCATGGGCGGCAATGAACTGGGCTGAGGAGAGGTGAGATCAACAACCTCTCTGTTAGAGGTTTCAATCGAGTCGCTGCTGAACTGCCACATCATCAGGAGTCGGTACTTGAATTCGAAGAAAGGGCGAGCAGAGTATGATAACGAAGGCTAGAGCCGCTCAGCTTGTTTTGAAACGCGGTGAGCGATGATTTGAAGTACACGATTCATCAGCAGGCGACATTTTCGATTCGACTAAGCACTGAGAACGGAAACTGTAGCGCGCGAGGGCGCCACTTCTACTTCAAGCGAAACCAAACCACCGGAATTGCCCTCAGCTGTCGCGTCTGTTGTACGATTTCGCGGAGTGATTTGATATTTCTCGTGCTCCCTCGTTTGCTTCCGGAAGGATGCTCGCCGACACAAGTGCTGTGGCGAGGCAAGCCTGAAATATACAAGCTCGCACCATGGTTTTGACTCCTGCGCCTTGGTCAGAGATGTGTGGCCTGTGCAGACGCTTTCCCTCTAGTGAAAGGGTCGCGAAGGCAACCGATAGAGGCAAGATTGAGATTTGACTCTTGCGCCTTGATCAGAGACGTGTGGCCGGTGCAGACTCTTTTCCTCCAGTGGAAGGGTCGCGAAGGCAATCGATAGAGGCAAGATTGAGATGTGACTCTTGCGCCTTGATCAGAGACGTGTGGCCGATGCAGACTCTTTCCCTCTGGTCAAAGGATCTCGAAGCCAGCCAATAGAGGCAAGATGGAAACATAACAATCTCGCCTGCATCAGAGACTCGTGACCTGGGACAAAGTGGCTCTGACGATCAAGACCTTGCTATGCCAACGGAGGTAAAGATGGGTGATTCGATGCAAAGCAATCCCAGCCTTGCAAGAATGGAACGGCCGCAATCATGAGCGAGAGTAAGAATTCGAGCCCACGGGGTCCAAGAAGCTGGAAGATTTTATCAAGGAGTAATCCCTCCAGAAGGGCCGCGAACTTCACCCCGATCGACGAGCAGCATTTCGGATGCAGGAAATGAAAAGCCAAAATGAATCTCCAATGCGGCTATGCAGGCAAAACAATGACTCGCCCACCATCACTCTCGACGCTCTAGACTGACATTCAAGTTCTTCCTTATTCGATATCGACAATCGATACTTGAATTTGAAGAAAGGACCCTTGGAGTATGGACACGAAGATCGAATCAAAATTCACTCCAGGACTTGTTGGACAAGGGCATGAAAGTGCCTAAAATTTTCTTCCCACAGCTAGTCGAGTTCGATCGGGCATCAAGCAAGACACGAAAAACCGGTTTGGAGATTAAGTAATACATTACACATTATGATGGGATATAGCTCATTACTCGTCTCCCGACTTCTTCAACATGACAGACATTGAGCTGCTCGTCTTTTCCCAAGGACGACACGAAACGAACGAGCTCCGAAGACCGGAGGAACTTCGTGAGATTCTTTTTGTTGGTGAAGCGGGCAAAACTGATCCTGCTTTCAAGGAAAGAGCCCGGTCGTTGCCAAGTAGTGGTTCATTTGTATGGCGGTGGACTGGCCGTGGAGCTGGCATGTTGTCTGGACCCAATGCATCAATAAGCAAGTCTTCTCCAACTGGCGGCCTCCTTTCTCTACGGCGCTGGCGTAACATCTGGAGCCAAGGCCTATGCTGAGTCGCCTTCAGTGGACGCGCTTCTCGTACGAGTTTGCAGAGTGGTGGGAAGCAAGCCGTTCTCCAGTGTTGCCGCCGTAGGTGTCACTTGCCCAGCGACGGTTGCAGCGGCGAGCGGTGCCCGGGTCGCGGAAGCCAGCAAAGAACTGGCTTTGGCCTGGTCATGCTCAACCAAATCCCATACCGCATCAGACAGAGCAGCGTACTTCTCGAGGTTCTCGCTAAAGCCGTCGCTGTATAGATCACGCCAAAACTCAATTACTTGTCCCGCTCTTTCGAGAGTTTTGGTGTATGCGTTGTTCTTTTTCGGAGTGCGTTCCTGAAGTACAGGCTCGAGGTTATATTCGGATTCCAACGATGCTGGAAGTCCAAAGTCTTCTGGCCCTAGCTCGCGTGCGGCGAGCTCCTGGTCGGAGGCTAGGACCTCTCGTTTTCTACCAAATGGAGATATGTGAAACCTTAACTGCTTTTGCAGCACGTCGATTTCCTGGAATTTCTCTTTAATGGATTCATGTTTTTTCTGCACATTGCCGGCACACTCGACAAATGCATTCCATTTAGCCTCTTCGTTGAACGGGAAGTCTTCACCACCGGTCCTGACGACGACTTTGGCGTGGGTGGTTTTGAAAGTGGCAATACTGGCTGGCGAAGGTGCTGCTGATGCTTTGCTGGAGGACGACGACACCATCGCTGCTGGAGCAGGCATTCCCGAATCCGCCATCATCGCGGCATATGTAGTCCGTGCCCGTTCCAGAGCGCCTGAAAGTCGCTTCTCCGCCCCGTCGAGCTTCACCAGTTTGGTCTGGCAGCCACTGGCCCAACTTTGGAACATCGCTCCCAGTGTTCCCCAGGGTGGAGTCCAAGGGGCACGACGTTGAAGCGGATTAGGCGTTGCACCCCCCATGGGCGCAACTGGCCCTGGAATCATGTGGGCACAAGCATGAATCTCATTCGTCACTTGATCGATTCTGGCTTGCTTGTGAGAGATGTCTTGGGCTCTCATCGCAAGCTCACGCTCACGCTGTCTGTTGTCTTCCCAGCAATTCTTCTCCTTGGCGCACCATTTGACGTCTGTGGAGGTGTAAGTCGAGTTCGTGGAAGTCGGTCCAGCGCTCTTGGCCGTAGCCGTGCCCGAAGGTGGGATACTTGCCGCGCTGGTCAAGGTGGGGGCCGAATATGTAGGCGCCGCGGCAGATGCCGTCTGAGGGGCGTCGCCGTCGTCGGCAGCAGACTCGTCAATTGTCCGACGTGCGTTGTGCGCACGATGCCACGCGTCGAACAGAGCTTTCCGCGAGCCACACTTTTGGTTGTTCAGCATCTGCGTGAAAAATTCGAGGCGATGCTCCAGGCGCTTCCTCTCCTCCTCCAGATCCTGCCATTGGCCGGCCAGTCGCACCGACTTGTCGCTGCAAGCTTGCATCTCTCGCGCACACTTCTGGTCGAGGTCTGATCTTCGCTCAAGAGAAGGTAGCGGACCATCATCAGGGCTGCCTTTCCCCAGAGTGGCGAGGTTCGATGGGTGACCCTCGGAAGTAGCGCCTGCCATCGACCGCAGAGGGCTGAAGATGGGCAGACCAAGAAGGAGCCATCCTCCTGGTGATCGCATAGTGTTGGAAAATTGCGTGCAAAAGACTTTGACTTGATGGTTTCAGAGGTCGAGGACTTGAAATTGACCAAGGTCCAGGTTGGAGAATATTGCGCTCATTATGTATGCCTACCTTCGGCCGCTTTGGTCCGCCAGGAGTGCACCTTGCGAGAAGCTCCATTATCCATTGGACGTGCCGATACCGCTGCAGTACCTCTCAACCATGAATCCATCCTTCTTGAGCTCAACTCCGAGAACAAAACGTCCCGAAATGGAGAAAGGGCTCAGGTGTCAGCGAAGTGCAAAACGTTCTCTGTCGCAGTCGCAGTGTCATCGCTCAATTGATACTCTCTATTCGCTGCTGGTAAATCGCGCTCTATTGAAGTTGCGATAAGAAGAATGGAAGCTTCGCGGGGCTCACTATCAACTCTTGGATCCGCACGGAGCCGTCGCTAACACGTGCGGGGGCCTCTTGCGCATGAACTTTAAGGTGTATTCAGACTCCAGATTAGGATGGATTGGAAGATCCGGCGAAAGCCAATGTTTGCTTAGTTGGGCGGTCTTTGCATCGTTGTATACTCTCAGGGCAGCATGCGTCAACGCAAAGTTGCAGCTTTACACAATAGCATGCACAGTTGCAGGTATGCTGTAACTCATGCTGGCTTCTCCGTGGTTCAACATGGAAGATCTATATAACATAAGTCACTCGCGACACTGCTATGAGCTCACGGCCGTGTTTCCAAAACCGAAAAGCGATCCGCTTCATCGCCGAGACGGTAACAAGTCGCTGGCTCTGCTTCGGATATGACAGACGGCCTTTGCCAGTCTTCTGGACGATGAAAATCAGCTATCTCGACCAACAACCTTTGTGCTCTTCCTTGCTGGGCTTTACAGACATGATTGAAGTTCGCAAGAACCAAATTTCTGGCGAAACCCTCCAATTGAAGTCGATGTCAGACGAATGGCCGTTTGGAACTGGATCCCGCAGCACCCGACCTTTATCTCAAGCACAACATAGCATGATTTGTGCAGGATTTGGTCACACGCTACCTGGTTTTCAAACATGTCCAATTGCTAGGTGTTCTATGAGCTCTCGAACCATCAGCTCTGCCCCTCTAACGCTAGGCGATAAGGCGCCTGGTATATCTGTGAGGATGGAACTGGCGCTCGAGTAATCATTGCCCTCCTCGCACTTTCGATCAAGTTACTCTGGCACACGCCATCGAGCATGTCAGCCATGCCTCGGTTTCGTTGCCAAGCTGCTAAGATGCTCAGTCTCATGACGCTATTGTTCGCGGCCCTGCCAATCTCTGGGGCCGTAGCTGTGGAGGACGATCCTGGCGAAAGGATACCTGTAACAATACGCCCAGCCGTTGCTGGACCAGTTCTGTTCACGGAGCAATCATTGGCTCCAGCACCGAACGCGAGTCTTTGTTCTATTCACACCAATAGAGGCAAGTTCATGCTCAACACGGAACGGCAATAGATAAGCCACTAACTGAGAATTCAAGCTTCTGGCCTTCTCGATTGTCTGGTTCTTTCCCACGAACAGTATTCTTATGTTGATCTTGAGCAAGTTGAACCATTGTTGAAGAACAAGCGGGTACTGTGCGATGAGAACGCAAAACTTTTTCGTTCCACAACTATCGTGTTAGAATTCATCGATAAATACGGTCTGGATCTCGCAATTTCGCAATGGCATGATGGCAAAGGGCTCCTCTTCTGGCTGGAAGATCCTCTCTGCTTTCATCCTGACGGCAGCCGCTCGTTCTATCTGTAAGTTCCGAGCTTGCCGGGGTGACCAACACATTCTGACCGCTATAGGGGACAACGAATCGACTGGGACACAACGCATAATAGAGCAGTAATTCATGCAACTCCAGAATTTGCCGATCCCAAGATGGAAAACTCAAACTGGGGCACCAGTCTTATACCGATGAGGACCGAAGTGCCGCTAGGGTACTTTGCAGAGGCGAGGCCAAGCACCGGCAAACAGTCTTGTGAGTAAAAAGTTCCACGCAGCCATCAGTGAGCATGCCTCTTATGTTGCTTTAGTTGTGTACCCCGAATATTCTGCGGCAAACCATAATGGCACTCTTGGAAGACGAGACAATGACGACGGTACATCAGCGCTCGTATGTACAGGCGGCCTTTTGCCTGCGCTCATGGGCTCCAAACTCAAAAACATCGGGCGTTGCGCCCTTGGAGCGCCATTCGCTGCGATTCTCGCTCCGGTAATCAGTGCCAAGGAGACTTCGAAGCACATCAAGGCTGCAGCGGTCCTCGCGAATTTCGCTCCTGGGTTGGGGCTCGTTATTGCGGGACTGGGCACACTTATAGCTCCAACTAGGATTGCAGTCGAACAGACTTGGGATCGTACTTGGAATGATGAGAAGTTCATGATCCCATGGGGTATCGAGGAGAGGTGAGTGTGTGCTTGTGTTCCAAGGTCGGCAGTTGAACTGAAAACTCGCAGTTCCTTCACTGAGGAGCACTACAAGGTGCCCCACCTCAGTTTCACTTGCGCTGGCTGCCATGCTTTTGGAAAATTTGAAGCGGTCCTTGGGGTTCAATTTGCCCTCCATGCCAGAGGCCACAGCGGTCCCGACGTATGCGTCAACAGCATCAAGGATCGGATGAGACCGGATGGGCCCCGTAGACGTAGGCGTGGCGAAGATAACAGATTGCCGCACGAAATTGTAAGTACCAACGAGAGAAATGCTGCTTGCACGATCGGAGCATTGATGTCGCACGTAGATTATGGAGCTTGGCCGGATAGTGAAGCATGATCACCGCCGAGAGCGTGTCCGCAGGATCTTCAAGAAGAGAGACCCGCAGGAAATCGAGGCCGCGCACACCATGCATTGGACACGGACCGAAAGCCACGACATCCATTTTGCGCCCGTGATCTGCACACCCGAGGACCCGACCTACCCAACCTGTAATCTGCAAGAGGTTGACAACTACCATCGAATGTGCGACAACTACTTGGACAACGACCTATACCATCCCGATAAGACAATCGCACTTGCCTTCAATTGCATTGCAAAAAGCATTGGCGGTAATACAGAGTGCTGGAACCACTTTCATGAAGCGGCAGATTACTTCGAAGGTCCAAGAGACTTTATAACGAAATTCCTAAAGAGACATCTAAAGAAGGCCGATTTCGAGATGAAGATTGACCAAGACATCGATGTCTACGTCCAACCTCAGGTCTCGATGGACTTAACCGCTGGAGTGTGGATGGGTAGGTGACCCTCGTTGCGTCACTGATGATTCTGCTGGCTGATGTATCTGCTCATAGATCTCGATATCGGCATCAGAGGTGCAGTAGTACCTTCGTGGGGTTTCCTGGCGTCTATAGGACCGTCTTCACCCAGTAAGTCGTTGATGTGTTTATTGCATGGCATGCCAATAATGTCTCCTATAGTCATCTTCAACGGTGGTCGAGCAGCCATTGACAGAGCCAACAAAGCCAGTGAGGGTCAGACAGGCTGGGGCGAAGATGTAAGCATATCTGCAGTGAAGCCAAGTTCTTTACTAATGGTGTAGCCCAACAACGGCATGGGTAAAATGACATGGGGCATTCCAGCCTTCCGGCTCGAGCAGACCTTCTCAGGTAATGTGAAAGCTGACTTCGCACTTCCTGGCTTCAATGCGACCATCAGTAAGGGTACCATAAAGCTTGATTTGCTCAGACAGAAGGAAGACATGGTGACCAGTACTGTCGACATCGCTAACATTGAGTATCTTCCTTCAAAGATCAACTTCACTGGTGGAGATCCACGCTTAGGGGCTACTTGGTCTGTCGGGCCTGCTTTCGACTTCACTCTAACGCCTAACATGTTTCTTGGGGGCAAGAAGAGCTGGAGCGACACGCACACCCATATCATGACTCCGTTCGCTTTCGGAGGAGCATTGGTATGCCCCTTCTTCCTTTTGGTTTCATTGATTGCTACATATCGGATGCTAAGTTCTACAGGAAGTTATACGCTTCGATCTCTCGGTCGGTGGCGCTCCACGTAAGCTATGATCTCGTCATCGAAGAGTGCAAAAGCTGACTAGCCGTCAAGGTGACCACAAGCCTTGCATAGAGGAGATGGGAAAGCGCGGCAAGGTATGGGATTCGAATGGTATATCCTTCGAGCTGATCTTCCGCTTTGGCGCTCGACTGTACGCTTCCTTCTTTGGGTACCGCCTTGACACTTCATTTGCGGGCAAACTTCAGAAGACCGCTCATGCTATAAGTGGTCTCTACTACTCCAAGCCGATACACGTACACTGTCATGCTCTGGAAGACGATACGTCGCCCGCGGAATTTCTCGGAAAACATGTCAACAACTTTTTGGACAAGATACAGAAGCCCATCAAAGACTCCGTGGCTGAGCTTTCGAACGTCCTTTCGAAAGCTGGCAAAGAAAAGTTCAAAGATGCAGATGAGGAATACATGTGCGGTCCAAGGGCGATCGATGGGACATGTCTAGGATTTGAGGCATTCAAAGGCTACCATAACTTGCATCACCCCGAAGATACCGAGATTTACGCTCCTGTGGCCATCCCAGAGACGACTGCGGAATGCAGTGCAGATGAGGCTGCCAAACACTTGATCAATGGTACGAAGAAGGATTGCAACAATCTCCCAGGACCTGCAGTTTTCAACTTCACCAAAGAGCTCAACACCTCACGGGCTGAAGAAGAGGCTATAGCGAACGCCAGATTATGCAAGTATACCGGAAAAAATTGCAAGAAGCCGCAACTGTGAGGACTTCATCTGTGTCTCTAACTCTACGGAGGCTTCTCTGGTCGTCAACTTGATTATCGGGATAATTGTGTCTTCAAGAGCATTTAGAGCAAATCGCCACGCGTTGTGCTTGCTCCGACGAAGAAGGCAGTGCTCTGGTCGTGAACTTGGCTTCGGGAAAGGAAAAATCCTGCAGTTGGCTATTGGAGCCATATTACTCGATGCTTTTCTCTGAATACGAACAGGTTGGAACGCTGGTCAGTGTGGCTCAGTGTAGAATAATGACGATGCTACCCGTCGGAGAGCGACCTTTGGATCATCTCTCTCCAAGCAGAGAGACTCTAGTATGCTCATTAGATGGACTAAGAATAAAATTATGCTTCACATTTTTGTTTGAGACTGTGTCGCCATCAATATTTCTCTGGAAGTCGCGATCACACTAAGCTCAGCGGGCTAACTAGGCAAAAGATCACGCTGCAGAGATTTGCTCGAGATAACTCTGCCAGCTCATGTGTCTCTGAAAGTCGCGAGCACGCTGAGCTCATCGTGTTGACGTGGAGTAAAAACATGCCGCGGAGGCATGTTAGAAGTACTATTGTCAGCTTGTCATTCTCTAAAAATCGCGAACACTCTGAGCTCATCGAGGTAGCTCAAAGCAAAAGTATGCCGCAGAGATACCTTCGAGATAGGATTGCCAGCTTACCTTTCTCTTGAAATCGCGAGCACTCTGCGCTCGTTGGGTTGACTACGATCAAGACTCTGCCGCAGAGATACGTTTGAAATAACATTGCCAGCTCATCTTTCTCCAATTCAGACGGTAATACCTTGCCAACAAGCTTGGCCCAGGACGAGATCGTGCTGTAGCCATCCGGCTGAGACAAATTGTGCAGACTACCGTTCTCTGAAAACAAAGGGAGTTTCTGTGCTAACAAGACCGGAGAAGCGCAAGATCATGCTGCGGAGCTCTGTTCGAGATAACATTGCCAGTTCGTCTTTCTCCGGGTCACATTGAATTCCAAGCCAACCGGTTTGGAAACGTCCAAAATACCCCTAAAAACATGTTTCTGAGACAAGCTACTTTACTCTTTCTTTCTCTGAGCATGAACGGGTTTGTGTGCTCGTTGGTTTGGCCAAGCGCAGAATTACACGCCATAAATTTGACTGAGACAGAATCTAATTGCCACTTCTCTCCTAGATAGAAGAGGCTTGTATGCTTCCTAGGTTGGATAAGAGCGAAATGGTGCCGGAGAGGTTTGTGAGAGACATGCGACCAGCTCGCCTCTCTCCGAACAGAAAACGGCTTCTTCGCCAACGAGAGTGACCACGGACATAATCATACCGCTGACATTTGCCAGAGACAGAGCTAACAGCTCAACCATCCCTGAAAAGCCGTGGCGTTCCCTGCTAATTAAGGTAGTCACAAGCCAAATGGTGCCCTCGCATGTCATCTAGAGAACGCCGGTCTAATCATCAAGTGTTCCATATACCCATTCGACCCAGGCATTTCCACACTCCCTTGGTCCTCAAACCCAAGCTTCACATACAGCGGCGCAGCTTTCGCGTTCGCCTCTACGAAAGTCACCAACCCAGCCTCATCAGCTATCCCCCCGGCGGCTTCCAACAATTTCCTCGCAAGGCCTCGTCCCTTGTAGTCATGATCCACGCCAAAGAGTTCGAGGAGGTAATTCTTCTGCCCAGCATATTTTCCAGGAGGTTCGAAAGCTTTCTTTCGTCCTTTGATGATGGTGTCAACAGCAGGTATAAGCAGCGAGGCGTCATGGTCTGGTGTCAGCTCATATTGCGACATGAAGCCTCCTGAACGATCATTTGCTTGCATGAGTCGGAGGCAAAGAATTCCAACAACTCGGGTAGCGATTTCTGCTGAAGGATCGTAGGCGATTAGAACATGACAATCTTGTGCATTGATTTCATCGGTGTAGACTCGTGTCCACCATTCAGCAACAGCCGGCGTATCCGGGAAGCATCCTTTGATATATGGGTTCACAGGATGGAAAGATCTCTTGACGATTGTTGTGAGGGAAGGGACTTCTGCTAGGGTTGCTTCTCGGATCTCGATGGGTGCTGTCATTGTTCGTAGTTCGCGAGACTGGACTGGGCTGTAAATGTAACGAGAATGCAGGATGTTGTGGAGAGCCAAAGTTGAGGATGAGCTTTGGGGAGCTCTATGCACCACCCACAGCAAGCAAAGATGACTAATGTGATTGGTGAAGGACACAGGATCTCAGATCTTGGCACGCCCTGAGGTCGCCAGTCATAGACGATGGACCCACAGCAGGCCCACTAAGACAAGAAGGAGAGTTGCTCGAGGGTTCAGGACTCAGCATCGATCGACCGATTTTTTGACGCCACGCTCCATGAATGTCACACAACGAAAGATGCTTGGATACCGCGCAACGTCGGAATGCATATTACTGCAATTATAACAATATTTGCTGGCTGATCTACAGCACATCTGGCCGATCTTACAAGGCCACAGCGATTCTGTTTGTCTGGAACTTCTTCGTGTTTGGAATGCACAGCGCGCAAACCATGGCGCAGAAGCCGAAAGCGATACTGACGTACCTGTGCTTCTGTTAGTTGGATTCTGTGAATGCGAAGGGAGAAATTGACATACCAGACAAGGTGCAAAGCCTCAGCATAAGCCCATTGAGCGCCATAAGCAGCTTGAGCGAGGATGCCTGGGGTAACACCTGGCACAGCGGTAATTTCCGTTGGAGCAGTCAAGAAGGTGCCAACAAAAACCTCAGCGCTCTGCACTGGCAGACCGGCTTGCACGGCGTAGGTGCCAACCTTGACAGGCAGAACCTCTGTAAGCTTCTTGACGAAGACGCTGTAGTAGATCGAGTATCCGATGGCACCGCCAACAGCGCGGACGGAGAGCGACAGCGCAGCGCAGGTGGTGATCAAAGCGTCGGGGCAGGCAATCATAGCTGCTGTAGCAGCTGGGACAATAACACCACCGAGACCGAAGGCAGCAAAAGAGGCCAGAGCCACGGACTGGTACTCGTTGTCAGGGCTCATACTTGCAAGGGATCCACCGAAAGCAGTGAGCATCAGCGCAGCCAGGAAGAGGATGTAGCGGATGCCGCTGGTCCAAACACTGAGGAGTGCGTTCCAGAAGATGGCACCAAATGCAGTCGCGCAGGCAACTGGAAGACCTCGCCAGCCAATGGCGATTGGGCTGGCGCTCCATACGGTAGAGATGGTGAGTGGCCAGAAGTTGAGCAGACTGCGAGTAATTAGCATCGAGTATAGATAGAATATGCAGCATTGATGCTCACCTGAAGAAGTTCATGCCGGCAACGAATGCAACTGCGAAAGAGAAGCCGACGACACGTTGGCCCACGAACAACTCCTTTGGAATCATGGGGTGCTTAGCAAACTTCCACTCCCACACGACCCAGGCTGTCAGGAGGCCGATGCCGAAGAAGAGAATGCAGAGGGTGTAGGCACTGGTCCATGGGTGTGTGTAGCCACCTGCCTGGAGAGCGACGAGCAACAAGGTGAGACCTGTGATAGAGAGAGCACCGCCGACATAATCAATGCGCTTGGCGACTTGACCGAAGCTCATTCCCTCGGCACGAACGTGGGCATGTGGGAAGTAGAACAGGGCAAGACCGACAAGGGTAATGCCGTTGTAGATGAGGGAGATCCAGATTCCCCATCGCCAGGTTGGGTTGGATCCGCGGGTGCTAAAAAGCTCAGAGTACATGACTAGGTCACAGTCAGCGTGTGGATCAGCCGCAGCGAGAAATTAGTCTTACCGTATGGGCAGAACGGCAGGACGAAAGCGGTCAAAACCGCAAGAGAGTAACCTCGTTGCTTGACTGGGACAGTCTCGGCAAGTCTGCGTATCATTAGCCTTGCGCAAACGCTGTCCTCAACACCTTCAGCTTACCCAGCAAGACCAGTCAATTCTCCGATACCTGCACCAGCGCCAGCCAAAGCCATACCGGCGAGCGCTTGTCCGAGTTGGTGAGCAGTTCCGAGCACAATGCATCCGATGCACAGCAGCATAGCACCGAACAAGGCGATGTATCTGCAGTCGATGACAATATTAGCAAGCGTCACATGTCTAGTCTCCATGACCGTCAAATATTCCTGTAGCAGGACTTACCGCTTTCCGAAAAGATCTTGCAGATAACCCACAAAGGGGCACACAGCGGCGATAGCCAAGGTGTTGGCGACTGGCAGCCATCCGATAATATCAGCAGCACCAAGGTCCTTAGCAATGAAACTGAGTGTGCCTCCGGTGAAGTAGAGTGGAATTTGAGAGCCTGCGAAGGATCAGCGCGTGCGTCCACAGCAGCAAGCAGTCGAAACGGCTCACCAGTATACAGCATGCTCAAGAAGCACGCAGCAAGAATCTTCTTGACTGTCCACGCGACCTTGCCATCGGAGTCATCGCCCTTGAAGGCCTGGTTATTCTCGATATCGACGGCGACAAGGGTCTCGTGGGTTTCGACCTTCTCGAGGCCGCCTGCTGCACGGTAGTGATTTGATGCATTGTCGGAGTTCGTCTCGACCTGCTCGAGGTTCTGCCCAGCAGTCTTCTCGTCGTACGTCGCCATGGCTGCTATGAAAAAGGAGGAGCAGAGGGGATAACGCGAGAGATGAAAGCTGAGGGAGATGCGATAGCACTATCCTATATGCTTTGATTCCGTTTCAATCTATCGTGAGCCACACGTGCGGAGTCTCGCTATTCACGAATGCGTGGCTTCACGGCAATATCCTGCGATAGGACGTCTCGACAGCTTCGACTCAGGCTTCCCGCTGCTGTCGCTGTGGCCATTGGTCTCTTCCGCTGCGGCTCCGCGTCTAGATCAGATTCCCGTGTGGTCTGGTGCAAGAAGTCGCGATGTACCGCACGTGGCAGACAAGCCCTGCTGCATGGCCCAGACTCCATAAGCGAGGTTGAGAGAAAGGTTGTGGGGTGCCTTTACCCGGACAAGGTAAGTGTATGCACGACTTCTGGTCGACCGTGGAAATGTGTAGGAATTGGTCCAATGAGGAGAGTGGCTCAGGAGGGAGAGCTGGGTGTACGATGCGACATGCGGGGAGAGTTTGTGGAGTGCATTTTGAGGCGTTCGCGTGGCGTCGATCTGGCCAGGGTGCTCACGCGTGTCCAGTACAACTCAGGCCAGAACCGGGAGACGTCGAAAGGAGCATGACTTCGTGTAGTTTTGTACGCGCAACGCGAGAAGATACAGATCGTGGTGTTGCTAGCCGAAGCCTGGCCTGGTTGAGATGCGAAGGGTTGCTGGCCAGGCACCGCAAACACGCAACGGGTGCTAAGAATTCAGCTGGATGCACCAAGGCTAATGCAGCTCACCATCGTGCTCCTGTGGCTGTGGTATCACATCGGTATCATCCGCGAGCTGGCAGCTCCAGGACTTGCCTCACATGATCTTGTCTGTCCTTTCGGCAGTTGTGGTGCAAGTCGACAACGACGTGGAGCGCTCTTCTGAGTGTCATTGAACTCATCGCATATAGAAGCACAAAATATACTGCAACGGGGCATTGATGGGATGCGGATGCGGATGTCGTCTTCCAGTGCGAAAGATGCAGAGGCAGGGTGTGCGCGAGACACGAGGTGACCACAGCGACACGAGTCAAGATAACCCCCGCACAGACGACTGCATGACTTGAAAGGACACCTTCTCATGTACCGCCAGCAGCGTGAGAACTAGATCCTCCTGCGGATTGGTCAAAGCGATGCATGCTGGCGCTGACCTCGCAGCTATGCCGCGGGCACGCTCATGAACAGACAATGAGCAAGGTCGGACTGTACCAGCATTGGCGAGCTGGTTTTCACGAGTCTGATCGACTTCGTGATGATTGTGGTGAAAATGCCGCTGTTTTCCGAAACCGCATTTGACAATCGGGCGCCTGTGCAACAGGAACCAAAGCAAATATGATTGGAGACTTGGAGTGCTGGATATCAGTAGACCTTCCGAGCTCTTCGTCAGCCTATCTCCAATACAGCACTTACATACCTAACAGTTCATCCTTCCCGAGCATTTTGGCCATCGGGTCATTCGCGTTTGTCTTTTCTCTCCTGTACTTCTCCATCTCCTCTTCAGTCACGCCACTCTTTAGTTCTTCGATTCTCCTCCGACTCTCATCCTGATTCTGCTTCTCCGGGCGATCAACGCCATTCGGAACATGTTTCTCCTGGCGCTCCTCTTCCTGCGCCGCAGTATTCGGGTCGACCCTTTCGGCATTGTTCGACTCCTCGGCAGAAGGAAGGGTAAGTCCTCGGGAGAACTGCTCTGACTCTTCAAAGGCGTGTTTTCCGGCCTCGCCAGTACAAAAGCTGTTCTTGACGATGCTGTGACAGCATTGATAGCCCCACTGCCCATCTTTCCACCAGCTGCCAAAGACCGACGTGTGGTTGTTGATGTAGACGTCTTCTGCGTACATGCTCTTCTCCTTCTTCTCCGCTTCGCCTTTAATCCTTCCTCGTTCATCATACTCGACATATCGTTCGTTACTCGTTACGCCCGCGGCAGCGAGTTTCGCGGCAGTCTTCTTCGAAGACGTGTCTTGTACTCCATACTTGTCTGCCAGCATCTTCCTCTTCGCTTCCGCCTTCTGCGTTTCTTCCTCGGCTTTCCGCTTCCTCGTCAGAAGCGCTTCTGTCGGATTGGCTTGCATATGTATTCGGTCCTTGTCGCCGCGCTCTTGCGTCTCCCAGGCATACGTCTGTGCTCGCTCGAATTCTGCTGCATCGCCGCTCTGCTTGCCCGCGAAGCCATCGTCGGCATCCAGACTGTTGGGGTCACCGCCACCAGAATCAATCATGCTTCGCGTCTTTGGGTCGTACTTTGCGCTGTCCAGGTCGAGGTTGACAAGATACTTCGCAGTGTCCTCCCGTAACCGCAAATTTCGTGTTGATGTAGCCTGTTTACGGCCCATATCTGTCTCGGCTTCGTACTTGTCTCCCTCTTCTGCACCTTCATCCTCTCCTTCTCGGTCCGTCTTCGCAGCCTGCTTTCTCATCTTCTCAACAGCTTCGTAGTCCTCGATGACCTCCTTGTATTCGCTTGCGTCGAACCCATTCCAGCGATCTCTTTTTGCGTCCCAGCCGAGCTCTACCTTGCCCACTACCTCGTCAGCCTGGATATCTTTGCCGGTCCATCGCGCGCCCTTCTTTCGCTTCCGCTGCAGACAGTCTTTTTCCTTATGCGACATGGACCCGCAATTTTGGCAGGCACCTTTGCGGTATTTGGTCGCTGCCGGGCCTTTGACAGCTCCTCGATTGTACCACTGCGCAGCAGCGAGGGAGTCTTTCTCCTTTTGCGAATCATTTTGCAGACGCTGATGCTCGAGGTAATCGGCATCGGACGAGACGGTCGAATCATCGATATAGAACGGCTTCTTTGCGATGAAGGAGGGGATGTACTCGTTGCGATCGTTGCTTTTGGGGGTGTCCTTGTTCGCACCCGTCGCTGGATTGGGCGGCATGGTGGCGGTGATAGGTGACGGTGAGATTGTTGTCGCAAGTACGCCTGTGAAGCTGGTAACAGAAAGTGAGCTCGGAGCGGAGAAACTGCTTCCGACATCGTTCTCAATCCTCACGCCGCAGAATCAATACTGACAGGTGGATGACTACATTTCCGAACGTCCTCTTCGGCGCAATGGAACCATCATCGCTCGTCCCGACCTGTCTCACTGTCTCTGGCTGTGGAGTGCTGCCGCTGGGACAACAGACTCACCCGTACCTCTGGCGACGCTGAGAAGTCCCTGGACACACTAGTCACTGTCGCTTGCTTACAAAAGCAAACATATTGACTGGACGAGTGATAAGAGACAAGCCTGAAGAGAGCCAGCTACCGCCTCACTCGTATGCTCAGCCGAGGCGCTGCCAACAAGTAGCTGCAAGCTGCTCGACGCCACCAGCCATGGAGTACTTCGACGTCAACCCCAGACCTCACGACCTGGAGCGGCACTCAACTCTGGCCCGAACCTTCACACAACAGCACGCTGACGCTGGGAGGCGGGTGGCCCTGGTCACATCCGGCGGTACTACAGTTCCCTTGGAGAACCAAACTGTGCGTTTCATTGACAACTTCTCTGCCGGAACGAGAGGTGCGACCTCTGCCGAATACTTCCTGGAAAATGGATATGCAGTCATCTTCTTGCATCGCCAATTTTCACTCTTGCCGTACTCTCGCCATTACAGCCACAGTACCAATTGCTTTCTGGATTACATGTCGTACTCCGAGGATGGGCCGGTAGCAGTGCAGTCGCGATATCAGCAACAGATGGGCGACGTCTTGAAGCGGTACCGAACGGCCAAGAAAGAGAACACGCTACTTTTGCTGCCCTTCGTCACAGTCAATGAGTACCTCTGGAATCTGCGGGAGCTGGCCATGCTCATGCAGCCTCTGGGCGCCAATGCTTTATTCTACCTCGCAGCAGCGGTCTCAGACTTCTTCGTGCCTGCTGAGAAAATGGTCGAGCACAAGATCCAGAGTTCTGAAGACTTCAACAAGCAGCCGAATGGCGACTCTGGGGAGCACGCCAAGCAGCCTGCAGCTCATATGGACGGCAAGCTCCTCAAGATCGATCTAGATCCTGTTCCCAAATTCCTCAAATTGCTTGTCGACGGCTGGGCGCCGCGAGCGATGATTATCTCTTTCAAACTTGAGACCGACCCTCCTCTACTGTCCGAGAAGTGCGCCTATGCTCTCAAGAAGTATGCCCATCACCTCGTGATCGGCAACTTGCTCAACACACGCAAGCATGAGGTGCTTTTTGTCTCTGCAGAAGGAGGCGAGAAGTGGATTCGTGTACCGATGAACAGGAGGGCGAAGAGCGGGTCTGCGAAAATGCAGGATGGCAAGATTACCGACGAGGATGACAGCAGAGAAACGCCGGTAGAGATTGAGAGTCTCATTATTCCGGAAGTCAAGAAGCTGCATACCTCGATGATCGAACAAGGAGACCCGAGGAGGCCAAGTCAGGAGAGACCCTAATCACGCTTGATGACAATAATTCCAGACCGGCTGGGAGAGCCACTGGTAGACATAACCGCTCGTAGCGATCTGCGGAAAGAAAAAGTAGACTTAGAAATGACATCGAGCTTCTTGCGGTGGCTGAGCAATCTTGCTAAGCGATGCTCTACAGCAAGCTTGCGATCGTGTACATGCAATTGTGGAACGCAAAGGTTTATGTTGTGGAATTACGGATCAGCCTCATTCAACAAAGGTACTGCTGGACAAATATGCAGCGATTGCTGACTGACTCGAATTCGCTTTGCAACAAATTATAAACGACGGCTACCAGAACTGCAGCAACAAAATCGCAAAGACCGCTGCTACGACGCCTTCGAGCCCTCGCTTTAGCCCCTTCGTCATCGAGGCGCTGGAAATCTTTGATGAACCTCCCACGCTCCGATGATGACGATGACTCGTACTAATCGGAGACTTCGCCTCTCCATAAACCTCTCCTGTTCAACTTCTCAACTGTTTGAGCCTCAACTCCGAAGATACCTTGCCAGACTCAATTATACATCGAAGGTCCAACACTCAACAACCAACAACTACTCTTGTTTAACGCCTGAACACCTATCAGATGGGGCCGACATAAATGCATGCAGCAGTAACGTCCAGCTCGATGATCGTCTCTCCAACGAGTTGCAGCAATCCTTCTTTGACCTGCTCATCCTCACCTTGCCCATTCGAAATGTGCTCAACCTTGTTGTCTCCAATTATCAGGACGGTCTTCGTCAGTGCCAACTTCTGCAAGTGTGGGTTGCCCTTGATCAAGTCGGCCAGTTCTGCCATCACGATCTGCCCTCCACGAAGTTCTAGCTCTTTGAGTCCTGAGGGCAGATTGATACCGTGCAGCAGATACATCCTGTCAGAGCGCTGACCATACCTCATGTGCCACTGATCCGGTCCATCCTCCGATTTGAAGCTCGCCAGGTCCAATGACAACTTCTCAAGACTCGCAGCATTAGCCAGAGCGTACCTGAGGAAGAGTGCGGATCCGGAACCTAGTGGTGAATCCCGGTAGCAATGCTTCTGAAAGATAGCCAGCTTGAGGACTTTGGTTCGAGAGAACAATTTTGACCACATCTTTCGATCTTCATAAGGTTTCTGTTGCGAACCGCCCCGAGTCAACCCACCCTCGTTGATTGTGAGAGCCCATCGGTTCTGATCCATTGTCAGAGATTGGAGAGGAATGCTACTCTTAGCCAGAGTTCCCAGAGCACAGATCGTCAATTGCAGAGTATCCGAATCGAGAATCACTGGATAGCAAAATCCTCCAGCTGCCTGGAATCTGGAATAAAGCAGTGGTGACCGTGAAGCAGCACGAGCATCTGTGAGACGAACGGCTTCTAGCGTGCCCAGTGCCTTCAATTTCTGCCAGATCTGACAAAAGAGCTTCTCGTCTTCGTAGTCGCTGATGTCAAGCGACATGTTCTTCCTCTCCATGTTCAGAGCCTCGAGCTTGTTGATGTCCGGGGAAACTTCACAATGCTGATAAATCGCTTTAGGTGCTTCTCGAGGTCCTCGAGGAGGCATTGTGGAGTCGCAGACGATAGAGTCAACACAAAGCTCGACTCGACGGATGGCAGCGCCGAAGACAGGATGCTCAACCAGATCTGCTGCTGCGCGGATGCTGTTGATGTCGCAGACCAGGATGTTGACTGTTGAGAAGTTCTCTGTAACATAGTGACGAAGGATTTTGCTGTTCGAGTCTCGATTGACAACGCGGAGGGCGGCGAGATCTCTGGCTGGGAGGAACTTACCGACGTGCTCGAACATTTCTGCTGGGAGATCATTGAGTGAAGTAGAAGACTCGATCGTACTGCCGGCCATATTGTCTTTTGAACCAGATGATGATGTGGGGAGTTGGTTGCTGGTACAGCGCGAATGCGTCAGCGATGAAGTGGAGGACTCGTTGTCGCTGCACGCCATCTTGTCTTTTGATGTTGGGAACTGGCTGTTGGTGAGTTGCAAATGCATCAGCGACGACCTGAAGAGTGACGGGCAAAGCGTGTGGTCCTGCAAAGTGGAGTATGAACGAGTGAATGAGCAACTGCGATCCGCCAATCACATAGGGCTTTCTACCCGGAGTGAATGGTGGCGTTCGTCCATGCTCCACACGATCCCAACTGCATAGACTTGAACAGCATACTCATGGCAGTATGTTGTTCAATGGGTGTGTCCGATTGCAGCCAGATCGACTGATTCTTGAGCGCCGCCGCCTCCCCGTGAATGCTCTATCGAATCAGCTTTTGGTCTTCAACACCATTTTCGATTCCGAAACCACTCAGGACTAGCTAGCTACTCATGATGAGATTCGAATGTTGAGCAGGGAGCTTCTGCGCGGTGTTGACGAGAAACATCGGCTCCACATTACAGCAGCAAAATATGGCATGACTTCTCCATTCTACCTTTGTATAGGCTCAAGATTTGCAAGTCCGTAGAAGCTGTCTTGCAAAGAGCTAATAAGCAATGATTGAAAAACCTCGGGCGTCGGTAAAGCGCCTAAACATGCAGCATTGACTTTCTACAGCTACAAAGAGGACGTCATTAAACACAACGACATGCAGTGGAAAGAAAGAGCATCTGTAGTGAGCACACGAAGAATAATTTCAACTCCGTAACACCACCAACATGTCCTCCGAAATTCGAAAACACTCCCTGGGTGACTTCACCCTCAAAAGCGGCAAAACTATTTCCAGCGCATTCATAGCCTACAAAACCTTCGGCTCACCATCAAACTTACTCATAATATTTCCCACATCTTACTCCCTCCGCATATCCGACAACGAATGGCTCATCGGCTCTGGTCTCACTCTAGACACTGAAACGTACTTCATCGTTGTCCCAGCATTATCCGGAAATGGCGAATCCACTTCACCCAGCAACACACCAAATCTACGACCCTTTCCTGATGTTACATTCTACGACAACATCCGAGCTCAGCATGATTTAGTAACCAAAGGTCTAGGCCTTTCTCATGCTAAAGCAGTAATAGGATGGTCCATGGGCGCCGGTC
Organism: Cercospora cf. flagellaris; assembly: GCA_005356885.1. Classification (NCBI taxonomy): domain Eukaryota; kingdom Fungi; phylum Ascomycota; class Dothideomycetes; order Mycosphaerellales; family Mycosphaerellaceae; genus Cercospora; species Cercospora cf. flagellaris. The sequence continues at coordinate 214,957 of RJLU01000009.1, read as the reverse complement.
AAGCTTTCCAGTGGGCGACGCAATTCCCCGATTTCACGGATGTTTGTGTTCCGTACTGCGGCTCGGCAAAGACGGGTGAGCATAATCAGGTGTTTCTCGAAGGCGTGAAAGGTGCGTTGTTGAGTGCGAAAGGTACGGCTTCTGCGGGAATTGTAAAGGAGAGATCATGAAGGGTGGAGAGTATCGAGGCTGGACTGAGGAGGAGAAAATGGCTGGTTTGAAGGCTCTGGGAAGAGTTTATGCGGGTTGGGGATTCAGTCAACCTTTCTATCGGCATCAGGTATATCGCACTGCTGAGACTTTAGGGTTCAAGGATTTGGAAGATTTCATGGTTGGGTTTTGGGAGACTTGGGCGTTGGATAAAGGTAGGATTTGGACGAAGCAGACCTGGCCCCTATTCTTGAACCATGCTTACCATTCTTTTAGATCCAGAAAACATGCTTGCAATGCTGCATACATGGCAAGCTGGAGACGTGTCAGATCGGGAGCCATACAACGGGGATTTCGACGCAGCAATGAAGGGCATTAAAGCCAAGATTTTGGTGATGCCGTGCCGGACTGATTTGTATTTCCGTAAGTGCGGTACTGTAATATCAACGCAGACTTCAGCTTACCATTGATCACAGCTCCTGAGGACTCGGAGATAGAAGTGCAACATATGAGGCCAGGTGTCGGAGAACTAGCAGTATTCGAGTCGATCTGGGGTCATTGGGCTGGAGGTAAGTGCACGATTTGATCCTGAACAGTGTTTCGCGTGGCTAACGAGTTCGAACAGGTCCAGGACAGTCTGTTGAGGATGCGAAATTCCTCCAGCAGGAATTGACTGCTCAACTCAACAAGTAGAATGTGCAGGCAGGCAAAGAGAATGACAGTCGTCAATGCAATGTGAGCACTAAAGTGCCGATGTGGTTGAGAATGCCACAACTCACGACATCGATCGAAAGTGCTGTCAGAGCTGTAAGCCATGCCTATCAATGTATGCACTCCCTATCTCGACGCTTCAAAGTGCTTTGCGACATATGTTTCAACGCACAGCCCGTCTCGGTCCATCAGCTCGCGATCGCTTCTTCGACTTTCTCTGGCTCGAAAGTAGTCTTCGGTGGCGTATGTGGTTTTGGTGGTGGGTGGCGCGGAGGGCCTAAGCCAGGATAGTTGTTATACGTTCCCTTGTACGTGCCATAGCTGGCGTACTTGCGAAGTCGTTAGTAGGAAGTCGGACACAGAGACTGTGTTCCTTACTTTTCCATATCCCTCTATGGAATAGCATCAGTATTTGCCCTAGAATGTGCTCCGAAGAGGGCACTTCTGCTCACCTTGCGCAGGAGCAGCCTTTATGGAACTCGCGTCCACGGGCGATACGGCATCAGCTGCAGGAGTCGGTAAGGCCAAAGCCGACGATGCAATGGAAAGCAACAGCGCTAAGGTCTGTGTCTGCATCGTAGTTTATGGATGTCCAGATACTCGGCGTGGAAGAAGGAGTGAGGCCACTTGATCAAGAGATCTGAACTCGCCGATGAGAAAATATTGAATGCCACTTACCACATTTTATTTGGTGCGGAGCGGTCTGCAGAACTTGGCCACGAGAAACACAACCTCTATGCACTTCAGAAGGCGAGGGCGGCATAGCAAACACTTTTTGTAGCAAGTCATGTTTGATCGTCACGCTCCCTGTCCATTTCTGGTGGAGGCGGACGAGCACGAGTAAGCAAGAATATCTTGCAAAGGTTCGTAGTGCACTCTGCACGACGGTGGAGCCTCATCTTAGCCGTGACTGGAGGTGTAGCATGCCATCGCCCTTGGAATTTCTGGTCGTACTGCAGCGCGAGCTGACGTGCGTGTGTATACGTGAAGCAGGCTCGAAGTAAAGTTTCGCGGGAACGCAGGAGGCGTTTTGGATCGCACCGAACAGATACATGGTCTCAGGATGATTGTGTAAGCTTGCACAACAGGGTTTGGAATCTGTGAATATCCGTGTCGTTGTAGTGATGGTGACTGAGCATCATCTCTGTGTTGCTCCTGGGCTGTGGGCTACCACCTAAAGATGTTTCAACGAACTGAAGCAGAGGTTGCGTACGAAGGGCTTCTCAGCAGCGATACGAAGAAGCCGCGTTCGCTAACGCTGGATGCTCGCTGGTGTTCGACAGTACTCTGCTTGGCCTTGTTTCCTGCAATTGTCGGACTTTTGATTGGACGGCGAATCCAGTCGTCGAACTTAGACCTCGTATGCTTCAAGCACACATCGAAGAGCTCGCCTCTGCAAGATGATATTGAAGTTTCATGGCACGAGGTCGTATTCAATGGATCGTTGCTGAAGGAGAACGTCTATCGGCAAGATGCGGGACCAGAAGTGGACAGCGCATGGGAGGAGCTCGGGATTAATTGTGAGTTTCTTTTCACTCCAGAGCACCAGATGCTCACACCCGCAGATGACAGTATGCTGGTCCCGCCCAATGTGGCTGGCCACGTTGGATTGCGTGAAGATCAAGTCAGAGCGAAGGAGAAGTATGGTGGAGGCTTCATCGCAAATGTCGAAGGACTGCACCATTTGCATTGTCTAGTATGTAACAAGTCGTGTGGCCGGTCGAGGACGACTACTGACGCGTCATGGTAGAATCTGCTTCGGCAAGCATTGCATTGGAATTTCGATTATTACCAAGCCCGTGCTGAAGGAGCGTTCTTGAATGACGAGTTTATCTTGAAGAAGCATGTCAGTAAGTGATGGTATTGTAGGCCAAGTGCCTCGACACTCCAACTGACTGCTTCCAGCTCATTGTCTCGACATTCTTCGGCAGCAGTTGATGTGCAGTGTTGACATTGGAGTTATGGGTCAGGTTTGGTTCCGACCCTCTGCCGACAAACCTCCGGAAGCATTTGTCGACTTCAATACGAGGCACAGGTGTAGAAACTTTGAAGCCATCCGGAAATGGGCATATGAGCATCAGGTTGAAAAGCCCAGCCCTGCAGACTTGCTAGAGCCCCCACACACTGGCGACAGGATATTCGACGAAGTCCCTTGACTTCTTGTGCCTTGGAGCTTCGAACACGAATCCAAATGATTTGTACCAGAATCAAATGTATCAAGAAGCTCAATCAGTGCGACTTCAGCTCTGAGAATTTAGTGCCGCATCAATTTCCTGTCTGGTGTAGCCGAGGAGATATAGCACATCGAGTAGACTCTTGCTGTTGAGCTTGGAAGGAGCAGCAGCTTGAACCTTCGGCTTGGCGTTGAAGGCGACCCCAAAGCCCGCCACCTCCATCATGGGCAGGTCATTAGATCCGTCGCCGACAGCAATGATATTTTGGTACGAAATACCATTTTCCTTGGCAATTTCCAGAAGCAGTTCGCGCTTCTTCTGGCCATGAATGATAGGCTTGCCTTCCACAAGCTCTCCTGTCAGCTTTCCAGCAGATGGATCAGAGACCAAGTGATTTGCATAAGCGTAATGCATGCCGAGAGTGTCTTTGACCCAATTCGCCAGAGGAGTAAAGCCTCCACTGAGCACCGCTGCCTTCCAGCCAAGCTTGGTCAGAACTTGTAGAAGCTCCTTCGCTCCTGGTGTGAAAGTGATGATACCGTCTCGGAGTTGCTGCCAGATACTGTCCGGTACTCCTTTGAGCAGAGCCACACGAGCTCGTAAAGATGCCTCGAAATCGACATACGGTTCCTCTCCACGCATCGCAGCTTCCGTGATGGCTGCAACCTGATCGTAGAGGCCAACTGCTCGTGCCAACTCGTCGATGACTTCTTGTTGAATCAAAGTGCTATCCATGTCAAAGACCGCTAGACCTGGCTTCTTATGGGCTGCATAAAGGTCCCCAGGCTGGACCACGAGTTCGATCTTGTGCTCATTCTGTAGGTCCTGTATCTCTTTGCTGTCTGTGAACTTTTTGCATCCTCTCAGCGTTGGAGTTTTCGCAGCCAATAGTTGCAGCTCCGCGACACGCTCGGCGTCCAGAAATCTTGAGCCTGCAGCCGCCACCCCATCAAGGTCACCAGAATGTCGCTTGTATTGATCGACGATGCTGCCGTATATTTGATTCCATGGTGGGCGCTGCCCTTCTTTGGCGAAGATTAGAGCGACAATCTCAGACATTGTGAAGTGTGATTACCGCAGTACAGTTGTCACAAAATGTCAATGCCTTTGCGTTGGGTCGTACTTGGTCAGTCATCTCGCTGGAGAAGACGCTTAACAAACCCCGAAACACGCCGCCGCGTGCCACGTGCTGAATGCCAAGCCTCCGTGAGCCAACTCGTCCTGCCGTCATTGCTTGTGGCGTCGTCAGCTCGATTGGAAGATATAATACTGTGCAATCTCGTACAGTATGGAGGCGTACAAGACTACTGTACAGTTATATACATATTCTGTCAAGCCTTGAGCCTCATATCTTTCTCTTTCGACTTTTTTCGCAGCAAGCTGTACATTCAGTATATGCAACGCAATTCGGGGTATATGATTCAAACGCATTCCAGCATAACTCATGATCATACTCATCAACATCGTTCCCTAATCCTGGGCAGCCACGTTCTGTTTGGGATATCTCCTCCTATTGCTTTTTCCTATCTGGTCCCATTTTTGTCACGCCTCTCTTTCCAAGCCTGCTCAGCAGCAGGACTGAGTTCGATAAGTTTATCCATGCCAGCCACGAATACGCCATCGAGACGCAGTAGCGCAAGATTCAACAAGTCGCAGCTTCTACTCTTTATTCGCAATAGGCTTCGCCAAGTGTTGAGAAGACCGAGACATTCTTTGGCATCGCTAAGCGTCGGCGAGGTCACGAAAAGTAGGAGCACGAATGAGGAGGCGATAGTGAAATTGGTTCTGGCGTCTGCAGAAATGGTCAGCGGGCAAGTCGGATCATTTGGCATCGTACGTAGGACTTACAGCTTGTCCAGAAACCTTCTAGCTCTCGCGCATGAAGATCGTCCAGAAAGGTTGAGATTTCCTTCGCGACAGCCAAAGCACCCGTCCGCAGAGCAGTGATGGCTGCTGCATTCGCGTCTGTCACTCTGGGTCGAAGCATCGCGCGGAAAAGCTCGATCTTGGCAGTGATATAAGCTAGCTGTAGAGATCCGTTGCCGTCAAGTTCAAATTGAACAGATCTTCGCCTCTCGCTGGTTGGAGTACCCGTGGTTGAAGGCGCACCAGTGTTCGGTTGACTAGGTAATAATCCTGCGGGAAGGCCTTGATACCACTCTGTAAGACGGATGCGGAGAGGTTTCGCAACTTCAAGAGTAGCCTCGAGGCTGGTGTGGAGCTGCCTAGTAGCTTTAATGCTGAACAGTTCTCGTAGAATGTCGTTGACGATCAGCGTGAGCTCACACAACTTCAGAAAGTGATGACAGCTGAAGTCTGAAATGTGTTCTTCATCATACCGGCGATCTGCTTCAGGGAAGTCGTCTTCTGTCAGTTTCGGCACGCCCCAGTCGTCCGCTTGAATGTGGCTGCTGCGTCCAAAATTGAGCGCCAGCCATTTATCTTGCACGAATGTTGCCCAGGCCAAGCGTTTCCGCTGTTTGATCTCCCAGTCTGGTATTGGCCAATCAGTAGGATCCCGATTGAGTCCTAGAGCCTGCGCAATGCTGACTGCGGTCGACATCATGACCCACTTGAACGGCGTATCACCAACATGTCGATTTGTCGGTCTTCGCTGAACCAGCAAGAGTAGTGCTTGTAGAACAGCGATCGATGGTGTGTGCAAAAGAGGCTGACACGACAGCCACGACAGTTTGAAGAGCGCGTCGGCAGATGGTGGTGTGTAGACTTCCACGCAGAGCTTGTCGTCCCAAGCACAAAATGGCAGTGCATGACCATATATAGCGGCTAGTGCACAAGGAGGTACTTCTCGGGGTTCCCTAATGGCCCCGCCACTTTGTTCACCACCTTCGCGGCTTAGGACGGGGAAATACGGTTGCACGTACTTGTAGAATAGCCGAATCAGTCGCCTTCCAGTTTCCGCCGGCACAAGTTCCTCCAGCTCCCTGCGCCATTTCTCACTCGATTCGGATCTGTCCTGCGGCTGAGCTTTGGAGGCCAGCCCATTGTGTTGTATCACGAAGAATGCGGGGATTGTATCCTGGTCTTCTAGCGGGCCACTGTTCATTTTACGCATTCGTAGCGACTGAAAGGTAGCCTCGTTGTGCTCATCGTAACGATATCTTGATAACAGATACGGGTCCAACTCGCCCCCAAGTCCCACCAGTTGAGCATTGCTCGAATGCTGACGATCGAGAGAAGGCTCGCCGCTGGTTGAGTCGAATGGCAGGGATAGATCGATTGGCAAGCTCGCCGCAGTGGATTGCGGCGAGGTGGAATGTTCTAGGGAGGAGCTGGGGCGGTGTCCGTTGTTATTGCGGTGCTCATGCATATGTACTGTGGCCGTAGAGATCGACATGGGCTCGTAAGGTTGAAATGGCACGGGCTCCGGATATAAAGAGTGCTCGAATCCGAATTCGTTGCCATGCAGCCCGCCGTTCAAGGTGGGCATGCCATTGACGGAGAAGGGATTGATTCCGTTCTCCCATGGCAGCAGATCGTGCTGCATATCCAAAATGCCGCCATTGATAAAGGCCGGCGTGGAGTCGTGGCTCCCCGTTCGCGCGCTCTTGTACATGCCGTCCTGGTTCGCATCCTGGTCCGATCCCGCATCATTGGGTCTGCGCCGTTTCGCGGGAGACTCGAGGAAGGTGCACTCTTTGTTGTACCTAATACAGAGCTCACACGGCGGTGCTGTCTCCAAGTGGCAGGCGGCCTTCTTATACCGACAAAAGTCACACGGTCTCTTGTTCCGCGACTTGTATGCTCGTGCTCGTTCCGATCCGTCCGCACTCTGCTGGGCGGCCGGGGGAGGTGGACTGGCCTGGCTCGTGCTGGCACTCGACTGCTGATTGTGGAAGGACGGCATTGGGGGCGCGGGCATGGAGTGCGAGGGCGGCGGCGGAAGAGCAGGGCGAGGGTAGGATTGGGCGGAGGGCGAGAAGGCGGCCATAATGAAGAGTCATCCAGGAGCAGCAGCAGCAATAGTGCCGCTGCAATCTGCCTCAACGCGGCCCACACGACTGGAGACGTCGCAGCAGAGGTGAAGTCGCAATGCAATGCGATGCTGCAGCAACATTCACTTGCGACTCCACTGCCGATAGCGGGACGACCGCGTGCTCATGATCGACGCGCGCTGGCTGATACGCGACCTTCCTTCCTCCGACCAACTCGGTAGTCCGATGCGCGCCCGTCGTATACGCAATAGGCTGCTGTCCAGCAACAGACCGGTCTCGCTCCAATGCTGGCAGAGGGATGCTGATGAATACCAACAACCCTTCTCCGCTGCCTCCTCTCGTCTCCACTTCTGGAACAGGTCCTCGGCTGGCTGCATATGGCCCAACCGCAAGCGGCAAGCCATGAGCTTATCACTTATCGTCACTGCCCACGCGAGACGCACGCTACGCCTCGACGACGAATCATCGTAAACTTGTTACTTCACTTGCTAGTGAGTCTTGACTAACGACAACGAACGAGACACGCTCCGAACGTGACGACTTCGCCATGCCCGACAAGGTACTCCAGACAGACCCTGGAACCCCAACGCTTCACCTCTTATCCTCGCTGATAACGCAGGGTGATAGCACTGGAGCTGCAGTATCTGCTGGCAGCAAAAGACGTAGCTTCTGCACATGGAGAGCCTGCTAAGCACAACTTATCAGGTCAGGTCATGAAGAGAAGAACTTGCTCGACGCATTCTCGTGGAACACTTGTCCACCGGGATCTGCCAGAGCATTATTCCCAAAAACGGGCATCGCCAGCACGTCGTGCTCAAGAAAAAGGTCAGGCAAGATATTCTATCGAGGATTCGTGCGCTGTCGTGTATGCATTAATCTTGCCGGTTGCAAGCTTTGCCTAACGCCCGAGACTTACGAAAGCTGGATCACTCCCCTAGTTACTTTCTACTCCGATTCCATTCTGACAAGAAGCACTCAGCAAGAACAACGAGATATCGCCGCGTGCTCCGACACGACTATGCCGGCGGCGAGCAGACACCGGCCCGAGTAATCGCTGCCAATGCTATTATCAGCAGAAGCGGGGCAGAGTTGCGACTTCATCCGATAGCTATCTGCAACGTCTGCTGGAACAAATACCACCACCACGATACAGCTTTACCGAGTACCCTATAGGCTCCGCAGAGCAAAGTGGTCGACTTTCATTTTCTCTTCCATCATAGTAGTCCTTCACTCAGAAAGCTAGGTCACAACGTTTCTTTGCTAGCAAAACGATAATGTCTCGAGCGATCCATACCGCAGCAACAGCAGCAGAAGAAATAGGAGCAGAGCAGCAGCAGATGGGGTTTATGGAGCCTCAGAGGTTGTCTGCTGGGGAAGTTGTTGGAGATCCTACAGATACTCGATTTACTACTGGCAGTGATCCCACAGCAGTGGAAAACAGCATACCGATGAGTGCTAAGGTTTCACGCAAGACAGATCAGATACGGATTCTCCTCATCAACCCGAATGCCACGCATTCAATGACTGCGTCCTGCGTCTCGTCTGTTTTACCAACTTTACCGCCTGACGTCTCGATCACTCCTTTCACAGGCCCCTCGAACGATGCACCGACAGCCATCGAAGGTCAAGTCGACGCGATCCTTTCCTCGGCCGCATGTTTCCGCTCTTTGATCGCCCAGTCTGACCTAATTGCCACACACGACGCCATTCTCGTAGCTTGCTATTCCGCACATCCGCTCATAAACATGCTCCGGGAAGAATTCGATCTTCCAGTCATCGGAATCATGGAATCCAGCCTCCTGGTCTCTCGCACTTTAGGATCAAAATTTGGCATCGTGGCGACATCTGGCCGCTCGGCCATAGCTCACTGGAGCAATGTAGCATACTATAACATGACGCCCTACTGTGCTGGAATCGAATCTTGCGACCTGGGAGTTCTGGACCTCGAACGATTACCTAGAGAGGAAGTCATGAAGATTCTGCAAGATGTTTCGAGAAAGTTGATCTCGCAAGGAGCGGAAGTGCTATGTCTTGGGTGTGCGGGAATGACAGAGATGAAGCTTGCGCTGGAAGAGGTTGTATCGCAGGAAGGGGTGCAAGTTGTGGATGGTGTCGTGGCAGGAGTACATCATTTGATCGGGATAGTGAGGATGGGTGGGAGGACGGGGAAGAAGGGAGTTTGGAGGAGTAGTGTGGATGGAAGGAAGCGAAGAGGGCAAGAATATGTGTGAAAGATGTCTGCTCGTGCAAGAGTCGTTATCCAACAGTGTCATGACCTCGAGTGAATGCATCTCCGGTATGGAGGAAGGTTGATTGTTCTCGGGGACCTGTGTACGGAACTCCGGCGCGGTCTTCCGAAATTCTGCCTATAGTCTGTCGGCAGCAGAGCGCCATGGGAGTTCAGTAATCGGGTCGGGACAGGTGCTGCTCATCAGCACGCGGCGAAAGCGCAAATGAGAGCAGATCAAAAAGTCCTGACGCGCGATGTGTGCGCCTGGAAACTCCTCCCACGTCGCTGATCTCTGCATGTCCCCGCTCTCTGGATTCTGTGGTGACCGTTGCTCACAAATCTTCCGGCTGACGCTGTGAAAACAACGCGCGGATCGGGTGGTGTATTAAGCCGGAGCCGGCAATGCAGTCTGGTCCTTCCCAGTGATGGCATTCTCTGGCGGCGAGGCAGGCCGACGTCGCAAGAGGCTGATGAAGTAATGATGGAGGAGATGCCCCATGGGAACGTGCCCAGTGTGGAGTCGGAGATTCGGAGGGACAAGGATGCTTGAGCTTCATGCGAACAACCTCCACCAAAGCTGCGGTCGTGCAAGCTTGTACATGAAACGTGCATCTCGCAGGAGGCGCTCAATTGCATCCTCCACGGCACCTTGCCGTTAAACAGCTGTCCTGGAACTCGATTCGCAAATGCTGCTGATGGGGTTGGAGACAGAGACGATGGCATTGCGGTGCCGGCCCCACAAGTGGGCAAGCGTGTTGTCGTGCGAAACAACGCAGCTTGGCGACGGGCGTGCTCTGTTACATCGCGTTTGCCGCAGTCGGTCAGGCTGTCAAACCATGGCCAGCTGCGAGTCTGCGACGAGCGCCGTCAGCCACCGGCGCACCGTCTGCTTGCTCCCTCCTTCACTGACTGTACCCGCATGGCAGTGGCGCTCCTCTCGCTTCCTCCATTCGCTATTCACGGATGCCGCATGCGCGCTCCGGGGCGACTTCGCGACACGCAGTCAAGCATTCACCAAGGCCCACCACCTGCGGCCTTCACTGCCTCTTACAGGCTGTTTGCTGCGAAGACGTGATATAAGATCTCGCAGTCAGCGCCTTCCCTCGCGTGGGCCTGTCTGCCTGCCCTCAGCCCCGTCCCATATCGACAGAAAGTACGGCTCACCAGGCGCCACTCGGATTGTACAGTACTCCCGCATTGATTTCCAGCATGCGCTTCGAACCACTTCTCGCGCTGGGCGCGACAGCTTCTGCTACGAACTTGTTCGTCGCTGACTACAGCGGCAACATCACCACTTTGTCCCTTTCCGAGAGCAACGGCAACTACTCGCTCACCAAAACTTCCGCCAGCGATGGATGTGCACCGAATCCAGCCTGGCTCACCATCGATCCTGGTCGGGGACTGCTGTACTGCACCAACGAAGGCCTCTCAAGTCCTAATGGCTCTCTCGCATCCTTCAGCATCAATGCCGATGGCAGTCTCGATTCCATCGTCAACTTGACCACCGCAAACGGCCCCGTCAGTGCCGCCATCTACGGAAACCCCTCTGCAAGCGAGCGAGGCCTCGTCTTGGCTCACTACTCCGGATCGGCAGTCACCACCTACAAGGTCTCGTCGACCGGCAACGTCACGCTGAACGAGGAGTTCTTCTTCACCATTCCATCGCCAGGCCCGGACCCAGACCGCCAAGACGCTCCTCACCCACACGAGGCATTCGTCGACCCAACTGGCCAATACATTCTGGTCCCGGATCTCGGTGCTGATCTCGTCCGCATCTTCAGCTTCGATGTTGAAACCCTCAAGCTGACAGAGCTTGATCCTCTTGAAGCAGAGCCAGGTTCCGGCCCTCGCCACCTCGCTTTCTGGACTCCGTACAACACTCCCGGCGGCACCACCTACCTCTACCTCGTTGGAGAACTCTCCGCCACTGTGACCGGCTACGCTGTCCAGTACTCCACCAATGGTACTGGTCTCTCGTTCGAAGACATCGGCTATCTAAAGACTACCGGCCTCTTCAATGTCCCACAGCGCGTTGCTCCAGCAGAAATCCAAGTTTCTCCAGACAACCGCTTCCTGATCGTCTCCAACCGCAACGACACAACGTTCACTTTGCCAAACGCTATTGGCAAATCCGACTCACTTGCAACTTTCCCACTTGGCCAGGATGGAAACTTGACTGCTCTTCACCAGCTCTGGCCAGCAGGAGGCAACTTCCCGCGCCACTTCGAGACCAACGCGGCTGGCAACTTGGTGGCAGTGGGTCTGCAGAATGATCAGGCAGTCGCGATTCTGAGGCGTGATGTTCTCACTGGTCTGATCGGTGAGCCCATCGCACGAATTGAGATCGGAGGCAACGTGACTACAGTGGTCTGGGATGAAGCACCACGCAGCGGTGTTGCGGGCGTCACTGGACCGGGCGGATACTAGGAGTTTCTCGCGCATAAGCAGCACGTCTACGGCCTTTTCGAAGCGGCAATGGACCCGCACCTCGCAATCAAATAGCCACAGATGTGAAAGCTGAATGTCAAAAAAAAAATTCATCATCTCACCACATTTCTTCATTCATGACTGCAGTCTCGTGCTATTTCTCCGATGACCACTACCACTCCAAATCCTCCGCCGTCTCCTGCTCCACAACTTCTTCCTCCAATGCCTCTAACACACTCCCCACCCCTCTTTTTGCAACCCTCAACTGCGTATCCGCTTTCACCCTCGAATAAAACACCGGACAATCCCTACTATCACACTTCACCTCCTCATCAAATGCCAGCCCCGCACAGCTCCTACAAACATCATGCATAGCCCTCGCCTTCATCTCCGCAGCTTGCAATTTCCTCCTCAAAACGAGTAACGTCGTAGAAGTCTGAGCATGTCTACAAGTGTCACAGAGAGGTAGTTGAATCTCCTCTTCATGCTCGAGATGACCTTGACCCGGCGGAGCAAGTTTCGTTCGACAAATCAGACACAACGAAGAACCCATATACGATTCCATTGTCTTGCGAGCATTCTTTGAATCTTTCACGGCGCCTTCCAAAGGTTCAGCAACACCGCCAAGTTGTCGAATTCGTTGCACTTTCGGTAATTCATCCCACCAACTCCGAACATTAGCGCCAACGAGATTGAAAATTCGTTCGAGAGGTGGTATGAGGTTCTTGTTGATGTAGTACTCCGCATCGAGTTCTGCATTCTCATCCCGAATCAGTTGTTCAGGTTCCACACAACGTTCCCAAAGTCTAGCCCCCGGAGCCCCAGCGATGACAACGTAGGGGACTCGTTCGCCATATTGAGGTTCTTGTCGAGGGTCTTTGAGCATTCTTCGAGTGGCGATGAGAGCACCCGGAGGAGGAGGGCCTTTATCGGCGTAAGTGCCTAGTTTGACTTCTTTCGCAAAACAGAAATCTTGCACGGAGAAGCGACCAGTCAAAATTTTGGTACATTGCGCTTGGAAATAGGATTTGACTTGGCTGAGATCTGATGTGCGGAACAGGAGTTTCAGGGCTTTCTCTTCGATTTTCTGCTCGGCGGGTGTGCCGTCGCGGCGAACAGTTTCGATGCCTTTGGCGTCGAAGTCGGGTTCTTTCTGTGATGGACTCTCGTATTTGAATCCAACGTAGCGCTTCTTTGCGAGGAGGACGCAAGGGTGGTAGACTTTTTCGAATTTTAGCTTGACGGGTCTTGGGTTCATGTCCGTTACGGCTTTTGCGATTTCGTTGCCGATGCGGAAGGCGTCGTCTTTGGTGCGGCCTTTGAGGTAGACGAAGAGCGAGTCCGTGTCGCCGTAGACTACTTCTGCTCCCCAGCTTTCGACAGAATGGATCAACGCGATCGCCTTCTCGAGAGTCTCGCGTCCTGTCTGCACAATACTGTCGGCAATCTCAGAGCATGGCATACGACCCGAAAAGCTGGCTGAGGTGTAGCCATACGTAACGTTTGCAATGAGCTTGAGTGCTAGCTGCCTATTGTTGAGGAGCTGCTGCAGTGTCTTGTCGTCTTTGTCAACTTTCATGCCACTTTTGACCATGACCCTGGTCTCCAGGATTTCGCCCAACATCTTTGCGAGGAGCGACTTGCGCATCTCGGGCTTGACGTACATCATGCCATTAGGCGCAATATTCAGCTTGTCCTTGGTCAACTCGAGAAGACCTGGATGGCGCTTGAAATCTGCGAAACCCATCTTGTTCGTTCCACGCCAATTAGTGATGCGGCCAAGACAGGTCGAGTAGCAGTAGTTGTACGCTATCATGACGCTCGGATAGAGACTTTGAAAGTCTAGCACGAGAAGAGGACTGTTGTAGAAGGCCGACTGTGGCTCCATGACCAGCGGCAGACACTCAAGCGCATTCTGAGCACCGACCTGTTTCCTGCTCGGTGAAACCAGGACGAAGGACTCTGGCTTCGCAATTCGAAACATCAGTGATTCGACCTTGAATTGAGAGCCACGACTGAACACCGAGAAGAAATCCACGCCGAGCAATCGTGCTTGCTCAGACGTTCGCGGAATCAGCTCATTCGCATCCAGTATCTCCAAATCCAGTCTGGTTCGGGTGATAAGATGGTCGAGAACTTTTGCGAAGTCTCTTGGTTTGTCGCTCTTGTACCAACGGGTCAACGTTGCGTATGAGTAATGAGGTATGCGTCTGTGGAGGAGATGGAAGACAACGTTCTCCATAGTGTATTGCAACAGGTTGAGCTCAGACCGCATTGCGCGCCAGATGTTGATCGTGTGTCTGCCTGTGATGCTTACTGTCGATGTATGGGTGAAGCCCCATCTGTCAGCGTCCTTGCCAAACCGGCCCTTGGAATGTGACTTCATGCGTGAAAATTCATCGGGCAGATTGAACTCGTACTGCAGTCGAGCACGCTCAATCAGGTAACCCCAGCTGTTGTTGTGGACTTCATATCCAGTCAATATGTCAACGTCGTACTCGCGGACAATGTCAACCATTCTGTTGATCAGGTCAAGCTCATTGTCCTCGCTGTCGATTTGGACGTCGTTACCCAATACCTTGTGAATCTTTCCAGGCAAATCGTCGTTGTCCTGTTCTAGGACCAGAATGCCGAGTTTGGTTTGATCTTCCATCTGCTCGTCAGCGATGGACCAGACAATCATGTTGACTTCGTCTATTTCCGGATCTGGCGCGAGATCGCCTCGATTATTGACGTGCACTTCCAGGCTCATAATACTCATGTAGCCAGTTTCATGCTGCACACTAGTGCTCGCCTTTTTCTGCGAGTACTTGAAGCCGTGCCTGTTTCGCTGGGTTGGCCCTTCAATTTGTGAGAGCTCGCGGGGCGCCCGATTCTTGCGCTTCAGCTGTGAAGCTACAGGAGGACCGTCGAAGTCGAGGACTTGAAGATCGTCAGGCTCTGGAGGCGACTCCGTCAGGAGCCATGCCTCGACCTCTGCACAAGACGGCGCAGGTTTCATGATCTCCCAGATCTTGTGTGAACATTGCCACATTCGACGATTCAGTGAGAATTCGGCATCAGCTTTGCTCAACCGGTCAGGCTGCCCGATCGAGCCGTGTTTGTCGAACGATGGGAGATATGGCAACGTAGTGCTTTCTAGTCGGAATTCCTGACCAGCATATTCTCGGACGCGCTCAGGGACGTCCTTTTCGTTGCTGTAATAGGCATCCTGATATATCACAGACGGCTCGATGGTTGCCACAACTTCCTCGTAAGTAGGAGGCAGAGCCGCGAACACTCGAGTATGACACCCAGCAGTGACTTCGAAGGCTCTGGCGTAAGCATGGGCTGCGTTGGCGGATATCGTGGCGATTGCCTTCCTTGGCGACCCCATAGAGGTCATGGACCTCGATGCGCCGGATTGGTCCGACGATATCAGTGCTTCCTTCTGGCTCGCACGTGAAGCTCGGTGCGGCAAATGAGCCATGTCGTCACGTTGGCTCAGACGTTGCGCAGTTGCCGGATCGTGCGGATGCTTTGCAGTCGGAAAGGAGATCTTATCTCCTTGCGAATACTGGACAGATCGCTGTGACAATGGAGGTTGTGTAGCAGGAGACAGTCCAGCGCCATCATCGACTGCATTTGCGACAGCTTTCTGTACCTGAGCAGCGGGTGGTGCATCGAACCCATCGCCGCCGGGCCTGGAAGAAGCCCCATCAATGTACGTCGTAGGTTTGACATCCTTGATGCGGAAATGTCGCCGCTCCGCACGTGGAGACTTATGTGGTGGATCGAGCCTCGCTTTCTTGAAGGGTAGCTGGCTGCTCGCCGGGGCATGACGCTTCAGCAAAGACTCGCTCGTCTCGTCAACTGTACTTTGCGGCACCGTTGCCCCTTCCAGGCGCTCCGCATTCGCTTCGAGCTGAGAAGACTCGTCATTCACCTTGGACTCGCCCATAGTTGCGAGACGCGCGTCTTTGAGCTTTTGCTTTTGTGTGAGCGCGAGTAGCTTTGCCTCTTCCTCATCGCTCAGGTATCCCTCATCATCAGCCACTTGTGCGATGCTGTTCTCATCAATCAATGGAGCCTGTTCAGCTGGACGCTGCGTGCTCACAAATTCGGGAAAGCTCATCTCGTATGGCTCTTGTTGACGTGCCTTTGCTTCGCGCGCGAGAGTGGCCCATTTTTGTTCCAGTGTGCTATGAAACAACTCCGAGACACTGTCCAATACTGTTGGCACGCTGTCGTCGTGGTCTTTATTCTGGCTTCCGAACGTCTCGAACGATAGTGGCGCACCACCTCGCTGCCTCTTCTCCTGCTCAGCAAGCTCGTTGATGGCTTGACGAAATTCTTCCTCATGGATCCATCCACCTTTGCTGTCGTTCCGCGGATCTGCAGACATGCTGACGAGTACTTCTGGCGGAAATGGAGACGAAGTCGGATCAGTCATGCCCATGCGTAACTTCCTCCTTCGAGTTTCGTCCTTCCATAGTCCTGCCATAGAGTGCACCAGCTTTTCCTCCGGCGGCAAGTTCTCCAAAGAAGCGAGTCGTTCGATGAATGAATGATGAAGCGGCCTTGGCTCAATGGAATGCCGGTTGAGTATGTCTTCTACTCGTATGTCGAGCTCCAATTGACAATGACTCTGTCGCGGGAATCGCTCTGCATCCAGGATATCGTTCGCATCGATCGACCGGTCATGCCAGAGATGTGCCAGGTCGTCTAGCTCCTCCCACATCGGCACTGGAGATCGAAACTTCGCCTTGGCAATTTCAATGTACGCGCACCCGTACAAGTTGAAGTCGCACATCCACTGCAGAAGATACTGTAGATGCGCTTCATGAGGTTGGAAATGTTGTCTCAGGATGGCACCTTGCTGCAGAAGATCTGCAAATCGAGTCATGTGCAGAGGATTGAGGAGATAGATCTTGAGGTAGTACTTGTACCCAACGTTGTATCCGAAGAATGGCACTCCTTTGACCAAGCTGATGTGGGCAACAAACGTAGCATTTCGTGGGTTCTCATACGGATTTCGGCGATACGACAGACACATTGCGTGGTCTATGGAATGACGCAGCGTGGACATGTACTGACTGACATGGCTGTCCTCGATTGACTCTGTGTATGGTACGTAGAGGTAAGGAAAGGCTCCATGGATATGGATGCAAGCCTTCTGGCCCGTCTCTGTCGAGCCCCAAACTCGAATGACTGGTACATCGGGCAGCTGTACGCGTTGTGTCGCAGACAAGGAACGAGGGCCCCAGATGGGCGTATCCATGGTGTTTGGGGCATATTGGGCGTGGTCTACGCAATTCAGACGAATGCGGAAGACGTCTTTTCTATCCATGGTCGCTGATGGACGGTGGTGCTGTCATCGTCGGGCCGGTGCTGCGATGGGCATCACAGGATGCGTCGACAAGTTTGTCAAACGAATGTAGACGCGGCGCAGTGAAGTTCTGTCGCCACAGACGCGACGTGCAAGTGTTGTTTAGAGGATGACGCGCCTGGCGCGGGCGGCGCGCGGGCCGGTGCGCCTTCCTTCTTTGTTTCGCGTCCATTCTTGTCTTCACCTCCTGCCATCCATCACAACTCTATTTCATTTCCTTCCCAAATCACATTTCTGATTGCGCGGAGCGGAGCGGTGTCGGCGTGGGTGCTGCAGACGACCGCCAGCGTCGCGCGCGTGCTACCCCGACTTGCGCTGCAGCTAGGCACCGCGCATCCGGGAGGGACGAAAGAGGCATCCCTGTTAGCACCGGAGGAATTGCCTCACCTCACATCGCGGGGCCTTCGACAACACGCTGCACATGATGCCGCACTGCACCTCCCGTGTGCAGCTCGCGGCCATCCTGCCACGCACTCTCCCCTCTCCTGTGCCACCACACTGACTACGACGCCGAGTACATGCAAGCGCATCTTGCCGCTGCCTCGAGCATCTTGGGTCATCTCACGCTGCCGTTCGTGGTGCCCACGTGTGCCTGAGCGGCGCAGGATCAGGATACACTTGTACCCGAGTCGAATGCGGCTCGAAGCGCCCTTTGACGCGCTCCAGATCAGCAACCCGCTGCCTCTTCGCCGCCGAGAATGGCGCCGATCAGCCCGTCACCGCCGCATCCTTTGCTGCACGCAGGCCTCCATCTGATGAATTGTTGCATAATGCCCCGCGAGCGCTATTGACTATTTCCAAGCCATATGCCCTTTGATCCATGTCCACGAGCCGATGACCTGCAGCGGAACCGCCGTCGAGCTGTTTAGAGCTTCCACCTCCCCTGCAGAATTGACCTTTTTGTGCCGCCAGACGCAGGTTCATGCGCGACGCCATCACTGTTCACCACAACGCCCAATTGCTACGTGGTGAATGGAGGTGAATGAGCAGGTCCAAGGCTTTGCACATGCCTGCCAATGGTCCGAGCACTCGCGCTTGTGATCGCAGAGCCGTGCCTCCCTCGGCGCTATAAAATATCCCAAGTCTCGCCCCTCTCCGACCACTCGAACACCGAGCACAACTGGAGCGCCGTGCACCCTTCTGCAACACTTTTTCAACCTCGCCATCGTCGACAGCGATGGCGCCCCTCGCGCTCCTCACCACTGCCTTGGCGCTTGCAACATACGTTGCCGCCTCCCCATACCCGCTCATACGCCGTCAGAATGACACCAACTCGAACTGTCCTGGCTATCGAGCCAGCGACATCAGCACCAATGCCAATGGCTTGACAGCCAAACTCACACTAGCAGGCACTCCCTGCAACATCTACGGCAAGGACATCGAAGATCTGACATTGACAGTCGAGTACCAAACTGGTGGGTCTGAGATATAGCATTCCATGCCGCATTGACGGGACTAACATAATCTCAGATACGCGTCTACATGTCCTGATCGAGGATGCTGCCCAGCAGGTCTACCAGGTACCCGGTTCTGTCTTCCCACGCCCGGCGTCGAGCGGCTCGCCGAACGCTTCGAGTGAGCTTGTGTTTGAATATGTCGAAGAGCCATTCAGTTTCAGTGTCAAGCGACGCAGCACCGACGAAGTCTTGTTCGACTCGTCGGCAGCGTCTCTCATCTTTGAAGACCAATATGTGCGCTTGAGGACATCACTTCCCGAGAACCCCAATCTCTACGGCACTGGCGAGCATACCGATCCATTGTAAGTGCCAAGGCCTCGAGTCGCAGGGTTACAACTGACATCACTTTCAGCCGCTTGAACACAACTGATTACACACGTACCGCTTGGAACCGCGACGCTTATGGTGCTCCCTCAGGCACTAATCTTTACGGTACACACCCAATCTACTACGACCATCGTGGCACGAACGGCACTCATGGCGTGTTCCTCCTCAACTCGAACGGCATGGATTTCAAGATCGACACCACAGGTGGCCAGCACCTTGAGTACAACATCATCGGCGGTGTCCTCGACTTTTACTTCTTGGCTGGTCCATCTCCAGTTGAAGTTGCACAGCAGTATTCTGAGGTCTCTCAGAAGAGCGCCCTCCAGCCATACTGGGGCCTTGGGTTTCATCAATGCAAGTACGGGTACCGTGATGTATATTGGGTTGCAGAAGTGGTTGCCAACTACTCTGCTGCTGGCATTCCGTTGGAGACCATGTGGACAGGTTGGTTCTGCGCGTCCCCTATCTGCACGAGAGTGTCCACTAACATACGCTCCAGATATCGACTACATGCACTTGCGATGGGTCTTCACTCTTGATGAAGATCGTTTCCCGCTATCTTTGATGCGACAATTGGTCGACCACCTCCACGCCAACCAGCAACACTACATTGTTATGGTCGATCCGGCCGTCGCGTACCAAGACTACGACGCTTTCAACAACGGTGTAGAGCAAGAAGTCTTCATGACGCGTGACAACGGTTCGATCTACAAGGGTGTTGTGTGGCCAGGTGTAACGTGAGTGCAATGTCCTTGATGACTCCACACCAGCAGACTGACACCTCGACAGCGCATTCCCAGATTGGTTCCACCCCAACACTCAACCCTACTGGAACGAAGAGTTTCAATCTTTCTTCGATGCCGAAACCGGCGTTGACATTGACGCGCTCTGGATTGATATGAATGAGCCTGCGAACTTCTGCAACTACCCGTGCGCCAATCCGGAGCTCGAAGCTCAGCTGGCCGGCAATCCACCTCAGCCGCCTCCTATTCGTCTTGGCAGCCCACGTCCGATCCCAGGCTTTGGTCCCGACTTCCAACCCGTCTGCAAGTCCGTCGTCACGTTCAACGTCAATGCAAGCACCTTCTTTGGCGAGAACATCTTGGTCTTTGGCAGTGCCATCACCATTGGCGGCGGCGACGACACCGCGGGCGCGGCACCACTCGGCGCTGACAATTATCCTATCTGGAGCGCAGCAATCGACCTACCTGCCAATACTGAGGTTACGTACCAGTACATTCGGTCTCAACCAGGTGGAGTCTTCATCTATGAGACAGAGAACCGCACTTTCACAACAGGCGACTGTGGTAGCACGTCTTCAATCGATGATACGATCACTACTTCGTCGCCTCCGCAGAGCAAGCTTGTTCGCCGTTTTGCCGATTTCTCGTACAAGACGCTCCACCTCACGCCTATTTTCAAGCGTCAAGCCGCTGGCGACATGAAGGGCCTGCCTGGTCGTGATCTTATCAACCCAGCTTACCAAATCGACAACGAGGCTGGCAGCATCAGCAACAAGACGGCTGACACTGACATCATTCAATATGGTGGCTGGACTCAGTACGACACCCACAACATCTATGGGTCTCAGATGTCCGAAGCTTCTCGTATCGCGATGTTGGCTCGTAGACCAGGTCTGCGTCCAATGATCATCACCCGCTCCACATTCGCTGGTGCCGGAGCTCACGTCGGCAAGTGGTTGGGCGACAATCTGTCCAACTGGGGAAACTATCTCATCTCCATCTCCCAGAACCTAGAGTTCGCAGCCATGTACAACGTGCCAATGGTGGGTCCAGATGTCTGCGGTTTCGGTGGCGATACAACCGAGCTGCTTTGTGCTCGATGGGCCACATTGGGCGCCTTCACTCCATTCTATCGCAACCATGCTCAGAATGATGCGGCTGATCAGGAGTTCTACCGTTGGCCACTTGTCACTGAGGCAGCAAAGAAGGCTATCGACATTAGGTACAGACTGCTCGACTACTTCTACACGGCTTTCTACGTGCAGAACCAGACTGGCACGCCGGTGATCCAGCCCATGTTCTACCACTACCCAGAAGACAGCAACACCTTCGGGCTCGGTTACCAGTACTTCTATGGCCCCGGCATCTTGGTCGCTCCTGTCACTACCGAGAACAGCACTACAGCGACACACTACTTGCCAGAAGACGTCTTCTACGACTTCTACACTCACGACAAGATCATTGGCACAGGCGAGACCGTCACTGTCGAAGACGTTGACTACACTGAGATCCCGCTCTACTACAAGGGTGGCTCCATCGTTGCTCAGCGCTCCGAATCCGCCAACACTACGACCGAGCTTCGCAAGAAAGACTTTGACATCATCATCGCTCCTTCTGCCAACGGCACCGCCTATGGCGAGTTGTACCTTGATGACGGCGTGTCTCTTGTGCAAGACACCTGGTCATACATGAAGTTCGAGTACTTCAGCAACGGACGCTTCAACATCACCGGCAGATTCGGCTACGACACCAATGTCTTCATCCAGTCGATCACAGTCCTCGGCTTGGGAAGTGGCAGTGGCAGCACTGGCGCTTCACGTACAAAGGTTGTCAACAACAGAATCAGCCTGACGCAAGAGTACTCGGGCATTGTTTAGATGGAAGGTCAACAGTACTTCAATACATTCGATGACATAGAAGAACAGCGACAGACATGGCTACAGAGCTGCAGAGCAGGTTTCGAGAAGAGGGCGCTTATGGGCTGGACAGGACGACTTCCGGCATTTTTCGTATTGAGCATGAGACATGGTACTCGTCAGCGCAGTAAACACTTTTAATGAATTGACGCTTGAACAAATACTCACTCGACCATGAGCCTGATTTCATTGGATCACGAGGCAGTTGAGAGTCGTCTTCTTCTGAACAGTTTTCATTATGTGCTTTGTCGTGATGTCTGGAGTATCTTGCTCCTCAGAACCTGAACGCCCGCTGCTGACGCCAGTGAGCCATGGCCTCGAAACAACAAGTGATAGCCTATCCATCGGCCCTATGCCATGCCATTGAAAACTTCATTCTGTTCCCATCTGGAAAAGCATGTTGAGAAAACCATGTCTGTTGACATGCTGATCGAAAATGTCTTCTCGACCAACTCAAACCACCAAGGCAATAGCAGCAACGCCGAGCAAGATCTCAGCAACACCCTTGCCGACGACGAGAACAGCAGAGCCTTGCTGCACGTCCGCAGTCTGAGTAGCGCTTGGTCCCTGCATCGAGTCCTGGGCATCGGTGGCAAGGTGAGTGTGAGTGTGAGTGATGGTAGGAGCGTCTGCGATGGTAGTGGTAGTGACATTACCCACGCCACTCGGTCCCGGAACAGCCTGTGCAGTCGTCGTAAACGAGGTGTTCAGACCCACCGTAGTGGTTAGATTATCTCTCACCATGATCATCGCCTCAGCCTGCGCAGAAGGCTTAGTATCTTCGAGGCGGCAATTGATGCCCGACGGACCGCAGAAACCGAATCGGCCGCTGGCAAGTGGCATGGTGGATGGGTTACCGCGGTGGGGAACGGAGTTCTTGGGAATTGGCGCGCCGGTTGGAGGAGGTGGACCGTATGGGTTGTTGTCGAAGACGTTGTTGCCTAGACCGTAGCCGTGATGGTACTTCTCTGCTGCTGGTGGAGCACGCACAGTGGTCTTGCAGTTGGTGCCCTTAGGACCACAGAAGCCAAAGTGTGGGTCGACGGTCTGCTTGGGGTTGCCGATGGTGCCGCGTGGAGTGATGGCGGCGGTGAGAGGGAAATCTGGGGCGATGGGCTGGTATGGAGCGCGGCAGTGGGTGTGGAGGTCGTTGGGAGTGTTGGCGCAGAAGTTGGTGCAGCCGGAGACCCACTAGAGGGAAGTCAGTATCTCAGCGGACATTCTCGGTGGTGTATTCGAAAGTTGTTCTGCTCACCTCGGACTTGTCGGCTTCGCAGAGGCACTTGAAGTCGAAGCCATCGGCGTTTGGCTTGCAGCTGGTCTGAGCAGAGGCAAGTTCCAGGCAGAGCACGCACGAGCGAGCGTCGTCGTCGGTCACGTCACGCTGGGCGAATGGCGCAGGCTTTGGGCACTGAACGTCGAGGTTGAGTGGGGTGTCAGCGCAGAAGAGGTTGCAGTCCTTGACTTTGGTCTGTAGTCTTGTCAGTGTCGAATGCCAAAGCGGGAGATGTCAGACCCACGCTGAAGCCAGGCTCCTGGCAGAGGCACTCGAAGTTGAAGTTGGGGTCCGACGGATCGCCGGCGCAGCTCAAGTTCAACTCGGCATCCTGAAGGCAGACGGCGCAGCCTACTCCGTGTCAGTCATGATGTGGCGGTCTGGGTGGGAGGTTTGCTGACCATATGGGCCACGAGCGGCGATCGTGTCTTGCTGCTTGGCTACTGGCTGGTCCCAGATGCAGGTAAGATCTTTGGCAAAGCTGATTCCCTTGCACGCGTTGTTGCAGCCCTTTGCGAAATGGGCATTTTCCGGGCTGCAGAAGCACTCTGGATCCCGCTTGGGCTTGTTTGGGCAGCCAGTCTGACTGTCGAGGCTTTGAAGGCAAAGCACGCAATCTGCAAACTGTTAGTACACTCGAAGAGGAGTCAGGTTAGAGCTAAACATACTCAAGTAAGGGTTCTGCGGTGGAACGAGCACCGTCGCAGTGGCGGTGAGGGCCACCGCGGCGAGGCCAACGACGGCAAGACGCATGCCGGCGGTGGTGGCAGTCAGTGAGTGATACTTAGTATTGTCGATGCTAAGTATTGTTGTGTTGTGCTGCGAATGCTTGCGTAACGAGTGAACCGGCTGTCGATGTTGGACGAGAAAAGGTTTGCGTCGCAGCAGAGAAAGGAATTTGGTGTTTACTGTGCGCGTTCGGAGCTTTGGCCAGAAGCAAACGTGAGCTGCATGAGTTGAGCCTCACTTGCAACGGCTGACGTTGAAGTGGCAAGCACGCACTGTGGTGCGGCAAAAGTAAAAGTCTTCACTTACACTGAAGGTCAATCTGCATTAGCTCTGGCGATCTACTTGATTACTGCACCTCACGCGTGCTCACGAGTCATCCGTGTGCACTGATGGTGTCGAAGTTGACAGGCCTCCATCAGCTGCGAGGAGACGAAAAGAGGTTGTGCTGCATTTATTGGTCGTAGGCTGTGGTCGCACATAGCCCAAGGACATGGTATCGGTCGCTTTCGAACGGCATCACCTGTAACGTGCGCCAACGCCCTCGGTGGCCTCGCCTGGCTCGCGGGCAACCATGCTGCAATAAGTGCTGGGGGCTGAAATGCCAAGCAAAGTGAGGGAAAGCCCGTGAAAGATGCTCAGCTGCCCAGGAACGTGCCCGACGGTGTGGTGAAATCTACCTCCTCAATCCATCCGCTCGTAGTCATACCAGCAAGCCATACCTAGTAGAAGAGCAGTTCGATCTTGCCGTCTCCGCTGCCATACCTCTCTTTGAACTCCTTCCTCGTGAGCAGCTTCACGAGCGGGATCTGCAGCTCCTTCATATCCAGCACGCCTCTCTTCTTTTGATCAATATGGCTGGCGTCGACGACAATACGGTCCAGCTTGATAGCAGACAGCGCACCGTCGTCCAGCAGATCCATGATACGCTGCGGCGTCCCGACACCAATATTGATTCTGTCCTTCTTCAACTGTTGGACGGCTTCCTCCATCTTGATATGCTTCGCAAACAACTTCGCGACCTTCGCGTCTTTGGTTTGGAACTTCCGTAACGCCCTAGTCAGGTCTGCGGCGCGCAGTCCGGCACCCGTAACCACCAGCGTGTGGGGCGAGCCCTTCTCCTTCGGCGACCAGCTGACTCCGTCGCCTTTGCTTCCCTTCTTGCCGCTCTTCTTCACAGCGAAGTGCTCCAGGAACTCGGGCAAGTTCTCCGTCACTCTGTCTTTCTCAAATCTCGTACTGTCTGCTATACTCGACTCTGACAATCTCCAATCTTCTGCTTCTACCAAGCTCAAGTCTGGCTGGAATCGCTTTGTCCTCTGAGCAATGTGATCTGCCATGAGCCGGCTGTCCATTTGTGCAATTGCGGTATTGATGCCCTTCTCTGCATCCAGTGTCGAGTCGTCTATGTCTTGTGGCTTCTTCGCCTTCCGCCTCGCCTTCCTCGATGCTTTCTTCGCTTCTGCATCATCTTCGGTCTCGCGTTTTCGCTTGTTCGATTTGGTTTTGGCTGGCGCAGGAGAGTCGGAGTCGGAGATAGGCTCAATTAGAGGCACGCCGGCCTGATCCTCTGAATCGGACATTGTGCTTGTGTAATGTACTTGATGTTGGAAAAAAGTTGAAGTGTAGAGAGCAGAAGTCGAGTCGCAAATGTCCCAAATAGGCAAATTAGCCGGCCTTGGCAGATATCGATGTCAGGTCTACTCTGGCCAGCTCATTGCCGTCCACGTTATATTACGGAGACATGTCCATCATGGCGAACGAGCAGGCGGAGCACAAGGGCACTGGCTCTCAATTGGACTCCCTACCAGCTCTGCATAGCCAGCTTGACACGCTCTGGGCGCAATACCTTGACCTGGTGGACGATTACACTACTGCTGAGGCTGCTATCAAGGAGCATATATCATCTGGATTCTTCTCACTCGCACAAGCCAACTTCAAGTCATCTCGCGGAAGATACGGGCAGGATTACTATGATGAAAGGGCCGTTGCGACTACACGCACTATTGTGGAAGCCCAGGACCAGGGCATTTCTATGAGAGTCGTGAAGCATGCGGTAGCAGTCGAAGCATCGTCCACGTCAAAAGCCACGAGTAATGGAAGCGAGGAACAAGGCCTTCCAGATAAGCAAAGCGAAGAGGCCACGGAAAAGTCTCACCCTGCGGACTACCCCACCCCAGCTGCCACTCCTGAGCCAGAAGGCAAGCAAGTATCGACGAATCCCAGTTGTACAAATCCTCAAGGAGCTCAGGAGACCGGAGATGAGACAGATAAAAGAGACAATGGACCAGACAATAAGACTACGAAGCCTAAAATTGATCCCCATGACCCCATCCGCTGGTTCGGTATTCTGGTTCCCCAGACGTTGCGACAAGCCCAGGCATCTTTTAATGATGCCATATTGGACAGTCAAAGTCTTCCAAAGGCAATGACTAGCTCACGGAGGATGCGGGAGGTGGAGGTTGAAATCAGGAAGATTAGAAAGAATATCAAGAAGGCTGAGAAAACGACCGAATCAAGCACTCGACTGGCCATTCGGAATGAAGTACAGACTCCTTCATGAGTGTAAGATGATGTGCGAAGGGTTTCGTTAGTTGTGGTGTCGACTGCAGCAGCGGCATAGCCAGCAACAAAACTTTTGCCCACGCCATCCTCTCTGGTCCACCTACGACGGCATATGATCGATGTAACACTCTGGAAGGGAAAGCAATCCTAAAAGTATCCAAAACCAGCTTAATCGACGTCCTTATCTCGGGTGTCCACCAAAAAATTGCAAAAAGTTGAAATATCAAAGTTGAAGGCTGCAGGACTCGCTGGCATGATGTTAGGGACCGCTCCAACCTCTTCAGGACTCAATAATGCTGAAAACTCACAACCTGCGCTCCGAAGAACTGGCATTCGTTAGTGACTGATTGTGGACGCAAGGTTGCAGTCGTTGAATCTTACCTGCCGTACAGAGTGCTCAGAAGAGACAACCTTAAGACAGCGCCTTAACCGCTCGGCCAAACCTCCTTATTATTGATGGATGGCGCCTTTTTGCAGTCTACTATGAAGTCTTGATGCTAGCCCTCCTCACGGACATCGGAGGAGGAAATTGGGAGCTGTGGGTTTAGCGGCTCCACTTCGTGACTGGCTTTTCTTCGGACTCTGGCTATTTGGCCAGATTATTCGAAACGAAATCTCGCGTTTGAACAAGACGAATGCCTTGAAAGGGATGACAGAGTTCAACGACGGAAGTTTTGGAGGAGGGAAGCCTGTGGTTATATGCACAGTATGATGCGAAGTGCCGCCACTGGCCATCAACAATACTAAATCATGTCATGCAAATCAAAGGTTCAAGGTGCTTGTATACCTGCTTTTGTATTCAATCTTAGCTACCTAGCGATCTATGTGCTGCCACTTAGCAATCTGCTCCTCCACAGCTTCCAAGCAATCCTTCGCAACGTCAACGACATAGCTGTACTCATCGAACGCCTCGGTCTTCTTAATCTGCAATCGAAGCAATGTTCTCCTCGCCGCTATGCTCCATGGCCCAGCAACACCAATCGATATGACATGACATGGTCGAGCCATTCACAAGCAGCGCTAGCATAAGCATCGCAAGCCGCATAGGAGATATCGTAGAGCCGGGTGGTGAAGTATTTGAGTGCAGTGTTGTAATTCCATAGCACTTCGTTGCGGATGAATGCTGATACGCGAAGGATGGGATGCTCGATCGAGGCCGCACAACGGAAGTCGTATATTCGATAATAGGCGATGAGAAGGAATAGATAGATGATGAGGCGTAGCTCGGGAGGTATTCCGAGTAGCTGGAGACGCTGTGCGGCCTGATCGATTTATTAGCACGCGGCCTCGTTGCGATTCCTTACTTGACCTATACCCACCTACGAAATTTCCTTCTTCGGCACTTTCACCACGCGCCCGCTTCGCAACTTCATCTTCGTGCTCCGCCTTCGGTTCGCGCAATCTCTGTACGGCAACGGATGTAAAACCGCAAATAATGGCGATCATGAACACGTGCATGTTCACGAGACCTCAGTATCGATGTGTTATTCGTGTCATGGACCTGTCTCCTTCCAGACGCTCCTCGAGTGACGTCGTGATTCTGAAAGTGTCGTAGGCAGGTGCAGGTGCGACGTTCCTGTAAAGTTCCTTCCAGAATATAACCAGCTTCGGAAGGTGCAGTCTGAGATGGAAACAGTCATGGACGTCAAAATTGCTGGTAACCCAAGAACGCCAGACTCCAAGGAGCCGCTCATGGCGGAAAGCAAAACTGGCAAGTTTTCGAAGTCACACCTGAAATGTTGATGCATATGTTGCGTCCGTATCGCAATGCAGACTGATCGTGGATTACTAGTCACTGTCATCGAGGCGAAGGCCGTCGTGCTCATCTGCTTTGCTGCATGTCCCTTTCTGCGCAAAGCACTTCGAGCCTTAGAGCTACTCAGGCATGAGTCAGCGCCACTCGTGCCCACCAAAGTATGGGTACATCCACATTGATCCCGCACCACTACCCACGAGAGTGCGCCATGTTCCGCCCTCTTCCTCCCCTCGACCAAGACTGCGCCTCATGGATGATCCAGATTCCACCAGAGAATCTACCACATAAACAGCAGTTCACGTCGTCCTATGTAAGTCTCAAATCCTTGGAGCCTGTCCCTAGTCACACAGCGGTATACTCTGGTGTTCTATGCGTGCAATCACGACTGCCTGCATTCTGCTCGGGTTGCGAAGTCCGGGTATGAAGATGTCGAACGACTCTTCAAATGGTTCTGCAGCTTGGCCGCCAATGAGCTTGCACGATATGGTACTCACAGATGCTGAATCTCGGTTCACAGAGAACTATCAGCGACCAAAATGAAAGCGCGTATGTACCGAGTCCGTAATTGCGGCCGTCGGGTTCCGAGACCGAGACTTTACAGATGTTCCCATGAGTGGGCCAACGATGGAGAATTACCACGTAGAAAACTTCAGCACGGCGTCAAAGAGACGTGCGAGGGGTTGGTGAGGCCCGCTCGTCCAGCATGATGCGCTCCCAGGGTGTTGCACGGCGGCGGCGGCGACGATGCATGCAGGCCTTCATTGTCAGAAGCTTTCGAGTCTTTGCAAGGGGCACTATTCCCTGGTGTCACTCGTGGTCTGCTCGCGGTTTGGATGCATGAGTGGGCCGAAGGTCGTGAGTGCATGCCAAATCACGAAAGGCCAATACGCCGATATCTCCTCAGACTTATGGGACGAGTTCTACATCGCAGGACGAAGATTGCTTGTGGTATCGGCGCTTCGACATGGCTCCCGCATGTGCCACTCAAACAATCTGGCTCGGCATCTGTTTGGTGAGTAGTTCTAACGCCTGGAAGCGGATGGTACTCTGCACCAGCTTGATCAGGCTATCTCTCGCATTGCCCTGACAGATGATGTATTCAAGCCTGATGCTATGAGCTCAGCAATGGTCTATGAGCGCTGCTAACATGATGGCAAGACAAACGTGGCGAGGAGAGGACATGTGATCGTTGAGGAAGAACAGGTCACCACCTGCGATGGAAGTAGAAACGCGAACGAGCTCCGAGCTCCGAGTCTTGGCGGCTGGGATGTCTGACCTCACCACTCGTGATCGCAAGCATTGCTACTCCTCTACAACATAGCGTAGCATCAGAATGCTCTCGCAACGCACGCTGTCGACGCGAATACCATCGCTGCGCCCTCTTCGCCCACCAAGTACCTCGAAACGCACACAGCGACCGTTCACCAGGCTCACGCCGCCACGTCCTCAGCTCCCATATCTGGCCCAGACTCATCACCGCCCGCTCAATGGCCCTTCAGGGCAGCTCGCTCGCCTACTCTCCAGCAGCAACCGCAGTTTCGTGAAGCAGCAGTTCTACCTGGCTGCAAAGTGGACCGTTCTAGGATGGACCTTTCTCGTCCTCGGCGGCATCGCCTACTTTGGCGTGAATATTGAGATGGATGAGCGCACAAATCCGACACCAAGCGAGTGGCGATGGCAGACAAGGCAGTTGATGAGAGCTGCAAGAGTCTTCTCCGATGAGGAACAAGCTCTGCGGAGCGGGACCGGCATTGTGGACTGGGCTCAGGTTGGGACCACTGCGCTGAAGCTTTTATCGAGATTGGAGGACGGAAACTATGAGGGCAAAGGGCTACATGAGACATTGGGAGATGATGAAGGTGAAATACTCATTCCTGGAGTTGGCAAGGCTGGATACGATATCAGCGAAAAGAGCTGGCCATGGAAGGCAGGCTACGTCGAGGCTCTAATGCTGTGCGCAAAGGCCGCCGAGCAT
The DNA here is from genome assembly GCA_005356885.1 of Cercospora cf. flagellaris. Classification (NCBI taxonomy): domain Eukaryota; kingdom Fungi; phylum Ascomycota; class Dothideomycetes; order Mycosphaerellales; family Mycosphaerellaceae; genus Cercospora; species Cercospora cf. flagellaris. The sequence goes on along the minus strand of RJLU01000009.1, from coordinate 185,200 downwards.
CTGGATGGCATGGTTCTGGATCGGACAAGGAATCTTGTGTTTCCCAAGGATGTTGTCATCGGACCTTCGAATCCAGATCCCAGACCCACGCCTCCTTACATGAAAGCTGCGCCTCGAGAAGAGGACTGCGTGAGGCCATATCCTGCGCCTGAGACCTTCTACATGAAGATCATCACTGGAAAAGGTTTCACCACAGGCCAGCAATTGGAAGCTGCGCTGGGTTTTGCCAATTGGCTGGAATTTCAAGGCACGAATGATGCGGCTACAGAGATGTACAGATGGGCTGTGGACATTGCAAAGGCTGGTCTCAAAGCTGAGATTGGGCAGGCTGACGTGCTTGACGAGAAGACCTACGTTCTGAAGGAATCTGCAACTGCTGATGTAACGCCAAATATTCTCAAGGCTACGACAGCGTTGGCTAGCCATCATGCCCGGACTGGACACCTCGATCAAGCGCTCCCGATACTGCTGTCAGTCCTCCGTGCACGACGGACCGCGCCTGTTTCGCCGTTCCCTCTTCCGCCAACGACAGGCGCTTCGAATTCGACTTTATGGAGCCTCATATTTGTGCCACCAAAGTTCCCGGATCCACCAGAAAGCGGCGACATTCCAGTCGTTCGTCCCACTCCGCAGCCAACGTGCGCTGAGAGCGAGTTGATGCTTTACATTGGTGAAATCCTGTTCGCAGGCTCCAGCTCCAACACCGAGGAAGGTCTAAGCTGGACGAAGCAGGCCGTCACAATTGCAGATGGCCAGCTATCGAATAACGACATTGTCGAGGTAAACACCGCCGAAGCTGAGATTGAGAAGAAGAAGTGCAAGGAATGCCTTCTCACCGGAGTCGGAAACTGGGAGCTCATGGTGCAGAGGCTTCTTGAACATTCAGAGCCAGCGACTACACAGCCCAGCTCGTGGAAGTTCTGGCAGTCTCGCGGTACTAGTGCGTCATCCACCCGGAAGGAGGAACTTGTGAATGACCAAGCTCGAATCGATTCGCTTAAGGATCGTATCATCAGGGAAGGCATGAATCATAGTGTTTCTGGAGGTCAGAATACTGGCATTTGGTTTGGATGAAGCCGCTCAGCAAGTGAAAGGCCATGATGCCGGAGCTTTCCATCCAGCTCGTAAAGACAATTTGCTGCATCTGTAGCACGACACAGCACTTGCACGAGGACAGACAGCACCCAAAGAGCCGCATCTTATAGACTCTGCTCGCCATTCAAATGCAAGCCAATAAGCGCTGTGGCCATATGCGAAAGGCGCACTGATGCTATCACGAACTCACATTCGAGTGCTGATTCAGACCAATGGAACCGCATCTTCCGTAGCGCGGCGAAGCTGATTGCCAAGGGATCTGGAAATGATCAGATGTCAGCCTGTGGGCTAGTTGAGACATAGCCTGAAATGAGTCGCGCAGTCGGAGGAATCTAGCCATTGCTGGTGGCCGAAAGTAGGAAACACGACGACATAGCATGTCCGATTGGGGAAATTTGGACTGAGATCTTCCACTTGCATCAATCGAATCCGGGGTGTCGTTCATCTCAAGGGGGCGAGCTCAGGTTAATCTGCTCTTGGTTGTGCGAACACACACACGCGCACATAGGAGGTAGTGGCTACACCAACAGCGAGCCGAGATATAGTCCTCGAGACGAGGCAGTGATATGGGTCGCACAAGCTCCACCTTCGCTGTCTATCCCTCAATGATCTTTGCCATGCATCTCAACTGCAATCATGTTCTCAAGACTATTCCAGCATGGCAGGAAGACTGCTGTCGCGCCATATGCGGCCGCTGAATGCGTCCATTGGCAGTCCGCGACGAGTCACCATTACGCACATTCGGCACACTACACATGATGCGAACCGCCGCGAACCGGTCCTGTCTGAGAAGCCTAACCCTTCACGAGGGCTAGGAGGTATCGAGAAAGAGCATGTGCGACGTGAGAGTGGGACGAAGGAAGAGGACAGCTTGAGGCGTAGGTTTCCATCTACGCCTGTGGTGGGACAACAGCGACCACGGAAGTCACAGCAGGGCGGAAGCAAGAAGAAGAACGACCTTTATCAGCAGCAAGGATCTGGATATCCTTCACAGCCACCTGATGGTCAGCATAAGCCGATCAATACGCCTCAGGATGTCCAGCACTTCCTGCAGTTGGCAGAGCGCGATCTGGCGGGCGCAGCAGAAGCTACTGCGCTGCTCAAGTCCTCGATGGAAGTTATAAAGTCTCTACCTAAAACGGAACAGCGGGCCAGAGCTGCGAGCGTGAGAGCGTCTTTGGTCTTGCATTGGATACTGGGCACAGACTCAAAACAATGGGACTGGACTGTCGATCGCGATCTGGCAGAGCCTCTCTGTTGGCATCTCGAGGCAGAAGAGAAAATTCAGGCCGTGCAAGATTGGATACGGATCTGGTGTACGGACAGCTCGCTAAGAGACGGCGTCATCATGAAGCCCAAGGCAGCGGGCTTGAGGAACACCCCTTTCCGTACCACATTCGACTGGCCAGCTCAACTCATCGCTGCGATGGCTGGGGCAAAGTTGTATTGGTCGAAAGACGGCACAGCCGACGATGCGCTCAAGCTTGTACTCGATCGCTCCAGAAACGGCCTAGGGTTGCTGTGGTGTGAGTACGCAAACACAGTTGTGGCGAAAGCACTGAACAGGGACCACGCGAGGCCATGCGACCCGATCCTGTTCGAAGAATTTGTTGAAGTCTACAGAAGACGTTGCTATAGGATCGACTCAGACGAGACATCTACTATATGTCTCGATGTCGCTCACTTGAAGACCTTTCACCCTACCGAGGCAGATGCAAACCCCATGCTTGCAATATGCCGCAAGAAGCAGGCACTACAGTACATGTTCAAGTACAAAGATATCAGAAGGATGAGTTTCGCCCGTCAAGCGCTAAGAGCTGCATATCTACTGCGTTTGCAAGGAGATCAGCACAACGCAAGGTACTTGGAAGACGTCAGCGTAAGGCTACACAAAAGACCATGGGCCATGAGGGCGGCAATTTACGCGTCCTGTAAACGAGACCATAAACTGAAGCGACTTCATGAAGAAAGCCCTTTCACTGAAGCTGTTTGGAGAGATATCACAGAAGACTCACAACATTAGGCGGTTTGGCGGACTTCACAGCGGGCTGGACACACGGACTTCAGACAGTCCCTCAACATGATCGCTAAGATGCGGGGCTCCATGGAGTTTTTACACTGTATTACTCTCCAGCTCTCGACGACGGACATGAGTGCGACGTTTTCTTGAAAGCCACACTGCTAGACGACCCGAAAAGCGCTTATGCTCAATCAGAGCATCAACTGGGGCGGCTTGCTGTGAGGATGTTACTGGTGTATCGAGTCCAAAGACCAGAAACTTTGCCGGTGTGTCGCTCAATCGCGTGGTGAAAGCTTGGTCTAGTCAATGCTGAGGTGGCGACTCTGCGTCAGTCCCATATGTCAGAGGGACTCACCGCCCATGCGCGAACAGTGCACTCAAATGCCGGCAGATTGCAGGCCCATAGACCTGGCCGGCGGTTGAGCCAAGTTTCAACTCGGCATGCCGATCGGCCGCCGGACGCAGCTTTTGCAATCGCCCAAATGGTACTTTTACGCGCGATTGCGGCCATCCGCTAGTGCACCATTCGAGACCACCACACAGAATGGTCTGCTGAAAAGCCTCATGCATGATTTGGAGAGGATTTGGGGTGCATGAAACTAACCCTGCTGAATTGAGAATAGAACGTAGCATGGGACCGGAAGAAACACTGTTCGGGTCGTGGGGTCACATGTGTAAATACAAAATGATGTTCCGACCGAGGATGTCCGATGATAGCTCTGCATTCATCCTCAAGAGACCATTAAGCATGCCATCAACAAGCAGCAAAGGGTGATGAAGCAACTCTGTCCCAGACCAAACTTTGGCACCCCAAGCACATTGCCGACGCTCTCTGAGTCTGAGCCTGAGTCTGACGATGGCGTTCCGCGCTCGACCTCAGCTTCAAATGATGACACTGAGAAGTTCATCGGACTATCAGAATAGAAGGTTTCAGAACCGAATTGCACGGTCCCAACATATACGTCTTCTGGAATCCCCTCTCTTCTCTGCAAATAGTTGAGCAGAGGCGCAAAGTCCAGGTCGAATGTCGGTGAAGTCTGGTTCGCAACCCAGGAGTAGACGAGTTGACCTCTGGAATTTGTGCCGTTGTAGAGTGTACTGGAAAGTTGTCAGTCTGGATGGTTGCTACGGCACAAGTTCATGGCTGAGGACTTACAAATCGATGTCGTCCAAGCTCATGATCACAGGAGGATCTCTGGGTTCATTCATGCCTATTGGCCATGAAGCATTGCCGAAGACGCCCACCCACACCATCAATTCGTAGGTCTGCTGGGCGGGTGTACGACTCTTCTCTTCATCTGCATCAGCAAAGACGTCTAGTACCACGTTGGCTTGCACGTCATTGTCTTCGAGTGCACCCGCGACGGGCTCTGTGGTGGGATCTTGCGATTTGCCATCTGTCAATGACACTGGAGCCAGTGACCAGGAGGCTGCGATCTTGAGCGTACGCAATTCGCCCAGTTGCAGTGGAAGTCGTTCAGATCTCAGCTCCACGTGTGGGTAGGCGTGAACTCGAACAGGATCCTGTGTGGTCCAGTTCCAGACGGAGTAGAATGAGATCGCATCGCGGCAGTCTTCACAAGCCTGTAAAGGTAAATGAGCCCATGGCGTGACCTCAACATCACAACACTCACATATGTACAGATGGATCCCGAGTCGTCGTCCTTGTCCCAAGCATTGTTATTGACTAGAAGTCTTATCAGCACCTGCAGACCCTTGCCTTTTCCCATCCAACATACTCGTATAGGGCCCTAGATGCAACACAGATCAGCAAGACAGTCGCACGCGTTATCGGATCCTCAACGAAGGCGGCTACGCACATTCTGTGTGCGTCTCGAACTGCCCACAAAGGGATACTTCCGAAGCGACCTTGCCAACAGCCAATGCAGCTGCAACTGCGAAAACGAACCTGGTCATCGTGTTGCAGGTCGAACAACAAAAAGGGAGCTATGTAACGAAAGCGGAGCAAGGCATAAACTTCTCGTGGAGGCTGATTTCTGTGCTACCGGACTTTGTCTTCTTCACAGCCGAAGAGCTTTGAGATATTCCGGCTGCCTCCCACGTATGCCATGCAGCGAGTGTCTGCGAGACGCGTGTCCGTTTGCTGCGCGAACCTTGGGTATGTTTTTGCTTGGCTGCACAATCTTGTTGCTGTGGTTCTCTGGGTCGTTGATGGGGCTGTTTGTCGATGGAATGTTCGGCCCGCTATCAGCCTGCCACCATCACACCAAGATCATTTTCACATGGCTGCCAAGGGATGCAACGTGTGCCTTGGATCCGTGGAGCAGGTGACAGGCATTGTATCTGTGACGGAAGGAGACCTGCACAATGTGACCAGTCTTGGCAAAGGAACAGAAAAGCGGGTCATCGAATGCAGGTACAAGGTGTGGTGTTACGCAGCATGTGCAACTCCACCTATTTCCATCCACGCCCGAAACTCTACCGCAAAGTGATGTCTTATCTTAGCATATTCACTGCCAACTTGACCTACTTTGCTACCAAGAAAAACTTTGTCAGCTCTGCTTGGCACATACATCGTATCCGTGGACCATCCTGTGGCTGCAGGCAAATGCCGCAGACCATGGCTCAACCGACGATCAATCTTCACTCGCGTGTCTTCCATGACCGAAAACATATGGCGAGATGGCTTAGGAACAGGACACGCGGAAGATGCATCCAGACTCCTTCCGTGAGTCCTAAGCAGTGGCGATAGACTAACAAATCGTTGGCAGCGTGTGTTTTTTTCGGGCATCTCCCGTAGGAGGCGCACTGCTCGGACAGTATCGAAGTCGATCCCGTGGTTGCACGAGCCAGGTTTAAGCCTCCCTCTGATCATAACGCAACTTGCTCGGCTCGATTTGATGAAGGGACAGATAAGAAACGAATGAGTCCCTGCTCCCCAAGGCGTTTGTCGCATTGGAAAATATGCCACGCGGCATATCGAATGGGGGCCCATCGTTGTCAATCTCACCTGACGTGCATCGCAAGAAGCAAGAAGCCTCACTTTTGGGATCATCAGCCGTGTCAGCTGATATGCGAGATTGTGTAAAGTCCCGTATCTGAAAGTGCGCGTAGATCAGGAGGAACCGTACAGCAGATCAATTCTGATTATTGAATCGTCGTCAGTAGCACAAAGCAGGTGTCCGTCTTCATTTATGTCTTGAGCCGCTCGGTGATGGGCAGGCAGTGCATCGACGTTGGATATGGCATGTTCCGAACTCGCATCGGTGCCCAGCATCCTTTTCCAAAGCTTGACAAAGCCGTGGTTCGTTAGTCTTCGGCATCAGCCCCGACGCGAAAGAGGCGGATAGGTCGACGTCTCCCCAGCAGAGTGGAACCAGCCGAAACGGTCGTACAGCCTGCGAATCAATCTGTGCTGAGACGCGCTGAATGCTTGGCTGCAGAAATATATGGCCTTGGCGTCAAAGTCCCGATACCGACAGTGCTACGACAGTGACGAATATTTTGGTTCCACGTGCCTGGACAATGCCCGTACTGCATAATCAGCAAAGGACGAAAAGGCCTTGCATGGCATTGAGCAGCCACCTTTCAGTCATCCAGACAAGCATATTCGCAAGCTCCTCGCAGATCTCGCCAACGCGTCAGCTGCGAAGTGGTACCACAGGTGTAGTTGATGCATTTGATCTCGAACTGGTGTGACTGTGATGATGCCGGGAGAAGCGGTGCATACCCGTATCGCTGGACGATGATCGGATGGGGCGGATTCCGCCAAGTCTTAATCTGTGCAAAGAGCAAGGCATAGGCGGCGGGAAGTAGTTTGCAGCCATGCGGAAGTTCAAACAGCTTTGTGGCTTGCAGCGCGAACGCAGATAGCTGTGTCGTTGGACTATGCGAGCCGCTTCTTCAACAAATCGCATGCGCTCTTCATTCTTCGCTTTCGCTCCAAAGCTGTTGGAGACCATCTCTTGAGTACTCCCCGCCGGAATGACAGTCTTCGGAGAGCAGGCCGAGCAGCGCCGGATCGTTGACCTGCATGCTGGCGATCCGACAACAGGCAAAGAAAAGTCGCAGACAGAAGTCGATATCCATCGGCTAGCAGAACAGCTCCAAGACCTGCAACAGCGTTCCAGGCGCTACATCAGTGACCATCATGCCAATGGGAGCTCCGGTGCGGTGAGCACCGCCTACAGCGATGATGGCAGCCAGGGCAACGACTCCACCGGCATAGAAACTCCTCCAACCCTCGCAGCGAGTAGTTGCCCAACGCCGACTAGATATTCCGTGTGTGCAGAGTTCACTTCAAGGTGCGGCACCAGCTGACTGATATGCACGACAGTTGCCAAGAACGCCTTCGAGCCTTTCACAGGTGCCGAATTACTTTCCATCGTCAAAGACTCCAGTCGGGTCGAACCGAACGAGGACGACCAGTCCACTTGGTCTCGATACAAACAGCACAGTTGACCTGTCTGTTCCTGCGACAATCCCCGAAGATGGCCGTCCGCCTGTTCCTCGAGTACCGCATGTGCAGACGCCATCAAATCTACGACGGTCCTTGGTCGCATCAGTCGCCGTAGATGACGACTCAAATCTTGCGGCAGCACAGCCACGTTCGCAATCATTCGCTGCTCCCTCCACCAACGAGTCTATATCATCCTCTCTGCCTGAAGTAGTGACACACAACGAGCTCAACAGTTGGTTCCGAGCACAGGACCAGGAGCGAGACTTGATAGTGCCAGTGACACATACCAGTGTTGGGATCGAAGAGGAGGTACATGAGAAACCAGAGGACGAGATCGAGCAAATTGGGGTAGGAACGCCTGCTGCTGAGACCAGGGCCAAGAGGAAGAAGCTACAGAAGAAGCGGCAGCCAGAGACCACGGTGACGGAGAAACGACCTCCTCGGGACCTAGAGAGCCAGGAATCCAAGACAAGCATCTGGAGCCGTGCGAAGGAGTCTTTCGTATCGACATATTGCCCTTCAGAATCGCCGGCGCTCATTCTTCCCACTGCGCCAACCGACTTCGAGAAGACGCTATACCTCAGAACCAATCGCCTGGGCTTATACACGTTCGGTGTACTCTCATTTCTCAGTCTTTCGGTCGGCATGTGGCTCTTCGTTATCAGCTTTTACGCCTTTTACTGGTTCGGTGCATTCGTCTTCCTTCTCCAGCTATACCTGGTCATCTCGTACACTGTGAGTATTTGCGGCAAAGACTACGACATCAAGAAGCATGAGAAGCGCCTCCAAGATTTTCCCGTAAATCCACTTACAGCGCCCACTGTCGACATTTATCTTCCGTGCTGCAAAGAGCCGATCGAGGTACTGGAGAACACGTACAAGCACATCCAGCAACTCGATTATCCGAAGGACAAGCTGCAAGTGTATGTTCTCGATGACGGAGGCTCACAAGCTGTAAGTGTCATGGCGTTGGCATATGGTTTCCAATACATTTGCCGAGAAGATCGTCCAAGGTTGAAGAAAGCTGGAAACCTGCGATGGGCGTTTGCACGGACCACGGGCGACTTCTTCGCCATCTTCGATGCGGATTTCTGCCCGCGACCAGACTTCTTGCAAGAGATCATACCGATTCACCAGGCCAAACCCGATACGGCGATTGTGCAGACTCCGCAGTTCTTCAGGACTTCCGTGGACCAGAGTTGGGTGGAGCAAGGAGCAGGAGCGGTGCAAGAGCTGTTCTACCGTGTCGTACAGATTAACAGAAATCGATTCGGAGCTTCAATCTGTGTCGGGAGTAATGCGGTATATCGTCGAGCAGCTCTTGAAGAAGTGGGTGGCACCGCGGAGATTGGCTTCTCGGAAGACGTGCATACTGGTTTCTACGCCGTCAACCGTGGCTGGAAAGTTCGATATCTGCCACTTTGTCTGGCTTGCGGGATCTGTCCAGACACGCCTAAGGCGTTCTTCAGTCAGCAGATGAGATGGTGCATGGTGAGAAGGCTAAAATTGCATACCGCTTCCGAAAGTGTACTGACACAGTGTCGCAGGGCTCCACCACGCTGCTGACCAACATGGACTTTTGGCGATCCAAGCTGAGCCCCATTCAGAAGATCTGCTACCTCTCCGGAATGATGTACTACAGCGCCATCTCGCTTTCGATCTTCCTCAACCCAATTCCGGGAATCTGTATGCTGTGGGCGAGACCGGAGTACGTCCGATATTACAACCTCGCTTTCGCGCTACCATCGATCTTGTATTCGATCATCGCGATTCGGTGCTGGGCCAAAGCCCGATATGGCTTCAACGTCCAATTCATTATGGTCATACAAAGTTATGCCTACCTCACAGCCATCAAGGATCGACTCTTCGGCCGAGCTCTCGCGTGGGTACCCTCCGGAGACAATAAGGCGCATAAGAACAACAAATACCGCAATATGAGGTTAGTCTTAAGCAAGCGGTCTTCATGGTGCGGTTACTAATTAAGTTGCAGAATACTGGCCTGGTGCTGGTCCATGATGACCTTGGGTGCTGTGATCGCAGGCACGATATACCAGATTCTCCGAGGATTGCCGTGGTATGACTGCTTGCCACTCCTCTTGCTCACGGGTTTCAACTTGTTCTTGGCGCATCGGTTCCTACTGTGGAGCGGCCGGATACGATAATGAACATATACCTAAAGATTAATGTGTAGTTCCGTCAGTGACTATCGCGCTGCTGAGCGATATTTGCAGATCATGCGTCAGTTCCTGTCATCCTCCGTGGCTGCGTTGGTTGATGATCTCCGATGATGCGATGCCTCGATTCGTCTGAAGCAGAACGCATCCGAGATGAAGGCAAAAACGTCTTGAACAGATAATGTAAAATGTCGCAACCCAGCTGGCACTTGATCCTGCTGAACGACTTGGCACCGCAGGTCTTCTATCCCGGCCTGCGCGGCCAGTGGCAGCTCGCGTGATCGCAGACATAGCTTGCTGTCGACCGCAGGCGAATATAGTCACTCTCCCGCAGAAATAGCATGGATAGGATCTCCTACTCGTGCTGAACATTGGCCGTGCTTGCAGTCTCCAGAGTACGACCGCGGTCTTGTGCAATCAAATGGCGAGAAGAAGAAGCTCCGTCTACCATCAGCAGACGTACAAGCTGGTCGGCAGCCTATGAGTAACCATAGGTGTATAGATGAGGAAGGAGGAGAAGGAGGTGCATCTCGATCACAACTGCCCACCAATCGGCTGCAAGTGGGCCGAGCCTCTCGCTCGAGCTCCTCCGCGCCACGAGCTGCCCACGTGAACCTCAAGAACTCTCAGAAACTCTGTTCCTGTTCGTCCGTCTTGGAGGAAAACCCTCAACCATCATGCAGCTTGCACCATCGTACTCATGCAAGTAATCCACCAGCCACCAAGCACGCAAACGCAGCCAACATGAATCCTCACAAATCGGAGCGCAAGAAACTCACGGCGAATTGCATGTACCGCTCTTTCGCACAGCGACATCGCTTCGCCTATTCTACCGCCTTCTTTCTCCTCATCCTGTGACCATGGCCAAGCTCCCATTTGCCGACTGCCGGGCGTATACCATCACGTATGCTTCATGCAGCTTGCGGGCTAGACTCCTTCTAGTAGGCCAACGAGTGCCACCATTCGCTTGCGCCGCTTGTGCAGCTTGCGATCAGCAAACAATTCCGTCTCGAGGGATGCAGACCGCACGCCATGTTGGCCAGTTATGTAATCCACACGTTGTGTACGGTAAGTCTGTTTCTTTCACTTTAGCCTTCCGCGCCTTTTCTTTCATTCTGGATGCAAGTCGCCTTTGTGATGGCATAGCGATTCACAGGACCCTGGATTCTCGAGAAGGCAAGCGCGAAGAAAGGCGGTTACCAATATTGGACCTCGGCATACGTAGGAGAATCGCTCCTGCCAAGTCACGAATATGGCGACCTCATCTTCCGCTGGCAGTGATGTGGAGAAGCAAGAAGCTTCGCTGGAGTACGATAAGGACGGAAACATCACATCAACGAGCGATGTCGAAAATGCCACGACCCTCGCCACCCCGGTCACCGCTCCTCCTCCCAGCGCGGAAACCAAAGATGGTGGCGCGCGAGCGTGGCTGCAAGTCGCCGGATCCTTTCTCGTCTTTGGCAACCTCTGGGGAATGTCTTTTGCCTTTGGATCTTTCCAATCGTACTATGAACTGACATATATCCCAAATGAGTCTGCTTCATCGATATCATGGATCGGAACAGTTGCGATTTTTCTGCTGATTCTTCTTGGAGTATTATCTGGTCCATTATTCGATTTGGGCTGGTTTCAGACGATGCTCATCGTGGGAGGCCTGGGGCAAACGCTTAGCGTGTTTCTTACGAGTGTCAGCACACAGTACTGGCAACTCATGCTCACTCAAGGAGTGCTTCAAGGTCTGTCGAACGGTCTGCTCTACCTCCCTGGTCTGGCGCTTGTCAGCAGAGCGTTCAAGAAACATCGAGCAGTGGCTATGGGGATCACCACATGCGGTGCACCAGTCGGTGGTATCATTTATACCTTGATTTTCTCGCAAATGATCGAGAACGTATCTTTCGGTTGGACAGTACGGACGATCGGATTCGTTATGCTTGGAACATACCTCATATCGTTCCCTTTACTGCTCTGGGGTGTCTCGAATCTAGGGGATCTGGCGTCTGGACAGCCAAGGAAATTGTTCGATCGCGGCGCACTTATTGATACTCCTTTCTGGCTGTACAGTTTCGCCAATTTCTTCATCTTTCTAGGATATATGGTGAGTGATAAGATGCAGCGGACCAGAGGATCAGCCTGTGCTAACAACTTGAGTAAGGTACCCTTCGTCTTCATCCCCTCATACGGCCAACTCGTCCTCCGCATCAGCCAACGAAACTCTCTCTACATCGCCATGATCGCCCAAGCAACCAGCATCGCCGGACGTCTACTCGCAGGCTACTCAGCCTCTCGAATCGGCGGAATGATTCCCTGGACCTTCTGCGTAGTTTCCAGCGGCATCGTCGCAATCGCATGGCTAGCAGCCAAAGAGACCGGCGCTTTCATCGCCGTAGCAGCGCTATACGGTTTCTTTTCAGGAGCTTTAATACCGCTGCCGCCCAGCGTATTCCCCGTTGTCTGTCCAGATGCAAAAGTTTTCGGAGCACGTCTCGGGATGGCGCAGGGGTTCGGAAGTATTGCTAGTTTGATTGGGCCGCCGATTGCTGCTGCGCTGGCGAAGGCGTCGACTGGAGGCGGGAGTACGAATTATCTTGGATTACAGCTTTTTGCGGGATTGGTCATGTTGACGGGCGCTTGTGTCTTGGTCGCATTGTGGATAGTACTGATACAACGCAGGAATGGAGGCTCGAAGCTGATATGAATCGACAGAGCTCATCCCAGATAGAACGATAGATGAGTTTGACGAATAACGAGAAAAGTTTTATGATGCACATGTTCTGGCTTTTCTATGCAATTTGTTCATCAGTCGTATATCGTGATACATAGTCATTACTTTCTGTGCGCCTCAGCGCATTACTGTCCAATATTTGTATGTTCCATCCTCTCATCTCATTTCAGACTTCAGACCTGAAGCATCTTTGCCACAGCGGTTGGCGGTGGCGCATTATCCAAAGATGCGTAACTCGCGATCAAGCTGGAACTGTACGCCGCCAAGTCCGCAGACGCCGTTGGAGGCAATGAGTAATCAGCCGGGTTTGCAGTGTGCGTTGTGTTCGCATTGCCTGTGGTCGTCGAGTTCGCAGTCACAGGCTCCGCACCATCTGACATAGCGAGACCGCTAATGACACGTTCGAACATGGCGAGAGATGGTCCGGGCTGGTAGTAAGGGATCTCATGGCCGGCCTCGTAGATGCGAGTGAAGCTGAAGTTGCCGTATTCGCGAGTCTCGCCTGCTTGAACCTTGCCAGGTCCCCAAACAAACGGCTCATAGCCTGAGGCATTGAACTCTTTGGTATAGGTGTAGTTGACCTCTTTGCTCACAGCTTCGCCACCGAACCAGTTGCAGATGTAGTCTGTAGACGAGAGTCAGTTTGACGGCTTTTATTCAGGATATCTCCGCACTTACCAGCATCGCCATACATGAGCGCGACGCGGACGCCGCTGTTCAAGATCTCTTCCAAGTCTTCGAGGAAGTTCGGGTAGATGAAATCGCCAGTGGATTGAAATCTGCGAGTACATATTAGGACGTGCCTCAAGAGACGCAATTGCCAGAAGCGCTTACTGGTAGTAGATATCAGTGTTGCTGGTTGTGTAGTTCAGGCTAACACCAATAGCGTTTTGGATCTTGGCCTGGTTCAGGTAGTCTCCGAAGTATGACTCAGGCGTGGGATCAGCACTAGGGTGACGGCTGCGAAAAAGTCAGTAGATGTCTACGGCATGCGCTTGCGTCCACACTCACATATCATAAGTGCCTCTGTCGCCGTAAGCATAGTACAGGCTTTCCACATTGTCTCTGCACATGTTGCCTGCCTCTGCGCAGATGGCAGCAACTGCAGGCTGCGAGGTGGCAGCATAGGTAATCTTGCCGTTAACGAGACCACCGGGGATGCCCTGTGCGGATGCTATACATCCATCGATTTGCTCCTTGCAGCCGTTTACCATATTCGTCGCAAACTTGGCGTAGTTGTATACTGTATCGTTGTAGACTTGGATGCCGTACGTGTTGTTTACAGCAAACTCAGGATAGTAATCGATTTGGATCTTCTCCGAAATGATGGCGTTGATGAGTCCCAGACTCCTGAAGTTCAAGTGGTATCCCGGCAAAGTGCCATTGGCAATCTTGTCATTCTGCTCAGAAAAGTACCGGAAGAAAGATGGTCCGTAATGTCCTCCGTACGACTCTGTCCAGAGATTGAAGTTCTTTGGCTGATCAGCTGTAACATTGGCGAAAGAAGGCAAAGCGCTCAGGAAGCCTTGGAAGACATGCCAAGCACCAATAGCAGCAAGATCGGTGGTATCGATTTCGCCCTCTCTGATCGGGTCGAGGATAGGCCAGGTGCCCGTGGAGTTGTATACGCCCCCCAGTTCTGTGCTGTTCAGGAAAGTGCCAGTGTAGTTGGCGTACGTGCCTTGTTCTTCGCCTTGGTTCGAGAAACTGACTCCGACCGGCTGACTGAGGAAGAGCATGTTCGATACCTCATTCCAGCTGTACGGATTGAGTACCGAAGTTAGATTCTCAGTGATTCGGCACGGTCCAAGTTCCTCAAAGAGGCCAATCAGCGAGTCACTACCAGGTCCCCCATTAAGCCACAGGGTTAAGTCATCATTCGCTGGGTCCCTTCTCGATTCGAAAAACCAGAAGAAGACATGTACGTTTGGTGCAATATCGATGTACCCGGAATACGAGTTGACACCAGGTGTAGTCTCACACACTCCTTCCTTTCCTGGCTCTTTGTATCGGATTGTGACGTTCGTGGGCGTTGTGAACGACTTAACGTCGGTAGCGTTGGCAGGAAAATATTGTCGCTTAACGTTCTGCCATTTCGAGTGTGCGTGGAATTCCTTTCCCAGCGATGCCGTTGCAACAGAGGCTGTAGCGGCCAACAGACCCAGTTTGGACAAAAGTGATTTGCCCAACATTGTATCAGGAAGGCGTCGCACTGACGCCGCGGATGCTGTGTCGAACTCTTCCTGTGGTAACGCTACAAGAGGCGTTTAGCGGTGAAGTGGACAACAAATATGCAGACGTGAAGTGGCTAGAGGAAACGCGGTGGATGAAAAGAAAGTTCGCTCAGAGCGCCAGGTACATGGATCGGAGGCTCTGTGGACGGGATCGCGTCGGGGTATTTATGATTTGAGCTGTGTCAAGCAAATAGGCAAGCCAGCATGCGTCCGGACAATCGCATATTCACCTGCTTCTTCTGGTAAGACGTACGACATGGTTTTGCCGCGTTCAGGATGCGTGCTGTGCTGAGATGCTGCCGCGATGTTGCAGTCTAACGGTGCAGATGCTCGTACTGAGTGACGTTTTCATGCAAGTGAGTGGGGCTCGGAAAGCAAGAGAGCTTGGAGAGCTGCCCGTCTGGTACAAGATCGATCCGCCAAGACCGTCAAGCATGCGAAGGTGAGAGGGTGCACGGTCAAGGTTTTTGCTTGGGAAGCTTGCCGCACAGCCGCGACATGCATCGAAGACTGGGCCGGATAAGATATGACATGGCTCATCCTGAGCAGTGGCTGGTAGTGCACGCCCGCGATGGACAGTGCGATGTGTTGTTGGAGCGAGCGCCTTTCCTGCTCGCCACGTTGAGCAACATGAGCTCTGTGCTGTTCGGCCCGGTCGAAGTGATATCGTGGCTACCAGTGAACTTCACATCATCTTATCATGCATTGTTTGCGGGATCGAGACGCAATCGCAAGAGGAAACTGCAACTCAGCGCGATTGCCGTCCCGTCCAGCGTTGCCTCGCCACGATCCGGCTCCCGGAGTCGTGCCCGTACTAGGTTCGATGTCCAGAGTCGCCTGGTTGTGCTCTCCCGGTGCTAAGTCAACATTGCATGGATTCTATCACGCAGCGCATTCACGCTCCGGACGCTGATTGGAGTCTACGAAATCGCGCACTTGGAGCAACGGCCAAGCATCTCCTCGATGCGCTCGAATGTGCGGTGAGGGCATTGCATCGCTATCGTGGAACGGAGGCGTTTCTTGAGCGAGGTGCGTGACAGGAAGTGCTTGCGGTTGTAGGACCGGGCGAGGATGCTCTCGCGATTGTTCTCGGACAGACAGATTGCGCGATGGCCTTGCAATATCCCGCGCCGTGCGCCAGGTAGTGATGGTTACGGCGTGGTTTGTCTGTCGCGCTCGGAGTGGTGTCGAAGGCTGGTAGAAGGTGTGGTGTGAAGTTGGGTCGGACATGATGGCCATCTGCATGATGACCATGTGGCACACGGCTGACCAGCCATGTCTGCAGGAACGCGCCACGTTTGCGGTTTGCGCTGTTCGAACACAGCATACCGTAGCTGTGAGTCCCGAGGTGGTTCGGGACCGCGAGCATAACGACGGAGACTCACAGAGTTCCTGTAGAATTGGAGGTTTGTCTCGGCTTCTCGACAATTCATTGTCGCTCTCCGCCCACGATGAGCCGAGTGGGCCATCTTGCCAGAAGGACGCGTCCACCCTATCATTTTCCTGGTTCGATGCTTGCTGGACCTGCATAGGGAAAAATGTTCGACTTACCCGAGACGTTCTTGCTGTGGCAAAGCAACAGCCAAGACGCAGGAGAGGAGACACGAAGCGGAGAGGAATGTTGAAATGCCAATCTATTCGCCAATGTTCTTGCATCTATTCATCAATCGGCTGCTCCCGCTCCCACTTGCCTCTGGGTTGCTTGTACAGCAGCCAGGCTTTGTTGGCGATGTTGTCTGGACTCAAATTCTTCGCGTCGGGCGACACCACGCCGCCAACACTGAGCAGCGCCACGTGCACATCTTCGCCATACTTGTTGTGCAACGACAGCACGAGGGCGCGCTGGGCAGACTTCACCATGGACAGCGACACCAGATCGTACACGGGCTCTTTCCACAGCTGCGTGGTCGATGTCACGAAGAAGGACGGCGCGCGGTCTTCAGCCTTGACTTGTTGCAGCTTGGGAATGGCCCACAATGCCGTCTCGTACAATGCGAGATTCGTGAGCTGTGCAATGTCAGTCCTTGTTCACATCGCTCCTGCGCCACGCCGCGACTCACCCGGAAATCCTGCTCGATGGCACTGACGTCCTCCTCGAGTGGCGGCTTGCCTGCGACTCTCGCGGCATTGAACAGCACGCATTCGAGCTCTCCATACCCTCCAATCTCACCCAGCGTCTTCTTCAAGGGATTAAGGTCCGAAATATCGCAGGCCCATGTTTTGACCTGGCAGCTGTAGCCACGCTCCTGGATGCTGTCAAGCACTTTGTCTTGGTCTTCCTTCAGCCGCTCTGCATTGCGCGACACCAGCGCGATGTGCGTGAAGCCCCGCACTGAGAATGCCTGCGCGACTGCGACTCCGATGCCTGGTCCGCTGCCCAACACGACCAACGTCCTGCCAGGCATGACTGTAGATGTCCCTCAATCTTGCAGTATTTCACAGACTGGAGTGTATTCCAGATCCTGCGTGTCGTCTGCCTCGGAGATTACACCGGCCAAGGCTGGAACGACCTCTCAACGGCGCGCACCTCACAGTCTTTTTGCTTTTGTCTAAGTTAGTGACGATCGTCAGGTGGTGTGACGATATGCAGCCCTCCTTTCGATGTCTCAAAAACGATACGAGGAAAGCGACACGACCTGCACTAGAAATAAGTATGAGGAGAGGTTTTCAGACAAGCAGCACGATGAGAGCATGAACGTCTCGCGCACAATCGACAAGCTCCAGCCATGACGAAGTCCCCACAGCGCCTGACGGCCGAGGCCTTGGTCGAGGCTTTCAACCGAATGGACATTGATGCGATCATATCTTATCGCCATCAAGATTGCCTCAGACACATATTGCCCGCTGCGCTCGGCCACAAGGCGCAGACCAACGATGAGTATCGCAAATCGCTCCAAGCTTTGAAACCCATCTTTCACAATTTCACCTTGCTGGTACACGATTTTGTGGAAGACAAAGAAGCACGCCGATTGTGCATCTACTCAACCGCTCGAGCTGATACCCTTGCTGGCGAGTATGTACACCATTGCCATCTTCCAAATGAGCTGAATCGGAACTGACAGCTCGCAGATATGTGAACGAGTACATGTGGACGCTGGACTTTGATCAATGCGGCCAGCAGATCATCAAATGGACTGAATTTGTCGATGCCAATGTCAACCGGGATTTTTGGCCAAAACTGCAAGAGGCAATGAATCGGTATCACAAGGCTTAGACTACAGCGCAAGAACAGTGTTTACTCGTCTGGAGCTCGCAAAACCAACCCGGTCACGTTCGACTGCACGACATGCAGCGGAAATCTTCCATCACTCTTCTCAAACAACGCAACAAATGTTTGACATGGCGCAAGGACCCACAATGTTCGGTGTCTGAACGCCAAGCACCCAGGTCGGCCGGACGTAACTGCACGCTGTCAGCACAGCGGAATCTTGCCGGCCAATCAGGGCACGATATCACTCAAGTATATCCGATGCTTACACAGATTTTCGTCTGCCGGCACTTCACCACCAGGATAGGGTGTGCATGTGGAAGATTCTGGGCATCGCACGACATCAAGGAGCCTCGTGGAGGATGTAATATAATATAAAGAGTGGTCGTCGAACCTCAATCCAAACATCATCAACTGCAGTAACATCGTTTCTCAGTACAGCACCAGCACGACGCATCCGCAATTCCAACGATCAATACGAACATCAACTAAACATCAGAATGGCATATCAAAACATCGCCGTCGCTGGAGCCACTGGCAACCTGGGCCCGAGTGTCGTCAATGCTCTTGTAAACGCCGGCCTTACTGTCACTGTCCTTTCCAAGAGCGGCAAAACCGACAAACTTCCCTCTTCTGTCAAGACGGTGAAGACCGATTACAGCAGCCAATCTCTCATCGATGTATTTAAAGGACAAGACGCTGTCGTCAGTTTGCTACCAAATCACGACGGCCAGCCACCCCTGATCGATGCTGCAATCGAAGCCGGAGTCAAGTTCTTCCTGCCTTCCGAGTTCGGCTCGGATATCGCCGGCAGCGCGAAGATTGCTGCCCTCCCTGTCTTTGCTGGCAAGGTCAAGACACAGGAGTACCTCAAGAGCAAGCAGGATAAGATCAGCTATGCTTTCGTCGTCAATGGACTTTTCTTGGACTGGGGCATTGGCGCAGGATTCAATGTCAACCTGAACGGTCCAACGCGAGTCCTTGATGGCGGTAACGACAAGCATAGCACGACTACACTCGAAGATGTCGGAAAGGCTACGGTCGCTATCCTTAAGAACCCCGACCAGTTTAAGAACCGCGCTGTATACATTCAAAGTGCTGCTGTTAGCCAAAATGAACTCATTGCGATCGCGGAAAAGAAAGGCAAGTCTATCAAACGAGTCGAAGCGACCACTGAACAGATTGAGACGGATGCCTGGGCAAAGATCAAGAATGGCACCGCCGAGCTACCGACTTTCCTTGACTTCATCGCTCTGTCCGCACTCAGTACGCCATACGGCAACAACTGGAGCGCCAAGAACGACAATAAACTCGTCGGTATCAAGGAGAAGACTCAAGAGGAGCTCGAGCAGATTGTCGCTCAATTTGTGTGAACGATAGAAATTTAGCCGATAGCCATGATCAACTAATGGAGCACCTTTTCAGTAGCGAATAGATCTTGCTAAAGTGTCATCTGAGACCATTCCATTTCACACAAAACCGCGAATTAGCTCGTGCCTACCGCAAGACAAATCACGACCACCTCATTCCACCGCGTAAGCAGCAAGCTCCCCTGGTTAGTCCTGCTCGCAACACGTCAAAATGGCGCGATCTTGTTCGCAATAGGGGAATCCGTGCTCCAGAGGAAGTTGTACTTCTGGCGCAGTAGCTGCCATCGATGACTGAGTTGTATCAGGTACGACGGGTAGGAACCATCCTGATGAAAGTCCACAGCTTTCTAGCTTCAGATGACAAGCAATGTCTTGCCAACTCGATCGTACTATAATATTCGCAAATTCGTGCCTGAAGCAACTCTGCATTTCTCGGCTCCTCAATTCGGCAGTCGGACGAATGGTGTGGCGGGGGTGGAGAAAGCGCCCGAGACGAGGGTCGACATCATCGACACCAGGATCCCAAGACCAATCGTTCTTCGGCAATTGGTGCTGAGATCATATACCACAAAAAAACATATCTTTTACAAGTGAAACTATCAAGAGATCTTGAGACATTGAGAAGTGAGGGACGAGATCAACTAGGACGATAAGATAGATTTACCGTAAAGATGGGGCAAGGCGACAAGGTCTCCGTGGCGGAAATAACAAAACATTCCTCAGCGGAAGATTGCTGGGTCGTGGTTAATGGCAAAGTATATGATTTATCAAAGGTGGGTATGTACCATAAGTCTGTAATCAAAGACGAAGCTGATGTTGATATGACAGTTCGCTCCTGAACACCCCGGTGGCCCAGAAATGATTTGGAAATATGCAGGCAAAGACGGCACAGAAACCTACAACCAATACCACAGCGCGAAACTCATCGAGACCGAGCTTCCAGATTCTGCAAAGCTCGGCGAATTGGATGAGAGCACTATCACCGAAAGCTGGACGGAAGCCCAGAAGGAAGAAACAACAGCGAAGCCCTTAGATCCCAACGAACGACCTCCTCTATCAACTCTCATCAACCTCGACGACTTCGAGCGCGCATTCGAGAAAGCTGGATCCAAGAAAGCCTGGGCTTACATCTGGGGGGCATCAAATGACCTCCTCAGTCTCAACGCCAATAAGTCCTGGTGGGGAAAACTCTGGTTCCGACCTCGCGTGATGCGGAATGTACGAGACATCAACACCAAAACTACGATGCTGGGTTGTAAAGTCAATATGCCAGTTTGGATTTGTCCAATGGGTATCGCGAAGACAGCAGGGCCCGAAGGCGAAGCCGCATTAGGAGCCGGAGCCGCAGCGAGCGGGATCATTCATTGTATGAGCACGACTGCGAGTATGAGTATCGAGGATATTCTGGCGAGTGTCCCGAAGGATTACCCATATTTCTTCCAATTGTACGTTGATCGACAACGACATAAGACGGAAGCGACGTTGAAGAAAGTGGATAAGTTGGATCAGATTAAGGCAATTTTCGTTACTGTGGATCTGGCGGTTGTGAGTAAAAGAGAAGCGGATGAGAGGTTGTTGGTTTCGGAGACTACGTCGGTGTATGCGAATGGAGCGAAATCTGGGACTGATAAGAAGGGTGGTGGGTTGGCTAGGACGACAGGAAGTTTCATCGATTGGGCGTTGTGTTGGGAGGACATTCCGTGGATACGGAAGTTTACTTCGAAGCCGATTGTGGTGAAGGGGATTCAGTCTGCGGCTGATGCGAAGAAGGCGTTGGAGATGGGATGTGCGGGGATTGTTGTTTCCAACCATGGTGGGAGAGCTTTGGATAATTCGCCAGGGACGATTCTGATTTTGCTCGAGCTGAAGAGGGATTGTCCGGAAGTTTTCGACAAGATGGAGGTTTTCATTGATGGAGGTGTGCGCAGGGGCAGTGATGTGGTGAAGGCTATTTGCATTGGTGCCAGAGGCGTCGGTGTTGGTAGGCCTTTCCAGTGCGCTGTATTGTATGACAAGGAAGGCGTCGAGCATGCTGCTTCCGGTAAGTGCCTCTCGCCGCTGCCTTATACCGCTGAGTCCGCTGACGCTTCTTACAGTCTTGCAAGACGAAGTGGAAACTGCGATGCGCCTGTGTGGCATCACAGATCTCAACGAGGTCCGGGGCGACTTGTCATACCTGAATACTCGTGAGCTCGAGCAACTGTTACCTCCACGACCGCTTACCAAATCGTGGTTCTCGTGGGGAAGCACAAGGCAATCGAAGTTGTAGAAGGATCTTTCACATAGAAATGTACAGAACGTGTCCATTACTGGCAACTCTGGCTACAACCTCTGTCTATACGAGGGTGCCTCAGTATCTTTGGACCGTGAAGTTAGCGGTTGCATTTTGGTAGCCTCGACCATGTCATGTCTCTACTGCCACTTCTCCCCAGTGATCTTCTCGTATGCCTCACGATACTTGCTCGCGGTCTCATTCGCAACCTCCTCAGTCATGCTTACACCATCTTTGCCCTTCAGTCCGGAGTTCGTGAGCCAGTCGCGCAGATACTGCTTGTCGTAGCTCGATTGGCCTTTGCCGACCTCGTACTTGTCCTTGGGCCAGAAGCGTGAGCTGTCTGGCGTCAGCACCTCGTCGATGAGGACGATCTCCTTGGTCTCCGGGTCAAGGCCGAACTCGAACTTGGTATCGGCAATGATAATGCCACGCTCTTCGGCATAGTCGCGAGCCTGCAGAACCGGAGGTCAGCAAAGTGCCACAAGTGTATTAGCGTTGATGAAGAGACACTTACCATCTCGTAGATCTTCAGGCTGGCCTCCTCGACTTTCTTGGCGACCTCCTCGCCAACGATCTCGATGGCCTTCTGCTTTGAGATATTCTCGTCATGCTCACCCTGCTCAGCCTTGGTGCTTGGAGTCCAAAGAGGCTTCTCGAGCTTCTGGCTCTCTTGCAAACCAGCAGGTGCAGGCATGCCATGCACGGTGCCTGACTTCTTGTACTCGGACCATGCGCTGCCAGTGATGTAGCCTCGGACGATCGACTCGAGCGGAATGACTGGCACGCGCTTGACTTGCATGCTTCGCTTCTCAAGCTGTGGTGCGAGGTTGGATGGCACTGAAGCTGGTAGCGAAGTCGACTTGAGGTGGGTCTTGAGCTCCGGGAAGTGCTTGCTGATCAATGAGAACCAATGGGCCGACAATTGCGTGAGCAATGCGCCTTTGTTTGGAACGCCCTGTACCCAAGTCAACATATGAATTCCACTTCAAGCACAAGAAAGAGTACTTACATTGGTCAGTATCACATCATAGGCTGAGATGCGGTCTGTTGCGACGAAGAGCAAAGTCTGTTCGTCAACTTCAAAGATCTCGCGGACCTTGCCACTCGCGATCTTCTTCAAACCAACGCTCTTCTCGTCAATGGTGGTAACGACTTCTGCGGAAGACATCTTTGCAAAGTGCCGGTTGGGCAATCGTGATGTACTTTGTCGAATGATCTTTAACGTAGTGACTCGAGGTGTGGAGAAAGCTTTTGCAAAAACTTTTTTTGGCAAGTGTCGCAAAGTTGGATGTCGAAGTCAGAGATGATGAACGAAGGAATATGTACCTTCTGTGCAGGTTCAATATTGGTGAACAGTGTCTGTGCACATGTAAAGTCACAAGTGGTATTCACTCCAGGTGTGGAGTCATTGGCACAAAAGCGTGACGTGCTGTCATGTGAAAGTGGGGCGCTAGCGTCAACTTATTCCCGCCAAGGTCCTTCGTTGCAGGCATATATGTATATATTTTCATGGCACCTGCTATAGGCATAACAATCGAATGCATCAAAAATGAAGCTGAGAGTAGGAAAGATCGATGCGGATATGATAGGAAAGCAGAGCGAATGCCAATTCATTGTGAGATCGGCTATGCAGCTAAAGGACTTCATCCTACTGTTTGCTCGCTTTTGACCGCATTCAAGCAATCAATTGAGGGTGTCTAGGCACTCCGTATTCAAAGCCTGTCTGATTGCGCTTTTGTCCTGATCAGGCGGCAACCTTCAAGAAAGCTTGAAGGTCTCAAGACTGGTCGATGCAGCCAGGTTGGTCTCCATGAAGTGAGAGCACGCTGTCTGCGAGTCGCAATGGTCTCTTTGATCATCTCATAGTCGTCTTAGATCCAAGCACATTCCGTACCATTGCTCAACCGACCAGACTCTTGAGTGTCGCATTGCACACCAGTGCTCTTCTGTGGCTGATCTTCAATCTTGTCGTTGATGTGTTCGACAGATATCAACCTCTCTTCAGCGAAGAGCTTGGAGAAGGCATCTCCCATTCCCAACAGAAACGTACAAGCTTGCAGGATGTTGACGAGTCTCATGTTCGTTTACTTCTTTCTTCTTGGTGGCCTTGCGTCGTGTTTCTCGGTTTCTCAGCGTCCTCTCAGCGGGGAGCAGGTTGTTTTGCCAGGAGTTTTGTTGATTCCGGAATGTGCGAGAAATCGCGGTAGAGAGCTTTTGAAGCTCTCGGATAGGAGCGGCTGGTTGAGTTGGAGTCGCAGACGAAGGATTGGCAATTCAAGAAAGGCAGTGGGACTCGATAAGATATTCACATGCGAAATCGAAGTGGGTCATCAGACAACAAGCATTCACTTGCTCAATCAAGTCGGAGTCGGGAACAGCAGCACCACTCTTAGGCCGACCACTTGGTTCTTAGCTCCTTCATCAGGTTTTCTGACATCAATTTTGCATTCTTGATCAGATACAGGTGACGAGAGCAGCCCGATTGGATTTTGCTAAGGCGCGGAGACTCGAGGCGCGCAATGCTGCCTCATGAATGGCGTCCATCGTTGACTCGACCATTGCAAATTGATTGTGACTCAGAAGAACGTTCAAGACCGACTGTACGGTGAAATACAGCACACCTCGCCAAAGAATTATCGATTCGAGGCCGTGGATACCTGGAGCCAGCATCGTATACCGGAGGCCCCTCCATTGAAGTGTATACGCAACTTGACAATCCCTATATATGCCACGTCAGTAACCGTACCCCAAACGCAAGAACACATCTAGGCCAATCCGCTGAAGCTTGAGGTATGCGTACTGGTCCAGGAACGGCAAATATACCCAGCGATTTCGTTATATGATACGATCTCATCTTGACTTGGAGCGAATGCTGCTGCGACAGAGCTATGCATCGGCCTCGCCATGCTTCTGTGGGCCGCAGACAATCCAGCGGGCTTCTGTACGTTCAGATGACATCCGCCGGATTCGAAAGACCGGTAGCACTGCATGCATAGCCTCGCTGTGCTCTCCAGGATCAGTATTTGCTGAGAAAGATTAGCATGGGCCTCGATCCAACATGCGTGACCATTTGATGAGGTGTACAATGCTTGCTACGTGCAAGAGGGATCACCGGGACATGCCAGAGGAATGTCGGTGCACTGACAAAGACGGCACTGGACAATGGCGGGCTGACGGTGATTGGTTCGTGTGGGAAGCTCTGGGTCCTGTTGCTTTGACATGAATCTCTCGCTCGGCTCTTGGCTACAAACATCCCTCTCGCGCTTGAGCTCACAACAACACCACCACCCCTGCCCCATGTCCCGCTCGTGCCTTCCTTGAGCGCGTCGTCTCCTCCACCGCGTCGACATTGTCATTGCATTCTGGAGAACACGCTGCGTCGCGAAAACCAAGGCATACCGGAGCTCATCTTTCCCCACCTCGCCTCGCGTCGACACGTCGCGTCGTTGGTCTGTCAGACAACGACATTGACCCGCCACACCACCCGTCAGCGCGATGACACCTCGTCGGAAGACGTTGACGCGTACATCGTCTTCCTCGGACTCCGCTCTGTCCAATATCGACGTCTCGGGCACCGCCATGGATGTGGACGATATTTCCGAGCAGCCTGCCGCGTCGACACCTCCCACCAGCATTGGCGACGATCGTAGCATGCACTCAGCCAAGGCAGGCACCGAGGCGGCAGAGCAACAGGAGCTGGCGTCTGTCGGGCGGTCGCGACGCAATCGCGTGTCAGTCAACTACAATGTGAAGCAATTGCTCGACGCGCAAGCCTCTGAGAAGACGATCGAGGCGAGCAGCAGCAAGACGCGTAAAGCCTCTGGCTTGTCCGGCCGCACACTTATCGATCGTGAGGACACTGAGCCCGACGTCATCGAGAACGAGGATATCGATGTGGAACTCGAGGATGATCTGGAGAAGATGCTGGCTCGAACTCCGCAGAAGGGCAAGGGCAAGGCACCTGCGAAGAAGATCGAGCGACGTCCCAGTATGAAGGACCGTGCTAAGAACGTGGCCTCAACGCTAGGGAAGAGAACGCGTGACATGGTCGAGGCAGGCAAGAAGAAACTGGGCTTAGTGGAGGAGCAAGACAGTCCGAGGAGAACGAAGATGTTGAAGGAGCTCGACATGGGCCCAAAAGGCGTGTTGGACGAGATCGATCTGGACGAATTCCACGAGGCACCACGGCCAAAGAAGCGTGTCAAGACGACCAAGGCGCCTCTACCAGAGCTCGCTCCCATCGTTGTTGCAAATCCTCTCCAGAAGACTTCGACTGGCAACAAGGTGAAGAAGTGGCAAGCACAGGGACTGTACGCAGGACAGGAGCTCGATTTCGATCCCAACAAACCGGCGGCAAAGCAGAAGAAGCTTCGAAAGAGTCGTCCTGAATCATCGAGTGGTCCGGCGGTCGGAGAGGATGAGGCTCCGCCGAAGAAAAAGCACCTCAATTTCAATCTGCCTATGTTCGGCTATCTCGATGCCGATAAGACGCGCTCGTTCAGAATACCCTACGATGTGTACGCGCCCCATAACGACAAGAGAATGGACGAGAAGCCGAAGGACTGGCACAAGTTGAACAAGAACCGTCTTGTAGGAGAGGCAAAGGCTCTATGGAGCAAAGAAGCAAAATTGCAGCCCTCCTTCTGCTCTTGCTCAACACCTGATCAGCCGGGCATGGGCTGTGACGATGATTGTCTGAACCGTGTTATGCAGTACGAGTGTGACGACACAAACTGCAGATTGGGCGCAGATGAATGCAGCAACCGACCATTCCACGAGCTTGCGACCCGTCTGAAGAAGGGTGGACGCTTCGATGTGGGCATCGAGGTAGTCAAGACTGAGCAGCGTGGTCACGGCATCCGTGCTGCGCGGTCGTTCAAGCCCGGACAGATCATCATGGAATACACTGGCGAGATCATCACCGAGGGCGAATGCCAGGAGAGGATGCAAAAGCTGTACATGAACAAGCAGTGCTACTACCTGATGGAGATGGAGCGTGGACTGGTACTTGATGGAACGAAGGGTAGTGCAGCTCGTTTCATCAACCATTCCTGCGATCCCAACTGCGAAGTCCGCATGACCAAAGTTGGAGGCGTGCCGAGAATGGGCATATATGCTGGGCCCTCAGGCATCATGACCAACGAGGAGTTAAGCTACGACTACAACTTCGACAACTTTGGCGACAATCGACAGACGTGCTATTGTGGGTCGTGGAACTGCAGAGGCTACCTCGGGAGACGTCTGCGAGCTGACGAGATCAAGAAGTTGGCAAAGGAAGAACAAGAGCGGCTTCGCATCGCTGCTGAAGAGGCACAGAAGCGAGCACAGCAGGAAGCGCGCAAGAAACAGGAGCACGATGATCGCGGCAGCGGATGGCGTGGCTGGCTCGCGGTCGACGATCCGGAAGTAAAGGCAAAGCTGAAGGAGGAGAAGCGTCTCAAGGAGGAGGCCGAGAAGAATTCTGTTCGTGCTCAGCGCTTGGCTGCGAGACGCGGTGATGGGCCCCGACCTGCTGTTCCTGCCCCGAAGCCTGCCCGCAAGAAGGCCGAGCCGAAGCGCAAGAAGACTACTGAAGTGGAGGAGGAGACGGTGCTGGAGACGTCTACCGACGTTCAGGCTGTTGAGGAGGAGAGTGATGAGGACTTGAAAGTGGATATTGTCAAGAAGCTTTCCCGACCCAAACACATCCGCACCACTTCCACAGGTTCCAAGTTCACCGAGGACATTGAGATGGAAGATCGCCCGACTTCGAAAGCTTCCTCTCGCCCACCCACGAGCCGTAGCGGCATCAGCAAGAAGACCACAGTCTCAGTAAAGACATCGACTGAAGTGGAGCGCGTGGAAATGTCCGAAGTCATGGAAGAAGACGGCAGTGACATTGCCGTGGCCACTCATCCTTCTTTTGCTGCGGAACTGAGCAACTCAAACGGTGCCAATCTGAGCAAGGTCAGCAGCCAAGCTGATACTGTTCAAGCTACTCAAGGTGCGGATGAGAACGAGGAAGAAGAAATTGCCCTCACGAAGAAGTCTTCCAGGATCGAGAAGAAGTCCAAGGTCGATGTTGCTCCCAAGCGGTCTAACAGCGTGCGTGATAGGGTCAAGCAGGCTTTCAGCAGCGTGAGCAGCGGCACAAAGACTTTCCGGCAGAGCACGCTCAGTTTCGCGAAGCTGTCGTAAGGTGTGGTCGGCGCGGAGAGAGGGGATGGCAGTTTCGAATGTGCGATGTTGTGAAACGATTGGCGTCGATGGTTTATGCTCGGACTTTGGTGTGCTTTCCGTGGCATTATTTTGGATAGTTAGCGGCATTTGGTGGTCGGTTTATGGCAGTGAAGACGGTTTACATTACATACATGGTACTGCATTACGCTGATATGCTTGGGTCATGGAACCGAGCCAATGCTTTCATGTGTCTTCCTCTACCATTGAATGATTTTCATACTCGGTGCACCTCCTCCCTCGAAGCTGCGGCATGCGCTGCAAAGTCTGCGCGAAGCAAAGACAGGGAAGAAATTGTATCAACACGACTAAATGTAACAACCATTTGTATAACATTCGAAGCCATGCGAGATGAATATGTACATGAGCGAGACATCCTGGGAACTGAAGACATTATGTTCATCGCTCGCTCAGATCGCACTTAACAGCAACTATGATACACGAAGACTTTGTCTTCCTCTCCTCTCTTCGACCCATCTGGACCGCAAAGACGCCGTCCAATTACATACAATTGGCGCCGCTGCCGTCCACAACATACACATCAAACGCGGAATTCGCTGACCAGTTAGCCCCAAAACAACGCCATCGCTACAATCAAAATCAAAAGGGAATCAACGATTAAATGATCGATCCACACGCGAGCGCAACACGCTATCGCGGTGTACTGTTCGCTCCGCCGGGCAGAGTCTTACTCTTCTGCTGCTGCTGTTGTGATTGCTGTTGCTGGCTTTTCACACTCTGCGCTCCGCCGATCCCACTATCTGCCGTCTTGGGCGGACCTTGCAAATCTTTCAACTCGACATCCCTGTCTGCGCCGCCATTAGCTTGCGCATGAAGGTCGGATCGGCCACCAAGTTTGCCCTTGGGAACGCTGAATCTCTTCTTCAGTCCTTCCACGCGGCTTTGACTGCGAGCAGCGTCCAATTTCTCCTTTTCGACGCGTTGTTTGCGAGGAACAGTGTGCCCGAGTCGAATGTCACCGTGCTGGTAAGCTTTCTTGAATGCCAAGTAGCTTGGAGGTCGCGGACGCATGAGAACTGCGAGCCAATTTCTAAGTATAGAAGATTGTGAGAACGGCCGGTGTCGATCTTTGGGTAGGAATTTGTGGCTGTTGAGGTATTCGCGTGTAGTCTCACCTCTCGCGATGAGAAACAGGTGGTAGCCGAAGAGACTTCCTGGATAAGGGAGTGCGAGGACTGCGTAGATGAACATGGCGAATGCGATGCGCTCCTGTGTCCGTCCAGAAAGAGCTTCTCCGAAAGACATGTCGTTTTGACTGGCATATGCGCCAACGTGCGTCAGGGAGAAGGCCATCAGAAGCAGAGCCATAATGCTGCCAAAGCCAATATATGCAAAGAAAAATCTGTAGTTCCTGCGACCAACACAGTTGTTTAACCAAACGCAGTGATGATCTTGTGTTTCGATGCAAGCATCACAGACACGGCAGTGGTGTGCTCGTGGAGGCCGCCAAATATTGCACGTCTTACAGTACTTTGTTGGGACCTCCATGGCAGTCATCGCGCCATTTGGTCCTGCAGCGCCGTTCTCGGCGGCGTGTTCCTCCAGCTTGACTTTCATCTGCTTAGAAGGAAATGTCTTGACCATGACCCATTCCGTCGTTGGTGGACCTACGGTCAGGGGATCGCGATCTTCGTCCGGGTTCGGAGGATGTGGGTGCAAGTTTCGAGGCAGCACACCAGGATCAGAGAACTCCGCGTGAACGAACGCGGAGAATGCCACGAAAAAGACGTAAGCAAATATGATTGGCAATGCCGGAGAGACATTTTCCCAGAGCCATGGCGCAGAAAAGACGAAGAACAGAATCGCTGGGAGCAGCGTCAGTATGCCCGTGACGACATTCAATGGCTTTGCTCTCGTGTTCAGGCATCGTCCAAGGCAGAAGAAGAGATAGTTTCCTGCGTAGTATTGGTAGTTCCGTCCTGTCCGAGTGCTTTCGGCAGATTTAATCGGTGACTTTGCAGGCGAGGAGAGCTTTTCGTTGTCTTGAGACAATTGCTGTTGCGCATTGCGCTCTCGATTGCTCTTATTCGAGGTCCATCCCAAGGAAGTCCGATAGGCCGGCGGTGGTGCGGGTTGCGACTCAGAAACCGGCGGCTTCTCGATCGGATTTAATGGCACTTGGCTCTGGTCGCTGACCACACTCTCTGGAGCGGCTGCTGGACTGAACAGCGGCTCGGTGCTCGCAGAGACAGAGAAGCCTCGGCCGCTGCTGGGCAGAGGTGGCACGTCTCCGTCGCGTGAAGCACCGTCCCGCGAAGCCAGCTCTCGCGCTGTGTTGATCGACGCCAGACTAAGGCGATGTGCTCTTCTGTCCTCGCCGCTCTCGTCTACGCTGTGTTGCAAGCGATGCCCGCCTTGGGTACTGCTGGGTGGCGCGATGTTCTGACCGCGTTGCGCCTGCAGCTTCTGCGAGCTCATGGGACGAAAGGCGCTCTGCATTGCGAGAGACGGAACATGAGTAGGTCCACCCACGCCCGAGCCCGGACGTGAGTTCTCATCTCGTCTGCTCATGGGCCGGAAACTTCGCTGTGTCGACGTGCGGCTGTCGCGGTCTCGGCTCGTGGTGTCGCTGGCTGGTCGCGCTGGCGGGAGTCCTGGCTCTCCCACAGGTCCGGTCGCTGTCAGGGCGGACTGGCCTAGAGTGGAGGTGGCATTGGAGCTGGAGCTGGATGGCCTCGGCGGGTCGGCCATGGTGGAGTGGTTATCGTTCGCGCCGGCAATGGTGTGTCGGTGGATTGGTGTCGGCGACGAGATTCATAATCGGGCGCGTGTCAACAGAGACGGGCCATGTCTCTATACCGGGGGGCTCCTGAGTACAGCGTGTGCCGACGCAGTGCTTTTTAATAGCGCAAAGTGAAATAGATGGTCGGGCGTCAGTGCGAATGAGCTGGGGGCGACTCCTATCAAACGCGCGACAATGCACGTTGTGCCTGAAATGTGCAGCGGGAAGGGAATCCCCGCAGAGCCGCATCGCAACCAGCAGAGCAGTCCATTGGCTTTGCTTTGACATCACATCATCGAGACGCACCACCACCCCCAACACCGACCACCACAGCGATATCTCCCGCCACTGCACACCATGTCCTTCGTCGCACGAAGAGCCGCCTTCCAGGCCACTCGCGCCGTTCGCCAGCCTACCCTCCGCCGCACATACGCCGATGCCGTGAGCAGTGCCGAGCAACCTGAGAAGAAGGATGTCCTCCGAAAGGGCGCTCGCAAGGATCCTGAGCTCTACGTATGTCTATGTGCTTCCCATGAGCGAGGTTGAAACGATGAAACTGGAAGGAAAAGCATGGGATGACGGAGATGGTATGGTGAGGCTGGGATGCTGATTATGCTGTGCAGATTCTCCTCACCATCATGACTGGCGCTTTTGGCCTCGCAGGCTGGCATTTCTCTAGCAACCCAACCTCTTCGTCTTCCGAAAACAAGGTGGCTCGCGTCGATGGTTCGGAGCCTTGGAAGACCGGAGGCGAGGCCCGCTACCAATACCACCCAGGCGGTGACCCAAGCAAAGGAAAGAAGGATGCTCCTAGTGCGCTCAATGAAGTAATTGTACCCAGTAAGTGTCGTACAGTCGCAAGAAGGCATCTTCAATATGCAAAAAATATGTTCCGGACATTTTTGTTCTCCAGCTGACCGAATTTTAGATGTCAACCTGCCAAAGGTACGAATCAACTCACATGAGAGGAGACCACGCGGAGGTGAGATATCCGAATCAGAGCTGACTAGCTGCAACAGGAACTCCACGAGAAGTACAACAAGTGGGGCAAGGAGGGTTACTAGAGCGGGAAGCATGCAGCACGTTGCGAATGGAGCTCTGCAAAAGATGTACACAGCACGGAGTGGATACTTGTGCAATAGATCGAAGCGAATTTTCCTGTCAGAGTAGGTATCGACAGGCACATTTCATATGTTTTGAATGAGGTGCCGATCTCTCGGACCAACTTGACATTTGCAATTAAGAGCCGACCGCTACGCTGATCGCAGGCTCAATACTGGGCTTACAAGCTCTTCGCATGCATCTTGTTGCTGAACACCATGGCTCACATACCATAGATCGGAGCACGCCGCCACCAGTGCACCATCCCTCTGCGCAACTAGACCTCATTTACGGAGTCCTATCAGAACCGATGAGACAGCTCTCTGCTTCTCCGACTCTGGTGCGTTCTTCCCGATCCTACCCTCCGCCTCCTCACGAATCTGCTCAAATAGCCTACCCTTGATTATTTGAGACACTGCGGGATCTGGTATCGCGGCCCACAATCCATTCGCCTGTGCCGACTCTACTTGGTCAATTGCCGCGATGACTTCTGGACGAGCTGCACCATCGATCCGGTCTCGCGGATTCAGTGGCCATAGTGTCATGATTTCGTCGACAAGTTGCGCGATGAAGAACCCTGCGTTGACTGGGTGTGAAGGCGCGTCGTAAAGTGGGTATGATGGCCTGAAGTCGAAGTCGAGGACGATGGAAGGTTCCCGCAGATGCATAGCGCGTGCGTTGTATGCTACTTTGTAGTCTGCGACAAGTCGGCAGCCGATTTCACACCAGCCAGGCATGGCAGCGGCGCTCCACGGGAAGCCAAGTCCAGGCCAGTTGCGAACGTGTACGCCGAGCTTAAGCAGCCACTTCTGGCTGAAGATGGCATCTGTCTCTGGCTGCGAAGTATTAGCGCGGTTCGACACAAAAGACAGCTCGGTGCGCTTACCGCTCCGAAGGCCACGAGAGGTTTCTGCTTCTTAGTTTTCTTGATTTTCTTGGATTTCTTTGTTTTCGCCATCGTGTGAGGCTTCTGACGAGGATGGCTGGAAGGCGAAGGAGCACGCAAGGTTGCAAAAGAGTCAAGGCACCAATGCCAAGCGATTTGCTTCTGCATGTTGGGGCAGGTACGTCCCCACCGGCGCTTCACTTTACATTTGACTGCAGGAGCGACGCAGTACCTTACGCGCCGCTCTGCCTGGCTGCAGCAAAACAATCACCGGAAAGCAAGCTTTCTCCGAAGAGATAGCAGCATCTCAGCTCGCGACACGATCTACGTCCAGGACCAATTCCAGTGGACGCGTCTGAGATTGGACGACCTTTATTCAACGCAGTCGCAATCGCCCAGTTTCCTCTCCGGAAATGCAAAATCTTTCCCTACTCTTCAGCCGGGTGAAGAGCCGCAACGACGCTGCGAGACCTCTTTGAGACACGAGTACATGGCCCTCCTGCCGACGACTTCGAACGCATTCCCGACTCAGGCACGCGCGATCTCTGTCACTCTTGCCTGCTCAATCTCAGCTGATCAAGAAGCTTTGGCAACATCTCTGACCACTCGCCAGTCCGGCCCTTCTCCATCAACACTGTGGTCATAGTCCGTCCGATCACCTCTAAAGATGCTCCAGACCCGACCCTTCTTACGACTTCATCCTTCACAAAAGACCAAGTGATGTCCAATAACTGGCCTCCATCGGCGCCTCTAATTCCGTCATGCAGCCTCCGTTCTTCGGCGCTAAAGGTTCTTGGTCTCCATTTCCCGCTGGTTTCGTCGAGAGTGACTTTGTCGACCAGTTGATTGATCTGAGTGAAGTTGTCCTTATCATCAGCATGTGTGCTCTGACTTCATCAAGAGACTGGCCCCACGCAGCGAATGCTCACCTGTTCAACTACCTCCCGGGGCAGTCCTCGCAAGGTTCTGGTTGCTCCTTCCGTCCAGTACTCCAATTTCATACAAACCCAACTCTTAATGTGCCACGCCGCAGTATTGGGGTGTTGGTAGCTACCTTCCCACGGGTAGACGAACGGATGTATCGCCTCTTTTGGCCCGGGCGACAGACCGAATGACGCAGAAGCTGCTTCGAATGCTAGAACAAGATCGTAGCCGTCAGAGCACCACTTGGGCATACATTCATCAGACCAAGGGAGGTCTAGACCAGGCCAAGTCACAAGATGAGCAAGAAGCTTGTGACGCCATTTGCTGGCACAAATGTCTGGAGTTTCTGGCTGTTCTACCGATTAGCAATGTCCCATGCATAGTTGGAAAGCAGGCTCGCAGATATCTCACTGGGCCAAAGACTGTCACTCGAGACTTGTCAGACGAACTCGAGTCGTCTGCATTCGTATTTGATAACTTTGCAACTGGCTCCATGCTGCAACGAGATTGATGAACGAAGTCAGGAACTCGAAGTAATAAGCAACGAGAACAAGTGCTCTTCACAACCAAGTCATGTCAGGGAGACAAACACTTCATAAAATTCGAGAGCAAGCACGACATTACTCCGAACGTTCTTTGGTTGCCATACAGCACGAGTCGCAGCTGGAAGCATCTTCTCGAAACCCGAACGGCCACTAATTTTCCCGAGCCACTCATATCTCTTCTTTGTGCAGCGTAGCTGAGCCACTCTGTCTTTGGAAGTGAGGCAGGCGTGCAGCCAGGACCATGAAGCGATATCACAAAATGTGGATGACCCCGAGTTTTGGCTTTGCTAGCCGAAGGGCAACTGGGCGCACGGATCAGACCGATTTTCAACGATACGGGAGGGGCAGACTCTAGCCCTACCAGCATCACATCCAAAACGAACGTGGAAGATGGTGTTTTGAGCTTGGATGCTTTTTCGATTACACTAGCGGTCGTGCTATCTCCTCAGTTTGGCCTGCTACCTGTGCCATTCCAAAAGCATCTTCAAGCTGCCCTGAGCTGATCGCAGCTTGTGGTTTCTCTGTGCCTCTCCAGCCTTGCTCCTTCGCTGCAGCATCATCAATCGCTCCGAGCTCAGGCGGCGCCCTGATGTCTCCTCGCTGACAGTGCCTCTAATCGTGCGAACGTCAGGCCTGGGCTGAAAACCCCTCGTTGGACTTGCATGCGGTACCACTCGCGAACTGCTTCCGGGCAATCCTCACACCACTGCCCGTTAGCTACACCCAGTCGAACCTTCTCGGCAAGCGCATTGAGTCGGATCTTCACGATGTAATCGAATGGGGCGTCATCGAACGGGTTGTGCTCATATTGCTGACGAAGAGGGCTTAGCGTGCCGTTGATGAATTCTCGCATGGCTTCTGCGATCAGACTTAAGGCACGGAAAGACTCTGGATGAACAGAGACTTGCAGGCGAGGAGCGGCAGCTTGGTATTCCATGAGCGTATCAAAGCAGTCCGACAGCCACACGTCGAAGTCGCTGGTGTGAATAGTCGCGAACTGTCTCGCCAATTTGAACACCCACTCGCCTCCCGAGTGCTCGTTCGCAACATACTCCTGGTCATCATCAGCCGATGTTCCTGTTGACGGAAGTAAGTGGCGGGTGGGCTTACTGGATCGACCACCGGCTTGCTTAGTATCGCCATCTTGCCGACTTGAGGATTTTGAAAGGCTTCGATCGGGTTGCTATTTGGATGGGCTCAAAACAGCACTGGGAAGAGGCGAGCAGAGAGAAGACTGGTCGTGTCGCTTACCTCTGTCTGCGATTCATCTCTCTGTATTTCAATTGTCTTTTACCTTCGTTTGCTCGTTGTTTGACAAAAGTGCAAGCCTGCGTTTGACGCCGCTCGTTCCAGTATCTCTGTGGGAAGCCATTTGCTCACTCACCTTTGCAGCTCATTCACCTTCAAGCCTCACCAGTCTCCAGTCACATCTGGTCTCCCTAACGAAGCGTCGTTTGTGGTCAGCGGGAAGTGAAGGCGCATGGCTGCATGGTGCTAACGGACTTATGCACGCCACGTGCTTTAGCAACAGTACATTGTTTGCGCTCCGAAGAGCGCAAATTATTCTCCATCGCATCCCGAACTCACTGCAGCTACTGTACAAATTGTCTCCTACCATCGCCACACTTCCGTCGCACGTTCCGAGTGGCACAATGGCGGCGCAGAAAAAGCCTACATTTGGCCCAGTGAGTTCACCATTTCTCTCCTGTAACAAAAGCGAACGCGTATTGACCCTCTCACAGCTCGAGACACCCGCCATCTTTGCAACGAAATGGTTCTGCAAATTCGACAACCATGTCATTTCGGCTGTGTACCTCAACAACTACGATGCGAGGACTGCCTGGATTTCCGCCGGCTTCGAGCTCTACCTTGCATTCAAGAAGCAGAGCAGCGCTCTGGGGTTCAACAAGGAAATTCTTTCGACTGCCGGATTCGAGGAGGAGGCTATTTCGACGGCTTCGCCGCAGAGAGAAGACCTGAAGCACGTCTATGGAAACGTATGGGAGGCAGGAGAGAAGCTTCGTGACTTGGTGAATTGGTCATTGGATGAGCAAACGCAAGCTACACAGACCTTCAAGATCTACACATCGGAGGAGAAGATCAGATTTGATGCTCTCGTTGATAAGGTCACTCTAGCAAGCGTGGAAGGCTTGTGGGATCATGAGGTCTCCCAAAAGTCCTTGGAGCAGGTGGAAGTCCTGAAGTCAATTCTCAGATGATCCCCGGCGCATGGAAAATAACGTCAGCGTCGAAGCTGAGGGAGGACGGCTTGCAGAAACACTGGAGAGCAAGACGCGCTGGAGACCAGGCACTGGCTGTGGGGAAACGAATACGCTATGCGAGATCGTGCCCAGGTTGGAGGCATACGGTCGATTCGGAGACACTGCTGCTCGTGTGTCTCCTTCAACCTGCTTTTTTGCTTGACCCTTTTCGACAGACAAAATGCCTTGGTCGCGCAGCGTGAAGGAGAGATAGCAGGAGCAAAAGCATGCTCAAGTTCCTCAATGAGTACGCGCATCGTTGTACATACGAACTCGAGGGAGAGGTTTCATTTTACCTTCTAGTGGTAGCGTGCATACACAAGGGATGATTCTATAAGGCTTCCGTAAAGCAGATGGGAGAGCGAGCTTCTGTGACTAGAGAATACCTCCAGGACCTGCATAACAACTCAGCAGAAGGAGTTCTGGATCAATGAAAGTGCCAGAGACTATGCTTGGAAGCATTCTCCATAACTCGTTCCATCACGACGAGCTATCTGATTCACCAAGCCACCATTGCAGTCTCGAGTGCAGCAATCTCTGCAAGATCAAATGTTTCCGCGCTGTCAGTCTCACTAGTAGCTTCGCTTTGTGTCAATTGAAAAACCTGTCAATTGAAAAACCTATCAATCGAAATTCCTTCATTCTTCCGTTGCGAGAGCACATAGAGCAGCGTACAGCAGCCAGCGACTCCACTCTCGCACCTCCAATAATGTACCACCTCTGCGGCTATCCGCACACATCACCACATCATCTTAATCCCCCGACTCGACTCACTGCAAGCCTTCGTCCGCAGCTCCCTTGATCTTCTCAATAACCCTCTGCGAGAGCTTCGAGATTTCACCATCCCAGATACCATCCACGATTGCCAACGTGACATGGTCAACGAGAATATCGAACTTTCGCCTGGCTTCCCGCATCGACTTCCCAACGTGTCTGAAAGCCTGCACGCCTTCGTCGATACTCCAATTGATCACATCACGTAGCTTCTCTGCCGCATTCCACGCATCTCCGATCTTGTCTCCGTCTCTGCCACACGCGACTGGGATTGCCGAAATGGTCGGTTGGTCGAAGTTCAAGGCAGCGCTTTGCTTTCTGAAAGCGACGAAGAGCTCGTAGCCTTTCGTCATCCAGTCCACCCAGGCGTCGTTCGTTTGGTAATCGGCCGTGAGGATGTGCTGGTCGATCTTGTGGAACCACTTTGTTGCGAAGATGGTTGGGGTTTCGAGCTATCAAAGAGGTTAGTTAGAATGCGTTCGACTCTGCAAGGCCAATGGATTATGGCATTACCGGACCTAAGGGGAGTCCATTCTGGACAGCCATCTTGTCGACTCGAGATCGCGCCCTGTTTTTTTGAGTGCCGGTATAGTATGTGCTTGATTGATCGGAGGCATTTTATATCAAAAGCGCCGCTCGAAGGTGAAGGTGAATGACAGTCTTGTCAGAGTACAAGCCATTCACTCCGACTTCACAGCCTTATATACGTGTGACTTGGTTAGCAGCCGCGAGGCTCATTCGTGTTTGAATATAGCTATACTTCGGATTGTATAGTGGTAGAAGGTTGCAAGTTCAAGATATCAAACGCTAGTTTGCTCTTCGGACTGCAAGCACAAACCAAAGTCCTACCCGCTGTTTGTCCCTCTGGCAGCATAAGTCATGCACTCAGCAATTGGAGAGTCAGCTTGTCTCAAGCAATCACTACCACAATCTTTCCTATGCAAGATTGTCCAGCCCTTCTAGAATCTTGGTCCAATACCTTCACCTCCCAGCCCCAAGCTCTTCGGCACTCCATTCGAATGCTTCATTTGGCCGTTCAACACCTCCTTCACGATCCCGTTACCCTCATGATGCTTCTCATTTATCAGCAACCCATTTCCATCTTCTCAACACTCGCGGTCTTCCCTTCGACTTTCCATACACTCTTGCCTGCTCCATACTTCTCCTGCGTGACCGCATGTCTCTCTTTCTTCGTCGCCAGTATCTCCTCTCTTACCAGCCAGGCCACGAGAACAAAGCTCACATCGATCAGTGGGCGAAACTGGAATGGGGCTGCGAGATGAACAACCAGGAAACCCAGAAAGGAGAGGATCGTCTCTGGAGTCGAGCACATGCCGGCGAAGCAGAGGTCGTAAAATAGGAGGCCGAGCCAGTAGACACTGGCGTTGGTGAGAGCGCCGTGTGTGTAGTGTAGAACGTCGAAATTCGCGGGAATCGAGAAGAGATCGTAGAAGATCTTGACGCTTTCGGTTGGAGAAGCGGGCGTGAAGTTGAAGGCCTGGTATGATAGGACGAGACCACCGAGAGAAAGCATTCCGTAAATGGTTCTTCGGATAGTGGGCAGGTCGGCCGTATAATTCCGAATCATGTCTTCTTCCTCCGTGTCCTTGTTCAGCCGTGTGAGCGCGAACTGGAAGAGACTGATGGGGAGAGGCGCTAGGTGGCGAAGGACTTTCAGTGTGCTGAGATCGAGGTTGGTGGAGGTCTGAGAGAGGATTGGTGCAAGCGTGTTGGCCTCCACTAGGAGGAGCGAAGGCAAGATAGTCTTGATGTATGCGATGTTCATCATTCGCATGTCTCCTGCTGCGAAAGCATCCACTCTTCCCGTGAGGTAGTGAAAGAAAAGGTATACGGGAATTGTAACCCCAGCGCCTAGTAGAAAGTTTTGTCAGCACTCGTCCGTTCGTGTTCCCCTCTTCTAGAGCCTGCTCTCACTCACCGTATATGTGGCCAAGGATCACAACCCATATCGGAAATCGCAAGAACACATTCAACCTGTTCGCTCTCCTCCCGCTCTCTAGGTTCCTCAATGCGAAAAACATAATCTCTTGCACCAGAAATGTCACAACCCTCGCAATCCTCTCGCCATCGGCAGCGATCGGGTCCGCTACGACCTTCAGCCATCCGTCCCATTCCTCGTCCCACTTTCCTCCCATGTCCCGCCTCACGCCCCACATCCACCACGCGATCAGCAGAAGTGGCGCTGCTCTGAGCGACCTCCAGACCACGTTCTCAGACTTCCCTGTTCCTTGATTTTGGTTGAAAGGCATGCTTCCCTTCAAACTTCTCTTCGGCACAGGCAGATACTCCAGAAGCTCCGCACCAACCATATTTCCAGCTTGCATATCAACAATCAAGCTGGGGAGACTGGGAACCAGGTAATAGTTGAAAACGTAGGCCATCGGAGTCTCCAGACAGTTGTATCGGCACACAAGCGCTGCTTCCTTGACCGTCGCTTCGATTCGTGCCTGTCGCTTCGCTTGCCAGGCTCGCAACGCATTCGTGAAATCCGCGGTCCTGAATTCTTTCGTCTTCTTGCTCAAAGTAACCAACTGATTCGCCAACGCCGCCGCACTCTCAATAGCATTATTCCCCGCCTGTCCATGATTCGCCGTCATCTTATGCGCACAATCGCCAATCGTCGCCATCCGTCCCCAAGACCACTTTTCAAACAAAGCCTCTTCCATTGGCACCAGAGTATAACTCACCCTCCTCTCCCACAGATCCCCCAACGAAACATTCTCCTTCACCATCCTCCCCAAATTTGCCTTCGCCACGCGCTCCGCATCTTCTCTCGTGAACCTCGGAAAGCTCGGATCCGTATACCGATGCACTTTATCCATCTTTTCAAAATAGAACCAAAAGCATCTCTTCTCTTTCCCCGTAATCACCAGAAACCCTCTTCCCTTGTCATATGTCAAATCCGCGCATCCAGGATCTTCAACGCCAGGAACATGTGTCGAAATGCCAAATAGACACATATATTCCGTCGTCATCTTATTCTTTTCTTCTTTTGAAAAAGCTCCCGGATCCTGTACGTCCGCGATTCGCCACATTTCGTTTCGCACCCGGCTATTCACTCCATCACATCCTACGACAACATCTCCGTCATAGAACGTCCCATCCTCACAAAAGACCTTGACTCCGGTATCATTATGCTCGACTTTCGCCAAACGTTTGTTCAAAAGGATCTGTCCTCGACCCGTCTCTGCGATTTTGGCTTCCAAGGAATCCGCCGCAGCTCGTAGAACCAGCTGTCGATCGAGAAAACTCAGTCC
This sequence comes from Cercospora cf. flagellaris, assembly GCA_005356885.1. Classification (NCBI taxonomy): domain Eukaryota; kingdom Fungi; phylum Ascomycota; class Dothideomycetes; order Mycosphaerellales; family Mycosphaerellaceae; genus Cercospora; species Cercospora cf. flagellaris. Next base: position 144,954 of record RJLU01000009.1, on the reverse strand, counting down.
ATATCCAAGACGGGGTTCGAGAAGTCGGAAAATAGGTTGTGGCTCGCTGATCAGCCTCCCATCCGGGTAGTGCCCACGCGCGTAGGTCAGAGGGACAGTCTCGTCGAGAATAGCTTGTGCTGCACCGAACTGGTCGAAGATCCGCAAAGATTGGGCGCCGAGACCGATGGAGGCGCCGACTTGCGGGTCCAGAAGAGAGCGGGCTTCGAGGAGAATGAACTCGATATCTTCGGCTTGGGAGAGGGCGTTGGCGAGGGTGAGGCCTAGTCAGGTGTGAGCAAGAACGCACAGTGTGTATCTGTGTGATGTAGTTAGTGGGGACTACAAACCAGCGATACCGCCACCAACGATGATGACCTTCATGATGTAGCGTTTGCTCAAGAGTCGGATGTTGATGTTGTGGGCTTATATGCTGCCACTGCGGCAACGAAAGAGATCAGTTTGCTTTGCGGCCGCAGTACGTATTCCACAAGGGATAGGAGCGAGCAAATCTGTTCGTGAATGTGTTCCACGGGCTGAGCGACTCTACATTGATGACATGCGCCTATTCCATGCAGGATCGAAATCCAAGCAGTGCATAGCAGCTGCGTGAACCTCTCTCGCGTAAGCAGGAATCCTTATGCAGCAACAACAGCGGCTGACTCGACCGTAACATCCAAGAAGGAAGCGGCTATAGTGCGCGGGTGTCGTGGAGCGATTCGTGTCGGTTGCTTGGCCAGATAACAGCTGAGGAGGATGGCGCGCACAGTCAGCAGGCGGTCTCATGTTCCAGGATGCCTAAGCGAGGTAGGGCAATGTGCTGCGGATGTACTGTCTAACGAGCTCTTTCACGGCAAATACCGGTTTCTGGCTCTGCGTAACAAGTGCCTCCGCAATTTTGGACATATCGTCGTTGAACCCAGATGGTTTTGATTCTCGATCCGTCATTGGGCTCGCGGGTCGTGCGGCTTGTATCACGTGAGACCATCCTGCTGCAGTCATGCTCGTACAGAAGGAGCGTTCGACACGCCAGAGAGCGATAACCGTGGAGACCTCTGAATGCAACGACCTCTGAGTGCAAGCGCCTAACTAGATTGGCTCTCGATTCATGAAAAGCTTTCCTGATTGGCTTAGCGACCTGCGTTTGCACTGAGAGGTAGTTGCATTCAGAGGTAGCCATGGTTATCAGGCGCCCATCATGCTGCGGATTCCCTGCGAAGATGCGGGCGATTCCAAGTGGAGCCTGCTGAGCTGGACAAAAGGTGCATCCAGTGCACCCAGTGCAAAAATTGCCGAGACGGCTCCACCTTCCAGCTGAATCGATCCTGTCGCGACAACGAAGGAGCTGAGACGTCTAGTCAAATAGAAGGAATCAGCTTTGAAGCATTAAAATATTCACATTCCGCATTAGCATCAACTACATCTTGGGTATCGGCAACGTCTCGTCTCGGCCAAAGCACACAGAAGCTCGCACTGTACACAATCAGCATAAACATGGACAAAATAACGCCTGACAATATCTCGTCACCAGACCGAGATCCCGCCCTATTTTGAATTCCCGTCCCGCCATCACCAACTCTGTCGTTGTTCATAAGTACATGCACTGTACATCTACTTCCGCCACATCTTACATTTCCGTGACGCCATCGCGAGCCAATTAAATGACGTACTGTGATAGCAGTTAGCGACAGTGAACCATTTTCTTCTTCAAATGCTATACTGACCGGAATGAACAAGTAAGGTGTGATCTTCTCATACTCCTCCCAAGCGGAGCCATATTTCTCCTTGCAACGTTGGATATCCCTGTACGCGCGGTGCACGATCATGAGCGCGAAGAAGACTGGGTAGAACCAGGGGAATGGACTGTTGAAACCAGTAATGAGACCCCAGCAGAAAGCGAAGTAGAAGTCGGCGGTGTAGTTGATCTTGCGGGCGTACTTGAACCAGCCGTCGATCATGAGAGAGTCACCGGATTCAGTGCGGATGGTCCTTGGGTTCTTGACCTGCTTCCATGGCAGCTGTGGGAAAGTGTTTCGGTGCACAGCAACTCCGCGCTCATCAGCACGGAACATGTTCTTCTGCGAATTGCCGGTATCCCAGACCCAGTAAGCGAAGAGGTAGGTGATGTAGAGGAAGACAAGGACAGGCTTGCTCCAGCGATACTCGGATGGATCGTGGTTGGCAAGAAAGATGGTGCAGTGGCAGTAGCTGAGTGGGACACCAGCCAGGTTCCAGAAGATGAGCATGAAGCCCCACTTCTCATAGTACATATCCCAGGTAGTGACAATCATCTCCTCACCCTTGGAGCAGGCATTGGCGTAAAGCCAGTGGGCCATGACCAGGAAAGCGACTTCTCCAGTCACATATCCGTACGTTTCCAACTGGCGGAAAGCCGCACTGAGGGAGATGAAGAAGAGGATGTACCATGGGAGACGAACTTCGAAGAACATCTTGAAGTCGAGCCAGCCAAACATGCGAGGGTTGAGCTCGGCTCCCATGAAGAAATCGTAGATGTGGTAGCCGGTCATGCGGTGCTGAGCACCACGCGCGAGAGCGGAAACGTAGGCGACAATGGCAACGATGAATCCAGTGAAGATGGCCACGCTCATCAGTGGGCCAAACTCATCGATGAGGGTGTACATTGGGAAGAGGCCAGTGTAGTGCAGAGCCAGAGCGGTGGCGATGGAGATGTAGAACGACCACACTCCAGAGCAGTAGTAGCGGAGCTGCTTTCCATTCTCGTGCGGCAGAGGCTTGCCAGTTGAGTAGACACCCGGTGCAAACAGATAGAGCAGGCCCTCGAAGATGAAGAAGGTCCAGTAAATGGCCCAAGCCTTGCGGTGAGGGAAAGCACCGGTATATGCCAAGTTGAAGAGGTGCTTGCCGTACTGGGCCCAGGTCATGCTAGGCTCTGAGGGGAATTTGCCATTGTAGTAGGTGGCTCCTATCCACATATACCACATCAACAGCGGAAAGCCGATCATCATCGCAGAGACACCCAGAGTGCCACCAAAGTCGAAATGTGGGTTGTGGTCGATCTTGGGGTCGCTGCCCACGAGCCATCCATCGATGACCTTGCCCTTCGGCTGGCCATTGGCACTTCCATTTGCTGCCTTCTTCGTGCTACCATTACCGCTCGTGATGGGAGCCTTGAGCTCGGCGGAGGCGCTCAGGTCTTCGGTGGGGGAAGGCGATCGTTCATCGCTGGCAGCAGACTTTCGCGTGGTTCGTCGTCGTGTTCCAGGCGTCTCGACGAAGCCTTCGGGAACCATGGACTTTCTCGGGCTGGAAGAAGACATTGTCAGAACGATATTCGACACCGCTGGGCGGAAAAGCAAGGAGGAAAAGCAGCAGCAGCAGAAGTTGGCAGGCGCATTGGGCGAGTGGGCTCCGGTTTAATACTTACGTCTTCCCGGTCTGGGAGCGCGTCACTCGTTCCGACATGGTTGTGGGTGGAATGCAATATGCACGCTTCGGCTAGGCGCGTCGACCATGCACAACGGCAGATGAAGCAATGTCGGATCGGTGAGAACAGAGGCAGGCAGACAGAGACAAGACGGACAGGGTGGTGCCAGCGGCGGCGCGCGACCAGATTTTTGTGTTGTTTATCCAACGCGTGAGATCAGCTCGCTCCACTGTGATTGGGCCGGCGGCCGATTATGCGCTTATGCAGTAGCGTGCATGAGAAGAGCCTCAGGCACAAGTGCATAATTCCCATTGAAATTGAGATTTTGTGCCGATGCGTGTCTCGTTCTCATCGTACCGTGGTCGCAGCCTGCTGCATGTCCGCGCAGACCGCGGTCGTCTGACGAGATGCTTCCAAGACAGCGGCTCCGTAGCAAGAGAGTTGAAGTGCTGCGAAAAGCCATGCCGAGAGAGATGATTGAATGACTGCCGCCGTCCAATGCGTGCTCCGATTGACATCACTCATGCATAACAGCCCACGATGAAGACGGGTCCAGCAAAAGAACACCCATCATGCATCCCGTTGCTGACTGAACATCCATCAAATCACTGACCACACAGCCAACATGCCATCCGTAGACTCTGCCATTCTTGCTCTGCTGGGTCTCGATGCCAGCCAAGTCACCGCTGCAGGCCACGGCGGAAGTTCCTTCTCCAGCACCTCCAAGATCACAGCAAAGCTCGAGAATGGCAGCACCAAATCATACTTCATGAAATCTGGAAAGGGCTCCGACTCCAAGGTTATGTTCGAGGGCGAACACGCATCGCTGAACGCCATTCACGATGCCGTCCCAGCACTATGTCCGAAGTCCCACGGATGGGGCACCTTCTCCGACTCCAATGACACCTACTTCCTCATCACCGACTTCCTCGATCTCCCCGCCCGAGGAAGCGCCTCAGGCCAGTCTCTCGCTCAGAAACTTGCCAAACTTCACATCACGCCCGCACCCGTTCCATCCGGCCACTCCAAGCCTCAGTTCGGCTTCCCTGTCACCACATGTTGCGGCGCCACACCACAGGACAACACCTACTCCTCTTCCTGGGCAGACTTCTACGCCAATCAACGTATCCGCGCCATCACCAAGCAAGCTCGAGACCGCAATGGCGCAGACAAAGATCTCGAGACCCTCACCGAACAGCTGTGCGACCAAGTCATTCCTCGCCTCATCGGTGATGACCATCTCCACAACGGCAAAGGTGTGACTCCTGTCGTTGTCCACGGCGATCTCTGGTCCGGAAATGCCTCCACGGGCAAACTTCCCGGCATGTCTGCTCCCGAAGCTGTCGTCTACGATTCTTCAGCCTGTTATGCACATTCGGAATTCGAGTTGGGCATCATGAAGATGTTTGGTGGCTTCGGCGGCAAGTTTTTGAAAGACTACCATGAGCTTGTGCCGAAGACGGAGCCCGTCGAAGAGTATGAAGATCGAGTGAAGTTGTATGAGCTGTATCATCATCTGAACCATTACGCGTTATTTGGAGGTGGATACCAGAGTGGTGCGATCAGCATGATGAAGGATTTGGTGAGGAAGTACGGTGGGAAAAGCGAGCTTTGAGACGGCGAATGCAAGGCTGCCATGTGAAGCGCTTGCACTACATCTTACGAGATTGCCACACATTTGGACTGCATCAGCCCTGGGATCTCGGACCTTCGAACCTTCGTACTTGCGGAGAGCAAGATGGGCAAGCTTGGAGAAACCCTTCTGCACGATCTCTCGTTACGACTGTGATTTCAAGCCTACCTCCCTTCTTGAGGCATAGTGCCTTAGCTACGCTGCGCAAGACGGAGAAACGAGGATCAAAAGAAATTTCCAGGTTCCCGGACAGAGCCTGTGGTGCTGATCCGCGTGCCTGTTTTGCTTTCTAGCGATAGTTTGCGCGAAGCTTCAGTGATATGAACCCATGTGCTTGTGATCACCAACTCAGAGGCACAATAATCGGGCACTGTCGCGTATCCTCTTGCATGCAGGAAGCTGCATGGGTGGGGCGATCCTTCGCTTACAACATGGAGGCCGCACATTCGAAGCTGTACGGCGGCCTGATGATGGTTTGATTCCGATTATTGCTTTACAGAACATTCGTATACCGCCCGCTACCTACCATGTGGCTCATCAACACGAACACTCTGGAATTGGAAGAATTTTTTGAACCTGCTATCCCCAGCTACGCCATCCTGTCACATCGCTGGACAAAGGATGAAACCACATTCAAGGACTACAAGAAAGGCAGGAAACTGGACTCTCACGGGCACAGAAAGACAATGGACTTCTGCGCCGTTGCGCACAGTCGCGGCCATCCTTATGCTTGGATCGATACTGCTTGCATTGATAAGCGCTCCAGCTCTGAGCTCTCGGAAGCCATTAACAGTATGTATAGGTGGTATCAGATGTCTGCAGAATGCCTTGTCCATCTCGCCGACGTGATGCACACCGACATACCACCACCCTCCGGCAAGCTCACTGAGCGTCTCCATCAACAATTGTGCCTCTCTGACTGGTTCACTCGCGGATGGACCCTGCAAGAATTAATAGCACCACGCTGTGTTATATTCTTCACGCAAGACTGGAAACTCTTTGGCTGTAAATCGACCGCCAATCGTACGATCAATGGCTTTCGCGCAAACGATACCGCGTGCATGAATCTTGCGGACGAGTTGAGCAGCATCACCAGCATACCAAAGGAACTCTTGACCTTTCAATGGCCATTGGAAGAGTATACGATCGCTGCCAGGGCGAAGTGGCTGGCGAATCGCAAAGTAACAAGGATCGAAGACCAAGCATACTGCGCCCTGGGGCTCTTTGGCGTCAACATGGGCCTTCTTTATGGTGAGGGCAAAAGAGCTTGGACCAGGCTGCAAGAAGAAATCGTCCGGAACTCCCATGATGAATCGATCTTCGCCTGGTCAATGGCTTACGGAAGCAGAGCCCAACCGCTATTGTCCTCATCGCCTGCTTCTTTCTCCGCTGTGAGTCCCACCATTTCCACCGTGTACGGGCTAAGGCCGCTGTACACGATCACGAACCAAGGCCTCAGATGGGACTTGGAACCTGGCAGTGCAATCATTGGCAAGCTTGACCTCAGCAGGATTCCACGTTTTGACAGCAGGTCCAAGCCCACGTTGGGTGACATGCGTGTCTTGATGCTGCCCCTCGCGTGCCTATATGAAAATCAGCCGACCTCCCAGGAGTACCTGCTGCTTATAGAGCTGGCTTGCGGTCACTACATGCGAGTGCCCAGTCGGGATACCCTCAGGCTGCCTTTGCCCCTCGCAGACTTGATCCGGCGAGGCAAGATCGCCGGCCCATGGCGCCTTGGCCACGTGATGACAATAATCGTGCATCTGAGATCGGATCACTCGAAAGGCTGCACGTTTGCATATAATCAGCTTTTGATGTACCAAGATCTACACCTCTCGGTTGTCCAGCACTTTCAAACAGCTATCAATGCAGCTATGTATCAGCTACGAAGACACCCAGCCATTCAGTATCAACTCGCAGAATCTGGACTGACTAATTTCTCCAACGTGAGCACGGTTTTGGAATGTGATGATGGAACTTCACAGGACATGATCAACGTGTAAATTCAGCTTGTGGGTGCACAAGATTCATCGCGCTAATATGCGACAGTGGGAGCAATGAACCACCCCGACCAATCTCATCCAGCCAGAACAATTCGGGCCTTCAGGCCTTGGAGAGGCTTCGTCAACTCGACGGCATCGTACGCATGGTCAACTGCCTACATGGCGATTGCATCCGCAAGGGAAATTACGGATTCAACAGAGAGGACAAAATGAGAGAACACATGAGACAAGTGCACGGCTACCTCTACAACGCGAGAGGTGATGGAGGCGGACCCGAAATTCAAATTTTCAAAATGAATGCATGAATCGTTCTCGCAATCCTCCGATCACGCTGTCTGGTGCGGAATTCACACTTGACTCTGCCGTTATCTGTCAACGACTGGAGGCAGCTATGATCAGATGGCGGCATAAGCTCCTTGTTTCGTTTCTTACATCGGTATTTATCGGCGGTTTACCGATCTCTCCAGGTTCGCGGACGGCTACCACATATCAGGACGGCGCTCCGTTGTAAATCACATGACGGTGCAGCTCTTCCGTGGTCTAGTAGTCTGTCAGCTTTACTGTTCCTGAATCCTTGGCCAATCAGCAAGCAACGTGCTCTACGACTTGCATATCACCCACCACCACTTCTGGTACCGGATGACATCCTGCTTTTGCAAAGACGAGATCGACGTAGAGCGACATCACTGCATGATCTAGCATGAACTGATGACTGCAAGTCTGCACAGCGACTGGGCAACAACCACACAGACTAACAGAGTATAAGAGTCACACGTTCCGAACATGCAGCAGCTGTATGGGAGAAGCATGTACTTGCTCTGCGTCTATAAGTCAGATGCAGATCGCAGCTGATGTCTGGAAGCATGTCCGCTGCCGGGTACATCGTGCGGTGTAACACTGAACGGATGCTTCTACATGATGGCTTCAAGACACTTCCGGGCTCGAACGCCTCTTGTACCGGAGTGCGATAAATAGGACTGCAAGTCTTTGTGGCGTTCCTTCGTACTGCGACCGCTTCGGCTTCTGATATTCTTACCATCAACATGTTAGTGTCAATACTTATCACTGCGGGCGCAGCTGCCGCACTGCCTCTCGAGAGACGACAATCTTCCATACCTTCAAGCGTCCCATCCTTCGTCACCGAATTTGCACCAATTTTCCGCCTTCACTCAGCCGAACTATACATGCCATCCGACATCTCTACTCACATCGCCAATACATCCCCATACCTCAACCTCACATCCCTCGCCCCAACTTCCTACCCAAATCCACTCACCCTCTCCAACCTCGACCAACTCAACACAATCCCAAACTCCAACTCCGGAAAAGACATCTACCTCACGTCAATCTCAGACCCCACAACCTCCCCTCGCCCAGCATACCTCTACGGCACATCCCCAGACCCAGTCACCCACTCCACCCCCAACACAACCGCCTCCACTATAATAACAGTCCTCAAACCCAACTCCACCCTCGACGCCTTCTACTTCACTTTCTACTCCTTCAACGACGGCGGCCGCTACCCCTCTTTCGCCCCCATCCTCAACATCGGAAACCACGTCGGAGACTGGGAACACATCATGATCCGTTTCATTCGCGGAGTTCCCAGAAGTGTCTATTTCTCTCAACATTCCAGCGGCCAAGCAATTTACTACGAAGCAGCAGAAAAATGGGAAGATACTGGACGAGTTGCAGCGTATGTTGCTAATGGAACTCATGCGAACTATAAGGATACGGGGGATCATGATCATACTATTCCGGGTGTTGAATTGCCTGAGGGGCCGGTGGAGGATTATACGGATGATGAAGGGTTGGTTTGGGATCCTACGATTGATGCTTATTGGTTTGAGTTTGATACTGGGAGTGGGAAGTTTACTGCTTATGATGATGAGGAGGGCACGGAGACGCCGGTGAATTGGCTATATTTCGATGGAAAATGGGGAGATATGAAATACCCTGAGGACGATGAACGGCAGGAATGCTTCCTGGGAATCGATGATTTGTGTCAGTATAGTGGAGGACCTACGGGCCCGAAGGATAAGGATTTGGGGAGGAAGGGCGTTTGCCCGGATGGAGAGGAGGTTTGTAGGGCGTTAGGTGGGATTTGAATGAATACAAGAGACAAATGTATAGATGTAAAGTTGGATGTGCAGAGCAGAGAGCGTGAGATAGGAACCTGAATAATGTTTCTCGCCAAACTGCACATAGGAAGAATATGCAGTGGAGGCAGAGAGCAGACGGTGTTGGTACCACAATCCCTTCTTTTTCTGTTGCGACCGTGGCTCGGAGTCCTCGATCGTACCTCTACACAGTACAGATCCCTCCTTGGATGCACAGCCTAGCCAGCTATTTGACTAAATATCTGCCACGACCGAAGCATCAATCAGTATGGGATAAGATCGATGAGGGAACTTGTCCGAGTCGAAAGACATTGTTGCAGTTCAGCAACCCTAACCCTAATGCATACATTGAATGCCTGAGATGGGAAAGGGACTCGTTCAATCTCACATGGAAAGCATATCAAGAAGTGGAACCAAATGTCAACATGACGAGGGACGACGAAAGTAATTAAGTTTGTTCAATCAGACATTTAATATTTGAGATAAAGTCGTCCAGATCTAGCGGAGGTGAAGGTCACAATCGCATCAGGAAACAAAAGTGTCAACACCGCGCCATGCAAGTAATGGTCGGAAGCAAGATACTGTACAACGTTCCGCGAACGTGACAGCATAGTCATCATATCACACGAGCCCTCTGGTAGAGGACTCGGCGACCTGCTTCTTTTCTTCTGCTGTGTATTTTCATGCTGTCGTTCTGCAAACAGCTTTGCCCAAACATGGAGGGCCATCAAAGTTCATGTCGCCAACAATGGGTTTCTCTCATTTTCAAGAGCATAGCTAGAATACGCTAAAATGGAGCTCTTTACATGCCAATGGCGATAGCGACAGCGGCGACGACAACGGTCATGAAGACGATTGGGTTGCCGGTGGAAGCCGCAGCGCTTGAGTCGTCGCCACCAGAGCTGCTGGAGCTGTTGCCGCTAGAGTAGTTGGTACCCTCAGCCTGGGTGGAGGAGACACCGTTGGAGAGATCTGGGTCGGTCTCAGAAGGAGTACCGGCCCACTGGGTCTCGGCCTCAAGTCCAGGTGGAGTGCCAGCGCCATCCTTCAAGTACTTCTCAGCACCCTTGGGCATCTCTGGGAGGAGAGTGGTCGAGACTTGCCACTCCTCAGACTCGGCTGGGCACTCTGGGACAGTGCGGTCGCCACGGCGAGCACCACCATCGCCAGATGGAGCTGGGGTCTTCTCGTAGGCCTCCTTCAGGCGGTCAAAGTCACCGTTTGGAGTAGCCTTTCCGTCCTCACCCATCTCAACGAGACCGTATCCATTAGCCTCAAGGGTGTACTCGTAAGCAAGACCACCAGAGTAGACAGCAGTCATGTCGTCGCTGTAGAGGGCGGCGATCTCGTTCCAGTCACGGCGGTTGGTGATGCAACCGAACTCAGAGAGGAAGAGAGGCAAAGAGTAGTTGCTGTAGGTCTTGACCTTGGCGTCCCAACCAGACTTGCGGAAGTCAGATGGGTCGCACCAAGAGTAGTCGTTGAAGGCGAAGAAGTCAGAGCGGGCGATCTCGTCCTCACCGCAAGCGAAGTAGAGAGCCTGGGATTCAATGTTCTCAGCAACATCAGCGGAGGAGTAGCCGACTGGGATTGGGCGAGGAGAGTTTGCGCGGATGTAGTTGCGCATGTCACGGGTCACAGCCTTGATGTATGGGGCAGAGTTGGTGTTGTTGCGGGCGTTGATGACCTCGTTTGCGGAGAAGAAAGCGAGGAGGTTGTCTGTGTGTTGTTAGCAGCTGGCGATGGGAGGCAGGGACTAGTGAGCGCGTACTGTACTTGGAGAAAGTGTCAATGGTCGCGAAGACAGATTGAAGGTAGACATCGTTGTACGAGGCGTGCAGCGAGTCGATGTTCTCTCTGTTGAGCGAAGCCTTTGGAGTGTTGACATCGAGCGCAAGGTAGATGCCGGCATCGTCCAACAGCTTCATGGCCTCGTCGTGGTCGCCGCTGTTGTCGACTGTGTAGATACGGATCGTGTTGATTCCCAAATCTTTGAACGCCTCGACATCCTCGCGGAATTGCTCCAAGTTCAACAGAGGATCTTGAGCGTCAGCCGCACCACCTGGCTGGTAGGCGACACCGCGAATGTAGAAGCGCTCTCCGCTCTCTGTCCAGAATGCATTGCCTTCAGAGACGATCGGTGGGAGGCTTCCCTGGCTCTGGCGTGGGAGAACCTTTGCGGAAGCGAGGGAGGCGAAGGCCAGCGCGCCGGCGCTGAGGACGGCCTTCATCGTGTCGGTTTTTTGCGGAAGTTCGTTCAAATTCGTGGGGTTCGGGGAGCGAAGGTACGGGGGTTAGAAAGAAAGCTGACAGTTAGAAGAAACGAGTGTGTGTGAAGGCAATACAACAAGAATACTGAGAAGAGGCAAAAGGTGTTGAGAGCGAGTGACAAACCGCGTCGCCATTCCTCTTAACAGCCAGGAGCATCGCCAAGTACCAAGCCTCTACCAAGCATTGGCAGGAGAGGATGGATTCGTATGCGCCGAGCATCAGCCAGAATAGGCGTTTCACCACCACGTCAAACAATCGTCTCAAGTGCAGCGAAAGACAATGACATCTTGATCAGCATTGCGCGATGTGGTGTGTGTCATGCACATGTATTCCACAGACCGTTGCAGAGCGCATCCGGTGCGCTGTGGTAAGGCAGTCCACGGCACACAAAACAGGGCCCGCGGCGTTCGTATCCCAGCGTTTGATGAGTATCATGATCGCCACGCATCGTACTTGCCACTGCCTTCGTTGTTACGCGTTTGCGGTCGTTTTTGAGCTGGCCTCTGATCGATTTGCTTGGACAATTCGAAGGGCATGAGTAGTGTCTCGGGCGGGCCTTGGCAGATGAAGGGGAGATGCGATTGCCCAGGGGTGCATCCTCGGCGGCCACTCAGCCTCAAGAAGTGCGGCCAAAGGCAGGCTGGTACGCGCTGGTGACCCACAGCTAATAGCGAGCCCCAGCCGGAATCGTTGCATCTGAAGGGCTGCACGGTCGATCCCCACGAGAGCCGTGAATACGTGCTCGTGGTCTGCCAAGTTGAACGCATCAGCGTGAGGGCATATACCACAGATATGCCTTCTGGGCCTGCTTGTCGCGTGGACTTGGACTCTTGTTGCAACTCGTCCCGGCGCAGGCTGCGCAGCGACTCCGTATCGACGTCTGCTCCCCGCGATCCGGTCTCGCCGTCTCGGAAGCTGTTCTCTCCGCCCGTAGGAGAGCCGTTAACACATCGTGCGGTGCATCGCACAGTCGAATCCGCAGAAGAGCCTCAGCAGGATGGGTGACACTGCGCAAGTGTTGTGCGAAAAAGAGCGAAAGAGAAGGGCGATAGGGCGAGGGCCTGTTCAAATATGTTTGAGACGCGTCGTCGTTGGTGACGCGTCCCTTCCAGGTCCTGGGGCACTTGCCTGACTTGATAGCAAGAGCACAGTGAAGAGTAGGAAAGACGGGAAAGTGGTCGAGGTCGAGGTATTGAGATATCAAGGCATATTTGAGGTATGCGCTGCGTGAGGCACAGTCGCCTTCGCTGTCCGCATTCTGCACATACCCGCGCGCTCTGGGTTTCAGATCAGCAGCTTTCGCTCTCGCTGCGCATGAGGAAAGGAACTCTGGCGACCATGCGAGAGGTATGCGCGCTGCCTCGCAGTGTCTCGACCATTGCCCGAGGCGTCCTGTGCTGAGAACTGTTCGAAAACGCGCAACAGTCTGGTCGACGGAGCGTCTACGTAGGAGCCTCGGAACAAGCCAGCCAGTGCCAGTACTGTGGCACACGACAGTAAAGCCGCGAACGGTAAGGTGCATCGTGTAATTGGGCAGGCTCGCTTCGCGCAGAACGACAAGTGTTCTCGGAGCTCATCGGGGAACGCAACTGGTGTAGAAGCAGCTGACCTGTTCTACCTGCCGGCAAAGACAGGAAGCGCATTCCGTTCATCTGCCCGACCCGATCCAGATTGGAGATTCGTCAAAATCGGACGGCTCTGCTCGTTCGCATGGCCGGCGCCGATGCTAGTGAGCTGCATTAGACATGGGCACACTGGTGAATGGATCTCTCAAAGAAGAGCAATGCCAGCACCTGGGACCGCCCGAAGTGGAGAAATGTGTTGATCGCAGTAGTCCATTGCATCAAGTGCTTGCGCGGACTCATCGCAGTTTCTCACGAGTTTCGCCATACTACAAGGACACTGCAAGCACCGAATGTCCGACGCAGTGCAAGGAGATAAATATGGCTCCAATATTGCGAGTGCTTGCACCACAATTGCAGCACTCGTCTATCAATTCCCTCCACAGTGACACAAATTTACCAAAATTACGAAAACCACTTCTTCAAGCCAGAAACACCAACCTGCAAGCGAACGCGAAAGCAAGATGCGCCTCGTCACTCTCCTCCTCGCTGTCGTACCCTTCACGTTCGCTGCTTGCAATGGCGGCTCCCATGGCGCCTGTCTAGATGGCTGCGAGAACCGCTACTCCGAACCTCAAGGAATTACCGACTGTTCTTTGCGAGAGTGCAACACCTGCGCATGAATGCAAGCTCGCGACCTGGGTGAGCTATGATGCGAAGTCGACTGGGAACTGATACGGCTGTTTTTGCCAACTCTCTCCGGGCACAATAGGGTGTGTAGTCACACAGGCTGGAATGCATATAGTAATTTACGAAGTGTGGGATCAGGAGAACGAAGGCTGATCGTGTTCGCGGCATTTTCGACGAAAGCAAGAGCGTTGTGGTACTCGGAGGACTTGAAATGCGTTTTGAGTATTGACTTGGTGCCACATCTGTACATATCACACACCTCGTTGCTTGCGAACGCCACAGGTTCACCACCCTCATGCTGGGCCATACAATGAAACTGCGACTCGGTCATCATTCCCAAAAGCATCTTGTGCTCTCATGCATGGTGGAATTTGTGGCCTTTGATCGCTGCCGACAGCGTTGAACCGACGCGTCAATATTCCAGAACCATATCGTTGTGAAGCACTCCATACAGCACGGATATCGCATGGATAGAATCGGTCAGGCTACGAGTGTGTAATAAGATAAGGTTAAGATCGAGATCGTATGCTTTGTGGAGTTGGGTTACACATTGCAAGGGAGCCGTGGTGAACACGAGTGGCACACGACCAGGGTTCCGACGACATCTCCTGCTTCGCGACGATCGTTGCGCAAAGAAAACAAGAGTAGAAAACAAGAGCGACCACAAAAGTCGGTGCGACTGGAAGGCGAAACGTTATGGCGTATGGGTTGATGCAGCATTACAGTGGTGGCGATATTCAGTCGTCGCTATCATAACAGGTCGATCGAGGGCAGTCAAGTCACGGCAAGGCAGAGTCGAAGCGATGAAGATGTGTCAAGACAAATGGCAACGAGGATAGTGTGAAGAATACTCGAAGAGAAAAAAGCGAAAAGGGTATCAATGTGCTGCCAAATCTATTACATTAATGACGACTTGTTGTAGATGGGGACGAAACCAGCATCTATCGCCCCGGGACGAATCATAGATGATTTGCTTGCATGTAATGCGAAAAAAAAAATGTGTAACAATGCGAGATGCATACCCGGCCGGGGTTTCTGCGTTTCACGTCGTCAAAACTGTAGTTGCTTCCCTTATAATGTCTGTTTTCCGATACCTTCTACACGACAACAGCCTGTTGAACTGCTAACTGTACAAGATCCCGTCCCGCTCGCGTGCTGATTGATGATTGAACTTGATTCTTCTTTCCGTTCTCATTACGTGTGGTATTAAACGAGTAAACGTAACAATCGTATCTGGGTGACTACCTTCTCGAGGGAGAGGGGTAGGTCAGATAGGTTGAGACATTTACAAGAAGAAAGCAGCGAGGGCAGCGACACCAGCGAAAGCACCACCGGCAACGTTGGCGACAGCAGCACCAGTGTAGGTGGCTGGCTTGGTTGGGGTAGAGCCAGTTGGGGCAACTGGGGTGGTGCCGTTGTTGCCAACTGGGTACTTTGGTGGGGAGACTGGAGCAGATGGAGCTGGGTGGGTGTAGACCGGAGGAGCTGGGTGGGTCTCTGGCTGCTCTGGGCTGGATGGAGAGCTTGGGACTGGAGCTGGGTGGGTGGTGTAGACAGCTGGGATGGTCAAGGTGGTGGCCTTGGTGACAACGTAGGTCTTGCTCTCGTGGGTGAAGGTGGTTGGCTCAGGGCAGTAGGTGGTGTACACAGTCGACCAGGTGGAGGCTGGGTAGCTGTGATGCTGTTAGGTTCACGTTCCAAAGGCGTTTGAGATGCGCAACTTACGTAGCTGGGTGAGTCTCGGACTTGGACTCGTAGGTTGATGGTGGAGCGTATCCAGCTGGCTTGGTCTCGGTTGGGTAGGCGGCTGGGTGAGTCTCGGACTTGGACTCGTAGACCGGAGGAGGAGCGTAGCCAGCTGGCTTGGTCTCAGTTGGGTAAGCAACTGGGACGGAGGAGGTGGTCTCAGCGCCGTAGCTTGGAGGAGCCTCGTAGGCTGGAGGAGCCTGAATTGATGGTCAGTGACGGTCCGTTGGTTTTCATGGAAGCGACAGGACTCACGTAAGAGGCGATGGCAGAGCCAGCCAGGGCAGCGACGATAGCGGCACGCATTTTGAAGTAGTTGTTGGTTCTTGTTAAAGAGTGTGGGTAGTTGGATGTGATGTACAACTGAATTGGCAGGCGTGAAAGAGCGTGATGAGGAGAGCAAGAGGAAGAGAATGGGTGTCGAGGTATATAATGGCCTGGGCTGGGGCGCGTTGGGCTAGCGCTCGCAAGCGATCGATTCTTTGACAGCGCGTGTGCTGCCCGTGTTTCAGGGATGCGCAAATTGGATGTTCATCCTGTCCGCCCAACTCGGAAGCTGAAGTCGACGGCGCTAGACCGGTCGCGGTGTCGTAGTGGTCCGCCTCAACCCTCGAAGCCGTTATTACACCGATCTTGGCCACTGAAAACGCCGGCCTCGCTGTTCCACTCGCGCGCATGTGGGTGAGCGCTACCGCGGCGCGACCCCGTGAATGCCCTCCACAGGACCTGCAGAGTGCTGCTATTGTTGACAGCGACGATATTGCTACGCGCAACGCCATGTCGCAGCGCGACACCGACAGCTCGCGTAGGCGCCGCCGCGCTCGTCTCCTTATCCCGAATGGATTATCCCCACGATCCAGAGTGATCTCCGAACGGCGAGCTTGCGATGCCAAAGCTCCACATGGCAGATGGTCAATACGAGCGCCATCGCAGACCGCCGTTGCTTGGTTGGCCTTTGTCTCTATTTGCCTCCAATAACGTGTGGCGTGGCGGTTTCAGCGCACCCCAGTCAAGCCAAGTCAGAGTCAGCGCGTGGGCGGGCCACCGCGCATCCTGGTGATTAGCCAGGAGACGTCCCAATCCATACATAAACTCTCGCGCTGGGCATGACGCGCGTTTGATAACGAGAGGCTTCACCAAACTCTATTGGCTGCCATCCAAATGCTGTGATGGCGGTGGCGTGTGGTTTGCCGACGAATGAACTGGTGTCGCGCGACGCTCTTCCCCATCAGCAGCGCGGTGGTGGCAGCGGTGGGCGCGGTGTCTGGAAGGCGCTGCTGCTGTGCTTGCTTGCCTGTAGCGATCCTCTCAACAAACGCCGGCCTCCTATTCTTCACTTGCGACATTCGGCTGCAGCACGAGAAGCGTCTGACTCCGCCGCTGCTGCTGCACACTGCAAGGTACGCGCCCTCTAGCGCAGGTACGCGATGCCGTCCCGATCACTGGCCAATGAAGCGTGGCAGCGAGTGCTCGGCCAAGGAGTTCCGTCTTCCCGCAACCCACCACGATTTTGCCATTAGCCGACCTCAACCAAGGCCAGTCTCGAACTTTCAGATGCTTCTCGCAGAGCCTCACCGGCGCTCACCTTCGTATTGCTCATCCGCCTCATGAATATCGACATCATCTCACGCGCTGGCAATAGCCGCAGGATGCGCCTCATTTCGCTCCAGCTCTCCTTGAATCGTCCTCTCCCCCGACGTTGAGCCCGCTCTCTGCCCGTCCGCCCGTCGTTCACATGCAGCGCGAGCTTGAATCAACCTCAGCACACGTGCCGGATTTCCGGAACCTGATCGCGACTGGTCACCGCATTGATGAAGGCCTCCTTGCCTCTTCCTCCTGCTCTAGTCGGCACGTCGCCGATATTGCCTCCGCGGGACGAATATTGCTCTTCACTGCGTCGACTACAGTATCATGACAAACACGAGCTGATCGTGATGGCAATCTATCACTGAGATGAAGACAACGCACGCAAGCGGCACACCAGCGATTTACCGACAGCTAGACAAATCTGGATCAACGGCGCGACCAAACTGTTCAGCCCGCTATCTTGGCCACTGCATGGAAGCCTTCTGGATTACGCCCAACATCTCTACCTGCTCAACAACGGCACGTCGTTGCTTCATTATCTGTATCGGCTTTTGCAACTTCTCACCATGCTATGGCGACACTTTATCACATCTCCTCCACCGAGGTTCGGGACCCGTTGCACGCACAATATGAGGAAATGACTGTCGTATTCTGGTCGCAACATATTGGACTTCACGTTACACGCTCATGTGAACGTGCCTGCGCAACGCCGTGCTGTCAGATTGTCCTGGCGGCGTTACTGCTATCTTTGGCATGCCGTCAGAGTAGCGATCCGCCGTTTGGAACTCTTCAACTCATTGAGGCTCGGCGTTGCGAGTGCTACACTGCTACTCATTGACAACCGCCGGTGATCTATTCAAAGATGTTGCTTGCTAATTACCAGTTCCCTAACGCAAGCTCCTCTAGCTACTTCCCACCAGTCATACGGCGTTGGACAGGATTCTGCATATCACCTGGCATCATCGTAAGCTTTCCGGTACAGGTCACGCCTCGAGTTCTATCGTATCTTCTCAATGTGCGAATGGCTATGCGAACCACGCCCATCATAGCACACTTGCGCAGTGTATCAAAGCACGCCCTCGGAACGAGCAAGCCGAGAGCGGACCATCCTCAACCTTGTTACAAGGCTACACAGCTCGCACCTGGGCATGTCTTTGATTACATACCGACCTCAGTACTTTCGATTCCAGATGAATGTTGACTGCAGCTAGCCCAAGGTGGCGCGCGTCCACCTGAAGCAACACTTACCTCGCTAAGTAGCTATGATTGTGTGGAAGACATGGTCATTTGAGCAATGCAGCGCAGAAGTTATACAGTCCGGCACATGCATTCGGGGATCGGAAAGCAGGGCCTCTAACTCTATACTTGCACTCTTAAGAATCTGAACTGGTCGACTTTGGACAAAATATGCTGTCTGATTGGCAGTAATCCATGCAGAATTGCAGAGTAAATGGCCTGCCCTGTCCCCAGTATCCGCGTATGCATTTGACGGACTGTATGGTGACAAGCATATTGTGGTAAGCAAAGTAAGCTTTTCCATTAGCTCCCGGAACCTCACACAGCACTTCTTGCTTTCAAAGCAAATGCGTTAGCTTCCTTGTCGCTGGCTTCCTCCTCAGAGGCTCTCAGCTTTTCTGAGTTCGGACTCCTCCTCGGTGCTCGACTCAAACGTCTTGTCCGACTTCCGACAATCCGACGTCGCCATCACCATTTGTCAGCGCAGTTTCCTGCCAACTGGTCGCGGTCTAGAAAGCACCGCGACTAGGATCACATTTCTACCGCGACCTCTGCTTCCTCCTTCTACAGGCAGCACTATGAGATCAGAGTTCCCGCCCGTACATCTCGTCACGTCAGCTGCATGGGCCGATCATACCGTTTACAATAGCTGGGAGTGTAGAGTTGCCGCAACAGCCGAATGCATCGATACAGAAGTCTTCACCATTGGTTGCAGTACAAGAAACAACCTTCTCTGTTCGCTTTTCGGTCTCCCAGAGCAGCGAGCTGTGTCTGGTCACGCGTGATCTGACCTTGTATGCAGAGATCCGCTGATCGCGCTGCTCAAGGCGCCGACGCCGACTTGGTATCCAGGATGAATGAAGTATAATTGACAGCTCACGTCGCTTGACGAACTGCAATCGCTGGTCACTGCTAGGTCTTCCAACATGGCTGCGACACCTTCTGGCTTCGTCACTACGACGCTCAATTATTTCCTGGAGCCCGAGAATGGTGGCGACAAGCTGTATAGGGCAGGCACTGTTGGCGAGAAACGTCGCAAGTACAACAAGGCTCAAGTGCAGATCAACGATATCCGTGGACAAGAAGAGCGCTTCACTCTCGATGACCATGGCTTCCAGCTAGTGAAAAGTGACACTGCAGAGAAGACCTTCGACGATGAACAGCGCATTCAGACCCTGTACTACGACGAATGTGCAGAATTGATCAAAAAAGTCACTGGCGCTACTCTAGTAAGACCATTCGGTCACGTGGTTCGTCGATTGTCATGGAAGGATGCATACGATGCCGAAAAGGACCTGCCAGACGACGCTCGCTCGGTAGGCCCGAGCAATGCAAGATTTGTGCACTGCGGTATGTTGGCATGCGATACCACAAGTTAATTTTTGCGTTGGATTTCACTGACAATCACACTGCCAGACCAGTCATACAAAGGCTCCTACGAACGCATTAAACAGGTATTCCCCGAAGAGGCCGAAAAACTTGACCGGAGCCGCTGGGCCTACATCAATGTCTGGAGGCCCTTTGAATATCCTGCCACGCGAGATGCGCTCTGCTTCGCCGACTACGCCAGCATTAACGAAGAGGAGATCCGAACCATTAAAATCCAATTCCCGCAGAGAAGGGATAGCGTTCTTGTCAACGATGAAAAATGCAATACTCCAGGTGCAATACTCGCAAATGGAGAACGTGATCCATATGCTCATGGGCCGGAGATGGTCACCTCGGAAGCTTTGCAGTGCACTGCTCCCGCGACGCCGAATCAGCATAAGTGGTATTATGCGTCTGAGATGAAGCCAGACGAGGCGCTGTTGTTGAAGATTTGTGATAGTAAGAAGGGAGTTGCGAATCGGTTGTTTCATTCAAGCTTTGAAGCGGAAAGCGATTATGGACCGGACAGGCATAGTTTGGAGGTGAGATGTGCAGTATTCTTCGAAGATCAGCCTCTAGAGGAATGAAAGAGGGAACTCTGTTGGCGGAGCGCCGTGGCTATTCCTCGAGAACCGACATGACCGAAAATGAGAACATGACAATGACGACTTCGCAAAAGATTCCACTTTCCCAAAGCCTCTCACTGCCCTCCTTTCCCTAATCCTCCCTCACCCTCCTGTCCCTCAAAAACGCATAATCCTCCAACCCTGCTTCTACTTCTCTTCTAATAAACCCCGCAGCCTCCTCCCCAAATTCCCTCTTCCACTCCCCTTCCAACCCCTCCAAATTCACAACTTCCTCCCCATCGTCACCTCCACCCCTCTTCGCCAACTCCACCCTCAACCCCGTAGAATCATTCAAAGTCTTCATCAAATACCTCACCTGCGGAACCAATTTCTCCTGTTGCTCCTCCGGCATAGCATCCCATTCAAATACCGCCGCTTCGGGATCCAAGCCCGCTAATCCACATATTTTCCTCACGAATGTCGGAGAACTCTGATAAGAGGAAGATTCTACGACGAGAGGTGTGATGTTGTGAGATTTGTAGAATTCGTAGAGGGTGCGTTGCCAGTGGAGATTCGTCACGAGAGATATTCCCGTGTAGGACTTCTCAGCGTCTTTGGATGGAGAGGTGTGGATCGAGTTGGAGGTGTTGTAGACGAGGAATTTGAAGGCTGAGGGGATGATGTAGGCGGGGTGGCGGAAGGTGAGGATTGGGAGGGTTTGGGGGTGGAGGAGGAGGTGAGAGGGGATGAGGGTGGGGTTTGTTGGGGTTGAAGTGGGAGCTGAAGAGCTGTTGGAGTTGATGTAGGCTATTGCTTGTTGTGGGTCGAGGGCGAATTGAGGGTGTTCGTGGAAGAGGAGGGTTTTGTGCTGCGTTTGCGTTTTGTGTTAGTGGGGTTGGAGTTGTGGTTTGTGAGTGATGGGATGGGTTTCACCTCTTTTTCTGCCTCTTTGAGCGCTTTTTCCCATTCTTTGATTCCGTTGTTTATCGCCTCGTGATACTCTCCTCGCGTGTCGTCTGGGATCCCTTTGGCGATGGAGTCTTCTGTGAAAAGCGGAACCTGTGTTCTCCGACCTTGCAGAAAGGGGTGCCAGAGCATTTTGGAATTCGGTTGTTTGGAGAAGAGCATCCTCTCAAGCAGATGGCAGGCTGTTCGTCCTTGCGACCATAGGAGGACCTGTGTCGGCTTACTTGCTGCGTCCATGTTCTTCGTTAGCGTCGAGGATGAGGCCATGATCCTTTGAGAGTCAAAATTGTGTCTTCTGAAGGGAATGATGAAGATGGGCAGGCGAGACAGTCGTGCAGAGTGGAGAGGACAGCAGAACATATACACCGCAGTGAACAGAGAACGACGACTCCTCCAGAGAGGGTCGTCTAGCCCTCATGCCCTTGGTATGCGCTGAAGGATTCGAACTTCGGGTGCAGGAGGATCGTGCAGATTGTACGGCTGAACAGCTGGGAGGCCTTATTTGGAAGGTCAGGAATCGCGCGTGTGGCAACGATTTATCCTCTCCGCTGTGCGGCCAGATCAGTGCCTTGCAGGCAATGGAGGCACAACCAACGTGTGCTCAATCAGCAAGCGAGATGTGATGGAATTCGACCCGTCAATCCTACTATCTGTAGACCGAAGTGCGTTCGAGCAGCTTTCCACGTGGGACAGCTCCTACCTTTTCATGTTCCCGTAAATACTGTAACAATGAAAACAGAGCAAGGCATGAAACCCAGCTTGCATGTACAATAATACACATGACGTTCGAAGGTCCAACGCCTACCTGTATCACGACCATGAGAGACCAGTGAGTGTGTGTACGGTGTGCTTTCGACATATATGCTGTGCATCACTTGTCAATTCATTCCTCTAGAATCTTTCTGTCAATGATGCGGATCGCATTCAGAGCCATGTGATCCGCGAGCGGACGACATGCTGGATATCGTCTCGGCCTAAAGAGCCGCTCATGGCTCGAGTTTTCGCGGGTTCGCTCGAGGAGAAGCTGCAGCTACAGCGGCTGCTTCCTTGACCTGACAGACCTGCGTGAGCGCATCGTCAATGTCGTGTTCGTCGATAACAGCGCCGAATCTGGGATCGGTGTCAGCGTCTTGTTTTCGTTCGTTGCTCGCCCGGCATACCTATAGCAATGTATCTTGTGTAATAGCGAAGCCTTCAGCACTTCAAAGTCGTGCGCACCGAAACCTCTCGTCCTTGAATCCTGCATCAATTTGATCCACGCGCGAACAGGAGGTATCTCCGGCTCCGATATCTCTAATGCGGCACTTAGATTGAGCAGATTGATCAAGTCTTTCCTCTTCAATTGCGGCATTTGGCATGGATATCGCGAGCCAGGACGTTCGATGATATCCGTGTAGAGTGGTGCCGTGGCCATCATGGCGTGACCAGATATGTGCTGGTTCTCTCCGTCGTCGGGCACTTCCATGGGTTGTCCAGCCATCCCGCCGTCCTCGGACGCCTGATAATTGTGCGCTCGCACGTGCAAGTAATGTATGTGACCCATACATGGTCTTTCGAGTCTATAGATGCTGTCAGTACGATCTCGTGCACGAGAAAGGCAGTGACGCACGTCAAAATGAAATCCAGACCAAGCTCGTCATAATCGAGCTCCACTGCCGGCAGTTCTTGGGCCAACTTCACAGTTACGGGTGCCGTCGAAATCGAGGAGCGCTGACACGCCATTATGGTCTGGCTGGTCGGAACATCCAGCAGTGGGCCATCAGACGCGAATCCCCGGGTCTCTTCGGTGTCCCAGATGCTGAGTCGGTGCGTGCTGGCCAGAGGAGCTCGGTCCGCTACCTCCTGGAGCGGCGCATTAGCAGTCATACTAGGAAAGCCAGAGGCGTCGGAGAAGCTATTTGCCCTGGTTGCATCGCAAGTCCAAGACATGCTTTCATACCCAGAATCTGTGCCAGCTGAAGACGTGGCGGCGGCGGGTTGTACGTGCTCTCGTAGTCGCAAGTTCTCCTCCCGAAGTCGATCCCTCTCGAGCATTGCGGCATCTCGTGACTGGATAGCATCGTCTCGTTCGCGCGTCGTTTGTACAAAGAGTTCTTTCAGGCGCATCACCTCGAGTTCGAGTTCCTTGGTGTATTGCTCTTTTCGCTCACGATGTGTTCTAGGAGACATGAGCTCACGACGATTCTTTCGCTGCACAGTGTGCATTACCTTTGCGCCTGTCGATTACGCTCCAATTTCTCATTCGGGGCAGGTTTGGAATCACGCTTGGGGCCTGGTTTCTTTTTTCTTTGCGGCATTGTGGGAAGTGCGCCGGAAGACTGCATGGCTGTGTCATGTTCGCTGGCACCTGTGCGTCGTAAGCTTGATGAGAAGCAGGACTTTGGCGATTATGATCCCGTTGGGCTGGACTGGGAAGGAATCTGTGGCCAATGCCATGGCCATGGCCATGAAACCGTGCACGTGACATGTGGGAAGGGTCCCTTACCAGCGATGGCCGTGAGACTACTGGCGTCGGCGGCCAAAGGACGCTGCGACTGCATGATGCGTGTCGGTGCTGCCACGCAGAGAGTTGATGTTCAAACGAGTGCGGGTTGGCATGCGCTCCAATGCAAGCTCTACGCCTTCATATATGCACTGGAGAGGGACGGTCTTAATTGTAGCCGAGGAGGATCCTGCCGCGCTGGAAGAGGCCGTCACATGTGAAAGGGAGGCGCTCTTTCGCTCCCTCTTGCGCGAGGATGTTGCTTTGCACGAAAGGTCTTGGCGAGGGTGTGGTGAGTAGTGGTGACGGGAATGGCGATGTACGATGCACGAGATGCAGGTGGCTCGAGGAATAGATATGTGACGAGGGGCTTTGGTCGACATGTAGCCAGACGCTGCTGGATGACGACGGTACGATGGGAGGCTAACGGTAAACGTGGGAAGTCTGTTTTGCACCCTCCCCGGCGCGACATCCGCGCATCCACCACGACGCACCTGCGCATGCCTGAACCATTGCAATTCGCTGGGTCGATGCAGCCATTCCTGAAGTGCCGTTCCATTGCGTGCTGAAGGCGTCGTGGTGGAGGCAGAGAAAGCGAACAGCAGACATCGGACGGCGATGACTTGGCTTGGCGTGCTGCCCGCCTTCCAGCCGAAGCGTCATCTGCCATTGCTCGTTGCTCCTGCGCGGTTCCTGCTCGCTTTGCACAGCAGCTGCTCCAATACACATCGCGCTCCCGTGGACCAGGTTCTGCGCCCCTTCGCCACCACGCTGAGCATCTCCGTCGCCTGCACTTTCTCCTTCTCCGCCCCGGCCACGAACCTCTCGCCGCCGTGACTCCACTACCGTCACTGCATAAGGTTTGTGCCCTGCATGCCTCAATTTGACAGCCTTCTTCACACCACCGCATCCACTTCCACGCCTTCCAGAAATATCACGCTGCAAATAGACGGCTTCACTCTCGGGCGAAACATACTTGACCTAGACGGGCAGGTCGCATCAGTGTTGGCCGCAGAATCGAGCCATCAGGAGCACGCGGAATCCATGCCTTGGCATCGAGCGGATTCGTGAGCCGCTGCATGCATGCATCGAGATACCTGCGTCGACGTGACCGTGCAAATCCGCACACTCCATCAACATGCTTCGCTTGATGTCATATTGGTGGCGCCCAACACCAACGGACGAGGCTCCAAGGGCAAGACGAAGCGATATCACAGCGGAAGCGGACTGAACACCCGACATGCTGTCCTCCCGGGAGCACAAGATACAACGTGGCAGCGCCTTACTGCGCCCATGGCATCGCAACGTGGTATTCGCATCGTATCGCCTTACAAGTTACCTGTTTGTGCCATATGAGCACGTGCTGCGTCATGTACAACTCGGCTTGTTCCGGCCGCTTCATTCTTCTGGCTCATTGTGTCCAAAAGTCCAGATAGACCCAGCATCCAGTCGTCATCAAGGCCATGGTGATCTTGCGCAGTGCTCGAATCTGCTGATGGCCACCAGAAGTTGATCCATCGTCGCACGTCGAATCACGCCCACGTTGCGAAGCCGGTTCCACCTCCATACCGAGGATCCCGATCGTTACTCACCGAATAACTCGGCCCGACCTCACAAATAGACTGCCCTCGCCGTCGGCTTCGAATTCAATATCAATGCTCTACCGATAGCATGCGGCATCCCGTTCCTATCCTCCAAGACCGAGTTCACCTAAGCTCTCCTTCATGCAACCTCCTCCACCGCCCAATACTTGTCACTAACACAAAAGCCATCTCCGCAGCCAATTTGCACTCCACTTCAAGATCTACCGTCACGCAGCGATCTCTTCATGATTTGGCGAGCCTTGTGTGCCTGGTCATTCGCAGTCTTCATCGAGATTCTATAGAACGGAGCCTCCAGCTACCCTGCCCGCCTGACACTGCTGCGATGTGCGATGCTCAGGATACATGTTGTCATTGGTCGACCTTGTTCAAGCTGTCGGCTCCTTGACAGACACATTGAAAATGATGTGTACTCGAAAAGCCTAGGGCATGCTGACCATCTCGGTCCAGGACGCGTTGCCAATTCAAGGGCTTTAATGATCCTGACCTTTAGGGAGAAGGTCCATGGAAGTTCTTGGTTGTCATGTGAACCAATGACTGCCGTCAGCTAATCACCACATTCCCACGATGATATATCTGCCCGATGTTGGCGGTGCCGGGACGCAAAGACAAACGTTGCGAAAAAGGTCATTGCGAGGAGGTTGTGCAAGTTCTCTGACGTTGAACTCGCTCTCACACAATACACTTTAGAGTACACATGTATCGCTGTCTTGCAGCAGTTTCTAGGTTGAGGAACGAATCAATACCATGACACAAACACGATCTGCTTCTGTCTCTTTGCATCCAATGCGATCATGCCTGCCATTGGTGGCAGCAACAGCAGCTGCAAGTCTTGGCATACAGTCCTGAGCCTGAGGCACCCACCAAGTCGCATCGTCTGGTCATCGATCAATCCATCCACACTTTCAACATTGACATCGCCATCCACCATGGCAGCACCGCTTCTCATTTCGATGCGCTCCGCGCAATCAAGCATATGCAGACAATGCGCCGCAGCATCAAAATCGAGAACGCTCTTTACCAACACATCCAACACCCTCAAACATGAGCTGCGCTCACGACCGACAACGACCATCTCTTCGCGGCCCTTCACCTCATCCATTCCCCGCGCACGCCAAAAGACCGTCCAAGAAGCCAAATCGCGCTACCGTCTCGGACCATTCTCCTGGCAAGCCGGCCTCCTCTTCCTCGTCGCAGGCGGAGGTCTAACCCTCTACTTCCGCTACGAAAAAGCCCGCATGTCCCGCGCTCGCATCGCCGAAGCCAACAAAGGCATTGGAAAACCCCTCGTCGGTGGTCCTTTCCATCTCATCGACCACCATGGCAACGAATACACAGAAGAGAACTTGAAAGGGAAATATAGTCTCGTATATTTTGGTTTCACGCATTGTCCGGATATTTGTCCTGAGGAATTGGATAAGATGGCGGGGATGATTGATCGGGTGAAAGAGAAACATGGGGATAAGATGAGGAGTATTTTCATTTCTTGCGATCCTGCGAGGGATACGCCGGAGGTGTTGAGGAGGTATTTGAAGGAGTTTCATGAGGATATTTTGGGGCTGGTGGGGACGTGGGATGAGGTTAAGGCTGTTTGTAAGGCGTACAGGGTGTATTTTTCTACGCCGCCGGATGTGAAGCCTGGGCAGGATTATTTGGTGGATCATTCGATTTACTTTTATTTGATGGGTGAGTGAGGTGGATGTATTTGATTGTGGATGATTTTGGAGGCTAACTTTGCGTTGCAGATCCTGAAGGTGACTTTGTGGAGGCTATTGGCAGGAATTTCACCGTCGATGCTGCGGCGAAGGTCATCAATGACCATATTGCGGACTGGAAGGGGAAGATAAATTCGTCGTGATGAAGGGACGCTGTATAGCATGAGGCATAATGTATCAAATAGTGTACAAACATGGCAGCTGGGCCGAAAGCCTATGCTCTGGAGATGTTGCAGTGAGCATTCCGTGCTCCTATGCGTTCAAAGCTGACCAACGCCGTGCAGATCCATCTTCGAAATCTCCGCTCTCTGGTGGACGTTATGTAGCAAGCTGTTCAGAACAGCCGAGAACGCAGGCTTCCTTTCGGACTTTGCATGCATATCTGGTTCAAGGTCAAACGTGCTCCCGAAGTCCCGAACTGTTCAATCCCTGGGTCTTGAGCCACACCACCCAGAATCCTTCCACAGTCTCCTCGCTCATATGATACTTCTCCCGATCCGCTGCGGTGGGAGCAGCGAGGAATTCGGCAGTCTCGCGGCACTGAATCACCTTGAGTAGGACATCTTCTAGCAGCACTCGAGGCAGGCCTTCCTCCCCATCACGCGCTTCCTCCCTCCCGCAGCCCTGGACCAGATCCTTACTTGCCATCTTAGCCGCGAGATGTTTGACATACCATTGCCACAGCTTTGAGCCCTGGAGACCAAGCCGAAACATTTCACGGCAATGGCTGATCAAAGTCTTAGCATCAAACTCCTGCTCCATCAACTTGTCCAAAATTGCATTGGCATATTGCGCGTCGAGCAGCCACGTTCCGCGCTTATACTCTTCAAATGCAAGAGGGCAGTTGCCAGCAGCATTTCTCTCTGTGACATTGTCGCTGACAGATCCAGTGTAGCACCATGTAATGTATGGCTTGAACTCTTCGACAGATTCGAGAAGGAGTGTATACGGAGACGCATCCCGTCCACGACGCACAGTTTGGATATTCACATGGCGCTGAAAGAACAGCGACGTCTTGGTGATGATGTCCCTATGCACGAACAGGCATTCATGGCCGTCCGCTTCCTCCAGTGCCACGACTTCGGCGAAGTCAGAGCTGGATCTCATGTCAGCAGCAATCATCGGCGAGCAGTTGGTAGCGCTCGAGCATACATTGTTCCAGGTGCCATCTCGTTATCCGGGTTGGTTCGCTGGAGTGTATTGGATGGCGCCGCGATGAACTATCCTCAATGGTATTCACAGGAGGTGGGTATCAAGTGAAGTTAGTGAACGTTGAAGCTGGTGCTGCATGTGGCGCATCACTGCAGCCCGCGTGGCAACGTTCTGGCAAACAGAGGTCTCGATCAAATCATGTTCGCCCACGAACTGCAACGAGCGTGTTCACACATCCACTTTGCAAGCGCGAGCCAATGCCGCTCAAAGTGATATCGGTCTTGTAGTTAGCTTCTATCAGGAATTGTTCTAACGAATTGAAATAGGAAGAACAAGTCGCGACTGGATCAGTTTCGCGTCTGGTCGACTCTCGGCGTAACGAACGAACAAGATGTCCGCCAACGAGCATACCAGCCCGACCAACAGGGACCCAAAGTCGTCGGCGGAACTCACAGGTATCCCAGACAGTTTTCAGCGACACAATGTCGCCCAACGCTCAACCAGCCAGATCGGAGCCTCCTGGAGTTTGGGGGACAACAGAAGACTTTACGCGACTTCTGCCAATCAGACGGACAAGAATACCAACCAAGTGGACGCGTATACTACTCAGAACGACGCAAATGCTAGGGGCACGCACTCATCACAGCCGGTGGCGCACTATGTCTTCGAGTACGCAGCCGCCTCTTCCTAGATGCAATTTCACATTGCTGACCGCTGAGCAGCTGCGACACTTCCGACACTGTCACCATCATCACCGGCACAGGCACGGCCTCGGATCCCAAAATCGCCTATACAATCGCCGCGCACCTCCTCGAAGCTCGCACTCCATATTTCCGTTATCATTTCAAGCAGAGCCCCAAGCAGCGAGTTTTCGAGATGCCCAATCTTGCCACCACACCCTTCGCCCACTATCTCGGGTTCGTTACTGGCAGTCTGAGAGATTTCTCAGCCCATGCTCGAGAACAGGCTCAAGCTCGAGCTGCGCTGTCTGGCGTCTCTGTCCCAGTGTCTCCTTTCCAACTCGACGTTTTCACCCTTCAGGCGCACATGACGACTTGGTTTTTCGGAGAAAGTACAATTGATTGCCATACCTATTGTAACGCGATCATGGATGCTATTTTCCGAATCAACAACTTGGGCCCTGTTGTTGTTCAGTGCATAGACGAGTGGCACCGACTGGCCATGACCTCCGAGGAGATTCGGGAGTACCTTTGGAAAGACACAAGGCTGACGAGTCTGATGGTGGAGTGCATCTTGGGATCCCTGAGTGAGGAGGAGATTCACAGAAAGATCGGCGAGAAGGTCTGGTGGGAGGCGGCGTTTTTGAGAAAGTTGATCTTGAGAAGGATGGATCTTGTATATGAGGGAAAGGAGGCCAAGGTTCCGCGTTGGAATGATAGAAAGACATACTATCAGAGGTATCCGACTCCTCATATTGCATCAGGGCGCAATAACGCGGACTTGGGTTGGTCGCAATGGCGAGGATAGAAATTTCTCAGAGAATTAACCGATTGGTACGGCTTGGATTTGGCTTTGAGGGCTGTATGCTGCTGGGCCACGAGCAGCTGTAAGCGGGTGACTGGAATACTGGCGTGCCTCGACTTGACTTGCACACAGTACTGTCATGTACAAGCACACCTTGAGAGACATAGTGGCCTTGAACAAGGAGCAGAGTGACTGCTGCTTTCAATACCACTTTGATCTGAGAGTCCAGCGATACCTCTGACAGCTCTCCGACCCTTCCTTAGGACGCCAGTGTGGCTCAGTCAGATGTGATGCAGAGAGATTGAGAATGCGTCTTGACAATTTTAATTGCTTCCTGCGACACAACTGTACCATATACATTTTGCGGCGTCCCGCTGGGCGTACTGTTGTAAAGATCTGCAGGACACACCCTGCACAAGACAAATCGGTCCTGCCCATGGTATCTCTTCTTTCCGCCCCAACGCCTTGCTATGCTGGTATCCGCAAGACATAGCCTTGAAATCTGAATTTCGACGACTGATCCATGCGCGTAGTCCTCGTTGCCATTATAGGCACTCGAAGCCCTGATCAACGCTCGTGCCTAAGCTCCTCTGTTCGTACCGCCCGACTGACCTTTTCCTCATCTATGCGCCGCCGACCAAGATGTTGTTCACAGGAATGTGGACTAAAGGGTATTCGATCAGTTCCCGTTCCAGCAGACTGGACAAATACCACGCGACACTTACTCAACTTGACGATATATCCAATCACGCCCATGATCAAGAAGCCCATCCCGACTGCTTGTGAGATGCGAAGGAACTCGCGCTTGTCGGCTATATGCACTTGTCAGTACCCGTATTCCGCACATTCGCATGTGACGTCCATGCATAATGTAAACGTACGCTTGCTGCATCTCGTGATGAATTGGCGGCCGTCCTTGACGAACTCGCGTGGCATCTCCAGAAGCTCCTTTGCTTGGTCCATTGTGATATAGGCGTGGGATTTACAGCGACGACTGTTCGTCAGAAGGCGGTGAGAGTATCGTCGGCGTGGGGTTCGCGGTGGTGGTGTGCGGCGGATGTCGTGGAGTGGTGGGTGGTGGAAGGGAGGTGCAGTGTCCGTGTTCTCGAAATGCCAGCGCGGAGGACAGCTTGCAGCGGAATCTTGCCTCACTTGGCCGAACCGGGCAGGGGTCCACTCTACTAGCGCCACTTCTGTTTCACAAATCCATCTCCATCGTTCATGCATTCACCAAGACCACATTCTTCACTCCACTTCACTCCATTCCAATGGCAGACTGTGCATACGCATGAAAGCCTGTCTACCAGCATATCGGACAGTGCTCCGATCTCGCAAGCAAATTTGTCATATAACAAGTTATTTTCGCCACTACTCAGTCGATATCAATCCCAGAAAGCTTAAGACAAGAAGCCAGGATTCGCACATCGCAGACGAAAATATGTCGCCTCAACCTCAGACCCTCCGCATTCTCATGCTCCACGGCTTCACGCAGTCCGGACCTCTCTTCGAGATCAAGACCAAAGCCCTCAAGAAGTCTCTCGACAAGGCCTTCCCTGCTGCTCCTAAGCCCGGCCATCTCAAATCCTATCCTGGCGGCCTCGAATTTGTGTACCCAACAGCTCCCATGAAACTCTCGTACACCGACATACCTGGCGGAGTCGCCGAGCCCGAAGATCTCAGAGATGAAGCTTATGGGTGGTGGAAACGCAAAGGTGACTCGGAACCATATCTGTATGATGGGTTAGAGGAGGGACTCGAAGCTATAGCGCAGATCTTACGAGAGGAAGGGCCATTTGATGGGGTTATCGGATTTTCACAAGGAGGAAGTGCTGCTGGGATGTTGGCTGCCCTATTAGAGCCTGGGAGAAGGGAAGCTTTTGAAGCATTGGAAGCGAAAGGAGGAATGAGCTTTCCAAAATCCTTCGTGGGACAGGAAGGTGCAGACAGTGTGGTGCATCCGCAGATGAAGTTTGCAGTGAGCTATTCGGGTTTTGGAGCGAGTCGACACCCGATGTATAGGGCGTTTTATGAGCCGAAAATTACCACGCCGATGCAACATTTCATCGGGAGTGTGGACACGGTTGTGAGCGAGGAGCGAGCTATGCAGTTGGTGGACAGCTGTGTAGAGGGGAAAGGAAGGGACGGTGGCGTGTCGAGAGTGGTGTTTCACCCTGGCGGACACTTTCTGCCGACACAGAAAGCCAGCATCGCGCCCTTAATTGCATTCATCAGGGAGATCGCGGAAGGGAATGCCGCTACTGCAAATGGATCGGCCAAGAAAGAGGAGAGCGTCGAAGACATGGACGTGCCTTTTTGAATCACTTAGCGAGATATCGACAGCGATGCTGACATGAAATATAGATAATAGACGAGATCACGAATAGACGATTGCAACGCGGTCACCAGATCGAGTTGCTCTTTCATCGATGCCGTCTTCACGAGCAGCTTTCACAGACATCACACGCAAATAGCAAGTCGAGATCTGACGAACTAGTTGCGACTCTTGTTACGGCAATCCTATGGGCAGCATGGAAAGACTGAAGAAAGCTTATCGTGGCTTTGACTCTGTTTCCCCAAGATACAACTAATGGAATCGCGAGCCATTGCCGCGTCAACGCCTGGCGATGCATGTGAACCGAGAGCGTTCCGCTTGCAAACAACCGACATGTCCCATTGAGGCATATGCACATGCTGATTGTTCAGCGCCACCTTGGAGATGGCATTGGGAGCTCTGCGCCTGGGGCTCCTTGGCACAGCCAGCCACGATTCTGCCACGCGAAGACCCCTCTCGCTACTTAGACTTCGTGGCTTCGGGCGAAGTTGTGGTTCCGAGCTGCTGCAAACGCATGTGAATGAGTCGATGTGCACAAACAAAGCTACGATTGGAAGTGGTCGGTGAGAAGGATGATTCGGATGCTCGTCGAATATGCAAAAGTTCCCCAGGGCAACACGGCATCTTCACATCCCTCGCACTCCAATGGCACACTCATGCTCTGGAAATTACTCATGCTCCCACAGCAGACCGGTCCGAAACTGACTATGCATTGATTTTCCGGTCTTGGAAAATCGCTTGTCCAGCAGGGCTGAGAGCTTGTGCACAAAAATGGATCATGGTCAAGAACAAAGTTTCGACGATATGGCATGGCACTCCTTGCATGCATACTTGGCGGGTAATGAGGAACACGTCCGGTACCGAACATACCTACAAAGACTGAGTGGTCAGCTCTTGCAGCGTGTGAGCGAGGCACTTCAGATCACCATCTAGAGCACATTGCCCTTCTCGGACTGCAAAATGGTCAACTTCAGTACCCTCGTCTCCTCCTTTTGCTGTTTGAGCATAGCCGCTGCTGCTGCTCTCGAACCACGAACCAGCAAGAACCGTTGCGGCAAGACCGACGTATTCTTCACGTCAGTCTTCCTATGCTCTGGGGAAATGCATCGTGACTAAAGAAACACAGCGGCTTCCCACCTTACCACCCACTCGTGATTGCCCAAGGCTTTGACCCAGCCAGAGTTGATGCCGCGCTCAGACTCGATGCCGAGAACATTCGCAAAGCTGGCTATAATCTCAGAAGTATAGACTTCCAGAGCAAAGGCTTTACCAGAGTCACGTCTAACAGATATCGTAGCTGTCCTTCGCGGACCCGAGACATCCCTCAAGACCCTCAGAGATCGTATGAAGGGGACAGATTGGGAAGTCACTGGTGTTGGCTTCGGCGTTCGTGGCTCCAATCGCCAAGATGTCACAGTAGAATTTACGGAAGTTGTGAATCTGCTCAAAGATGAGGAACCTAATGCTCCCATTATTTTCAACCGCTCGCCCAACACGACGCTAGAAGCATTGTACAGGTTTGCTCCGATCGAGGGCGATTGCAGCAAGACTCCTGGAAAGGATCTGGTGAGTGTTTGTTGTGTCCCTTTTTCCGATAGACGAAGGATCTTGGTGAGCTGACATGTTGTTTGCTGCAGGGCTTCGAGGTGATCTGTGATGTGCCTGAAGTTTGTGCTCGGACATAGGTACACGATCTCTGCACGTCTCAACGTGGATGCCTCTGGATGCAGCTACCTCTGCGTGCAACCGCCTCCCGCTGGACCAATCAGTAAAGCTGTGCATAGATCGAGAGCCAATCTGGTTAGGCACTTGCACTCAGAGGTAGTTGCACTCAGAGGTATCCACGGTCAGTGAGACTGCCAATCGGCAACAAAATGGTTCTCTGTCCCATGTTGGCGCCGCTTCTACGCTTTGCGATCTTCGAGGAAAGCTATGGGCCAAAGTAAAAGCTTTGTGTACCTAGCTTAGACAAAGAAATTATTGCCTACGAAGCAAACAACTCGCAGTACTTCTCCATGTGAGCTTGATCCTGAGATCGAGGATGCTAAATTCAGCCATGAACATTTTAGACTCCCCTCATCAACGTCTCCTCGGCACGCACTGGCTTCAAGACACTCCGCTCAACGTTTTAGAGACATGTGGAAGAAGTCCAATGTTCAAGCCCAAGGGATGCAAGTCTTCTTTCCACTTCGAGAATCTCACCCTAATTTTCTACCTGTTCATCGGCAACTCATTGCAGCTCTTTACTCTCCTGCACGACGATTATGGTACAATCGTCTGCCCATATATACGGGTCCCACGACAAGAACAGACGGCAAAATGTATTGAAGTCGTGGTTGACGCACTGTCAAGCGTGTTCACAGAGTGTGCTGCCTTTGGAAACTTGCAGATCATGGACTTCGCCTACATCGATCCTCTGCAGATCAAACACCCGACAACTGACACAGAAGTTGTTGACTTAGAAGTTGCAGTGCTGCTCTCTCTGGGGAATGACGCAAGTCTGTACCAACAACAATTGCTGTGCATCAATAACGGAGATCAAGACGTCTACTACGTACCCACAACATCGCTCAAGTCGAATGAAGTGAACTCCAGGTCCGGCGCAATCTTCTCAGAGTTTGGATTCGGCTGCTCCTGGGACATCTTTCAAACCGTCTTCGAGAGACAGGACCGCTGCCAGAAATGGTTCGTTCAACGTGCATGGAAAACTCGCCTGGTCGACATATCACGATTAGCATTCGATGCTCTACAATTCATCTTCTTCGTACGATCCCGCACAGTCAACAGCGATCGAGCCTCGCTGTGCGCACTCGTGACATACAAGCCAGCGGCACCAACAGAGGGCATCTTTTTCGTTCAATTCACTGTGGCTGATTGGCTTAAACCAGAAAGACGCTGGGCGGCAATGCTGCGACACAATGGCGAAATATACGTCGTTCTTGGACCTTTCTCCAAGCTGTACAGGAATCTTTTGCGAGGACACGAGGTAGCTGCAAAGACTGGTTTTACACCTCAGTGGGACTTCATGCTGGATCGTGAATCGGCTGGTCGATTTCGAGTAACGTGGCTTGAGGCGAATGAGGACATCGAAATGGACCCCGGAGCACAATTGGAAGCCCCGAGCACTACTACATCGTAGATCAAAGGCGGAATGTACAGATTGTTCGAAGTAGATTGATTTCATTGCTAAGCTCGTGTCTGAACATCGGCTTACTCAACACACGTCCAAGCATCCGCCTCCTTCCAGCTACCCGGCCCAACGTACTTGTTCCGCAATGGATACTTGCAATGCTTTCTCTCGTAATCAATGCCCTCACTCTTCGTGTCGTTGACATATCGGACACCAGTGACAGTCACTGGAGCATCTCCCTTCTCAACCCAGTCGATGATCCTCTGCAGCACATTTCTCTCCGCTCCAGACTCGCCTTCTGTTTCCTGGCCGATGTGCCACGCACCGTCTCCGCCTGAGCAGTGCCCTAGTCCTGAGATGCGGAAGAAGCGATAGAATGAGTCCAGCTCTGATGGTGACAGGCCCATAGTGGTGGCCACGTGCTCATAGTAACGTGGAGAATCCTCGGACGTGATGATTCCATCCATAAGGCCATGGTAGGTCAGGAGTTTGCCGCCTCGTTTCTGGAATGCGCTTAGATCGCCGGACCAGGTTTCGATGTTGAAAGGATTCAGTGAAGCTGCATAGGCGGCAAGGGACGCGTTGAGAGTGCTAGGATCCCAATTTGGATCCTGCAAGATGGCGTAACGATACCAGTCGGTCGTGTAGGGAAATGGCTGACCATTGTAGTAGAGCCGCGACGCAACTGCCTCTGAGCCTGGTTGCATGCGAGGATAGACCAAGTCTCCGTTCTCGCCATAGTATGGCGCGAAGACGCCTGTGACCGTCTTGACCTGTGGAGCAGTGAGGCAGTTGGTCGTGTTTGTGGCGTTGGAGGCGCATTGCAATGCGACCGGTTTGTAATGACACAGATTGGGGTCTTCAATGACACCATCTTCGGCTCCGTCGAGCGAGTCGCACTGCTTCAGGATGTCCTGATGCACCAGGTTCCACTTCGCCGGGGACAGGTATGTTTCTGAAGTGTTCGATCCGATGATAGGCAGGAAGTGGCCAGACCAAGAGGAGAGATTGTTGAATGCAAGGGCAGGTGCTCCAGCAAGAATGCCATCGAAGAGATCAGGATGATCTTGGGCCATCTTGAAGCCCTGTCGCCCTCCTGTTGAACAGCCAAGATAGTAGCTCTTGGAGAGTTCTTCGCCGTAGAATGCTTTGGTAAGCTCTTTGCCAACTTTGGTCTCAGTGTAGATCGACCGCCACGCAAAGTCCTGTACCACATCGGCATTTTGATAGAACGAAGTGCCATCTGTGCCGTTGTGGCCATTGTTGTTGCCAACAGCTGCAAAGCCGAATTCCGTGCCGTAGGCTATGTCTTCGTATGAGATGCAGCCATTCAAGCCTCCATTGCCGGTGGACATATATCTGCCTGTCCAATTCGAAGGCAGCCAAGCTTCAGCAGTTATGCCAGATCGGTTGCTGGTCACAACGTAGAATGCCACTCTGCAAAGATCGACTGGAACGACTTGAGATGCTCTTCCGCATGATCGCAGCTCGGGTGTTGATTGATCAAAGGTGAGGTTTGTTCCAGCAGCAACATGCTCGGAAAAATTGATCGTTACGTTTGGATACGTGAACGTAGAAGCTAAGTTCGAGCAAGCCGATTTCGGATCATTAAGGACCTGCTGTGCACCTGCCACAGATGTGAGCGCCAGCCCGGTTGCCAGACTTCTGTGTTTCTTGGCCATTTTCGCTGATAATCGTTGAGGAAATCGGACAACTCACAAGTCGACCACGCCAGCAGTACTTGCGGCACGTTACTTATTACTCCCGGTGGAGATACCATCTTCCACGAAGCGATGCCAATGAGTGATCAGCTTGAAAAGTTGCATACGCTAGCCACCTAGTCGGAAGGACGTCGTGGCTTTTGTGGGGATTCCTCCGCGTATGTGGAGTGAACCCATGCTAGCACCACTTGCGCTGACGTTTGCGGCCTAGTCGCATCGACTTAGGGTATGTCGGTAGACCCCACGGGACTTTCTTCAAGGTGCTGCAGACGAGGAGTTGACCTCATGTCTGGTGTAGACGAAATGAGACCCTCGGCAAACGGTGGTCTCTCATCCGAGCGCCTTTCGGCAGATGCAATGCTTGGCGGAGGTGGCACCCAATTCGTGCAAGTGGCCTCAATCGGGTTCTGAAGGGTTTTGCTCCTGCGAGGCCACGCAACTCACTTGTTTGTCGTGTTGCCACCACCGTTTCGCGAGGAGTGAATGGTAGCGCAGGGAGCAACGATCAGGTCACCAATAAGCGTCGAAGCCTACAAGCACACCAGAAGTAAAGCCGCAAGATACAGGTGTCTCGTCTCGTTATTGACGAAAACATCATTGAGTAGATGCTCACTCGACAGTCTTATGCACTGGCATCTTGCTTGGCTGCTATCACTCGGGACTTCTTGGACAACAAGCTTTTCAAGGCGCTGCAAATCGGGCTACAGTTGAAGATGTATCGACGTGGTTGGCATCCGAGAAAGTCACCGAGCGCCAGGGGCCCTGGTTTTTCCGGGTAGTCATGTAGTCATGAATGCCTTACTGAGTGCAGGTTCTCCCGTTTGCTTCAGTGAGAACCGCTCGAGCCACTGAGTGAGCCATGACCGTGGCTACCTCTGAATGCAACTACCTCTGAGTGCAACCGCAGGTCGCTAACCCAGTCAGCAAAGCTTTCCATGGATCGAGAGCCAATCTGGTTAGGCGCTTGCACTCAGAGGTAGTTGCATTCACAGGTGGTCACGCTTAATTGCATTCGCAGTGCGTTTCCACAAGTCTCAGCAGGACCATCAACGGACCGACACGCCGAAAATGCCTTGAAAGCAGGGAGTGGTCATCTCAATGCGAAAGTGTCAAGGGGATATCCCCTTCGCCCATGCCGTGAACAGTTCTTCCCACACAGTAAATACTGCATACACACAGTGCAGATCGTTGATCGTAGAATTGGAAGCTTTTAGAAGATATATTGGAGGTCAATGTCCAGTTGCGGCACGCTGTGCTAGCATTGGTTGTCATAAATTCCGAACGGAGCAGCATCTTCAGTAACGATATGGGTGGCGCCCAGATCAGACCAGAGGTGTAGGTAGAAAGTCGAGAAGCTACTTTGAATTGTGTTCGATGATTTTGTGCATGAATGCAATGTGAAAGTTGTAGCCTTCGCCTCTCCAGACTTGATAGTCCATGGTAAATCCACGGCGGAGGTAGAATTGTGCGGTCAACTCTAGCGGTGTGCAGATAACCAGTTTTAACTTCGAAGGCACAGCTGTTCCATTCCCTCGAGCAATCATATGCTTCTGATGAAACCTTTGGACAATTTCAGCTTCGCCAGTCTTCATCATATATGCTGCAAGCCCACAGCCTTGGAAATCCAGATCGCAAGCCATTAACTTCATCTCCCACTCTTCCGTGTCGGGAGAGACATCAGAAGTGCGGAACCAGGGTGTGTTGCGATCCACGGGCCTGTCTTGCAATGGACCATGATACCTTCGATAGCTCGCGGTGGCAATGACATTATCGCTATCAGGATAGCTGATGATAAGAATGAAAGACTCTGGATCGCTGCTCAAATTGGCAAGAAACTCTTCTGTCGAGCCAAGTCTCTCTCCTTGGGTCGTCATACCGAGCTCAGGCTTCGAGGCGTGTGCCTGCCTGAATGCATCGTTGATAGTCTTGACCAGATTGGGAAGAAACCTAGATCTGCCAATCTGAGCTGATGAGAAGATGGATGTTATAGTGTCTCTGCCTTTCAATTGGGGACCAGGGCAGGTTTTGGTGATATTTCCGATGGCCATTGGATTTCTTGGCAAATGGGAGAGCACTCTTTGCACGGTGGTGATAGTGATCACAAACGACGCAGTCTGAGCCTGGTCCTGGGCAATGACTCATGAGAGGTCATCATACCTTGAAAAAGGTTTCGACGCCTCACATTAGTTGCGGGCGGTCCGTCGAGCGGTCGATCGGTGAACTGCCCAATCGGGTAAGTCGGCTTGCATCGATGAAAGTCATCCAAAGCCTGCGACTGAATCGACGACGGCCATCTTAGTAGAAGTACTCAGAAGAAGTGCAAGAACTTTGTGGCCTGTAGGAGCAGCCGAAAATCTCAGAGCTAAGGCAGCAGAACTTGGGCGGCAATGGCTCTTCGTAGCTACTGCCTTGCTTGTATCCAGTATAGGTGACCATCGTCATCACGAATTAGCATTCGAGGCGTCGGGTTGTTCTTTGGCTTGCCATACCACTGCGAGCGGCCATCCCAGTCATATTCGTATCCATCCGCATCGAAAACCTACAATGTTAACACGCTCCGCATCCGCTGTCTCCAGCACAACTCACCTTGGCATACACAGTTTCGCCTCCATCTAGTATTGTTCTCACCATGTCGTCCGATGGCTCGATGGGCTGCCGCCTGAAGTGGAACTCGTAGTGGAGGTCTTCTGGCAGCCCGCCAGGATCTTCACCGCGCACAGTCTCCAGGTCAAGGTAAATTTCCGGTCGACATTTGGTTGCCCAAAATCACTTACGTTCCATTTCATGAAGCAGATCAGTGATAGAGTTATACTCGTTCACCGTCTGTTGCCTGGAGTAAGCAGCGAAGGATCGCTTGAGCTGGAAAAATAGCTCGCCGTTCTGGCGGTAGCCTTTCTTGCCCCATCCTCTACCTCGCACGTTTCGTCTGCTGAATCGGCGCATATCTTGTCAAACTTGTCACGGTCTCTATGGACCTCTCTGTGAAACCGAGGTCGAAAGGTTCAGACCTCAAGTGCATGAGAGAGAAGAAGAGAGAAGACATGCGCTTGGGAAAGGGGTAAATACACTTCGACCAGGATGACAAGCTTATTCTAGATGGCGCAAGACGATTGCGCAGAAGATGAAGAGGTGAGCCTCTGTATCTGACAGAACTTGGCCACTGCCACCGCCTTGCCAGAATCGCTTAGTCCGGGCAGGTGAAGACAAGGAGGAGAGGCGGAAGGAAGTGCAGTCAAATCTCAGGCGCGACGCGTTCCACTGCCTTGGGCCCACAACGTCACCGCCAAGCAGATCGCGATACCTTCAGGCGAAACACACTCCACCCTCCATTCGCGTTTCATCCCCAGCGACAGTACACTCACATCGGCGCGATGCTTTCGATGAATGCGATGCCCATCGAGCTGTCTGGCTTGGTACTGTCATCCTCGATACACAGCAGCGCGATCCGTGATGCCTGCGACCAATGCTTCAAGTCTTGCCTTCATGCACACCTCTTGCTCCAACTTCCCTTGGAAGAGCTAACCACTCCAGACTGACTACAGAGACAAGATGCTACAACCTGTCACCGTCACGGGCGCAGCTTCGAGCCCGCGAAAGCTGCAGAAAGACCATAACGCGCGACATTCGTACCGAAAGAGCTTTCGATATGCTTCTCCGCGCTGCAGCTCCCTCTTGCACGGCAGCAGGAATGACAGCCAAAGCCCGCTCTGCTTCGATGGGACAGGAGGGCCAGGACTATATTCGAACAGGAGCAGCTTGAGCACAAACGGCTCCTCGATTGGTGCTCATCCGTCCACGACGCGCTCGCTGCGTGTGCATACCAAAGGCGCGCTGCTGACCTCCGGGTTTCCCTATCATCCCGGCCTCTTTGACTTGAGGATCCATCGCATCATGTGGGAGAAGTTCACAAGTCAGATTGTAGACAGCATGAAATTGTCTCCGGCAGAGCGTGCGAAGGTGTGGGCTGTCAGCACAGCGGCTGCGGTCGCTACACCCGACAATTACCTCGTCGCACGCAACAAGAGCCAGCAGATATTAGAAGACAAGGTGAAAGAGGGGCTCGTTTCTACGGCACCGGCAAGTCTGGCATCGATCATCCGGGAGTGGAATGAGGGATACTTCGCTGAGCGAGGACTGCTCGCCCGTCTTGAGCTCACCGATGCCCCGCCGCCGGCTCAGCGAGGTGGACTTATACCTCAGGAATTGTACCTGAGACGAGTTCAGGCCGAACGTAAATTCTCCGTTGTTGTCGCTCGACAATGGGAGCCTGAAGATGTCCCGCTCGAAGTTCTGAGAAGCTCTAGCCCAGCGAGCTGCTCTAGTCTCAAGCATTCGGGTCACGGCACACCGGTCGAAAGTGCGTGTTCACCTCATTCTACAGCATTCAAGCCGTTACCGGAGTTTCCACTAGGATCTGATCCTTTACTCGACGTGGCGGCAGAACTAAGCCATTTGACTTGCTTTCCATCTCCAGAACCTCCGCAGGCGAGTCAATTCGCGGAGTTGGAGGGAGACGTAGAGCTCGAACCGCACGATGAAGAAATCCCTCTGCCGTCGCAGTCTGGCTCAGATGAACGTTCTGGCTTGGGCGTACGCAACATTAACGTTCAACACGCCCAGAAGCCAGACACCCAGGACCAGGCTCTGGCGGAAGTCTTGACAATGTTGAATGCTACAAACTCGCATGGAAGACAGTACACTGGAACGGCAACCATGAATGGCTATCTCCATGATAATCGGACGGCCGAACCTGACTCTGTATCTGCAGGTTACGAACAGCTTTCGCGCGACTCAAGTGTTATCGACTGCAGCCCCGATGCAGCAGTTGCTAGGGAGAAACATCATGATCCGTGGAAGACACATCCTGCACATCGAAGTCCGGTCGACAACAATGCCGGGACCAACCGATCTTCGATTGAGGTGATGGTTGTAGAAGACACTGGCGAACAAATGTTTGCACACGGACATCATCAAGAGGCCACTAGTTGGAGCAACAATTGGCCACTTGACCTCGACGGCTATTCGGGCGAAATTGGATGCAAGCATTATGATCAGCCCGCCTGGGACGTTTGGCACGGCAAGCCCAACTGGCCGCTTGAGGAGCCCATCCCGCCATCACTCTTACCCCACAATGCTCCGGCGAGCTGCATACCGGTTGCCACGGAGAGTAGATCCATACACTCCCGCGACGAATCCAAATCAAGCGACCAGCCGCCCCATGGGCCTGCACCTCGTATCACGGATGACGACCCTAGACTTACCTCTGAAACCGCTCGAAAGAACAGGCCTTCGAAGATTCCCCAACGGACTAGGCGCAAGGTAAGCGTCCTACCTGCCCTGGAAGTACAGCACGCGAAGCCCGAGACCTTTGCTAAGCCGATGAGAAGTCCGAGCGCTTCATTCTTTCTGCCTCTCGATATGAAGGCCATCAGTACTTCTTTGGACTTTGACCCTAGGCTCAGAGCGAAGGAATTGGCGATAATGCTCTAGCGGAAAAATGAATGCTTAATAGCTACAGCATATGAGTTGGGTCACGCACTGGCATCTCAATAATTCGAAAATGATGACTTCTGCGCATATGGTAAAACTTCAGAACGCTGTTCGAGACTCGATGGCAGTGCGCGGAAACACTGACGGCTGTGCGTAAGTACGGCAGTGACGAGCACGGCAAAGCTACAGTGCAATTTTCAAAGAGAGTTTCAGCGCAGCAATACTCATGACATTCTAACTTTCAGCCCGAAGCTCTGTCTGTGTGCGATGTTCGATCAATGTGTCTCAAGGGTAGTGTCCTTTCATCACCGCAGAGAACCGGACTTGCGTCACCGATGTGCGCTCACGAAACCACGGAGGGGTCCTTCCTTGAAGTCAAACCCGAAACCCACCAAAGTCTGACAATAATGGCACACAGGTCATGCAAAGCTGACGAACTGTCACAGTGACCCTAGACACCCGTAGAGTTCCAGAGCTCATCGATCATGTCACACAGACTGCGCTTTGTGCTTCGATCACACTTGCCCAAGCTTACATTCTAAACAGCAGTGTAGAAGCGTGGCGGGATACAACCACATACCCCTGTCCTACCGAGATCATCGACGAACATCTCACACAATCGACCAGCCGAGTTCCCGCCCAGCCTCAAATAGCGCTGTCTCGTAAAGAACTCAATCATTCATATAGTATATCATGCATCGGCCTCTGTCACGTCCATGCACATTCACACAGACACCGGCCGGACCGCTCCACACCTCCAACATTGCCTTCACTTGAACTATGTCCTACTCCGCTTTTACGCAAGAGGCCGTGAATGACTCCAGGATACCTTTGTCCTGCATCTACACTCTTCCATCGCAACCTGCTGGCCCAGGTTTCCTCAGCAGCAAACCATCTAGCACTGGAGGCCGGATCGGATTTCGCGTCGACCACTCAGCCTGCGGGACAGGAACCAAATACACGAACGGCTTATACCCTCGTCTCTACGATGAGGATACTGGCCGTAACCCTCCCACTCTCTCCTTGGCACATCACCATCTTCTCTGGAAATCTCGCCTCGCAGGACCATTTGTGAGCGTCTGGAGATCTTGGACGCGAGCTCTTCGTTGGGCTCGATACCTTCAGAAGAAAGGCTGTACGGAGATTGTGGTTCACATCATCGATCTT
The DNA here is from genome assembly GCA_005356885.1 of Cercospora cf. flagellaris. Taxonomy (NCBI): domain Eukaryota; kingdom Fungi; phylum Ascomycota; class Dothideomycetes; order Mycosphaerellales; family Mycosphaerellaceae; genus Cercospora; species Cercospora cf. flagellaris. The sequence goes on along the minus strand of RJLU01000009.1, from coordinate 101,543 downwards.
GATGTCATCCCACCAGAGAACATAATTTACGATGCAAATCTGATCGTGCAAGAACTTCATCGACGCGACCGAGCAAGAGACCTTGACGCCAAGAACCATTGGGAGGAATTACTGATCTTGAATGGCGTGCACGAAAGTGTCGGAGCAGTGATTGGAAGCCTGCCTGCTGGGAGCAATAATTTAAAGATAAAATCGAACTTTGCCAACGTCTTGGTGCCGAGGGAGGTCTACGACATTGTTGTGGACATTTGGGAGAAGGCCGCGTCAATGAGTGAAGAAGCGCACAGACTGCAACAAGAGCAGCAGCAAGAGCAGGAGGAAAGCTACGCTTCCCCTGCCTCCTCAGCCGCCGCCACTGCCGTCCCAATGCACTACACTTCTGCGACGACAGCCACTCGCGACTGGGCAGAGTCTTACTGCGGCTACTACACCCCTTCCGCGTACTCCTCTTCTCCATCCTCGACGACAGGATCCCCCACCACGCCGTCGCTCTCGCACTCTCACACACTCAGCGACAGCAGCACATCGACACTCTTCTCTAGAAGGACGTACTCTGTTTCATCGTCGACCTTATCTGAAGAAGGCGAGATCGCCGACGACAACGATGGCCAGACTGACTCTTCGCCTGCGTCTTTGGGGTCACCCGATAATTCTGTGGCCAAAGTTCTAGAGCCAGCTCACACTGTCGCTGCCAATGCCAATGTTGCCAATCAGCAGCAGCAACAAGACACTTTTGGCTGTCCTCCGCCTCCTCCTGCAGTATCGACTCTATTCGACACTCTGCTCTCTCGGTTGTACACCGACATGCACCTCCGCCGGGGCTATGTGGATTCCTTGAAACTGATGGAACTAGTGATCGCCATGTGCACAGACTTTACCTCCGCTTCGGTCTCATCCTCAACTTCTTGCGCATCGGCGGACCACGCGTCTCATCCCAAGACTACGACAATGGCTCCAAAGCTCAACGGCGCTATGCCGCCTTGGAGACAACAGAATGGAAATGGTATGGCGGATGTGGAGGAGAGGAAGAGAAAGGATTCGGTGTGGACGAATGCCTCATCGTATGCTTATTTGCCTGCGCAGGGGAGGGGCAGTGTTGTTGGTTGAACAGATGTGGGTGGTTGATCTGGTGTTATGATTTTACGCGGAATGTGTCTGGCGTTTCGGTGGTATCGGTTGTGGTTGGATCAGATGAGGCTTTGTACGTCTGTTCTTGTAGAACAGGTGACGGCATTGTTACTGCGCTTTCAAAGAGAATGTACCAAAATACGCAGATCAGACGATCCTGATGTTGACCTTTTCAGTCGACGTAAACAGGTGCGACCCTCTCGGAAGACTTGATGTGATGCCTATGCGCGTAAAAGTTTTCAAAGTCGTATCACAAGCTTTCAGAATCAGACACCAATCCAGACCCTGGCCTGTTCTTGCATTGATGTTGTCTGTAGCCCAAAGTAGACAGAGGACCTCTTGGCCGACGAGCGCTCGCACTTCTGGATGACAATCAGTTGCGAAGGCATGGTTTTGGTCATCGATGAACACAAACGCAGTGGCGGACTTGTCTCTGCAGCTCGTGACTTTAGCTTTCAAGGCATGGGCGGTAACGTCGATAAAACTTCCATTGGAGACCTCGCCAAAGGTGTCACCTGTTGTGGTCACACAAAAAACGTCGAGGATTGACGCATGGTATGCTTTCCTCTCACGCGATGACGGAAGCCAGTCCACAGGTCAGCGAACGCTTGCCCAGCTCCAACAGGAACATGAAGGATGAAGGGAAGGGGGATAAAGCCGCAAGTTACATTTGCTTTCTGACTGGAATGACAGCTGAACGAGCTGACCCAAAGTCACGGAAGCTATACCAGCACAACTACATCGAAGCGTCGGCTTTAGCAGTTCCCTTCCTGATCATTCACATCTGTCCCTTCAACCACTCCACACCCGCCACGAGATTCTGCATATAAGTCTGACTCTCTGGCACAGGTGGGAAGATCCAAAAGTAATGCGGCATACCCTCGTAGTAGTCCAACTTTGTCTTGACTCCTGCAGCCTCCAATGCATCTTTCATGATGTACGCGTCGTCGCGAAGAGGATCAAATTCACACGCAGTGAAGTACACCGGCGGGTAGTTGGCGTGGTTGTCGGTGGCCAGAATGGTGAAGGTATCGGGGTCTTTGGGGTCGGCATTGACGTGGCTGTTTTGGGAGTCAGCAGCGTGTTCTTGCTTCTTGAGTTATAGGGAGGGGAATGGTGAAGACTCACGTATAAAATGTCTCCATGCTCTCCTTGTCAATGATGGGTGTGCCCTTGGCGTTCTCGGTGTAGGAGTTGTACTTCGACTTGTACTTCTCTGGAACGTTATCCCAGTGCGTGGTGCAAGGAACTTGGGCAGCAACTCCCTTGAGCGACGACTTATATTTCGAATCCTTCACGATCTGGTTGGCGATCTGAAGGGCAAGGGCGCCACCAGCGGAGCCGCCCATGGTAAACATTCTGGTATTATCACCCCCGAAGGAAGAGGCGTTGTCGTGAGCCTGTATTTCGCGGTGTTAGTGGTCTGTTATGCTCCAAAAGGAGCAGATATGGTGCAAATTACCCATTTGTAGACCTTCAAGGAGTCTTCCAGTTGCACTGGCCATTTGAAGTCGGGAGTGAGACGGTAATCGACATCGACGATGGCAGTGTTCGTGTATTCGGAAATGGCCTAGAGCAGGCCCTGATCAGCATAGGCACAATGTCCTACTTCGTTAATAGCTCACCATGCAAAGCAAGGCATCCGAGTTCAGATCGCCGGTCATGAAACCTCCTCCATGGGTACTGTAACAGATTGGATCAGTCATTTGCTCATCACAGATCTCCTTCACACTGTCCTCTCACAAATAGCACCGCGCTAAACACGTACTTGACACCAATTGGCAATCCACCCTTGGAGCTCTTTGGAGTGTAGACTCTGTATTTGATACCATCGACATCTCCCTCTTGGACTGCAACATTCTCCGAAGGAGCTGGCAGCAAGGGCAGCAGAGCCTGAACGAGTGCATCGTACATGCCCTTGATTTCTGCTGGGCTACCATGGAGAATGGCGCGGCCGCCGGAGGCCTCTTCCCATTGCAGCCAGGACTTGGAGTATTCACCTGGCATGATTGCTATTGTGTTGCTTTGAGGATATGGAGTGTAGGCAAGAGGTGTTTCTAAGGGCAATCTCTTCGACGAAAGAAGTACCGAAGGACTGAGGGAGGCTTATCAATTGAGCTTGACAGTGTGTGAACAAACAAGAGTTCGACTCGAATATCACGACACAGCAGCGTGGAGAGTGTTCGCAAACTAGCGCTTGTGGGGAATCTTGTGGACCTTTATACCTCTTCCATTATTTCCAGCCCTGAGCAGCCTTCGACGGCGGCTCGCAGGAGCGAGGGATTATTCGGTGCTGCTGTGCAGGATGCTGCAGGGTAAGGAGCTAGTAGTCAGCAAAGGCGTCCAAGGCGTTCAGAGTGTGGGGAGCTCGAATGGAGCTGTAGAAGCTGTCAACGCATCTCGGCTATGCAATCTAGGTGCGCCGGTAGAAAGCCTCGCTAGCATAGTTACCCGGAGGCCGCGCTCTTGCAAAGCTACGGCTAACGCAGCAAACGCGATCTGAGTGCGCGTGCAGACATCCACAATGCAGGTCAGATGCCTCGGAAGCCGCGCTTTCGAAAAGCTTTCTACTATTGATCGAAATGCATCGGGAGTGGGAGTTTTGGTTTGCCGCGTTTTTGCCCAAATGCGGAACGCTGAGCTGGGGTTTTTCTGCGAAGGTTGAGAGGACAGGCTATTGAGTTCGGGAGTCGCAATCTGAGGTCAGGTCACACTAGATATGAGTGGCCAGTCGAAATTTTCCGGAGTGCTCTTATTATACTGTTGGCCACCAAGACGTAGGTTAGGCGTCGATGGTCGTGTCGCTTGTATTTGAACCATAACAGTTTGGCTGTCCAACCTTTTGGGACCTGGATTATTGCTACTGACCGGGCCCGGGCAGCTGAGAGAAATCGGACACACCGCCGCCAGGCCTAGCAAGTGATATTCAGATGACAGGTGTACATGCTGCGTCTAGCATCTCACTCGTCGATGTACAAACGCTTGTTCATCAGAGGCTCGCTCTAGCTGCTTGCTCGAATCGCTCCCACTTGAGAACAGCTTGCACTTTCCTTCCGTCCTGTGGGAGAATGTTAGCTGCAAGGCGAAGCACAATTCAGCTTTGGACTCCAATCGTACCGCGGCGACTCGATGTGCCTTGGGTATCAGCGTCATGTATTCTTTGCCATTTTCCGTGGACAAGAAAACGAGCCTTTCTTGGAGGCCTCCCAATTGATTGAGGTCAGAGGCGATTTCGGACTTGGTCTGCCAGTAAAGCTGTCCATCTTTATCCCTGAACAGCTTCATGTAGCCGCAATAGGCTTGAAAACCTCGAGCTATGCGGGCCACTTCAGCATCCGATGCCGATCTGAATTGCTGACCCGAAGGTAGTGGAACTTTGGCCACCGGGTCCGCGATGAGGGCAGACAGCCATCCTTGAGGGGAAATGTACAGCTTTCCAGTCAATTCAAGCTTCGAAACGACTGAGCCTGTAGACGAGTCGCGTTGCTCGACTTCCACAATCTGCCAGCCACCTGCGATGCGGTCGCGAAACTCTTCCCAGACTTCAGTCATTGTGACTGATGACGGTGCGGCAATTCGAGATGGTCTTCCCGTCAAGTGGACTCAATCTTCGCTGTCAGCGGAACGTGTACGCGGGGTCGATGAGTAGACTACAATGCCCCTCGTTCGAGATGAAGAGCGGCTTGAACGGCATTATGGGGACTAGCCCCTCACGTGCTGGCCGCACCAAAGCACACTGAAGGTGCGTGTCGATGCCGATGTCGATGATTAGCAGTGGTAGACGCGTGAGTGAAGAGAGAAAGCGGTCGTGACCAGGCTGGAGCCGCCATCGGGCTTTCCGGAGTCCCGGCGGTGGCCTGCGCGGACAACTTCCTCCTCCCTCCTCACCCAAACAGAAGCGTTGCGGCCGGCTGCTCATTCACACGCGCCCGATCAATGTGTAGTGCGATGCACGCTCATTTGCGTGGGCTCTCGGGTCCGTCGGTCGGTGTCGTCCCAGGCATCGTGGAAGGGTCACGACGAGGGCTCTTCAGCCTTCGGTACACGGCATCCTCCACATAGTCCGGGTTGCTATATGCACAACACCCAACCTCCCAGTCACTCGCTCTCCCTACTGCCCTCTCTCTCTCCTCTACTGTTGCTTCTGACCAGCTCTCTACTCCCATTGATAGCACAGCACAGCACAAACATGGCCTCCATCTTCTCCCGATCCTCGCGAGCTCTGCCCTACGCAGCTGGAGCTGCAGTCTTGGGTGCGGCGGGCACAGCATACTACACCACACGACGGCCGATACTACTCGACTCGTCCAGCAGCCCTCCCTCCTCGACGCTCGCCTTCCCCAAGACGATGCTCTTCAGCCAAACCTTGACCGTCACCCGCTCCGAACAGATCAACCACGACACGAGACGCATCACCTTCCAGCTGCCAGGCGGGAAGAATGAAGTGAGCGGCGTTCCAGCGGGCTGTAAGTGCTATTCCTTGCTTTGCTAGGCAGCACATCTGACGTCTCTTGCCAGCTGCTGTTCTGACGCAACACACGCCTGCGGGAGCCTGGTTTCCCGTTCTACGACCATATACCCCTGTCTCCGAATCCGAAACACGAGGCGAAGTGCAATTCATAGTAAAACAATATCCGAATGGCCGCGCTTCTACACATATGCACTCCCTCGCTCCGGGAGAAACATTACAGATACGGGGGCCGATTCCAGGATATAGCTATACACCATCCGACAAGCCTCGAGACTTGATTTTTGTGGCAGGAGGAGCAGGCATCACACCAATTTACAGTCTCGCTCAGGGCATCCTCGGAGACGCCAACGATAGAACGCGCATCCAGCTTTTATGGGGCGTCAATGGCACGCGTGACATTGTGCTCAAGGATGAGCTGGAACAACTAGAGAAACAATACCCTGACAGACTGAAGGTGACATACTGCGTATCTGGACCAGAGGGCAAACCAGACTCTCCCAGCTTCGGTGATGAGAAGAAGTACAAGAAGGGATACGTGAACAAAAGTGCGCTGGAAGAAGCACTCGCGAGGACAGAGAACTTGGGTGATGCGAAGGGCACCAAGGTCTTCTTGTGCGGACCACCAACAATGGAAACCGCCTTGACTGCAAAGGGTGGCGTGCTGGCCGAGTTGGGCATGGAGAAGAAGAACATCCATCGCTTCTAGGTCGAAGACGTGTATATACCATGTGTCAAGTTCTCCTCCAGTGCAGACGTAAGCACTGTGGGGCTCGTTCCGGCATGCCTACTGCGGCGTGGGCAGACACGTCTCCGGACATGCGCAGCAGATCGCATTGCTTCTGTTGCGTGCAGCAGCTGGACAGCTCCAGCCTCGATCTGGAACAATGGAGTCGACGGTGCATTTCCGCGACATTCAAGCTTCGGCTACCTCCCTTTGGGAAGTCAAGACATGGTCATGCCACCCAATGACAGAATGACAGTAAGGCTTTCGCCCGGCGACACGGAACGGTGCAGACCTCGACCAAGCCGATCATCGTGGGGTTTTCTCGACGACAAGGCGGGGTAAGGCATCACGGCCAGCGTCTGCACCATGATGAAACTCAATAGTCGATATATACAGTTGTCACAGCTCTGCACGCCTGATTCGTCACCCACCACCTACACGACCCTTCCCACTGACACCAACGACAGACGATAATCATGTCGAAGCTCGAAGTATACCTCGACCCTTGCACGGTCAATAGCAGAAAAGTGCTTGCTGGACTGGACATGATGGAGATTCCCTACAACTACAACTTTATTAGTTACTTCAAGGGCGAACAGAAAAGCGACAGCTACACCAAGATCAACCCCATGCAGACTGTCCCTTCCGCGAAAGATGGAGACCTGGTCTTGACCGAATCCAACGCAATTCTCATGTACGCCGCAGATTTGGGCAAGGACGACTCTGCTTATCCCAAAGACCTCAAGCTGCGCGCAGACGCCAACCGCTGGCTCCTTTGGGAATCTTCTGTCTGGTTTGCCACCAACTATGTTTATCTGGTGGAGTATGTGGTGAAGCCACTCATGGGCGCTCAGCCCGACCAGTCCGTCATCGACAATGAGGCCCCCAAGTGGCACAAAGCCGCCGGCATCCTCAACACCCGCCTCGGTGAGACAGGTAAATGGATCCTTCCAGGGGACAAGCCCAGCATCGTCGACATCTCCATCGCCTCAGCCGTACATCTTCACGAGGCCCAAAGCCTTCCTCTCGATCAACACCCCAACTTGAAACGCTGGATCAGCGACGTTGAAAAGATCCCCGCGTGGCAAAAGACCCAAGCCGCCGTCGACGATGCCCTCCTTCCCAACAAGAAGAAGGGAGAGGTACGTGCCGAGTTCAATTACACCAAAGATGTCAGCATCGAAGATCAGCTTACCGAAATCTACTTCTACGAAGACCCCAAGTCAGTAGACATACACGCACCGGGCGACGACCTCCAAACCATGACCGTACACTCCGGCTGGGGTCAAGACTGGGACGTAGACGTCAACGGTTTCAGCCTCAAAGACTTCACCCCAGCCTACAACGGCTCATGGGAAGACAGCGAAACAGTCGCCAAAGACTTTTACCCAGAAGTCGTAGAGTTCTTGAAAAAGGAGTTGGGCGCCAAAAGAGTACTAGTCTTCGACCACACGATCCGCACAAAAAAGAACAATGAAAAACCCCTCACCGACCAAAAAAATACTTCGCAGCGCGCTCCCGTTCGCCTCGTACATTGCGATTACACAGCCGAATCCGCTCCTTTGCGCGTGAAACAGCTCCTGCCCGAAGAAGCTTCTTCCCTCCTCACCCGTCGCGTGGCGTTCATCAATGTCTGGAAACCTCTCACGCGTGTGGAAGAGAATCCTCTCGCTATGTGTGATGTCAAGTCTGCGCCGCAGGAAGATTTCTTTAAATTGTATTTGCGGTATAAGGATCGTACGGGAGAGAATTATGTGATGAGGTATAATGAGGCGCATAAGTGGTATTATTTCCCTATGATGGAGAAGGAGAAGTGTATTTTGTTGAAGACTTATGATTCGGATACGGGGAAGGCAAGGTTTGTGGGTCATACGGCTTTTGATGATCCTACGACGAAGCCGGATGCTATTACGAGGGAGAGTTGTGAGATTCGGACGATTTGTTTCTTTTGAGCAGATTTATGTGCTGCTTGATCATTCGACAGATGGGGTGGAGATGTGGGTTTCATTTGTGTATTGCAGATGTGGATGTCATTGTAGCTTGTTCTAGCGTATGCATGATGGTTCGGCACTTTATACATGACACCTCTGAGGATACTCATTTTGCTTCTACCGTACCCAATGGCTTTGAAGCGTTCAATCGTCTACCTTCGTTGTAGTCGCTTACAGACAGTTGATCAAAGTCTCGCTGAAATTGTGGCTCGTCCTGCGATCCGCCGAACATGAGGGTATCGCACAAGTCACATTTGGGCTGAACATCAAATACAATGAAACTCTGGATTTAATCTGTCTGAAACCGCACTCCTCACTGTAACAACATCCTCTCCGCCATCGTCCATTGCCTCATCTCTCACTCCTTGTCAAAAGCAATCACAATTCTACCCGCGACTTGTCCCTTCCTCAACTGCTCCACGCTCTCTGCCCATCTGCTAATTCCCCTAACTTCACAAATAGGCTTCAGCAGCCCACGTTGCGCATACTCCAACGCCATAGACGTGTCCTGCATCGTTCCGACGACAGCTCCTGTGACAGACTGCTTGAACATGATGAATTGTGTTGGCGAGGTGCCGATGATAACTTGAGCTTCCGCAGGTGGGAGACCGATGCAGACGACTTTGCCGCCGACGCGGTTGCCGAGGTAGGAGAGGGAGTCTGCAAAATGTGTCAGAGAAGAGTGCTGTGAGGAGGGGAGGAGATCGAGAACTTACCTTTGTACGACTGCCACGCGGTGACTACCACGCCATGAGCACCAACTCCACCTGTAACTTCCTTGACCTTGGCAGGGAGGTCTTTCTCCTCCTTGAAGTCAAGGAAAACCTCTGCTCCACAGCGTTGGGCGAGTTCTTTCTTAGCATCGCCGCTATCAATGACGATGAGACGCATGCCCATTGCCCTAACACAAACTGTGTCAGCAAGCCCCTCCAAAAGCCTTCAAGTCCAGCTTCTGAATCAGCAGCTAGAGAGTACTCACTTTGCCAATTGCACACCCTGAATACCCACGCCACCACCTCCTCCAGGGAAGACAACCCAATCTGCACTCTTGAAACCACCTTCTCTCAAAGCACAATGCATCGTGCTAGCACTGCACATGATAGGTCCAGCAATCTCATCCGGCACTCCATCCGGAATACGACTAGTGTAGTTTGCTGGCGTAAGAACATACCTGACACATGACCATTAGTACCGCCATTCCATGTTCTCCACTAAAGCTCAAAGACGAGGGAACGTGATACTCACTGCTGATAACTCCCACTAACCATCAACCCACAATGCACAACCTTAGGACAATACTGTTCCTCCTTGCCAAAACACTGATCGCACTGATGACAAGTATCCCACATAGGCCTCATACCCGCACGATCTCCAACCTTCCAATTCTCCACTCCAGCTCCAATGGCGACCACGACTCCAGCACCTTCATGGCCAGGAGATCTCACATTGAAATCTTTCATTCCGATTCCGAAATCGAGATCATTGCTGCAGAAGTGGATATCTGAGGCGCAGAGGCCGGTGACATTGAGGCGGAGGAGAAGTTGGTTGGGACCGGGGGTGGGGACGGGAGCGTCTTTTACGACTTCGATGTGGAAGTTAGGACCTTCGTTGACCTGTGCAGAAGGATGTTAGGTTGTGAATTCAGAGTTGAGATTGAGGATCGAAGCAGAGCGGTAATTTTGTTCCCGCCTTGCAAAGGTCCGAGATAATGTTCGGAAGTTGCAGAGGGTACGAGGGGAAGAGAAGGTCGACGGAGGATCAATGTTCAAACGAAAGCCATCGATCATCCCAGGACCAGAGAGGGAATTCTGAACATACAACAACGCCTGCTATGCAGGTCTTGGGAATCTCCTCCGAAGGTTGCGTATCTCCCATGTTGTCGAGAGAGATTGCTTAATGAATTGATTGGATGCAAGGGTGGAGCAGCAAATTACTGAATTGGGGAATTCTAATCGTCAGATTCAGAAACAGAAGGACCTTGATGAAACAAAAGAGGTCATATAAGATTCGTCGTGTCTATAGGCAATAGGCAATAGGCAACGTGTCATGGAGATCATAGGGTTTCATCAAGTTCATTTGGGTCCAGCTTCAGCTCAGCGATCTAGCAGAGCTGATCACAACAGCTAGAAGCTTTGCTCTGCTGCACCCTCGGCTTTCGACTCGAGATGGAAGTGTTGTGGCTGCTCTTGGCCGCTGCTTGGTGCGGGGTGAGCTGAAGAGGTGGGGGAGGGTCTGGATTGGATCCTGCACTAATGCGCATGTCTACCCAATATTGAGAACGACGGCGCGTGTGGGAGATGCAGCGCGCCTTGCCTCGCATTGCGTCGGTTCATGATTTGTGCGATTAGCACCTGTGGCCAGGCGGCAGGAGGTAGGCAGCTCAGCTCGGGAATAAGGGCAGCACGTGGCATTGGCGCTCAATTCCGCAACTCAGGCGCCTCTCGTTTAGGTGCGGTGCGTCAGAGCGTCGTCTCAAAGGCGCTGCCAATTCGTTCGCCAGGTAGCATTGAGTAGCATATGCAATGTTGACAACGCGATGCGGCTATGTTGAGCGGTGGAACATTGTCGTTGCCCGCAATAAGTTCTGACTTGATTTGCCGTAGTGAGGAACAAGCCGTCTGAATGGTGCAGTGCTCTTCGTGGTTTGCTGACTTCGCTCTAGGCCCTCGTTAAGGGCCGGAGACTTCCATTGCATCGGAGCTGAGCATCCGGCAGAACGTTGTGCAAAGCGATATCCGCTCTCAGCTGCGTTGTGGCTCGAGAGCATTCGCCGTAAGCTGCGCAGAATGCAGTCATAACTGCTTCGCGACCTCTGCTCATCATCACATCTCATCCGCCTTTAGATGTCGTGGCCACTCTCAGACTGCTGGCCACTGTGCCAGGCTGGCCTCATGCGCCATCGTAAATGACGGAATTGCATCGTGCATTGCATGCCTGCCGGCCTCGTGCATTGCCGCCAACGTGTTCATCCAATCCTCTGCACTCGTATCCACATGCGGCTGCGACATCCCCTGACCATGTGGACTCACACTTTCAAAACCTGGTGTTTGATATGCGAACTCGTCATCCACGGAGCTATGATCATCCCCTTGCGCAAAGTCAGTCTGAGCTGCTGGCTTTGGCGGAGTGTGAATCTCAAATGGGATGAGTTGGTTTGCGAGCAGCTGGAATGAAGTGATATCATCGAAAGCTTTCATGAACTCTTCTGAGAAGGAATACACTCCTGTGGATCGGTTGATCTTGTATACGTCTCTTGCTTCCCAAGGCCAATCGAAGCGGAAACTCTCAGCAAATGCAATGGCGGAGCGGCCGGAGCAGTTGGTGATTCCATTGGTGAGCAAGTGATTTCGCACCAGCGGCCAGCCGAAGTAGTCCACGACAGATGGGTGATTCGCCGAACGCTGACCAATGGTAGGAGACATGAATGAAGCCATCTTGCGTCGTGGCTGGTTCTTGGGATTGATCTTGTGAAGCATGGTGGAGCGCATGTTCCAGAAATGCGCGAAGCGTTCCACGGGCGGTGCACGATACCACAGACCCTCGTCAAAGGCGCGGAGGAAGCGCCAAACGATGTCGAAGTGGTGCACGCGTTCCGCGGCGTCCCAGCCCGATACCATGGCCCGGATCAGAATGTCCATGTCTTCCTCTAGCGTGGACAGGGTGTCGGGTGTCTTCTCGATCTTCTCGATCAACTCATTTAAGCGCTGGAAGTAGGTCGTGTCGTCGTTGTTCTCGCAGAATAGGTTGATTCCCAGCACAACGAGATTCCGCGAAGTCTGCGTGATCTGACGCATTGGCATGGCCGGTTGTGGTTGGTGCGGCACATGCATCTCTGTGGGCTTCACGACCTCCATCATCCACTGATCCTCGCTCGCCGTGTCCCAGTTGAGGGCGGAGAAGGCTTCTGTGGGGAAGCCATCGGTCGCGTTGGTGGTGGTGCTGCCTTCGCCCTTGACACCGCCGGCGGTGGGCGAGCCGTCCTCTGACTTGGAGGCATCTTGCACGAGGGTGCGGATTTTGTGGACGAGACTTTGCAGCTTGTCAATTTCTTGGGACTGTTGCGATGCGTGCTGAGCCAAGTAATTCGCTCGGCTGTCTCCACTGCTCTCCGTCAGGTCTGCAACGGTCTTCTCCAGATGGGCAATATATTGTTTCGTCTTCGCGCGGCTGGCGCGTTGTGCTTCTCGGTCGTGAGCGCGCTTGCGCTCAATGCGGCATGAGCTCGCGGCCTCGCTGTTTCGTCGCATGGTGGAGGGGCAGTGTGTGTGCTGCGGGCAGTCGGCGAAGGTGCGAAGAGAGTCGCAAGACGAGTGTCGCCTGGGAGTGGATGCTGGTGGGCGATGGGTGGAGTTGAGGCGTCACTGCCCCATGTGGCATGCACAGATTCCCACACCCTCACAACGCCCGCTCGCCTGCAATCGCGGGGGAGGACCGGGGTACAGTAGGGTAGCGTTCTGGACGCAGATTCGGGATGTCGTTCGGATCAATTTCTGCTCGCGACTGCTGCAGCACAAAGGTACACGCGTTGCTGTCTCTTTTTCACTGGAGCCTCGTCAAGGACGACGATCAGAACAACACCTGCCCGTGCGGAGTCCGCGGAGGCCTCGCATTTATCTGCCCACCACCACAGCCCTGCTCGCCCCAGGCAGGGAAGGGTCTGCCGGTGGACGGCAAACCACCTGCATGCACAAAATCGCTCGCGGCCCGGCAGGCACCCACAGTGCACACGACTCAAGCGAGCTCTCCTTTCGTCTGTCCCTCTTCAAGCTCGTCTGTCTGGCTCAGGCCACCGCCAAGCCACACGCGTCGACTTGTACTCGTCCGTTCGGCTGCTCTCGGCTATCGATATCCACCAATTCTACTCCTCGACCCCAGTGTGTTCGGATCGCTATATAGTCACTCCGACTGACCGATGCGAAGGATGCCCCTTTCGTCGCCCAGCAGCAGCTCTTGTACGATCTGATCCAGCACACCCCCGGCCTGGGCCGACCATTCCAAGCAGCTGAAGAACCCCCGCTCACTCAGCTCTTCCGCACGAAGCAACAATCGGGCCACATCATTCGCACGCCTCAGCCGTCTCCTTCCCATCCACACTGGGTCACCAGACATTGCATAACACGAGCCTAGAACCAAGACCACACGGCAAGCTCCGGAAAACATTTTACTCGAGCACGCAGCAAGGCAGAATCTCCCGCCGTGGCTGTGTAAGTGTTTACTTGCTAAATCCTCTTCCGCACGGCACAGTCACTTTTAGCCATGGCACCTCACGACCCCAACCCCACCATTTCCGGGCTCAGGCCATGCAAACGCTACATCACTACGCACGATAGCACCGGCAAAAGCGTCTACCACAGCACATCCCCCGAACTCATTTCCAAGAAATCTGGTCTTACACGATCTTACTCCGTTGCTTCCGTTCCCGCGGCCTTGGAGAATGAGGTCGACATTGAAGCGTACCAGGCTGGCACAGGTGCCGCCAGTCATCGTGCTCCAGGCATCGTGCCTTCTTCTCCCGGAGCCTATCTGGTCGTCGTAGATTTAGCCCCGGGACAATCCAGTCTCATGCACCGCACCGTGTCGATTGATTTCTCCATCTGTGTCATTGGGGAGATTGATCATAAACTCGATGGAGGCGAAACCGTGAGATTGTATCCAGGAGTAGGTTGCCATTTTTCTCCTACCCTGTTTCCCTATCCATTATCTGCTTTTGGACCAAGCACAAAGGTAAGCGCTGATTCGAAATTTTCTTCTGACGTATAGGACCACATCGTGCAACGTGGGACGATGCATCAGTGGAGCAATCCCACAGACAAGCCAGCGAGGTTCGTGGCTTGTGCTGTGCCATGCAAGCCATTCGATATCCCCGGCGAGCAGTTGAAGGAGCAACACCTCAGCAATGACAAGAAGACCACAGCGAAGTTGTAAAAGTACGATGCATATCTATATCATCATTTGAAAACAATGGTCTTATTTGCGTCGTTTCATTGGCCCTATATTGCCCCTACCTGCCGCACTTTACTATTCGCGTAACGTCTACGACCCGGTCTCAGACAGATACAGCTTCACCACGGTTGAAACATTGGAACAAGAAGCGAAATATCACACGTCGCATTCGCTACCCGACATCTGATACTCCGCAGGCAGGATTATTGGCCCCAAACACAAGCTTGTCGAATTACTGTTGCTACGGGGCCGCGACTTCCTCTCTACTGTTATGCTTCAAGCTATATCGCACGCGTGTTTTCAGTCTGCACCCAAAGGAGCTGCCGATCCTTTACTCGCAGCTGCGAAACCTGTGTCTGCTTGGAGGCAAGTACGAGAGTCGCCGGTCAGAACGTCACGTTCACCTGGTGTTCTCCTAACGAAGCCCACGAAGCTGCATCTGTAGATCACGAATCGAGCTTCAGTACGACGCAGACCTTGCTTGTGTTCGCTGCACTGCTCTCGATCTTCCAAGTTTTTGTCTCTGGCAACAGACGCACCGCGATAACTACCAACCCTATACAGACTGGCGATTTGACATGTCCGCACGGCGGGAAGCCAGGAGAAGTGCGCAAAAGTCAGTCGAGAAATGTAGGTAACCAAGTCTTCAAGCCTGAGAGCCTGACAGGTTCAACAGCAGTACTTCGAAATGCAAATGACCAAAGATAGCTGCCACTGCGGGTAAGCCAACAAACCACAAATACTCCTAGTCTCAATAGTCAATCTCTCGACACTCAGAACGAATCAAAGAGAAAGCTTCATGAGATTCTCATGCTCAGTACCTTTCAAGCTTCCCGCTGTGAGATTCCCCCGTTCTTGGAAGCATATGCGGCACCTGAATGATACAGACCTTCGACGCGTGTGCGTGTGTGTGGAACGTGATAGAGTTTCATATCCCGTAATGCGCTCGTCATCAAAACCGGACCCCAGTCCGACCCTGGTCGTGCTCCTGCCTCCGACGCGTCAAAACTTCGGCGCCTGCTCTCACACTGCTCTCTCGCTCTCTACTTTCATCTGTACGCCACCAACATGCCTCCGCCACGAAACGATGAGAGGCAGCCTCTGCTCGAGCGCGAAGAATACCGCGATGAGAATTCCACAAGCCAACGCCGCTCCCAGAAGGTCGAATTCGATGACAAGGATTCTGCAAACCCAAGAGAATGGCCACTCTCCAAGAAATACACCGTGGTTGCTTTAATCACTCTCACGGCCTTCTTTCTTCCTATGGCTTCTAGTATTTTTGCACCAGCATCAAATCCGATTGCAGAAGAATTTGGCGTGTCAAGACAGATTGCTCTTCTCAATCAAACGGGTTTCGTTTGCATGCTCGGAGTCGGACCTCTTTTCTTGGCTCCCATGTCGGAGACGTTCGGTCGAAGGATGATCTACCTCATCTGTCTTGCAGTTTTCACTGTGCTGCAGATACCATGCGCGTTAGCGCCGAATGTGGCGACATTTGTGGTTTTCAGAACGCTGTCCGGACTCTTCGGATCTGTGGGCGTGGGAAATGGCGGAGGTTCGATCGCTGATATGTTCGAGGCGCACGAAAGAGCGAAGGTATTGGGTGTCTATATGATTGCACCTCTGTTGGCACCCTCGCTCGGCCCAGCGTTGGGAGGTGCTATGGTCGACAGGATGAGCTGGCGTTCTCTGGCCTGGCTGATGTTCATTCTTGCTGCATTGACGACGATCGTCTCGTATTTCTTCATGTACGAGACGCGGGCCATTACGATCTTGCAGGAGCGGAAGGCGGAACTGGAGAAAAAGGATTCGAAAACGGAATACTACGTCGAAGGTGTCAACAATGAATCTATTCCAGCAAAGATCGCAGGAAACGGGACTCGTGCTGTCAAGATCCTGGGAACACAACCTATTGTGTTAATTATGTCCATCTATCAGGCATTGATTTTCAGCACCATGTATTCGCTCTATGCTTCCTACAACACCATCTGGACACAACCGCCTTACGAATTCAGCAAAAGCCAAGTCGGCCTTGCGTATCTTGCGCCTGCATTTGGGTTCGCAATCACAGCTTTCACGATTGTCGTACCATTCATTGATAGGATCTACGACCGGCTGTCCGAGAAACACGATGATCAAGGCCAGCCAGAATATCGTCTTCCTCTAGCTAACATAGGAGCGGTCTTCTTGCCCATCGCACTATTTGGCTTTGGCTGGACAGTGGAGAAAGGTTATCATTGGGCCGTGCCACTGATATTCATGGTCTTTTTCGGCGCAAGTCAGGCCAGCATTTTCAACAGTGTTCAGACATATTACACTGAAGCCTATGAGAGCAACGCCGCTTCCGCCCTTGCGGCAGGTTCCTTTCTCCGCAGCATGGTCGGAGGTATTGTGCCTCTATTTGTGAGCAAGCTGTTTGAGAAACTTGGGTATGGATGGGGTATGAGCGTATTCGGTTTCATCGCCACGGCTTTGATGCCGGCGCCTCTGGTATTCTACTGGATCGGTCGAAGGTTACGAGAGCAATACCCATTCAAGGGCTGATGATCGACTACGGCACCAGACTCTGGAATGGCCAAAATGGCAGTTGCAAGAGGCGAGTCTAAGTATCGGGAACCAGGCTCAAACAGGATCGCGACTCCGGAGACAATTCTTATCAGCACGAAGGAATCCTCGTTGAGACCATGAATGATGCTCAACTTCCCATACGGCGACGTTCGGGCCACCCAGTAGCATTGCCTATTGTACTGCTGTACCGCTTTGTGACGCCGATACCCTTCAATTGTCCTGGTCGTCGTCATTAAAATGATGGCAATTCTGGACCGTGTACGAAGGCTGCTCTGAGTATGAACGCAAGAGAGGAAGGTTTTCTGGAGGCATTCCCATGGCATGACCCAACGAGGCTCGAGTTGACAAAGGCATGTGCACACCACAACCGTAGCAGGGGCTTCGCATGGGAAGAGGCCAAGAGGTCGCGATTCAAAGGGGCAGGTGATGGGTCCGCTACATGTGAGAATCCTCGGCGCCTCAACATTGTTCAGAGAGAGGAGACCTTGTGGTGCACCATGCTGCGGACTACTTTCCAATGATGGTATCTGCGTCTGAACAATCGCGTCGGAGACGGCAGCTCTGCCGCTGTGGGACAAGCACTTCGGCGCCAAGGGCACCGGTCGGTCTGCGGATGGCAATCTGCTTGCTAATGTCACCATCGCCGGCCTCAATCTCAAACCGAAAGGGTGTGTCAATATGTTACGGAGCGAAGAGCGAGTTGCAGAAACTTCGAAAATGTTGACGGGAGGGGTGCTGAACGTCAAAATCTATCCTATTCCGCAACATGAATGAAGTGTTGTGTGGCGATTGTCATGGCCGCACAGCAAAAGTAAGAATCTCGAAAGCGGTGCGAGATCACTGCAGTGCTTTGTACTTGCAACGGGCTGACGGTCCTTACTCCGTCCCCAGCTCGCAATGACGCTGTATGATCTCTTCCCGAAGAGACACCATGATTGGATGCCAGCCCTTGTCTTCGGCATCCCTTGTCGACAAGGATACACCAACAAATACGAAAGACTTCCCTCGTCCAGATCACAGCATGACGATCTCAACCAACAGTCACTCTATATGTACGTTTCAAACGCTTGGTCCGGGACGCTTGGCAGGTCGTTGTCGGCAGAGAGAGGCGAACGGGATCGCCCACATTCCAGCAACACCGTCTGAAAGCAAGACGCCACGACCGCTGCAGGTGTGCGGAGCGTCTCCCGTGATCCATGCAATTGCTACAAGGCAGGATGGGGAATGCTATCAGCTCCGTACTGCGAGACGCCAAAGGTTCAAATAAATCGAGGCGTGAGATGGAAGATGTCTTGAATAGACTAATAGTCCTCGCCGAAGTCAAAGCTACCACACACTACCAGCGTGTGAGCACAAACCCAATCGACGAAGATGTCCTTCCCATCGACAAAATTTTAAGGAGATTCCATGTCGCACATTGCTGTGTGAAGCGAGACGCAGGAGCTGCACGGCAAGCAATTGAACAGTATTTGGGCAGGTACCTCAAGCCAGAAATCGTATGTCGAGATGCAATCATCGCTCACATGAGAGCAAGTAATGGATGCTGATATCCACTGCTACCAGATCGAAGGTCTCACAGCTGTCATCGCCGAAACGCTGGACCGGCTCATGAGTTCTATCTCGACAAAAAGCAGCAGCGAAGTCACGAGCTATGCCATCACGATTGGGAAAGCCGGCGGAATTGGACGAATCGATTGCTACCTATTCTACTACAAATTCCAAAGCCCGGACCTGTCATCCATCTTGGACAATTGCCTGGTGACCTCGCTCATCGTATCCACAGTTTCTCCTTCGAAGTTGCATTTCGAGCACCTGGCACCCCTCGCCAAGGCGCCATATTCATCACCATTGCCTGGAGAAAGCGACGAGAAGGCTGATGCGAGGCTGGAGAAGATTCAAAATATGCTGTTGGCTGAGATGCAGGCGAGTTTTCGGAAGCGCAGTGCGCCGCTGTGATGAAGATTTCTGTCGTTCATGACTGGCGCCTTATGCCTGACTTTGAATCTTGCGCAACTCGGCTTCTTGGTACGCCTCTCTGTCAGTATCGAGCGGGACGCCGGCATCTGGAAGCGGTTCTCCGGAATACTCCCAGCGGTTCTCTGTTGCTTCGAGCAGAGCCCCTGTCAGGACTGCAATTATCGACACTCCGAACGGAATGTAAACGTTGAAACTCTGCTTAGCTGGACAGCGAAAAGTTTTGGCCCCGAATGGAAGCCATTTCTCATCTTCTCCAGAGATGTCGATCCAGCGTTCTGGACGGAACGTCAGCGGGTCGCCCTCCCAGACGTTAGCATCACGCTGCATGCTTTCGATGTCAGCTGCCATGGAGTATGCTGTTCCGTTCTCGTCCTCGAACCGGCGATAGACACGTCTTGTTGGCGGATTGAGACGCAGAATCTCCTTTGAGACCATGAGGGCAGAAATCTGATCCCCATTCACACCCATGCGATGCTTGAGCTGTTGCGGCGTAGGATTATTCAGAAATTCTCTGAAAGCATTGGCCCAGACACTGCTGTTCGGATGGTGACGAGCAGACAACTCGATGAAGCAGCGTAGGACTACGCGCCAGATGGTCTCGTAACCGGGCAGGATGAAGTTGAGCGGATTCGCCGCGCGATCCTCACCATCCCAGTCAAAGACCTCCATCAATGCCTGCTTCAGCGCCGTCGGTAATTCGACTCCATCTCCAGCTTCTAGGAATGCGTCATCATACTTCTTCGACTTCAGCCACTGCTTGTTGAATTCCTTGGCCAAGACACGCATTTGATCGTCAACTCCCTCCGCCTCTTCGCCAACACCCCAGATGACCTTCCTGACCATCTTGATGCTAAGCATCTGTACGACCTCGAACAGATTGCGACTCTCTCCCTCTCCCGAGACCTGCCCTCGAGCGATCGACCTCGCGACTGCCGCGAAATCAGCCCATTCAGGTGCATTCACTTGAATTTTATGCTCCACCAGTTCACGGAAATCTTCAGAGGCTTGCTTCTCAGTCACGATGAAGGAATTATCAATGCCGAAGGCTTTCACGAGACGTTGATTTGGACAGGCACGAGCAGCATAGGGGCCCAAGCTGTTCTTGATGTCGTGACCCTGGCCCTGGAATGTCCTGCTCGCAATGATCTTCGCACACTCAGCGGGGACTTGGCTCTTGATCTCACGGACCTGAGCATGATGGTTTCCAGAACTCATGACTGCTTCGGATGAGTGTCGTGGCGTGTAGTTCACGAGCAGCAGAGCGTCGAAAGTGGTCCGAGTAGGGACGTGAATTTGGAGAATGCGAGTGATCGATGGAGGGCGTCTATTTCGTCGATCGAATGGCTCTGTCACTTTCTGGTATGTCCTGTGATGGCATGAAGTGCTCAGTCGGCAGAACATATATATGTACGTATACTCGAGTTTGCCATTCTTTCGAGACATGGTTTGCTTGATTGAATGAAAACCTGAGACAACAACACGCCAAACCTCAACGCAGCAACTACAGGCTTCCAGTCAATGCCAGACGTTACAAGCTGAGAACAAAATCTCACGATGAGATAGGTCTCTCCCACAGCAGAAAATGTCCAGCAGAGAAACGCTGCGAGCAAGACAGCATATTCGCCGTAAGAATCTGGGAGACAGGATTCGTGAGGTTAACGACACTCCAGCAAGAATGGCATTGTTGGCATTTGTGTCAATGTTCGCAAATTATCAGTACAGCACTAGAAGCAAGCTTTGTACGAAGTCTGTCTTGCTGAGTCCTATCCTCCAACGAAAGATGCAGCTGTCGGTGCTGCGAAACACTCACTCTAATACTCTTGTTGTTCACACAGATCCGAGCCTGCGGCCTTCGTTTATCATCAGAGACTCCGTCTCTCATGCCACCGTAATGACACATCCCCTTGTACGTTGCGAACATTGTCGAAATGATCCATGCCGTTCCACTCGCTCAAGTCTCATCTTCCCGAAAGCCCTCATATCTTCGAATTCCACAACCCTTCCATCTTGACCTCATTCATGCAATTCGCGATTTCCGCCATCTGGTCTAGAGCCTGCCTGGTTGGTTTGCCGCTTTTGAACTCCTGACAACGCGCTTTGAGGGTGAGATTGATCGTAATTTCGATCCCCGAGACGAGTTGCTCGAGGCCCGTGGCTATAGTGTTGTCCATGGAAGCTTCGTTTCCAGATCGCATGACTCGAGCTTCCTTGCGAAAATCGACTACAAGTTGAACGCCTCTGCGCATGCTGGGTAATATTTTGTCCTCGAAGTCGCTGGAGCCCATGAACACGGGTCTCATGACTTCTGAGCTGTAGGCTTTGAGTTTTGTGACCCACTTCTCGTTGAAGATGGTCTCGGTTTCTTGCTTTGGAAGTGTTAGCTGGTAGATGCGTATGATGGGTGATGTTGCAGCTTTCTTACTGGACCGAATGCGGGTTTATGGTTTTCCATGATCGTGTCAGATTTTCTTGGATTGAGGAGGAAAGGATAGCAGATTCAAGGATGTTTCAGTTGCATGGATTGTCTGTGCGGAGGCGATTGCCTATTTCTCAGGACTTGCCCAGTGGTCACTTCAGTGAGCAGTTGCGCGCCTCTGTGCCTTCCAACAGATATCGAGATGCCCCTTTGAGCTTTCCCATTTTTGTTAGATATATCGAAACTCATCCCATCGCCCACTTGACGCTCATCTACACGGCGCTCAAGAACTTCTGCAAACTTCCCTTCAGGCGGCACGATTGCTTGTCCAGGTCGACCGGGCCTCTCCTGCTGTGTATGGCTGTCTCCACCTCCTCCTCGGTCAATTTTTCATCAGTCCACCAGATACCCTCTAGCTCCCCCATAACGATCTTGTCAAGCAAGATGTCCGCAGCAGCAGTGCCAGGGGTAACCCTCCGGCCACGCAGCTTGCCTTCGACCTTGGCAAACCCATTCACCATGTGACGCATGTTGTTGGCGAGAAGCACCGAATACGGAGGGGCGCCAGATTTGCTGTCCATTGCGTACTCAAGCATTTTGGCTTGTGTTTCGAAGGCGACTACGAAATCGAATGCTTCGATGCTCCACTGGGCCGCGCGAGCCACATAGCCGTCAGGCGTGCTGTCCTTCGCGTCTCGTATGGGTAACTTGCTCATGTGAAGTTTGATCTTGTCATACCACTTCTTCTCGAAGATCGCTGGAGATTCTCGCTGCAGCGCATCAATTGATGTGGCGACAAGCCACGGGGCGACCGGAACTACTTACTGGCCCGAACACCGGTGAAGGCGTAACTGACGCGGCTTGCGGCGACTTCTGCGTGGCCATGATACTGCCCTTCTGTTGTGCTGTTGACAAGAATTTGTGGCGGAGCTTTGCCGTCCGCGACCAGAATGAGTGGAGCGTGTGAAAGCGGGAGAAATGCTGCGCGTTGCGCACCTTCCCATCGTCCGGCGCTTCACTTCAGCACCGATCAGCGCGGACTTTAGGCAGACGATGCGCGCTAGCGCGGTCATGCAAGAGGGTCCCAGCGCCATCTCTGTGATTCCGTCTGGTGGCTCTACCCTCAGCTGTGACTCTTCAGCGCACGACATGACTCCGTTCCATCTCTCACGCCAACCCCAGCCGCTCCGCCCTCCCCAATAACGCATCGATCTCCTGCAGCTGTGCAACACTCAGAGTGCTCAAGCTCAACCCGCCCACTACCCCCTTATAATATCGCACTTGCTTCCAAAGCCCAACACTCATCCGAGCCAGCTCCTTCGCCTTTGCTGCCGCCAGGAATGGGTTCGTGAAAAGGTAGTCCCTATTTCGCAACACGTTCACCACCCCTGTAATATCCGGGAAATGCGTCGGCAGGAGTTCGTTGAGCGTCGCGTCTACTTGGAAGTCGGATAGTAGTTGTAGGCCATTAGTAGCGTGCACGGCAGAGGACGTCTCAGACCAGGTTCTGATATAGCTGTGAAGGCGATGCAGCCACTTTCCAGCAAACACGTCGATAGCGGTGCGTTCTGCAGGATATGTCTTCGGCTGTGTCGAGTAAAGTGAGACGCCCCTCGCTAACTGCTCCGTGATGGCAGAGAAATGCGCAGCATTGTATTCCTTTTGCGGAGTCTTTTCTCGTGCTGGCGGTGGCAGCTCGTTGACACGTGCACGGCCCGAGGTTCTCGTAGTACGCGTCGCGCCTCCTTGCTCGCCATGTCCGAAGGAAGTGGACCTGCCCTGAGGAGTAGCACGCGAAGCAGCTTGCGGTGTCTGAGGCGGTGCCGTCATGGCGTCTGTCTTGCCTCCCGGTCGGCTTGAGCTTGATATTTCGGTCTTTGAATCGAGTGAGGCTGATGCACCGCGCTCAGCGTCAATAAGCGACTGTGTGAAGGTGCCTGGTCGCGGCTTGCCATTCGACCAGAAGAGATTATTTTCATGATCAGCACTCCCTGCCATGGGCGTGTCGCTTCTGCGAGTGCGCTCATCTTGAGCAAACGCTCCTGCATGAGCGTTCGGGGTAGCTGCCTTGGAGTCCATTGCGCCACCTTTGACAGTGGAGGATGGCTGATGATCAAAGATATGCCCAGGATGTTCAGCGTGGTGTTTCTTCATGCCGGCAATGAAGTGGTCATCGCAGAAGTCGACTTCCTTGCACGTACTGCAAAAGTGGCGCAGACCAGTGATTCGTTGATCGCACTCGTCACAATCGTAGTCGCTGACTGAATCCCTCCTCAAGGGTCTCTTTGGACTCTCTTCGCCAATGAGGTCGTCAAGATTTTCCTCGTGTTCTGCGGCTTCTCGCGTGACTTGGTGAAATCTATGGTCAGGAAAGTCGAGATGGTGTATTCTGCGGCCTTCGTGGATACAGCCTTTGTGAAAGTCAACCTGTGGACACGTTGTGCATGCCTGCCAGAGTGCCGATCTTATCTCTTTATGGCAGACGCCACAAGTGAATCTTGGACCAGCTTCGCTTGTGGCTCTCGGATGGGTATGGTCCATCGGCTCTGCGTCTCCTTGAGACGATGTGATAGCCTGATCCAAGACGTTTGTCGGTGTTGAAGTGAAGCCAGATTCAGAGATCAAATTTGCATCGATGACCTTCTGTTTCACCTCTCTCTTGGGTTGAGATCTGTTACCTGAGCTCGGCGTGCCCACATCTGCCTGCGAGGTGGGCGTCGAGTCTGTAAGTGGTACATCCTTGACCTGGAAAGGGGTGGTTTTGGCTTCCTGCGGAGAGGCCCCAACATCTTGCATCACCATGTCAGGATCCCCGTTCCCAGTGCCAGAGCTCTCGCGAGCGACTAGCTGCGTCGCTGCAGCCGTTTGACTTTTCGTTGGCGTAGCATTAGCTCTGAAGAAGGGATTGACCAATTTCAAAGTGGGCAAAGTGAGCGGAGGGGGGCCCAAGACATGGCTACTGAGGTGCGTCGAAGGGTCTGGTGGACGCACCGTCTTCACCATCTCGAGTTGTGTAGCATTCCCTGGTCTCGAACGCACGGCGATGGGCAGCTTCACAGTGAGTGACTGCTTAGGTGCGGCTGCAGAGGAGACTTCAAGAGATTGGGCCGCGGTCTGATCTCCCATATGCTTACAACGTTTCTGTCACAATGTGTCAGCAAACGGGGTCAGTAGGAAGCAAGAGACTGAGATATTTACCTTCCTACGCCTACACTCGTCGCATTTCGGAATTCGGGGTCCTCCCATGAGTGCTGGCTGGGATGAATGTCGTGGGTAAGGAGTTGCTGTGATTGTTCGATCGAGTCGCAGGATGCTGGCCGAATATTCGATGCGCAAAAGCGTTATTGATGTTGACGTTGAAAAGGTCGTTGCTCCTAATAGAGTCTCGAAAGAGGGTGATAGAAGTGGAGTCAGCCAGTTACTTAAGGCCAAGAGTCATGTGCACGTGCAAACTCGGAAGTGACTACCGAGAAGTGAATGAGAAGGTTCACTTCCCAAGCTTTGGCAACTGCTGTCACGCCAAGTCTTGGATATCGGGTAGCGACGACCAGTCCCCCAGCGAGAAGAAGCGTTGCACCACAAAATACCTGCAGTCCCACCCAGCTGGAATCTTCTTGTAGTAAGCTCCCGGCGATGGGTGTTCCGATCAGCAAACCAAGCGCTGCGCAAAAAATGTTCAACCCCAGTCTGGCTCCAACAGTGTTCATATCTTCTGTGATGCTGACGACTGTACTTGGTTGGAGGGACACGAAAGCTCCACTAGAGGCTCCATAGAGTATCGACCACGCGATCAGGCCAGCTATCGTCGAGTTTGGTGTGAATGCCGTCCAGCAGAAGCCCAAAAGTCCGGCGACGAGCGTGCAAACAGAGAGAACGTTGAGTGGCCCAACAAGATCAGCAAGGAACGCTGGGACGATTCTTCCTACCACAGAGCCGGCGGAAAGGATTGGCAGCAGGTAGAATGACAGCTCGCTACTGAGACCGGCCCTTGAAGTCCCGAAGGTGCTGATGTAGAAGAAGGGAATATAGGGTCCGATGTTCCCAGCGAATGTGGCCAAGTTGAAGAGCGCGAAGGGCAGCTGCCTGAGGCTGCCGAGGTCGATGATTTTGCCTTTTATGGCCTCAGTACTAGTTCTCCGTTGCCGTATCAGAAGGCAAGGCAGCAGCAACGTCGCGAGAGCTGTGATCCCCAGGACTCTCGTAGTCCATTCGAACGTCAGGTGATGAATGTCCATAAGTCGGTTGAACATGATTGAATAAACAACACCCCCAACGCTTGACCCAGCAGCTGCAATGCCAATGGCAAGGCTACGCTTGGTCGAGAAGTATGTCGGTACGATGGCAATGCTGGTGATCAAGAGACAGCCATGGCCAATACCCATGCACAGGCCTTGAGCAAGCATGAGCTGCCGAAATTCCTTGCACAGAGATAAGATCATGAAACCAAAGACAACAAGAAGTGTGCCAGTGAGAACCATGAGTCGACCAAATCCACGATCAACCAGTGGGCCAGCGAAGATCGTGGTGCAGCAAAGCATGAAAGCTTCGACCGAGCCAATCCAAGAAACGGCGGAAGCTGAAGCGCCTGGGAGCAGTGCGAAATTGTAGTAGACCTGGAAGACACCATATGAGCTGATCGATCCCCTGCCAGGATGATAGATTAGCATGTTGTTTCGTCCTTCGCGTTGGCAGTGTGACTGACCAGGAGTTGAAAAACAGGAAGAAGCCACAAAGAACCTGAAGCCAGGCTGTGACTCCACCATCAGGGATGCCTGGCGACGATGGTTGCGACAAATGTGAAGGGGAGATCTTCAGCGGCGCTCCAATATTACATTCTTGTGATGAGTGGCTGTCGAGTTGCTCTTGTTTCTCGATGTCGGACAAGAACGAAGTGCGGGACGCGGATGGTGAATCTGCTTGTAAGCTCTCACAGGCTTCTGATGGGAAACTTGGCGTTGATGTAGCCATATCTATTAGCGCGCAAGGGGGACAAGTATGTCAGGAGTAGAATGGCTTTGGACGGAATCCTACCATCTATTTGACACAAAACGTCTTGACTATATCCATCATCGAGCGCTGTGTGCCAGACCTACCGCTGGTCTTGCCGAACATGGCCATTGTGAATTGCGAAGTCGGACGATTGCCATATTGAAAAGGCAAAGGGGCATAAAGCATGTCGAAGTGGTGCCTAGAGTGCTCATGTGCAGATTGTGGCCGGCAGACGTCCTCGGCTGGCGCTGGGCGGGAAAATGTCTGTTCCAGGACAGGTAGCATTCGTTTCGAGATGCATATGAAGCGGCCATCAGGTCTCACGATGGAGGAATTCCATCTGATCACTTTACGAGCTTCCGAGCATGGCAGGATATCGCCGGCTCTGAAATGTCTCGAGCAACAACAAACCGTGGCAGTCGTGAAAGTTGAAACCTTCGCAAAGTGGACGTGGGGACGTGGGCCAACGCGATCCGAAGCCGAAAAATGACGAACTTCACAAGCGCTTCTCCAGCGCAACAGTCATCGTTCACCGTGCAACACCAGTCGTGAAATTGCAACATGTCACACACATCATGCTCCGCGACACGCTCGGCCGTCGCACCTCAGACAACACCGAGTCCGCACTCTTTATGACGGGCATCCCACCAGCAAGAGGAGGCACAATAGACGAAATCGATCACAATACTTCGCAAGAAGCAACACAACACAGCAATGACCTGAACGACGATATTTTCGGCTCAGCGCCAAATAGCCCTGTACTTTCTCCACAGCATGGTCACAATGGCGACAGCCCTCGCGAAAATGCGAGAACCGGAAGTAGCAGAGACGAACACCATTCCGACATTCCTCGCCTTCGGAGTATACACATCACCAATGGCTACCGTGAAGGTATAGCCGTGTCAAAGGAGTCTCACATCCAAGCCGGCTTTGACGAAGGATTTAGCCTTGGGGGCGAGATCGGACAGAAGGCGGGGTACATTCTGGGTGTCTTGGAAGGGATTGTGAGAGGGTTGAAGAACATGAAAGAGAATGCCGAGCAGGGAGTCGGGAAAGAGGAGATCACTGGTCTACGGGAGGAAGTAGAGGGAATATCCGGCGAGGCGAAGGATGAATTGAGAGTGGAGAAACTTTTGGGCCAGGAATACTTTGGTGGAGATGGGATCTGGTTGTATGAGGTGGAAGGCGAAGAGGGAGACGACATCACGTTTGAGGTTGTGGCGGCGGGACATCCGGTCTTGAGAAGATGGATGGCGAAGACGAGAGAGGTGTGCGATAGGGTTGGGTTGCGACTGGAAGGTCACAAAGGAGAAGAGGCACAGCCATGATGAGAAGTCATTTTAACGTCCAATTACGTGGAGCCTGTTTCCGGCCCTCTCTCACAACAGCGTGAGGTCTATCGCTTGCACTTGTCTACGTGTTTTGTACATGCGCGCTGTACAAGTCGATCGCAGATCCGATGCTATCTTTTGACAGCGAGCAAAGGCGCCCAGACAACTTTCAGAATCTCGTCCAAAGTTTGGCCGTACGCTCTAGTACTCCCAAATTCACTCATGCTACTCCTCCTTTGGCACTAGACCCAATACCTTGTCGCTCTTCAATGTCCTGAGGTCGACGAAGTCATCCGGGACACCTTTCTTCTTGGCCTCGCGTGACGAGCGACGTCGTCCTCCGGCAGGAGCAGAAAGTATCTGTACGGGCTGCTTCGATGGAGTTGTGCCCTGAGACAGCTGTGTCGGACTGTGTGGAGCCTGACCGGCCATCGTCAAGGGCTGAGAGTTACTGAATAGGCCAGGTAGACTTGTATCGGTAAGGCTCAGTGTTGGCACTGGAGACGGCCGTGACACCTGAGTTGAATGGGACTTTCGACTTCCGTCGAGATGTGCTGGCGGAACATTGGCACCGGACATCCGCGGCCAAGATGGAGGATGCGCTTTTGGTGAAGGGTTTGCTCCAAGAGTCTTCAGGCTGTCTGTAGCAGATTGACCATTCAGGATCTTCTCGAAGACACCTTGACTGGCAGGGCTGAACTCTGAGGTCAAGTGGGCAGGCGCTGGCTGGGATCTTGCGACTACGATTTCGCTGCTAGCACCACTGCCGGAACCACTGCCAATTTCGTAGTCGTCCTCAGTCGCATCTGTAGCCGTGAAGAATTGTTGCAAGGACGATGGCTTGCGTGTTGCGAAGGACGATTCGGCCACAGAGTCAGCACTGGCCTTTTTCAAATTGATGCTGGCTCGCTTCCTCTGCAAGGATCCAGATCGCTTGTGTGGCGCCTTGAGTTCTTCATCGAACGTCTCGCTCTGTCTTTGAGTAGTGGTGCGCTTTCTGGAGGTCACAGTGAATGCCAGCGAACCATCGAACGCTTGCCTATCGTCGCTTTTGTCGGGTGGCGATCCACGAAAGGTGGCAGAGGAGGGGGATCGAAGTTGTGCAGGATCGTCGATGTCTTCGGCCGCATTCTGCTCGTTGCGGTTGCTTCCCTGCAGCGTTTGTGGCAAAGAAGGAGGCCTCTCGTACGTCGCTGGAACCACTCGAAGGCTGGGAATGGCTGCTGCCTCTGGTGAGCATATGACTAAATCGAGCGTCACGTTACCTACCTGGACTTTGTGACTTGTACCAGTTGTCGATTGTTCGTACCAGAGATCCCTGTTGTTGCAGCTTCGTCTGCATGCCACTGCCCAACGTGGTCAGTTCGTGGACATGAGAACCATCAAGGAGTCTCTCGTACTTGCGGTCTTCGACAAGTGCCCGCACAGTCGTCTGCTGTTGCTGTAGGAGTGTCTGCTGTTGGTGTTGGAGTTCCTGCACGCTCTCCTCCACTTGCTCCAATTTACCATTTAGGGAAATGGTGTCGTGCTCTCCTATTTGCCTACGGATGATGTCAGGTGGGGAGCAGCACAGCTTGAGGCAAGAAAATCTTACTGGCCCAGGTCAGTGACCATTTTGTGCACTGCTATCAAGCCATCGCGCGTAGATGCCAGATTTGCCGACAAATCCTCATTCGCGGCTGACAAGGCAGAGTTGCGCTCGCTGTCTTCCTTCTTGAATTGGTTTAGGGCGTCCCAAATGGCTGCCATGTCGACGCTAGAAGACTTGCTGCGCTGTTCGCACTGCTCACGCAGCGCGCCAAGGGCGGTCTGTAGGGCTTGTTGCTGTTCCTGAATGACCCGGTTAGCCTTCTCGTGCTCTTTCTCAATCGCGTCGAATCGAGCGTCGCTTCTAGCGTCAAGTGCATTGAGGAGGCCTTTGAAGGCATCCTGAAGCATTGCATCCGCTCGCGCCTCGCCTGGCTGGGCGGAGGGACTCATCGCGACTGGTTGGGAGCGGGCGAGTTGAGGTTGCGAGACAAGTCGCGTTCGCGAAGAAGTTGGCGGCGAAGTGATTCTGGCCGTTCACTGGCGCTAGCTCCGCCAGTGCATTAGCGCGTTTTGGCAGGGAAGGCACGACCGTTTTGAAGAATAGCAAACGACAGTAGTGCAGCGCGCGATGGCAGTGCTCAAAGTCGCGACGAATTGCGGATGAATGTTTGGCGCCTCTCCGGGCGGTCTCAAGCAATGGTTCTCCGTGCTTGTTCGTGACCCATCGGAACACAAACGTTGGTGTGAGCTGTTGGTCAGTGGGTGTGAGGGGAGAAGGATGTGTTGTCGACCTAGACGGAGTACCATTCCCTATTTCTAGCTCGATTGAGTGCTGGCATGAGTGAAATCACGCCTGCTCTGAGACTGCACTGCAAGCAACAGCACGGAAAGCCTTCTGCGCGATCGTGTTTCCGCTTCACTCGGCTGCGGTCAGCTTAAAGACCCTCCTTACAGTATCCTTTCAATTCTTTTGTACATCCCCATCCCATTTGATACATCTTCATGACTCCTGTGATCTCCTTTGCGTTCGATCGAGAGGCATGATCATTGGTTGCCTGTTACGCATATGTGCTGCCTTGAAGGCTTCCTGGAGGATCGGCGAGCTGTCTGTTCGTATCGTCGTTCCTATGCCCATAAAGAATCTGTCGGAGGGTCAGCATCGACTGGAATGCCCACTCACACGCCTCGCGTACCCAAATGTTGCTGCGGAGCCGACCATGTATTGCCCCAGTGTTCGCATCATGCCGTTTGGTCCTGGCCCGAATCTGATGATATTTGTTGCGCCAAAGATGAATCCGATGATCAGGCCGACGGCTGGGCAATGCTGTCAATGAAAAGCGCGTTGGAGCAGCAATCAGAACACATACTGCTACCCATCATGGCACCCATCTTCCATTTGTCGAAGGTCGAAGGACCCGCCATCCCACCTTTGATGCTATTAGCCATGTTGGGCTATACTTGGTGACCGAGACCAGACCTACCTGCAGCAGCTACTGGAGGCATATTGACTTGCGATTCCTGCAATGGCGTTGGGAGAATGCACGATCACAGCTTCACAGCTTCGAGAAGTGTGTTTTGGCTGCACTGCAACTCCGCACAGACGACGCTGCCGAGAAGGTCAAGCGCGCGCCGATCCTTTGGGAGCCCACGTGAAATAGTGGGCCCGACGACGCTAAGGACGGCTACCAACAGCAGGATATCACACGGGGACAACGACGTGTTGCGACGGCCAGCGTGAACGGACAACACGCGCGATCCAGATCCGCTGCTGCAGCCTGCGTTCTTGGGACTCTGGACGAGCACATGCAATAGCCGCCAGCGCCCTCTGGTTGGTCGGTGCTTTGGCGCCGCGACCGGCAGCCCGACTTCACACGCTTCATCTCCTGTGCGTGCAGACACCCGACAACGAATGCGTCCACGACTCTCCACCCGCCGCTGCTATCCATATCCATCACCGCCGCGCTCTCGAGTAACTGCGCTGGACTCTTCGTCGCCTCGCCCTCACGACTGGCTGTGCTGCCCCCGTCCGCGGAGCCACACATCACACGACATCCTCGCCGCACCATTCTCCGACCCCAGTCGGGGCCACTGGCCGAGACCTTCAACAGCCTCGCGACGACTGCGTTGAATCGTAGAGCACTCGCCGGCAGGACGACCTAAAATCTGTGCCGAGGAGGTTGCCGAATCCTACCAGCTTCACCACCGCGTAACTACCTCCAATGACGGCCGTAGCTTCTTCGTTCCAGCCTGCGACTACCAAACTAGGATGGACTGAAGAGATCAGGATGTTTGGTCCCCGCAAAAACCTCTCTCGTCAGAACTCGAGCTCCAGCATAGCTTCGACCGCATCCTCCACGTCTACCATATCTGCCTCATCTACACAATCAAACGGCGCCGTACAGCCAGTATCAGATACAAACAATTGGGCCGCGCGAAAGAAACCCACGCGTGGGCTGTGGCCGCCTGGCAAATCGGAGCCGGTGGCAGGGATATCGACAGCAAGACCTCAACCAGTGAGCGCAACCACTTCGGGCGCAACAGCATCGTCTGCTATATCGGCACTGCACGCACCGCTGCTGCCATCACAGCAAATGGCGAACGGGAGTGGGCAGGCGAATGGCGTTATGGCACGGGAGCAGGTGCAGCAGATGCCGCCTGCCATTCTGCACCTTTCTCCCATGAACGGCACTTTCGAGCGCAAGACCATCACTGTACCTTATGCGCCAGATTGCATGCGCATTGGAAGACAGACCAACCAGAAGACGGTACCATCACCGGTGAATGGCTACTTTGATTCGAAAGTCTTGTCGCGACAGCATGCAGAAATCTACGCCGATCGACAAGGCCGTATCTTCATTCGCGATGTCAAATCGAGCAATGGCACTTTCGTCAATGGCATGCGGCTCAGTCAAGAGAACAAGGAGTCGGAACCGCGTGAATTGCGGGAGCATGATGTCCTGGAACTCGGCATTGACATTGTCTCCGAAGATCAAAAGACGGTGGTTCATCACAAAGTTGCTGCCAAGGTCGAAAGTGCTGGAGTCTACCCCGATACCGGTGGCGCGCTGAACTTCGGCGATCTGGACCCCAGTGGTGGGCAGGGCTTCCAGCAACAATTTGGACGAAGAGGCAGTCAGGGATCTGTCAACTCTCGAGTGGCCGCGAACCCTGCGGTAAGCCAAGCCGCCATGGGCATGGGACTTGTCAATCAGCCGCAACACATGAGGAATTGGCTGAACCCAATCACAACCGAGCACATCGTTCGCAAGCTCAACGTAAGTAAACCTTGAGATGTGGCGCGTTTCATGAGACTGATATTCTTAGTACGAGATGAAACTTGCCATGCAGCAGTCGCAAGAAATTGCGCGAGCAAGACAAGCTATCGAGAACATGCTTGGCGGCAAACTCGAGGCTCCGGCTATGGAAAAGCCAAAATCGAACTCCGAGAAAGCAAGGCCATCGCCTACCAAATCGAAGCTCGATCTCAAGGCGCACTTTTCAGAACCACCGGCACCACCGCCACAGGCGCCGCTTCCAGAAAAACCTGATGTCGCGCGAGCACTTGCCGACCCGTTGATTCAGCCGTTGCTGCGAAGGAGTGACACAGCCAGGCCGTCATCTTCAAGTAGTTCGCCAACCCGGAACGATCACTCTAGCGACATTCTACGACTGTGCGAGGAGCTCAAATCGGCAAAGGGCGAGCTCAGCAACCAGAGCGAGCGCATGAAGTCGCTTGAAAACGAACTTGCGCAAGAACGCTTGGCACGTGAAAGCGCTGAGGAGAGGGCGCAGCGTCTGGAGCAAGCTGATCGACGAGACTCACCGACCAACGACGGCCACCCCAGCGCAGATAATAGTCCAAGCACGTCTACAAGGCCGACGGATGTCATCAGTGATCCAGCACCTGAAGTGCAGATCCAGCTCGATCGCCTGCGGACTCAGATGGACGAGATGAAGCAACAAATGGAAGCATACCGTCAGCGTGCCGAGAAGGCTGAGTCCGAGAGAGACGAGGCTAAACAGACACTGGCAGAAATGGTCGAGGAGAAGCGGAGACAAAACGCTGAGCAGGCTAGCGAGAAGAGCATTTCGTTGGCCAAAGCGCAAAGTTCACCGGCAAAGTCCTTGCCCCAACCTGATGGACTATCAGCCGAGTCCAATGGGCATATACTCCCGCCTGCGTCGAGCTCCAGTCCGACCCCTAGCAATCTGCTCCAACGCGCTGGAGTTGAAGAAGGCCGACCTATCACACCCGAGCAAGCCAAGATGTTAACGCAATTCCTAGCACGAGAAGTGATTGGGTCAGATCCTTCCAATATTGGTGCTCGCGATATGGACAAAGCTTTACTCTATTATGGAGTGCCGTATGGGAGTTTTGCAGCGGTTGTCATCGTCGGTTTTATTGCTATGAACTGGATAAATGGCTGGCCGAAGATTGAGCGATGAAGGCAAGACGTCTAAAATGAAGCCATACGCATTGATCGACAACATGCCACCGTCACCCACCGCTAACAATCTTGAAGTGACAGAGTCCGCGCCGACATCAACGAGAGCTACCGTGGCGATGAGATAGTGCCATGTTCCGGTCCTTGGTACTCCCGGATCGAGAAGGAGTCAAAGCTCGTACATGTTGCCAAGGATACCACGGGCGTGTAACGCCTGGTCTATCCTTGCATCGCGTGAGCTCTGGTCTGGGCCGAGAGAAGATCGATGAGGTCTGAGCGGTGCTCATTTGCGTTTCAGAGAGGAAGCAGAACGTACGACGTGCTCCCAGAGTATTGCGGATACCGCCATTACGCAACTGTGCGTTAAGCGGACACCGAGGCAGCACGCCGTGTTGGCAACTATGTGTGTCGACATTATCGAAAAAGAAGCTCTCCAGAGAGCGTTGCGCCCAGCTTTGAAACTGCAGCAATGGGATGGAAAAGCACCGTTTAACAGGGAAACCATGACCACCAAACGCGTCGTGGGCCCCTCGGTGCAGATGATCATGAACTTGTCAGCCTACCGGATTGAACTTGAAAGAGCCTGGTGCTGCCAGATCTCTTTTCTTGCTTCGACTACTTTCCTTGTTGGCGAGCAGTGATAGGACAGGGAGAAACAGGACCTTGTCACATGGGAAATAAGGGAGAACAACAAGAAGGATTTCTAAAGCTGAACCGGCAGCTACAGGCTGACTGCTGTCAATCCGAGACCAGGACAACACTCGTTGCGCATTTCCTTAGTGTTCACTTCCGGCGCTTCTTTAACATGGAAAATGAGGCGAAGTCTTGGGTGGGAATTGGAATGGAACACGGCTGGAGACACAAAAGAAGCTGCCCAGCAGCGAATGGACGGATGGACGGATGGGCACACCACGATCATTGCATTGGAGTTCTTTTTTTCCTTTGAACACATTTGGTCTCCTAGCTTTGGGTTTTGGATCTTCGAGGTGGCAAGAGAGGCGCTTTTCCCTAGCTTTCTTGCTTCTTTTGCTCTCTGTACATACATAATCATTAGCCGCGGAGTACGGGCGTACTGGCACTGTAGTATCGACTAGGGCAAAGTCGTCTGTGCGAATAAATAAATGAAAGTTTCAACGAAATGTTACTCTCAATGCTTCCCGATGTATCTATATTGTGGAAATGTATTGTACTCGAAGGATTTCTTATGCTGTGTGGCTTTTATACTTCTCTCATGCACAAGTTCACTTATTTTGCCGTGTTCAGTCGCAACAAGGTCTCTAGGCGATTGATTGACATGGGACAGATTTTTATCAGCTGAGATAGATGGCGGCTCTCATATAAAACAACCTTGAATTTCCTCTCCAATTACTAGGTCAGCGGCAACATGTTCAGTTACTTAGATACATGAGTAACCCTGCAATTCTCGTTTCCTGATGAATATGTATAGCACAGTTTTCCATTTTCTCATTACAGGTGCATACATACTTTGTCTTTACCAGTACCCGGCATTGGAGCTGAGTTCTTGATCAGACGGAAAGCCCTCGCCCGCTATGTTCAGCGACCTCTTCCTCGTGAGCCGTGCCTGCTATGCGTGGGTCGCAGTCTGCAAGCTACTCGGGCAGCAATCGGTCTCGCATGAGACCTGTGCGACGATGGTGTCTGGTGGTAGATGGGTCGTTGCCGGCCATCATGCACAAGTTGTGCGTTGGCGGTTGAAATCCGGCAGTTGAGCTGAGTGACTCGCCATCGCTGAGCACAGCGAAGCCAGAAAGCAATCACTGGTCCACGCAGCGTCTTGTCCCGTTTGTCGTCTTGATGTCGTCGCATCCGGGCGATGTTCGCGTACGCGACAGCATTACGCGGCCGCGTGATGACGGGCGAGCGAAACGAATGTTCCGACCACTTCGGGACCAAGCAACACGCAGCCCCGCCTCTATCATCTTGCACGAAGTGCATCACTTACAAGCGCAGCTCCTTCATCGCTGACTGTACTTCTCATGCAGCTGCCTAATCTGCTCGTTCACATTCGTCCCTGGCGCACCAGGCGGGTAGACTCCTGGCGGGGCCTGTCCCATCGCTGCGTTCGGGACCTGGCTGACTCCGTCGTAGCTTTGTAATTCCGCGCGCTTTCTCCTCTCCTTTTCTTCTTCACTAATCGCCTGTCCGGTAATGGGGTCGAATAGATCTGTGCGCTGAGACGCCAGCCGCTTCAAGTTATTCGCAACATCCGCCGTGGACAGATTCGTGGTAGAAGAGCGCTGTTGGTTCTTGCCAAACTGTTCACGCCATCGCGGATCCAGCTGTTCGATACGCATGTGCTCGGCAATCTCGTCGTTGGGAATAGCCAGCTTGCAGTTCGGACAGATGGAGGTATTCTGTAGCTGGTTTCGCTGTTGTGCTCGTGGGACGTAATCGGTCCGAACACGTGTAGGCTGCGCTTGCGAAGCACGAATAGCTGCACGGGCATTCTCGCGTTCTTCGTTGAGCGAAGGCGTAGGAGGAGGTTGATACGCAGATCCTGGAGGTGGGGTTGGCTGTACTGGCGACGGCGCGTACCCTTGTGGAGGTGGCATCTGTGCTGCGGGAAATTGCGGTTGCTGCCCGTAAATGGCAGAGTAGTCGTTGAAGTCGGGCACTGCTTCCTCCAATCGTCTGTTCGGGTCGATGCGCATGTTTGCCTTTTCCTCCAGGCTGAGCGAGAGCATGTCGTTCAGCGACTTGGGCGGGGGCATATCTGCAGCTTCATCGCGCTCGTCGAAGGTGATGGTAGCAATGACACTAAAGTCATGCCAGTCGATTTGTGCAAAGGCAATGCGATCCTTCTCGGCCTTCTCTTCCTTCTCCTCCCTCTGCTTCTCCTGGTACTTGACGTACTCTGCCCGCTTCTTCGCCCTGTCCAGTAGGTTGAAGCGGTTATCTACGTTCGCCTGCAGCTCCTCGATGCGCTTCTTCTCTGGCGCACCGCTGTCGACCGTCTCGCCTTCAATCAGGTCCTTATACTGATCGACCAGGCGGCTGAAGTACATGTTCAGCGAATGCTGAGGACGAAGAAAGTCAAATTGGTAGTTGCCAGCCTCGCGCTGACTGAGATGCGTCACCCAGCTCTTGCCATTCTTCGCCGCATACAGCGCGGTCAGCTTGACGATGTCCAGATCCTGGGCGCTGATGTTGGGCATGCGGGCGCTGAACTGGAACTCCTCCGGCGGCTTCGGCGCTCTCGACTCGCGACCTTGGAAGGTGACATCAGTTTTCGCAGCGGGCGCACTTGCATCGAGACTCCGCCCGGCCTTGCACTCGGCAACGCGCCATTTGTAGTAGGGGTTGTACTCGTCTTCGGGCTCGAGAAAGTGGGTGATGTTGGTGCCAGCATTTTTTCGCCGGACGTTGTCCTCGAAACTCTGGCCACTGCGCGCGACGTATGCCGCTACCTTTTCGATCTTCTCTCTGACTCCGCGCGGCGGCAGTACGGTGCCCTCGGGCAGGCGCTTGAGGAAGTCATCCTGGCCTTCTGCTGCTGGCTGCTCGCCGTTAGTGGCAGCCATGCCGTCACGTCAGATCTGCCGCTTCCCTCAGATGTGCGAAAAGTGCCGTCAGCGGAGGTCTGGCACGTGAAGATGGCGAGGATGGCGAGCACGGGTGCAGTGGGCGCGGTGGGCGGTGGCGGCGGTGATGGCGGTGATGCAAATTGGTGATGCACATGCAAGTGTCGCAAAACACGAGACAAGCTTCGTCGCGGAGCGGCACCAATCCCGCGTCCCTGTGCGACTCTTCACGAGGACGCTGCGCGCTAGCCTCGCATTGGCGGGCGCTAGCCCCTAGATTCCTCTGCAAGGTGAACTATTCGTGTGGGCGCAGAGAAGCTCATACGTGGTCAACAGCTGCCCCAATCCTCTCCTTTGCTCAGCCCATCACCACTTCTTCTCTTCTCTCGCCCCGGTTTCCGATTAATTCACTCTCTCTTGTCCAGCACAGGCGCAACGCGTCGGCCACCAGCACGACGCCCTCGAAACGCTGTCAGCCGCGCGTGTCAGGAAGGGACTCCGATCGGCGCATGGGGATCCCATCTTCACAGCCCTGAATTCTTGCACGTCCCATCACCACCACAACCACCACCGCCCGTCGGCCTGACTCCCCGCCGTCGCTGCCATGGCTTCCAGGCCCAGCCAGACGAAGGTGCAGCAGAAGAAGAGCAATGGCGCCCTGCGTGCTGCCAACGGCGCCACCCCGAAGGACTGGGTCCAGTCGAGTCCAAACAAGCCCCCGCATCCTCGATACGATTACACCTCGCGTGGCGTGCAAGATCACAACATCCTGAACCTTAAGAGCAGCGATTGGGAAGTTTTGGGTGTGGTCACACTGATTGCGCTGTTCGTGCGACTCTTCCGCATCTACCAACCCTCGAGCGTCGTCTTCGATGAAGTGCACTTTGGAGGGTTTGCCAGCAAATACATCAAGGGTCGCTTCTTCATGGACGTGCACCCGCCTCTTGCGAAACTGTTGATTACACTCGCCGGCTGGCTGGCGGGCTTCGATGGAAACTTCGACTTCAAGGACATTGGCAAAGACTACCTCGAGGCCAAGGTGCCATACGTGGCTATGCGCCTTCTGCCAGCTCTCCTCGGAGTGCTGGCTGTCCCCACGATGTTTCTCACCCTCAAAGCATCGGGCTGCAAGACGGTCACTGCTGCGCTGGGTGCTGGTCTGCTCACATTTGAGAACGGCTTCGTCACTCAATCCCGATTAATCCTATTGGATTCTCCTCTTGTCATCTTCACCGCTTTGACTGGCTTGTCGTGGGTTTCTTTCATCAACCAGCACGAACTTGGTCCTCGGAAGGCCTTCACCCCAAGTTGGTGGTTCTGGTTGGCAGCAACAGGACTGTGCTTGGGAGCGACTGCAAGCGTCAAGTGGGTCGGTCTCTTCACCATCGCCTGGGTGGGATCTCTGACTGCTCTTCAACTCTGGGTCCTTCTTGGTGACACCAAGAATGTCACCCCACGCCTCTGGTTCAAGCACTTCTTCGCACGCGTTTTTTGCTTAATCATCATCCCAGTCACCTTCTACATGGCAATGTTTGCAATTCACTTCGTCTGTCTCGTCAATCCAGGTGACGGTGACGGTTTCATGAGCAGCGAGTTCCAGTCTACGCTCAACTCCAAGGGAATGGCCGACGTACCAGCAGATGTTGCGTTCGGCTCTCGTATCAGTCTTAGGCATCACAACACCCAGGGTGGTTACTTGCATTCGCATTCGCACATGTATCCTGGCGGCAGTAAACAGCAACAGATTACACTTTACCCCCACAAGGACGAGAACAACGTCTTCCTCCTCGAGAACCAGACTCAGCCCATCGACTGGGCCGCAGATCCAACCGGCAACACTTCCATCGCTGGTCCTCTTGCATGGGACAAACTGGAGCCAGCCTACGTGAAGGATGGCAGCGTCCTCAAGCTGTACCACATCACCACTGACCGCCGCGTGCACTCTCACGATGTGCGACCTCCGATCACCGAGGCGGAATGGCAAAACGAGGTGTCGGCATATGGCTACGCGGGATTCGAAGGAGACGCCAACGATCTCTTCCGTGTTGAGATTGTCAAGTCCATGTCGGACGGCAAGGAGGCCAAGGAGCGAGTGAGAACCATCCAGACCAAGTTCAAGCTGGTCCACATCATGACTGGCTGCGTACTCTTCTCGCACAAGGTCAAGCTTCCAGACTGGGGTTTCGAGCAACAGGAGGTGACGTGCGCGAAGGGTGGTACTCTGCCAAACTCGATCTGGTACATTGAGTCTAATGTCCACCCTCAACTCAAGGACGACGCCGAAAAGGTCAACTATCGCAATCCGGGCTTCTTTGGCAAGTTCTGGGAGCTGCAGAAGGTCATGTGGACAACCAACGCTGGCCTCGTTGAATCTCACGCCTGGGACTCACGTCCACCCTCATGGCCAACGCTCAAGCGCGGTATCAACTTCTGGGGTAAAGACCATCGCCAAATTTACCTCATCGGTAATCCTTTGATCTGGTGGTCAAGCACAGCCGCAATCGCAATTTACATTCTGTTCAAGGCCTTGTCCGTTATCAGATGGCAGCGCAGCTGCAACGACTACCAAAACCTTACGTTCCGCCGCTTCGACTACGAATTGGGTACGACGGTTCTTGGCTGGGCCTTCCACTACTTCCCCTTCTTCCTCATGCAGCGCCAGCTGTTCTTGCACCACTACTTCCCAGCTCTCTATTTTGCCATCATTGCATTGGCCCAGATTTTCGACTTCAACTTCAGCCGGATTAGCATCGGCTCCTTGACTCTCAAGGATAAGCCTTTCATTGGTATCAGCGTGGCTGTCATCTACCTGGCGCTTTCCATTGTGGTCTTTTCCCTCTATGCACCTCTGAGCTATGGTAACCAGTGGACGAAGAGCGACTGCAAGCGCGTGAAGCTCTTTGATACTTGGGACTGGGATTGCAATACCTTCTACGACTCTGTAAGTTGACATCACATTCACGGAGCTTTTCACTTTACTGACTGATCGTCTAGTACGCCGACTACTCCCTTGCTGTACCATCAGCAGGAGGCGCTGCTCCAACAACTCAAGCTGCCCACGGACCCGCCCCACCAGTCGCTGACGACCCGCAAAAGGATGTGCATGTCACACCTCAAGTGCAAGGCGAACCAGCCTACGTCGATGGCCAGGTAGAAGAAAAGGTCGAGTACCGCGACGAAGACGGCAACCTCCTCAGCGAGGAAGAAGTTGCTGCCCTCGAAGGCCAGGTCTCCTTCTCCACGCGCTACGAGACCCGCACACGACTCGTTGATGAGATGGGTCGCGAGGTCCACGACGGGCTCGTTGAAGCTCATGACGGCGAACCTCCAGCGAAGCCCGATGGAGTGGACCCGGAGACGCCATTGGGTCGCGAGGCGGGGAGTCCCGAGAGTTCCACTCAGCAGGTCGAGGAAGATCTGAAGAAGGAGCAGAGCATTCAGGACGCCAAGGCTACACCCGAACCGGAGAGTGAATTTGAGAAGAAGACAGCTGAGGCTAAGGATGAGCTTTGAGACACCTCTCGCCTAATCGAGTTTTTCGGCGTGGCATCGTGGAGTTGGCACAGAAAATGGAAAGGGCATGACAGGGGATGTATGATACCACTACTACCGTCATCACGCACAACAGAGACTTCTTGAGTTTTTTTGATTATGATTGTTTCGTGCCTTTCGAAAAGTTTGAAGGCGACGAGCAGTGGTACAAAACCACTATCAGGAAATTCGGGCATATTAGTATGGATGGGTCGAGGGATGCATTTTGGCGAGAGCGATGGCGAAGGGAATATATTATGCTGTAGTAAAAATCTCCCTCGGGCGGTCGAAGATGGCTGGGATGCATTGGCGTTGATATCAAGCTCCGAAAACTTCGATATTTGTTGCCGCTCAATAATCCGTGGACTCTCCTCAGGCCGCGTCTAATGAGTCTTTCCTCCTAGCTGATCTCACCAAAGGCTTTCCCCTTGGTGGATCCTCGGCAGGAGGCAACATCGCTGCAGTTCTTTCCCATCCAGCCCGCGACGCAAAGATCTCACCGCCCTTGACAGCCATATGGCTCAATTAGCCCCTCGCCATCGGTTCCAAAGCCGTGCCAGAAGTGCTCAAAAAAGGCTGTCATTCCCTGGAACAGAACGCAGATGCTCCAGATTTACTCAATAAGAAAGGCCTGACGGCAGCGTAACGTAAGTCCAGGTCTAGATTTCCCCTTCGTCAACCTGCGGATGTGAATGGCCGTTTCTGATATTCTTCAACAGTCTTCTCCACGTCATCACAACTATTCAGTTCGCGTCAGAGCATGGGGTCTTCCGAGTACGCAATTGCACGTGTGCGGGCTCGACCTGGTACGAGACGACTCGTTGCTATATGCGTGGACATTGGCCGTAGCGGGCGCGGACATGCGCGTGGAAGTCTACCTGGATATACCACATGGGTTCGCTGGCTACACGCCGCAACTGCAACAAGCTGCGAAGTTCCGGGAGGATCGCAAGAAGGCATTCCAGTGGCTGTTGAGTTGATGGTACGGCTTGGGAGGCAGGGCATGGAATAATATAGTATCGAGACATCGACAGTCATGAGCCAGGTTTACAGAGATTCCAAGTCAAAGCGAGAGGCCACGGATAATTATCGAGTTAGCATAGGAGCCCTGTACCGTCTGTTTCTGGCGTTTCGTTTGGGCCAGTGGTCGACATCGAATCGCGGCGCTTATAGTAAGTTTTTCCATTGTGCATAGCACAGTCGGAAGAAGATTCAATCAGCGTGCTCGTTTCGCCCAGCTTCCTCATCATTTGGCTGCCCTGCCTCTGCCCACGCCTCTCGCGATGCCGGTGCCCCTCGTTCCTCCAACACCCCCTCGTCCTGTGCTTGCACCTCTGGCAATGCCGCTTCCACGAGCCCGTCCCGCGGCAGCAGTACCTCTACCAGCAGCACCTCCCCTTCCAGCACCCGCATTCGCGCCTCTCCCTCGCGGGTTGAATTGCCCCGGCCTACTCATGCTCCCCGGCACAGAGCTGAACTTGCTACTACTTGCCGCACTCTTCTTGATCGTACTCGGCTCGGGATTCTCCACGAAGCCACTTGTATCACTCGTCATGAACGTCGCTTCTATATCACCTTCCCTTCTCCCCGTGCCAGCACCCTGCCCAGCACCATCCAGACGAAAGGGCGAGTCATCCAGTGGATTGTAATCGCCCTTGTGTCGCGCATAACTTTGCGGAATCGGGGCTTCGGGAAAGTCCACGCAGAAAGCAGTCATATTCATGCCGTAGAGGAAGGCACCGAAGTTTTCGTTGAAGCGGCTGATACTGTCGTTGAGAAGTTGGAGATGCATCATGTTGGCTTCTAGGTCAGCCATGGCGTCGGAGAGTTCACCGAAGGAAGGCTCGAGACTTGAAAGTGGGTGAGAGTCTGTACCGAGGTTGGAGCCTGCGGTAGGTGTTGATTGGGAAGCTCGGAGAGAGGTGCGAGATGGTGGACGGAGGGGTGTCGTGGGTCGTGAAGGAATTGCGCCGGATCGCGTGCGAGAATGCGACGCGGAGCGCTGGCGGGTATCGTCAGTCCCGGGAGTTGCGGTGGTGGCCATGGTCGCGGTGGAAATGATCCGGGAGGGATCTTTGACGCGGTGAGTGTTGCGACGCGTGGTGGAGGATGGGAAGACGTGTTGTTTGGTGGGAGGGGCTTGGCGAGGGGTCCGGTCGGTCCGGATTGCGATCAGCGTCATTGCTCTGCTCGTACAAGGAACGAACGAGGATGTGCTGACTGAGAAGTGAATTGGAGCTGTCCATTTTCGATATTCTCATCCTCCACCACCTTCCGTCCTTCCGTCCCTCTACATGTCCTCTGCGCTCCGCCGCCCTGTCGTCCTCCGCCATTCTTGTCGATACTCCGCTGTCTCCGCGCCCACGCGCTCGTTCATTACTCAACGCGGGTCCCACACTTCATCTTACGCATGCAAACTAACGACACAGCCACCTACATCCTCGTCGCCTAAACACAGCGCGGCCAGTTTGACCAATCTCGCCGTCGCTGGCATCATCTCTGTTGGAGTCGCATATATCGGCATCCAATACTCGCAATCATCATCTTCAGCTACACCAGTATCAGACGAGGCCCCCAGCGCGGGTTCCATCGATCCAGACATGGCGCCGTATGGGGATGCGCCCGGAAGACCCGGAAACCTGACGGCCGAACAAGAGACGAAGCTCAAAGAAATGTGGATTGCCCTCTCTGACATTGCGGGAATTGAGCACGCGACCAACGGCACAACGCCCGCCCCACCACGGACGTCCACAGAAATTAAGCCAGAGGTAGAGGATACCAAGAAGAAATCGAGATTCTCCTCATGGCGCAGCAGCAAGAAGGACAAGGCGGATGAGGCAGAGGGTGTGACCAACGACAAGCACGGCCAGACAAAAGAGTACGAGCAAGCGCTCAAATCCCTCGCGCCCGAGCAGATCCGCGCTGCGTTATGGTCGTTCTCCAAACACGATGATCCCGATGCGCTTCTTCTCCGTTTCCTGCGAGCTCGTAAATGGGACGTTCAGGCAGCTCTCATCATGCTCATCTCGACCATGCACTGGCGTCTCGTGGAAATGCATGTGGATGACGACATCATGATCAAGGGTGAAGGACATGCTTTGCGCGAGAGCCAGAGCTCAAATGCTGCCGAAAAGAAAGAGGGAGAGGATTTCCTGGCGCAGTTGAGGATGGGCAAGAGCTTCTTACACGGGACCGATAAGGATGGGAGGCCGTGCTGTTACGTGAGGGTCCGGCTGCATCGCCAGGGTGAGCAGAGCGAGAAGAGTCTGGAGAGATATACTGTGTACACGATAGAGACTGCGCGGATGTTGCTCCGACCTCCAGTCGACACGGCGGTGAGTGCAGAGGTGGGGTGGCGTAGATGTGCACAGCTAACGTTGCTTCGCGGCAGACCATCGTCTTTGACATGACAGACTTCTCTATGGCCAACATGGACTACACTCCGGTCAAGTTCATGATCAAGTGCTTCGAAGCGAATTACCCAGAGTCGCTCGGCAGCGTGGTCGTGTACAAATCCCCTTGGATCTTCCAAGGCATTTGGAAGATCATCCGCGGCTGGCTCGATCCCGTCGTGGCATCGAAGGTCCACTTCGCCTCGAATGTCAACGAACTCGAAGAATTCATCCCCAGAGACCGCATCATGAAAGAACTTGGCGGCGATGAAGATTACACTTACAGCTACCCGGAACCTCAACCTAATGAAGACACCCAGATCGAAGACACTGCCACGCGTGATAAACTCCTA
Source organism: Cercospora cf. flagellaris (assembly GCA_005356885.1). Classification (NCBI taxonomy): domain Eukaryota; kingdom Fungi; phylum Ascomycota; class Dothideomycetes; order Mycosphaerellales; family Mycosphaerellaceae; genus Cercospora; species Cercospora cf. flagellaris. Next base: position 57,212 of record RJLU01000009.1, on the reverse strand, counting down.
GCCGAAAGACAGGAATTGGTGAAATCTTACGAGCAGGAAACTCAAGCATGGATACATAATGAAGATAAAGGTGAAGGTCGACCACGGATAGCACAACGCCTTGCGGAAAACTATTGGAAATTGGACCCGTTCCTGCGAGCGAGGAGTATGTACGATCGCTCTGGAGTCCTGCAGTCGGGCGGGAAGATCGACTTTTATCCTAGTAAAGCGGTGCCTGCGGGAAGTAGTGGTGGTGACGACGACGTGGATTAGGTGTGCGGAAGGCGACTAATGATGATGGGATGAGTGATTAGAGGATGGAGGCGGGTTTTGACTTGGATATACCCCCCTGGTTGTGATGTTGAGATACCTGAGGATACACAGAAGGTATTGCTTGGACGGAGACTAATGCTGATAGTCCTGGAGGACTGGTTGGCATTCGAAAATGAAGTGGATCTAATCCATTTACTGCATCCATGAACGTGTGCAGTGCAACGAGTGTACAGACTCAAACAATAAACATGACTTGTCCTATCTAGCCATTTCCCTCGCTCGTGTACTCTAGGATGCGGTGGCCTGACGTCAAAGTGAGCTGCACATCGCAAAAACCAATCGCCACCTACCAGAGGCTGGAAAGCAGAGATTTGGGCATTGGACATGATCTCGGATCTTACCTTGACGGCTCCTACCTGGTACTGTATCAAGCATTAGGACGCTTCTACTGACTAGACCACTCAGCTGGGACGATCGTTGCCAACCTGTGCAGATCAAGTCACATTACAAGTCCGGATCCCAGCGGGAGCTGCCTTGATAACACGACGGTCAGAATGACATCGAAGGCACAGCAGTGGCACGACGTTCGACATTGCTTCCAAAAAGAAGAATGTATTTCAGTTGCGAGGACGGGAGGCGAAAATGTGTGAAACAGTCGCCCTGCAACGGAGCGGGTTCATCAATCGTGACGTCAAGGACAACAGAGTTGAATTTACTGACCGCATTGACACATGGAGTCGAGCGTCAGGATTCTCTGACGACTTACCGACTGCACCAATTCGCTCAGGACGATCGTTGGGGGTTACGCTGTTCAGGGCGTATCTAAAAGCTGGGTAAACCATAAAGTCTTGGAGAACTGTGGGTGATGGAAAGGGCATTAGAGGTACAAACATGGTGTGGGGCTTTTCGTCCTAGGAAAGAAGGGGCGTAGCTTCCAATCGCGAGAAGGCGTTCACGAAAAGCAAAAACAGTCGCTCTACAACATGTGACTTGGACAAGGCAAGCAGAATATGAAGCCAGAAGCGGCTTCTATTCTGTTTCGCATGTAGTCCATAATCGAGCGGCAGAGTGTCTGGCGACTTAACGATGACACCACATCGCTGAGGACGAGCGTTGACGTTGGGGGTCGGCCGGTCATCTATATTGGCTGGCTGCTCGACAACATTGTGCGAACTTTTGGATCGAGGCTCGCGAGCCACATCTCTCACGGATTGCACATGGAACTGAATCACTGTGGAAGGCCGAACGGTTTCCCAGTCCACCAAAGATTTAGTGAAGTGACATGATACCATTTGAATTGCTCTAGTGCTACCATACAGGTATCAATATTCCCCAGGCTAATATTAGCCCCAAACGAGTGATGCCTTTCTCCAATGTTGCTGCGTGTGTTCTTCAGAACAGTCTTCCCAGGATGCGCGCGATGCTGAACGTTATACTTTGCCCCAGCGCAAGTGCGAGGGCTGTGCAAATCTTCTCATCTGTTTCCTTCACTCTCCAATGCTCAGCCCTACATCGAAGGCTCCGGCCTCCCTCTCAAGCCGGACCTGGGTCTCGAGGTGGTTCGTGGCTATGCTCGTCCGCTATATCCGAAGCTGTTGAGTTAGGGGCCGTCGCATCGACGGGCACACCGCCTGACTCCTCCGAAAAGCCTCGCCGATTAGTATCGACTTGATCTGAAGAGCCTGGCTGGTTTCCATTGACTTGTTGTGAAGGACCAGCCCGATTGCTATCATCCTGATCTGAAGAGCCCCGCCAATTTTCACGCCAATTTCTGTTCATTCGGTATGATGCGCCTCCCCGGTTGGCATCATCCTGATTTGAATAGCCCCGCCAGTCTCCATTTGTTTCGCGCGATGGGCCTCCTTGGTTTCCATAACCACCACTGAAGTGGCCAGCAGCTATCTGTCTCTGCTCATACTGTTCGATCTGCTCATACAGCCATGAAATGTTCGCGCGGATTGTTTGAGTTGTACTGTACATCGTGACCATGCGCTCTAGAACCGTACTCTCATCACCACTGGCAGGATCACAACCATAGTGCATCTCTGGGAGATACCATACCCATGGCATAACTCCCATCTGTTGAGCACGAACTGAAACGGTATGCCTGAGAATTCCGTAGTAGTCCAGGGCATGAAGGACGTATCGTGCCGCACCCGCAAGCTGTCGAGGCTCGAGGCATGAATACAAGTAGTTTTGGAATTCTGCGACTGAATGATCGCGCTCGAGCATCAGCTTGATGGTTTGGAAAGGCTCCTCGTTGGTGGGATCAGCGTATCTGGGGTGAGACATCTTGAGCGAGGTTGCCTTGAAGTCCTTGGTTTGCGATATTATACTGAGCAATGGACCTATGTGTGGGTGTTCGCGATGAAGTTGAATGAATGGTTGTGATGGGTTATTGAAGACATTCGTGTTTGAAACAACGCTCCATCAGAGCGCCGAGGCAACTACCACGATGTCTCAACGAGATGCATCGCGACTTACGAAGCACAAAACGCTGCGGTCGAACAGCAGCGAGTACCATGTTCGAAAGGCAATTCGTACACATTGACAGCAGGAGCGAGTGGAGATCCTCATGAATGTGACTAAAATGGTTCCATCTTGTAGACTTCGTACGCAGCTTCTTCATACGGGTGGGTCCTTTTCAGTCGTCAGCATACTCATTGACCTGCACCAAGAGTGATAGCATTACTTCTTCAATGCCTCGACAGCCGCCTTCGCGACATCCGTACCAACGCAGATGGTCTCAAACCGCACCTCCCCTACCTCTTCCACTTTGCCCTTCTCACCGATGTGCGGATTCGCAGAATCGCCAGGTCGGAATTGCCCAACTCCAGGAGTTGCAAAGCCACATTCCGTGTAGCCTCCAGATCCGGGATATCGACCTGCACCTGCTGCGAAGATGGCTTCTTTGATCTTTGGCAGGTCTTGCGGTGGAGCGAAGAAGACCAATTTATAGCGCTCGAGGGCTGTGATGTTCGACATGATTCGTGCGAATGGCCTGAGGTGCGACAGTCGGGTTTGAATGAATGTACGGGCGAGCATTGATGAAAGGTGCTGCGGATGAAGTTGAGCTCTGGGCTGATGAAGCTCCACATCTGCGGGGTGCTGGTTCTGACACTGCGCTCTCTGCCAACCTGCCATCTCAGCAAACCATGGCTTTGGACATGCGAGCCAATGAGGACAGACGAGCGCGGAGTGGTCCCCCTTACAGCGAGCGATGAGTGTGAGGTTGGCATGTTCGCAAGCAACAGTGAAGAGGTTGTGCAGAGGATGACATTGGCCGAGCCGTTACGAAGCAGGTGAAGTCAACCTTGTTCTCGCGGCCAGCTTCCATCGCAATCCAACACATGAACGCCATGCAGGAGAGGCATGTCATTGCAAGACGGGCTGTCCGGCCGCACGGGCTCGACATGTCCGACACCATCTGCTCTGGTCCTTCTCTCTGCCATTTTCGCGAAATGAGTTTAGCGCAGCAGGTTGGGGAGACGATGCGCGTTCGAGGAGGCGGCGTTGCACTTCGACGTCCCTTCGTGCTCTGAAGCGAATGACGATGTCCGACTGCCTGAGTCCGTGGTTGCAGGCGGCAAGGTCTCGGTGCATCGCAGGTAGGAGCCTCGCAGGCGGGACCGTGAAGCAGGTTTGATGGAGAGTGGCGTCAGGTCGCGTACCAGAACGCTCGTGTATCGGTGACTCCAGGGCACTGACAATGGGCACGACCAGCAGTGACGGCAGCACGATCATCGCGTGCCTGCCAGGTCGCGGTGTGCTTGTGGAAGGCGGCATGTGCAAGAGGCAGGCACTGTCGTGGCAACCGCGTAATCGTCACGCGTTGGCAACTGCCTGTCTGCCTTCCATATAAGCAGCCATCTCCCACCTCCAGTGTTTCTTCTCTTTTCTCCACACACACACCACTCCGATCCCTCAAGCAATCGACAACACATTTCAACCACCAGTCCTCCAGCAATCACTCAATCAATCACCAATCCATCCACCGTCAACATGTCTGACGCTAGCCGCAAGGACATTTCCGACAGTACGGCTCCTGTCATCGCCTGTCGCTTCTGCCACTGACTGTGCCTCCACAGAGATCGCCGACAAGGTCACTCCAGACAAGTCCAAGTCCACTGTCGACAAGGTCGGCGACAAGACCAGTGGTGCTGCCGACAAGGTTGCCCGGTACGTCAACTCCCTCGACCTTCTTCAGAATGCCCCTCACTGACGACTCTCCAGCGACGCCGTCCCAGACTCCCAGAAGTCGAACACCCAGTCCGCCGCCGACAAGGTCTCCCGCACTGGCGACGAGAGCGTGACCGACAAGGTCAAGGGTGCGCTCGGGATGGACAAGCACTAGGACAACATGTTCCACCACCACCATCATCACGCCGACAAGAAGATCGACAAGAAGGCCGACCACATCGACAAGAAGGCCGACATCTGCGACAAGAAAGCCGATATTGCCGACAAGAAGGCTGACATCGCTGACAAGAAGGCCGATCTCAAGGCCGACAAGAAGCCTTGATCGTTCTTCAACCTGACACATCACTGCAACTCTCGATGATTTGACCTGGATGGCTTGATGGCAGGCGGTGGAGCACACATTGCGATGGAACCTGAGACATCAGCATGATACGACTGTTTTGATACCTTGAAAGTAGCCATGAAATGAGTCTCCTGTCCTGAGTCACCGATGTGCTTCCTGTTGCTTGTCATTTGTTTCCTGTTGCCTTCTGCTTGCCTCCAGCCCCGTTCTTCTGTTGCCTGCTTCCTGTTGTTCCACTGCTGCTGCGTTGCTTCCTGCATTACCACCCGGCCGGATTGTTATGTCATCTGTGTCCCCGTTGGCACATCACAACAAAGTTGGCGGAGCTACCACGTGTCACCGTACTCCATGACCTCGCACGTTATATCATCCGTGCTTCACTCTGTGCGGGTCGTCTCTCACAGGCTTCAATGCCCTCACCCGCTCAGCCTCCTTCTGAAAACCAGCCTCCTCTGCCAACTCGGCCATCGCGTCGATGATTGCATCGCACTCCGGCGTTCCCGTCACGAACAACTCTCTCAAACTCTTCAACCTTGACAGGAACCAGAACCCAAACGCGATGATCCACTTCGGGCAAGCATCCACTCTCCTCTTCCCTTTCGGATACACTTCGTGTCCCAGCTTGCGAATCAACGCAAAACAGTCTCGAATCCCGTTCGCTGTGTCCATCGCCTCGCTCCATGAGACCCCAGAGCCTCGCCGATATCCCTTGGTCATGGTCGTTTCAAGCGCAATGGTCATAGGAGTGTGACAGCGGAGCCACAGTGGCATATTAGGTTCGAATTCAGCCGGGAGGCCTGAGGATGTGAAGAGCTCGACCCAGCGAGGATCGCTCAGGACAGTTCTTTGTGTTCCAGGACCGGTGATCTTGCTTTCAAGACGTCCGTCGGGTTTGAGATTGGCTTGGAAGAAGGACATTCCGAATGCGGTTCTTTCTTGGCCGATTGTGTTGATCAGACGCTCAGGTGTGAAGGTGTTGAACATGAACAGGATGCTTTTTGCGGAGCTTTGTTGGAGGGTTGGGAGGAGGGGTTGGGCTTGGTGGCCTAGGAGGGTTACGATTATGAGGTCGTAGGGAATTTGGGGATTGAGGGTATCGAGGGTCGTGATGCTGGTTTTTTGGTCCTTTGTGTTTATGATTCCGTCGTCTTGACGAAGTTGTTCTAGGCGTTTCGATTTCGGTCTTGCAATTCCTGTGATCTTGTGGTTGCCGATCCGGGAGAGTTGGAAGGCTATTGTGCTGCCTATGCGGCCTACGCCGAGGATGGCGATGTTTAATGGAGGTTGAGACATATCAGCGCCCGTCGTCTGTCAGTGAAGTGGGTAACTTCGATCTTGCACTTTTTCTGAAGATGGAAGTACTACGTTTGCGATTCGCGATTTTGATCTGGCCTGGGTTCTCGTTAGCTCATATACCATCGGCGCCTCGCGCACTTGTCCCAAAATGGACGTGATTGCGAGCTTGGCGAAGCTGTGGTCGATCATGATGGTCTTGAAATTTATGCAATGCCACTCGAAACTGTCGCCATTGCGAGCTGTCAGTTGAAGCTAAGCATGCTATCGAGTAGCTCATAGGGTTCAGAATCGAGCGACTCGCACAGTATGGCACTGGTAGATGGCTATACACTGTAGTCGTGAGTGTCTGGGCTGCACGGCTGATATTTCCAGTCAAGGGACAAGACATGAGCCTTTCGAGAAAGATCTTGATTCTGGTGATGCCGAAGTCTTTCGATGATCTTGGTCGCCGATGGATGAATACTGATCGTAGATGATATTAAAAGTACGAATGGACAGCGCGGTCATGGCGCGAAAAAGTCTTTCGAGCGCAGGATGCGTGTAACGCCTTTCACCGGGTGCACACCGTCAAATTGGTGTCCAAAGCTTCGCCCGCAGGTTGGATGGGCTTGGACGAGTTGTTGGTATTGTTTTACGCCATCTTCAATGTACTCGAGAGAGAGAGGAGAGGGAGGAGGGAGGGTCTTGGCGCCGTCTGCACGGCCCATACCGACCGGGCCGGCAGATCTCTGATGAATCTTTCTTCACACCGCACGAACAAAGTCAGGTTCACCTTCGCTCAATCCATGCCCATGGCTGTTACGCTGATTGCGCACAGGAAGCATCTTCCCCGCTCGGTACCTGTGTTTTCGAAGTACTCTCCAGGTGACATACTGGCCGGTCTCTTCGGATGAGCGCATGGCCACAGCAGCTCCCTAAGGCCCAGGGTATGCTCGTTCGGCGCCGAGCTGTTTGATCGGGCAGCATGTTGTGAGCGGCCTCTCCAGGTGCAGTCATCAACAACCTGGCGTTGTGGCACCTCAAGGTTGATCATTAATTCATCCAGCTCATACCAGCAAGGACCGACTCCTACAGCATACGCACGAGTGATATGGTACGACCTGCTCGGGTCGAGGACGCATACAGTATGCCTCGTGTCGGCATCTCTGTAAGATTGCCGTGGCTGGCGCCCAGCTTCATTCAGCTTCGCGGTGCAGCGAACCTCATCACACGCAGCTTTCAAGCCCATCCCGTATGCTGCACATTGCATGAACACGCCAAAACCTTCTACTACGTATCCTATGCATCCGAGAAGCACCCCTGCTCCAGGAGAGAGTTCCATGGCACACTAGAGAGGGCCATGTATAATGTCTCGGCAGTGCTAATGGATTCGGAGCGACCAAAACGACATGCGAAAACCCCTTCGAAGCAAGCATTACCAGGCTCGGAACCCTTTGCCGGACGTCGGGATAGCGCCGGCTGCAACGTCCTGGTCCTTGTTCGGAGCTAATACCGTCTTCTCACGTCCGGTCACATCATCTGTTCAACCGCTGCTATCTTACGCACATCGTACCGTGTGTGATGGCTGCGATCCTGATGCTTGAACTGCTGGCAATGGCCGAAATATATAGCGACGGGGCCACGTTACAGATGGTATGTCTCTAGCCGATTCGCAATCTCTGCTTTAGCAGCCTATGATCAAAACGCTTGCCGGCCGATGGATCCCAGACAGCTCTGCCGTACATTGGATTGACCTGAAAAAGCATAGTTTGCAAGGCTGTGTGTGCCTCACGCCTGAACTGGGCAACCCTAACTCGTGGTTTCTTACCCTTGCAGTGATCAGCCTCGAGCTACAGCAGCGTCTCTTGCCCCAAAATCTTGACAATGGTTCTCACACGTTATGGCGTAGAGACGTACTTACCGGGAGGATCCCGCGTCTTAATACGGCCCCGCAGATTCTCCAGAGGTTGTTCTCTTCACATGCTCGATACGGTTTGACGGCTGGTCACCATTTTACTTCGCTGAGCGGTCGGGTCCCAGGAGAATCACCGATGTGGCGCGAGCTACTCGCAGTCACAGAGCCTTCTGGAAAGAACACTCTCATGCATGGTAGAGGCGAAGATCGCGTCAGGCTTTACGACCTTCTCAGAATAAAATCAGAGCGTCAATGTCTTTGCAAGGTGCAAAGTAGCACACTGGCAGAGGCGGCTGCTATAGGGATCCCCGGGTCCCCGTGCACCAACCTCATTGGCGACGTGCAGACATGCTTGAAATTCAATGCTTGACAAGTTACATGTCACCAAAAGCTAATACATTCGGTTGTTGGTCGGCATAGAAGGCACGTGAAAGGCTACCTTGGTAGTCGATGTGGACGTTTGCTGTCACCGCGGCCGACACGCAGACGCAAGCAAGGCAGGAACACCATAACGAAGACCTCGATCATCGACCGAGAGCGAGGAGCACATGCTCTCAAAGCTCAAATAAGATCTTCCGCCATCTTATATGGATTGCTAAGGGGCCATCGCGAATTTACTGTCCGGAAAACGCAGGCATACAATCGAAGCAGCCGTAAAACGCCAACTCCGTGTGCACCTTATGTAGGAGGCGACCCGGTCTCAGGCATGTCTACGACCCATTTGGCGCAGACGCCAGCCGCAAGCTCACCTCCCGGAGTGACTTCAGATCTGCTTCATCCGCCCACAAAGAACATACTCCCTGGCGTTGTGGCGGCCATAATTGGCATGTTTATCGCAGCCATATTTCTCACGATCCGGATCTACACAAAGGTCTTTTTGGCACGACGATTCGGCTTCGACGATGTGGCATTGCTTCTCTCAAAGGTAGGATCACAGTCGCATGAGCGATGTAGCAATTGCTGACTGTCCTCAGGCCTTGTCGGTGGTAGTCCAAGTCTTAATCGTCTATCTCAAAATGCAAAAGATCGAAGGAGTCCACGTCTGGGATTTGAGCGTGCCGAACTTCAAGACCATGGGACTGCTTACCGGAGTTTCTGTCATCTTATACGTTTGGACAACTGCATTGGCGAAAGTCTCCATTCTGATGCTCTACCTCCGGATCTCACCGGAAAAGTGGTTCATATTCTCGATCTACGCCACAATAACTTTTGTTACCAGCTTCGCCACTGCTGCAACCGCTGCACTTATTTTTGCCTGCCTTCCACTGGAGCGCGTCTGGGATCCCACTGTCACATATGGCCATTGCATCAATCGGGGCAAAGTCTATCTCTCCATGGCGGGGATGAATGCGGCTACAGACATTATCATACTAGTAAGTCAATGATTGCAAGCAAGAGCAGTGATGAAATAGAGATTTACCGTGGATCGGACGCAGGTTCTTCCAATGCCTTTGTTAAACCGCCTGAACCTGGCGTTCAGGCAGAAAGTGGGTGTCATGCTCATTTTCGGTGTTGGATCTCTGTACGTGTGTACTAGCAATCTTCCGCGGTACGCATGGAACCTGGGCTTACCACTTTGCTTCACCGCAGCACGATGATAATAAGTCTAGTCCGCTTGGCTTTGATGATACCTCTATTGAGGGCTGTGGACCGTAAGTATCACCATGAGCATGCTAGTAACCTCGGACTTGCCTTGATCACGAGGAATCCGAGCATGCTACCATCATCGACAAGATACCATTGCAACTTCATCGATACGTTCGTAATGCATGATCAATAGCTGCTGACGACGGCTAGTTTCATGGGCTATCGTGACTCCCGCGACATGGGTCTGCATCGAAGCCAACCTGATCATCGTATGCGCCTGCTTACCCACGATGCGACTCTTCCTGCGGCATTTCTATCCACGTCTAATCGGCGAAAACAACGGTGGGGCACACTCAGCTGAGACTCTGGCATTCCATCGGCGCCAAAGCGGACCTTCTGTACTGTCGTGTATGGACCGATTTACTCAGCGAAAATACGGCATCGGTCGCATAGGCGAGATTACGCAAACCGGTTCGTTGATCGAACGAGACTGTGAGAGTCAAGCGCATGAAGTCAAGCGGGTACAGCGCGTCAGTATTGACTCCATCCATTCGTCTACTGGTGCGGCGAATAGACACAGCTCGGCCAAGGAGCAGAACATGACTATGAGGAAAGAAGGTCTAGATGACGACGAGACAGAAGTAACACCGCGTTCATTGACCGCTCCAGTTCAGCGCATTTAGGGAGAAAGGCCATTCCAGGCGAATAAAGGGCACATCATACCGGATGAGATGGGCGACAAAGAACCATGAGATTGCGCAGCTCCGCTCATACACGATACCAATACGACTAAAACTCCTAATTCGCGAAAAGTAATGACTCCGGCTCCTCGAGATCGTTGACTACAACGTGTCCATCCAGTGAAAATTCCTCCAAGCCTCCCATCGGCTGACGATGTCTCTTGCGCTACTCAGCTGGTGGTGGCTTTTCCATCGCGGAGTCCTCACACATCGCCTTGTAATCCAACCGCAACTTTGTCACCTCCTTGGTCAACCTCTCCAATCTGTCGGCGGCCTCTTCGAGGTCCGTCCGCTCATCCATCTCCCCAGATCCATTCTCGCACTTCACGGGCCTCTCCTCCTCTTGCAGGTGCCCACCACAATTATATACCGTAGTCTTCTCCCAGCTTTCGAATTCCTCTCTGTGTTTCTTCTCAAGCTCCTCCGTGAAGCCTTTCATCAAGGTCTCGTACCGTTGCGCCATCTCGCGTGCTTTGTACTCGATGTCTCGTGCGATGTTGCCCAACTCCCAGAGTGTGCACTCCTCGAGCGTGGTGAGGTATCTTGCAAGTGGCGGCACCACCACAGTGCTTTCCAAGTTTTCCTTCTTGAGGCGCTTGAGGTAGTCCCTGCGAGAGAGGTAGAAGTTGGTATAGGCTTCGCGGATTCTGCGAAGCTGGGGTGCGCGATATGGATACTCGGCTGCTCGGCGAGCGGAGGCGGTGCGTGAAACTGGTTTCTTCTGGGCGCTCATATTGATTTGATGGATGTTATGGTGGGTGGTTCTTGATATGCTCGTGTTGGTTGTGCTGGATGCGATGCAAGATGCAGATTGGGGCAAGCTGTGGTGAAGATGTGTGCATGTATAAGGTGCAAGGGCAGAGTATGTTACAGAGGCAAGTATGGTCGGGAACATCGCGCCTGCGAACATATCTGGTAGTGAAACCGTGGTCGTCGCTGTTGCCTTCCTCAACCAAGAGAGAAGCGGAGAAGTGACCTCAAAGGAAATCCGATCTGAAATCGGGGTCGCTCGAGAAAAGCAGCTTGAAATGATTCGTTAACTTGTACTTCCATGGGGTATCAACGTGCATAGATATTCCTTCCAATCAATCTCAAACTCCACTCGCTGTTCGACGCTCACAACCACGCCCAAGTAACATCGACTCTCCCTTGATCAACATCCGCTACCAAAAGCAGTCAGTGGAAGGTATCGTAATGTCTGAGACAAAGCTCTTCGCGGATTGAAGATGCCTTGTAGCGACCAATCTTACCCATGTATTCGAACACTTTCTGAGTTATATCCAAATCGGTGGGCTGGCATCCCGTGCAGCGATCCACGACCTTCAAGTCTACACTGCGCTCCTCGCCCGCAGCAGCATTGTACCTTTTCGCGCGCAGCATTCTCCCACACAAAGGGTTCGCATTCGAGTTCCCGCCATTGTTTGACGTCGAGCCTGCTGCGTCGAAGAGTAGATGGGAGACTGCGACGATTTTGTCGCCGTCTGCGTTCGTGTAGCCGCAGGCACCGAGGCCGGTCGCGTAGTATGTGAGCTCACCCGTGTGGGTTTCTGCGTTGGAAGGAAGTGGCAGGTTCTGGGTTTTGGACGAGCTTTGCAGGCCCACGGCAAGGCCGATTATAAGAGCGAGGAGGGCGAGAAAGGCGCAGAGGAGAACTATGAGGAATCGCTTGCGGTTTAGGCGGAGATATGTGCGGTGCGGTGGTAGGACGCGGTCGAAGGCGCTGGACCAGGCTGCTGTCGTGCCGAATGGGCTACTGCGATGCGCCTTGATGCCATTGTTGCTCTCGATGTTGCCGCCTTGCTCTGCTCGTGCTGCTGCGACGTGCTCCCACTCTGGAACGCGGGTTTCTTTGCTGATGTGGAAATCTTTCTCGGCCATTGTGTCGCGACTTGCGCTCACTCGTGCGCGTGGAACCGGTCCAGTGCTGTGAAGAATGGAAAAGAGCGACTTAGCTTGGTATACTCACGGAAGAATGAAGATGAGAGCCATGGTAATCATCTTCGCGCCTGCTCGCGCGCGGCGGCAGTCATCTAGGCCGGATTGGCTTTGCTCATTTACCGCGTCTGCAATTGGCGAGCGCCCCTGGTTGGCGTCGACGAGGCGGAAGTGAAACTTGTTGCTGACTCAGACGATCACGTGGTGCCGTCCTCACGTCCCAATCTTTCGTCGTTTAACCATCGATCATGCATCAAAGTTCACAATTTGGGAGGTAGAGCATATCTTGCGATTGGCATATGAAGCGACCTCAAGATACTATGTCGGCTATGGACTGCGAAGTCGATGGCCGCAAAATCCAACATCTCACTGCGGTGAGACAGTCCCTCCTTGACCTTCTGACCAATTTTTATCGCAGCTTGTCTCCAATCTGAGCGGCATGGCCAACATTGGATCCACTAAGAAGACATGACCCCACACCCACAAGCCCTCGTCCTCCTTTGACTCTTTCACTCGCCGACTTCGAGCTGCTCGAAGCGTCCCCTCTTCATGTCGTCCTCCAGTGTTCCTTGGTACCAGAATTCCTCATCGTCCGGCAGCAGCAAACGGAATCTGACATCCCTCCTCATCCCTACTTTCTTCACACTCGTCACTGCAACACGATGCTTCCACAAGTCATACCCATGGACATCATCAGCTATAACCTCCACTTCCCTCCCCTGCTGCGGATACGTCACGAAATCGAACGTCTTCTTATCCTTCACTTCATCCGGAACCTCCTCAATCGACCTGATCGCGTCCGCAGCATCTCTCTCCTCATCGAACTTATGCGCCATCTTAACCTTGGCGACTTCGATCGCCGCGCACGTTCTCGCGTCCGTCTTCCGCATGTACACGGACCCATCATACGTCGTATCTTCGATCTGAACTTGTAACGTTCGCCTGTACCACCACGCTCCACCCGTAACCCTCTGACCCTCTTCGACGATGTTTCCGACAACAGAATCGCAACCGAACTCGTTCCGAGGATTGACGATAAATGGCATAGGTTCGATCTCGGAGCCTTTCGGATGTTTCGCGACGTGTTTATTCCAGGCTAGGCGAATTTCGACGCTGGTATCTCCTTCGGGCACGCGGACACGGCCATCCCAAAGAGAGCAGCTGCCGCCGAACACGATTTCGTATGTGAAGTGGCCGTTGGAATTGGAGACGGCGCTTTTGACGCAGCAGGGGCGTTTCAAGGCTTCTAATTTGATGGAGGTGATGGGGAGATTGTCGACCCAAGCCACCGAGCCTTCTGAGGGAATCGAGTCGTCTACTCGAGAAGGCATCTTGGGGGTTTGTCGCGAGTTGGCTCGAGGTGCTGTAAGTCGTTTGTCGTCTCCAAAATGTCGAGGAATGTCCAGATGTCCAGGGGCGGTTGTTGTAAGGTATATAGTCTAGGAGGTCAGGACGGTTGTCAAAAAGGATCGAGAAAACTTTGACGTGTGGAGTGAATGCGGCCTCAATCACTGGAACCCACACTTCACCTCGGACTAACGCACGCATGTGAGTTCTCATGCACGCCACAAATCGTGCTCGCGACAGGTCAAAGCTGCATATGCGGCCCGCAACGTCGCACAGCATGAGGCAGCTTGCCTTACCATTTTCACGCGCAGCAATCCCCCGACTTCACGTCGCGCTTCATGTCTTCATCTCAAGCAACCCTTAGCCACCTCGTGAACCATGGTTATCAACGTCCCATCAATGCAAACAGCAGGTATTGCAAGTCGCGCGTGCCTGTCACTTTAACTCTGGCCAGCAGTCATTGGCCAGCGCATGCACGTACCAAGAGAGGCTCATGATGTGAAGGCATGCAGAGTTTCAGGACACATGAGAAAAGCAAACAACCTTAGAGAAGGTTCAGCAGCGGCCTCGCAGGCATCGTATCAAAGTTTGTACAACATCTCATACTAAAGGTGGTATCATGTCGTGAATCGAAGAGAAGCGGGCATCAATTTCGTCAAGAAGTATGCACTCAAGCCGCGCCAAAATTGAGCGCAGTTTGTCCCGGCTCGCGGCGACGTTCCGGATCAGCCATTCTAGAACGAGTAGTCAGTATCAGAAACTTATTGCAGTAGACGGATTAGGAGAACTTACTTGTGAACGTGCACATCATCGCCCAGATCAACGTTGCTCATGCTCTGCGGCGTGATGAGGATGAATTGCCGTCCAACCGAGCGTCGCGCGGTCTGGATCATGAGGCCCATGCTCTGAGCACGATTGACGCTGTCCATGTAGACATCGAATTCGTCCAAACATCGAATCGGCGATCCCATGGCTTCCCAGATACTGAGCAATAGACAAATGGTCGAGAAGGACTTCTCGCCACCACTGAGAGTCTTGGCTTGCCGTCCAGAATCCGAAGCCTTGGTCATGTCGGGCTCGACGTGGATGTCCAACTTTTTTTCGGCGTGATCGAGCAGTACGCGTCCGCGGAAGTTGCGCTCCGAGAGGAGGTAGTTGAACTGAATGCGTGTTCGCATAGAGATGTACTTGCGGAAGAGTCCCCAGCGTCGGCGACGTTCGGTCAGGGTGGATTTGAGTGTCTGTGATTCTGTTAGCAAGTTACCATTGTCCGTTGTGATCGATTATGCTTACGTCCGCGGTCTGTTTCATCATCTTAGTCTCGTTCTTGGCTTCGGTCAGCTCGTTATGAGCCTTAAGATGAGCGGCGACCAGTTCCTCGCGGCTTCCTCCCTGCTGTCGCTGCGCTTTCTTAATGTCTTCCTGGAGTCGGCTGAGCTGCTGTCCGAGTGATTCGATAGTCTGTCCATCTTCGATCCCGACTCGTTCGCTAGTCTGACGCGCTTCCGAAGTCCAGTCATCAACGACAGCTTTCTGGTCCATGACTTTCTGCTGCGTTCGCTCAAGATGTTCTTTGTACCTGTTGACATCGTCCAAAGCTGCATTTTTGGCGTAAAGAGCTTCTCTCCGATCATCCTCGCACTTCTGCAGACGTTGCTCGGCGCGCTGTATCAGAACTTGCTCTTTGTCGAGAGCTTCCTGTGCTTCATCAACGGCGTCTTTGAACTCTCGGCCCTTGTCATTCAAATTGGCTCTGGCCCCCATTGCATCTTCCATCGCGGCCTTGGCACCCTCAAGCTCAGCCTTGACTTCACGGAGCTGGTTTTCCAGCTCTTGAAGGCGACCGTCCTGAGGAATGTTTGCGTCGATCTCGTTCTGCAGCCTGTCGACGTCGTCATCGGCCTCTTGGTACCGGATGTTGAGAGCATTGACCTCGCGCTTGTGCTTCTCCACGGCTTGTTTCGCCTGATTAAGAGCCAGCTGCGCAGCTTTACGATCTTGTCTGGCATGTTCAAGGGCCTGCTGAGCGGTTTGGTGTTCCTTTTGGCGAAGCTCAATTTCTTGTTGCCGGTCGGTTACCATCCTCGTACGGCCGTTCCAGCCTTGCATACCCGACGCTTTTTGCTCGCCAGCGCGAGACCACTCCCATCTTTGGCCGTCTCCGGCTCTACGCGCCATAGTAAGGACAGCTCGGACGTTCTTCCGACGCCCGCTGTCAAACATGTAGGATTTGCCAGCATCGATGTCTTCGATCAGAACCGTTTGTTCACAGCCATGGTTGATCACGAGTGCTTGCTTTACGATAGGGTCGTCAATTCGCAGCACGCGGAGAATGGTGTCGCTGTCATCTTCCGGCTCGTGACCAGCAGTATCGAACGCACCGCGAGCCATGATGATCGAGTTGGCAGGGCACCCTACCCGGTTGGACAAGGACTGCAAAAGCTCCTGATCGTACTTGCTTGTCACGACGAACGAGTCCAGGCTAGTACCGAAAGTCTTCTCGATGAGCGAGCCCCATTGAGGTTTTATGAGCTGCACATGCAAGCCCATTGGTCCAACAGGTTTCGTTCGGAATCTAGTCTCTCGATCGATGGCGTTACATAGCGCTTCCATCTTGGGGTGGTAAGGAGCCCATTTGCGTGTTTGCTCTCTGGTGACGCGATCCCGAGCATCGCGAGTCTTGGTCTCCTCCTGCTCTGCAGCTTTGACTGGTGCATCAGCATGCTGCAAAGCTTCTTGGGCAGCTTTCACTGCTTGGGTGAGATCGGGTAATCGCGCTTTGTGAGAATTCAGTGCTTGCTTTGCCTGTTCCGCCGCCTCTTTCAGCTCATCGAGCTTCACCAGGCGCTGTTCATGCGCTTGTCCGTGTGCTTCGTTGAGTCTCTGTCGTTCCTCGCCAATTTCCGCATCCAAACGGTTGATTTCCTTCTTGTGGGCCTTGATGTTCTCCTTGATAGTCCGTTCCTCTGCCACCAGTTTCATCAGCTCAGCCTTGTTGGCAGTGAACTTCTCGTTCGCAGCGGCATGTGCGTCTTTCAATGGGCGGAGAGCCTCTCGATGTGCTTCAACACCACGCTTCGCAGCTTCCACAGCAGTGTCTTCGGAATCGAAACGGACGCTGGCTTCTTCGGCGATCTGTTCATGATGCTCCAACTGTTCCCTTGCCTTATCGACATTGTCTTCATAGTGCTGCAATGTCGCCTCAGCATCGCCAACTTGTGCCCAAGCATGTTGGCGAGCAACATGATGCCATTTGTCCTCCAGCGTCCTAGCCCTTTCTGCCCGCTTCACCCTACCAGCAGCCTCGACCTCTTTTTGACGGAGTTCTGCGATCATCTCCTCGCGCGTCAACAGCTGCGCTTCCGTGCCGTCCAAATGTTCTTCCAGGATGTTGTAGTCGCCATCCAGAGTCTCCAGTTGAGTGCCTTTGATGAAGAAGCGATACTTCTCAGCCGGCGTGCTTCCCGCCAGGAATGCTCGGGCAAGGTCCTGAGTCAGCACGTTGATCGGGTTGTCCATTTGCAGCGCAAAATGATCTAGAACATCATCTAGGTCTCCTTTCTTCGTGGTGATAATCCTGCCCTCCGTGCTCTTCAATTTGAATGTCGTCGAGCCACTTTTTGTAAAGTGACGCTCCACAGTGAGCGTTTCGCCGTACAGCTCCGGCTTGTACGCATTCTCGCCTTGGTTCTTGATCTTCACTCCGACCATGCCGCTGTCCGTGCCAGCCTTGATCATGTCCTTGAGCGACTTGGCGCGGTTTGTGCCTGAAGCCTTGTTTCCCAAGCTGATCTGCAGAGCAGTAAGAACCGCACTCTTTCCACTGCCATTGTGGCCGATGATGAAGTTGATGAGCGGGCCAAGCTCAATGGTCAAGTTCGAATGGCACATGAAGTTGCGCATGTACACCATTTCGATAACGCCCGACTCGGCAGGTACATTCTCCTTGTGCTCGCTCAGCTTTTTCTCGACGAATTGCGTGGCCTTGATCTCGTCGACCTCGTCATCTTCCTGTTCGTTGTCGCTCGAGTCTTGCCTAAGCGTGTAATCGATGTCCGATTCTCCGTCTGCAGGATCGTCCGAACCAGCCATTAACACCTCTTCGTAATCGTCTTCCTCCTCCGAAACAACCGAGCTGCCCATAGCCTGCGCCATTGCGACTTTTGTTCGCTTGTGGTTCGCGTCATTCTGGCGGAACGAAGAAGTGGCACTTTCGACCTCAATTTCGCTGTCACCGTCAACGTCGTCCGGGTCCCGCGACCGCTTTCGGCCGGCCATGATGTCGTCGCCAGAGTCGGTGACACTGCTGGCAATGGTGCTGAAGGTGGTCTTGTCGATGTGGACTGCAGGTACTGAGGCAGCAACACGCGCCGCAACGCGTATCCCTGCAACTGCCAAGAAACGCGTCGAACTTCACTTCCACCTTCCCCCGCTTCAACTTCACGATGCACCAACGTGCAGCACATGCACTTGTCTACATTGCAATCTGAATTCACTCCGTACTCGAATCGACACGATGTCACCAGCTCATCCGTTGCAGGAATGTTCTTTGTGCACCTCGAAACGCAGCTCGCAATGACTCTGCACCGTGGTGCAGCTTCGAACGGAATCATGAGGCGTAGTGCTTTGGCCACTAGGTTAGCACCGATTTCTACTATTTGGCACTTTGGAGTCTGAGGAATTGTGTGGAAGATGCACCAATGGAGATGTACGTCTGCTCCACTCCGAACACGATGGCTTTCCCCCTACGCTACAGCGCGTCACCAATGCTGTAGTTGCTCTTGCCATTGCTCTATGGGAAGCGCATTGGGTGTTTGAGATCGTGGGTCATTTGAGGGTGATGTGCGCGAGTTTCAATTGACCTGAAGCCGTTGAAACACTTCTTCTGAAGTGCAGGCGTAGAACAGCAACGCACAATAGAGCTCACCCCTCGAAACAGGGTCTCACTTCCTTCAGCACGAGAATGTGGAACTCGCCCGCAGAGACATCAAGCCTAACAATAGGCCGCTATTGTACAAGAACAAGACCATGTTTCACGTGAATCTAACGTCCATATTGTACAGTGCAATGCGTGAAGTTCATTAACAATAGCATTGTGGAAGTCAAGGCAGTAACGTGCTCAACGGCTCGAACTTCACTTGCAGCAGGTGCGACGTATAACTTCCTCGCTCGCCCCTCAACATTCTTTTCTCATTGAACCAGCACCAATTTCAACACACATCGACATACCTCTGTTTGAAACCCAAGAACATCAGTACATCACATCCACAACAGACTTCCAATACACGAAGTCACAAGATGCCGCGCAAATTGTTCCCGCGTATTGTTGGACAAGATGCCAACAACTACCTCCTGACAACCACTAACTACGAGGACTGCAAAGAAGCCTCTGTCAAGTGGATCCCGAAGGACCAGGCCGAGCGCCACATTATCCCAGCCTGGGAGATTCTGAGCTCGTCTGCTATGCAGCGCCTCCATTCAGTCCAAGGTAAGTCCTACGAGCCTTACACAGGCGTTGATCGAGTCGAGCTACACTTCGGCGGCGGGGCTTTGTTTATGTACATCGATATGAATCCGCCAGGGGGCGCGATGCTGCGGGAGGTGAGGAAGGCTGGTAATTGTACGGTGTGGATGGTCGAGCCGTTTGTGTCGGGGCCGCGTCCGCGCATGAAGGAAAAGCTAGCAGCTGCGGCAACCAACTCGACATTTCGAGCAATTGCTCCCGCACCAATGACATCTGCGCCACCACCAGCAATGGCACCAACGATGTCGCCGGTAACGTCACCAGACGCCTACGACCGCAAGTCGAACTTCACTGGCGCAATGCCGCCGAACTCATTCTTGGCGTCTTCCCCTCTCACCTCTTCTCCGTCGAAGAAAGAACTCCAAGGCAAGATGTCTCCAATCGATTCGCCTCAAGCTCAGTACTCGGATGGCAAGATGGAATGCGAGCGAACATCGCTACCGCCTCCAGCGATCTCTGAGACTAAACCGATCCCGCTCGAAGAACCAGCTTCCCAGGCTCTACCAATCCGTGCCTCGCCGACACCAGACATCCCCCTGACTCAGCACATCACGCTCCCCTGCGAAGAGCAGACCGGACATGGCCTCGACCACGGCAACGGCTTCTTCTGCGGAGGAATCTGGCACGACGACGTTCAGCTCGGCTTCATCAGCTGCAAAGTCTGTACCGGCACGGCCATGTTCCAGGCCATGTTGGATGGCAACAACGACATCATCGAGCATGGTGCCAACGTCCCAATCTGTGTCCCCTGCGCCAAGATCTGCGTTGAAGTCGAGCACAGTAAGATGGGCTGCTTCTGCCTCGAGGAAAAGTGTACACACTGCTTCCTCCACGCAGTGGATGATATGAAGGTCCTTCGCGACGCCATTGAACCAGGTACGAACTACGGCGAGTTGTGCTGCAAGTGCTATCAGCCGATCATCGGTCTCCCACAGACCAGCAAGTGCGTTTTGTGTTGTGGGATCAGCGTTGTCCCAACTGCATAAAGAACGGATGGTGGACATGAGGGATGAAAGGCTGTCTGAAAGCTACGCATACATGATACGAAGGGACACAATGCTTTTGCGGCTGTGTTTGAGCTCAGATTGATCGGGCATCAACACTTGTTTGAAGGGACGGAGACGGTTGGTCTTGCTTGGCGATCCCACCTTGCGCAGCAGAAGCGCAGCAAAGACTCTTGAAAGCCTTTGAACTATACTTCAGGCTGTATGAGCTGTACAGTAGCAACCTTGATCAGCAGGAGGCTACAAACCACGTAGCTGAAACTTACGAAGTTTGCACAATTGGCCTTTCATTTCCTTTCCATGACAATTTCATCCTCCTGCGTGCCTTTTGAGACCGCTTAGCCTTCACAAAATCTGGCAGCGATTCGTATCATCCGCTCTCTGCGCCGTCCTTCGACGTTCTTCCTCCTCACGCAGTGCATGCATATCGCTTGTCCACTCTTCCGTATTTTCCTCCAATTTCGCTTTGATTCGATGTGCCAATACCCGATTCATCCTCCTAACTTCAGAAATTTCGCGTGCAATGTCCATAATTCTGTTCTCCCTCTGCTCGATCGACAACTGCGCAATTGCAGCCTCAGTAGTATCGGCAGCGGTCAAGCCCCAGCCCTGCTGTCGTGGTAGCTCAGCGACTTCCACGTCGACACCTTCGGTATCACGCGTCTCGGATAACAATGTTCTATTCCGATTGTAGATGACTCCGAGGGCTTGATGTGCTGAGAGAAGGAGTGCGGCGCTGTTGCTTTCTGTCAGATAGAGCGCGAGAAAGCTGGCAACCGGTGCGGGCTCTGAGCTGAGTATTAGATCCTTGAGCTGCACTTGTCGTGCAAGCGTTGCGAGCTGTTGGTTGGACATCATAATGTTTTTTCCGTTGGGCGACTGTGTTGTCGGTGTTTGCGGCTGCTGAGCGCGGCACACTTCTGCTGCATTTATCGCTGTTGTGGTCCTAGACAGCAGCAAACACCCGTGGCCAGTGCCTCATTGTTCTTTGAAGACGGACAAACCGTGAGGCGTTTGCGTTCTTTAGACAATGTGCTGAGCTTCTGAGCACGTCAGTCGATCTGTCTCATGCTGCTGGGGCTCAGTCGTGCTGGTCTTTTTGTCGAAGAGAATGGAGTCATCGTTTGGATGGCAGCTCCGGCACTACTTAGGTTCTTGGAGAGCGTCAGTAATGGCAGCCGAATAGAGGAACGCTGACAAGGGGAGGACGGCTCTTGGTATAGGTATGAAATGTAGAGTGATTGCCAATGCCCAAATATGCATGTTTTCACAGCGCAGTATTACCACTCTTTCAGGGCAAAATGCGCTTCGGCCATACTCATATCCAGCCAGCCGAAGCAGAAGTCATGCTCTGCGACTACTTCATCACCGTATCTGAAACGAAGCCCGCAGAGGGCATTGGCTTGCAGTCATGTGGTAGAGGTGTGCCTCTGTATTCGAATATGATAGCGGGACTTTTGCACGCGCGTTGTCTGCCATCGACCAAACGTCTCAGTGTTAAGTGAAGGTGAAAGCAACGCAGTACCGCGTTGCGAGATGAGACTTCTGTGGGTTCCTACTGAGCTGATCCAGCCAGGTCTCTGTCAATAATACAATCGAGATAGTAAGGCATGGAATACGAAGGAGTCAACACTGGCCTCTGTGATGGACGAAGGGACACGGCCCCTGAATCTGCAAATCCCCGCTACAGTGAGCAGCAGCACAAATGCTCTGAACGGCTTGCTGGAGCGGCTGAATTGCACTAGCCACAGTCCGTAGAATAGTGATCGTTCCCGAACGACGAGCGTGGTCAACCTTAACGTTGAGAACTTGGGAGGACCATGCAACTACTGCGGAGTACAACTATAAGAAGCGCGTAGTCGGTGGCAGAGTTTCGGCTGGCCGAGCGGAGGCGTTATTGTCGCTTAACCTGCAGAAGTGTGCTGCGCAGCGTGGCGGCCCTGAACCCACAAACCCTCGTGTAGTGGAAAATGCCGCCCAGGTTGATGAAGCATTGCTGAAATATCCACTCCTGCGTTGGGAGAAGATGATTAAAGACCGAGATCGTCGCAAGCGTGATAAATGCTACCTGGAGCCAATGGGTCAGCAAGAGATGCTTTCGATGACTTTTGCGAATAGGGACGCTGTGGATGGGTCAAACAGCGGCTCGGTGATGGCCAAGCGCTCAAGCACCTCATCATTCATGTGGAGGTAGTTGGCGTTCTGGAAAGCACTCAAGTCTCGCGCTAGTACAGAGCGCTTTCAAAGGGTAGAGCGGCTTGCTTCAAAAAGCCAAACACCTCGAGCCATTTGCGCTGCTTTATTTTATGTTCGGAGAAGTCATTTGCTGATTGGGTTGGTCGTTGATCCGTCGTAAGACAAGTTTACCGCCTGCTAATAAACGTGAAAACTGCCCAGAGCAGAGTCATGATTCGAGGTCAGGCGGGACAGCAATTACCTAAGTCGGTTGAACAGGATGTGAAGTCTCTCGGCCTTTGAGCTATGAACCAACCAGACAGCATCCTAGGTCGGCTGTGCCACTGGGCCCTGATTCTGGTTGTCAAACGATCAGCTGCACTTGCACTAGCTCTCCGCGGCCCGTCGCGCTAGAACATCTGATCGCCTCGTAGATGCTTTCACACCAATCCTTACCATTCGGAGCCGAGACGGTAACCCCAAATTTCGGCCTGCCCTCCTCTTTTCGGCCCGTGATGTCGGCCACGCCGAGTAGATGGCCGAAGCGATCGCGGGAGAACGACAACAAGCCCATCCTTCGTGTCCAGCGCGAACTGTATTAGATTAACAATTATGACTTTGTCCTGGTACCTGCCTCAGTACCATTGGCGACTGAGCAGCCACTGGGTCCTGCGTGCTGCTGTAGCAATAAAGTTTGTCATCTGAAATGGTCATTGCGCGCAGTCTTCCGCTGTGTCGGTATTGCTTGGCAGGCCGGACGAGAGCCCTTCGCCGAAAGGAGTGCATACGCAGCAGCTGACGACAAGCAATTGCCCTAAGAACATTTCTTGAGCTGGCTGAACGCCATGATATCGTCAAGGTCCCGTCCACGATGTGCGTCGGCTGACTTCATGCTGTTTCCATGGTATGCTTTGAATTTCTCTGTTGACAACGACTCTGGTCTTGAACGCTGTAAGCTCAAACATCGAACAAGACACATTCGTGAACTTCTGGGTATGCCAACGAATCCTGGACATTGATCGCGATCCACATCGCAGAAACACAGCATGACCCAGCAAGAGACGAAGTCATGGTTTCACACTTCAAGCCGCTTGAGTCCTACCGGCTCTGGTCTGCCCAAAAGGAATCGAGCTGAGCTGCTCGAAGGCGTAAGTTAACCTCCATTCGTATGTCTGCTTGCTGGCGAGTCCCAATTGCTGACTGCTTTCAGTCATGTTCGACATCGTGGTCAGCTGTGCCTCGACCATATCCTGCGAGGATTCACGAGAAGCCGCATTGGCAACCACCACCTGCCACATCAGTTGATGCACAACACGCGCCGTCAGGGCGTATGTCGGCAGCTCAGAAGTACGCAGAACAAGACTGCCGCAAGATGGCTGAGCGATCGGTGACTGACTCGAGAGCAGGTCAAATCAGCTCTGGGCACAAATAATGATTGTGGCAGACAAGAATGAAGCTCTCATGAAGACCCTGTTGGCGCGCATGGAAGCAATCGATCACCGGCTGGACCGGCTTGAGAACGTGGGCTGATCGGGGTTATTGTTGCTTGTTGCGAGGTCTGGATGCATTTTTGACGGAATGACCGTTCGCACAGATGATAGACGAGTGGGAAAAATCGGCGTGGGCGCGTGGAAGGTCTCGATTGATTGCAATTGCAGGTTGGATCTGGTCTGGCAATCGGGGCACGCGAAGACGTGTGGACGCTAAGGACGTCACGCACTATTCCATATCTGGAAGCGAAAGTGGAGACGATCCGCCCATGACTCGCGTGAGCAACAGCGGCAGTTCGATGATACAGAGCTGCTCGCAACACAAAACTGGAAAAGAGTCAAGAGACCGAATCTATCAGGTGCATTCGCCCGCCACTCTCTGCTTCCCCTCGTTATTGCCACCACCAAGTCGTTGGGCTGTAACATTCGAGACCACAACATCGGGTGTGCGAATCGGCTACACAAACCACAACGAATCCTTCTTTCGCTCGCTCGCAATCTCGAGCCCTTCCATGCTTATCGCCTCCTGGTCTCCGCCATGTTCGGGATACTTCCTGATATGCTCAATTGCCCATCTGGTCTGGGCGTTCAGAATCGGGGGATGTTTTCCATGTCCTTCGATATGCGGCAAGCCTGCGAAGCGATATAGCCACTCGAACCACTCCATCGTTTTGCCGTCATCCCAGTCAATCTGATGAAATCTTCTGTGCTCCCTTTTTGTAAGCTCGATTCGGTCTTCCTCCCACTTCTTTTGCTCCGCAATGGATGGCATAGGAAAAGCGTTGCGTCCCGACCAGAATCGAGCTATGGCTATCGCTTGGTACTCGAATGAGCGGAAGGTCAGCACCCGTGGAAATCCAACGAGTGCTAAAGTCGGTCGGCCTCGTACGAAAGTATGCTGGTAATTATCAACAAGGCGCTGATTTTTGTAGTCGAATATTGGAGTTCCGTTCCTCTTGTCCCAGAATGGGTAAGAAGCTTGGTAGCCTGTGCAGTAAATCACGCGATCGATATCCTCGAGGATTGAGCCATCATCAAAAACAATGGTTCCATCCTTCTTGAATTCTGTGATAACAGGTTTCCAGAGCATGCCGTCCGGTGGCTCTCTGCCATCCCATCGACCTCTCGAGCGGCGAGATACATACAGTAGTCCTCTCAACAGCTTAGATGCGACAAGTTGATGCGCGACATCGTAGCCACTGGCTGAATTACCAATGACCAGAACTCGTTGGTTCTCGTACACGCGTGGCGATCGATATGTCTTGGAATGTTGGACACGACCCGGGAACCTCGATAGCCAGTCATCAAGTCCTGGAACATAAGGCACGAATGGCACAGCGTAGTGACCGTTCGCAATAACGACAGCATCGAACTCCTCTTCCCGCCATTCGTCGACACGTCTCGCCGCGTCGTGCTTGCGTAAAGTCAACTTCCATCGATTCTTGGCAATAGCAAGCACATTTTCCACAGTCGTCCGGGTATGCAGCAATTTATCAAGCTGATGCCACGAGAAATAGTTCTCAATGTACTGCCTCGGAATATGGTGGGGAACGAAAGGTCCATATGCAAATGGCATATCAGAGAAGGACATTGCCCTAGGGTGGTCGTCAGATGGTAGGTGAGCGTGGGCAGCCTCAGACCGGCTCAGACCAACGATCACAGCTCTGACCATGTTTTGGGAAGGCGAGGCAAGGAAATGGGAGGCATCATTCGCTGTGACTTACACATCTGGCACATTTGTGCTGAGCATAATTAGCACACGCTTCTCATACGGCCTTACCAAACGACTCACGTCAGTTCCTCATAGATGGGAGTCTTCTCGAACCGATTCTGTGTAGATGGTGCTGTGATCGCCGGGAACTGCTGTGGCGGAGATATTGGCTGATCAATCTCAGGTGGTAAAGCGCCGGGTGTGATCGGTATATCATCAGCATCTGCATCGTAGATCCAGGTGCCTCCTGCCGTTTCTCGACGTTCGAAGACCTTTATGGTATCGAAACTGTCCTCGGCGTGCAGAGCAGCAGCAGTAGCCGCGCCTGTAAATGGGAGTTAGAGCTTATGTAAGGATGCGTGTTAGATCCTCGTCTCACCGCTGGCACCAGCCCCAATAACCGCGACTTTCCGGACCATAGTCGTTGTTCGAATAAGCTTTGCCGCGTTCTGAAGACGGCTTTATAACATAGGTCGTTGTGCTAAATGGCGTTGGAGTCGGACAGACAGGTGGTGTTGAGAGGTCGTACCAAGTAACGCCATCTAGGTATCGATTGCGTGCTAGAGCAGTCGTGCTTGATTGGCGATTCCAGTACTTTGGAAGAAGAATAAGCAGGTCGCATCTGCACTGCACATAGCACGTAATGGCCGCATCGAGCGCTCAGTGGCGCTTTGCGAGCGATGCAGATGGAGACTACATACCTGATGCAAGCAGTCTGTAGAGATGAAAGCAACGCAATTCTGTGCCTAGCACCGTTTATCAGAAGTCAGCGCTCCGGACGCCCCCGGACAATGTGGTCAGACGGATTGCAGAGACCACAAGGAAGAGCATTTGCGACAAGGAGGATAAGTCGGCGCCGAATGTCAGCTGTCAGCACAACGAACTGTTTCAAGTTCTGATGCCCGTCACTGTCACGTTCGCAGAGCGCCAGCGTACGTTGTTGACATCGCACATTGTGTATCAAATGGCAGCATCTGGTGTATTAGCAAGAGCCTACTACGGCTCTGGTCGCCGGCCAGTGTCTCCTGTCGCCGAATGAGCTGTAACTCCAGCTCGTCCGAAGCTGTTGCCATTGCTGGCGCAGTTGTGTTAGAGATCGGCGTGAGACGGCCTCTGCCATAGCGTGATCCTGTCTCAATATATCGACTCTCTCCACACGCACAGACACCCGCAAGGCTTGGTCGGTGGACTGTGCTGCATCTTGACAGTTCTGTTTGTCTCTGGCCGCTCTCAGATCCACGAGGCACGGAAACGGTGTCTCGTATAGCCCAGCAGTGGGAGTATCTCCCATGCTCATAATGTCCGTGATGCATAGATGCGTGCCGCGCCCAGACCTCGCACAGTTCCCTGCTCTTTCAGAGGTCATCGAAACGTGTGTCATCGTTGCGATCAAGCTGCCTGGTCAGGAGGTCGATGGTGCTCCGCAAGTCCAGACTGGCAAGACTCCTGATGTGCGCGGAGTGTGTAGACATTCGCACGTCCCGGACCCCTCGCGCATCCTGTCGTCGATGAAGCAGCCATCTCGCGGCAGTGTCAGCAGGAGACCGGGAGTGTTCCGAGCAGTGTACGAGAGAGCACCATGGGGACGCAGAGGGAAGAGAGCTATCGGTGCCTCGCACGGCCCATCCATTCCGCCGAGATTGGAACTTGCTTCCGAGACGTCACCGCGCGCTCTGCCTCGTACAACAGCATCGACCATCGGCCTCACTGGCCACACAGCACATCGTGCCAACCGTGCCGCAGCGGCCAAGCGGTGGTTATCAATGAGTACTTTACTGTACAAAGCTACTAGCCGAATGCCTCGGGGACTTCAGCACCACTAATGCATACCGTTTGCACGAGCACATGATCGGAGCATTTTGCGAAGCATCAACACCTTGCTGTAGGCCACTAACACGCAATCGCATCCCTGGCGATACTTCGGCCATCGACCAAACTAGCAAGGCATTGTGAAACATGGACACTCACTTGCGCCGGAACGCCGCCTCTGCATGACATGCTCAACACGACAAGACCGCCTCGCTGGACTACTCCTGATCTGACTTGCGTGCGCCGTCCAGTGGAAGCCTTCCTATTCGCAGTACGAAGCCTACAGAT
The DNA here is from genome assembly GCA_005356885.1 of Cercospora cf. flagellaris. NCBI lineage: Eukaryota > Fungi > Ascomycota > Dothideomycetes > Mycosphaerellales > Mycosphaerellaceae > Cercospora > Cercospora cf. flagellaris. Next base: position 29,617 of record RJLU01000009.1, on the reverse strand, counting down.
TACGCTATCAAGCGATGCGGAAGAGGCACTGCGTTGCCGGCGGCCGCGCCCTGTAACTACACTGCTACGGTACTGCTCTCGCGGCACTACTTCAGGCTTTTAGACGCAACAAAGCGGATCCTCATTCTCACAGGTGGACCGCGAGCCAATGCTTCAGTCGAACTCATATGCCGGCTCCAGACCAACGTGCCGCAATACTGGACGACCCCGTGATAAAGTACCTGGTTCATCAGTGCTTACAGTAGAGTCTTCAATCGAGGATATCGTTGATCGCAGTCACTACGTACTCGGCAATGCACAGACTGGTGATCAGGGTGTTTGACAGAAGAGCACCGGATGTGACATGGCCAGAACAATGTCTGGGCTGCACATGTTTTGTCGATTTACGGACAAAGTGAAAAGTCCATGGCCGATCAACGCACTTAGCTCCACCAGGGAAATATTAACACCACGAACCCCAGCTGTGCTTGAGCACAAATACGTACATCCACCGAACGGTCCGGCTATACTCCGCTCGGCGCGCACTTCACCATTCCTATACTGCATTAACTACTGCTCTCGATCTTGCGCCGTTTCAGTGGCACAGCGAGACCAACGAGGATGGTGTCGCAACTACGGCAGGGCCCTGTACAACGCTCGACGCGACTCGAGCATCGCTCACGGCCTGGCTCCATGCTAACTATTCACCACCGATCGTAGGTCAAGCTCTAGCCACAGTCAACACTTTCAGCAAGTCAAAGGCTCCGTGGTTTGTTCGCAGCAGCAGCAATCGCCCTTTTTAGTCTTCCTTCACCTTGCTTCAGCGCGTTTGCTTTCCAGCGATCCCTTGTTCAGTTGTCGTTACAGCCCAGCAGATCATACGTTCACAGATGCCATCAGCTACCAGATCTGACGGCACGCCCGTCGAGCGACCCATGCCGCAACGAGACTCGAAGCTAGAGGTGCAGGACAGCATTGAATCGCTATTACCAGTCGAGTATCCGCAGTTGGCTGGCAAAACATATCTCGACCATGCGGGAGCGACTGTAAGACCCTGACGGCAAGCCCAAATGCGCTAACACAAGCTGATCCTTCTGAAGCAACCAGCCAAATCGCTCAACACTGCCATTTGCGAGGACATGACCAATAGCCTGTATGGCAACCCACATTCAGAACATGGACCCTCAAAGCTCGCAGCAAAAAGGGTAGAAGACATACGTCTCAAAGCGCTAGAATTCTTTAACGCTGATCCGCAAGACTTTGACCTAATATTCACCCAAAACACGACGGCAGCCGTCAAGTTGGTGCATGACTGCTTCCGCGACTATGCTGCAGCGCCAGAGGGAAAGAATTGGTGGTACGGTTATCACAAGGATGCCCACACGTCGATTGTAGGAGTTCGAGAGGGAACCAGAATGCATAGGTGTTTCCGCAACGACCGCGAAGTGGAGCTATGGATTGAAAGTAGGGGCCTGGGTGGTGCAAGTCCAAACGACATCGGATTATTTGCCTTTCCCGCACAATCGAATATGACCGGAAAACGTCTGCCTCTCGAATGGTGAGTTTGCTGACTCAAGTGTTGGCTTTGGTCGTCCCAACTAACGAGCAATCGTAGGGCGCCAAGGATACGGAACCGTGTCAAGGCTCACACTTACGTCCTGCTTGATGCCGCTGCCTACACATCTACTGCTCAGCTTGATCTTTCCGACGCAGCCTCAGCACCAGATTTTGTAACGCTTTCCTTTTACAAAATATTCGGCGCACCCTACCTAGGATGCCTCATCGTCAAGAAATCGGCGTGGAAAGTGATGGAGTCGCGCAAGTATTTTGGAGGTGGCACTGTCGAGATGGTCATCGCTGTCAATGACTCCTGGGTGCAACAGAAAGGATCGATGCACTTACATGAACGTCTTGAAGACGGGACTCTCCCTCTTCGCCAAATCTTCGAGTTGGACCATGCCATCGATGTGCATCGCAAGCTTTATGGCCCGACTCCAATGAAGACTATCTCCACACATACGAGTCGCTTGATCAAGAAACTTTATAAGGACCTTTCTGCTCTTCGTCACTCGAACGGCATGCCTGTCGTAAAGATCTACAAAGATCGAGGTGTTACCTTTGGTGATGCGAGCACGCAAGGAGCGACCATCGCTTTTAACATCCAGAAAGATCGTGGCGGACTTGTGAAGTACTTCGACTTCGAGAAGGAGGCCAATGATGAAGACATCATGGTTCGTTCCGGCTCCTTATGCAACCCAGGAGGAACAGCCACATACCTCGATTGGTCTCCATCCGAACTCAAAGAGGCATTCGTCTATGGCCACAAGTGCTCTGACCCCCAAGCGGAATTCCAAGGCAAGCCTCTTGGCGTCATCCGAGCTTCTCTGGGAGCCATGAGCACTCAAGCCGACATCGACAGACTTGTCCGCTTCATCAAAGAGAAATACATCGACCGCGTCTACGAGACTGGAGGACCAATTTCTATGCCACAGGATGTCAATCTCGACAGTCCTCCCAAGAAAGCTTCAGCAACCGTCTTGCGCGTCTCGGATCATCGTCAAAAGGACTCGGTGTCATCAGACCTCACCGATGACAGCCTCTCTCCTCCGAAGCTCTTCAACCCAAAGCGACACAGCGCTTTCTTGCCTCCACCTACTCCCAACACAGCCATGTTCCGTGACGAGATGAGTAAGTCCGCCAAAGAAGTCGCAGCCAGCTTGAAGAGCGAACAATCCCGATTTCGTAAATTCGGTCGAAGCATCGGAGAAGTCTTGAGAATCGGATCCAGAAACAAGGGAACTCATGTCTGGTAAATCCCTAACAAATCTTGCACAAGAGAAAGACTAGGAAAACCGCAGCAGCAGCGCAACCGGGGGAGGCTCCCAATGTTTTTGTCATGAGCGTGCTTCTGCGAGAGAAACGGCGAAGTTGAGCGTAAGACGGCGATTATGAGAGTTCGAAAAAAGTAAAGTATAGTAGCGAGCGAGCATGAGACACGGCCGATGTTTATAACTATGACGACCGCCACGAATTTGTTGCATTGTTATTGGCGCTTTTGGAGCTTGTAGATAGAGGATAGTTAGTGCGAGCACGCAATTCATTTGAAGGTGATGCACATCGTGTGACTGGGTGACTAGTGGTGGTTGGGGTATCGGTCGCCGTTTCGTATTTGTATTTCTCTGCCTGCTCGACTGCTTGGGATGGTCCTCACCGCATTGGATTCAGTCGCCGAAGCTGGGCCAGGTCCGTCGCCGGTGGTCAGTAAGCAGTGATTGAAAGTGCCTCGCCGTTTGTTGGATGTGCTCGGGGTGGGCTGGGGAGCATGCTGTATTGAAATTTGCATTGAGCATTGTATGGATTTATGCTGAGCTCTTTCTGTCACTCAATATGCCTATGGACATTCATAGATTCTTGGAGAACGCCAGACACCTCGCCATGCCATCTGCAAATCCCACTGTACACGAAGTTCCACGCAATGCAATTCCAAACCCTACAATGAACCGCCCATACCCATTCCTCATCGACTCATAGCCCCTCAGATTCCACTTTTGAATCCCTTCACCACATTTTCCAACATCCTCAACCCATAGTAATTAGCCACGTTCTCGTAAACCCTCAGTTCTTTCACAATCTTCCCCTTATCGACTGTTCCCACCCACTCTCCTGCGCAAGCACAATGTTCCATGAATTCATTCGTCCGGATTCTTGCACACTTCTTACACTTCAAATCCTGGCTCATCCATTGCAGGCTCAACTTGCTGACATCCGCGAGTAAACGCTCTTCGATAACGAGTCGGGAGAAGACATTCGAACAGTTTTCGCAATTGGGTGCCAGGGTGACTTCATTCGCAGAGGATGAAGGCACACTGAGATCGACATCGCGGCATAAATCGATGTCTCTGGGGACGCAGCATTCAGGACACGATAGCTGTTTCAGACAGAGACTACTGCTTGGGTTGGTGAAACTTCCTTCGGATGAGAACTCTCGAATATCGAAAAGGTGGAGGAGGTCTTTGCGCAGTAGACGCGCCTCAAGCGTGATAGTTTTGTCGAGAGACAGGACTTGCATGAGGCTTTTCACGAGCTCGAGGGCAGGGTTCTGCGGATTCAGGTGTGAGCCTGGCATTGTTGGGAACGTCCAATCACTCAAGAGTTCTTCGTGCAAGGCCTCAGTGCGTTGTCGCTTGATCAATTGCTGGATCTGTTTCAATAGTGGTTTCGAGAAGCTCTTCTGCAAAACCGTGCCTGGCGTGGTCTGGTCATCCTTCTCGGAGTTGAAAATGCTCGCGTGGATGGGCAATTGAGTAGCCCTTGATATCGCACCGTTGGTGATTCCAGCCGGTCGCTTGCGGCCGTGCATGAGCTCAATGTATTCGACAACCCATTGATTGAACACAGGCTGAAGGATCGACGGCAGGAAAGTGGCAATTTGCCAGTGCATGATCGTGTCAAGCGTCTGCTCATCTTCCTCCACCACCTGCACGCAACCCTTACCGCCATAGTTGAATTCATCATACCAAGCAAGAAAGTCCCAGTATTCCGTGATCGCCAGATCCAGGAAGTGGAAGGCCGGTTTGGTCGAGATCGTCTTGAGGATGTATTGACTGTATGCATATGCATTGCCAACTTCTGCCTTGCTGGTCTGCAGGAGTAACCGGCCGGCATTCGCAAAGACGACGTGCGAGCCAACTCGTCGGAACTCAGACATGAGCTGTTGGAACGCCTTCCGGGACATCACTTGCACATAGTAGTGCAGATTTCGATCATAAAGATGAGAAGATGGTGATTCGACCCACCGCACAAGATGCTGCACTAGCACATCGGCCATACTGCTTCCACCAGCGTCGCAAGCCTCCGACCACCATGAGCGGACCATTTCACGAAGCGCATTGATGCCCGCGGAGGCGAAGGCATTTTCTGACTGGATCGTATGCGAAGTTTCGTCCAAGGCATCTTCATGTGCTCCGGCACCAGAGACGCCTAATGGATCTCCTCCTGCACCCTCTGCCTCATTCAGGACAGCAGAAGACAGGATCGTGTTGATCGCCAAGTTCTTGACACTGAGATCAATGCACACTGATGAGTAGGTGCCAGGATTGTTGACAGAAGGCATCTCCACGACTTCCATTCCACCCAAAATGTCGTCTTTTTCATGGCCAGCATGGTCGGGTCTTGCATCGTGTGACCACCAGAGCACAACTTTTTCCTTCTGCAAGCGGCGCGCGTATGCAATGTCGATCAGGAAACGGGGGTCGTCGATTTCGAGGTTGCAGAGCGGCACATTCCCATAACGAGCGAATTCCAGTAAATGATTCACCCAGGAGCCGAGATCGAGGTAGTGGTTGACCAGTCTCTTCGCAACGAATGATTGCCACCCCAGAGGGGGAAGTTGTTTGTCAGTCTCATCGGGCTTCAGTCTTAGCGATGGGAAGTTCTGCAGAATCGGCAGATCATGCATCAGCATCGTCGCGGAATGCGATTGTAGCACCAGCATGATTGGCAAAGTCTCTTCTTTCTGCATCTTCTTGACGGCGTCTCCGAGTTCTTGCAACGCCCGTCGTTGCGTTGTCACCTGAACTGTCTTGAAGTGCAAGCTCTCTTGGTACTCAATGGTCGTCTGCCAAGGTTGACCACCGGTCTGCTCAAGCTTGCGAGCGAGCATTTCTTCGTAGATGCGATCCACATTTGGCATCCCCTGCTCACTACGTGCCCGGTTGAGTACAATGATCTTTACGTCTGCTTTCGTTGACGAGAACAAAGCATATATCTGTCTATCCCCAGCTGAAATGTGGTACAGAGCCAGGTAGCTGAAATTCGCAGAAGCCATATATGGCTTCTTCGGTGGCACCGTTCGTAGTGTCGACAGATCGAAACCCTGCTCCAAGCCTTTGCCCAGGACACCTCGTTGGCTCTCGTCGAATGTGCAGACACATCCTAGCTCAAGCATCGCACGCACATCAAGAGGCACCTGCCGCTCGTACACACCCTCTACGCTGGAGTGATAGAAAAGCATCGATAGCTTCTCAATCTCCTTGATGTAAACTTGCTCAGGCATAGTGAGCTTGAACAGGTGCGTGCTAGGATGGCCGTTGGGCAAGGTGTGGTTGACGATCTTCTCGGCTTTCACACCATCGACGGAAACGTCAGGTAGGTCGTCCTCTTTCAGGTTGAGATATACTTGTCGGGGCACGACAACTTTCAGCTGGTGTACCTTTTTGTCAATAAGCACGAATGCTCTGACTTCTCCAGGCGAGTCGGTCTCCCGGAGTTGTAGCACTTGCCAATCTGTGGTGTACAGTAGTTCTGCTTGATTTCGGAAGAAGGTTCCAATAGCATCAGTAGCGTCTTGCCTCTTCTCACCAAAGAGTTGTCGCCGTCTCTTTCTGGCTGCCTTTTGGATCTTCCACTTTTTCTTCTGATACTTCAGCCACCCAACGTAGTCTTCCGTGATGCTCGGCATGACTTCAGGCAAGCTGTCGAATGGATTGACTGGCGCGATTGGCTCGTCTCTCACTTTCCGCTTCTGGCTTGCGACAATCTTTGCAGCAGCTGCGGGTCTGAGCTTTGACATCGGTGTCGCGCCGAAATCCTCCAGATCGCCACCTGATCGCAACAGCTGCCTGTTAGCATCCAGCTCCTTCAGCGGCTGTTTCTGGAACATGTCCGTCATCTTGACCTGTTGAAATTTGTCTTCTTTCTGAGCAATTCTGCGATTCAGCCATTCTGGATGTGCAACTCGAGGGACCGGATTCTTGATCTTCTGCAAAGCGGCAGGGATCGTGATGAGTTTCTGAATGACAGAGCCGAGGCGCTCAAGATAGTAGTCCCAGTCGATGAGGTCTCTGGGATCCATGGAGCCAGGATCCTCCTTCAGCCATTTGCGCAGATAATAACGTTTGATCGAGTCCTCGGCAGAGAGAATAGCAACAGGTACTGCTCGCTCGGTGACAGGCGCGTTCTTTGGCCGCGACGAGATGATGTATTTGCAGTTCAGGCCCTTGTCCTTCACCATCTGCTCGCCCAGAAACTCGGCCAGGCGCTTTGCTGTGGTAATGGCAGTAGATTTCTGCGCACCGTACTCCTCAAGTGTCTTTGTCATGCTTTTGTTCTCGCAAATTAAGTCGATCAGCTCCTCGTCTGCAAGCATGTTTCCGTGCGAGTAGAGGACATCGAGCCACTTGTTCGCGACCTTGGCGACAGCGCCATACGTCTCAGCGAGTGTACTGCCTTCCAAGAAGAACTTGAAAATCTGCTGCTGAAAGATCTTGATCAACCTCAGCTCTCCTCTTCGCTTGACTTCGAAGCCTTTCAGCTCTGCAAGCGAGCCATCATCGTTGAACACTGCATACCGCTTCTTCAAGTTCTTGTCCTCCTCTTTCGACGTAGGCAAGATCATGGCCTTGTATGGACCGTCAACTTCGAAGAAGATCGAGTTGTCGCTGTGCTTCTCATACTTGAAACTCGAGGGATCCACGAGCTCTTCGTACTGGTGATTGGTGAACTTGGCGTGGACGAGGTGGTTCAACATCGCGCAAGGATACGAGATAGCCAGTTTCTTCCCACCCTTCATCTTGAACGCAAAGTTCTCTGGGAATGTTGCAGGCAAGATACACCAGATACCATCAGTATCAAGCTCCAATGGTCGACCAACCCGTTCAACAATCTGACGTGCCATTTGGATGATACGGGCGCCAGTCAAGCAGGTCACACCGGCCATTTCGAGCGAATACCATCGTGATCCCTTCCGCATGACATATCCGTAGAAGGAGTTCAGAATGACTTTGTGTGCAAGCTGCAAAGAGTCATACAGAATGATCATCTTCTTCGCTTCATCGATCTCGCTTTGTGCTGCACCAGATTTTTCGAGCTCGGAAGTTTTGCCCTTCCATACTTTCTGCTTGCCCTTGAAATCGTATCGACGATCACGGAAGTCTCTGACTGTGTGGACATAAAACGGGTTCTCGCGTTGGCAGATAATGGCCTCCCGTTCGATGGTCTTTGTTTCGTGGATTTTGTGGTAAATCTTTTTGCTGTAATCCGTCAATCGCTTGCGAACATGGCCAGTCTGTTCATCAAGGCTCAGATCTTGAAATGCTCGAGTAGCGCTATTCGCGCCAAATTTGCCAGGGAACTTTTCGTTCTCAAGCGCGTGTCGAATCATGTTGTACTCGTCGCGCTTCGCGGGCAAGAACTCTCCTCTCCACGACCAAGGCAATCGCCGGTCACAGGTTTTCCCAGGCCGATTGAAGTCACAGGCTGCACAATCCGCCTCGTCAATCATGCTGTCGGGCTGTAATCGATTCGTCGTCATGATGTTCGGATACATGGATGCGACGTCCAGATGGTATATCAGTGGCCGTTCGCTCCTGTTGGGTGTCGTCTTGAGCTGCATTAGTCGGTCTACGATTTGCGCCTTGATCTCATCATAGTTCTCGACATCTTCAAATTTCTTCTTCTCCTCGACTTCGATTGTGAAACGCAATGCGGCGTCCAGGCCGTCCAAAAGCTCATCGATAGCTGTGGTGTCAATTGCAAAATTATTCGGGATATCACTTCGGAACACACCGCATTCGATACTTTCAACGTGGCCACCAACATAGGTCTCTGAATCCAGCAGATGTCCTTCCCAGAAGGCCTCTCGAGGTTGCACGTGCTTGTTCGGGAGCACAATGCCTTTCTGGTATGCCTGCACCATGAGCAACATCTCACACAGAGTTCCTGTGCCTTTGCGAAGGCAGTCGTCTGGTCCCAGCGGAATGATTGTGCAGAGGGAGAAAATGAACGGATGCACATATTTCATGTACAGATAATAAGTTGCCACGGCATCAGAGACGGAGTACTCTGCAAGTGTCTGTGGCCGTTCCTGCGCGTATGGTGTCATGAGTTCTGGGTCCAGCTCGTCCGGATCGTAGCCCAACTTGGCAACTGTGACAGCCTTCAGACCTCGCGATCCCTGTGGCAGGTAAGAATCTCGATTGACCCACGCAAAGGCGTCCATATGCGCGCAGTGCGTAGATTGGTAGACGTCTTCGCTGTTTTTTCGAAAGCCGATCTCTTGGTACATATCCAGCCCGTGAACACTCGCTCGTGCCTCCACGAAAGGCCAATCGAAGAAATCTCCGTTGTAAGTCACCATGACTGTGGGTCGAGCTTCCTTGATGCAGCTAAAGAATCTCTCGATTACAGCTTCCTCATTCGGCTCATTGAAGATCATGAAAGGTCCTTCGAATTCAGGCTTCGGAGTGTAGTCAAAGTCCTCGATGTCTTCAGAGACTATTTCACGATTGGTGATCAAGAAACCTTGCCCATCAATCATGTACGATATCATCATGATCTGGTCGATAGCTGCATCCGGGAATTTCAGCGGCAGTTTTGTCGTCTCAATATCGTAGGCCATTACCACAGGATCCGCTCGTGTTAACCGATCTTCCAGGCAGCTCAATGTAATGTGTCCATGCTTCGCCTCCACGCTGTACCACTTTCCTATCCGAATGTCCAAGTCAATGACGACTCGAACGTGGTAAGGCACATCGTATTCTCGAATGTCCTGTATGAAATCGCTTGCATCTGCAATACCACCAGGTCGTCGGTCTCGTTCCAGTTCGTGATGATCCTCGAACAGATCAAAGCCCGCATTGGCACTCGCAACCTCGGCGTATGTGTCCATAGCTGAAACTTTGCTCTTATTCGTCTCCGCGATTGGCAGTAGGACGCGCCGTACAGCCAGTAAATCGGTGACGTTGGCGAATGTCAATTTGAGGAATGTCCTTCGATAGCCCAGCAGGTGATTTGGCATCTTCAGGTCCTCTTTCTCGACCCTCTCCACCACTCTGACTAGCCCCTCATGGGCTCTTCTTACCCACTCTTCCACTTCTGCCTCTCGCCCTTTCTTCACGCCGATGAGAAAATAGGGCTGGTACTCGACGCTCGCCTTGAACTGTTCCCCATCGTCGCCAATGAAGTAGAAGTCCACAGCAGCTCTCCCGCCAGGAACTTTCTCATCTTCAATGGCGGTACTGTGCATATTTATGAGCCATCCTTCGCGCTTTTTCCCCGCCTCGAAGCGCTCGAATCCTTGCGCTTCATCGATTTTGTGGGCAAGTCTCGTGGCTTCTATACGTTCGTTTTGTTGTGTCTGTTCGGAGGATCGCAGCGTCGAAGCATCGACCACTCGCACCTTGCCTGCTTTGAGTGTATTCGACTTGTTGGCGCCGAATTTGGAGCGGCCTTCTTTGCGGCGAACAGGCATGGTGAAAAGTGTCGTGTGGTTGACAGCCGGTCGGGCTGCTACTTGAATCGTCTATGTAGTCATTTCTGTCGTTATTCGTGGCTCGGCGGCGGTGATGTTGCGTGGGCTCGTTGTTCCTGGCGGATGTTGAAGTCGAGATGAGCGCTTCGCGTCAAAGCGCGTCGAAACACGCGACGCCTCCGATCAATGCAACGCGCTGATTGCATTGGGAAAGTGAGCCGAGCTTAGTCAGCCACTATTTTCACATGCATCATCGATTCGCGATTCGCGACTGCTTGCGACTGCAATCCATTCAGCCATGGCAGACGATACGCGGCAGTCCAACATCTCGCCCAAGGAGGACCTCTCCAAAGAGGCATTGACTGTGCATCCTGAGAACAAGCCATTTTCGGGATCACAATGGCAGACGGATCCCAATGCTCAGACGATCAAACCTCCCGAGAATGCCAATCTCATGTCAGGCGGCACGCAGCATACTGCAGGTGGCAAGGAGCCTGAATTCAACCTGAAGAATGTTTTGACAACGGGGAGACCCATTACGGAGGTACACAAAGCGCCTTGCGTAAGAGATAGTTTGTTGCAGGGAATGGGAGCGGGAGGGGTGATAGGAGCAACGAGGGCCATCTTTGGCAGTGAGTATCTGCGTACATAACTTTCCAGTGGTTGAGCTGACTTCTCCTTCCAGCACCTGTCTGGAAATCATGCAATTGGGCTGTCGGGTCCTTCTGCGTGGCAGCATTTGGCATGTATCAGTACTGCTTGTACCAAAGACAATCGGAAAAGGAGGGCATGATCAGGGCAATGGAGATTCTTGACAAGAAGAGATTGGAGAAGCAAATGAGAGAAGAAAGAAAACAGAAACTGAGGGAAGAGCGACGGGCGGCAAAGGAGAAAGAATTGGATGCGCAGTACCAGGCTGCAAGCGACAAGCAAGATGGCAAAGCGTGGTATAAATTCTGGTGACCGGATATGAACAAGTAGGTCCTCTCCACTGTACATACTGTATCATACGACGATTACGATCGATCCTCGCAAAGCTTTCAATGGCACGCAGCTGAATCGAACTTCTCATACCACAAGCGAGTACTCGGGTACAAGGGATCTGCTTGCTAGCGAGCAGCCGGAGGATGTTGACCAAGCTGCGCAGGACAGAATCACATGTCATTCACTACTACATCGAGCAGTGAATCTGCGGTGCGCGCAGGTGAATGGCAGCAATCTCGGTGACGTCCTCTTTACTTGCTCCATTTCAATCCTGTGGTTGACCCGACTTTCAAGATCTCTGCTCTACGCACACATTTTGCGCCATCTTGCAGCATCCCTCCGAGTCACTCTCTAGACTCGAACAGGGTGTCTAGAGCAAACATCAATATAGTGCGACCGACCAATTCAGCTCGAAAGCCAGCTTTCGGCAGCCTGGAGGTCCACGGCCAGGATGCATCGCCACTGTTCGGTCTTCCAGGCGAGCTAAGAAACAGGTACATCGAGTTATACTTTATCATGCAACGCGGGCGAACGTTTCGCAGAATCTACAGACTGGTCCTCCTCGAGCAGGATGCTATACAAGTCGTCGACGCCGGTTATGCTCGGCCGGGCCTCCTAACTACCTGTCAGCAAATTGCCAACGAATCCACGACTATTTACTATGAGGAGAACAAGTTCGATGTCAGAGCATGGGACTACAACCCCCACTCACTGTACAACTTCGTTCGCGGAATCAACGCCTTGGCCGAGCGTGGCCATCCAATGAAACCCAAGATGCGCCTCGCTATCAAGCCCTCTTCAACAAATTGGAAGAATGTTATGAAGTGGATGAAGCACGTCTTCGATGGAAACATCCGTGGTGGCATATTTCCAGGAGGAGATCTTGACTGGGTCATTCCACAAATGCCAGGCATCACCGAACTCATTACAGTTCGCGCCATGTTGTCTACTGTGAAGGCTTTCAAGGGTAAAGCGTCTTGGAGCACCGTCGAGGAGGTGCTCCAAGCCCATCGCAAGATTCTGTTCTCTCTAAAACCAGCCTGGGCAGACGACTAAAGTCAGAGACTCGAATGGCTGCTACTGGGGGATTTTGTACACGATCGAGGTGTGAAGCTTCCCGCCCACAGCTGACATTGCGGACAACTCAGCGTCGCCGACAGAATACTCGTCGAAGAGCTTCTATCAATGGTCTAATTGAAATCAGTGCCTCGGCGATGTGTTCCGCGTCCATATTTGTGTACCAGCACAAGAGGGCAATTAGGACATGCCCGGTTCAGGATCGATGTGCGAACGCCGAAGCGCGGAGGATCGGACTCAAATGCTGACCCGAAGGAGCAAATATTTGTTCATATTCATCAGGATGGCAGTGCGCAGAGTTTTGAACGTCCATCGAGAACTTCATAGAATGCAGTGTCGTGCGAGCGGCGACCAATGAAAACATACTGCAATCCTTCGAGTCGAGAGCCCTACGTTCATATTTCGATTTGACCTGGTTTAGCGTTTGGCCATTCTGTCAGCGTTGCGATAGGTATGCGACCTTATAGGTTCTGAGGATTCGTGCCAAGTGTCTTGCCCTACATAGTCATAAAGCTGGAGGGATGCCAATAGGGAGCCAAGCAATAATAACGTTGAGCTTACGGCTGACATTCGTACTTATTTCTTACAACCCTAATTGAGCATATCGAGGATTCCGGTTTGCATTGGTGTCTCTGGCTCGCAGAGTCCTGCTGAGCTGGGAGATTGGACCTGAGCAATGGGATCAAGATGTCAGAAACGAAGAGGTATATAAAACACGAGGACTGCGCACCAAAATGGCGTCCAGCAGCAACACGGGAAATAGCAACAGAACTTATTTATTGGATCAACAGAGACCTCTTTGACACGTCCCAACCACAAAGATTCCACTCCCAACGATGAAGACCTTCATTCTCCTCGGCCTCACGGCAGCGGCCTCTGCTATCGACATCGCCCTCTTCACGTTCCAGAACGGCTACAATGGCGGCTACAACTGCCCAGCGGGCAATGCACGTCGCGCCATTTGCTCCAACGTAAACCCCAACGTACGTACAGCCCGTCTCCCCAAGTAGATCAATCATCCTTCCCCATGCTTTTGAAGGCTAACACTGCACCTACTAACAGTCCTGCTGCGGCCTCCCCACCGGTGGCTATCCCTCCATCGGTTTCTACGGCATCCCCGATAGCTGGAATCTCGAAGTCCGCGGCCACGAGGGCGGAAATTGCGCCCGTACCAGGACAATTGATACAACTTTTGGCACGAATTTCAAATGTCTCGTGAATGGGCCATACACGGGAGCTGGCTACGGCTTCCGCTCGAGGAAGCGGAGCCCTGCTGTCAGCGAGGCAGGTGTCGCTGCATCCGAGGACTGTCAGATTCCGGACACGTTCATCACCGATGAGGGAAAGAAATTCGATCTCAAGGGGATGGATGGAGAGCAGGCTGCAGAATTCTTGCAGGATGGATTTGCTGGAAGTATCCCCAAGAAGTTTGAGAAGTATGAGGTTGCCGCGTAGGCGCTGGAGGCGTGTGGGAGCGCTGAGCTGGTCGGAGATGCTCAGAATGACTTTTCTTGTGCTGTGCTGGCGTGTGCACGCGTCAAGCCTGGCATTTCCTGTCCTTACTGTGAGCCGTTCATTAGTGATAGATATGTGAAAATGTATTGCTCGAGCCAATCTCATGCCATTCATCCTGCCTCCATATGTACACTTTTGAGAACCCATTACATTTTACTCTTTACTTCCTCGAGCAGAGCCTTCAACTTATCCATATCTGGCTTCTGCTGTGGCCAGCCGATCTGCAAACCTTGCTGCTCGTCGGGCTTTGGAATGACGTGGAAGTGGACATGGCCAACTTCTTGGTGTGCCAATTTGCCGTTGTTTTGCAGAATGTTGTAGTTCTCGAGGCCTTGGGTCTTTTGCAGGGCAGAGGCGATGTTCTGTCATTTGGACATGAGGTTAGCTTGAGAAGTTGCCTTTGTTGACGCACAGATACTGACCTTGGCTACAGGAAGGAGCTCGGTGAGAGAGTCATCAGGGATATCTGTGAGTTTCTCGCCATGATGCTTTGGGATAATGAGCTGGAAAGCGTGAGTTGGGTGTCCTGTAATGGAGCTGGGACGTTGTTCGCATTGGCCATCACGGTGGGTGGGGTGCGAAGAGACATACCGCGTGGCCGTACCTAATACAATTTAGCTTCATTTTGGACAAGAAGCTTCAGACACATTGCAGACTTACGCTAATGGATTGATATCCAGGAATGCCAGCGTCTTTGCGCTTTCGAAGAGCTTCATCGAGGGAATGTCACCTGGTCACCACTCAGCACTATTTTCGCACGACGCCGGCTGCTTGGAATTACCCTTGATGATCTTGCAGAAGATGCAGTTGGCTGCCATGATGCACTGTTCTTGTCGATGCGATGCCGGAAAATGGTGACTTCTTGTATAGAACTATACCATCCAATGCTTCTCACCTGCTTTCGCGGGGCAATGCCAAGATCAATAACGAACCGGCTTGCCGGTAAAGCTTTTAGGCGCTAGCCGAGTCTAAAGATCGGTATACCATATAGTTTATTACTCTTTTGTCCCTTTATAACACTATCTAGCGCGCCGAGTATCGACCTATAGTAGTACGTTATATAGACGATATAAATATATCTACTATAACTTATAATAATACTATCTTCTAGAAAGTATAGGATATCTATACTATTTACCTCGAACTAATTACTAAGCGAGCGGTAGCTATACTATATAACTATTTTTCTTTTAACTTCCTCTATTTAGTATTCTAGCTATAATATTAGAAAGTATAGTCTAGTTAGATATTCTAAGAGATACTTTAGAGATTAGGATTAGGTAATATAGGTTATATAATACTAGGTTATATAACTTAGCTAATACCTATTCTAGGAGTAAAATATAACTTATAACTAAATAATATAATTAACTTAGTTAGTTTCTACTTATTATCTTAACTTCTACTATATATTATACTTATAATACGAGCCTATCTAACGCCTCTATACGATAGGTTATAAGCCTAGGTTTATAGAGAGGCTCTAAGTAGAAAGAGTTAGCCTTCTTATTCTTAAAGTAATACCTATTATTTCTTATAGAATCTATAGTATTAACTAGATAGAGAAGTAGAAAAAGAGTATAAGAGAGACTAGAGATATATTCTATCTATACTATCTAGAAGCTTTAGAAGATCCTAGTTATAAACTAGAAGTCTCTAAAAAGTAGATAAGATAGAGAAAAGTCTAGTAAAGTATACTCTACTTTAAAAAAAAGATATACTAAAGAAGTATAAAAAGAAAAGAATCTATTTTAGTATTATCTATAGAATATAGTATAGCTATAATTCTAAGATACCTATAGTAGTATAAAGAGCGAAGCTCTATTTTACTAGATACTAGCTAGGCTAGTACTATAAGCTTAGTAGCTAGAAGATTCTTTATAGAGGCTATATAATAGATCTTTCTTTTCTTATCGAACTTATTAAATACTACTACGAATCTTAGTATACGCGTTATTCGCCTATAATATTAAGTTCGATTAATTATAAATATTATAATAGAAGGGACGACTTCTATAGCTACTATACTAGCCTCTAAGAATAATATATAGAGTAATATAGCTCCTACCTAGAATCTTATACTCGTAGAAATATAATAGGTACTCGAGTAGATATACTAATACTAGTAGTATTTAGAGAGCGAGCTAGAAGTATCGCGTACTATATAGAATAATAGGAACTCTACTATATAAACTATAGAGAATAACGCGACGAACGTTCTATTAGCTAAGTTTCTATAAAGGTTAATAGCTATCTCTCTACTACTAATAGAGCCTTATTAAGAAGTAATAGGCTCTAGAGATTAGAAGCTACTATTCTAGAATAGTTATATAGAGACCTTCTAAGACTATCTAATATATTTCTATAGCTCGTATTATATATAGTCTACTATAAAGCCTACGCTATTAGTCGCCTATTACTAGAATTCTATCTATAATATACTACTAGCTAGAGAAAGAGCTCGGATATAATACTTTTAGAAGAGTAGTAGTTCTTCGAAGTTAAGAGACTCCGAGGAGTTTTTTATATAGCTCGAAAAAGTCTTTATAGATAGTAACGAGAGAGCGAAGGCTTTAGAGTAGCTAATAATACTAAAATATATATATAGATAACTATAGTACGAATATTAGCTAGAATTTAATAGACTTCTACTAAGCGTAGATAGAGAGAGCTAGAAGAATACTATAAAGATAGTAACTCTTAAGAATATATTCTCTAACGCTACGAAAATATATATAGCTTCTATTACTAAAATAGATAATAACTATAAGTTCGCGAAGGAAGTTAAGTAGATTATAACTAACCTCGAGAGTACTAACTAGTTTAAGGCTACTAACTATAAATAGATAAAGGAAAAGAGACGTACTCTATCGTTAAGTAATATAGTTACTATATATTACTAACTAGCGCCTATAATATACTACGTTAATAGAGATAGTAATACTATAATAACGCTAATCTAAACCTACAAATAGCGTAATATAGGACGCGCTAGATACGCGAATATAGATAGAAAGTAGCGCGCGAAATAGATTAGTATTAAGAAACGTAAGAAACGCTATAAAAAGAAGCTATACTTCTATTATAGAGTAGGTAGATATTATATTAAAGACTATCTATACGTACCTACTATTTAACTAGCTACGATTAGTACGATATATATAGTACTACTATTAGAAAGTAATAGCGAGGCCTTAGACTCTAGTAAAGTAGAGTTAGGAAAAGTATAACTTCTACTCGAAAATAGAAGCTAGAAGTTAAAGAGAGATTAGTAAGAGAGAAGTAGAGGCGAATTAAGAAGAAAATAAATAGGAAACTAATATATACTAACGTAGTTCTATAAAATAATATCGGAACTTCTACTCTTATTAACGAAAAGTACTAATACTATACTATAATTAATATAGGCCTTATAAAAAGTCTTAGGTTAAGCTATATATCCTATAAGAAATATAGAGTTTAAGGAGCGTCCGAATTTATATAAAGTATAGAGATCGTAGGAGTAGTCTCGTTCTATATAGAGATTAATAGCTTCTAGTAAGTCGTTTATACTTATTTAGTTCCTAGCCTATAGTTCTCTATTATTCTAGAGAACCTATAGAAAGAGTATAATAATATATAGACTATACTTAGAGAATATAAGTATTACTATAGAAGAGCCTAGAAGTAAATAAAGAAAGGAAAATACTACTAAGAATATATAGATTATAGGAATTTTATAACGATATCTATATATACTATTATAATAGCTAATACGACTATAGAGGATATTAAGAAAGCTCTTTAAGATAAGAAGTACTCTATAATAGAAGAACTATAGAAGAGACTACTACTAGAAGTTCGTAATTTAGCTCTACTATTTTATAGATATAAAGTAGAGAAACTTATATCTTACTATAAGAGTATCGATTACTATATCGAACTCTATAAGTAACTAGATAGGTCCTAACTAGAATTACTATAGGGCCTACTCTATAGTATATTAAAAGTAGAACTACTTATCCTATAGAAGTCTTTAGACGAACTTCTCTAGAAAGAGTATATTCGGCTAATAAACTTAGAGGTAGTAGCTCTAGTTCTTTTTATATAGAAACTAGATAGAGGATTATAGTTTTACTACGATTAACGAGCGCTAAATATAATTATAAAGTACGATAGATATTCTCTATCTCTAGTACTAGAGACCTTATAAAATCTTATAGATACTAAGTAGCTTACTAAAGTAGACGTTATTTTAGCTTTCTATTAAATATAGATAGCTAAGAGGCACGAGTATAAGACTACTTTCTATATAAGGTTTAGATCCTTTAAGTAGCTCGTATATCTATTTAGACTCTCTAGTACTCTAGTAACTTTTTAGTAGTATATTAATACTTTACTATAGAATTACTTAAACGATTTCGTTTCTATATATATAGATTATATTATTATTTACTTAAGTAGCTCGAGAGAAAACTACTTCTAGAAGATTAGAATAGTTCTCTAGAAGCTATAGAAGAGAGGCCTATTCTTAGATATTAGAAAGAGTAAATTCGTCTAGAAAACTATTAAATACCTAGAGTTTATCGTATATATAAATAGAAAAGATATAGGTACTAACCTAGAAAAGATAGAAGCTATAAAGAACTAGGTTATACCTAAGATATAGAAGGAAATATAATAGTTCTTAGACTTTACGAATTACTACTAGATATTTATTCTAAACTACTTAAAACTCGTAGCGCTCTTAATATTACTTACTAGTAAGAGAGTTATATTCTTCTAGAGAAAGGACTAGGAGCGCACTTTTAAAGTACTAAAGAAGAAATTCTATAGAGCTCTAGTTCTTTCTTATTAGAACTTAACTCTTCCTATATTCTTAGAAATAGATAGTAGTAGGTTTGCTATTAGAGGCGCTCTTCTATAGGAAAAAGATAGAGTCTATCGTCTAGTAGACTTCTTCTTATAGAAGCTTAATAAAGTAGAAATTAACTATAATATCTATAATAAGAAGATACTAGTAGTAGTAAACGTAGTAAAATTCTAGGCCTCTAAGCTAAAGTCCTATAGATTCTTTATAATCTAGATAGACTATAAGAATCTCGAGTACTTTAGAGTAAAGAGATAACTCTTAGAATAATAAATCTATTAGTATAAGAGCTTATTAAACTTCTAGTTTACTCTAGTATATTAGCTAGAAGCTAAGGTAATTATTCTAGATATATTATCTTATAGAGAGTAGAATATACTTAGCGAAGATAATAAGCTATTACGATTTAGATAGTTCTTAGACCTAGACTAAGTTTCCTATTAGCTAGATACTATATAAAAAAAGAAAGTAACTAAGAGCTCTATAATTCTATCTCTTATAAAGAACTATATAGTATATTAGCTAGAGCTAGTATAAAGAACGCCGACCTCTACTAAAGCTAACTATATACTAGAAGATATAGAGAATACTAACTCCTTCTAGAACGATAAACTAAATAAATTCTAGTACTAGATATAGAAGAAGAATAGTATCTACGACCTTATATTCTAAGTAGTTTAAGAGAAAGTCTATAGTATCTCTAGTAAAGTTAAGGTAAAAATATAAGTAGAGAACTATAGTATCGATAATAAGAGATATCTTAGATATTATAGTAAGTTATAGGTACTAGGCGCGTCGATCTCGTTAGAGTCTAAGTACTAATAGATAGAGATAGAAGAGCTATAAAAGGATATACTTAGAACTAAGCTAATATAGTCTATATATAATTCGCTAGCCTATAGATACTCTAGATAGAATTCTATAGTTATAATTCTAGTATATAATTTTTACTAGCTACTTTAGTTATAATATATTCGCTAGTTCCTTTATAACTATAACTACTATAAAAGGAATAAAGTCTAGAAGGAATATAAATATAAACTACTATAACTATTACTACTTTCTAACTATTTCTTCTAGGAAATCTCGATAGACTTTATAACTAACCTACCTAATTTAGATAGTAACTACTATCTTTAGGTAATTAAGAACTAGCTAAGTAAGTAGATAACGCTAGAAGTAATATCTAGTATAAAAGCTAAGGAATATATAGTAAAGTTTATAGACTACTAGATAAAGTACTATAGGCTATCTAGAGTAATTACTAGTAACTAAAATACTAATTAGACGAGTATATTTTAGTAGACTCTTTACTAACTTCTAGGTATAGAGTAACGTCTTAGTTCTACCTACTACCTATAAATAGATAGAGGCCTAGAACGTCTAAACTAGAATATATAGATATATCTACGAAACTATATTAGTTACGACTAATCCGACTAGATTAAGTAGCTTCTATATATAGAACTCGCGTTAAATAGTAGAAACTACTTAGAGCTCGGTATAAGCCTCTTCTTTACTACTTATAGTTATAAGGCTCTATTACCTATAGCTTTATATATAGAACCTATAGACGTAAGACTACTTACTATAGGACGTAGAGTAGAATAGTTTATAAAGAAGCTAAAGGAAATTAGCGAACTCTATTAGAGTAGTATAGTAGTTAGTATATAAGAATAAAAGTATAGTACTAATCGATAATAGACTCTAGTACCTATTTATAGAGTTAGTAATAAGATATAGCTTAACCTATAGAACTATAGTATAGATCGTCTAAAGAAGAGCCTCGATTTAAAGTATACTAAGTATATAGTAGAAGAAGTATTATCGCTAGTATCTATATAATTATTAGAGATTCCTAGTAATATTTATTCTATCTTTTATACTAATCTTCTAAGGTTAGCCTATTAAGATCTACTACCGAGGTAATCCTTAGATAATAGTTAACTAGACTCTATACTAATCGAGATATATAAAGAGTAGGAAGTCGAGGAGATTCTATATACTAGGAATTATACTAGAAATAAAAGTAGAGGACGAGAAGTTCTAGTAAAATAGTATAGATAGTAGGACTCTATATAGGAACTCTTAGTCGTAATAATAGACGCTATAGCGCTCGACGAATTCGAGAAATACTATAGCGAAGCTAGTATAAATAATAGACTACTTAACTAGTAGACTAGAATAAGAACGCGCTATAATTATTAATATATAGAGAATACGAAGATTATATAGAAATTATAGAGTTTAAGGTTAGAGTTTAGGAAGATAGCCGACTAGTAGTATTTTATTTATCTATAAAAAAAAAAATTTCCTCTACTTAAAAAGTAATAGACTAAGAAGAAGTACCGGACTCTACCTAAAAACTACTAGAGAGTATATAAAATTATAGAGAGTAGTAGTAAGAGCTAAGAACGAGAGTAGTAGGTACGCTACTTAGGCTAAAACGTATAGTTAGTATATAAAAAGAATTAGAGAATAGGAAAACTTATATTTAACTCTACTAGGCTACGGCCTCTAGTATAGTACTAGTAACCTTACGAGCGATCTTACTAAGAGACGTTAGTCTATATAAAAATAATCGGAGACTAGAGAAATATATATAGAGAGAAGGCTAGCTTTCTATAAAGGTACTAAGGCCTTATAGACCTTAAGAATCTACTTTAAGTTCTTAAGAGTAGTATCTCTAAATATATATAAGCTATATAAAAATAAGTAGAGAAGAAGAAGGAATATACTCTTACTAGTCTATAGACTAAGTCTATATAGTATAGGCTAAATAGGCTAATTTCGGGCTAAATCGTTTAGTAAGTATAGGTTTTTATATAGAGTTAGAGAGACTATATAGAGGAGTATAAGTTTTATATCTCTTAGTATAGTTATAGTAGGCGCGGGCTTAGTTAGACTATATAAAAGTTAGTAGAGACTATATAAAAACGAACGGAGTAGACTTATAGCCTAAGTAATATAATTATTACTTATATTAGTATAGTCGTAGTAGTAGAAGACGTTAGTAGCTATCTAAGTCTAGTTAGTTTTATATAGAGAGTAGCCGAAATTATATAGATATACGATAGATTAGTATAATAGTTTAGTTTTAAAAATAGGTTATACTAGGCTCTAGTTAGTTTTACTCGAGTTCTAAAAGAAAGAGCTAGATAACTTATAGTATAGTAGTAATAGTAATAGTAATAGAGGAAAAAGAAAAGTAAAATAGAGAGCGAGAATAGTAAATATATTACTATAGATAATAATAGATAGATAGATAATTCTTATACGCCGGTCTACCTCTTTTAACTAGAGTAAGTAGTACGCCCTATAGGTTTCGGTCGAGAGAAAAGCCTTCGAAAAACTCTCGTATTTCCCTTCGCCTTATAGCCTACGTAGCCGCTTTCTTCGCTTCTATTTTCTTTCGGATAATACTAGGTATCTAGTAAGTCCTCCTCTTACTAGGCTCTATCCTTCCTCTTCTCTCTCCTCTTATCCTTCTATACCTCTTCTCTTATAAGTAAAAATTAGTCTAGGACCTCTTCTTAAATAAGCTACTTTACTACTATATATAGCCCCCTCTTTATATTAGCTAGATCCTTCTAGTTTATAGATCCCTCTACCTAGAATAGTAGGTATCTCCTCTCTTTCTATTTTAGATAAAATATATATATATATTTTAGTATTTTCTATTTCTAACTATACTTATAGTTAGGTATATATCCTAAGACTCTCCTTTTAGTAAGGTACTACTTTATCCTAATATATTCTATCCTAAGGAGTATAATTATAGTACTCTATAGTCTAGTAAGTCCCTTATATAGTACTAGTCCTATAACTAAAGAGAGAGTAGTTATCTATATAGGTAGTTATTCTCCTACTATCCTAGCTCTCTTTCTTTCCTTTTCTATTTCCTATTTCCTACTCTATTAGTATTTAGCCTACTATACCTTACCTCCTAGCTATATCTATATTACTATCTCTTAGCTCTATACTAGTTAGAGAATTTCCTTCTATCTAGTTTAGGTTAGTATTATATCCTACCTTATCCTTCTCTCTACTTATATCTATCTCCTAATCTCCTCGTATCTATCTCTAATAAACTAGTATATAGGTTAGTTATCTTATTTCTTAGAGGCTTATCTAGTTAGGTCCTAAGTATATAAGTAGAGAGGAGTAATATTTACTTCTCTTTCTAGAATAGCTATTATAACTAACTTATATACTCCTATAATATTCCTTAGTACTTCCTTCTAGATCTTCTTAATAGGCTTAGTAAGGTTTCTATAGTAGCTCTATATACCCTCTAGGTTAGACTATACTTAGTAGCTAAAAGTAATAGCTAGCCTAACTACTACTATATATAGGTACCTTACCTTTTAGAAGGAGGCTCTCTATATAGATTTATATAGCCTCTAGAGTAACTATATCTAGTTAGCTCCTTTTTCTACTATCTATTTAATATATAGACTCTATCTAAGCTTAGTATCTACCTATACTCTAAGGAGTCTAAGTAAGGGTAGTAGTTCTCTATTAAATCCTTAGATCTAGACTATAGCTTTAAAGTTATACTTCCTACTTCTAGTAAAGTAGATAAGCTAGTATTTCTATAGTATAAACTCTACTCTATATCTCCTTATCTATTCTTTATATTTCTAGTAGGCTTTCTCTAGCTATTTATAGTTTTCTTCTATTAATATACTATATATAAGGATATTAGAGTTATCTATAAATCCTATTACTAAGGTATTCCCTTCGTATAGAGTCGGAAGTAGAGTTAATATAAAGAAGAGAAAGAGAATTAGAGAGAGTATAGAGCCTTAGAGGATTCCTATATTTTAGAGCTTTAGTTAGTCTATAAATTCTCCTAGTCTAAGGTAGATAGTCCTATCTTAGAGGAATAATTAGATAAAGTCTATAATAAAATTAGAGAAGCTCTTTATTCTTATATTATAGAGTAGCCTCTAGTAAGATATCTTATTAAAGGCTTTAGATATATTAAGGTAGAGTATTAATACTACTACCCTAGGTCTAGCTTTCTAGATAGTTCTAACTTACTTAGTAATAAGGTCTAGTACTAAGGTAGTAGACCTTCTAGGTCTAGTATTTATTTATTCTTCTAGAAGGAGCTTTCTATTCTTAGCTTTCTTAGATAGTCTCTTTATAACTATAGCTTCTAAGACCTTCGCTATCGTATTAAGTAGAGTAATTAGTCTATATACTCCTAGCTTTATATAGTCTAGTTTCTATAGCTTCCTAAGTACTACTATAGTAGAGTACTTAAATAGTTTAGAGTAGTATACTATCTTTAGGTAGGTAGTAAAGAGTTTAGCTAGAGTTAGTATAAGCTATTCCCTATATTCCTTAAGTAGAAAGTTTAGTATTTAGTTAGGTTCTAGAGCCTTATTATTAGGTAGTCTTCTTAGGATTTCTTCTATCTTCTTTAGGCTAATCTTAGCTTCTATTTAGAACTAGAGTAGTAGTTAGGTATCTTAGATATCTCTTAGGTCTACTTCTTTTAGGTTTAGGAAGAATTACTTTATAAGAATAGTAGCTTTCCCTTTATCTATATCTCTATTATACTCTAGGTCTAATAAGCTAGGGAAGTATAGTAGTTAGTACTCTTAGTTTACTCTCTCTCTTACCTATTTAGCTATCTTCTATACTCTTCTAGAATCTTTTATAACCTCTCTAATTAGCCTTCTCTAGGCTAGATTCTATTCTTTTCTTATAATTTTACTTCTAGTATAGAAGGCTTTAAGGTATTATTTATAGTTCTACTCGTTTATATCGGCTCTCTATTCCTTTCTCTTCTTCCTTACTAGCTTTATAGCTTCCCTATACTCCTAGGTCTATACTATCTTTATATAATATAATAGCTTAGTAGTTAGAACTATCTTCTTTATAATCCTCTAGATAGAGAACTATATTTCCTCTATAAAGGTATCTAGATAGTCTCTTATATAGAGAGAGAGTTAGTTAAGATAGGTAGTAGCTTAGGTAAGAAGGCTCTAGATTCTAGTCTAATTTATAGCTTTCTACTACTTCTTTAGTCTCTACTTTAGTAGTCTTTAGAAGTTAATATAAAGAGTTATCTTAAAAGGGATATAGTTAGAGCTATATATTTCCTTTAGGAGAGCTTTATATTTCTAGATTAGGTTTTAGAGGAAGGAGCTAGTAAATACTAGGTCTAGCGTCTAGTAGCTAGCTATATATCTCTCCTATATAATTATTCCTAGCTCTAGAGCTAATTATAGGTTAGCCTCTTTAGTAGCCTTAATTAGTTTATCTACTATAGTATATTAGGTATAGGTTATATTTCCTTCCTACTTTAAGTAGTAGAAGTTAAAGTCCTCTATAACTATATAGCTTAGAGGTATTTCTTCTAGAGGGTAGGTAAGAGCTTCCTAGAGTATAGGTATAGTCCTCTCTTATTTATAGCTTATTAGTCCTAAGAGGTTATAGTAGTTATAGATAGAAACTAGTCCTATAGGAGTTAAAATCTAGATAGTAACTAGGTCCCCTATATTATAGAATATTAGTTTCTAGCTATAAGTTCTAATCTTATCTAATACTAGTATTACTACTCTTAGGTTCTACTAGAGTAGGAGGACTATATAGTATTCTTTCTTAGTCTTTATTTTACTATTTATTATATTAAGCTATAGTTCCTATAGTACTATTACTATAGCCTCTTCTACTACCTAGCTATCTAGTAGTAGAGTTTAGGTAGTATTTAACCTATTAATATTATATTAGTAGATAGTTAGAGTTTAGCTACTTATAGGATACTTAGAAAAGGAGCTTAATTAGGTCGATATCTATTCCTTCCTAGAGTATATCTACTTCCTTCTAGATTTCGTTCTTCTTTTATATAGAAGAGAAGTAGAGCTTACTTATCTACTTCCTACCTACTATTACTATAGCTATAGTACCTAGGGGCCTACTTTTATATCTAATATCTCTCTATATAGGTTTAGTTAGTAGAGCCTTTCTTTTAAGAATTAGAGATTCTATAGTACTTTCTTAGGTTAGAGTTAGAGATATCTTCTATTACTTCTTAAACTATTTAGAGAAGGCTCTTACTTTAGCCTTTATAGCTATTTTATAGCTATACTAGAGGGAGTAGGCCTTATAGTCTCCTCTATAGTTATAGTACTTAACTTTCTTTTCTTTATAGGTATCTATTCTATACTTACCTATATACTTTCTATAGGTATCTTCTACTACTCTATAGTAGGTAGTAATATATTTAAAGTTATTATACTTAAGGTATTAGATTATCTTCTATTATAAGTAGTATAGTTCTACTATATACTATATTAAGCTAATAGTAATACCCCTCTTATATATCTCCTTTATAGTCTACTTATCTTATACTATTATTACTACTAAGGAGAAGTTTATCTTCTTTCTAGCTTTCTAGTTCTTAAGCTAGAAGGCTTTCCTAATTTTAAGTCTATCTAGGAACTAGGTAAGGTTATTCTAATCTAGCTAGACCTAGCTATTTATATCTTCTAGCTTCTAGGAAGTCCTAATACTATATATAATTACCTATATACTTAGTAATTCTACCTAGGCTTCTAGGTATATAGCTTTAAGCTATAATTAGTTCTTTTCTAGCCTACTTTTCTTTCTCTTTCTATAGAGAATAACTTTAAGGTCTCTACTTAGGAGCTTCTATATAGCCTTAAATTACTATACTCTAAGTTTCCTTCTAAGCTCTTTATAGCTTATCTTCTTCGTTACTTCTCTTTCTTCTTAGTTACTTATTTTTACTAAGATAGTTATAAATACTTAAAGCTAGAGCTTTAGTATTATATATCTAATTTAGGCTATCTAGGCCTATATTTTTAGGAGGGTAGTAGTAGATATTAGGCGGCTCTAGAGAGTTTTCTAGATAGCTTAAAGAGTCTAGGACTCTTCCTAGTAGAGAGCGAGGTAGAGAAGGGCCTACTAAGCCTATTAAAGAAGAAGGAGAGTCGAGGAAAGGGAAAGAGTTATCTAGGTATCGAGGTAGCTCTAGATCTATTTAGTAAGTATCCTTAGGTTCTTTTAGATTATTAGTTTTAGAGTATTAGTATTAGTAGTTATTTTCTAGCCTTATAGGCTAGAGGAAGGTAGTTACGAGTAGGTTTAGGCCGCCTAGGAGTTAGAGACGTAATCTCCTTCTTCTAGGCTTCCTCCTTTACTCGTAACGTTATAGTATTAGTTAGAAAGTATTATTATATATTAGGAGGCCTCGAGGCCTCCTGCTATCGTCGTCGTCGCCTACTAGGGCGTATTTATTCTTTCTAGATATAGTAATATAATAGAGTCTATATATATAATAGTATATATCTAGGAGTTTATAAACTTTTAGATAACTAAATATATAATAATTAGAAAAGTATAAGTATAGCTAGCTAGTATAGCTAGAAGAATTATAAAGATAGACCTTTAGAAAGTATACTATAAGAAGCTAGAAAGAAGACTTAAGTATCTCCTTAATAGCTTACTTAAAGGATACTAAAGTATAAAGAATATAATTCTTATCTAGTAGTCTATAATATATAAAAGTATACTATAGCTACTAGAATTCTATAAAGCTAGACTAAACTAGTTCTAAGAAATAGTAATATTTACTAGAAAAAGAGAAATCTAAAGTATAAAGCTAAAATATTACCTATATAATTAGAAATATTTTAGAAGTTTTACTAAGTATCTATACTTTAATAAAACTAAGAGATCTATTAATCTAAGATAGGCTAGTAGAATAGAAAAGAGAAAATTACTATCTAAAAAGAATACTTTTAAAAAGAGATTTTTACTAAATAAAGAAGTACTAAAAGAAATAGTAAAGAAACTTAACTTAAAAGTCTAATTCTTTAAGAAGAAATAAAGCTTAAGAAAGTTTTCTAAGAAAGTATATACTATTTAAGAAGATATAGAACTTTCTAGAGTATCTAGAGTATTTTAATTTCTATTAGAGAATAATAATATTAATAAAGTTATATACTTAATTATAGAAGTAAAAAGTAAGTATATACTATTAAGATAGCTACTTAACTCTTATACTTTATTATATATAACTAACTAAGAATTACTTTTTAGATAACTAAATATCGTATAGAGGCGTTAGATAGACTCGTATTATAAGTATAATACGTAGTAGAAGTAGAGGCGATAAGTAGGAACTAACCGAGTTAATTATATTAGTTAGTTATAGGTTATATCTTACTCCTAAGATAGGTATTAGCTAAGTTATATAACCTAGTATTATATAACCTATATTACCTAATCCTAATCCCTAAAGTATCTCTTAGAATATCTAACTAGACTATACTTTCTAATACTCCTACTTAGGCTAGATAGTCTTCTACTTCTAAGCGATACTATAAGATTAGCCCTAATATCCCCTACTCCTATCCCTAGCTAGTTAGTCTAGTAGTAATAATACCTACCTATAGAAGCCTACTAGTAGAGGGAGAAGTATATAGCGTCTCTACGTTACGGACTCTATAGAGAAGCTAGCTATATAATAGGGAGTAAGAGGTTATAGGTTTAATTCCTATACTAGTTACTTCTTTTATATCTTTTATATTTAAAACTATCTCTAAATTATAATAAGTTATTAGGTACTATAGTTATATAGTTAGAGCTATATACCTAATCTATTTTAGTTTAACTCCTTAACCTAGTATTATACTACTACGCGTTAAGAGCTTAATAGTCCTTAATAGTAATAGTATTTTTGTTTTGCTCTTCTATAGTCTAGCTTCTAAGCCTTATATATTTCCTTAGATCCTAATTTCTTATTAAGTATAGTAAGCTACTTCTTCTATAGTATAACTCCTAAGCTTAGTATTACCTAGACCTCCTACTTCTTATATAAGATAGTAAGGTCTAGGTTTCCTTTTATTTCTCTAAGATCTAGAGTTTAATCTATAGTTAGGGTAGGAATCTTTTACCCTTCCTTATATAAGTTAGAGTTATCTTATAAACTTCTAAAACTATAGCCTATTCTTTAGTTTAGTTAGGCTATTAGCTACTATCTCTTTTATTAGAATATATTCTACTATAACCTTTCTTTACTACTAGAGATATCTAATATAGTTATATATAATATTAATATATTTAGATCTCTTATAAGTATATATATTCTTAATAAGAGTTAGAGCTACTTAATTATCTTCTATAATTTATACTAGCCTTAGCTCTTTTACTATATTAGGATAGGCTTTAATAGTTAGCTAGAATAGATATTCTCCTACTAGCTCTATATAGTCTATCTCTCTTAAGAGTACTACTAGGAATTAAGACTACTTTATATATATATTTATAGCTATATACTTAGCTTCTATTATTAATATTATAATAGACTTCTACTTTCTACTTATCTAAGATACTAGAGCTCTATAAAGAAAGAAGATACTACTAAGGATTAAGACTCTATCTACTTTATCTATTATATAGTTAGAGTCTAAATACTCTATTAGCTTTCCTCTATTTCTTCTAAATATTAGATCTAAGTCTTAGGATAATCTTAAGTATCTTACTAGTTTCTTTAGAGCTTATAAGTATCTCTTAGCTAGGTCTAAGATATATAAGCTTAGCCTCCTAAGAGAGAAAGTAATATCTAGTCTTATTATAACTATAGGCTATATCTAGGTACTAGTTTAGCTTTAGTACTCTATCTTATTCCCTCTCTTATTATATAAGCCTATTAGTCTTAGACTATTATAACTATCTATTAGTAAGAGAGTAGGATTAGCTATCTCTTTAGTTATTTCTAGCTTTATAAGGTTCTCCTAGATAAAGTATTCCTAATTAAGCTTTAAGGTTCTAGCTTATCTATCTCTTATTAACTTTATCTTTAGGATTTTCTCTAGTTCTCTAAGATCCTTAATCTTAAATACCTTACCTAGCTATTCCTTAAACTAAAGTATATCTTCTAGCTTTAGTACTATAATTAGAATATTATCTATATAGGTTAG